>JBAWJY010000003.1:0-1372254 GCA_037356115.1 Neofusicoccum sp. Z2
CCGGCAAAATCTAACACCCCCCCCCCCTCCCCAGCGCCGGCGTCAAAGTCATCAAATCCGACTACACCCCCACCTCCCTCCAATCCGCCTTCACCAACCAAGACGCCATCATCTCCCTCGTCGGCACCCCCGCCTTCGCCACCCAACGCGCCATCATCGACGCCGCCATCGCCGCCGGCGTGCAGCGCTTCATCCCCTCCGAATTCGGCTCCAACACCGCATCCCCTGCCCTCGTCTCGCTCGTCCCCTTCCTCGGCGCCAAGCGCCAGGTCGTCGAGTATCTGCAGAGCAAGGAGGGTACGACTGGTTTCTCCTGGACTGGCGTTGTTACGGGCCCGTTTTTCGATTGGGGGCTTAAGGTGGGCTTTTTGGGGTTTGATTTGCAGGCGCGGAAGGCGACGTTGTGGGATGGGGGGGAGGCGGCGTTTGCGACGACGAATTTGAGTACGATTGGGAAGGCGTTGGTGGCGGTGCTGAGCGATGCCAAGGCGTACGAGAAGAGCCGGAATGAGTATGTCTTCGTGGCCGGGCATGTCGTGACGCAGAAGCAGGTGCTGGCGAGTTTGGAGAGGGCGACGGGTGGGGGGAAGTGGGAGGTTGTGGGCGAGGTGGATGTGGATGAGAGGGTGGAGGTGGTTAATGCGAAGTTGGCGAAGGGGGATTTTAGCGCTGCGACGGATTTGATTCTCGCGGCGACGTTTGGGAAGAGGGCGCAGTTGGGGACTTTTCCGAAGTATTGGAATGAGGAGTTGGGGTTGCCGAAGGAGGAGGATTTGGATCAGAGTGTGAAGGAGACGGTGGAGGGTAAGAGGCCGTGAGTCTCTCTCTCTTGTTCCTCTCTCTTCCTCTCTTTTAAACCGGAGTGTAAATTGGACGTTCTGGGGGCTGAAGTGGTCGGATGCTGATGCCTTGTTTCAACATCAGGAAACTTTGAGTATGGTCTTGAAACTGATAAGTGATTCATCTTGGATAGCTGATCAAAATCTTCGAATACCTCCAACATCCCATGAAAGAGATCATTGAATGGAACCTCGACTAATTCGAATTTGCGTTCGATCCATTGTGAGTTCCGGGAAGACTACCAAACAGCAAAGTCTATGACTATTTCCGATGCAATAGAAGTTTATCGCCAACTCGGCTTCGATTATCTTTGGGTCGATCGGCTGTGCATCATACAGGACGATGACGTCCACAAGGGCGCTCTGATTAGGGCAGTGGTGAAAATATAATCTTCCGCAGCCGTGACGATTTGTGCAGCCGGTGATCGCAACGCGGAATCCGGTATTGTTGGTATGGGAATACTGAGCCGATAACCCTCTCCACGGATCGAGCTAGTCGGCAGTACCTACGTGGTGGCACTTCTTTCCGATCCGTTCTGCTTTCCGAGAGATCGTTGGGCTGAAAGAGCCTGGACATATCAGGAGTATATCTTATCAAAACGCGAAGTCGCTCGTAAGACTATGCGTAAGAAGACGCATATTAGCGAGCCTTTCATAGTTAATTCTAGCTTTTCTATTAGTAGCGAAGACGAAGCTAAGGATAGGTAAGCTAGCCCGTGTCTTAGCACTGAGAGTATCAATAAGAAAACATGGAGTCTAAGTAGTAGCGGCCATGCAACTTAGAGCGGCGGTCCTGGATGCATTGACACTTCTGATATGGCCAATGTGGCGAAGAATCGTGTGACTAGGCTAATTTCATTGTTATTTGGTCATGAGTGAGTCGACCTGATCTTGAACCTGCATGCCTCTTCTTTATTAACTTTGATCAGCAAAGCCAAAAAATACAAGGATGAAGAAGTAATGTTCCACAATACGGAGGGAAACTCGTTGCCAGAGATTTCGGTTCTGAACGTGAAGATGATCGCTTGTTGCGGAGACGTTGCATCCGGGATTTGAATCGGACAAGTGTTACTGAAGCAGTGTGTCAAATCAGATCCTGGGTTCCACAAAATACTCCCGGAGTAGGTGCAAGTATATCTCCGTCATGGAGACTCAGAATCTCAGTTCACTGGTGATACCGCAAGCTTATTCTAATGAATCCGGTGGCTACTAAATTGACTCCCGGTTTTCTTATTTTAACATCCAGTAAGCTTTCAGGGCAAAATTCTTCTTATTTAAAAACCTCCGTGACGGCTCAAGTGGCTATGTAGTACTCTACCGTCGCGTGAGCGCGCGCGCGTACCCCTTAACAACTTCGATATTACATACGAGGTCGCCTTAGCGAGGCTATTACCTCTATTACCCCTCCATCTACGCGTAGTGACTTGATACTATACGAATTACTATACTTAACTTCGTAAGGTATTGAGTAAGTGCGGGACTGAACATCATCGCCTCAATTCACCCCGAAAGTGTTTTCGTACACAGCCGTCCGGTACAACGTAAACGGTAAGGCAGCAGCCACGAAACGTATCCAGATCATCTTACGGTCACAGCTTCTTCAGACAGAAATGTCTAATGTAGCCGCAGACGGAAAGGTTATTTCATCTGGTTCGTACGCAGACCTTGGTCGTAGATTCAAGTATTGAGTCCATCAATATAGACATCCTTTGACCATTCGCGCTCAACGGTAATATACAAGGTGCCTGCCCCTTTAAACTAAGACATTCATGATTTCGGGACTGGGGAAAGGTAACACAACATCGCGGAGAGTCTTCACCGACCGAGCTAATAGAATTCCTGGATGAAAGCTCCCTCTAGACACCCGACCTGGCGCACTTGGCTGATTTTACTCTTAACTTTCCGTCCGAGTCAAACACAA
Source organism: Neofusicoccum sp. Z2 (assembly GCA_037356115.1). NCBI lineage: Eukaryota > Fungi > Ascomycota > Dothideomycetes > Botryosphaeriales > Botryosphaeriaceae > Neofusicoccum > Neofusicoccum sp. Z2. The sequence goes on from JBAWJY010000003.1 coordinate 2,761, forward strand.
GATCAACACTGAATGGTTGTCAATCTAATTCTCACCTCTGATGAGGCCCCAAGAGGCTATATCATAACTGTTCCCGGCAATTACGACTACGTGTCGCCCGTCGCATTGTAGCAATGTCGCGCCTCAACCACGCTACATCGGCCTATCCTCATCAAAACTCATCAATCTCACACTCTCGTCTTCTTCATTTTCCCGATACACTCGCCCACACAAATACCCAAAGCCATACCACCAGACTGACAAAGGATCCTGTTAGAATATAAGCAGCCAAGCCAACGCAAGTGATTGCGCGGGCCCGCCTTTTTCTTTATTCAACAGATCCCCAGCACCACCTGAACTTCGATATGCACCTGTAAGTCTCTCAAAAGAGATTAATGGTCAATCCAGAGCGCGAAGAGCTCGAGCTCCGATACCATGTAGCAGCTTGAGACGGGACAGCACCGTTTTCTCTGCCTTGTTATTATCTATCTGGAGCTCTCGTCAGGAGACTCTGAGGAGGTGTTTTTGAGGATGGGATTCGGGTTAAATCCCAGCAAACCAGCCTTTTCTCGCCCTTTCAGCATACTCTGTCTGAGCACTTGAGTATTTGTAGCGAGCGAGGTCATTGAGTGCTCATAGCTATCAAACGCGATGGTATCATCCGCGGTAAGTATGTTCCTTTTAAGATCTTTGAAATTGGTCCATCGGATATGAAAGCTCATTTGATAGTAGAGAGAATTTGTTCTTAAAAGTAAGGAAAGAATTAGTCTGATTCTACTTCCATGCAGTTTTAGCCCCTAAAAGATGGTGAATTCGAGAAGGGATGCGGAATGGTTCTGAACATGATACTAACTCTGAAGCTTCCTCGACATCTCTTGAAGCACTGGTAGAACGATATTAGCCAGAACCTTACTCACATCTTTGCTTTCCAGCCCTTTTTGATCAATCTGAAAACTACGAAACGGGTGATCTCTTCCTTCTGAAAGCCCTCTTGCTCATCCATCCAGAATCGAAAGTTCCACCGAATTTGTTGTCGACGTTCGTCACTTGTCAACTAAATAGGACAAGGACTAGCATGCAAACAGGATGTTGCCTGAGTTGCGTCAAGCTGATTCGACGGAGATTCCCAGTCAGAATCATAGTGATGGACAACACCTGAGCTTGGATAGTGCGCATAGCCAGGCTGCAATGGCCAAGTACAAAGCTGATTTCGTGATAGACGAAGTCTGCGTAATCAAGAGTACGTGCTACTATATGAATAGCTAAAGAACTCAACAATACATGACTTTGCAACCTTACTACTATTAACCAGCCATAGCATACTCGCCACTATCTTTTTTCGTTCCCGTGCAAAATAAAGGCTTGTCATCCTTTGGAGCCTGAGCGTGGCCAGCAGGATGCTTCTCGTTTGGAAGACTGTTGTGAGGGAATTTTGATCTTAAGTGACTCGTTGTGATAGACAACCACAGCAGCAAGTGGGAACGCTACGGATTTGGGCAGCCTTCCCGACCCCGTCTTTCATTAAGATGGGGTCCTGCCGTGACCTTTGTACACCTTGCGCACCTGGCGGTACGATACAGTCTTCTAGAACAGCGGAAAGTGGGGCGGCCATCAGGCCATACCAAGGAGCGTGAGCCATCAAAGTGACACGTCCTATCCCTGACAAGAAAATCTCGGCGCGTGGTCTCGCAACCACGGCCGATCTGTCTCTCCTTAAATGTACTTAAGCATTCGGCCAGCAGTAGTCCCCACCACATAGCCGGACCGGATATCGTCGGTCTGGTCCGGGATGTCGCGCAGGCGGCCCGGAATTGACCAAGTTGCTCCCTTTCCTCCGCCCTTCCAGGAAGACATGCCGAAGAGCTCCGATGGATCATTCGGATGCTGAAGACTTACTTCCGAGAATATGTAAGTTGTGCCCCGACGGCAACATGGGTAAGATGCTCTTACTCGGATTCACAGCGGTGACCGGTCGGAAGCACCTGCATCTTCAACGTGGCCGGAGGGTGCACCGAGCGCGGGTGTCGTGCAACACTATGACACCATGGCGGAGGAAGCACCTCATACTGCAATGTTCCAGAAGAAATGAGGTGGCTGCAGGGCTGAAGGGTTGGAAGCAAGCTTTTTTTTGTTTCGTATCCGGTCACAGCCACACGAGTGATATCATAGCCAGCGCGTGAGGTTAACGACAACACAAGTGACAGCGCAAGAGATGCAGCCCCTTTTGCTGCTGTGCCTCTCCCCTGGATTCCCCATCACCTAACGGCGAACGGAAAGTTGCGGCGTCGAAACGTCCGACGAGGCAAGCATTGCACTGACTGATCGCCAACGCCATCCCCATCACCTCGTATTCCCAACCATCAGGAACCACCGCTCCCCGGCGTCCAGCTAGGTATAAGAGCAGGGACAACGCCCAGAAATCCCACGCAGCAGCAGCACCCATCAGCTCAAAGCACCTCCGCCGCCGCCTGCCCTTCGCTCTCTCAGACCCAAAAACCACCGCCGTTCGTTCAATCCCCCAACAAAAATGCACGCCTCCGCCATCCTCGCCCCGCTCGCCGCCCTCGCGGCCACGGCATCCGGCCTCGTCATCCCCACCCCCGCCAACTACAACGTCACGCAAGCGTGGGGCTACTGGGAGGTCAGCAACCTGACGACCAGCTTCCACCCGTCGAGCGACGGGATCGACTTCTACGTCAAGTACTACGGCAAGCTGGAGGCGACGCGGTGCAGCGCGCAGCCGCAGTGGCCGCGCACGGGGCCGAACGCGTCGTACTACCTGTGCGCGGACGAGAGCGTTGCGTTTACCGTGAATCAGGATTGGAGTGGTGAGTATTCTCTTGGTGGGCGGGGGCAGTGGGGGATGGATGAATTGAATGCTGAGTTTTTGTGTGCGCGCAGTGCTGTACTTGTCGCAGAAGCTGTACCAGGTCGGGGCTATTGCCAATCTGAATGGCAGCGCGCCGTTCTCGTATGACTGCCACTACTCGACGGCGGGGCAAGAGTGCGAGGGCAAGGCGTTCCAGGTGCCGGTGCTGTACGAGTCGGCGACGCTGCCCGGCAATGTGACCGTCTGAAGGGTGTTATGATGAGAGGGATGGGGGAGAATGAAGATGGGGATAATGACGCAGGAAGAGGAGGGACAGGAAGGGGATCGTGGGAAAGAGGAGGAGAATGACACGATGGGAGGACGACATGAAGCAATTACGAACAACGTCAGCAGTGTAGATATTTAGATCAAGCCCTAAAGCGTAATGTAATCAAGGCGGAAACGCCAGAGTCCCTGCAGCCAATGAAACAGGGGCAGCGTGAAAATAGCAGCGCGGGAGGGTGTGATTACAGGGCGTTTCAGGCGGTTGCAGGGCGCGTAGGGCTTGCTGGGCTCTCACCAGCCACGTCGTTCGCGCGCGCGCACAGCCTGACTCTGCCTGGCGCCTGACGGGCGCGTCCCCACCGGCCAGCAGCGCGCGATCAGGCCAGCGCGGGCACGGCTGCGATCTGCTTCCGCCCTCGCCCGCGCTAAGAGGCGCAGCACTTCGACGAGCTTCTCGACGACGCGGCATTCTGGCAGTGCCGGGTCCGCTCCTTCGCAGCAGCGGCGGGGTGCCGCGCGCATCCGTTTCGCTTCGCGCCAGCGGTCCCACGGCACGGCGGCGCGCCAGGGTCTCTGGCCTCGCGCGCAACGCTCGCCGGGTCAAACGGCGCGCGACGCAGCCGGGTCGGCGATGAAGCGCCGAGCTCTGGTCAGGCCGTCATCCGCGCCGCCGCAGCCCGCAGACGTGTCCGCCCAGCGGTAGGCTTCCAAGGATCGCGACAATAATTCCAAAGGCTGTGATGACGTGGGTTGGGCGCGCTGCGACTGTGCGCGACGCCGACAAGTCTGTCGCGTCGTCGCTGCGCTGCCCAGCGGCTTGGGTCGAGTCAGCAGCTGACCGCTCCCGTCCAGCCCGCGCGCTGCTCACACGCCCGCCCCCCAAACCCCGACCCTCCGTACGAGCAATCACAAGCCACTTCCGAACTCCGCGTTCCACCCGTGCTCCTGCCGGCCGCAGCACTCGATCCCAAACATAAGAATTGCCCTGCCCCCACCGCTTGCCTGCCGTTTGCAACCAGCCTTCTGGATCCGGGCCTCCCATCACTCCACTACCGCCGCCATATAAAACCTCTCTCGTGACACCGCTGCCAACATGCGGCAATCACCGCCCAGAATGGCACTCAACCTGCCCGCCCACACCCAGAAGCAGCTCGCCAACATGTCCGTCGAGCCAATCTCACCCTCCTCGTCCAACGCAACGCCTATGGAGCAGTACAACGCCGCCCTGGCCGAGCGCTACCGCCAGCAGATCCAGAGCATCATGAACCGCGACCTGGAGAGCATGATCGCCCACCCCGCCGAGGACCCGGACGCCATTACCCCCGCACCCATCACCACCACCGCCGGCCGGACCCTCTCCTCCATGGACTTCAACGTTCTCGAGGATGACGACGACGAGCTGCTCCCGCCCTACTCGGAAGATGATGAGGGCAACGCCTCGGACTGCACCATCACCGTCCAGGAAATCGACAGCCCGGACACGCCCACCGACAGCACCGAGTCGCGCTTCTTCACCAGCGTCGTGACGAGCTCCGCCGACGCCAGCCCTGCCACCATCGAGCGCGCCGTCTCCTCCAACCCCGGCGCCACCCCCGAGCCGTCCCACGCCATGCTGCACGTTGAATTCGAGCCCAAGCCGCTGAGCAGAGCAAGGCCTCTGCCCTCTTCTCCAGCCAAGAAGGGCGGCGTCAGCGTCACCGAGAAGTCGTGCCATCACCACCACCACCATCACCACCATCTGCACTTCAAGCCCCGCAGCAGGAGCAACAGCAGCAGCAGCGCCACCTCCAACGCCCCGAAGCTCAGCCCGCGGAGCTCCAAGGTGCGCAAGCAGATTGCCGCGCTGTTCAGCACCAAGGCACACGACGCCCACGGCCACACCCACTCCAGCACCGCCAAGCCCACCGTCGTCAAGAGCGCCGCATTCGTGTGACTCGGTTGCGGGCTCTTTTTTTCCTTTCTGCGAAGCGTCTTCTGCGCTTGCTTTGCTCGCGACGCGAATGCGATTCCGACTACGACGACGGCTCCCGCTAAATGCGGTTGAGGTACCGTCAACAAAACCACCACCAGCATTTCCAACGAAAACTATCGCCGCGCCAGTGGCCGACGCTATGTGCACGAGTGCATGTCGGACTGATGCAGGGATTATTTTTCTCTGCCTAAAAGTTTGCAGGGTCCGCTTGGCGGGGGTTTGCGTTTGGGGCTGGGGCTTACGGCTGCTGCGCCCTCACCCGCTTCCTTACGGATCAGGCAGGGGATGCGAGCAAAGAAAAGAATAGGGGCTGAGTTATGACTTTTTGGCGAGATGAGCATGACATGTGGATATTGGGGTGATGGGTTGGAGGGATGGGCTGGACAATCTTTGTCTACGACTGATACGTTTCCTTTGTCGATACGAAGCGGCATGCACGCCTGGGATTTTTTTTCTGGGACTATTGGACAAGGGATAGACTGGCACGCTCCGGGAAGAGGAGTCACGAGAGCGACAGACGCCTCGAGAAATAAAAAGAGAGGTTACTAGATACCCGAAGCAATTCACATTCCTCATCTCGAAACTCAAATTCTTATTTCCAGAGTGCATGTCCTATCACCGCAAGCTAAACTCGCTCCATCCATGCATGCATGCTTCCCAACGGCGGCTTGCTTACGCGATCCGCCCGTTCTTCGCTTGCTAACATACTCAACCCCAATGTCTTAGCTCGCATGCACCATCGCGGCACGCGCCGTTTTGCTGGACCGCAACCCATCAATCGTAATCGCACCGCTGATGGCGCATCACGCACACACACACACAGACGACGAACACCACCACCACCACCACCACGAACGACGGGCGGGCGACCGTGGACCACGGACCACACATACTAGACACGACACACCAACACCATCGTGTTCCACAGCCCTCATGACTCATCTCCGCAGACCGACTAGTTAGTTCCAAATCATTTTATCAATTCGGTTGGCCTTTCCCTCAAGCCCGTCAGCCGTGAAATTGTCAGAAAAGCAGATCTAGACCCTCAGGCAGATCTGACCTACATAGGTACGTCGCGCAAAGTTCCTTCCTTCCTTCCTTCCTTCCATTCTGCCCTGACGATCATCATCACCGCTCCATCACCGCATCACCGCCCTTTCTTCTTTTCCCTCGGTCGCACTGCTGCCGCCTAAGCCTCCTCCTCATGCCCGCCCGCCCGCTCTTGCTGATGTGATACCGATGTGATGCGTGACACGGGCGCAGCCGCATGTTCTGAAGCGTGGCGCCGAGTTTCAGGCGGAGGTTGCGCGGCCAATCAGGAAGGACTGTTCCTCGTCCATTGTCTGCGACGGCGCGAGCGCCTGGTGAGTGTATACGTGGGGTGCGCGCGAGACAGAGGCACCCACCTACCATCCATTCAACCTCTGTCACGGTGCGAGAGTGTTGGGGCAGGCAGACAGGCAGGCAGGCAGCAGGCTTCACCGCTGGGTCGCTGCCCGACGACCGCCCCACTCCACCCCATCCGTCCATCCTACCTTAGGTACCCCCCCGACAACAACAACAACAGCAACAACAACAGCCCCAATATCGAACCCCGGCATTGCCTTCGTGCGCGCTGCTGTTGTAGTTGGGTATCAATCAGCTGGACGCATGACGCACGTCGATCGTCGCCGATCTGGCATCTGGCATATGCGCCGCAAGGGTCTTCGCTGCTGCTCGTCGCGGCCGGCGGCCGCGCTCGGGAATGGGATGATTAAACAACAATATCACCTGGCCCCAGGTCGGTCTCTTGACAAAGAAAGCCCATCCATCGTCGCGTCTCGGGCCTCGCTTCGCTTCGCTTCGCTCTTGCTGTTGTTCCGCTTCGTGCGAGAGTAGTGGTGGTGGTGGTCGATGTTGGTAATCGGCTAGCGCAAACCCCACCCCGTCCTCCAAACCAGCATTGAAAGAAAAGAGGAGGGAAAGCATATTCCTATCCCGTACTGGGTGCCGCCAAACCCCGCGCACCGTCGCCGCAGAACGAAGGGTTCATCCCAGGAACGCGGGGAGTAGACGAGCTCGCGTGACGCACAGCGACTCGCTTGCCCTTGCATTACCGTTCACTTACTGCATGAACGCCCGATGGTTTCTCTGGGGGGTGGGTGGTTCTGCCTAGTGCTGCCTATCTGCCGCCCGCCTGCCGCCCATCAAGCTTTTACCTTACCAGGCCGGTGGGTGCCGGATGCCGGACGCGGTTGCTGGATGATTCATCAGCAGCATCATGCTGCTATCGAGCAAATGCTTCTTTGGGTTGGGTTTCGAGGCGGACGGCGGGGATCGGATGGGTGATGATGACGGGAACGTCGGTCTTCCTGCTCTGCACACCGGAACTCTACGAACGGTTCGGTCGTTTCTGATCGACATGCTTAGCAATGTCGCTCGCTGTGCGTCTCGAGCCGGCGCGGTATTTTTGTGTGCCGTCGTCGGCTGGGGGAGACGGATGGTTTCGGGTCGATAGGACGGGACGGGAAGGGCAGACGGGACGGGATTGATGCAAGATGGAAATCTGAGTCATGACCAGCAGCAGCATCGCACCCGGTGTGACGGAAACCGCTGTTTCAATGCGAAAGTTCAAGACCAGGTAAACGTTTAAGGTTAAGGAATGGAGGGCTTTTTCTTCATTGGGTTACCATGCGGTTGCGGAAAAAAGAGACTTTCTTCGGCGTCGTTCAAGAGGCGAAAAAGCCGATTCTTCTCCGAACCAAAATTTTTTTCTTTTCCTTTTCAGATGAATGCGACGGGCAGGCTTCACTCCAAGCATCCATCCAGCCCTCAATAATGCCGCCGCTCTGCGTCATTTATTGTGACTGTCTGCTGCCGCCGCCGACCCCGGCCTTGGGAAGATGCTCCACTTTTGTTGTGCGCCCGTCGTCACACCGTTCGCGCTTGATGTGACCTCCGAGCTTGCCGCGAGTTTTGCTGATGCTTTGTCCTCCGGGGTTGATTCCGCTGGGTTGCCTGCCCGACTCTCGGTGTTGGTGGGAGAATGCTCTGAGAAAGCGTGGTTTGATGCGGTCGCACTAGTGTGTCTGGGAATTGGAGAATGGATGGGAATTCGGATACTGGATTGGGAAGTGGGCGTGAAAAGAGCGGGTATTGAGCTCCGCCATGTGTTTGGAGGGTTGTCAAGAGAACGTCTTTTTGAGCCTGTATGAAGGACTGAGATATGCGCCAAACTTTCCGTGTTGGAAGTCTCCGACTCCGTACTCTTCGATGCATCTCTGCCGTCACCAGCTGTTTGGGAAGGGGTTGAAGGAGCTTTGCCTTGCGTGAAAGAGGCATAAGAGGCCACTGTCGCCTCCTCATGTCTACTTTCCGCAGAGTTGAGCAACTCAGTGCTTTCGATATTAACATTTTGGCTGGACGAGATGATTCTGCAGGTTCTCCGAGCATTAGTGACGGATACTTCAGTGGTTGGTATTCTGGGTGAAACAACAGGCGGATCCATAGTCTCTGGCGCTGGTGGCAGGTTCGTTGAACTGGTAGTTGTCGGTCTCTTATTTCCGAACTTGTCGTGGATGGGGCGCTTGTTCTTACTGGATGATCTGTCTTTGGCGGAGCGCTTGTAGTCGATTATGTGACTGGGTCTCGTTGGGTAGCTGCGAGTGGCGCTTCTGAGATTTTGGTTGAGGTTATGCTGGGGATCTTCAGCGGTAAGGGACTGCTAATCAATGCAGCAGGTGAAGACAACGGTATACTGGACGATCCATCGACAGTAAATAGGAGAGCAGCTGTGGATTCATGACTTGGGTCTGCATAGCTTTGCTTAGACCTCGTTATTTTGTAAGTAACTGAACTAGTAGTAGTAGCGCTTGTTCTGATCAAGAACCGTTGTGAAATATGCTGTGTAAGAGTGGCAGCACCAGAGTGGGACAATATTGGAGTCATATTGGAGATTCCACTAGCACTGTGGATATATATACTACTGTGTCAGTTAAAATGTTGTTACGATAAAACCTCTCCGGCACCAAACGGGCGAGATAACATACCCGTCGAAGAGTTATGCACGCTGCCTACTATGCGCGAAGCATTGTAGGAAAGTGGGACGTCCTATTCCGTGATGAACCAAACACTGACTTGGCTAGTATTGACAACAGTGAGGCTAGATGAGACTGCTAAGGAATTGAAGACCAGTTCGTTGTGCCTGCTCTCAGATGAATTCGTATGCAGAGCTGCTCCTGCGGAGACTGAATTAAAAGTTGAGACCATTTACGTAAGAGACGACGTCTGTAGTAAACTCTGTCGATATTGATGCGGCAAGCCCCAAGCTTTAATACTTGTGGATTCCGGAAGGGTACGAGCTGTGCACTTGAATAGATTCACTCGTAGGAAGTCTAAGACGACGGTTAGCTGCTGTATCAGGTACTATACAAGCGCTAACAGAAGGTCTATATACTCTTCCTAAGGTTCAATCGATGGGTGAATAGGAGAATACCGCGCTGTTGCAGTAGAAGTCGATAAATTGTCGAATTAGGCAGTGCATTGGCCACCCCTTCCGCTAGTTTCCTACTTTACAGCATATATTTTATCGAAGGCAAAGTACGTGGTAGAATAGGTGCTCAATAGATTAATGCAATGATTACTACATGAACAAACGTATAACTCTTACAGAGTTACCTAATTCCATTCCCATACGACATGAGTTTGAGTTATTGTAGCCTCGACTGCCTCTGCTTCCACGGTGATATTTGTAAGCTTTGTTGATGTGCTGCATGAAGCCTTTCCGTCGGCTTCGATAATTGTGTTATTGACGATTGTACACAAGATTGTTTTAGTTATCGGCTCGTAGGGGAAATTGAGTACCATGGGCTCAATGGCCTCCAAAATGCATCCGGTGCACTGATGTGCCTTGTTAATCAAGGTATCATGACTATTAGCCCAGTTGGTGAACAAGGGCGTGCGCTTTGTAGTTTTTGTGACGTTCCTATTTGAAACTATCGGGATTCCGCCAGCAAGTGCATGTATTTGCGTGAAATGATCCATGAGAGAAGCGACAAATAACACAGCAACAGCGAGAGACAACATTGTCTTTCGCTCCGATGTACGGGCAGACTATTAAAAGACAAAGGACTTGATGAACGGAGAATTCTGGTATGGAGTTATTATATATCTTGCTTCTTTAAACAAACAAAAGTCTTTCCAATATTAGGAAAAGGCTGTGATCCAGTGCAACAGCATACGTGCGCGAGCCCTAAGATGTCAGCCTCCCGAAATTCTAGCCTCGGTTGGTTGCACATTATACAGAAAGCTGAGGAAGACCCAGTGAAACGATGCTGCAACTGAAAGATACTGCGTGACGACAGAAGCAACCAACAGCGCACAGAGAAGCTCTACTATTTGAACTAAATCAAGTTCGTCTCAAAAGTCGCTTTCAAAAAAGACCCGAGGCCGAACAACTCCGGTCCTGTCATTTTCATATAGCGACAAAATGATGAGCCTGATACTTGTGTTTGAACTCAATGGATTGACTCACTTTTCCTCTGCTCTTCCTTTCAGAGCCAATTACACTATGCAACCACATTCATTATAATTTTACCTTTTGCAACCTCTATATTACAAAACAACCTTCTAGGGGTCTTTAGGTAGGGCTTCTATGTATACTAAACCGCGATATTCCGAAAGACTTAGTCGCGTATAAAAAGTAAGGCATAGCTAAGGTATAAATTTAGGCACGAATAGTAGGATATCTAATATTAAGGAAAGATAATAAGGAGATAATCACGGCGTGCGAAGAGATGATAACGACATGCGAAGGCTTCTATATATCTACTCGAAGAAGATTCTGCCTAAGGCATATAAAATATCTAAGGCTGGCTGTGACGTATAGTGTGGGCTATAACGTATAGTAAGAAGAGCTAGTATGGAAGCCCTGCCCAAACACCCCTGGAGGGTTGTTTTGTGATATAGAGGTTGTAAAAGGTAAAAGTATAATGAATGTGGTTGCATATTGTAATTGGCTCCTTCCTTTTATGAGGCCGACGTGCAACGCGTCAGAATAGATGCAGTAAGAAAAGTGCGAAAATTAAGAAAGAGACTCAGTATCAAAAGCTATATTAGAATGGCGTATGTAGATGAACTTCCAAGCTGATAAAAAAGAATTTACTGAAGTTGTTTGAGCCCGTCCAAGGTGACGATACACACCGAGCCTCACGTGACTCGTCATCAATAAGCTCCGCCCCCAGCCTCCATGGACAATCGCACCACAACTTAAGAAAACCACCAGTAGAGAGACCCAGAAGAGAAATAAGTATTCTTTAGCCCCAAAACCAATATACAAACCACGCCACTCGTCTACAAAGTCGTGGCCCGAGTAGAACCGGGCTGCGGAGCAACCCAACTCTCCGTCCAATCACCGAGCCTCGGCAGGAAAGCTCAACGATTCGCTACAACAGGTGCCCCTACGTCGAATGATCAACAACCCACAATTTACTCCGCTAGTTTCCGCCGGTAGCTTTTCCTAATGTTTGCAACATTTTGCAATTGATGATCAAGCTTACCAATGCGCAGCGCGCCGGGACTTCGGATGTGACGCGTGCCGAAGAGTCTCCATGTTTTCTTAAATAGAAAGACGCTACAAGTAGACCGCACTAACTTACGCATACACACACATCAACATCACACTTACCTGTGCCGTGCTTCCTGTGACTTTCTGCAATGGATCTCGAAATTGCGAAGCCGTTCACCTTGAGAAATGGCCTCGTTCTGCCAAACCGCCTTGTCAAGGTAATAATACACCAAGAACGAAGAGAGAGACAGTGTGTGAGAGAAAAGGAAACCATGCAGATACGATACTAATATCCCTGAATCGAGATAGGCCGCAATGGCAGAGAGCATGACAGGCGCCCACCACCTCCCAGGCGAGAACTTCGACCGAGTGTACAACAAATGGGCCGAAGGCGGCTGGGGCATGATCCTCACAGGTACATACATACCCAACGCCCACACACCCCCTCTCAATCCTAATAAAACATCTCCCCAGGTAACGTCCAAGTCGACATCGCGCACCTCGGCCAACCCGCCGACAACGCCGTCGACCCCACCCTCACCGCCCAACTCCTGACCAGCTGGAAGCGCTGGGCCGCGGCCTGCAGCAGCAGCGCCACCCCCGTGATCATGCAGATCAACCACCCGGGGCGGCAATCGCCCGTAGGCGCGGGCAGCCGGGGGCTGCTGAGCAAGACGCTGGCGCCGAGCGCGGTGCCGCTGGAGATGGGAAAAGGGTTGATTGCGAAGGGTGTGTCAAGTCTGGTGTTTGGGACGCCGAGGGAGATGAGCGGGGAGGAGATTGGGGTGGTGGTGGGGCAGTTTGCGGAGGCGGCGAGGTTGGCGAGTGAGAGTGGGTTTGCGGGGGTCGAGGTGCATGCTGCGCATGGGTATCTGCTCTGTGAGTTGTTCCGTGGAAGTCGTGGGCGCCCCGGGCTGTGAGCTGACGATGATTTTGTCTTTTAGCGATTTTCCTGTCCGAGAAGGTAACTGCGAGTTCCTTGGATTTTGTGCTTGATGAATATTCAGGCGTGCTGACCGGGTCCAGACAAACCGTAGAACGGATGGGTATGGTGGATCTCCCAAGAACAGAGCTAGGATTATCGTGGAAATAATTCACGCCATACGAGAAGTCGTCCCGCCAAGCTTTGCCGTGGGCATCAAACTGAACTCGGTGGATCACCAATCCTCTCAGGACTTGAATGATTCCATTGAGCAGATCCAATGCATTGCAGACGCTGGGATCGACTTCCTCGAAATCAGTGGTGGTTCATACGAAGATCCAAAGGTCAGTGACTATGCATTTCATGAATCCTCAGGTGGACTGATTTTTCCAGATGATAGCTCAAACCGCCGAACACGTCGAGCAAGTCAAGTCAGCAAGGACGGCCGCTCGAGAAGCGTTCTTCCTGGAGTTCGCCAATGCCATCCGGGAGCACTTCCCCTCCCTGGCTCTCATGGTCACAGGCGGTTTCCGAACGAGAGGCGGTATGGAGGCTGCAGTCTCATCGGGAGCGTGCGAGCTAGTCGGCATTGGTCGTCCGGGCGTGCTGAATCCTGCTTTGCCAAAGGAGATCGTCTTCAATAAAGACATTCCCGATGAAAAGGCTATTCTGCCCATTCAAACATTTGGTACTTCTATGGTAGGCATGTTGACCGGTATGCGCGGAGTAGGATCTGGGTGGGAGACTGTAAGTGTTACTCAATTAAAAGAGCGTCGAGCTATTTGCTTACTGGGTCTAGGTCTGGTACGGGAAAAAGATTCAGGAACATGCCGCATGAGTAGTCTCGTCGAGCGTTATTGACATCATAGAGGATCGGGTTTCCAGATATTGACATTGTCTAGACGTTTCGGTATTGTGATCTGTTGGCATTTCTCAGAGCATTTAGTCTTGTCATATCTTGCTAATTCACTCACCGTGTATGTGATGCACGTAAATAAGGAAAAACAATTCTTTGTAAAAACCTAAAATGACTTACCACCTATCAATCCGACTCTGCAGCAATGCCATCTACGACGCCGGCTTCATGCCAAAGGCGTCATACTGCTCTTTCTTGTGTTTATCAGTGAGCCACTCCTTCGCCTCACTGACCGCCCTGAAACGCGTCTCAGCTCCGTTCTTATCATCGAGATTCTTATCGGGATGGTGCTTTAGCGCGAGCTTCCTGTAAGCCTTCTCGACCTCATACTCGGACGCCCCTCTACCGAGGCCTAGAATCTCGTAGTACCCGAACGGCGTGTTGCACAGCCGCTGCAAGCGCTGCGCCTCGGTCTCATTAGGGGGTGACGCTCGCCGATAAGTCTCTTGCTGACGTCGCGGTGGATCATCCGTCGGCGCATGTTGGTACGAAGATGAAAAGCTGGGTGGCGCCCGGGTCTCCGTGTTGAAAGATCGGCCATCGAAGGGCTTTTCGTAGCGTCTATCCTGTTCGTGATAATGACTGCGTTGAAAATCCTCGAAGCGGTGCCGCAGCTCTTCCCAGGACGCACCAGAGAATGGTTCACGGCGGGATGATGATTCGTGGCGGAAGCGCTCCTGGCCGGCAGCTCGAGCGGCGGCTTCATGGCGCGGGGGGACGAATCTCGTACCATTCCTTCCGGATCGTGAGAGACGCGAGCTGAAAGCGGATGGCGTGGGGGCTGCGGTCCGGACGTTAGTCCGTGTGCTGTATGGCCGAGAGCTACTGGAATCAGGAGCTGCAATCCGTGTGTAATAATTTGAGTTGGAAGAATTGGGCCAGGAGAAGTTTGGGACATCAACATAACGTGCCTCATAGGACAAATTTGCCGAGTTGGACGGCCTTCTAAACGGCGGTGGAGCTGCATGGCGCGTATCATGCGATGTCTGTCTTGCTGAGCTGTGCGACGGCGGATCCTCTCCCTGACGCCTGAGCTGTTCATCCAAGTACGGGATGCGCGGCATGGGAATCGTGCTCGTCACAGCAACATCCCAGGTGCCTTGAAGGTTGAAAGCGTCACCAGAGCTGGGGTGAACGAGCGCTACGGGCCGGTCGTTGAAGAGACCAAGAGCACTGGTACCACGTGAGTAGATGTTCAGAGCGCGTTCGAGTACGATCTGTGACTCACGTGGACGGAACTCCGCGAGACGTCGCCGTATCAGCTGCTCGATTTCTTCGATAGTATAGTTCGCCATACCTTCACGAGTGTAAGTGAAAGGTGACAGAATTTTCTTGATTTGTCTTGGGAAGAAAGCTTGCTTGATGTGTTGTTTCAGTGGGTCCGATTTGACTTGCCAGCAGAGGAAGCTTGATAGTCAAGTGAATGCGACGAAAATAGGTGTGTCTGAAGGAGTTTATATGTGTGGTCTCAAAAAGTACTGTTCGTTGTGGAAGCACAATGCCGGCCATAGAAGGAAACCAATTTATGGAACAAAGCTGAGGCAAGTTGTTCACGAATAGGAAACATTCGCGGACAATACACATAGAAAGACTTTTAGGAAACAAAGAACATAATTGCAGGCTTGGCACCGTCTCAATTTGAGAGGATGAGGTAGTTTGAGGAATTGTTTGGTTACTATTCTGTATATTAGCCTTGGATTACGGTCATGAAAGCTTCGAGCATAGCACAGATGCCTCGCAAACAGGTGATTTTGCGTTTGAGAAGTCACAAACAGACGACACTCCGGGAGCAGCCCTACCAATCCGCCTACCAAGGGATTTGACCTGACAAATGGTCAAAGCCGATCATACCGCAGTTTGTTGCCGCTGGTGTTTTGTCAAACAGATAAATCACGTGATGGTGACAGGCGGGGAGGCCCACCTGCAGGGACTATTGCTCGTACGCCTCTGGGTGGGATACTCAGCCGCACCGGCTGATAAGACAACGCAGTAGATAGTGATTCTAGAACGTGGCGTGATGCTGGCATCCGGAGTCCCCGGACCCTTCGAGAATATTTGGGTGAAAGATCGGAATGGAAAAGAAAAGGACGGACTGGCTCGTGCCACAGTATCAAGCACTGGAAGATACCCTGCAAGCTGAAAGTAGCTTGCGTGTACTCAAGTAGGGCTGAGTTGCTTGTGAAGTCCAGACAGCTCCAGCCCATGTGTGCGGAAGTGGACCTGACTGATTGCGACAGTTTCTAATCCAGATCCAGGGTGCAAAAGGCGGGATCTGCCAGCAAAACAAAGAGACTCGGAGCTGAAGTGCTTATTTGAGATCTCGCCGCAATAGATCCAGACGATCTGTGCTTTGGGGGAGCACATCGGCGAGGGTCGTAGCCGACCAGCTGGGGCGAAATAGTGGGTCCGATGTGCGCGAAGCTCATCCTTTAAGGACTGAGCGCCGAGGCCAGATCGCGGATTTGCGGAACGAGCGCCGATCATGTACCGCCTGGACAAGTCACTTCCCGATTCCGTAACAGTCAGATCAATGCCAACCCCAAATCGAGCGTTGTGGCGGCGGTTGGACCAAACACTGGCAGCTGAGGCAGGGGAGAAGGGTCTGCCTCGGGCACGAAAGTGGTCGTAGCGCATCCAGACCGCGTGTTCGCCATGTCGCACGGAGAGTTGGGGCGGGAGTAGCCGTCATGCACGGTGACGGGGGAGTGTGAAAATTCGAAGCGAGAGAGCGCTACAGCGCGAGGCCTGGCTGGACCGCGTGGCTCCGGACGGTGGAAAGGCTTCTTCACGACGGGGCTGGGGCCAGTGGCGGGCGCGGCGGCCGGAGCCTGCGACCCACCGAGCCAGACCGCCGCAGCCAGCAGGATGCAGCTTAACGCTTCAGAAGCTGAAGAACGCGCTGAGACGGCGATACGGAGTGGGCTCGAGCAGCATTGGGCGCGTTTCGATGACTGTCGCGTGGCGGGGGAAAAAACAAGCGAGGGCACGCCGTCGGGCACGTCAACGTGGCAGCACGGTTGGGGGATCAGCCTCGTGAGGGCCATGGTTGCGATGATCGCTGGGATGCAGCAGTGTTTCTGGGAGGCGATTAGCCGGAGAGCTATTCATAGCTGGCAGCGACGTTATCGGCAGGGCGCTCAGCGGGGGTCGACGAGCGCGGAGGCACGGCCGATGGCAGCGCGCGGCGCCATGGCAGAGTGCCCGCAGGACCAGGGGCAGGCGGCAAAGGTGAGGTTGAGGTTTGTCAAGCGGGCGCCGCAAGCGCGTCGCCCTTCGCGTGCTTGGCGGCGCCCTCCGCCTCGCGCCTGCCCGTTCTATTCACCCGAGCGCCGCTAATGCAGCAGGGGCGTGCGGAGCTTTGCGCTCGCAGCCGCAACCACCATCGCTGCCCGCCGCCGCCCCCCCGCCTGCTCGCTGCCTGCCCGCGCCCTGCCCGAGCCCGTCGCCGCCAGCTGCCCGCCCGGGGGCTGCGACGTGGCTGGCGGCAGCTCGAGCAGCCGTCGCGTCGATACTTAGTCCTGAGGGCCCAGTGCCGCCGCTAGTGTGCCTGAGGGCGCCGATTGCCGTAGGGCGACCCTGCACAACCGCTCCGTGGCTGCAGCCGCTAGCTCCACGCCCGTATCCGGCCGGCCTGCGCAATATCGACCGCTCCCTCCCGCGCCCAGCTGCCCTGCGCCGGCCTAGATGGCCTGCTATCGTCGCCGCGCGACATCTCGGCTGCCGCACGACCTTGAAATCCGCCCTGCATGGCGTCCGTGCCGCTCTGGCCTCTCGGTCCATGACTCCATTTTTGCCAGCTTCGAGACCCTCAGCTCTGCATCCAGAAACCTTATCTTGCCCAGTCCCGCTCGCCTTTTTGTGTTGTGTCTTCTCAAGCACTCCTCTCGTTCAGTCCCGCCCGCCGCTGCTGCCCATCCATTGCCGGGCTCCGGCAGACTCACTTGACTGCTACGCTCGTTGACCATGTCCGGAACGGCCACCACTACGGCCACTGCCACGCCCCGCCCTAGCACGCCGGAGAGTGACCGCATTGCCCCCGCTGCCACTCCCCACAATGGCCCTCCCTCCAACCCTTTCGCTACGCCCTACGGCTCCATGCCCGCTTCCACCACCGGTTCCTTCTACGACATAGGCACCCCAGGCATCGTCACGCAGAGATACTTTCGCTCGAGACGGGTAAAGAAGGGCAGTGTTGAGCAGCCTTGGAAGGAGAAGAAGGACCCGAAGGCGAAGTGGACCACCATCATCCCTCTGATCGGCATCCTCGTCGGCTTTGGCGTGACTGGTGTGCTCATTTGGGACGGCTTGCGCAATGTCATCAAACACGACTACTGCCCTGTTCTTGACGACACCTTCGCAAATGGTTTGGATAGCAAGACCTGGACAAAGGAGGTTGAGGTCGGCGGATTCGGGTAAGTCTCTGACGGTGGAGATCTCGAGCAACCTGGCTGATGTAGGCGGCAGTAACGGCCAATTCGAAATGACCACCAACACGGACGAGAATGCTTTCGTCAAGGACGGCATTCTCCATATCAAGCCGACCCTGCAGGACCAGAAGCTCATCGACGCCAACAACATCGTTAACCTCCTGCAAGATGGCTCCTGCACGGCGTCAACTTGGTCCAGCTGCGTCACGTCGACCAACACGACCAACGGCACCATCGTAAACCCCGTCAAGTCAGCCCGCATCAACACCAAGGTGGGCGCGAACATCAAGTACGGCCGTGTCGAGGTCGTCGCGCAGCTTCCGGAGGGCGACTGGCTGTGGCCGGCCATCTGGATGTTGCCCAAGAACAACACTTACGGCGACTGGCCCATGTCGGGTGAGATCGACATTATGGAATCGCGGGGCAACAACCACAGCTACCCCACTGGCGGCAACAACATCATCAGCAGCGCTCTTCACTTCGGCCCCGACCCTGCCTACGATTCGTGGTGGACGAGCAACGTGAAACGCAAGGCTCTCCACACCACCTATACCAAGGGCTTCCACACCTTCGGCATGGAGTGGAGCGAGAAGTACATCTTCACCTATGTCGACACGCGCCTGATCCAGGTCATGTACAACAACTTCAACAAGCCCTTCTGGGAGAAGGGCCAGTTCCCGCTGTCCGACAACAACGGCACCCGTCTGGTTGACCCGTGGAGTCAAACTGGCAGCGACGCCACTCCTTTCGATCAGGACTTCTACCTCATCATCAACGTCGCAGTCGGCGGCACCAACGGCTGGTTCAAGGATGGCAAGGCCGGCAAGCCGTGGGTCGACGCCAGCGGGACGGCGAGGAGAGATTTCTGGAATGCCAGGGACCAGTGGTACCCCACGTGGGAGGACAAGGGCGAGATGCTTGTCAAGAGCGTCAAGATGTGGCAGCAGAAGGGATACAACGGCTGCTAAGCGTAATGATTGTCGACTTTTTTCCGGTATGCGAAACTATAGAAGGACGGGAGTTGCAACGGGTTGTCTACGGCCTCACGGTTGACACATGGAATACACGAGCGGGTCTCTTGATGGTGCGTCTTTTGGGGCGGGTAAGGTTTGATACACAAATTTCTCCGTTGCTACGAAGTTTCATGAAACGATAGATTGTACAATCTCTAATAAAGAACAAACCGATACGACCAATACGAAGCTCCTCCCACTGCGTGCACAGCAATCAACAGCAGGCCTCCAGGACGACAAGCGAGATAAACGCGCGTTCGTATTCCGCGCACCCCGTCTCAATCCTAACAGCCCGCCCTGCCGCAGATTCGAGCGGAGCCGTCTCGTCGTCGCTCCGCAAAAGGTCGGATTAAGCAACGAAGGTTCAGCCAGCCAAATCGCGCGTGTGGCTTCAGGTACCCGCAAGCGGCGAGGTCGTGTTCGGCAACAATCGGCCACCCACTCATCAGCCACCGCGACCAAGGAAAAAGAAAGCATCGGGCGTGTCGTTGGCGCCACTGCCACCCTGTTGGCCAGCGCGTGCCAGCGGTACGGCGACCAGCGACACACTCCCAAAATTGACCGGTGCGTCGCGGCTGGCGGCGCCACGACAGCAGCGCGATGACAGACTTTTACCGACTGGCGCTTTCGTTCGTTTTCTTCGTTTGGCTTGCTCAGCTGCCTGCCGCGTTCGATAGGAGGTGCAGTCGTCGTCAATGCTGAAGTTGGCCCTACAGGAATTAAAGTGGGTATCTGCAGTTATAACACCTCGCAGCGTGCAGAGTCACACATTTCCGCTGCGGCAAGGACGAAATCGCTCCGATGCAGATGATGGGGTAACGGGGGCGAGATGCGCCTGATCCTGGGAGGTTCATGCAGAGGAGAGACAGGCGAAGGGGAGGGAGGGAGTCAATGAGCCAAGGTCTTTCCTTATCGCCGGGACGGGGCTTTTTTTCTTTCTCTTTGGCTTCATCTTCCCCCCGCTTTCGCGCGACGCCGCAATTTACAACGGCGCGATGCTGCCTGTTTCCTGCTGCAACGATACACATGCAGCAGATTGCTCGCCCCCTGCCCTCTGCAATCAATCCTGCTGTAACTCTTCTATACGAGGCGCGGCGACCGGGGGGCCGAAATCCTGCCAATTGCTATCTTTGTCCCACGCTGCAGGGAAGGATTGGATGATGCGAGCCGTGTTCGCTCGCTTGCATCATCCATTCCGCTGGCTGACGCGATGCCCGTCTCGACAACGAATCCCCCTCAGAAGAAGCACCGAAGTCGCGAGCCGACCTCTCTTTCACGCTGCTCGCGACGAGATTTGCATACCAGCTGGACGAAGTCAAAACAGCCACCTCAAGAGGAGATCGAACGCGAGCGACTCGAAACGCCGCCGATCCCCCACCGCGCGCGCCCCCGACGCCTCGGCGCCCGCGAGATACGAGCCAGCGCCAGCCTCGACCAGGCCTAGCTCGGGCAGAAGTTTATTTGTGGATAGTAGCCGGTAAGTTGCATCGTTGGGACAACGGCTTCTTAATTCCATCCATTACCGCTTTTGTCGTCCCGCCGATTGGCGGCGGCGTGCGCGCTGTTCGTCGCCACGTCAAGGCTTTGTACATACATACCTCGTATTCTGGAGTGCTCTTGGTGCCCGCCACTACTGCGCCCTATTTGCCTGCCTGCTCTATCAGCAATATTTCTGGAGTTGTGCGCCTGTGAAGTCTCTCTCGGCCAGTGATAACGACGAGCGCGCTATCTTGGCTGCGTCGCATCTCTGCTTCTCCATGGGTCATCCTCGCCCCCGACGCAGGGATCCAGGCGAGGTTATCGTGAGTAAGACGTCAAAATTCACGTGGCAGCGCTCAAGGATGAATGCGGTGAAGTCTGCTGAGTGGATGTCGATATCGAGCACTGCGGTCGCCTCATCAGAGACAACAGCCAGCTCCAGTTTCATTCCGCAGCTGTGATGATCACACGCGCGCACCACCGCACAAGCCCTTATCTTGAACTTCTCTTCATGCGGTCCGGGCTCTGACCTCGCCGCTGGCCGCTCCGTGCAAGTGCGTGGCTCTCCCGCATGCGCGACCCGGGGCCATGGGACCGACGCACGCTGCTACTCTATGTACTCTGCAAGTCTGTTGTGCGTGTCTGGTGGTGCACACCTGAGCGTGTCACAACGGCTGGAAGATCCTTGTCCTGGAGTCGATCAGTCGATAAAGTATGAGCTCATGATCCGCTGGTGTGCGGGTTCGTGGAACTTTGGATTTTCGTCTGCATGAGCTTTGTTCTCTCTACACTGGGTGTGCACATGGTGAACAACTTGTCCTTTGGAGTTTTTGCCGCTCACGTGCGGTTGTGATTTGTACATGTAGCTAAGATGTGCTGTTATGTAAGCATTTCTTTGGTCAGAGAGTTCGCCATCCTTACGAAAGCAGCTCTTCCAAATTCAGAATACCATGCTGTGACTGCGTGACGCATGCAGTTTCTCCCTTTCGCTTGCACCAGAATGAGGAGCATCTGTCCCCTCCATTGCAGGTGCAGACAGCACAGTTCTTCCATCTTCTGTGCCTCCGAAGGCGTCTCGGATGCATTCGCAGGATAATACGAAGGGCTCGGATGAAGGTCCTGCAACCGCAGGGATAGAATCGTTGCAAAAGGAGATATCTGACGCCGCAGGACTCACTGAGCCAACCTGCCGGTCTTTATTACGAATGCATGACAGCATTCTTTCGGGGTTGCCGGCCCAGTCTGCTTCGATACGCCTTTTCCAATCATCCGGCTAACTCCAAATCTCTAGCTCCGGCTGGACTTTTAGAGGGGTTGCCAAGGACTTCATTATCTGCATCCGTGGAGAGATTCCGGTTACGACGAAGCTATCCGAGTCACGCGGAATGCCTCCAGTGTCTCTGTCTAGAAGCATAGAGCGACCAATCTGGTTTATTGAGTCGGAAGAATAGAGCAGGCCGTTGATCAATATGGAGTGCTTTCCGATCACTCAAACGCAAACTTCGCATTCCGTTGAGTGGACTAGCTGGGTTTCTCTCGGACTGCCCCGGAAATCGGCCGTATGGTTTGCAAAAATCCAAATTGCCACAATAGACAATGAGCCAATTACAAAATGCAACCACATTCATTATACCCGACAGGTGCCCCGTCTCAGACGTATTTGGCTTCAAGCTAGTAGTCAGAAGCTCATCG
This sequence comes from Neofusicoccum sp. Z2, assembly GCA_037356115.1. Lineage (NCBI taxonomy): Eukaryota > Fungi > Ascomycota > Dothideomycetes > Botryosphaeriales > Botryosphaeriaceae > Neofusicoccum > Neofusicoccum sp. Z2. Next base: position 24,799 of record JBAWJY010000003.1, read on the forward strand.
GATAAGCGGCGCCTCCCCCTGACCTCTCTCGTCAGGCAGACCTACCGAATCCATTCATCCCTAAATCATCAGAGTCTGACAAAAACTCTTGTCCCATGCTCATCGGTTGGCAGCCTCGAGCTGACACAGCAGTCATCAAGATGAAAGGCGCCACAAGTCGGGTCTCTAATAGGTCAGTGGCAAAGTGGATAGCTGCACAAGAATTACAGATCATTATCTTCCAAAATTGGGGCCCGATGAAATGTCACCTATCTACAGACTGTTTCTCGCATTACGTATAAAACTACTTTAGCCGGTGGAAGTTGCAGCTGTTCCAATGACTTTGAGTTTCAGTCTCCGCCAAAAGCTGATCTTAGCACAATGAGCTTGAAGATGTGTTGGGTTATGCTGACACATATCTGGGCTGAGGATTTGGCGCTTCTTTTCGAGCCTTGGCTGACTTTCGAGGCGTGGAATCCACCTCACGGTGCTTGTGTGATATCTAAAGTATGTACTTTTCAGAGCACTGCGGGGAAGAAGCTGCTGGGGCTACACAATGAACTATACGTGGAGCGCTCCCCGAGGACAATACAGTCAGGTCATTAGACTTCTTACCTGCGCCAAAAACAAGCGGGAAACCTCAGTATTGACTATACCCACACGAAAAAGCTGGAGATGTCAGAGATAGTCAAGGAACGGAGCAGATCAGACAAGCTGTGCAGCACATCTGGGCGGACATAAGGGCAAGATGCCTGCAGGAACTTCCTCGGAAGCTTTAAATCGCGCATGTGGAATAGAGAAGGTTCGAAAGCACTGTGCTTGTCTCCCCAAGGAGGACTTTTTCTTTCATAGCCCTCATAGGTTTCTTCCAGCCGAGCAGCCTTGTTTGCGACTTCAGTCTTGAAGAGAGCTGCTTTAAGCATACAATATTTCGGCCGTCGGTAGCAGCGGGAGTAGCCGTCTTGATATGGGGTGATTTCAGGCTAGCGTCCTCGAAACTCCGCGGAGTGGAATCGAGATCGGATAAATATGCTTTGACCAATACCTTTTGGGTGGGTGCCGAATGGTGATAGGCGGCACAATTGTCGTTCTGTACCGGCGATCATACTTCACTTACTCAACAGCTTGCCTTACCCGCCCGCTGTCAGGCTGGAGCAGTACAAGCCTCCGTTTCAGCATGTTTGGCCATCTTGTTTCGCTCCAGTTTCAAGTCTGGGAAACGGGAGTTCCCTCGGCATTGTTGCTCACCATTCCTAGTTACAGCATCATGTGGAATGCGATGGCCATCCTTCTTAGTGCTCCTCTGTCTGAGTATTTGCCAAGTGTTCAGCACGTAGATGGCTTGCGAAATCGTCTGGTCGTCGGGCAAGGATCTGCTCATTTCCGGGTGCCGCGGAAGAAGCCAGAGTCAGTGCGCATCGGCCTTGTTCCGCGATGGTGTCGTTTCCCGCCGCTCCGCCGCCTTGATCTTTTATTCACTCTTTCCACCTCTTGTCAGAAGTGGACTTTCGGAATAACCAGACATGAGCATGGTCATTTGCGCACCCATCACTAGAAGGCCTGCGTTTCGCGCCGAATCTCCGTTTTGGTACTAATCTGCATCACCCTTAATATATCTGTAACGTGAAACGCAGGTCCCGTACTGCCTACTCGTATTCTGCACCACTGAACTCGTTCGTGCATCTACAGAGGGGTATATGGTTTTTACTATAAGATCCTCCAGCTCTGCAACCACCTACCCGCTAACTATCCTTGCAACAACATTCAATTGGGACCGGCTCTCAACCTTACCGACCTTCTTTTCACAACTCATTCGATCCGAGACCGTGTCTCCCACATTCACTATCGAAAATGCGTTCCACTTCGCTTTCCGCCGCCGCGGCTCTTTCCCTCGCTCTGAGAGCGTCCGCTCAGTCCGACGACGAATCATGGATCCAGAACTACAAGTTCGGCAACATGTTTTACAGCGGTCCCACTAGCGGCGGTGCCTACATCACCAAGGCCACTTATTCCATGGCCCCGCCCGACATTCCCTGCGGCTACGCCACGAACGCCAGCCCCCAGGAAGAGCTTGCTCTTTGGATCGGTGTTCAGGAGAACCCCACTGGCAAGGATGTCTTGAAGATCTCTTTCGTCCAGCCGCTGCTGAACTGGGCGCCCAACCAGCAAATGACGTGAGTGTGTCCGTAGTCAATGATTAGGTTGTAGAAGCTAATGAGTGCAAACAGTGGCTGCGACACTACCGCGGACAACTGGTGTGTTGCTGCAAGCACTTACCATCCTTGTGAGTCAGCCCCAGTATTGGAACGTCTCATCACAGATTGTTAACGTGCAACGCAGCCGGCCAAATTGCCCAGACCTACCAGCCGGTGGCTCCCGGCACCACTCTCGACTTCGAGGTCGGTGTCGATGAGGCCAGCACCAACATCACCCAGAAGGTCTGGAAGAATGGCCAGCTGATTTCCGAGCAATCTGACAGTATGTATCCCTCGATAATTCCAGCAACCTGACCATCACTAACCTGAGACAGACCCCGGTCTCAAGCTCGAGGTCTTCTACTCTGGAAACGAGTGTTACGGCGCCGATTGCGGAACCCTCAACGGCTACAGTAAGTGTCCAAACAGGAAAATGCGCAAAACTCGTGCTAATAAATTGTGCGTGCTGCAGGCTGGCAGAACATCACTGTCCATCTCAACCAGGCTGATGAGAACTTTGGCAACACCCTCACCCTGACCAACGCTACCTCTGATGGCTTTACGACTTCTGATGGTGGCAAGACCTGGCACGCGGAGGAGATCAAGATCGAGAAGGACTACTTCTACACGGATAACTCCAGGAAGGAGTGCTCTGCGTAGATGCGCTAGAAAGGCGTCTCTCTGATCTTCGGAAAAGAAGGAAACCCTCCTTGATGGAGAAATTCACTTGTACATATTAAAATTAAAAACAACTGTCTGTGACAAGCGCGGCAAGATTTAAGAGTGAGTGTATTTATTAGTTGTCACGACCCAAGCGAAAATGAGTCTGGGAAGTAGATTAATACATGAGTCCATTGATATACAGAGGTGAAGAATGCAACACATCAACGCGCGAAAAGGAAGAAGAAAAAGAAAAAGAAGAGAAGCAGATGTGACTGGTATTTCAACTTTTTGCTCTCAATGTTGAAGCTTAAGATACGTCTCTAATATCCTGTCACAGTATTGCGCGCGTTATAAGAACATGGCTCATGATATAGAGAAATTTATGGTAGGAGCACAGAATGTTTTATTCCTCTACGATCCCATGTTCGTTTGACCACTGTTCTCCAGAAAAGTCTGTGCTAAAGATGATTTACTTCCTTTTCTTTTTTGACAGCAGTCTTGCTAAAGCTTCTCGATTCAATATTGTCAAGATGTCCTCGAGTTCTAAATCAGCTTCTATGACTGATTCAAAACCTGGGCGCAACTGATACTGGTGGCAGTACAACTGATACAAACAGCAAGAAATGTATCGAATTTATCGACTGAATTGCTGTCATGCTTCGAAGTTCCTGACCTATCTGCTGAAGGTGCTCGCATCCAAACCTTCCTACAGACTTTTCCATTTATCTTATTGATCAAGCCGGCTACACTCTGCATCCTTGCAAGTACGAAAAAAGAAACAATACTGAGTACTTCGTGCGAAAACAAGTCAAAACGTACTTGACAACCGTTCCTGAAATCTGTGATCCGTCAATGACTGTCACTCTGGCAAAATGCCGTTAGGCTGTCAACAAAGCCCTTTTCTTCTCACACGTAAGAACAAGCATCATCATAGACGCCCCTTACCGCAAACCAAAGGAATGACATCATCCAGCTGCCTCCTACGACGCAGATGACCCAAAAGAATCCCGCAACAATTCACATGGACGCTCCGCCATACCAGTCCACTCCCCCGCCAAGCAGCTATAAATCACCCTGCCTGTTCCTTTCCACGTCTGACTTCGTTCCATCGAGCAAGGTCGGTCTTCCACGACCCGCCATTCAGCAACTTGTAACGAAAATTCCCCAGCAGGAAATCGCGACTCGCTGTGGAGTTTTCAAACTTCCCTTGTTCACTTTCCCGTTGGGAGTTTCTTCCGCTGTGACTGCAAAAGGCTCGAGATTCAGAGACTTGATGACGATGTTTTTTATTTTTGACGAATGATGTTTCTCATCTTTGAAAGACTATGCTGATTCCCAGCAGAGAAATACATCGAACATGCTGAGTAGGATGTCTCAGTACTAACGTTGCGTGTGAACACTTTCCAATCTATTCTAAGGCTGAGCAGCCAGATCCGAGTTTAACTGGGTGGATCTCAAAAGCCCAGTACGTAGTGTAGAGGAGAGTAACTGACCAAGTGTCACCATTTAATCTTAACAGCCGCAACCGAAGAAAGAAGAAACCTCACAGATCAAAACAGAAAAGCCCGCCGCAGAAACCAACGTCAATATCACTACACCCTACAACTCCACCTCCTCCCCCACAACACGCCTCTCCCCCTCCGGCCCCACAACCGGCACCCCATCTGTCACAGTCCCATACGGCACAGGCTCGTAATCCCCCCAGCAACTCCAGTCATACTCAGCTTCGTCCAACTTCGTCTTCTGCACCGCCATGAACGTCTCCAACGCGCACCACCCATCGTCTCTCACTTCGCACTCCGTGAAGCTGCGGTGGAGGGGCAGGGTGCGTTGGTTGAGGAGGAAGTGGATGTATTTGGTTTCGGGGCCGGTGGTGTTGTAGTAGGATGGGGAAGAAGAGGAGGAGGGGCGGGTAGGTAGGACGGGGTGAGGGGCTTGGATGACTTCGATGTCGAGGCGGGCGGCGAAGGGTTCCATGTGGGAGACGATGAAGGAGCGGTTGGCGGTGTAGTGTGTAGCGGGGATGAGGGGGGCGAATTGGCGGAGGCCGAAGGCGGTGAGGATGGACATGATGTTTGTGTCGTGGCTGAAGTCGAAGTTGAGGGCCTGGTCGAGGGGGAAGGTGGCGGTGTTGTTGTCGAGGGTGACGTTGACTTGGGCGGTGGGGGTGTCGATGAGGTGGTGGTTGAGGCGGGCGAGGAGCTCTTGGACGTAGCCGATGCCGACGGCGCGGCCGGTGGGGGATTGGAAGCCGTAGCCGCCGGCGAAGTTGAGGTCGACGCTGTATTCGTAGCCAAGCCATTCGTCGTAGGTGAAGAGGCTGCAGAAATGGGAGAAGCCAAGGGCGACTGTTTCGTACGCGCAAAGCGATTGAGCGTAGTCTGTACGGGGCTCGTTAGCGTGACAGATTGAGATAGGGCTACATGCATGCTGCGGCTTACATGAATCTGACACTGTCCAGTTAAGACCCGGCACTTGCTTCTGAATCCTCTCCGTCGCATTGACCAAGTAAATGTCAGCCCATTGCTTCATGGCTTTTTAAGTCAGCACCAGTCGAGGTCGAAGCTGGGGTGTATTGATCTCCTACCATTCGTTCCACCAGCATTGACTGCTGCGTTGGAATTGTTACACTGATAATACCCAGCCAGGCTGTTATTGTAATTCTGCTGTTCGATGATCAACTCCAGCGTAGCATTGCTCGGCCACTGCAGACCGAAGAAGCCAGCCAAGAAGTACTCGGCCGACTGCGTCATCCGATCCTGGGTAGTTGACCTTGCAATGATCTTGCTCCCATTGTTCGGGTAAAGGTGGCCATAGCTGTAATAGTGACTGACACCGGAGTCAAACAACCTGCACTCACAAACATCAGCGAAACCCACACCCCACACATCCTTGGGCCAGCACAACTTACTGCTGCTTCCCAACCGGCACCAGAATCTCGGCGCCCAACTTGTTCGTCCATCCATTCAAGAACGCCATCTCCCCCGACGCATTGAACGTCCCCGACGCGTTCACGATCTTCTGCGCCAGGGTGATGGAGCCGTCGCTCGACGTAGGGTATCTCGCCCCATGCCTATGCAGCATATGCAACTGCGTGATATTCGAGCCCGGCGGAAGCGGGTACTCGTCGACGCCGAAGCCCACGGGGTTCGAAAAGTACGGACTCAGCTGGCCCATCTGCTGGAAGATGTTGCCATTGTGTGTGTTGCCCGGGATGGGCTGCTGTGTTTCGAGAGGGTTGGGCGCGATGTATGATACGCCGGGGAAGGGGGCGACGATTGTCTCGGCGAGGAAGGGAGCTTGGCCGGTGGCGGTTGGGCCTGGGACTTGTGGGTTAATTGAAGGAACGGGTGGGTGGAGGGAAAGCGCACCTGCGTATAGCTCTGGGCTGGTCTGGAAGTACTGCGGCACGGTGGAGGTGGAGGAGCTGGTGGTAGCAGCAGCCGGCTGGCGGAGCTCAACAACGCCCGCTTCGGCGCGGAGGCCAGCGGCTGCAGCGAGGACCAGGCTCTTGCCAAACATGCTTGGGCGCCAATTGGAGCAAGAGGATGGGCGACGGCACGGCTGGACAGGAGCTACAAGTCGAGAAGCTGCAGCGAGTCGGTGAGGCCTGGGATATCGCGCGCCGTTCGGCTTTTGTACCTTGAACCCCGCGCGCTCACTCGATTAAGCTGCAGGTGCACGTCACCGGCTCCGGCATGCGGAAGCTAGAGGGTGAGCGTGGCTTGGCACGTGTGCGAGGTACGGCTTCTGTGCCGGCGCGCAAGCTTCCCGCCCTTTCCGGGCGTACCTGGCGGCGAGTCGCGAGCATGGCTGCTGTGGAGCGATGGAGATGTCATCGCGGCATCCCGTGTGGCCCGGTGCTGGAATGGTGAGGCTGTCTCGCTCTTGTCTGGCGAGGGGAACAGGAGGGACCACAGGGAACCAAGCGTGGTCAAGCTTCGGTAAGCTTCGCCTCGCACCATTGGCTGCAAACCCCGATGCCGCGCTGTTTGTCGCGGCCCGCAGTTCGCAGGATTCTGCGGCTGATCCCGGCAATGAGATATTCTCCGTTATCTTGAGCACCATGATGGATGCCTTTGATCCAGGCTCTAGCCCTCCATCACCACAACGCGTGTCGCAAACTTGCCATGCGCTACGCGACACCGTGCCGCAATCATGTCCCCAAGCTTGTGACGTATCGTATCGCTAGAAGGAAAAAAAAGACAACTTCAGAGCATACAGCGGCACAGCACTCCATCACACAGCCTGCAGCACTAAATCCGCCTGCATCATAACCTCAATGAGCTCCTCTCACCACATTCCCCCTTATCAAAACCCATTCCTACTCCCTCTTCCTCCTCCCTCTCATCCAACCCATGCAACAACATCGCCGGCCCACTCCATCTCACCAGCTCCACTGCACATGCACAAAGCTCTCCACCGCCAACGCGCCGGCCAGGAACGCCAATGGCACGGTGGCTCGCCATGTAGTCAGACAAACCAGTGCAGTGGATGCAGGCAGCCACAGTCTCGCAAGACTGTCACGTACAGTTGCTTGTCTGACGATCAGTCGGCGAACTTGCCCACACAGTCTTCCGTCTTCGATGTGAACAGTCCGGCGTATGTAGCCGTTTTGATGGGCAGGATCGGGACAAAAGCCTGCGAGTGCCGTGTTGCCAGTTCGTGGTGCCGGCGGGACAGGGAGGAGTGCGTGCGAGCGCAGTAGGTAGCCAGCCCTCTCACGCTGTGGCGTGGCCATGAGATTTCACGGCATCGGGGGCGGCTGATGCCGTCGATTGCACGAGCGAAGCATGTATGTACGGAGACTGGGGCTTTCTGGAGGCAAGTCAAATTCCTATGAGCGTGTCGGAGGGATTTGGAGGCTAGGGTGAGTAGTGATTCCGCGGTAAAGCGCCGCAAGGTTTTGGGGTCGGATATTCAGAATTCTGCCTCGTACGGCCGAGTGACGGGGATTCTGGTGAGGGAGGAAAAGGAGAAGTGGTGGTGTTGAGGTCTGAGACGGAGAGATGGCGCGTCGCGTTTCAGAATAATGCTGCCGCTGCCGCTTCTCGGGCGGCAGCCGATCAGGCCTTCCCGCTGCGCCTTTTCGAGGCAATGATGTTCGCCAGAAAGCAAATCCCTCGTGGCTCCAACATCCATAGGGCGGACTTCATTGACTTGAGCGATCATCGCAAAAAAAAAAAAGCTTGTTTGTTCTCAAAAGCAAGAGTGAAAAATTGAGAGAAATTGAAACGAGTAAGTGATCCCTTGCCCTTCCATTTATCCAAACGACCGGAGCGTCCCAACCATGCCACCCTAAATTTCGCTTTTTAAATCTCGAAAGTCTCATACCAGCATAACCTCAATCATCTCATGTCTATGCGCACGTCACAGACGTGATGTTGTAATCGCCAGCCCTGCCCGTCGCAGGCGACGTCGTGGACGAGGCGAGCCAGGTATCGACCCAAGCATTGAGCACGGCAGCCAGCTCGTCCGTCGTCTCATAGCCCGGGATGGTATCCGCGTAGAAGAAAACCGAAAAAGGCGCCTTCATGGTATTGGACCAGTCGCAATAGCTCTGCCACAACAAGTCTCAGCAAGGAAAGGCCCAAATCCGAAGGCCGATGCTTCGATCCGAGTGGGGTATTATTGTTTGTTCTTACCGAAGAGAAACCGCTCATGCCGGTGGAGTTGTTCCACTTGATCATCGTCTCTGGGGTGATGTTGTTAGCGTGTGATCTCGTTTACATCGCCCTTCTCGGCGGTGGGGTCTTACTCATGAGGATGTTCTCTGCGGGGTTGGCGGGAGTGTCCATGGTGCTCTCTAGAGAAATGGCGCAGCCACTCGTGGCCCTGGCGACGACCGCCGGGGCCGCCTGGGCAGGCGAACAAGAGAAAGCCAAGGCGGCAAGAGCAACGGCAAGAGTGGAACGCATTCTGGATAGAGTAGGTGTGACAGTAGAGAGTAGATGAGGGTTCGTATATTTGAGAAATGAAAGGAAGCTTGCTGATGATGATGCCACTGTGACCTGTATGTAGGACGAGGAGAAAAAGCAGGCGTTTATATAGATTGCCGTGGCCATGTGTGGGTAGATGAAAGTGTCTCGGAGCATCACCGTCTGCTGTCCAGATACCCTGGGCAAGCGGTCAGTAAGTGGCGGCGAGTCAAGCGCCTGGACTATTCGGCAGCTCCCAATCACGCGCAGCACCAGCGGCGCCCTGCTGAGCTAGCACGAAAGCAATCTACCGCGATCAGGCAGGTATAGAGGGCCCTATTACACCTTCAATTGCGCCTCCTGCCGTTGGTGGACTTGCGTCTATGCGCCCGTCGAGATCGTGGTCTTTGCGCCATCTATTCCCTACTTACGAGCCTGCTGCGCCTGTTATGCTGGTTGCCTGGCATGAAGGCTGGTGTTGCACAGCCTGCTGAGATCGGAGATTACACGTAGCTGGCCATGGTGACGGTGGCGTGCAGCCTCCACCTTGGGAGCCCAAAATGAAGAAGGGCCGCGGGTACGTTGCTTGCATACGCATGCCGGCAGTGGGCCACATGAGCCGGCGGGCCAATGGTCCGGCGCCGTAGAGAAAAAGTGCACCTGCAGGTGCTTGGCACTACGTGGAGGACCAGCCACGCAGGGAAGGCGGCCGGTCAGGTGGGTGGCCGGGCCGCAGCAGGCCATATCTCGCGAGCACGGAAGGTGGACAAGGGAAGAGAGAGGCACGGCAGCTGTCTCGGTCCCCAATGCGGCCGGCCGCCGCGCGAATGAAACAGTGGACCAATCAGCGGCACGCGCGTTCCCTAATACACCGGGCCACGCGTCGGGATGCCTGACACAGCCAGCTTTAATAGATGCTGTTAAAGATCTTGGGGAAAAGCCAAGCCGCCTACACCGACCCTCCGCTGCCCTACCGCTCCGGAGCCCGCCGACTTCGCACGCAAATCTTCGTGCGCACCTGCCCTCAAGGCTGACCCGCCGCTTCGGATTTCCCGGCCTCTTCCCTGTCCTTGTCAGCCTTAAGATTTGCTTCGGCGCCGCGTTTCTGCCTGTCCATGCTTCTCCAAGCTTCTCTCGGGGCTTTCCGCCCTTTGTAATCAATTCGTCATCATCAGACATGCCGCCTGCGGGCCCATTCCGTCAGATATTCCCTTCCCTCGAGCCTGTACGTATCCTTCTCGACATAGCTCCCGCCCTGGCCTTCCGTCTGCAGCACCAAATTCAACCCGTCAGGGCCGTCGTTGTACTTTGGCCAATTGGGCAGTCCGTCGCCGTTGGGGTCTCCGCTGTGCGCAAAGTGAATCCATTGGCTACTCATCTGGCTACTCAGCGACTCATACTCCGGCCACGGCCCTACGTTGCTAGGGTTGTTGAAGACAAACGCTACTTCGCTGAAGTGCGCCACACCCTTGTACGCTGGCGCAAGCTGGCCAACGTAATCTGTGTATGTGGCGTTGGTGGCGTTTTGGAACGCCCTGGTGTTGAAACGGTAGACGAAGGTAGGTGCGTACTTGGCATAATGCCTTGCGTCATCAAGCCGGGGAGCATGGTAGAACACGTCTCCGACAATGGCGGCGATGCGTTTGAACTGCCAGCCATACTCGGGGAAGCGTTCAGATCCGGTGTTGAGAGGGATGCCCTGGGCTGGATCGTCAGGGTACAGTTCCATGATACGGTCTACCGTGGACGGCGGGAAATCGTAGCCCGTTGAACCCAACAGGTAGGCGCGAAGATCATCATCTGTGTTGATTATGCCAATGGGCGCGTTGTCTGTTCCTTCATCGGAATTAGTTCCGTACAGATGCGGGATGTGTGCGAAGCGGCCAGAGTGGAGGAGTTCCGTAGGGTAGTTCGGAAAGATGTCGCCGTCCACCGTCGGATAGAATCCAGGACCACCAACGATCGAGGAATTCATGAATGGGTAAAGTGTCTCGTATGGCACAGTACGGAGGCACGCTAATTTGTCGATTGCAGAGGTACAGTTGACCTGGTCCACGATCTTGTCGAATATCGGCTGGTACCATGAGGAGCCGTTATACCAAGCCGTGGCAGCACTACCGCTCTCCTGGATTGAGCGGTGGAAAAGGCCATCGGTACGTCCTCCATACGTCATTACGAGTTGCCCCTTTCTCTCGTCAGCATAGTGGTAGAAAGAGATGCTCAATACTTACCACTGCGAAGGATCCCGACGACTCGCCCCAGATAGTTACGGAACCACTGCGACTCCGTTAGTTTAAGCCAGTCTGCCGAGGTGTTTCACGTACGGATCACCGCCAAAGCCCTCGATGTTCTCTTGGATCCAGGCGAGCGCCTTTCGCATATCCCGAAGAGCCAGATTAGTGTTGCCGGAGCCCTTGGGAATCGTCAGCATCCGCTCTCGCGAAACCTACTCGTTCAGTCATCGGCCTACCTGAATCTCAATAGAATACATGTTCCCCCACCCTCCCTTACGGTAATTGATGCTTGCACCAATAATAGGTTTACCGATCTCCACGGACTTCTGGACGATGAAGCTAAGGTTGTAATTCGACAAACCGCTAGTGCCGACCTGGTAGCTGCTCTCCCGTTAGCGTCAATCACATTTAGACGTCGCAAAAATCGTTCATACCTCCCGCCGTGTATCCAGAGCAAGATGGGCAGCTTAGCCGAAGCATTTACCCCCGAGGGCCGCACAACATTAATGCTCAGGCAATTCTCGCTCATGCCGTAGAGCGCATCGCTGGCCGGGTTGGCGTCCGGACAAGCGTCGCTGTAATTCTTTGCCGAGCGCGTGCCATTCCAAGTCTCCGTCAGAGCCTGAGGGATGCGGAAACGATTGGTACCGCTGGTGTTTTGCGCATACGGCATGCCGAGGAAGAGATCCTGGCCGAATTGGGGAAGGTGGAGTCCGGCATAGCTCCCGTTGCGCACCGAAACGATCGGATCAGCCACCACCCTTGCAAAGAGTAGCAGAGCCGCTGGGAACAGCGATTTCAATGACGGCATAACGGATGCGGAGATGATCCTGCGTCGCTGGCTGGTTTTGGATCGGAAGTGGCATCGAGCGGCATCGACGGGCTTTAGCAGCTTTTATTGACCGCCAACCGAGGTCGTATCTGCCATTCATGTCGCAGAAGTGGGGTGACACCTACTGCAGGGATTCTCCGCTCGGGATCTGCAAGAGAGATAAGGTGCTGGCTTGGCAGATGCAGGAACAAATACTCTCAAAGCAACAACTTGACATACGCGACAAATAAGAACAGACTAATAACAGCGGTCCGTGGCCAATGCGATCTATTCAAAAAACCCAAAGAACAACGTTGAAGATCATCCAGTTCCAGCCTGGAACGTGGGTGATCCAGGGAACATCTAAACGAGGGGGATGCTTAAGAGGTATATAGCGGAAAGCGAAGGATATGACTGATGAGAGACGGTGCAACGAAAGACGTAACTTCATGACGACAAACTTGAGGAATGTAGAGGAGAGGTGCGATCAAAACAGAGATCGTCAAAAAAAAAGAGCCCAAGTGTTGAACTTATCTTTCCCAACCTTTAGAGATGTTAAAAATCGCGCTCAGTGGGAGACGGGCGGGCGGTCCCAGTAGCGGAGCATCTGGGCAACAGCGTAGTTCCATTCATTAACGAAAGCACTGGTGAGCTGATTGACTCCATCCGCAGACGGAGTCTGGTTGCCCCACATTGCCGGCTGGGAGGCTTGGTAACGCGCATAATAAGGGATGAGCTGGCTATTCACCACGTTAGAGTACTGTCTTTGCCAGATAGATCTACCCGTCTTACTCATTCTGAACTTTGGAAAGAACCAGCCATGCCAGGTTCCAGCTCCTGTTGCTGCTCGGATCGGAATAGACCCGGCGCTTGGCTTCTTCAACACAGTCGGAACTATGACAATATTAATTCAGTTAGCCAACATGCCAGCTACAGTAAGTCTGAGCGGGTGTGATCACCTGAATGGATAATTACGGGTAAGGCGACGCAGCTCAGTAAGAAGGCCGTGATAGTTTACGTAGTGAGTCCCTGGGAAGGCGCAAAGTCAGCTTCGTTGAGTCCGTGCACACTTCAGAGTCCGATCGGAGTTTGGAATTCCGGACGTACAGGCAGAAGTCATGGGCTCAGAGACATCGGCCGAGTCGATGGTAGCGAGCGATCGTTCGGCACGGCGGAGCTCAGAAATGGTGTTAATACGATGCGTCTGGAGCGCATGGACGAGCTGGCGCTTCTCATTCTGAGAACTTGGTCAGCGATACATCAATACCGTCAGCTCTTCGTGCCCACCTCGCTGATCGAACCATCAGGCATGATGTTAAATGAGGGCAGAGTATATTCACGGGGAGGAGGCCGGTGAAATTCAGCAGGCACAGGCAACCGTGTCATACAACTTGGATTAGTATTGTCGTCTTGTGGGTGAGTTGTGAGGTCGTCGAGTTCTGATGTTGAAGTTGTTGCTGGGGGGTGCAATGATATATATGAGAACAAGACACCGAGATTTGGAGGTTGCTTTCTCGCAGGGCGTGACGTCTAGGCGTGTCACCGGTAGGTTGTACAGGCTTGAGAGACGTGGATGGCACAGATCACTCTTTCCTCTCTTGATGGGAGCTTGGACTCATGCTAAGGCTTCGAGCAGGATAAGATGTCGGGGCGTTCGTGACAAAGAGACAAGCAGAGCTGAGAGACAAGACGGATGATCTAAAAAGAGAGAACAACGACGGGGAAACATGCTTAGGTGGGCGTGAGAATTAGAATACCAGAGAAGACAAGGCAAGGGAGCGTGCTGGGGGGTCAATGGCCGCAGTGTGCTCTGGGCAAGGAGGCTATGGGCGATTCCAGGGAGGTCAGCAGTCATTACGGACAGGCGTAAGGATTCAGGCCTGCGGGTAGATGCAAGATTGATCCGATAGCGTGGTGATAGAAGGGAGAGACTTCGCAAGGCGTCACAGCAGAACCCGGCGGGCAGGGGTAAACGCAAATAAGAGAGTCCAGCGCCGTGGTTCGGGGACTGCAGAGTCATTGGCTCTGGTCTGGTGAAAGATTACCCGATCGGGCTCCTGCCGTCAGCAGAGGTGCCAAATAAAGAACAGCCGCTGCTTCGGCCACCACCGGATGAAGGCCGGGGATACGAGAAGGCTCGTCGACAGCGGCAGTGGGAATGTAGCTGAGGCTCCACTGCCACAGACTCGGAAGGATTCAGGGCGGTGGCCGCAGATTGGGCTTGACGGAAAAGCCGCAATGCACAGAGGCGAGATCCGTCGGCGAGCGCAGGCAGGCATCGACTGGCCGGGGCTGAGCGGCCACGCGGCGCTAGGACGCTGACTAAGGTCACGCTTATTGCACGTGAGGGCGCGCGCTCGTCCAAACTCTCCGGGCGAGCTGCGCGCGTCTCCGCCAACTCCGTCCTCCTCTGCACGACATCGCTGCAGCGGCCGGCAGGAAGCGCCTCCCGCCGCATCTCTGCGTTTTCCATCTTGCGCCCTGCACGGGGGGTGTGTGTACGCGCCCGGAGCCGCAACCCTCCGCCCGGACACAACACCTCACTCCGCCAGTGCTGACGGACGGCCAGCAGCTCAACAGCATTGGTCTGAACGCTGTTTAGGGCGCTCATCCATGGCTTTCCGCCCCGCCACATGATCCCTTCCGCTGTCTCTGCGCTCGACGTCAGGGACCACCCGTCTGTCCGCTGCTGGTCCGCGGGAGCGTCCTCACATCAGAGTAAGCAGCCATTCGTATTTGCGTCGTGGCTCCCCTCATGAGCCACAGCTCGGTCTGACATCATGGGCCGTCGGCCCTTCCCCGACATTCAGCTGGACAGCGCGATGTTCGGCCCGCCACCAACACCCGCGCCTGCTTCTCGCTCATGGCAGGCTGATATCCGCAAATCACGCGTCGTGAAATAACCTTAATGGTTAAGCTTCCTTGGCTGTCCAGTGGCATCGACAGCTCGTCGCCGCTCGCGGCCACGCCCTCGTGGCTCTCCGAAACACACACCGTCCTTCAGCCACAGCTCTCATCCAGCCCTAACGGGCCGCACAGTTCGGGCACCGCGACGATCCGCGGGCAACGTCGCAGCCCAGCCTCAGCTTATCGCGCAGTTCCACCTTTGAGCGACTTGATTGCTTTTGCGAGAGTACTACGGGCGGCATTCCAAATCGTTCCTTATTGGAAGTAGTCCGGTGAGGCTGTTTTCGGAAGGGACTTCTCCGCAGTATTGAATTCTGCCCTCGGCCTGCGCGCAACTCAAATACCATCGCAGGCGAAGACGTTTTCGGCAAGCACGATGGATCAGTGATCACCGCTACAACACCAGCCACACCGGGCGCAGGAAGTAAGCTCGCTAAAATGTTCCCGCCTCCCGATTCGCCGGGAAGAGCGCTGCCTGGAAAATGCCATCGTAGGTTTCCCTTCCCCGCGCTTAACACTGTCACTTAAGCCATACAAAGCACATTCTCCCCCATTCGTCGGTCCTCTTCAAGGCCGTTTCAGCTCACCTTCACTGACGTATCAGTATCACATAGCCACTATTTTCCGCCACGAGACCGGGTATTGCTGCCCAAACCGTCCAAAGGTGCACAGCGCCTCAACGCCCGCGTCCGCGTACACGGCAGGCGGTCACGCCTCCTCCATGACGCGTCGTGCCTCAGGATCGCCAAAATCTACTTCGATCGCGGCGACGTAGACAACTTCTCAAAATAAGACGAAACGTGCCTGCTTACGAGGCTTCAGCCCGGCAGCCAATCGACTCCCGCAGCCACGAAAAGCCTTTTCCATCACCGCCTGTTTTCTCACTGTATCCGGCCGTTTCAAGGCATCCCACCCATGATGAGAGCAGTGGCGAAGCTCATGAGACTTTCATCAGCATTTAGGCGCATGTTTCCCCCCTCGAAGTCGGTGTGGTGCACAGCAGCAGCCCAGCCTGCCAGCCGTCTTCCTTGGCACACCGCCGCGTGACGTCAGTCTCCGGAGATAGCGGATCATCACCATCCAGAGGCTTGACTAGGGCTTCCGACGTACAGTTAAGCATTGCTTACGCGTCCGCGCATTCTCGTCTCACTACGTTCTTGAGTTTCCACAACAGGTGGCGAATGTCACCATTGTCCATCTTTACATTCTAGGCAGCATCTCACGCTTCTAAAAACCGCGATATGATTGTCTTCAACGTTTCAGGGCGCTTTTGATCAACCTTGATTGGCGTCGGTGATGTCAATCTTCCCACTTTTCCTGGCTCGCCTCACGGAGCGAAATCGCCTGCTGACAACCAGAACGACCCCGAAGGAAAGGCCAAGTTCCGTTGAAAGCTGCTCCGATCGACGCAATGCTTCTGCATAGGGATGAGAATTGAGAATGAAAATGAAGGCTGCTATGAAGCTGAAAGGATCCAGGTCACAGGTGTTGTCAAAGGCGGCAGGGACCATCATCACAAGCCAAATGACAATCTGCGTACCACCGGTGATGGCACATGTGCTTCAAGGTGCAGGTATAATCACTCTCCGATATCTTTCGCGCATATCTTGTCATTTCCAGATCACAGCAGATTGCCAGAGAACAGCAGGTGGCCCTTTGAATCGTCTTCGGACTTCCGGATGCAACTCTACTCGGCCTCCGTCTTTGCTTCTTTCCCTCTTCGGTTCAAATCTGTGAGTCCGAATCTGCATCCTCTTGACGCTCTGGCCAATCATCGAACGATCAGAACTTCTACCAAAATCTCATATATGTGAACTTCATTATCACATCATCTTGTTTCTCTGCGCAATGAAGTTAGCATACTCAAGCAAGAACAGTTGGGAAGCGAAGTGTTCAGAGGAGAAACCGTCTTGAGCTTACATTCAATTCTCAGAACACAGATGCGTCTCTGGGATGCGAAGCGTGGAACTGTGAAGAGAGAAAGTGTGTTTGTTGGAAGGTATCGCACCCTAATACGCTTCTCGCGGCCATGAGAATTTGAAGCTGGTCCTTATCCTTGTTCTCGTACTGGCGAGCAACTCGAAATTGCTACGGAGTCACGCGAGGTTTACCGTACGTACATCCGTGATAAGTCGTCGGAATCTATACTGCAGCTACGATTTGGCCCAACCCTCGTCGCTTTTCAGGAGTCAACACTCTACAATATCTCATACCTCAAAGCAATCAATGGTTGCACTGGCGCTGGTCGTGGCCAAACTCCGCACACTTTGGGACCGATGAACAGAAACCGTTAAACTGTCGCGGTCTCTTGTTCTATTGCCTCCAAAAGCAACGGTCTGTGCTTTGTGTTAATGGAATATGCGTACGGCTGCCGCAACTAATATTCTGCACACCATCGTTATTGCCAAATGCTGGCCCACAGAACTACTTTCACCGAGTTGTTGCACCGCCATTTGGACGCTGAGGGTTTCGAACTGAAAGCCTTAAGTCAAAGTAGTAAGTCTAATTGAAGCCTTGTCTAGAGTTGTTGAAGACAGAAATTAGTCTAGATAGATAATTTAGCCAGAAGGACATCAGAAGTGCATTGCTTCTGCAAGATGATACGATGAGTGACCAAATGCGCAATTTCTCAACAAGAGAATCCAGGCTCCAAGGGTCCGCCGGAACGAATTTGAATCAGGTTGTCATCCACATCTTGCAAAGCAAGTCATATACAATTTTCGCAAAATCATTGAACACTTCAGCTGCATAGCTCCACGATTTATGAATTTCCAACATTTACGAGGAACCATTGAGTTGTATTTGCTCTTAAATGCTCCCCCAACATCTTCGACCTGGCGCGGCATGGAAGAACGCTTTGAAGGCAAGATAGAAGGGAAAAGGGAAAGGGGACGAGATACCGCTACACGAGGAGCTGCAAGTCTCCTCGTCATTTTCTTTTCATGGAGCCTCCATCCTCATCATTACGGTGGAAAATCTCTCCACAACATCACTACTCGCAAATCCTCAGCAGAATCAAAGCAGCATTCTACACCTCGCGCATTGAAAGAGACATGGAAGCAAACCCCAGAGGAGAAGGGAAGGAATCGAAAGCAGCCGAACCGAAAACAACAAGACCCCCAAAAAGAGTCACGGCCTTTTCGCTCTCGTACCACCCTCCAAGCCTCAAAACCTCAACCCACTCCCCCTCCAGTCCAAACCCCCAAGGAGCAAAACAACACCACAAAGCACAGCAAAATCTACCCACGTAAACCCGCATACCGCCCAACAAACCCCATCCCCCCCTCTTCCCCAACTTCACGTGCCCTCCTCCCAAAAATGACGTCAGTCCCCCCAGCCCTTCCTTACTCATCCACGCCCGTCACGTACTTACTACTTCGCACTCCCACCTCTCTCTCCAGCGACGCCGATTGGCGCCAAGAGGCCGTCACCGTTGAACGCCTGACGGACGGACGGCGCCACTGCCCTGCTCCGCGCGTTCCGACCCGAGGGGATCCGGTGCCGGGGGCGAAGACGGGAGGAAATACCTAGGTACCTAAGTGGGTAGATGCGATCAATGGGTGACTACTTCGTGCCGACAAATGGTGAGAGTGGTGGTGATGGTAGTGCCTAGGGGCAGTAGAGCTCAACGTGATGGTTTCTCCGCGTGGTGGTTGGATATGTGACGGGGGGGAGCAAAATCCACCACCACGTCCAGGCTCGCGAACGTATCCGAACCTCTAAATACCTAACCCCGAAGCCCCCAGGCGCCTTCGCTGCTAAGTAGAGTAAGTAGTACATCACCACCGCATAACGACAACAACGAGCGCATCACCGCAACGAACCAATAAGACCCCACATAGAAATAATCAGCACTAGGATTGCTACCTAAACACTCACTGATCACGCCTTCGACAGGGGTGAACGGGCGGATAGACCACGCCGCTGCGTTCCCGTAGACCCGCCTAACCCCTGATGATTTCCCGCAGTCCCCGCTGTGCCGCTGTGCCGGCAAAAGGAAAGAAAGAAAAAGGAAAGAAAAAGCAAAAGGAGCAAGCCCATCGCCCGGGTTGCAAGAATTGATAACACCAGCAACCCCTGTCCTTTTCTCACAGGCAGCCGTTCGTTGAGCCCGGTCCAGCCCAGCCGCTCGGCAGCCCCTCCTCAACCGGTGCTTACCCCACTTGCTCACGCACAGCCAGCTTTTCCAACAACAGAGGTGTTGGAAAAGGCAGCGTGGAATGGCGAGGAAGTGAGTCAGAAACCGATCGTGAGTGTCATTTAGCCCAGGACTCATAATCGAGAAACTGCGCCGAACCCCATCTGCGCATTGCGAAGAAAATATTAGAGACCCAGTAGTATTCAGATTCCGAGCAAGGTACCGCGCCAATGCTTTCTCGTCGTAATGGTTTGTCGTGTCGTAATTCGTCATTCCGTTTTCCGTGCCATGCTCTTCGCAAAATAGGGGCATACAAACATAAACCGTCGTGGCACTCGCTGTGGAGTGAAGCATTTTGTTAGAGCTGTATGTCTCCCTGCGCCTGCAGAGAAGAAAAGCAAAAAAGGGCCGGGAAAGTAGAGCACGAAGCAAATTCCGGGTAATGCCGCTTGAAGGTGAAGCAAAAAGTCGCTTGCTGAAAAGCACAGAGTCGGAGAGGAAAGCAGCTGTGGAGCTTCTTGGCTGCCAGTCTTGAATCGCTTGCAGTGCATCGCTATGCATGGGTTGAAAAAGAAAAGGCCGACCAATCTGGATGGGTAAGGAGTAAGAAATAAACCGATCAAAGGGTAACCTGAAATTGCGCAGACGTGCGCGGCGCGGAAGCGCGCTCACTTGGCCGAGAACAACTTCAGGCACTTTCATAGCCGTCTACAGGAGCGCTCTTAGCAGTGCGACGACCGCCATGGAACCTCCGGCCTGCCCTCGCTTGTTGACGCAATTTCAGAGCCTCGGCAGTGCCGACTCCTTCCGCGGCAGCTCCAATAATGTTGCCAACAGTGGTTCGAGGAGCGTTCTCAGCAGCGTCAAGTGATGTTATGGCAACAGCCTTGTCGCTCTCATCAGCGCCGTCTGTCTGGCCAAGAATCTCATGAATGGCTTCAGCGACGCTGTTGCGCACACTGCTGGCTGCGCTGCCGGCAGAGGAGGCTGCAGTACTGCGGTAAGGGCTGCGATAGGGGCCACGGTACGTCATGCGAGGATCCTGATTTGTGGCAATGCTATGACGACGGTGACGGTCGTGGGAGCGATGGTGGTGATCGGCAACTTGGCCGCCATGAGCAGAGCCACTGTGGACGCTACCTTGGCGAGAGACTGGCTGAGAGGAGTGGGCCAGGGGCTGTTGCGGAGGGTATGTAGGGCTGTAGTTCGGCTGGTAGGGGGAACTGTTCTGAGGGAGGTACTGCGGAGGGGTGTGGCCGTACGGAGGAGTGTTCGTCGCAGACGGAAAATTGGGGCCATAGGGAGAGTAGCTTGGTGCTCCAGCAGTAGCGGCTGTGGGAGGAACAACTTGGATGTTGCTGTGAGGGACGTACGGAGCGGACTGGAGCCCACGAGAATCAACCGAAGAGGCGCGCGACGAGCGTGTCGCTGCCGGAGGAGGCGGAAACTGCGTGCCGTAGTAGCCTGCATTCGCAGTAGTCGTCTGTGCTGATTAGCGTAGGAAACGAAGGAGGCGTGGATCTTCTTACCTGAGGCTGAGGTGCAGGAAGCGCCGGCGCCGGGGCGGGAGGATTCACAAGCACATGCTGTCCGTTGGCAGAGTCCGGGGAAGTCATGGCGCCTGGAGCGTAGTCCGCCGGATTGTAGGGTTTGGCGGTATAGTGGTTGTGAGCGGCATTGTACGGCTGCGGGTGGGCATAGTTCTCTCCGGCCACATGCACGGGCGGGATAGCTGCAGCGGGCTGCAATGGAGGCGGAGGGATGTAGGGATGGTGTTCGGTACCCAATGGCACAGGCGGCGATCCCCAGCGACCTCGTCCTCTGGACAGCGACCTCTTCTTGTGATGGTGATGGTGTCGGTGGCCACGGTCTTGGTCACTGCTGCGGCGGTGCCTGCGGCGGCGCTCTCGGTCAGAGTCGTCGGTGTGGTAGTCAGAGGTGTAGTAGTCAGACTCGGAGGGCGAAGGCGAGCGTCTCCTGTGGGCACGGCCCTCGCTCTGGGTGCGGTGGCGGGCGCGCTCCTTCTCCCTCTTGCGGCGTTTCTTCGCTTCCTTCTCCTCCTGCGACTTGAAGTAGCCGCCGGGGATTGCCTCGAAGAACCTGTCGGGGATGCGTTCGGCACCGTACGAGATCGCTTTCAGAGCCAGGCCTGCCATCTTGGGGTCGAATAGGGCCAATGTGGTGGCGGCGGTGAGGGCGGGCGAGGGAGGTTTATATGATGCAAGGCCGCAGCGAGCGTCAGGTGGTTGGTGATAGGGAGCAAGGAATCGGCGGCTAAAGAGCTAGCGGAGGTGAGGGCGGAGGATTGCCCCTGCAACTAGCTTGGGGACCCTGCAGCGTCGAGCTTGGAGGAGCGCCAGTCATGCGGCCGGGCGGCGGGCTTCATATACGCCGACAGGGTGGCAGAGGTGGAGGAGCCTGGTCGAGCGAGCGGCAACGGCGGAGCAAGAAACGGCGCCCGGAGACGGCGGCCAGGAATGCGTCGCCAGTCGCCGCGGTGATGTGGTGAGCGAGGTACACGTAGGTACGGATGGCGGAGGAAGCGGCCGTTGGGAGCTGCTCACAAACGCGTCAGGCGCACCTGCCCGTGACGTCAGCGCGCCGGCGCCGTGGATCGCGCGAGCAATTCTCACGTCGCCGCGCCCGCCACTCGCCCGCGAGTCATGCCCGCTGCGCAGCTCGCAGATGCCGGCAGCCGGCGCTGCTGGACATCCGCGAGAATGAGGCGGCGGCTGCCCAGCGCCTACCGCTCCACTCCACCGCGCCATCAGGCACCGCGCCCGCGAATCCCGGGATGCCCACGCCGCGGGGCTGCGCCGATCATCGACATCCTTCCCCGCCGCCCGGGCCGCCGAGTTGCGCAGGTCGCCCGAGGCCCGTGGCACGAGCCGATGCTTACTTAGTCCGCGCACATAAGAAATCCCCCGAGTCGCGGCAGGCGGCAGCAGTCAAGCCGGTTTCTGTGGTCACTGGGCCACGTTCCACGCCTGCCAATCCGCGTTGGCCGCGTATCTGCGCCCTCTACTAATGCACTGCCGTATTGGCTGGCTAGTCCCCTTCGTGCCTACTACGGCCGCTAAAATAGCTCCTATACAACAATGTGCGTGGCTGGGCAGCGACTACCTGACCGCCTGATGACACACAAGAAGAGGGTTCCAGGGAGATGCTGTGTAAGTCGCCGTATCTGCAATGACGACACCCGCGTGCCACCTCTACGTATGCGCCACTGCCAACCTTGGCTGAACCGTGGAAGCCATGACGAAGTGCCCGGGACACAAGGAAAGCGTCTCCAGGTTCCTATCGATGGATAGCTCGAAGAAAGGAAATATCGGACGCCCTTCTCCCCGATAACCCGGTACGCCGCATAGCCAGGGACGTTAGATTTGGCCGGGACGATCAGCGGGAGCGCTTGCGGCGACAATCGCAAAAGAAAGAACGAGGAAAAAGAAAGTGTAACCCCACGCCAAGCCCATGTTCGCAAGAAAAAGAAAAGCAAATCAGGTGGTTGACGCCTTGGTCTTGCCCGACCTCTTCAACGCTTCAGCATCTCTCTGCGTCCTACTCTCCACCGATCCCAATACTCCAATCGGGGTCGCAAGTACGTTCTCTGCACTCAGATGGATGCCTCACTTCCCCGTAGTTCCCAAGAATGCCAATGACAATCAGTGTTGCACTCAATGACCAAGTATGACGATGTCATCGTCATCAATTACGACGACGTCCTGGATCGATCTTCCGGAAAAGCTCGCAACAGAGCCGGTCTGCGACGAGGGTACGTCCGGCGCGAGGGTTCTTGACGAAACCCCCGAACGTCTTTCGGCATCTAAGCCATTCCTGTGGACAAGACCGTTGGCCCTGGACTTGAGGTGCTCAGGCCCTTGCTCCAGCATGACCAGATCGTCGTCCTCTTCCTCCCGGTGTATCGCGCTTCGGCGCTGCTGTCTGTCCACCTTACGCAACACTTTTATGCACTCTTCAAAGACCCTTTTGAAGCAGATCGGGGGGACGGCATTGCCGATCTGAGTCTCAACATCCGTTCTGGAGCCGAAGAACTCGTAACTGTGCGGGAAGCCCTGTAGGCTCGCCAGCTCGCGGTTTGTAAATCCTCGAGTTCCACCCCAGTGATAAGCCTCATAGTTTCGGGTGAGAATTGTCCTTTTCGCAGGCTCATCTGGGTTCCAGGGGACTCTTGCAACTTGTCTGGCAAGCTGCGGGTTGTGGTGAGTAACGTTCCGCGGTAAATGACCAATGGCCTCCCGGATGGTTATGAAAGGCAGCAGGCCGCTCCCTGGCCCCCCATGCGTCGGCTTCGGCATGTTGGGCAGAGGAATTCCGGGAGCAGATGCTATGATCACCAGCCTCTTTCTCGGCTGCGGCAAGCCGTGTTCCTTGAAATTGAGTATCGACCAACGGATGTTATAGCCTTCCTTGTGAATCATCGAGAGGACTATTTGAAAGAAGTTTTGATGCTTGTCGTAAGTTGCTAGACCGAACGTCTCTTCGAGTGTTACGATCCTCGGCTTTACGGCTCTTATGATCTCTCCAATAGAGAACAAAGCCGCAATGTTGTCATCATCATTCGCCCCATAAGGGGCAGTATGTGCTGGACAGTACGGCTGGCAAGGCGGAGAGATGTGGAGGATGTCCACTTGTGGGTTAAAGCCTCGAGGAGGGAAATCGAAAGCCTCCACTTCGAAGATTCTTGCATTCGGGAAATTCATCTTCGCGGTTATTACCGCCATTGCATCCTTGTCAAATCCGTATCGCACTCCGAGACCGGCGAGTCTGGCAGCACAGCTCGCGCCTCCGCCGCCTTGAAAGGCGTCTCCATACGTGAGTTGGCGCTCCTTTGACGGACAGTGGCTCAAAGCGCCATCTGCAATTTTGAACTCATCATCGGACTGTTCGTCAGTCAAGTCGACATGTATCGGTTGTCGTCCGGTTAGCGTCCTTCCGCCGTTGTCCGCCTCGCTTTCTGAAATTGGCCGAAGAAAGCCTGAATGGGGTCTCTTTCGATTTTTAGCCCTTTCTCCAACGCCATAGAGATAGCCAAATATATTGCGGCAAACGATGGCCTCGTACTCGTAAATCTGCTGCCGGGCGTGTCTGGCGTTCGGGAGGTCAGAATGATAATAGACGTCGTCTCTGAAGCTCAGCTTTGGAAAGGGCAAATCCGTAATAACAAGCTTCCGCTTGCGCACGACATCCTCTAGCCGTACCTCCTCGAGGCCTTGTTCGTAGAACGGTCGCTGGTCGTCCGTGTCTACAGACACAACCATGTGCACCTCGTTCAGTTTCCTGGGGAGCATTGGCTGTAAACGCTTGTTCCGACGAAAGCGCAAGCCACGCAGAGTGATTTTCCCATTCTCCATATTCTTGATAATCTTCAATACGCGCAGAAAATCGCCGCTCTCAAGAGCGTTTGGCGTGCTGACATGAAGCTGGATCTCGACGGTATCACCGATCTTGACCGTCCGAGCTCTTGGACCAAGTCTCTGAGCCTTCTCACTCGATAGCTCACAGCTGTCTATGTAGGTCTCTGGCAGTTGAGGTGGAGCGTTGCGCCTTGGAGTCTTGGGGGTAGTTTGTGGCTGAAAGCAAGCGCTGTCGTCATCTTCATCTGCGTCGTCGATGATGAATACTTCGAGTGCCTTATTGATCTCAAGTTCATCTACAACGCGTCAGCAAATGTCCGAAGTGAGGTGGTTACTTATATCCTGTTCTTACCAAGAGGCCTGCCCTCGTCTTCATCATCCGAGATCTCGACGATATGGTCATCTTCGATGGTGTCCATTGCCACAGGGAGATCCATAGTGAGGACGGGTCGTCTATGATATGTGCTACAGAAGCGTCAAGGTCAACTTCGGCAAGCTCAAGTTAAGAATTAGTAGTGAAGCCAGTCAAGCTGCTCCAACGCAGTCAGTGTAACGCAGTGGAAGGCAAGGGAGGAATCTTACGGTGGAAGAAACGGCTGTAGCTAGCCGCGCTCAAGGTGCCGGTCAAGACAAGTGTCATGTGAAGAGACCCGGGAGTAAGCTTGAGCGGTGGTGTTGAGGCTGACGACGAAAGGTTGTCGCTACGCCCCGGGGTTGGTAAGTAATGGGAGTGAAGGAAGTAACGGGGTGAGGTTGTGCGAAAGGCTCAGACGAAAGCAATGGCTCGGCATAAAGGTTCGGAGGAATAGGTGAGAGTATTCTGTAAAGCGCTTGGTGAATGCTGTGAAGCAGAGAAGTGCTAGAAGCTATCCGCTCCGCAGGCCACAAAAGAACGTTCTCAGTACTCAACCCCACTGCAGGGGCCTTTGTCTTTTAGCGCAGGAAGCCGAGATCGTCAGCGTTTGATGCTGTCTTTCTTGCGAGACGGTTTGTATCCTCTGGCAACCATACACTTCGCTCGGGGGTAAAGCCAAACGGCCCAGCTAAGCGTAGAAGGTCACATGAGGGACGACGGGGAGGCCCAAGGAAATCGACACGGCGACAGACAATGGGAGTATTCTGGTTTCCTGCGAGCCTGCAATGATGATATCTGTCAGGCAGTGCCTTCCAGATGAGGGTCCAGTTGAGCGTCGCGCGGGAGTCCATGAAATGGATGCTCGTCCGAGGAAGTCTGTCCAGCCATGCGGATCATGTATTCCGCCACTCTTCCGAAACCTTAACCTTCCAGAGAATCAACGACAGCCATCCTTCAAACTCCATTGCCCGATTGCAGTGGATACTGTCGCAACGACTTCCCGCCAGCAATACCAGGAGCCACATCAGCAGCGGTTTAGGGTTCGAAGAGAGAGTAATGGCGCGCATGAGCTGTTCGAAATGCTATGTCGGCACGAAAGATCCACGATGGCCATGTTGCTTCGAGTAGCCGCCGTACATCTTTATACCGCTCTTGGATGCGGAAACGCGCGGCAGTCGTACACAGTAGATAGGTACGCGTCGCGTCGTTGGCTCGGAGAAGGCTCGCAGCGGCACACGACCGGGTTGGCGGGCCAATGGAGAGCGGGCTTATTCTCGGCCGGGCGGGCATCGGATTAGGTACAGATTTTGGTCGCGTGGCCCAGGGCGGAAGTGATCGGTCGGTGTGGTGGGAGTTTTGGTCGGACCGGATCAAGCGAGCCGAACAGCGCCGCCGTCGTCGCGTGCGCCGGTGC
This sequence comes from Neofusicoccum sp. Z2, assembly GCA_037356115.1. NCBI lineage: Eukaryota > Fungi > Ascomycota > Dothideomycetes > Botryosphaeriales > Botryosphaeriaceae > Neofusicoccum > Neofusicoccum sp. Z2. The sequence continues at coordinate 50,788 of JBAWJY010000003.1, forward strand.
CTCATAAACTTTTGCGCTCGCTCTGCGCCCTCACCCTTCTAACCTTTCAAAATGGCATCCACCAACCCCGCCGCTTCTCGGCCCTCGTCGCCCTCCGCAACCTCGTTGTCGTTGCTGCGACGGCGTTCCCTGCCTGGCCGCCGCTATCGCCCCGCCGCCCGCCGCCGCTGAGAACTTTTTTCCGCCGCCCCAAAGCGTCTCTTCACCCCGAGCACCGCTCCCGTTCCACCGCCAGCCATTCTCTAGCAGCCAGGTCAGTCATTGCGAGCCGCTGGAGCGCGCTCTTCCCTTGCACCCCACTTCATGATGATCCAGTGTTATTTTTTATAGATGTTAGACTTCCGAGCTCAATGTTGCGGAGAAAGCACATTCTGATCCACTCTCACACCCCGCTCAATCCACGCCCCAATTGACGGCGCCCTGCTGACACTGCGCCCGAACAGATCGCCTCTCGCTCAAGATGTGTGGTATCATCGCCGTCATCCACGGGGACCCCGCGTCCACCTCTGCCGCCGTCGAGATCCATGACGCCCTATACCTCCTCCAGCACAGAGGCCAGGATGCCTGCGGCATAGCTACGTGCGCCACTGGCGGCCGCTTCTACCAGTGCAAGGGCAACGGCATGGCCTCCAAGGTCTTCCACGACGGCGCGAGGGTTGCGGACCTTCCGGGCTTCATGGGTCTTGGTCACCTCCGCTACCCCACTGCCGGCAGCAGCGCCAACTCCGAGGCTCAGCCCTTCTACGTCAACAGCCCCTACGGCATCTGCCTGACTCACAACGGCAACCTCATCAATGCGCCTGAGCTCAAGCGCTTCCTCGACCAGGAGGCCCACCGCCACATCAACACCGAGAGCGACAGCGAGCTCATGCTCAACATCTTTGCCAACGAGCTCAACGAGACTGGCAAGGCTCGTATCAATGCCGAGGATTGCTTCAATGCTCTGAGCAGGATGTACAAGCTCTGTGTTGGTGGCTGGGCTTGCACTGCCATGCTTGCCGGTTTCGGCCTGATTGGCTTCCGCGATCCCTACGGCATTCGCCCCATGGTCTTGGGATCCAAGCCCTCGGAGAGCGGCCACGGCACCGACTACATGATGGCCTCGGAGTCTGTCGCGCTGACCCAGTGTGGCTACGGCAAGTTCCAGGACATCCTTCCCGGTCAGGCTGTCATCATCGAGAAGGGCAAGGAGCCCATCTTCCGCCAGGTCCACCCTCAGCTTGGATACACTCCCGATATCTTCGAATACGTCTACTTTGCTCGTCCTGACACTGTCATGGATGGCATCGACGTCGACGAGAGTCGCCGCAATATGGGATACAAGCTTGCCGAGACCATCGCAAAGGAGTTGGGCCCGGAGGGACTGGCCGAGGTAGACTGCGTCATGCCCATCCCCGAAACCGCCATCACCTCTGCACTATGCGTGTCCGCCGGTCTGAAAAAGCGTTACGTGCAAGGCTTCGTCAAGAACAGATACATCTTCCGTACCTTCATCATGCCCACTCAGAAGCTGCGGCAAAAGGGTGTCCGCGCAAAGCTGAACGCTAAGCCGGAGGATTTCAGAGGCAAGGTTGTTGTGCTGGTGGATGACAGCATTGTTAGAGGCACGACGAGTCGAGAGATCGTTCAGATGGCCCGAGATGCTGGCGCTAAGAAGGTCATCTTTACCAGCTGCGCGCCGCCGATCACGTAAGTTGCAAACTATACCACTTATTCCCTAACCGCAATTAGATGCTTACTGCTCAACAGGAACGCCCACATCTACGGTATCGACCTTGCTTCTACCTCTGAGTTGATCGCTCATAACCGATCGTCGCCGGAGATCGCGAAGAAGATTGGCGCCGATGCAGTCATCTACCAGACCCTGGGTGATCTCGAGGCTGCCTGCGCTGCCCTGTCTCCTCGCGACCCGGCAACGCAGAAGTTCGAGGTCGGTGTCTTCTGCGGCAAGTACGTCACCCCTGTGGATGATGACTACTTTGATCGCCTCGAGCGCATCCGCGGCGAGAGCAGGAAGTTGAAGGTCATGGAGAGCGCAAGGCAGGCCGTCATGCACGGTGCGGCGACGGAGAGCCAGGTGCGCATGGCGGCCAAGGGTGTCGAGGTCGACCAGCACGGAAATGTCATTCCTGCGGAGGATGATAGCCCGATCAACGGCTATGCAGCAGTCAATGGCGTGACGACAGACCGCCCCAACGACTTCGAGAAGAGTACGGACGAGCCGAAAGTGCGTGTCATGGCGACACAAGACATCAGTCTGCACAACATCAACGACCACCAATAGTGAATGAAGTGAATGACTGGCGGGCAGTTCTATCGGCTGACGGGCATGGGAGAGATGTCGGTATGCATTTGGCGTTCTGGATGGAGTTTCTGCATAACATTCTCCGATTTAGGATATCGGAATGAACTCTCGCTTGGGTGGACACACGAAATTTTTTTCGGTAGAGTAGAATTGTAAATGGGGCAGTCCCACCAAAAAATAATGCATTCGGATATTCCCAAACGAAGATGGAGATGATTGGAGTCACGGGGTTCGTGTCAAAGTCGCGCCGCGTCGCTGCCCGCACTTTCCCCATCAAATGAAAGTCCAGCATGGCATCATAGGAAAATGTTTCAAATACGGCAACATGAAGCCTGAATTGAGGAGTAGGTATTGATTGCGAAGAGACGGGCGCCTGCCAGGCAACCACTCTACTAGAATGTTCGACTCGTGCGCAATTGCCTCAGATCAATGCGCGACACCTCCCTGACCGCGCAGCTTCATCAACCCACCTCTCGACACTGAAAACATACCTACCGACCTACCGACCGACTCCCCTCACCCAACACCCAAATTCCACCGGTCTCCTCAACCTACCTCCACCAAAAAAAAAAAAATGTCTCCAGCGACAGAACCCTCGCCCAACCCCACCACCGCCACCACGGTCAGCGGCGACGACGGCCCCGAACCCTCCACCTCCACCACCTCTCCTCCCTCCACCAGCAACGACGACCAAGCACCCACCACCCGCCCAATCCCCTTCCACTTCCTCCTCCAAACCACCTCCACCCCCACCCCCACCAAACTCACCCACACCCACCCCATCCCAACCCCCCTCCTCTCCCCCAACAACAACCCCCCCTCCTCCTCGCCCACCCACCTCCAAGACCTCTTCGTCACCACCATCACCACCGCCCTCCAAACCCACCGCGCCTCCTGCCTCGCCGCCCTCCTGCCCCACCCCTGCGACGTCTGCGCCTCCTCGCCGGCTGTTGATGTCGTCCTCACGCCCATCAGCTTCTTGCACCTGCCCGCCGTATCCGGGAAGCAGCGCGTCGACGTCCTCGTCCACCCTGTCTGCGAGAAGCAGCAGTGCAGCGAGATGGCAAGGGAGCGGGTGCGGTGCGCGATGGAGGAGGGGGAGGGGGATGAGGGGGATGAGGGGGACATGCCGCAGCAGGGGCCAGAGGATCCGAGGTGTAGGGTTTGTGGGACGGTGAGGGGGACGAGGAGGTGTGGGGGGTGTGGGGTTGTGAGGTATTGTTCGAGGGAGTGTCAGAGGGTGGATTGGAGGGGGGGGCATAGGAGGGTTTGTGAGACGTGGGGGGCGGTGGTGGAGGAGGGGGGGAGGGTGGAGGGGATGGGGGTGTGAGGGGGGGATGGGAGATGGTGTTTCTTTTGGGGTGGGGGCGGAGTTAGGGAGGGAGGTGGAGCTGGAGGGCGCTCGTTAGGGAGACGGGTTGATGGAGCTGGGGTCGCGCTCTGCATGGCGGGTTGATCAGCTGGAATGGGCCGGACGGAAAGAATATGGTTCCAGATGGCGTTGCTTCTTCTCAGCATTGACCATCTGATGCACTGGTGCCGTGGGGTCCGGTTCCGATTCCTTTCGGTGGGATTATCAATCGCGAGTGTTGGTCGGAGATCCGCAGGCTGCCACACCAGGCAACCTCTGTCCCAACCTCCGAATGTTGGATGTGGGTCTCAGATCGGCCCCGCATGCATTTTGGATTCGGATGCGCTGCGAAATCGCCTCGATCATCACTGCGAGAGAGAAGAAGCGTTGGACGTTCACCTCGCCTGGATTTTCGTATCAGGCTCCTGACGGTACGGCATCTTCAGGCTTCTCTCGCTACCCGTTGTCGACGACCAAAAGCTTCGGCGCTCAGATCAACAGGCATGAATGCTGAAATACACTACGAATCATTGCCACGAGTATATCCGAAGATCGCGAGAGCTAGGAACAAGACGTAGTTGTCAGCCTGCGAAGTAGCTTTCCTTACAAGCTACCGAGCGCTGCAGCTGCAGCTTTACATAAACTTGCATTGAAAATAGGGCCAGGGGTTCCGAGCTACTTTGGTCTTGGCTTGCGGAGGTTAAAAGACCGGACAAAAGATGGCAAGACTTGGCATGCGGGTCGTTCGGGCGGCCCAAGACGCAGCGAGCAGTCCCGGCCGAATCCGATGTCGAAGCTCAAGACCTCCCAGGCTCCCACCCGCTCTGTCTCGCACGAGAGGGTGTGGGGCGGGGCGGAAAATGCGCGGGTTCACAGCGAGACAGACTGCTGACACGAGGGCAGCGCGGTGCGAGATGGCGGACCGCGAGAGGGTCCTTCCCGCGCGCCGGCATGATGCTTGTCTATCATGCTTGATGTCGTTTATGCACTCTCGGCTGGCGGAAGTCCGGATGCTCTACAAACATTTTGGCTCGCCCGCTAGAGCTCTTCTTCGCTTTTCTTTCTCTTTATTTTTTTTTCTTTTTCGCACTTGTCGGCACGGCGGGATCTTAATTATCGCGGCTGGTGTACGACGATGAGCTCGGCCGGCCGGCCGGCGCGTCGTGATAGGGCGGCCTTGAGTGGCGCGTTCGGGATGGCATGAGTGCCCTGCGCTGCTGACGCGTTGTGCGGGAACGCACATGCTGCCGAATCGCGATGCAGCGGAGGCGGAGCGGGACGGGAATGCAGGGTGGAGAATGTGAATATAGAGCGGACGCAAGGAAATGGTTTCCTTCGAAGCGGGTAGCACGGAGGAGCAAACACAACTGCCCCCGATCACAGGAATTTGACATCTGCCTGGCGTCGAGGGAGCAAACGCACGGCATCCAACAGTCAGGTGGCGCTGCCAACGCTGACGGCGTGCATGCACAACATGCAACGTCGGGGTTGGGGCAGGATGCGATGGAGTCGACGCCACAGCCCGCGGCCGTCAACACCGCCCCCAGCCGGGCCGGACGCGGCATCAAATGTTTGCGTCAGAGTCGTTCAACGCAGCGCGGTCACCAGGACTCGGCCAGTTCGCTGCAGCACGACGATCGGCCGGGATGCATGTTTGCTTGGCGCAACGCCTCGGCCTGCGCGTGGCGGCTCCAGACGTGGCGCGCCGGCTGCGCCGATCGAGGCTGGAGGCTGCTGCTGCTGCCGCCTGCTCGGCCGGGCCTCAGCCGGGGCGAGCCCGGCCAGCGCAGGCACCGGGCTGCCCGTCGCGCGTGCGACGCTGCGAGCGCGCGGGCAGCGCGGGGTGTTTAGAGTGTTGAGCGGCACCAGAATAGACGGGCGCGGCGCAGGCATGGCTGTGCGCGGGCCGGTGCTTGCGGAGGAGTGGGAGGGCTATTTTTACAGACTCAGCCCTCTGGCCCGCCCGCAGCCACGCCCACTGCTGCAGCGCCCGCCCGGCAGATCGGTGCCGTGCGCCTGGTCGCCCGGACCCCAAGCATCCCGGCTGCGATCCCATGCCCCAAGCAACACCACCACCACCAACGCCCCGGCCCCGGCGCACGTCAGCCCGGACGCGCGCCCGCGGCCGTAGCTCCAGTAGTTTACTTCCGTCATCCCGCCTGCTGCTTCCGCCCGCTTCCAACCTGAGTCCGTCTTAAACTGCGTCCCTGGTCCGCCGCCGCGCGTAATCTGCCCTCAGATTTTGATATACACGCCCCTGCTGCCCAGCCAGTCATCCGCCGCGCCTTCTCACGTATGCTCTAACGCGCGCCCCAACTGGCCGCTCCAGCTGCTCTGCTGTCCCGCTAGCTGCCGCCGCCATGATGGCCATATCCTCCTCCGTACCAGAAGCCCACGCGGCTGCTTCTGAAACGTCTTCCCAGTCCTCCCAGTCCTCTCAGTCCTCACACGTCACTCGCTCATACTCCAAAAACCGCTTCCCCACTCGCGCGCTTTCTCACATCCGGCGGCGCCCCGATTCTGTTTTCAGCCGCCGCGGCACCGACACTCCAGTACCAGCCGTGCAGCCCTTCACCACCCGCATTGCAACCATGTCCGACGGCTCTTCCTCGCCTTCCTCGCGCTGCCCGTCAAAGAGGTGGAAGATTGGCAAGGCACAGCAGCAGGAGCAGCGAGGCTGCATTCTCAAAGCAGTTCCCCAGGCCGCTCCTGCTCCCGCGCTTCCGTCCCCAATCCTGGACCCTTCGGGCTCGCCCATCCACTTCCGCTCCGCTTCAGACCCTCTTAGCCATGCGCACGTCGACGCAACAATGGCAACATCCCCGAACGATGAGATCCTGAGCAACATCAGTCAATTCGCCGCGCCGCTGCCTGCCGGGACACCGCCTTACTTCCCAACCTCGAACCTGAGTTACCAGAACGTGTCGCCGATCTCGCCACCCAAGAAGAGCAAAAAGGGCAGGAAGAGCGAGGGAGATGCTTCGTGCATTGGGGTCTGGAAGGACGGCAAAGCTTATTGGGAGGCCGAGACTGTTCTCCCCTTCGCACCACAGCCTCAGAACACTTTCGTCGCAGAGCTCGATTCGAGACCCATCAGACTTGAGACGCCAGCCCGCGAAACCACGCCCGTCCAAAAAGACAAGCGGCCCAGGATCCAGGTCATCATTCCCAGCGATCTGCGCAACCGCGCTCCTCATGCACATGCACGGCCTCCTTTTGTGGCACATCCAGTGCAACACTCAGTAGCGGGAGATATCATCTCGTCGCGCGAAGTCTCGCCGCCTTTGGCGACCGGTATCATTCCAGTACGCGACTCGGCGGTATCGCCACTGGCACACCAGATCATCGTGCAGCGGCAGCCCACCATTCGGGGCGTGTCTGTGCCGATTTATCTGGAGCGCGTTCCCGAATCGCCCTCGTCGCCGAAAATGGCAAAGCATCCCTCTATATCAAGCTCATCCAACACCTCGAATTCAGACCCCGACGATGCGATATCTTCCAACTACAGCCGGAGCAACAGAACTTCGATGACCAGCGTGGACGACAATCTGGAGCCCTGTCTTCGCCCAAACACTGACTTACAACGCACTGCCAGCAAGGCTTATTCCATCATCTCACCTGCTGCGGCAGGAATCTTTGACGACTCGAGTCCAATCGTGACTACGAGCCAACCAGCGACTCCGGTGTCTGCGACTAGCTTACATCAGCTGGACAAGGACAAGCCTCTACCAGTGGAGCCAGCTCAGCCTCATCCCGCCTCGATCCAGCAGACGATCGCGAAACTGCGGACCCGTTCCAGCACGCCGTCTCTGAGCGCAAGGAGTTCGGTTGTTAGCCGAAGGAACTCTCGCCGCAATCCCAGGATTTCCCTGCCACCACGCGGCTTGGCAACGGACAATGGATCGGCTCCCCAAAGTGATCCTCCAAGCCCCACGCTCAGCGAGGCCGAGACTGCCCTCGAGGAGCATCTGTCAAGTATTACCGAGCAGTCGCCCTTCGAATGGGATGACGTGCTGGGTGGTCGTGGTCTAGGCACCCGACGCATGCCGTCTTACTCTTCGCGCGTGCCTCCACCGCCACGCAAGTCCTCACGCAGGAAGAGAGTTACTTCGCTGCCTGCCCAGGCCTTGTCGAATCACATTGCTGCTCAGCAAGTAAGACCTCTCTCTGTTAGAACGTCTTCTCAATCTTACAGCATGAACATGCGGGGGCCGCGTCAGCATCTAAGTTTGTCCAGCGTACCAAATGCTGACCAGAAAAAGCATGACCAGAAGAGAAGGGTGCAACATCGACGGCTGCCAAGTCAGAGGGCCATCGCGCCCGACGCCGCCGAAAATGTCATCCTCTGTATCTTCGAGAGGCTCCATTCTCTGGACGACCTCTTCTCGCTCGCCCGCGTCAACAAGGGCTTCTACCGCGTGTTCAAGCGGCACGAGCTGCCGCTCATGCGCGCAGCCTTGAAGAACCAGTCCCCGGCGGCGGGAGAGCACCGCGAGACGTCTCCGCCGTACGCGGGCAACGAGCAGCTCAACCCGGACCCGGACAGCGCGTTCCCGCAGCCCGAGTACACGCCGAAGACCTTCTACGGGCACTATGTGCGCGACCTGTACACCATCGCGGCGCTAAAGTCGCTAGTGTTGACGCGCTGCCAATCCTTCCTGCGCCCGGAGACGGTCATGGCGCTGGCCAGCAGCGGTGCCGCGCGCGCCGCTCGCGTCGACAACGCCTTCTGGCGCATCTGGACGTTCTGCAAGATTTTCGGTTGTGGCAAGGGTCGCGAGGATGATATCGTTGGCCAGATGGACTGGCTGCGCGGTGGGCCCTTGGTGCACCAGACAGGCATCCGCGCGACTATCATGACGAGCGACTCGTTCGATTCGAGCTGTGCCCTGCTGAATGCTCCTGAGCACTTTGCCAAGGGCAATGGGGAGGATGGTCTCTCTGCTGAGGAGCTGTACGACATGACGGAGATCTGGACCTGCATGGGTGTGCTGATCTCCGGGTTGGAAGGGCGCACCGAAGAGGCTCGGGAGTTTGGTGTGTTTGAGGTGACGGATGTGCGCGGTGGGGATATTGATGGAGAGGAGAATATGCTCCGTAAGTGATTCCATACCTCCAAACGCATGATTATTTACTCACAGTCCCCTCAGAGGAATGGATCTATTACCTCTCCACGCTCGGCCTCTCCCCCATCCTGGACATGGCTACTGCCTCCACCGCCACAAACCCATCCGCCTTCATTCTCGCGCTGGAGAACGGATGGATGAACTGGACGCCACCTCAACACGACGGATCCCGTCGGACCTTCTTGAAGGAAGCGGTAGCACGGGTCTACGAGGAGAAGATCGCAGCCATGGCCGCGACGACTCCCCAGGACGACCGCGCCGCGATGAAGGAGGTCATGCGCCAACGCATCGCCGCGCACCAAGCCGAGATCCGCATGCGCCGCCGCACCGGCGACTTTCAGGTCGTCCGGATGAGCACGGAGCGGCCGATGAGCGAGTGGGAAGGCGTGCTCGACCGGCTAGGCGAGTCCGAGGAAGAACTACACCAGCAACTCCTCCAGCAGCAGCAACAACCACAGCACCCATCTCAGCCCAGCAGATCATCCAGCATCGCCAGCGGTCTCTCCGCCCCCGCCCCTCCCCAAAGCGAGTTCATCGCCCTACCCCCGATGCCCGAGCTCCCAGCCCCCGACCGCGAAGTCGCCATCCCAGCCGTCAAGCCCCCCGCGGTCGCCACCGCCGAGCTCCCAGCCATGGAGGAAACCCGCGAAGCCCGTAATCTCAACCCCCTCCTCCAAACCCTCGCGCAGGCCCGGTCCCCGACTGACGCCGCGCCCCCGGCATTCCGCTCTTTCATCGACTCCAACAAGAACAACAGCAGCAGCGGCAACAGAAACAGCCGCCACAGCAGCAGCAACAGCAGCAGCAGCCGCGGCCCCTCCATCACCACCGCCACCGCCACCCCTCGCCTCCCCGAAGAAGCAATCCACCCCGCCTACCGCACCAGCGCCCACTACCACCACCCACAAACCCGCAGACACTCGCAACAACCCCAGCAGCACCACGCCTCCTCCAATCCATCACCCACCACCACCACCACCACCTCCTCCTCCTCCTCAAGCATCTCCTCCCTCTCCGCCCGCAGCGGCGGCCCCGCCGCCCCCGCTGCCTCCACCATCTCCTCCCCCACCGACGCCACCGCCCCTACATCCCCAACAACAACAACAACGACGCCGTCGCACTTCCTCCCCGCACACCGCCGACGCGTCTCGATGCAGCATCCGCTTCAGCAGGAGATGGGCATGGGTGCTACTGGCAGGACGACGAATAGCGTCAACCGAGCGGAGCGGACGGCAGAGAAGGCCATCTTTCGGATCGTGGAGATGGGGTTTACGGCTGAGGAGGCGAAGATGGCGTTGATGAGGACGGATTTGGGGGATGGGTTGCGGGTGGATAGGGCGGTGGAATTGTTGTTGAGGAGGGGGGAGGGGGAGGGGGAGGGGGAGGGGGGGGCGGCTAGGTGGGGTGATGGTGTTGTTGTTTATTTTTTTTTTTCTTTGGGGGGGGGTTTTTGGGGGGGTTGTTGGTTGAGGGTTTTGGGTTGGTTTTCTGATACCTCTGGTTAATTTCGTTCTGTTTGTTTTTTGGGAGAAGGTTGATTGGTGGATGGGCTGTAGGTTTGGGTGGTTTCTTTTTTCTTTGTTTTCGACATTTCTGACATTGATACCCTCGCTCTTTCTTCGTCTTTTAGGACCTCAGACTGATGATTGGAATTATGGATGGCACGATACCCAACAAATTTTCCTTATGTAGGATGGATAGGAGAGAAATACTTTGACCAGAGCTGATGGTTAGTCTGACATATGGTCAAAATGGATAGATTGTACTCACTCCTTTGTTTGTCATCGATCGTGAGTCTTTCCCATAGTCTTCTCCAATAAATGTATCGGCGATGGAGAACACAAATTGCTCCGATTATCTCAAACATTCAAGTCGCTAAGTTAGACAACTTCAATCGTGCACAGGCACCATGCATACTGTGAAAACGAAAAGTCTGGAAAACGCTCATCCAAATCTCGTTCCCCATTATCTCCTTCATTCGGTAACTGGGAAAAATCAGAACATTGCCGGACAATACGGAGTATTTGTCCCAATTCCGGCTCCGTGCCTTTAGTCCCTCCCAGTTTTTGGTAACCCCCACCGAACCTCCATCCTTGAAGTTTGATCAGTTCGATGTTTCGCTCTTACTGTCAGACTTCACCAGCTAAGCATACCGCCAAATCTCGAAAGTCCCATAGCAAGAATCTCATCCTGCTATCTTCTTGGTGCTTTGAAGATCGAGATCTTGAATGCCGCCATTACCACCAAGTGCTTGAAGTACCCACAGGCAGAACAGGCCGTACTTCAAAATCTAGTCCTTCAAAGCGAGGGGACTAACGTCCAGTCTCTGAGACCACGATCCCCCAAAGCCAGCCCGCTCCGTGCGCGAATCAAGCCTCCGTAGACTTTTGCTAAAACTCGTCTTCTCCTTTGGACGGGCTCGACACGAGAGTTTAAAAAAAAACCTGCCGCTTGAAGATCGGTGGCGGGTCTTCGCTGGTCCTGTATGACATGGTTTCGAAGATGCTAACCCATCAATTGCGCCGTCTATCTCTACCTACACCATCACCGCACCGCCATATGTATGTATGTATGTACAATAACGCCCCCATCAGATCAAAGATAACACGGAAAAGCAAACCCACCCAACAAAAACACCAACCTACGCCCACCTACCTGCCTGCCTACCTACTCACATGCGCCAACGCTATGCACCAGAAACCAAGTCTTCTCCAACCCAACAAACCTCATCAATATACATTAGCATGAACCCCTTCCGAAGTCGGAAGGGGGAAGCATAAGTAGCGAGATCCCACTGCGGCTAGACGACAGAAAAGAATCCAACGCACGCAGGGTCTACGTGATAATGAGATGAGATGACTTCCTTCCTTCCGCTTCTCCCCCTCCCTCTCTTTTCCCTTTCTAAATTCGTAACCATTCGTTTACCATTCTCGGTTTTTTTTCTTCTTTTAGTTTCGAACACTTCATTCACACCGTAGCCGTGGGACCACCTGTCCCTAACGGCTCGTCAGAGGAAGAGGAGGAGGAGGAGGACGCAGGAGCCGAATGCCTCGCCTGCGCCATCCTCGTCATAGCCGCCGCCTTCCTCGCAGCCTGCACCTCCGCATGCACGCCCTGCGCCTGCTGCGCATGCACCTCCTTCAGCCTCCTCAACTTATCCGCGGCCTTCCTCTCCGCAACACTCGACGGGACACCGACCACGACCGCGGACGCCCCGACGCCCGGCACGCCCACCGGCGGCACTCTGGCGCTCGCCCCACCAGCGCTCCCCCCGCCACCACCACCGCTGCTCGGAGAGCTTAGGAAAGCCTGCGGCCCGATCTCGCGCCATGAGCTCCGGCGGCGCCCGTGTTCGCCCCACATGGAGACGCGTTGGACGCGACGGAGTTTGCTGAGGCCGATGGTGGTGGTGAAGAGGGTGAAGACGGCGCACCAGGCGCTGATGCCCCAGAAGCCGAGGTCGGATTCCTCGATGAAGTTCTTGAGGTTCATGCCGTAGAGGGCGGCGACGAAGGTGCCGGCGGCGAGGCCGACGGTCCAGACGGAGAATTTGAGGTCGAGGAGCATGAGGGAGTTGCGGTTGGCGTCGAGGATGGCTTTGACGCTGCGGCGGGAGGAGGTTAGTTCGGGGGTGAGGGGAGATGGGGGGGAAAGGGGGAGGGGCTTACATTTCTTCGGTGTTGCGGATGTTCGAGACGAGGTTTTCGGCTGCTTGGACGATTTCGTCGGCGATTTTGTGGTAACTTTCTAGGAGGAGCTCTACTTCGGCGTGGTCGTGCTCGCCGCGCCCCTGGCCTGATGCCTTCTCACTTAGGTACATGGCTGCGAGGTCGTCGTCGGCCTCGAGAAGCTCCTCTAGCGCGTCTCTTACGAGACGGGCCTGCTGCTCGAACGAACCAAGTTTCTTGGAGTAGATGAGCAGGTAGCGCAGCTTGTCCCGGTCAATGTCCTCTTCCAACTCTCGCAGGACGCGGACGACGGGTTCACGGACACCCTCGAACTCGCTTTCCAGACCAGAAGTTACGCTGAGGAGGACAGCTTCCAGCGCACGGAACTCATATGGCAGGGCGCCGTTCTGGCGGAGGTCTTTCTGCCTCAAGCGGCCCTCCAGATCGTACATGAAGACAGACTGAGTGTAGGAATTGGTGGTTCCGTAGGCATCGAAGACCAAGACGCGGTTGTGCTTGATCAGCACGCGGAGGTGGAGGAGGTTGAGCAGGATGGCGGACGGACGGACGAGGATGTGCGGCAGCATGGCAGAGTCAATCTTGCGCAGGTCTCGCGGGAGCAATCCATACTAGCACAAGTCAGCAAGAGCAATGATTTTCTCTCCTCTTCACAACGTACCTTTGCAATCAGCTCGCTCTTCCGGAACTCGCCGTTTACGAGTGTAACGTTCCCGTTCTCGTCAAACTCTGTGCACCGGATACGCGGCTCATTGGTCGCGCGCATAACACGCCCCAAATTGCCATGCTCGTCCTGCGCGTAGCTATCGGCGTAACGCGGGGGGAGATCGTTGGGCTGCAGCGGGCCGGCGCCGGATTTGCGCGTTTTCCGATTCCAAAAGTTCCAGCCCCAGGACGCAGTGGCGCGCGTGGCGGAGAACGTGCGGCGAGGAGCAACGCCTTCAAGCTTGTAGGTGCGAGGGGCGAGGAACGTGGGATCGGGCGGCGAGAAGAGAGTGCCGGTCGAGACGGTCGAAGGACGAGGCGGCGAAGCACGGAAACTGCACGTCGACGTTGCTTGAGACGAAGCACCCGGTTCCGACGGCTGGGTCGGAAGCTGCTGGCCGGAGAGCGGAGCAGAGGCCGAGAAAGCGCGGCGCGGGCGTGAAGGTTTTGCGGTGCGCGGCAGAAGTGCGCTGGTGCAGGCGGACGGGCGCAGATCGGAATGGGCCCTCAGGAAGCGCAGCAGGGCCGGCGAAGGAGCGGTGGCATGGCGGAGAGATATCGGCGGCATCTCTCTGTGTTGAGTTTGCTTCAGCCAGCAGCCATGCGGGTCGTGGTTGGGCGGGCGCGCGGTGCGATGGGCGTTTGGCGGCGCGCTGGAGAAAATCGCGCGGAGCTTCTCGAGGCTGCGGATGACGCTCGCCGACATCCGTGCGCCTCCGTCACGTGCAGGCCCGGCATGCTGCCATTGTCTCGCACTTGACGCCATCACTTGGCTGCTTTTCTCGCACGCGACGGACGTGTGAGTGTTGGCTGATCTTCGGATGTGAGGGGTTGTAGACTTGCGGTCTGCTCAAAGAATGGTTAATTGGAGCATTCGAAAGACTGAGAACTGTGTCCAGGTCTGAGGACTACTAAAATTTCCCCATTGAGCGGAACAGATACTCTGAGTTAGCCTCCGGACTGGACACACCGTGTTGTTAATCTTATGCAAGAACTTGTATTGCATGGCACCGGGGGCTTGGAATACGCCCGCCATCAGTTGGCTTGTGGAAGCCGCGTATCTCTAATTACGAACTTCACGAAAGCACCCCTCAGGCTATGCCCGGATATCACTCTTGGCCAAGTCGGGGTTCTCCTAAGGATTCACCCAAGCATCGCTTCTTCTTAATTGTTCCTTCAGCCACTCACCCTTCTCCCCATTCCTCCCGGCCCAGTTCCACAAAGCCGGATCGTGGAAGTCAATCGTGGGGTAAGAAGGGAACTGCTCGCTCCAGCAGAGCAAGTGGCGAACGATACGCAAGTCGCAATCATTGTCAATCACTGCATGCCGCAGCAGCTTCTGAGTGGGTTGGATGTCCATCCTCGTTGACATCACGATGAGCGATTCGGCGGCATACGCGTTCGCGGCTCCCACGGCATCCACGAGGCCGTCCATGATCGTCTCCGTAGCCGATGAGTTTTCCGTATCGACGCCCAGCCCCTGGTGCACGAGAAAGCCGAGAAACACCTCTTTCTGTCCGTCCCATGGGCCCGCCAACAGCTTCTCCGGGATCCGCGTACGTTCGTGTATCCACAGGACCGGCGGGATGAGGTCGCGCTCGTTATAAAACCAGTCGAGGCGCTCCGTCGAATCATTCCATGGTTTCTCCTGTAGGAACTCCTCCACACTCACATCATCCCCCTGGAGCGCAATCTTAGCCTTGATACTCTCAAAAGCCCTCTCCGCATATCTCTTATAAAACTCCCAAGTGAAGAACCGCCGCGCCAGCAGCTTGCTCTGCATCTCAGCCAGGTCCTCCTTCTTCTCATCCTCTGGCCACCCCTGCGAATACAAGACCCGAAACGCAAACTCCATTCTAACATGCTCGCTATCCAGCTTCCGCAAGAGCATCGGGCTCGCAGCAGCCAGATCCGCATTCGCGCTCTCCAGGAAAATGTGTTGCAGTATCTCAGCCGGCAGCTGCTCCAGCCGCGACAGCTTCTTCGCCCAGGCGGGTTGTTGCTGCCGCTCCTCCTCCTGCGCCCTCCTCCTCCTCTTCTTGCGGGGAGGCGGTTGCGAGACCGATCGCACTTGCTGCGACGGCCACGGCAGGTCCTGCTGCGACTGCGACTGCGACTGCGACTGCGACTCCTCAACCGACGTCGTCCATGTCGAAGGCGTGCCGGCGCGCGAGCTCGGCGCCGAGGAATCGGGAGTGGTGGACGTGGGCGTTGCGGAGAGCGGTCTGCCGCGGGCGCGGCGGCGGACAACGGCGGCGGCGGCGGCGGTGGTTGTCGTGGTGTTGAGCAGCGGCTTTGGCGGAGCGGCGGCGCGTCGTTTGCCCCGGATCTTGACGGGGGTGAGGGGGGCCATCGGTTGGGGGGGCCGGGGGTGGGCAGCACGGCAGGCTGGGGTTGTGCGACGGTGACGTTTGGTCTGGGAAGGGAGGGGAGCGGAGCTAAGCGCGGAGATTTGCGGCGACGCTTGAGTGTTTTTTTTTTTCCGCGTCCCTGGAGTTGGGTGAGGGGAAGGTTTGCCGAGTGGTCGTGGGTTGTTCTGCTGGAGTGATGGAGTGAGAGTCGTGAAGCAGCTGTTCTTCTGCGACTCTCGCACAGAGAAGGGCTTGGTGAGGGGTAGCTTGTGGGTTGATTTAGAGCGTTTGTATGCGCTCATATGGCAGGAGCACAGCTGAAGAAGACTGCTGATATGCGTGGCTGCGAAATGCTGTACACTGACGTACGCACATCACCGGCCACGACTTGTAATTCTTCACCTCAAATGCGCGACAGCCGTTCACCACGCCAGGCAACCCAGGCCTGCATGACTCACAACACCAGCGACCAGTGCACCTCGACCATCATTCATTGAGATCCATCTCTGCAGGTCGTCTGGGCGCGTTTCCACGGCAAGCGGGCTTAGAAAGAGCATGGAAAATCCAGACGGAACCCAAGATGCCGCCGGGCAACAGAAAAGCGCCACGGTCTTCAACCCACGCGATCTGTCTCAACAGCCCGCCACATTCTCTCTCCCGTCCGAAGAATGGACCTCCATGCTGGAGACCCCTTGCGCTTTCGAACCAGAGTTTTTCCAGCGCGTCATGCTCAACTTGATCAAGCACCCGGACATTGCCTCAACCTATCTCTTCCGCGCCGAGATCTTCTACGATAGCTTCACCGACCCCGAGGGTAAATTCGTCAAACACATCAAGGCCGAGTATCGCCCGCGCGCCTGTCAGGTCCCGGGGTACGACTTGCAGCAGACGATCGTGCGACGCATGATCCCGCGGAATCCGCAGCGCGACAACCCACTCGTGCAGACATGCCACATTTTTCAGAGAAGAGAAGAAGACTCTGGCGTCGAGAGAAATCTTGTCATCTACATACCTCACGTCCGATCCGCAGAGGAGGTACCCTTCTACCATCCGACCGTGGCCGCTCTTGTCTTCCTGCACACCTGGCCAGCTCCTAACACAACCGATTCGCCTGAGCAAGTCGGAACGTTTTCTATCCACTACCAACTCTTCCAGTCTCATCCGCTAGACAACCGTCTCACGCGTACAGCACTAAGCCTCCTCACTCTTATCAACAAGCACGGCCTGGGCCAGAAAGCCGGCTACACGAAACGTGTGCACCACGACCAAATCATCCCCCAAGCACGTTTCCAAGACACCTACACGCGCTTGAAAACGAAGTACGCAAAAAACCTGATAGCCTGCTGGGTCGAGCAAACCCCTCCAGGAAAGCACGTCTTCGAAGACCTGGGCATCGCCGCCTTTCTCCTTGAGCTGTGGAAAGATATGTACTCCGCGCCAGCCAAGAGCAAAGAGAACCCTCGTGACAGCGGTGACCACACCGGCAAGCCCCCCTTCCCAGGCTTCGTCGACATCGGCTGCGGCAACGGCATCCTCGTCCACATCCTCCACCAAGAAGGCTACCCAGGCTGGGGCTTCGACGCCCGCGCGCGCAAAACCTGGGCCACCTTCCCAGCACCCACGCAATCCGCCCTCAAAGAACTAATCCTCGTCCCCGCCCCCTTCACCCAGCGCCTCCACGTCTCCCTCACCCCCACAACCACCACCACCACCACCTCCTCCTCCTCCTCCACCAACGATGCGGCCGCCCTCCTCGCCACCCTCAACCTCAACAACGACAACACCACCGCCCGCTTCCACCCCGGCATCTTCCCCCCACACACCTTCATCATCTCCAACCACGCCGACGAACTCACCCCCTGGACCCCCCTCCTCGCCTACCTCTCCTCCTCCCCCTTCATCGCCATCCCCTGCTGCAGCCACAACCTCGCCGGCGCAAAGTTCCGAGCCCCGAAGCAGAAGAAGGCGGCCGATGACTCGTCGTCCGCCGAACCCGCTCAGCAGCAACAACAACAACAACAACAACAGAGAAATGGGGGAAAGGATGAGGAGGGGGGTGGGAAGACCGGTACCCTGAAGAAGAAGAAGAAGCCGGACAAACAACCTTCTGCCTATGCTACGTTGTGCGATTGGGTGGCGAGCTTAGCGGCGGATGTGGGGTTTGTGGCGGAGAAGGAGATGTTGCGGATTCCGTCGACGAGGAATGCGGGGATTATTGGGAGGGAGAGGAGGAGGGGCGGGAAGGAAGGGGAAGGGGAGGGAGAGGATGAGAGTTTGGATGAGAGGTTAGAGGTTGTGCGGGAGCTGTTGGTGAGGGAGATGGGGGGGAGTGGGGATGGGGTGGGGGGGTTGGAGGAGGTGGCGAGGGAGTGGGTGGAGAGGGCGGGGAAGTTGGTGAAGGGGCAGGGAGGGGGGCATTGAGTGGGTGGGTGAGTGAGGCGGGATGGGGATCTGGTGGTGAGGCGAGATGTGGGTCAGAGAAAGGTGACTACATGTAGCGCAAATCTTCTTCGTGTGGAGAAGGCTAAGGGCTTTGGAAACGCAAAGCCTGCGTCGGGGACCATAGAACATGCATCGACGACTTCGCTAGTGCCTCGTTGATTGAGGCATTTACCTAAGAGATATCAGTACGCGCCAGCTCGCTGTAGCGAATGAGAGCTCTGCTTGCAGATCTCAAGCGGGCACAACACCGACCAGTGTGTAGAGCCCGACAGTTTCTACCCAATGCTTAGATATGTGGATCCTTCCTCTTCAATCTGTCACGAGACTGGTTACACTGGAGGATATTAATTCGCAAGGTACTAGGAAAGCTGTATGACAGTTGCGCTTTCTGGGAAGTATGAGGAGTCTTCCAAAAGGCTCATGAACGTAGCCCAGTGTTTCAACCAATACACAATCAATGTTGTCCTAAAATATTCTGACTACCCTATGTGTTAGTTCTGTAGCTCCTGTTGCTTTTTAGAGATATTTTAACAAGAAACTCCAGCTCTTTTGTACATAGCTGAGTCTGCTTTCGAGCTGTCAGCTTTGCTTTTCCTTTTCTATTTCGTATCCGATGTTCGTTAAAGAGAGACAGAAATTTCATTATTAATTCATTAAGGAGTCGAATCATGCTATCCAAACCAAGACATCGACAGTAGCATAGACTAATGGTGTCAGCAAACACGAGTCTATCCCGCCGTGAGACTCTTTCCCTGTCTCTCTAAACGACGGATTCGCAACTAACACAGTCATCCGGATAACTCTTCCTCCAACGCTATAGAGTATGTTACAGTGAAGGTTCTAGTTTTCTGACAAGAGTAAATCTAGGTTGTCGAAGGATGCATTGCTATAAAGCGAAGAAGCAGGTCGAAGCGCAATGGTGGGGGCGAATTCAGGGGCGGATGAGGCCCTACATGACTCTCGCCGAGGTCCAGTATGTTCCGAGAAAGTTTCGGAAGCCAGCAGGTATGCATGGTTCTCCATGTGCCTGAGAAGTGTGTGGAGTGCGCATAACCTTAGGGTTTACGGGATTGGAGTTGGAGAGCGGATTTAAAGACCGACACAAGGCCGCCTGTCTGTCATTGAAACATCAAGATCAATCAAAACTCTAGCATACCAGCAGCAGAGAGTCGTGATGTGATCACTCACTTCGCCGGTTGGGTGCCGTGAAGCTTAGACAGAACACAACTTCTTCCACAGTGAATGTGTTTGCCTATGTTCGTCTAATTTAACCCATTGAAGCCCTGATGTCAGCATATCAGCAACAATTGACTACGAATATCAATCAGATATCAGTTCAGTGATGCATCCCACAAGCCAAGCCGTGCTATCATCACTGCTCGAAGGTGATGGACTGTGTTCTTCCCCATCCGCACCGCAACACCATCCACACCCCTTTACTTCAAGATCGTCACTTATCCTCGCCACCCGCGCCATGGATTATCATATCGGAAGCAGACAGTCTCGTGCTTGGCTTCGCCCAACAGCCTCATCTGCCGAACTAATAGCCCCATCGGGTAAAGGTTATCCGACAACCTCATAGGGGTCTTGCTTTATCCTTGCATATCCCTTGAAAGTGGTCTGATTTTTGATCCAAAGGTTTGGTTCACAGTAACGAAGGGAGAGAGACCAAGATCTTATGCTTGCTATTCAAGATCGGAGATAATAGGCAAGGGATAAGTAGTCAAAAGGCAGGTTTGTCGAGCGCGTCCCGGGAAATTTCCACGGACAGGAACCAAGAAAATCCCGAATTTTCCGGGAAGCTGCAAATGATTCAAACGAAAGTACAGAATAGCAAAATCTTGGGTGAAGCTGATTATCAGAACATTAAGAACCTCAACTCCTTTTTCTATAGTCTGGCTTTCCTCTTTTCCATCCAAAGATACAAATCAGTCTCGTAGCTACAAAAGCAAAAACACGTTGGTATTGCAAAGCAGACCCGAGAAAATAGTAGTCCATCGCGATAGGGGGTATGATTATAAGAAACATCCTTGACGCCATTGACCTGACCATCCAATAAGAACTCTCCCAATGACGAAGAGCTGCCCTGCCAATCCATTTTACTTTTAAGGTCCCTGTCAGTAACCAACAACTGCGAACTGTACCTCCGAGGATGTCCGCGAAGACCCTTGTGACACTTCTCCCTGGGAAGGCTCCTCATCTCTGCCATGCGACTCTATCCTCACCTCTGTCGTCTTCATGACATGATTGCCATCCATCCCGACAATCGCCTCGTCATCCTCCTCTCTCATCTTCGCGTTCGCAGAGCACGACACGGCGGCCGTGCCCTGAATCCCGCCGGACATGCCGGTATGCAGGGCGCCGAGGTGGATCGAGTCGCTGCCGTACACCTCGGCGGAGTGCTCGCGGCCGTTGGCACCGCGCTTCTTCTGGGTAGCGGCGACGAGACGGTTGAGGATGGCGAACTCGAGCTTGAGCTTCATGCTGTAGACGAAGGCCTTGTAGGTGGTCTGGACCTGGTAGTGGTCGGAGAACTGGGTGGCCAGGAGGGTGGCGTCCATGAGGATGACGATGAGGTTGACGTAGATGAGATGGCGGCGGATGCCGTGCATGCGGCGGCCCTCGGAGGTGGTGGCCGGACGCAGGATCTTCCACGTCTCGTAGATGTACATGCCGGAGATGATGCACTCCTGGATGGAGAAGGCGGTGAGCTCGGTTTTCTCGTAGGCCGTGTACGTGGAGGCCATGACGTTGGACGTCTCGGCGAGGAAGATCAGGACGCTGGTGGGCGTGTGGAAGAGGATGGCGTTGGTGATGATCATGTAGAAGACCCAGCGGAGCTTGCGGGAGTCGCGCACGACAATGTCGAGGCGCGAATACAGCGCCAGCGACTGGCAGCTGATCATGGGAACCCATCCGGCGATTACGAAGGCCAGTCCAATCCAGCCGCTGCCCTCCACCGTGATGAAGAACTTGATCGAGAAGCCGATGACGTACAGGAAAATGCCTATGGTAGCCAGTACGATGCTCCAGAAGTACAGGCCGCCGCGCCTTCGGAAAGTGAAGAATACTCTTACGATGATGTCGAGGCCGTTGAAGAAGGCAATCGACAAGAAGGCCATCATGAACAGCGAGAGCGCATAGGCTGGCCTGACCTTGGACATTTCATCGTACTGGCTTCTGTCCGTCATCTTGGAGGAGGCTGTGGCAGTGCGCCAGAACGGGAGATGGGATTGTTGCAAGTGCGTATTGGATTTGTCGGGAGCGGAGGCAGTAATAAGGAAAGCCGGCGGAGAGACCGGCTTGAGGCTCGAGTATCGGGGAGTGGAGCGCATCTTGGGAGGAGTGACTGCGGGGCGGTCACCGGGGACCCTGGCTGGCGCCAATCAAGCAGAGGGTGCAAACATCTATCAAGGTTCGACTACTGCTGGGTGGGAAGCGATACCGAGACAGTTGGTGGTTGGGACCGGCCTCTGAGACGGCAGCACAGCCAGTCATCCTCGCGTGGATGAACGGCGGAGTGATGGACATGTACGGACCCACTTGGCTGCTGAGAGATGCAGGCGCGAGGCTCTGTAGAGTGTACAGGTGGTCGAAGACTGAGTCAGGCGAGCGCAGAGGCTCAAGGGATTGGTAGGGCATGGCTCCGCGACCCTAGACGGCGCCGTATCGCTGGCGGTGGCCGTCGCCCACTACCCCCGCATTGCACGTAGGTGCTACTTCGGGGCCACGGCATGGCACAGACGCTGCCTCCTGTTAGCTCCCGCCCCTCCCGCCGCTCTGAAGCCCGTCGAAACGCCAATCGCCGCTTTGGGTTTGGTCCCGGGGAACTATCCGGACGTTTAAGGTTGCGTAGGCGCGTTCCCCATGATAGCCCGCGCCTCGTGCACGGCAACGCGTTTGATCGTTCCGCGGCTTGCTGGCAGATCTCGATGCCGGCTGTCTGCGTGCTTTCCACGCGGAAGATGCATCCCTCCACGCGGGGGCGCGCCCGCATGAGCTCAGATCTCCCCGGCACGTTGCACCTCCGTTCGTCCAAGAGAGGCCAGGGTGCTCGGGCTAATAACAGTCGTCCTAGCCTCCATGTATGCTCGGACTGACGCAATTTCATGCCCGCGCTGATCGTGGCGAGCTACTTGTACATGCAGGAGCTGTTTGCTGACAACGAACCGAAGCTGGACCGCATGCTCAGTCACGGGAGGACGGCTTGTTTTCCTGATTCGGCAGCTTAAGCCTCTACTGTCTTAATCTGTACCCTCGAACCGCGCATTCAGGGTACAGCCGGGCGCACAAACCGCGGCCGGCAGTTTACCGTGTGCTTGCTCGGGGGTTGATGGGTTTAAGGTTACGGCAGATTCACGGATTGCCTGCGAGGATTTCTTGCAGTGAGTCAGGTCCCGCAACAGTCGAGACGATCCCGTTGCAGGTAAGCTTTGAAGCAACATCAAATAGATTGCACCCGCCGCTAAGACGTCACGGTGGAGAACAGCTCGGAACCGCCTCTTCGGCAGCAGCTCCAGCAACCCGGCTTACATGTAGTCGATTATGCGTTTAGCTGAACTTCATGCCCGAGCCGCAGCCTGTTCTGAACATGTTTGCATCCGTATTTTCGAAGGAATAGTGTTGCTGGACTGCTCAATAGCTCTTTGTGAACAGAGAAACGTGCAAGCTCCGTGCACTGTCACCAGTGACGCTTGGTAGGCCTGAATTCCTGTCACTCGCCCAATTGAGCACCAGGCCCCAGCTTCGGTCCGGTCGGAATCTTGTCCTCGAAATAGGTAGCTAACCGCGTATTCGTAACCGACTGCCGCTCAACTACCGAAGGGTGGTAACCGGGAAACCAGCTGGGCGGTCCGTATGCATTCCCGATCTCCTCCTCAATCCAAGCCACAGCTGCAAACAGGCCACTTACCCGTGCACGTGCATGTCAAGACAGAAGACCCTTTCTTGCCATTACTCTTCAGTTGACTGATCAAGCGCGCACGATGAGCTCCTTTTTTCCCTGTCTGAATTTTGCTGGCATCTGGCGAAACATGCGATGAGTCGGGAATTGGATCCCAGTGTCCCAACGCCTAAGAAGCATTCCACAAGTTGAACCGCCCTCTGAGATTAATACTTGTCCAGGCTGTCCGGATTCTGGTCCCCCAAAGATAGACTGAGCGCACGAAGGTAAACAGTCAGCACCAACCAACCAAGCATTCCACCTCGGAGTAGCGACCAAGGTGAGCTGCTTCATCGGACGAACACTTGTTGGCGGCGGTCCCCTGATAAGGAGGACGATAACTGAGGTAGGCCTAGCCAGGCTGAGGTATAGTCCGGTAGAGAGTGGTCTGCTGGGTGGAGAAGAACAAGAGTCTCAAGACGGTGTTTTCTGGGTGAACGTCGGGTGAGCTCTGCGTAGACACTGAAGCGGCACAACGGGACTGAAGTGAGCGTGACACTGCTGGGACGAGAATGCATGGATGCGGCAGGTGCTTAGATAACACCCCGAATGAATGATTCGCCCTGTGGAGGTTGCCATCAGCGGTTTCTCCTCAATCCAACCACCACCTACCTGAGAACCTGACAACATAGTAATGCCCGTCTATATCACTGCCCGCTGTTCAGAATTGAAGCAATCATGAGCGATTGTGTCGACGATGTCGCGTTTGGCTTCGCCGATAGTCGAAGCTGCGCAGCGGCCGACTTTCCCACTGTCGAGCACAAGTGCATCTTCTGGCTGTCGGTTGCTACTGCCGCTGCGTTCGTAGCGCTTGCTCTTCCCCGGGCCCTCTGCATCTCCCGCTGCCCGCCGATTTCACGCGCCCCCGCCATTTTGTTGGCCGCCAAGCTCATCGTGGGCACCGCCTTCGCCGGCCTCCGCCTCGGCCTTCTTGTCGTGGCCATCCGGCAAACCAGCCGTCCGGCTGCGCGACTTGTGGCCTCGACAGCACTGGGCTTTGCCGCTTCCTGCCTCCTCCTCGCGCTTTCGCCTCTTGAGCATTTCAAAAGCCGCCGCCCCTCCATCCTGGCCTGCTCGTTTCTCTTCCTCGCCCTCATCTACGATGTTACGCGCTGTCCTTCCCTGTGGGCCGCTTCCCGCCGCCGCGATGCCTTCACCGGGCTGTTCACGGCGACCATTGTTGTCGAGCTCACACTCCTAGCGCTGGAGAGCGCGCGGCGGAGACGCTGGGTCGCGTGGGACGCGGCGGACTGCAGCCCCGAGGAGACGAGCAGCGTCTTGAGTCTCGGGCTGTACGCCTGGCTGAACCCGCTGCTGTGGCGCGGCTACCGCCAGCCCTTGACCATGCGCCATCTGTACGCGCTGGACCGGGCCCTTTCGGTCGAGACGCTTGACGCGCGGGACACGACCAGCTCGTCGGGCACGTCGACTTGGCAGCTCGTGCTGTGGCTCGCCAGGCCGCTGGGCCGGGCCGCCCTGGTGCCCGTCATTCCGCGTCTGTGTCTGCTTGGCTTCACCTTCTGCCAGCCCTTCTTCCTCCAGCGCCTGCTGGCCTTCCTCTCGTCTCCCAAGGACGCCTCTCCCGTCCCCACGGCTCCCGGCCTCGTCGCGGTCGCTGTCTGGACCTACGCCGGCATCGCCATCTCGACTGCGCTGTACTGGTACTACCAGGAGCGCTTCCAGTCGCTGCTGCGTGCCTTTCTGGTCTCGGCCGTCTACCGCAAGACGGCCGACCTCCACCATGTCGGCGACCCCGACCCCGCCGCCGTCACGCTCATGGGCGCCGATGTCGAGCGCATCTACACCGGCCTGCGCCTGATGCACGAGGTGTGGGCCAACGCCATCCAGATCGCGCTGGCTGCATGGCTGCTGCAACGGCAGCTCGGTCTCGCTTTCCTGGCGCCGCTGGTCGTCGTGCTGCTCGGCTTCGCTGCCTCGCTCGCCCTGTCCCGCCGCGCGGTGCGCTACCAGGCCGCCTGGATGCAGCGCGTGCAGGCCCGCCTGGGCATCACCTCGGCCGTGCTCGCCCGCATCAAGGACCTGCGCGTGTCGGGCATGACCCGTCCCGCCGCCGCTCTCGTGCAGCGCGAGCGCGAGGACGAAATCCGCGTCGGCGAGCGCTCGCGCGTGCTGATCGCCATCAGCGCCAGCCTCAGCCAGCTACCGCAGGCCGTGGCCCCCGCGCTCGCCTTCGCCTTCGGGCCACACGCGCTGGACCAGACCCGGGCTTACACGGCGCTGTCGTTCCTGGCGCTGCTGACCGCTCCGCTGCTGGTCGTGCTGCAGAGCCTCCCCATCATCGCCGCCTGTGTGGCGTGTCTCAGGAGGATCAAGGTGTTTTTGATCCAAGAAGGTAGGCTACCCAGTGATAAGGCCGAGAAGCTGGATGCAGGCAAAGAGGAGGCGTTTGTTGTTGTCCGCGATGGGACCTTTGGTTGGACGGCCGAAAACGCCGTCCTCAAGAAGGTCAACCTATGCCTCCCCCGGTCATCCCTGACGTTTGTGGTCGGTCCTGTAGCCTCGGGCAAGTCGACATTATGCCGGGCGCTTCTAGGTGAGGTGCCTCATATGCAGGGCAGCGTAGTCTTGAAGTCGGACAAGTTGGGCTACTGCGACCAGGTGCCATTCCTATTCAATGCTTCCATCATGGAAAACGTCGTCGGCTTTTCATCCTTTGATCCGGTTCGCTACGCCGATGTCATACGGGCGACAATGCTGGTCGAGGACCTGAGAAGCCTCCCCGCGGGTGACAGGACCATGGTCGGCACCAAGGGTGGCTCGCTCAGCGGCGGACAGCGGCAGCGTGTCTCGCTGGCGCGGGCGCTCTATCACGACGCCGAGTTCTTAGTGCTAGATGACGTGTTCAGCGGGCTCGATGGCTCAACGCAGGATTTGGTGTGCCAGTCTGTCTTTGGGCCGGATGGGCTCCTACGGAGACGCGGAACGACAGCAGTCATTTGTACACACTCGACGCGCTTTCTGTCGCTCGCTGATCATATCGTTACCCTCTCCTCGGACGGCACCATCGCGGAGCAGGGCCGCTTCCTCGAGACTATACAGGACGAACAGCGCGCTCCGGATCCCTCTAGCAAACTCAACAAGCCAGGCGTGGGAGCAAGTGAAATAGTAACAACAACAAGCCGGCCGCACATCGACGTTCCATCCACCAAGGCCCAGCCCGCACCCGCACCCTCCCCAACTGTCGACGTTGGCGTATATCGCCATTGGCTCTCCACCATCGGGCCCCTGCCGCTGGCGCTTTACCTCGTGCTTGTCGTCGGCATCGGCTTCTGCTCCAACTACCCGACCATCTGGCTCAAGCTGTGGTCAGCAGACTCGGTGTCACCGACACCCGAGCATTCGTTCGCCTTCTGGATCGGCATCTACGCGCTGCTCGGGGCGGGCGTGATCCTGTGCGTGTTCCCTGCTGGGCTCATTATGCTGCGCACCGCGGTCCGCCTTGCTGGGACCGATTTCCACCACGCCGCCGTCGATACCGTCATGCACAGCAGCCTGCGGTTCCTGGGCAGTACCGATGTGGGGAAGGTGTTGAACTTGTTCAGCCAGGACATGAACATCATGGACACGCAGCTGCCGCGCATGGTCAACAACATGTGCATCTGCCTGGCCATCGCCATCGGCCAGGCCGTCGTGATTGCCGCGTCTTCGGCGTGGCTGGCCGTAAGCTACCCGTTTTTTGTGGCGCTGCTATGGGCAGTGCAGCGCGTCTACCTGCCGAGCTCGAAACGGCTCCGCATTTTGGATCTAGAGGCGAAGACGCCGCTGTAGTATGTGTCCTTGTCACGTCTTCGAACCTTATCTTCCTGTCATGTGCTGACCACACCGCATCGGGCACAGTACCAACTTTCTAGACACGCTCGCTGGCCTGTCTACAATCCGAGCCTTTGGCTGGTTCCCGCATCAGCTGGCCCGCAACAACACCCTGCTTGATGACTCGCAGCGCCCCTCGTATCTGCTGGCCATGGCGCAGCAGTGGCTCACACTAACCATGAACGTGCTCGTGGCCATCGTGGCCGTCATTCTCGTCGTGTTGGCGACCCGACTGGGCTCCAATGCAGGCAACGTCGGCGCGGGCTTGGTCACCCTTATAACTCTCGGCAGCACGCTCACAACCATCGTCATCGCGTACACTGGCCTTGAGACCTCCCTCGGCGCTATCAGCAGGCTCAAGAGCTTTGGAGAAGAGACAGAGCAGGAGGATGGCAAGAGGGAAGGTGTAGTCCCCGACGAGGCGTGGCCGACGGGCGGACGTATACAGATACAAGACGTAGACGCGAGTTATAATGGCTCGGACAGAGTTCTCAAGGGATTGACCCTAGAGGTCAAGGCTGGAGAGAAGATCGCGATATGCGGACGGACCGGAAGGTATGTCACCCCCTCCTATTCCTACATACATCATCGACCCCTCGCTAAACCAGTGCCTGCTTCCCCAGCGGCAAATCCTCCATCCTCGCCCTCCTCCTCCGCCTCATCGACCCCCTCCCCCCAAACCCCCCAACCACCACACTCCCCACCCCACCCCCCATCCTCATCGACTCCATCCCCCTCACCACCATCAACCGCCCCCTCCTCCGCGACCGCATCATCTCCACCCCCCAAGACCCCGTCTTCCTCCCCGCCACCACCTCCATCCGCACCAACCTCGACCCCTGGTCCGCCTCCTCCCCCACCGACCACACCACCGCCCTCCGCGCCGTCGGCCTCTTCACCGCCATAGAAGCCGCGGGCGGCCTCGACGCCCCCATCGGCGCCGAGTCCCTCAGCGCAGGCCAGAAACAGCTTTTCAGCCTTGCGCGCGCGGTGCTGAGGCGGCAAGTCAAGATACGACGGACGGGCGTGGACGGCGGGTTGCTGCTTTTAGATGAGATTGCGGCGAGTGCGGATGGGGAGATGGAGAGGGGGGTGAGGAGGGTGTTGGAGGAGGTGTTTGAGAAGTGGACGGTTGTGGTGGTGACGCATCGGTGGGAGATGGCGATGGCGTGTGAGAGGGTGGTTGTGGTGGATGGGGGGAGGGTGGTGGAGGATGGGAGGCCGGGGGAGTTGTGGGGGAGGGAGGGGGAGGGGTGGTTTAGGGGGTTGTGGGGAGGTGGGGGTGGGGGGTGAGGGATGGGGATGGTGAGGTAGGTGGTGATGAGGCTGCGTGGAGGATGATTGTTGAGTTTTCTGGCTCCTGAGTCTTTGACTGTATTTTGTCTGCCTCTGGCTCTCTTGTTTTGGTTGATTCTCCAAGGGCTGCAGCTGATTTTCTTTTCGGTAGGACATTAAAGAAAGAACACATAAAATATCTTACATTATGCCCGACAACTCACGTGCTCGAACTTCCTGACGCGAGCAGCAACCGACATTGCTTGAGGTCCTAGAGCTCTTATTTTATGTGCTTTATCTGCGTGTGTTGACCATGTGGGTGATCGCCATTGAACCTGAAAGTACCTTTATAAAAGACCAACAGTGATCTGGAGAAGGACGGTTATGCTCAAGGCTGATGAAACTCCGTTCCATTATCACCGAAGCATGGAGGTCAATGAAAGCCTAGTTCTATCTCGGCCTTATTGATGCCGGCGACTCGTGACGAAGGCATGGTAAGGTTTACTTCAAGATACGCCCTCATTGCACTCAGAGTAAATTGAAGCTTCGGGTGGAGGCTTCGGCGGTAGCTCTGGTATGCCCAAATCTTTCCCAATGCTCAACTTGCGTGGGTCATAGCTAAACAGCCAATCCTTCCTGATTGCATGCGCCCAGAAGATCGGATTCATCCGATCATCATGGCGCATCAGCTCATCCCGCCTATCTCGAGCAGGGCCATCGTACAAATGCACCCATTCCTGAAGAACGCGTGTATTCTCGACAATATACTCAGCCCGCGGAGCTCTCTGCCAATGATACTCGTCCAAAGCCCTGGAAGTGTCGTCGAAGGAGGCCAGAGCGGAGCGCAAAGCGCCGGCGTCTTCGATGGCCTGCGCCGCACCCTGCGCCATGTACGGCATCATGGGGTGGCAGGCATCACCAAGGAGAGCTACTTTCCCGGCGGGATGGATCCATCGCTTCAACGGCTGCTCGAAGTCGACTAGCTTCCATTTGAGGTACTCGCCCGTGAGGCTGCAGAGCTTCTGCACGGGGTAACACCAATCTCTGAACCGCTCGACGAGCTCTTCGTTATCGGCCTGCCTCCTCCACTCTTCTTCGTTTGGCTGCATCCCCCTGTCCGTCCTGTGCGTGATGTCGATGATGATGTTATAAAGCTCATCGCCGCGCAGTGGATACCCGACCGCGTGTCCCTCGGGCCCGATCCAGTGCGTCACCCAGGCCTCCTGGACCAAATGTTTCGTTTTCGGATCGCTCAGCAGAGGAGCAGCAGGAACGAGGATGCGATATGCAACGTCGCCCGTGTCTCTGGGTTCGAGAGGCTCGCCGTTCACGGCTGTGCGGACAGAACATTTGATTCCTTCAGCGGATAGTACGAGGTCTCCGGTGTGCCAGTCGCCCCGCTCTGTCTTGACTGCGGGCTTGTCGAAATTGTATTCGACGACTCTGCTGGCCATCTTGATGGCGATGTCGCGATGACGGGTAGCGGCTTCGAGAAGCGCGTTGATGAGGTCGGCTCGGTGGACCAGGAGATACGGAGCACCGTAGTTCTCTTCCAGATCCGCGAATGGTATGTCCAGCAGATTCTTGCCCTTCCAATCTACGAAGCGGTTGCCGAGAGACATGACTTTCTTGATAGAGTCAAGGTCCACTCCCCAGTCGAGGAGCAGCCGAGCTGAATTGGGAGGTACGCGGATCCCGGCGCCAACCTGGGGTCTGTCAGATTAAATCCAAATCGACTGACCGCGCGATGAGGCTTGCCTCCAGAAACTCTTTTGCAGCATCGAAGACTATGACGTGATGCCCATCTGTCGCGAGCGCCAGAGCCGCGGACAGGCCGCCAATGCCTGCACCCACAACGACAACGTTCAGATTACGCATATTGAGCAACAGGCTTGAGGCATGGCCTTGTGAGATCCGAATGTTATAAGAGTATGCGTGCGTAGCGTCCCAGGTCTGTGTCTATCACCCCGCGTTCGGCACAGAGACTGACGTGAGACCCGAACATAGCCCCGCACCCACACCAGCCATCCCATCGACCTGACTGAAGCAAATTCCACCTTCGGCTCAAGGCTGGCAAGCGTCTACGACCCAAGTCCTTCTTAGCTCTGCAGAGCTGCTTTTCCGCCGCTGCAAGCTGTCTCCTGTTCCCGGCAAGTTGGCCGATTATCCTCAAGTAAAGTGCGCTGATTCCGATGCTTTTGTGCCCGTAATCTATGACTCCTGGTATGACAGTGTGCTCAGAGATGTTTGATAGCACCATATTTTGAAGCGCAAGAACGTCCGTTACATGAGCGATGTTGACAATGCTGCCGCGCTGGTCATGCCCGGCGTCATCCACACGGGACCGTCCTATCTTGTGTCCTACGAATTTCGACCTAGAGCTCCAACAGCCTACGCTCAGAAGACCTTTAGGTTATGGGAGAAGAGGCCTTTTCAAGTGAGAATGCATTCAGTAAAGCGTGTATAGACATGTGGAAATGTGATCGGTAGCACCAAGCAATTCTAACACGTTGTTTTGCATCCCTATATGCTACTTCGAAACTTCCACGATACTCTTCACACCACCCAGGCTTCCTTCAGCTGCTGAGATATCGCGATCTTCGTTAGACTCCTGATCCGAATTCGAAGGTGCAACTCCTTTACGTTGCTCACGGAGTGCGAGAAGTTGGATTCCAACAATGACAATGATCCCAGCAATCACAAAGCCAAAGGTAGCAGGAAAGCCGTATCCTACATCGTAATCAGAGTAGATCCATACACGAATAAAAGCATACATAAGAATACTTACGGAAATCCGGGGCCATAGTTTGCGGAAAAATCACAATAGGAAGCCAAGCCGCCACGGCATACTGCATACCATTCATGCTACTAATAACCAATGCTCTTTCTTCGTTATCGCCAGCGCACACTTCATTCGCCCATGTGTAGCTGAAGAGAAACCATCAGCCGAGTTTGGAAAGTTCGCAGAAAAGGGACAGCTTACAACACAGCAGTCATTAACTGCACGCCGCAAGTGAGAAAAGCAAACTCCTTTAGCTTGACACTGGGAGGCCAGAAAGCCAAAATTCCGTTTGGTATCAGTCCATATGTCTGTTTTGGTGCAAACAATAAGCGTCCGGTACCAAGAGCGTGAACGTTTACTTGTTGAACGGGACGTATGTACCAATGGGCCAACAACAAACGCAAATCGGCTTCCCGTATAATCAGACAGAAACCCCCATAGGATCACGCACGCAGCGGAGATCAGGTTGGTTCCCGTTGGAATGACGTTTCTGTTGACGACCGAGAAGTGCTCCGATTTCAGCCAGATTCCGAAATAGCTACTGGCTTGGCACGCTGAGCCGTAGAGCTGTGGCGAGCGTGTCAGCAGCGCGAATGAAAAGGTAAAGCACCAAATATCGGCATACCACATATCCAAGCACAAAGGCATACCACCTCCATCTGGACAGGATGCGGACGAATGTCTTCGACGTGATTCTCACAGGAGGAGCCTTTCCTGCCTGCCGAACCCTCTCGACTGCAAGCTCGCATTCTTGCCTCGTCAGGAACCAGGCGCGGGTGGTGTAAGGAGTATCCGGAAGAAACAAGCACGTAGCAAGTCCAACAGGCACCGTCATGCACTGATTACCGGCGGCGTAAGTTCAAGCGGCCAAAGTCGGGAATGCCCGCTTACCCCACAAACGATATACAGCCATCTCCATCCAGCAAGCCCATGGCTCCCATCCAGGTTCTCATACACCGCTGCCTGAAGATATCCACCAAAAGCCGAACCCAGAGGCGCCGTCATGTGGAAAATGGCAACACGTTTGGCCAGCTCCGTCTTGGTGTACCAGGAGCCCAGCACGTAGAGCACACACGGGAAGAAGGAGCTCTCGAAGAAACCGACAAGAAACCGGAACGCGTAGAGCTGGTCGACGGTCCTCAGCCCCGCCTGTGCGAAAGTGAACGTTCCCCAGCCCACTTCCATGAACGCCAACCAGTAGCTCGGCCGGATCTTTTGGATGATAAGAGTGGACGGGATCTGCATGACTGCGTACGCGCAGGTGTATGCGGTCTGCGCATAGGTGTACTCGTTCCCGTACATCTTGAGATCTTCCTGCATACCGCTCACGTAGGCGTTGGCGAGGTTTCCTTGGTCGAGGTACTTGAGGAAGAAGCCGAGACAGCCTATGGTGAGGATGGAGTAGTCGAGCTTTCGCAGGAGCACGCGCTCCTCGTGGCTCTTGAGATGGGTGTCCGTGTCCCAAATGAAAGAGCGAAACGACTTGCGAGGCTTTGTTTCGTCCGCCATGGTGACGATGGAGCGGACGGGTAGCACACGACCTGCCGCGCAGGACGAAGAGTGGGCTTTAAAACGCCGCCAAACGCAAGGGTAGCACCGCAGCATCCATGCACATTGCAGGACATACCTGCAGTGACAGGCCGCGGATAGCTTAGAGCCTCCGGAAGAGTAGGTGATTTGCGTTGGGCGTTGATAAGCATGGGCGGGTATCGCGCGCGCTGCAGATGCCGAGCCTCTCCCATCCTTGATCGTATGTCACGTTTGGCTGGCGTTCCTTAGGGGTGTCTTTTCGGCGTAGTACTGAGGAGACTGACGCCTTGCTGCCTGTTCTCAAGCTTGAACTGTGCCCTATTGCGTGTGTTGCGGCGACGATGAGCGATCGGAGAAGAATTGCCTAAACAGGTGTGGTTGGCGGAACTTCCCCGCCTTGACGAACGTTGCATCAACACTGACGCCTTTCTAGATCCAAACGCGCACGCCAATCTTCAATTTACTGATAGTTCCAAGCTTTCGTCCCAGCGAAATTCCTCATAAGCTTCAATTGTCTCAAAGTAACCACTACCGATCTTTAGACGAAGATGGTTCAATGTAACCGAACTAAGATAAGGCATTATCCTCCAAGGGTATTTAAATATCCCGAGACCACCCAAAACTCTATATGATATACATCCCTAAAATTCGCGACAGTAGCCCAAAGGAAACCAGACAACGCCGAACCGTCCTTTGAACACCGCGATTTTGGTATCCCAGTAGCATCCCCCTCACCCACCATCCCCCCTCCTCTCCCCTTCCCACTCCTCTCCCCCTCCACCCAATCACCTCCCTCCCATCTCTTCGTCCCTCCCAGCAACGCCACTTAACCTCTGATACCCCCTATTCTTCCCTGGCAACCTCGGCGACGGCGCCGGACTGGACTTCGCACTGTCACTCTGCACCGACGACAGGCTCGCCGCAAAATTACTCATCAGGTACACCGCGCTGATGGGCCTCGGCGCCTCCTGCTCCCTGAACCCCAGCGCCTTGGACTCCCTGATCTTAACGCGCTGCTTCTGCAGCATATCCTCCTCCTCGTCCTTATCGTCAAGCGGCTGCTGGCTAAACCGATGGTGGTGCTTCCCGGCACCGCTGCCGTCGCCACCGTGCCGACTGTGCCTGTGGTCGCTGTGGTCGTGGTGGTGGTGATCGTGCAGCTCGAGCGGGGGCGCGTAGCCCTGGCGGCGGAGGCGCCAGTTGCAGAAGACGCGGGCGAAGTGGTCGAGGCCGAGGGCGGTGCCGAGCATGAGCATGCCGGTGGGGAGGACGAGGGCGGAGGCGAGGAAGTGCAGGTAGACGTCGCTCCAGGCCAGGCAGCCGAAGAGGCCGCACAGGCTGAGCATGACGATGCGGCCGCCGATGGAGGTGATGTCGAAGAGGTCGGCTTTGGATTTGCGGTCGCGGATGAGGTAGAGGAAGGCGATGATGCAGGCTGTTTTTTTGCGTGAGTAAGTAAGGGCCCAGAGGTGTTTGGGAGGGGGGGGGGATGTGGAGGATTTGTGGCATACCGAAGATGACGAAAAGTGCGGCCCAGTAGTACATGTAGACGATTCGCCATGAATCTGTCAAGAAGAGCTCCGGGTCTGTGTCTGGGGGCACCTTCATTCCTACCGAAACAGCGATACCGCCCACGACTTCGCTCTGTAGAAAAACCGTCAGTCGTGTTGACCTGCTGTAGCAGCACTGCCTGATACTACTCACAACCAGATCTTTGAAATCCTCCGGATAGGAAGACGGCCACGCGGTAGTCGAGGATGTCGAGGTGTAAGACTTGGTGCAGATACCCGTGAGGTTACCTAGTTTCTCGAGTTCTTTCTCAATAAGCAGCACCTCGCGAAAGCACTCGGGTTTGCTGTCAAGCTGGTAATACTTGATGGCCGACGAGAGTTTCTCGACGAGCTTCTCTCCTTCGTACTTCTCATCGACGCAATACTCGATGACCTTGGATTGGAACTTCATCACATTGTTCCAGACGTAACGGGCCAGCGCGAGATGCTGGCTGCCTTCGACAACTCCGACGACGGCGAGCTGAAAGGGAAAGTGCAGGAGCGCCCAGAATTGCTGTCGAATGGTGCCGTAGTGGCCGTGCGGGGTGTTGTCGAAATACGTCAGGAAGAGGAATACCTACGGCAAACTATGTCAGTCTCCTATTGTTTGCCGAATTCTTGAAGGTATGGCTGCTTACCAGCACCAGAACGATGCACAACACGAGAAGGGTGCCCTCAACATCCAGACCGTACTTGCCCATCATCCTTGAGACCGTCTTCGTCACGCCAATGGCGCCCTCGCCGATGACAATGAGCGTCAGAAGACCCATGCGCTCCACAAGATGTGTCTTCTTGAAGCTGAGCATCCGCCAAAAGCACGAAATTGTGATTACGCCCACGCCCTCCAGGAACAGCACGACCCACCAAATCCAGTAGATATCCGGCCTGCTGCCCGAATCATCTTTGAAAGCAGGCGTCATGCTGGTGAAAGCAGCGGCAGCCACCATGTAGATAAGGATGTTCAAACCAAGTGGCAGATACAGCTTGGAGAAAGACTTGCGGATGACGGCAACGAGGACGAAGATGTACTGCACGGCCAGCATGCCGCGGCTGAGGACCAAAACGTAGCACAGGGTGCGGAAGTTCATGTTCGACTTGGCGGAGCCGTTGGGCTCGAACTTGGAGCCGACGAGCGCAAGACCAACGAAGACGATGAATTGGATCGTTTTGCAGAAGCGCTCGTAGACGGTGTCGCGCGCGAAGCGTACATCGTGTAGCGTGATTTGGAACCAGGTAGCCCAGAGAATGGCGAAGAAGCCGATGTAGGCGGCGAGCGACATGGTGTCATCGATGGTGTGGTAGGCGGTGAAGGTGGCGAGGTTAGCAACGAAGAACAAATCGAAGCAGAGCTCGTCTGGGTTGGCTTCGTGCCGCTGGCTGAAGACGGCATTTTCGTAGTCGGCTCCCACGCAAGGATTCTCGGCCAGGGGGACTACACGATGGAAATGCTTGTCCTTGTGCTCTCTGGGTCGGGAGTTGGTAAGCGTATTGGACGGTGGACCCGGAGTGTTCTTACCCGTAGCCTTTGTGTCCCCGCTTCCAGGGCGTGTTAACCATGTTGGAAAACTCGGAAGATGTCGAGAGAAAGTAAAACCACGGGAACCCAAGCAAGGCACAAGCTCCCCAAGAGACAACACAAGCACCGGACAGCGAGCGTGGAGGAAAACGGCAGAATCAGCCCTGTATATGAACAGGCGCCCTCGGCTCAGATAACGTATCCTCAGGAACGCAATGCGTTGCGCATCTCGTATGCGCGGGGACATGCTTTATAGCGACCGGCATTTCCGATATCCCTTCGCGTCTGTGAGGCCGGGCTCGAATCGGAGGCATCCTAGACGATGCCGGCTGGGCGCAGGTCGCGGCGGAACAGATCCAAGCAACAAAAGAGAAAGACGTCAAAGCTTGTCTGGTGAAGCCACGGCACCGCCGATAGCACGCTCTCCTTTCCGAGTTCTAGGGAGCCCTACGCGTGGCCCGCGCCTGACTCGGCGACGCTGCATGCGGACAAGTGCGTAGCCCTACGTGACTTGAGACATAGACAAGCTCGCCTTGGCAGGGCTCCGTAGGATGTTAGCTATCTCCGCCGTACGCTTGGCACCGTTGCGCTGCTACGTTGCGCACGCACTCGGATCTATTTTTGGGGGCGTGCACTGTTCTGTAAGCAGGAGCAATGGCCCGTTGTTGAGTGCCAAGAGTAGCGGCGTGTTCCTGCGGGCTTGCTATGTTCTCCCCGATCAGGCGGAATCCCTTCACCAACAGCGGGTGCGTGGCTCAAGGTTTGCCCTGGGGCTCGAAGCAGTCCGGCGCTCGATAGTTGAAGCATTGCTTGTGTAGTTGGCGCTTGGTGCGGCTGGAGACGGTCGGCCTTACTTGGCTCGTAAAGGCGTAGATGAGCTGAGTCTCGGCAAATAATCGTATACGGGACCGCGCGTTTCCTGATCCGAACTGTCGGCAGTATAAAAGTCATGCTCTGTGCGCCTTGCAAAAGCGACATAGGGGGGGACCAGTAATCCGAGCCAATGACGCACAATTTAATCAGTGTAGCATCAAGGCAACATGACTGCACTAGAACCCTACAAAAGGGCATCTTATCGTCCCGCCCAGCTTCCGCACTCCCCAGGAAGAACTCACAAGAAGTATTCCCGCTCTTCTGCCCCTGTAGCTTTTCCGGCTTGGACTCTCTTCTTGTTGAAGAAATCCAAGACCCGGTACACGCCGTTCTGGACCAAGTCGAAGAAAAGTGCGATGGAGCACAAGAGGACGTTGACCGTGCGGCCAGTGGCTGAAAGATTTGGTTGCCAATAATACCAGCACGCTTGGCAGACATGACAATGAAAGCCATTTTGAAGCTGCGGTCTGCTGGGGAGCGAGAGTTGATGGCAAGCCAGGAATGGTTCAGCGGGTCTGGCATAAAGGCTTGTTAGTCTATTGCATGTCCTTCCTGACTTTGTGGGACTTACGCCAGATGTTGGAGAAGGCCAAGGCCATGATCATCATGGCCAGTCGTCTGCCATGCTTGTCTGAGCGACGGGCCATCAAGCACCAAGATTGAAGCCCCGCCAACGCGACAGGGCTGTAACAACGGGGACGCCTCGCTTCTTAAGCTTGTCACTATTCTAACTAGCAACATCACTTGTCGATGTATGAGACTTCAACGCACGCCCAGTAGCTGCATCCGAATGACGAGAAGATCTGAATCCAGAGTCCGGTGGAGTACAAGGCATTCGATTGGAGGCGCTCATTGCCAAACGAGATGATCGGCTTAGGACCATAGGAGCTGTATGTTGACGCTGGAGACAGTGGCCTGCTGCCCAGGCCGGGACATCAATCGAAGCCGGCACGCGGAGGGCGGGTACCTGCATGACGGGCAGCTGACGGCCCGGCGACAGGGCGCATCCAAGAAGCTCGTTGCTCGTCGCGTCGCGGGCGTCGGCAAGAGGACGAGGCAGCGTCGTAGATGATGATGGTGATGACTGCATCTTCTGGGGCCGATGACGCGATTGGAGTCCCGCACGCCGTTTCCTGTTCCGGCCCGCGGCAGCCCGCCATCTCACCCCCGCCTCGCCGTCCATCAAGAGCCTCTCCACACCGCGCCGCGCTCCCCAGCTCTGCCAGCCCAGCGCGCAGCAGCTGTGCTGTCGGCTGCACACGGCCCCGTCGCCTGCAGGGAGAGCGCCAATCACATGCTGAGCCGCAGCTCTCGTCGGCGCCCGCTGCGTGAAAACCCCGACTCTCCGACTGCCAGCTCAATGCCTCGCCCTCGTCGAATAGAGAAGCCCGACGCCTGCGCGCTTTTGCTTCGGGAAGCCCGCTATGCCTGCAACGAGCCCCTCGCAACGCGTCCCCGCGTCGCTGCAGATATGCCCTCCCGCTCCTCGCTGTCGGCCGACGTGTTTCCTGCCCCGCGTCTCTCCCTCCTTCCCCTCGTCTCTGGTCCCAACCTATGGCTTCCACCGCAAACGGCAAGCGGCCCAACTTCCTGATCATCGTGGCAGATGATCTGGGTTTCTCAGATGTCGGTGCTTTTGGCAGCGAGATCAAGACGCCCAACATTGACAGCCTGACGAAAGGTGGCGTCCGATTCACTGACTTCCATGCCGCCTCCGCCTGCTCACCCACCAGGTCAATGCTGTTGACCGGGACCGACCACCGTACGCCTATCTCAAGTACTCACAAGCCGGGTTCAATGGCTGATAGCAGCTGAAAAGACATTGCTGGAGTCGGCGCCATGTTCGAGCACATTCCCGAGTTTCAGAGAGGAAAGCCAGGCTACGAGGGCTATCTGAATGACAGAGTCGTGCCTCTTCCCGAGCTTCTCCGCGAATCCGGATACTTCACCTTGTTGTCTGGCAAATGGCACCTTGGCTTGCACCGCGAGAAGTGGCCGTGCGAGCGTGGCTTTGATCGCTCATACTCTCTCCTTCCTGTACGCCCGCAGTGCATCGACTACATGTAAACATCTGCTGATAAGGACAAGGGAGCCGCCAATCACTACGGATATGAACCGCAGCTACAGACTCAGGATACGCTTCCGTTTCCGCTCAAAGGATGTCCCGTCTTCTATGTCGAGGATCACAAGGAGATCAAGCCCGCTGATCTGGGCAAGGATTTCCCGCACGGCGTCTTCTATTCTAGCGATGCCTTTGCGGCCAAGATGTGCCAGTACCTCGATGAGCGAAGCCCTGCCGACCGTGAAAAGCCCTTCTTTGCCTATCTACCCTTCTCTGCAACACACTGGCCGCTGCAGTGCCCTAAGGAAGACCGCGACGCCTACAGAGGAATGTACAACGATGGCCCGGAGGCTTTGCGACAGGCCCGCTTGAAGAGGCTCAAGGATATGGGCATAGTTCCTGAGCATGCTGTGCCACATCCTGTCGTTGCACCACAGCAGGACCTGGATCCCACAGAGGAACGCTTCTTGTCGCGAGAGTGGGAAACTCTATCTGCGGGCGAGAAAGCCTACTCGTCACGCACAATGGAGGTTTTTGCCGGTATGGTGCAGCGCATGGACACTGGCATCGGCAAGGTGCTTGACAAACTTCGAGCAACCGGCGAACTTGACAACACGTTTGTGATCTTTATGTCGGACAACGGAGCCGAAGGCCTGCTGTTGGAAGCAGCTCCGGTCATTAGCGAGAACGTTTTTGACCACATTAGGAAATACTGTGAGCCGCCGCCACTGGACGCCGCAGATGAGCATAAGCTAACCAATCTCCCTTAGATGACAACAGCCTGGACAATCTCGGAAATCACAACTCATACTGTTGGTATGGGCCTCACTGGGCTAGTGCCGCAACGGCGCCGAGCAGACTATACAAGTGCTTCACTTCTGAGGGTGGCATTCGAGTGCCTCTCATCCTCAACTATGGTCCCCTCACCGCCTCGGCCGAAGAGAGAGGCACCAGTATTGAGCACGCGTTCGCGACTGTGATGGACATCGCGCCCACGATCCTGGACCTTGCGGGAGTCAAGCACCCAGGCACGCAGTGGAAGGGTCGTGAGATCAAGCCCATGCGCGGCGTTTCCTGGGTCCCGTACCTGGCTAGGAGCTCGGACAACGCCATGGTCACGAGCATCCACAAGGAAGATTTTGTGCAGGGATGGGAGTTGTTCGGGCGCACGGCCATTCGCAAGCAGCATTGGAAGGCCAC
The DNA here is from genome assembly GCA_037356115.1 of Neofusicoccum sp. Z2. Taxonomy (NCBI): domain Eukaryota; kingdom Fungi; phylum Ascomycota; class Dothideomycetes; order Botryosphaeriales; family Botryosphaeriaceae; genus Neofusicoccum; species Neofusicoccum sp. Z2. The sequence goes on from JBAWJY010000003.1 coordinate 90,315, forward strand.
CTTCATTCCGGAACCGTACGGGCCCAACAAGTGGCAGCTGTTCAATCTTGCAGCCGACCCTGGAGAGACCGAGGACAAGGCCGAGACCGAGCCTGAGAAGCTGAAGGAGCTGCTGAGGGAATGGGAAAAGTACGTCGAGGAGGTGGGATTGGTCGGCGACGCGCCGGAACACGGCGTTTTCGTTGCTGACCAAGTCGCCGCCACGTACCAGTCGCACTAGAGTCGGTACGATACTTTCGAGCTTCCGCTCACGGAGCCGGATGCAATTGTTCGCCGAAACTCCGCATATCTCTGTAGACAAGATCAATATTGGGTAGCTTTCCGAATCTTCTTCACACGGGACCATACATTTCCCCACACCAAGTTCTTCTCGTCTCGCGATCCGCCAGATCCCCAAAAGGAAGCTCCTAAGGGTCACGAGGGCGGGGAAACTGTTGCCTGCTCGTCCGATTTCCAGGCCCGGATGCTCGGTAAAATTGCTTGGCCGCTGCTCACGATCCAGTGTTTGACACTGGCTGCTAGTGCCAAGCGGACTCTCGTCCGGGGAAGGCCACCTCGTGACTGCGGGGGAATTGCAAGGGTGCGCTAACCACTGACAGCTGACTCTTCCCCTGTACCTGCCGCTCCTTTCCCGGTTCACGCCCGCCACTAACATCGCGCACGTCATACGAAATCCCCGCGAGCCTCGGTCTAACAAGCTAACACTCCCTCAATTCAGCCTCTTTTACCCCCCGCAATCAAGTCATACTATATTCTGCTCCGGCTTTATGCACTATAGTAAGTAGTGGCGGCCGGACTTTGCCATACACCAAACGGTGTGCACCTCGCGTATACTGCCGGATCTCCACGATCTCCGCACTTATGGTCAGCAGCGACACGAAGGCTTGTCAGGATTCCCCTGATAGGCAATTCTGGAGGAAAATGGCGTTTTTAGTCCACAATCCGTACCCCAGAATATGGCGCACCGAGGCAACGCTGCTTAGCGTTATTTGGGCACATTTCAAAGCCCACCGCCAGGTCAAAGCTTCTCCCCAGATAGGCAATCCTCAAGAAATACGGCGTTCTTAGTCCTCTGCCCACACCCGAACGCTCGGTATAAAGGTCTCCATGTAGGTACTCTACTTGAACGGCGGTCAGAGTCAGTGCTGCTCTCCTCCTGGTTGTCTGCTGAGCCAGAAGTCCTCATGATGCTCGTCCCTGTCATCTTCTCCCTTTTTGCGGCGAGCACCCTTGCTGCGCCTGCAGCGGATCCTCTCTTCGAACGGCAGAGCGGGCCAGTAGTCACCATCCAAAATGGCACCGTTGTCGGCTCGTCGGCCGGCGGTGTGGAGAGCTTCAAGGGGATCCCATTTGCCCAACCTCCAGTCGGTCCTCTCCGCCTGAAGCCCCCGCAGGCCATTACCAAGTCCTTCGGGACATTCCAAGCAACTGCGATTCCCTCGTCTTGCCCGCAGTTCTACGTCCAGATTGACACGAGCAATTTAGCCGGCGACGTCATTGCGGACCTGGTGAACAATCCCGTGACGCAGGCGGCAACCCTGTCCAGCGAGGACTGTCTGACGATCAACGTTCAACGGCCAGCCGGAACCACCGCTGATTCAAAGCTTCCCGTCCTCTTTTGGATTTTCGGTGGTGGATTCGAGCTGGGATCGACGCAGCTGTACGACGGAACGTCTTTCATTGATAAGTCTGTTGATCTCGGTAAAGACATCATCTTTGTTGCAGTCAACTACCGCGTCGGCGGCTTCGGCTTCCTGGCCGGAAAGGAGCTGCAGCAGGATGGCAGCACTAATCTCGGCCTGCGCGACCAACGGCTTGGCCTCCAGTGGGTGCAAGACAACATCGCAGCCTTCGGCGGCGACCCGGAAAAGGTGACTATCTGGGGCGAGAGTGCGGGCGCCATCTCCGTATTCGACCACACGGTCATCAACGGCGGCGACAACACGTACAACGGCCGCCCGCTCTTCCGCGCCGCTATCATGAACTCCGGCTCCTTGGTTCCCGCATTGGACGTCGCCTCCTCCAAGGCCCAGAACATCTACGACACAGTCGTTAAGAACGCAGGCTGCAGCAGCGCCGCCGACACGCTCGCCTGCCTCCGCGGCCTCTCAACGCAAGACTTCCTCACCGCCGCCAACAACGTCCCCGCCATCTTCAGCTACCGCAGCCTCGACCTCAGCTACCTCCCCCGCCCCGACCCCTCCAACACCTTCTTCTCCGAATCGCCCGACATCTCCCTCCAAAACGGCCGCGTCACCCGCGTCCCCATCATCATCGGCGACCAAGAAGACGAAGGCACGCTCTTCTCCCTCATCCAAGCCAACATCACCACCGACGCCGCCCTAATCTCGTACCTGCAATCCTACTTCCCAGAAACCGACCCCAGCACCATCACCAACCTAGTCTCCCTCTACCCATCCGACCCCTCCTCCGGCTCGCCCTTCCGCACCGGCGTCCTCAACCAAATCCGCCCGCAGTACAAGCGCCTCGCCGCCATCCTCGGCGACATCACCTTCACCCTCACCCGGCGCGCCTACCTCAACGCCGTGCAGCCGCTGCTCCCGGCCGCCTACAGCTTCCTGAACACCTACTTCTTCGGCACGCCCGTGCTAGGCACCTTCCACGCGACGGACGTGCTGGTCAACTTCTTCGGGCTGCTGCCCCTGACGGCCGACAAGACGCGCCAGTATTATGTTAATTTTGTGGTTGATTTGGATCCGAATAGCGTGGTCCCGGTGGGGGGGAGCGTGTGGCCGGAGTGGGAGGCGGCGCAGCCGCAGTTGTTGCAGTTTGCGGTGGGGGGCGTGACGAGTGTGGGGACGGATGATTTTAGGCAGCAGGCGGCGGAGTTTATTTTGGCGAATGCGCCGAGCTTGAAGATTTGAGGGGTGCGGGTTTGCACGGAAAGGGGGGGGGGGGTGGTGGTGGTGGTGGTGTGGAGTTGGAAAGGTGACTGCTATTCTGACTACTGCCTTTTTCATCGCCACCTGTTCGCTGCTTTGACTGTCCTCTTCTTATATGAGGTTGGTGATTGACGAGTTGGATGAAATAACGAATTCATGAGTTATCCAAGTAATGGCGCATAACCACGTGTAAGAGTATAGTGTCGTTATGATTGAACTCGCCATCAGTCCCTACCGCGTTTCTCGCCTAGAACGCAGTTACAGTAACAGCAAGTCTCAAGGGGAAGGAGCAGTCAAATAGCTAGAAGTTAAAGTCAAGATAGCGGTGCTCTTTTCAATTCGTATTCACACAAAGGCCTGGTGATTAAATAATGCATACGTATGATAGCTGTAGTGATTGCTGAGCGAAGATAGGCCATGCCTTTCTTTTCGCTTGTGATAATTTTCATGCAAGCAATACTCCGACTTCCTACTCAAATATGCTTCCCAGGACAGTTATAGAGAATACATGCCCGCGTGTTCACATGTCAATAGCTCCTCCAATAGAAAGGAACCATAGCCCCTCAGATCCCGCATGACATGGCCATCGAACAAGGATCGCTGTCCGGTAACTTTGCCGATCTCCCGCTCTCCACCCCTCCAGATTCTCTTTATTGGTTCTCAGCCTCGTTTAGGAAAGCCAATTCCTGTGCTCGCCAACGCGCTCCCAATACGTCACAGAACACCGAACGGTGTGCAAGGCAAAATGCGGGGAGCCCCGGATGTGACCGCGCCTCTCCCACAGACGAGTCACGCTTCCCCTCCCCCCACTACACGCATAGTCACGCGTTGATGCTATTCTTCGCATCGCGAACTCTATCACGCGGCCACCTCCTTTTTCGAAACATCTCCGGCGCCATCGTGCCTCTCCTCCGAGGCGCGACCAGCGTTCTCCAACGACATCTTCACATGTCCGTCAGCACTGCCCCGTCTCTGCCCCTCCTCCTCCTCCTCCTCCTCCTTCTCCTCCACCACCGGCCGCGCCTTGCCGCCATCGCTCTCCCGCTCCCCCTCCCTGCCCAGTTTCTCCCGCTCCTTCCTCTCCATCCGCACGTACCGCTCCTCCCTCCACCTCGGCCCACACCTCATCACAACCCACAGCATCGGCGCACTCGCCATCATCACCAGCCCCAAAAACGTGTACGTCCACCCCAGCCCCCACGCCCGAATAATATACTCGATGACCGCCGTCCCCGCCGCCCCCATACTGCAACGACACAGATTCAGCGCCGCCGTCGCCGTCGCCGGGCTCCGCGGATACAGGTCGACCAGGAGGCTCATCAGCATCGACATGGCGCCGGAGAGCGTGAAGCCGCCGACGAACAGCACGACGAGCGGGGCGGCGAGGTTGGTGCGCGCGCGCAGCACCCAGCCCCAGACGAGGACGGAGGCGCTGCCGAGGAGCAGTGGGATCCAGACGACTTCGAGGCGGGCGCGCTCGATGGGGAAGTGGCGGAGGTTGGTGGCGCGCTTGCGGTCGATGGGGAAGTTGTGCTTTGCGGCGATGCGGCGGTAGTTGCGGTCGAGGAAGCGGCCGCAGGTGATGCTGCCGACCATGGAGCCGATGCTGAAGGGGCTGGGGTTTGGGGGTGGTTGAGGTTAGTGGGGTGGGTGGGTGTTGAGGTAGGTTGAGGGGAGGGAGAGAGGGGGGGGCTTACAGGAAGCAGAGACCGACTTGTAGGTCGTTGAAGCCGTAAGTGCTGGCGAAGAGGTTGGGCATGGGGACCAGCAGGCAGAAGAAGGCTGTCATCATGATGGAGAGCGCGAAGAGCACGAGCGATACGTCCTTCTCGACGATGATGCGCAAAGCCTTGAGCGGGTTCGGGAAGCGCAGCTTGCGCGTCTTCGCGAGCCGCTTGCTCTCTTCGTGCTTCGCCTGGCGGGACACCGTTCTCGAGAGGCCGTTCTTCTCCAGTCTATGACCCTCTATGACATTGATCAGGGACTTGTTCCAGCCTTGGGGTGGAATAGACCCGTCGCCCACAACATTCCTGCCCGTCTCGGGGATGAGGATAATGTAGGCTACAAGGTATATGCCGCCGGCGATGAGCAGGAACCAGAAGATCGACGGCCATCCAAGGAACTGGGTCAGAATGCCGCCGAGCGTGGGCCCCAGGGCAGGCCCCAGCTGGACACCTAGCTGCACCCATGCGATATAAGATCCGCGCTCAGCGCTGGTGGTGATGTCCGCCACAACACCGTTCCCGAGCGCAATCGTCCCACTGCTGCCGGAGCTCTGCATAGCGCGGAGAACAACCAGCGCTGCGTAGTTGCGCTGCAGGGCTAGGCCTAGATTGGCGAAGAAGTAGATGGTGAAGCAGATGATGTAGGTAGGCCGTCTGCCCACCTGATCCGCGAGGTCGCCGAAGAACATGGGCGCGATGCCTTGCAGAATCATGTAGCTCGTGACCGTGAGGTTGATGTCGGCGACTGAGACGTGGAATTGCTGGGCCAGCGTATTCAAACTAGGCAGGTATATCTGGCTGGATATGGCCGAAAAGACACCCGCAAAGCCCGTCATGACAATGATCAACACCTTTGTTTTGGGCGAGAAGACGGAGTGAATTGGCGGTTTCGAAGGCTCTGCTGCCGCCGCCTCCACGTCGGTCGTCATCTCTGATTCCTTGGGCTCTTCGGGACTGACATCATCGGCGGCGACTCTGGCTGCCTCTGCAACGGCATTTTCGTCGGCGGTTTGGACTACGTCCGGGTTTTGGTGCTTGGCGGGTTGTGAGTCTGCGAGGTCAGCTTCAGGCATAATTCGTTTACCTCAGCCAGTGGCAGGTCTTTCGGCGCATCTTGGCGCGGAGGCGACGGTTCTTTATACCTAAAGAAGACCGTTGTTTGCGGCTTCTGCTCGAACGGAGCGAACGGAGCGCCGCTCCCGCCGTCCCGCGCCGGTCAACAGGCCAGCCTTAGCGTCGCCGCCCCGATCGCCCGGACATAACGCACATATGAAGGCACGACATGTCCAGCTCCATGCATTTGCCGCCTAATTGCAGGGTTTTCATCTGTGGCCCGTAGCATGCAACTCGGCGCGTGGAGGAGTTGGTGAGTGGGTACCTGTTAAAGCCGATGCGGCGATACGGGTCCGTACCAACATGTGCAACCATCGCCTTGGCGTGACAGCTTAGCATATATTGCACGCTTGATCCTCGATGATGGGAGAATCTCACCCCTGCTCCGACAAGCTCTTTCCAAGCTTCGGACAAGCATTTTGATTCAGTCGATCAGCCCGGCATCACAAGACCCCACGTCGTCGCACAACCATCCGTCTCGTAGCCATGTCGATTTTGCGGTATCTTGAATACTACATATCCAGGCTGCTCTACCGCGTCAGGGCTCACGATGCAGGCCTCTTCACCAAAGCGCCTGCCTTCGCCGCCTTGCCGAAACCCAACATCTCTCTTGAGTGCCCAGGATGCGGACCGTCCGGCTCGCAGCTGAACGTCGACAACACACGAGACGGAAAAGACGAGTTCCCACGCCTAGTATGGTCGAAGCCAGCCGACCTGGACGTCAGAGAATACCTCTTCATCTGCGAGGACGCCGACGCACCAATTCCCTCCCCTGTGGCCCACAGCATCCTCTATTCCATTCCGGTGCAGACCTCGGAGATCACGCATGGAGACATTCAGTACGTCGACCCGAGCGCGACAGTCAAGACCCTGAAAAGCGGATTCCGTTTCATTCCCAACTTGCTAGGCAAGCAATACCTGGGTCCAAGACCGCTCGTGGGTCACGGTCCGCACCGGTATTTCTACCAGCTCGTGGCGTTGAAGGAACCGCTCGACATCGAAGCTCTGGGCCCCAAGGTGACGAAGGGCAAGCTTTTGAGCGCGATAAACGGGAAAGTGGTCGGATGGGGAGAATGGGTCGGCGTCTACGAGAGAACATGGGAGTGAGGCGGTTTGGTCCATTGAGGAACTCGCTATTTCTGTAATGCCGTGGTGCATCATTTCGGGGTACCCAGACTGACATCTTCAACGAGTGGTGTAATGGATGTTCCGTTGTTTTCCGCCTCTGTTTCTGCGAGCTCCTTCGCGGTTGATCTGGATGTTTTCTTCTCTGGCTTCGCTCTCTTGTCCTTCCTGGGTTGCCTCTTGGCTCCTACCGGAAACCGTTTCTGCGCGCCGCAGACATTGCACTCGATCACGAGTACATCAGCCCAAGGCTTCTTGCTTCCTCGGCTCAGGTTCTCAATTTTGCTTGACGAGGTGCTGCCGGGGATGAGAATGGCGCTGCAGCGCTTGCAAATGGAATGCTTGACGCTCTGGGAGAGTCGAATCTGCGACTTCATAGAGACCGACTGGAGATGAGAAATGTAGAAGTAAGGGAGGCCCGGTGGGAAGGCACTGGCGCCAGCCTCTGTGTGCTGCTGCGCGGGAATGTCGCCGGCCTGTGGGCCAGTCTCCATGGCGTCGTCTGGGATTCGCCCGGCGCTTGCGTCCTTGCCGGCGCCTGCATTGTTGAGACTCTGGCTGGCCAAGTAGGTGGCCGCCTGATAGAGATAGGAGATGCGCGAGTGGAGGTGCTTGTTGGGCACCGACTTGGCGCCCTTTGCGGCATCGCCCTTCGCCATGTTGAAGCAAGGTGCGCGTCGAGTCGAAGGCGCGCCGAAGCGAGCGCACCTGCGCAGGCGCGGTCACGTGAGGCGCACGGATCGCCCTCTGTTTTCAGCTCCGCGCTCGACAAAGCAGCCTCGCCCGCTCACTCTACTCCATCATCAAAACCACCTCCTCCACGACCTCTCCGCATCGGATCGCGGCGGGCGCGCAAGAGACCTCCACGCTTGCGACACCTCGCGACTGCACTTCGCCACCTTCACGGCCGTTTCGACGACGTCCGCACGCGACAAGGTTCCACCCGCTGACATCACCGGACACGTTCTTCGTCGCGTCCTCCGCCACCCCATCGCGCCTCTCCGCCCGTCTCTTCATCCAAGCCTACCTTCGCCATGTCGCACGAGGAGGATTTGATCGACTACTCCGACGAGGAGCTCAACCAGACCGATGCCGTTGCCACCGGCGCGACTGGCGCCGCCGCCAACGGTGAACAGAAGAAGGGCGACCTGACCGTGACCGGCGAAAAGAAGGGCAGCTATGTCGGCATCCACTCCACGGGCTTCCGGGACTTCCTCCTCAAGCAGGAGCTTCTGCGTGCCATCACCGACTGCGGTTTCGAACATCCTTCGGAGGGTCAGTTTTAACCTTTCCCCTCAAGCTCCTCCGTCCTTCAAGAAGCGTCCGTCCATCTCCGCAAATCAAAGCGACCGAACAATCATCCAATCCGAGTGACGGACTCAATCGATGGAGGCGCGCGCAATAGTCAAGTCGTCTCCGGATGGATGTTGCACAGGCCGGCGGCTGCCTATAAACACAAGACCTGTACGCGAAGGCTTTGCGCCATGACTGGGGGGGCCACCTGAAAACAGAGTGCCAGATTCGCAGAATCTGCCTTTCCAGTCCCTCGGAACCCTCGAGACCTTGACCCTTGCGCCGGTGCGCGGGCTCAGACGGCTGTCTCGATGCGGTTGACATTGCCTCGTTCTCCTGCACGGTTCTACTTTGCGAGATGGACGGACGCGACGCTCGATTGCTTCTTCTCGTTACGCAACTCTTTGGACGATAATCTCTAACTTCCTCGGTTCTCCGCAACAGTCCAGCAAGTCTGCATTCCCCAAGCCATCATCGGTTCCGACATCCTGTGCCAGGCGAAGTCTGGTCTCGGTAAGACGGCTGTGTTCGTCCTTGCCACCCTGCAGCAGCTCGAGCCCATTGCTGGCGAGACTGCCGTTCTGGTTCTGTGCCACACTCGCGAGCTGGCCTACCAGATCAAGAATGAGTACAACCGCTTCAGCAAGTACCTGCCTGATGTGAAGACCGCTGTCTTCTATGGTGGTACTCCCATGCAGAAGGATATCGAGATCCTCTCGAACAAGGACACCCACCCGCACATCATTGTCGGTACGCCCGGCAGACTGAACGCTCTTGTCCGCGAGAAGAAGCTCCGCCTCGGCGGTATCAAGATGTTCGTCCTCGACGAGTGCGACAAGATGCTCGACCAGATCGGTATGGATCCAAACTGCTCTTACGTCACCGTCGATGACACCCAACGCTAATACATCTATTCATCAGACATGCGCCGCGATGTCCAGGAGATCTTCCGCGCCACTCCTACTACCAAGCAGGTCATGATGTTCAGCGCCACTCTTGCCAAGGAGACTCGCCCTATTTGCAAGAAGTTCATGCGGAACCCTCTCGAAATCTACGTCGACGACGAATCGAAGCTCACCCTTCACGGTCTCCAACAGTACTACATCAAGCTGAGCGAGGCCGAGAAGAACCGCAAGCTGAACGATCTGCTGGACAACCTGGAGTTCAACCAGGTCATCATCTTCGTCAAGAGCACCCTTCGTGCGACCGAGCTGGACAGGCTTCTGCGGGAGTGCAACTTCCCCTCGATCGCAGTCCACTCCGGCGTTTCCCAGGAGGAGCGGTAAGTGCGAGAGCCCGTTCAGACATTCAAGGCGACTAAACCCTTGACTAGTATCAAGCGCTACAAGGAATTCAAGGAATTCAACAAGCGTATTTGCGTAGCCACCGATGTCTTTGGTCGTGGTATCGATATCGAGCGCATCAACTTGGCCATCAACTACGATCTTCCCGGCGACGCCGACTCGTATCTGCACCGTGTCGGTCGTGCGGGTCGTTTCGGTACCAAGGGTCTCAGTATCTCATTCGTCAGCAGCGAGCAGGATGAGCAGGTCCTGAAGGAGGTTGAGAAGAGATTCGAAGTGCCCCTTCCGTAAGTTGCCGCGGGTTCCCGCCTTTTAAGCTTTACTGACTCGTCGCTTAGTGAGTTCCCGGAGGGCGGCATCGATGCCAGCAGCTACATGGCCAACTAAAGAGGAGACGCGGAATGGCGACGGATTATCAGATTGGTCAACTGCACGAGAGCTCACGGAAGAATTCCCCGAGCCCCTCTTCATGTTCCTTCAAAAGGTTGCCGTGGCAGACTGCGCTGCCTAAGAAAAGCTCTGGGCGTCAGGACTTCGGACGAGCTAAATCTTCCTTGCTGTACTCTACTACTACTTCTCGATGAAATGCAATCAATGGGACGGCTACTGGTCAATAAATCTGCTTTTCACTAATTTAACGAAGGCTTGTTCCAGAATCCTGCGCAATCTCATCTAGCCGGATCCTCACCGTTGCATCAGAGTAGCGTCGGAGTGTCCGGTTTGTGAAGAGTCCTACCCGAACACCGCGATCCGATTTCTACGATTTCTACGAATCCGATCGGAGACGGTGGTGTAGGGAGATTGCGGTCTCGGCAGTCGAGATGTCGCTGGTGGGTCATTCATGGCCTAAGGATCGCACTTGCGAACTGAAAGGACGGGCGTGAAGATCCAATTTTCGAAGTTCAGCCCACAGCACATCATGATGCCCAGATCAGAGGGATGGGCATTTAGGGCAGAAGATCAAGGCCGTCAGCACATTTCCCTTATGATAAGCGTGCATGGTGTTTATCAACATGAAAATGTGTCAGTTGACACGCGAACCCATTTCGGGGGGCCGTTATCTTGGTCGCGGCGCGGAAGCACGGGAACCCGTCGTCCGAGCGGGTGAGATCAGGAGCAAGGGCAAAAGAAGAAAAAAAAATAAGCCGGGCAGGGCTGCTGACAGGGCTCATCCAGGGCCTGCATCAAATAACAAGGTTGCGGCCACCCACGCGCACCCGGGGGTCGCGTGGGAGGGACAGACGGCATGGATGGCATGGATGGGACGGTTTGCGGCGCGCACAACACAATTGCGCCAGGCGGCTTTTTCTCGAAATCTTCTTTTGTCTCACGGGCCCCCGTTTTTTTCTTCGACGGGACGGAGCGAAATCTGGCGGCAGCTTGGCAGCGTGGCGCGCACGTTCCTGGCGGGCGTCGGCTAGCTGGAAGGCGCCAGGCGCCAGAAAATCGCAGAGAACAATCTCTTTCTCGCCGGCGATCACACGGCGGGCCGGCGGCCAGGCAGCGCTCGTGCGGCGGCGTGACACTTCCCACGGCGACGGATAGGGTTGCGTGTCTCAGAGCGCCTCCCAACAGTTGGGGCGGCGAAGGTTTACTTGTTTCGTTCTTGGCACGGTGAGCGGGTGTAGGGGGGGAGGCCTGAGGATAGCACCGTTATTGAGGGGCCCGTATTCGTTTTCCCGGGATTGTAGGATCGCCGTGCATTGCTGCTAGACGTGGCAGCGGCGGGAGCGAGCCGGCGACGATGGGATTCGCCGCGAGTAGGCTGAGATACTCGAGGCGATGGGAATCGATGGGGGCCGAGCAAGCCGGCCGCTCCGTCTGACCGCGCGAGCTCCGAGAGCTTGGGTTAGGGACAGCTGCATGTCTCGCGCGTCGGGGACGACGCCGGCAATAAAAAGAACTGGGGACCGCAAAATTGGCTGTGCCGTTCTTGGGCGCGCGCCGGCGGTCTGCTGGAGCTACTGCGAACGGCCGTTGCGACGGCGTGACGATTGTGTTGACGACTATCCCAGGTGCCCAGAGCACGCGTGCGCATCTCCGCAGGGCGATGCTAAGCTTAGCAGCGTGCATTGTTTGTCAATATGGGAGTTGCCGCGCCGCGCCGATCAGTCTTCGCGGCAGGCACACGGCCGAGATAATGTCGACATCTGCTTGAGCCGCTGCGGGCTTCGGGCAGGCATGCACGTTAAGCTCCAGGATTCATTGTCAGCCCCCCGAGGCGATCACCGTACGGCGGCGCAGGCGGCTGCCGAATCGCTGCCAGCGGCGAAGTCCCACGGCGCGGAGCAGTGGCAGCCCCCACCGCGCCGGGGCAGATCACGGCCGAACCGCAGCGAGTCAGGCTGCGCGGCGCGCCGATCTTGAAACAAATAGAGGGCCTCCTAGAAGCAGCGATGTGGCGCAAGCACAAAGCTGTTCTATTCTTGTGCCCCTGCCCTGCTCCGGGCCCCAGCATCAGGCGAGAGCGCGCAGCCCGCTCAAGCTGAAACAGGAGCACCGCCGACGTTGGAGCGGGAGACGCTGGCACGGCACTAGGGGCGCCGCGGAGGCTGGCGCCAGGCGGCGGACAGCGCCCGGAGCGGTGGCGGGCGGCGGCGGCGGACGCACGCAAAGTCCAAAACCTGAAATTTTGAAACGCTGCCAGATCTCGATCCTGGGCAAAAGGGGCGGCGGTAGTGAGAATTGCCGTTGACAGGCAGCGCGAGGCTGGTGTCAGCAGCTAATCTCGTTAATCAAGCGCTGCCCTTATGATGAGCCGCCTTACCGCAACCAGCGCTCGCACGCCCGGATTGGCGGCGTGCACGACCCAGCAATGATGCAGCGGCGTCGCGCGCGCTGGCGGGCGGCCTTGGCGCAGATGCGGATTGCGCAGCCGCCGCGATAGCTGTGCAGCCGCCGCTCAGCTGCGCGCTGCGGTGCCGTGCCGGTGGCCGCCGCAGCAGGGCGCGCAGGCATCACGCAGCGCAATGCCTGACTCGGGCCGGGCCACGAGAACCCGCGGAGGCCACGCAAGGCGGCCGGGCTGTGTGCCATGCACCGGCGAGCATGAGTGGGCGGCGCGCGGCAGTGGCACGTCGGGCAGATCGTGCGCGTTATAACGGCGCCAGGAGCGTCTGCCGTGATTTCGCTTGGAGCAGGTGCAGCAGCAAGGCCGCAGCACGACGTCCAGCGGCGGCAGCGCGCGCGAATGCCCCTGCCCGCGCTGTTCCGCCGCGAGCCTCCCCGACTCCTGCGCGCGCATCACTCGCTCACGATCAGCGCGCGCTGCCTCGCTCGCCCGTCCGTCCGCCGCGGCTTCTGTGGCTCCGGCACGCTCTGCACGCTGCCCTAATCTCGCCGCGCGCTTGGCTGTGGCTGCCTGTTTGGCGCGGCCTGGTGGTGGGAGCTTCCGCATCCACTGCGCTGGCGTGGGCCGCGCGCGACCGTTGAGAGATCTTTCCTCGTCCGCCGCCCGAGAGTCTAATCACTGGCGCTGCACCTCCACCTCCACCACCACCCACAACACCGCCTTCTGCCCTTCGCACGCTCTCTGCCCCTCCCCTCTCCTCCCGCTTCATGCCCGCCGTCCGCACGCTCGTCGTCGGCTTCCGCTCGTTCTGCTCCGCCCTCCTCGTAATTTTCTAATTCCTGCGCGCCGTCGACCTCGCGACCTGGATACGCCGCTGCCAACCACCTGTCTGCCATCCCGCTGGCACCCGTCCCCTAACCCGCCCGCCCGACCTGGCCGCGCAGCCCGCGCCAGCACCACCCCATCATGGCTCCCGCAACGCCTCGCCTGAGGATTCTGTCCAGTACGTCCTCGCTCGCCCCGCTGCTCGTCCGCTCCCAATTTTTTTTCGCTGCTGCCGCCGCTTCCGCGCGCCGCCCGCCCTGCTGCTCGCGCCGCACGCCCCCCTCCCTCGCGCGACAATGGCACGCTGACGCTCTCTCTACAGTTGGCGGCAATGCCGTGTCGGCCTTCCTCTCCTGGCGCCTCCAGGCCACAAACTCCTGCGATGTCACACTGGTGTGGAAATCAGGTTTTGAGCATGTGGCACAGTATGGCATTTCGATGAAGTACGTGGCAGCTCCTCGTCCATTGCGCGAGGCCCTTCGCAGCTCACCGCCGTGTTTCTTCAGGTCAAAATTGTACGGCAACGAACGTTTCAAGCCGCGTGCAGGTACGCTCCGACCAAACATGTTTCAGTCACCGCACCGCGAGCATCCCTGTAGCTGACGCGAACGCAGTCGTACGCTCGCCCGAGGAGGCGGCGAGCACCTCGAAAGCTCCCTTCGACTACGTCTTCCTCTGCGTCAAGGCGCTCCCCGACGTTTACGATATCGCCTCCGTCATTGAATCCGTTGTCTCACCCCAGCACACATGCATCCTGATCAACACTACACACGCCCTCGGCGTCGAGTCGTTTCTCGAGCAGCGGTTCCCTACGAACGTTGTTCTGTCGCTCGTGTCCGGCGCGGAGCTATCGCAGCTTGGCGCGAGCGAATTCGAGCACTCGGGCTCCAGTGAGATCTGGGTCGGTCCGGCGAGCACGACCCCGGCGATTCCGGCGTCGATTCAGTCCGACATGGCGGAAGCGCTTGCCATGACACTTGGTACCGGTCAAGTGGATTGCAGAGTTTCGCCGAACATCCGGCAGCAGCAGTATGAGCGGATGATAGGGTAAGGAGAACGCACGCAGATTCTGGTTTAAGAGGCTAATTGCGAGAAGAAACATTGCGTTCCATCCTACGAGTGTACTATTTGAGACGGCCAACCATGCGGAGCTCGTCGAGAAGGTTGGCGTCCGTTCTTTGATCTCAGGGGTCATGGACGAGCTCCTACAAATCGCTACGGCGCAGGGTTGCACATTCGGCTCCGACTTCAAAGACAAAACTATCGAAGCGATGACCCGCCCTCAGGAGACGAACAGTACCATGTACCAGGACTTCGCCGCGAAACGCCCGATGGAAGTAGAAACGTATTTAGGTTCCCCGATGAAGCTCGCCCAGGAAGTCAGCGTTCCCGTCCCTCGAATTGAGACCCTGTACGCCATGCTCCACCACCTGAACATCGTCAACCAGCAGAGGCCTGCTGCACCGGTTTCTCCTCAGCAAGGCGGAGGCCCTCCGCCAAGGATGTCCTCTGCTCCTATGCCCAGGGGCCCCCCACCTGTCAACGGCATGAACGGGATGCCCATGAAGAACGGCATGCGTCCCGGAAGCAGACAAGCATCTATGAACGGTGGTCCCCCACCGCCGATGATGAGGAGAGGACCGCCTCCCCCGAATGGCTTCCCCCCGAGGGCTCCGAACGGAAACGGATACGGACCACCCGGACCTCCGCCAATGAACCGACGCGCATCCCTTGAGGGCAACGATCTTGAGGAGTTCAGTCACTTGATGTTGTACGATGCTGTTCCTGAAGACGGCGACATTCCGAACGGCATGGTGAACGGTGGACCATACGATGGAGCCATGTCTACCGGCGATCTCGCTTTGAGGGAACGCGAACTCGCTCTGCGACAGAAGGAGCTTGCCTTGAGGGAACGGGAGTACCAAATGCGCGCTTCTGTTGGTCCTAGGAGACCAATGCCCCCAGCTTCTCATGCCGGCGACTTTGACGAGGAAGACGAGGGTGATTATTTCGACCCGATGGGCGGCCGCGGTCCTCCTATGATCGATCCGGACAACTTCGACATGATGAGCGTTACCTCTCGTCGCACGCGCAAGACGCCTAGCGCACAGCAGCTGCGCAAGAACCCCGAGATGGGCGGTCCGCCGGCGAACGGACGCGGCAGAGGCGGCCTCTTTGGTCGGCCAGGCATGGCCAAGAGGACCAGCGCAAGGTTGATGTCGGACGTCCCGGGCCTCCACGACTCGATCATGAACAACGCTTTGATGGGCTACTCGTCGGACCGATACGGAAATGTCGACCGCGCGAACATGGGAGCGCAGTCGCGCACGAACTCGCTCACGGCGGCCCGTCTGGATGAGATGGCAGCACCTGGATATGGCGCTTACCCTCAGGGACGCAGGGCAAGCCAGTCACCTGGTAATCCCCTGAGCCCTGGCCGTGGACGGCCCTCCCCTCCCGGTGGTTATCCTCCCTACGCTAACGGTCAACCCAACGGCAGGCCATCCCCGCCAGGCATGAGGCAACCGGTGCCGCGGCACCCGCCGGGCCACGGCAACGCAGTGGCACCGCAGCAGGTTGAGCAACACGTAGGGGTGAGCAGCTCCAAGAGAGGCCCTCAAGTTCGCAGTCTGACTGGAAGTGCGAGCGCTAGCGCGGAGAGTGGTGATAGTGGCGCCAGCGCTCTCGTAGATTCCGAAGCCTCTGCGGCCAGCAGCCAGAGCAGTCTGGGGCCCCGGCCTCCGATCGGCGTGCGCTGAAGGGGTTTACTTTTCGCTTCGATTTCGACGATTTGCGGCATTCGGCTTGGAGAATGTTGGCGCAATTCTGCTTGAGGAACATCCGGCTCATCTGCCCCAACGACGCAACAAACAAACAACAAGACTTTTTTAATCGGCAGCAGCTGCGCGCCGAGGCCACGCTTCTCGCGCGCGCTGTGCACTTCGAACAGTCGAGAAAATCTCCTTAGTGCTACCATCGTTCCTTTGTCCATAACCGGGCACAGCGGCCCGTTGGCGGTTTTCTTTTTTTCTCTAATGACCTGGATAGAAGGGCGGGGCTGGATCAGGGCAACAATTCTGCACACGCACACCAACTGACATTCGCACTACGAAAACATCTTCGATTTCCTTACTCTTCTCTTTTCCTCAGCACGTACATACAAAGGCGTCGGTGCTGCCGCCTGTTTGCAGCAGGGTGGAACACGAGGTGGAAGCACGCCCTCTAATTTCTGTTGTCCTTTTTCTCTGCATCGGGCGCGACGGTCTCGGGCTTTGGGTTTTGCGTTTCCTTTTGTGGTTTGTTCAGCTTCTTCACACAATCGACATGCTAGTGGCGGTAGCGGATTCTGCTTTTATGCGCCAGCATTCGCCTCGGCCCAGCAGGGCGGAGGGTCTTGTACTACTACATTCCATGCTGGGACGGCTGGGGACAAAAGCGCGGAGAGTGGGGGAGCGCACAGCGGGTGGAGTGAGGGGTGGGGCGTGGGAGAATAGCAAAGCATATACATATGACGGCGACGCAACGGGTCGGGCACGATGACAGCTGATGCCGTGACACGCGCGAGGCGGGCGCCGACGGGCGCCGACGGCTGCGACGGTATCGTGCGACGCATGCCCAGGGCGGGCAAACGGCCGGGCTGCGTCGCGCGCGAGTCAGCGCGGACGGGTCAGGCCGCTCAGCCGCCTACGCAACTTGGCTCTGGGACGGCGGCGGCGGCGGGAGCCGCGTCGTGGGACGGTGCGAGCGCTGACGAGCGTGAGGCTCCGGCCAGGCGGTGGGCGCTGGCCAGGCTGGTTCCTGCGGCGTGGGACGGGCTCACCACCACGCGCCCGAGGCACCGCAGCCATTGACAGCCCCGTGGGAGCAAATCGCGCATCCTCCGCCTCCTCCGCCCCAGCCAGTCCCAGCTCGCGCGGCCTGCCGCCCTTACGTAGTGCCCCGCCGCACAAGGCCACGGTGCCCCGCCCGCTGCGAATAGGCCCGCGTCCAACAATTTCATCAGCCCTGACGTCCCACGCCCCAGGCAGACTGCGGTCTGCTAAATCACCGCAGCTCGGCCACCCGTCCCCGCCATCGTCACCGTTCCTCATCCAGCCGCTGCTCCGAGGCCGCCTCCTGCCCGTAGCCTTCCTCGCCCTCGTCCTGCTCGCTCACTTCGTGATACCGCGCCTCTTTCTCGCGACCGTCTCCCCACCAGCCCACCCTCGTGACCCGCCGCTACCCTCCGCACCATCTCCGGACGCGCTTGCAGTCTCGCCCGCCCCCGACGGCCTGCTCCATAAAGCCCCGCGAACCTGCTCCGCGCCCCAGCGACCCTCGCACAAGCACACCTTCTACACTCCCGTTGAGCGCAGCATGGCATTGGCAGACGAAGCAAGGCGCGTCGCCGCCGAGTTCGACTACTCGCCCGACGATGTGCGCCGCGCCGTCAAGGAGTTCATCCGCCAGATGGGTGCGCCGCCCTTTTTTCTCACTCCCTCCCTCGCGCGCCGCGATTGCTAACGCCTGCCTGCAGACGAGGGCCTTCAGAAGGACGGCACCGACCTGAGCCAGATCCCCACCTACGTCACCGCGGTGCCCAATGGCACGGAGAAGGTGAGCACCCGCGCATTGAGCGACGGCGCAGTGACTGACCGGCGCCGCAGGGCCTGTACATGGCCGTCGACCTCGGTGGCACCAACTTCCGCGTGTGCTCGATCCAGCTGCACGGCAACAGCACCTTCACGCTGACCCAGTCCAAAGTCGCCATCCCGCGCGAGCTGATGGTCGCCAAGACGTCCAAGGAGCTTTTCTCCTTCCTCGCCAAGCAGATTGAGCTCTTCCTCAAGGCTCATCACAGTGAGCACTATCACGGCTCCATCCGCCGGCGCAAGACCGTCTCACTGGCCCAAGGCTTCCGCGACGAGGAAATCTTCAACCTGGGCTTCACCTTCTCCTTCCCCGTCCACCAGATCGGCATCAACAAGGGCATTCTCATGCGCTGGACGAAGGGCTTCGACATCGCAGACGCGGTGGGCAAGGACATTTGCGCGCTGCTGCAGGCCGAGATCGATGAGCTCAAGCTCCCCGTTCGCGTCGCGGCATTGGTCAATGACACTGTAGGCACTCTCATGGCACGCTCGTACACGTCGCCGGGCAAGCAGGGCACGCTCCTGGGCGCCATCTTCGGCACCGGCACCAACGGCGCTTACGTCGAGAAGCTGGACAAGGTGACGAAGCTGAAGAAGAACAACGAAGCCGTCTACGACACCTCGACCGGCGAGATGATCGTGAACACGGAGTGGGGCTCGTTCGACAACAGCATGAACGTGCTGCCCAACACGCCGTACGACGACGAGCTGGACAAGAGCAGCGTCAACCCGGGCATCCAGATGTTCGAGAAGCGCGTGTCGGGCATGTTCCTGGGCGAGATCCTGCGCCTGGCGCTGGTCAAGCTGGTCAAGAGCAAGACGGTGCCGCTGTTCAAGGACGAGAACTCGTCGAGCAACGACGTGCACAGCACCACCAACATCGCGCCCGACAGCGGCCTGTGGAAGCAGTGGGGCATCGACACGTCCTTCCTCAGCATCACCGAAGCCGACGCCTCGCCCGGCCTGCGCATGACGCGCCAGACGCTCGACAAGGACTACGGCATCAGCGCCGCGTCGGCCGAGGACGCCGAGGCCGTCAAGCTCATCGCCAGCGCCATCGGCAAGCGCGCCGCCCGCCTGTCCGCAGTCGCCATCGCCGCCATCGTCATCAGCACCGGCCGCATCAACGAGGACGTCATCGACGTCGGCGTCGACGGCTCGCTCGTCGAGTTCTACCCGGGCTTCGAGGACTACGTCCGTGAGGCTCTGCGCGAGGTCCCCGAGATCGGCGAGAAGGGTGAGAAGAAGATCCGCATCGGCATCGCCAAGGACGGCAGCGGTGTCGGCGCTGCGCTTATTGCGCTGGTGGCAGGGAGGGTCGAGAAGCCCGAGCTTGTCGATGAGGAGGAGTAAATAACGTTGTGTGGAGTAAAGAGGGAGTTCTTTAGAGGAGAGAGGAAGGGAAAAGTGGTTGTACTTTTTCTAACGAGCTGAATGTGTTTATTAGGGTTATTTTACTGGATCTAGGAAGATACAGGGTGGTACGGGAAAAGAAGGGGTGGGGGGAAGAGTGGGAGGATATCTGTCTGGCATTCTGGGGGCGGCCAAAGCATTTGAAAGAGGAGATGCTTCAACAGCAATTGGTGGGAAACTTTGTTGCGTGGGCATCCATCTATCTTGGCCTCTCTTCTTATATTTCCTTCTCTTTTTTTCACCGCGAGCATCTTTTTCTCCTTTATTTTTTACCCCCCGTCCCCATTCTTGTTCTTCCTTGATCCATGTGCTTTGTAGTATCTTGGCAACAGATATATACAAGTAAGCAGCTTCATGACCTGAAAGGATTTGATTGTTGGATGAGATATAGTAATTGCCCTTGCTTTTTTGGATTACTCCTCTAGCCTAGCAAGCTTTTCAGTTTCTGCACTTATTTCCTCCTATCAGCACGGCTCCACGAATTTTGTGAAGTCAGCATCTCCTTGACTTTGTCGAAGAAACGACTTCTTTTCCTTGAGCAATAGCATCGATAGCCCGGCAATGAATCTTGCGCGCGCCACGACGGGCAGCGCAGCCAATTGAATATCCGACGCTGCGAGGTGGTTTCCAGATACCTCCGTTACATCTGACTTTCTGCAAGGCACTTTGAAATGCCTAGATATGGCAACCGCGGGAAAGGCGAGACAGACTATGTCAGGTCCTCAAGAGGCTCTCGTAGGACCCTCTCCACCCGGGATGGGCTGCAGAGTGCGAGCTCCTTCGCCATCAACATTGAACCTGTAATGAGGCACAGCAAAGGCTATACTCCTCGCCCACGTATCTCAAGGATCCAGGTCGTGCCGAGCCCTCGTCCCCTTTCGGCCAGGTTCTCGACTTTTTCCTCGCGAGGCCTGTGATCTATGACGCACAGGGCCCACCCAGCCTTATTTCCTGCTCCGATCCGATCCCTGTTTTCGAACCATCTCTTCCACACCGACCTTTATTTCCCCGTCGTCGTCGTTTCCACGGCTATCCGGAACCCAAAAATGGCGAATGCCCGTCCGTGATGTGTGGAGTACGGGATCCCTGCCCGTTCATGCTCGCCAGCCCAGAGCATCCATCCATCATCACACCACCCCTCCAGTCTCACCCATGTGCCCATTGCGAGGTCCAGTCCTAGTCTGTTTCGCATTATCCCCTCCTTCAACCACACCACCTCACCTCACCTCAACTGACGCCCCCTCCCCCTCCCCATCCTCCCTCCCCTCCCCCTCCCCAACCCCACCCCCAACCCCAGCAGCAAGCAAATCCCCCACCCCAACCCTCCTCCAAACCACCCACGCCCCCCGCGGCCTCAACCGCCGATAATACCCCTCCTCGCACCCCAGCACCTCGAACCCTCGCCGCAGGTACCAAGCCAACCCTTCCTCATTCGCGACCCAGACGTGCGCGTAGACGGCGGTGATGCGGTGGGTAAGGATGGCCGTGGCGGTGATGTGGGCGAGGAGGTGGGTTGCGAGGCCGTGGTGGCGGTAGGGAGAGAGGGTTGAGAGGGTGGCGATGTAGAGGAGTGGGTGTTCCTGCTGCTGTTGGGTGGTTGTGGTGGTGGGGGTGGGAGGGGGGAAGGGGAGGGAGGAGGCGGCGTGGAGGCGGCAGCGGATGCCGGCGACGAGGTGGGGTTTGGATTGTGGTGGTGGTTGTGGTGTTGGTGTTGTTGTGGTGGATGGCGGCGGCGGCGGTGGTGGATTGTCGTGCCAGAATGCGGCGAGGGTGATGGATGCGACGATGGGGTCGGTGAGGATTTCGTCGTAGAATTTGGAGGGGTAGGGGATCTCGAGGAGGAGGGTGTTTAGCCGGCGGAAGGAGGGGAGGGTCGTGGCGGTGAGGGGCGCGAGGACGATGTGAGGTGAGAGGGCCGGGAGGGCGGCGGGGGTGCGTTTGCTGTTGCTGCTGCTGCTGTTGGTGGTGGTGGTGGTGGTGGTGGTGGTGGTTCTGCCATTTTGTGCGAGAAGTGGAGAGCTGGATATAGGTGCTGGAGGAGCGGGGGGAGCAGTGGTGGAGGCGGTCGTAGAGGGATCCGAGGTAGTGGTTGCTGAGCTGTCGCTATCGTGCGGCTGCTTTGGTTGCTGCGGCTTCAGTGGCACGGCGTCCGACGGCGCGGGCTGGGCGACGGCTTTGGGCCTGCGCAGCCATGTCGTGATGGACGTTTGCAGCATGGCGCTGCGCAGCTGGTCGAGCGCGTACTGCAGGCGTGTCTCTTTGCCAGAGAGGTACCGTACACACATAGCCCCGGCGCGTCGCACGTGACGCGGCCGTGAACTTCGGGCGGCCGACCGACGTCAACCTCTCTCTCCCCAGTGCCCGCAGACTCCGACGCTCCAGTCCCTCCCTCTCTCTTCCCACGCCCCAAACCCGCCAATTACACCGTCAATTCCACCATGGGCGCGGGCAACTCCAAGCCCGATGCGGACAAGGCGCAGCACATTTTCTCCGCGTACGTTCGCGCATCTTCAATGGCTCGGGGAAAAAGATTGAACTGACGCGATAGCTTTCTTCGCAGCGATGCACCCGTCCGCTTCTCGTCGGAGCTGATCGACTCGCTCCAGAACAGCCCTCAGGTTCGTCCTCCCTCCCCACTCTCTGCCTCCTCCTCCGCCGCTCCCATCGCACCCTTCGCATCCATCCGTCCTCCCGGCGACCTGCCGGCGTAGCAAGCAAGCAAGCTAAAGACCACCAACAACAGTCCGACACCACCCGCTCCAAAGCCCTCGAACTCCAAGTCCAGACGCGCGTCGCCTCCGAGCTCTCAAAGCTGCACGCCGCCGAGCAGCGCCGCCTCCGCGAAATCCAAGACGCCATCGCCAGCGCCAGCAGCAGCAGCGACGACACCAACAACAACAACAACAAGTCCGAAGACTCGCTCTCCCTGGCCGAGAGGCTGGCCGACTCCCTCTCGTCCGCCGACGCCCTCGCCGAGAAGCAGCGCCGTCGCGACATGTCGCGCGGCGTCGTCGAGAAGGAGATCGAGGCGCTGCGCCAGAAGCTGGGGTCGCGGAAGAGGCTGGAGCAGCCGGATGCGGGGGTGGAGAAGGCGAAGGAGGAGGTGGTGGCGTGTTTGAGGGTTCATGATCGGAGGCCGTTGGATTGCTGGAGGGAGGTTGAGGCGTTCAAGAGGGAGGTGGGGAGGTTGGAGAGGGAGTTTGTGGAGAGGACTGTGAGGTGAATGGATGGCTGGGGGTGCGGTTCGTTGTTAGACTTGGGGGCGTTGCTCAGGGTGCTGGCGCGTTGCGTGGTGGTGCTGCGGCGTGTAGACATATCCTAGGCGCGTGTGCGCTGAGCTGCAAATAGAAGTTCTTATGGCATTGGATAGGTGGTGGTGAGGTATGTGAATGTCAACGATATTCACCAAAAGCGTTGCTTTTAGATATGCACATAGAACGGTTGTGTAAGGCATTCGCATTGGATTCCGTTGTTCGATGGATGGTCGGGCAATCGGGGTTCCAGCGTTGATGAATGGGGAAGCCTATTCAATGGCTTCAGACCTTTTGGTCATTGTACAGTACGATCATACAGAACAGCATTCGCTGCTGCCATGGAATAATATCCAGAAATCTCCATCCATTCAAGTTCCGGTTATCTAAACGGCAGCTGCTGCTTTCCGACCGGTTCGCGCTTGGACTCACCCGAAAGCATGGACACGTGAGCCTCTTATCATGTCCTGTATAACGCGCCGGTCATCTATATATAAAGCCTGAAGGAACAACCAGTGTTCGACGTCCGGAAATACGAGCCATGAGAACTACTTGATCACCTTGAGAACTACCGGGGACCCTAGCCAGTCTTTGAACGGCTTAAGGCAGAACCTCAAGGACTTCCTTTTTGCTTGTCATTTATTCTAGTCTGTCCTTCTTAAGCCTTTTACTCCCTCGGTTTATGAGCTTTTCTAGTGTCAAGCTCTCAAACTCCGACTCGTTTTGCATGTACTGGATCATAATTTTGTATATACTCAGTAACAACTCTTCAAACACAGCTTGAACGCCGTAACCAGCGTTCGAGAAGGGTGTGTGTGTGTGTGTGTGTGTGTGTGTGTGTGTGTGTGTGTGTGTGTGTGTGTGTGTGTGTGTGTGTGTGTGTGTGTGTGTGCGTGTTTTGGCAATGTAATTACCGTAGTCTAATACCGACTGTGAGCCCTATGCGTGAAAGACAGAAAGGAGTAATGCAAAGAAGAAACCTGTTCCTCAAATTTTGCGTAAGTGATCGTGTGCGCTTAGTTGAGTCGAGATCTCTCAGCCAGCCTTAAATACAAATGCTCTTCAGTTGAGGAGCTCTGAATCCAGAAGTATTTTAATAATTTAAACGAAGAAACCAGATGGCGTGAAAAGAATGGAAATTATTGATAGCAAATGCGTCAGAGAAATTCCTGACTTTTGAACCCTCCCAATCCTTTTTCTTTTGGTCTACACTTTCAGAGATCTACAAGGAAAAAGTACATAGGCTCCTCGAATCATATATGCACAAAAGAGCGATGCTCTTCCACATCCACACGCAAACACACAACCCCCCTATGCCTCCCCAATCGTCCCCGTCACACTCCCTTGTCTCTGCACAATCTCCTCCACCTGCTCATGCCTCTTGTCCTGTCCCCGATACTCCGTTCTACCCCTCGCAAACCAATCCACCGCAATAATAAACACCACGACACCGTACACGGCGCAGACGTAGTTCATGTTGGAGGCGGCGACGGGCATGGAGTAAGGGAAGCTGTACATGATGATGGTGAAGAGGGTCCAGGCGAGGAGGACGTAGTTGGCGAAGAGGCCCAAGGGCCCCAGCCAGAAGGGGCCGTGCTTGATGTTGTTGCGGCCGCGGATGAGGAGGCAGACGACGGGGATGGCGTAGGAGACGTAGAGGAGGACGATGCAGGCGGTGACCATGCTGTAGGCATGCGTGTTAGTAAAAGGCAGGGAGGGGAGGGGGTGTTTGCCAACTGACCTGTTGAACGCGGTGTAGGAACCGAGGTAGAGACATCCGACTGCGGCGACGATGATGCAGCTCACCGTGTGTGCCCACAGCGGAACGTCCAGCCCCTTGTGCACCGTGCTCAGTACCTGG
Source organism: Neofusicoccum sp. Z2 (assembly GCA_037356115.1). Taxonomy (NCBI): domain Eukaryota; kingdom Fungi; phylum Ascomycota; class Dothideomycetes; order Botryosphaeriales; family Botryosphaeriaceae; genus Neofusicoccum; species Neofusicoccum sp. Z2. The sequence goes on from JBAWJY010000003.1 coordinate 114,549, forward strand.
TGGCCGGGCAGACCGCGGTCGCGAGCGAAGCTCCAGCAGAGGCGGCTCTGCCACGTGTGCGACGCAATTTGGCATCCCACGCCGGTGGCAATGATCAAGCTCTCGAGCACGATGGCGCCGGCCTTGTTGTCGAGCGCGCGGTAGAACAGCTCGAGGATGGGCACCAGCGTCGCCGTGTCGACCAGCTCCTGGAAGTCGCCAACGATGCTGAAGAACATGGCGATGGAGTAGAACCACGAGGTTACGAAGCCGATGGCGACGGTGCCCATGATGGCGATGGGGATCATGCGCTCTGGCCGGTGGACTTCCTCGGCCATGTGCGTGGCGCAGTCAAGGCAAGCGAAGGCCCAGTTGGTGTTGACGAGACCGACGATGAAGGCAATGCCACCCTGAGACCAGCCGGTGTTGTTGATGAAGGTTGCGAAGACGAATTTGGCGTGCTGGTGCGTGGGTGCGGTGGAAGGGACAGTGATCAGGATCACCGCGAAGGAGAGCAAGGATGTGTACAGCGTCGTCGTGGAGATCTTCGGCAGAACCTTGCCCCAGCAATTGAAGAAGTAGCAGAAGAAGTTGACAAGCTGGTAGGCAACGATGACATGCCAGCTCTCAATTACGCTGAAGGACAAAATGTTAGCACTTTGGCAGCCGATTTCACGCATCAAAACTTACAAATCGGGGTGGGTCAGTTGCCAACAGCCGCAAAGAGCACTTCCCAGCCCCAGAGCAACACTAGCAGACGTAAAGATAGAACCAGCCCAGGCAAACCAGCCAGTCAAGTAAGAGGCGAAGTTTGCGTAGCGCTTGGGTGCCAGCTCGTTGGCCCAGAAGTACTGACCACCGGCATTTGGCAGTGCGCTGGCCAGCTCCGACAGTGAAATACCAACACACGTTGAAATGAGGGCGATAATCATGATTCCGTAGACAACGAGCAGCGGGCCGCCCGAGTTGATACCCGTAACCATCGCCGCCGAGATGCCGAACCATGAGTTGGTCAGAGAGAAGCCAACACCCAGAACCGACCACACGCTGAAGTTGCGCTGCATGTCCTGCGTGTAGCCCATCTCTGCCAGCTTGGCGGCGTCGGCATCGATGCTCTTCACGTCTCCCTCCATAAACGATGGCGGCCTCTGCGCCGATTCGGCAATTTCCTTGTCCTTGGTCATGGTTGCTGCTTGTAGACAGGAATGTCTCGAAGTGAGGTCGGTTTCTGTAATGATACAACCGCGGACGTCGACCGTATTCCAGGGCGATTGTCCAGGCGGGACTGGTTTGCCTTCAGGGGCGCTTTCGCGTACCGGATGTGCGATCTAATACAACATGCAGTAATGTACAGGTCTTCGGATGGTCGCGTACAGTCTTCCTGAGGGACTGATGAAGACGTAACGGGGATGGTCGACGCGGAATAAGACGCCAGCAACAAAGATACGCAAGAATCGACTCTTCGAAGGGAAACGAGACGATATAAATAATAAGAGGAACGAGCAACGACGCCGCGAGTCCAGCGAGTAAGTGCGGACTGATAAGACGAGGAACGAGATAAAGACAGCCTCGAGCTATTCGGCCGTTAGACTCGTGACACCCGGCCAGACACGTGGGGTATTGCCCGAGGGGAAACAGATAGCGCGCCTCATGGTACTGGGCGGGAGCAGCCGCTATATATCCGCCGTAACTGGTACGCAAAAGCCTAGGGACGAGGATGTGCCAAAGTGTTCGGCGAACGGCAGCATTGCCAGGCGTAACGCAGCCCGTGACCGTCCGCCAAAGGGACCCAATTGGTGGTGGGGGTGCAGGCTATGACGGGCGATAGGCAAGGATGGAGAGGGTTAGCATTCACCGGGCAGGGTAGCGTGCGGAGAGGCCGTCTGGCGATCCAGCTGCAACCATGCTGCGCCGAGAGGTTGCGCTGCCAGATGCTGGGGAGCTTGATAGGTGGCAGCCCACTCCACCACGGCCTCCCGCAGCGCTAGCCGTCTTCAAGAACAGCGCTGTGTAGCCCGCTGACGGCCGCCGTGTCGCAGCGCCGCCCGCCATCGCTCTCCGCCGGACTTGGCGGCGGGGCAGCGCGCGCAGACGCAGACGGCATCCGTCCGGACGGCGTGCGAGGGCTGGGCTGGGCGGGCGGGCAAGCTCGTCAATGGCGAAGATGCCTGGCCTCTGCGCCATCAGCGCCCTCGTGATGCGCATTCAGGAGTGGCTTCGGCGAATCATTTCCTGTTCGACGAGCTGTGCTCCGGCGGCGGTGGTGGTGAGGGCGGATGGGCGGAGCTGGCGGCGCGGGGCGCGGCGGGCGTCATGGACGCGCACCGCGGACAGGAACACGCCTATCAAGGGCGGGCTGATTGATGGATTGACGTTTGCGCTGTGCGAGGCAGCGTCGACGCTGGGCGCAGCGAATTGCGAGCGGGCGACGCTTATCGGATGCCGCGCAGCATCGTATCCGCGCGCGCCCCGGGCGGATGTGCGCAACGTCGCCCCCAGCCCGCGCAACACCAGACAGAGCCCGGAACGCACCGCGACGCCTTGTGCGACCTGCCGGGCTCCGGAAGCCCGCTGCTGGAGAAACGAGAGCAGCCCCGCAAGAGCCTCGCTGACGTCGCCCGCCGCCGTGGCCGCGATCTCCGATGGCCGCCCACCCGCCGTCCCGGCCTCGTCGACACAGCCAGCCTACCAGCCAAACCTTATCAGACAACAGCCACGCCAATCCCCAGGAAAAAGTCCCGAACCCTGATTTATCGCGCAGCCCCTCAGACACCGTCCGCTCTCCAGCCTCCCGCCGCCGATAGGCGATCATGCCCTTTGCAGTAAACCTTTCCCCTCCTCCCTTGCCTCCAAACAGTCATAAAAAGGCGTCCCAAGACCTCCGCTGGTGCAAGACGATCGTTACTTGCAGCAGGGCGGGGCCTGGTGGGCAACGGTCCACGTCCAGCTGCCCGCTTTGGCCCTCTTCGACGACGACTGCCGTGCTCGCATTGGAAGCTTCGCGGAAGCTTTTCTCCTTAGTCCGAATAAATAAGGACGCAGGGCAACAACACGCAGCGGGGTCGTGTCGCGTGGCACGAATTTCCTACTTGGGCAAAAGAAGTGAGGAAGTGAAGAGAGATAGAAGGGGAGCCTGTATCCCGCCGCGATGCGCCTGCTTACTTCTTGCCCGTGTGCCGTTGTCGTCTTCGTCGCAAGTCGCCCTCATCCTTCTGCCCGCATCCTTCGATGGTCCTGCAGAACGGGGTGTCGGGCGCTCGTGGGCAGCATTACAGGCGTACGGACGCCGGTGGCTCCGTCGCCGTCGCATTCGGGGCGCGAGCTTGATTGAAGTAAGTACGCACGCAGGCAGGCGCAAACAATGAGGAGAGGCACACCACCGTCACCAGGAGTTGGCTCAGAATAGCCGACAGCTGGGCGAGCTAGTGCGCGCAGCTACTGCAAGAGAAATTGCCCAATCTGCTCAACGTCTCGGCATTGCAGGCCAGACGCACCCGCGTCGGCAAAGCCGGCGGGCGCGCGCTTACCAGCCGTCGGCGTTTGGCGACGCGGCCAGGCGCGGCGAGTGAGCTTCCTTCACGCCCATGACGCTGACGCGCCTCGTCGGCCGCTAAGCTGACTGGGCGTAGACCTGAAGGCAAAAAGCTCCGCTCGGCGTTCTGGGAAAGCGCGACCGCTGCTCGTCCTGCCCGTAGAGGAAGAAGCCACGAGCCCGTGAAACCTTAGGCCAGAAAGCCTGATCCTGCGCCTGCATCCTGAAGACTCCGGCCCATGCGAACGCCGCACACCACCCCCATCCGCGCCATTGCCACTAGGCCCATCCCGCCCGGCTGGCTAGATGCTGCTGCTAACGTCCCGTTCCTTGGCCCATTTCCTCTTTCTCTCCTTTCCCACACCCCCCTCTGCCACTCATCCCCGTCGTGCCCTGTTCCTGCGCCACGCACTCGCATACCCCAGCCCGAGCCGATCCTTACCTCCGCTCGTATAGACCAGGGCCCGGCGCATTATTAAGTCTTATTACCTCCTGCAAGATGCAGCAAGCAGCAGCAGCAGCATGAAGAAGAGCGAGCAGGCGTCGCGCAGCAGGGCAGGCAGCCATCGGCAACAACGACCAGCACACGCACTAGCAGCCCGGCAGCTGGAGGCTAGCCGCGGCGGCAACAAGGTTTCTCTGGCCGTACAGCTAGCTAATAATCGCGCACGCATGCAACGCACGTACGCAACGCACGCCAACGCGGGGTGATGATAGATCATTATTTTAGTTAGGGCACGAGGCGTGCGCGCGCGCGCGACGACGATGCCGCCGGGCGCAAATCCCGGGAACCCCGTCGCTCGCTCGACATGGAAGGCTCCAGAGCGAGCTATGTATAAGAGTATTATGTACATACATACATACATGCGTCCAGCCCTAGCAGGCGGAGATCGGGATTGGCGACTACGTACTAATTCCTGGGGTATCTAATCTATCAACGCGGCCGCTCGCTCGCTTCGCTCTCGCGTTCTCGCCCATTTCCTTATCTGCATAAAGGGGAAAGTGGGTACCCACAGGCGGATTTATTTCGTTGCTGGATGATGATGGGTTCTATCATTAATGACGATGATGACGATTGCCATTAACGAACGACCGACACCCCGGGCGGGCGGGCGCTCCGTCGGCACCTTGGTGTGCGCGCCCGCGTGTGTACAGTACCTGCGCCGCCCGCCGCTACTCGACCCGTTTCACTTCCCCGTTCGTCGGGCGGTCCGGACGGAACAAAGCGAGAGAGCAGAGCAGCGTTCAGCCCGCCGTCTGGCGTGTGCCTGTGCCTGTGCCTGTGCCTGTGCCTGTGCCTGCTGCGGAGGGGGTAGGGAGGGGGCCGGGCGGGCTCAGCTCAGCAACGAGCGGGCTGCGCTGGCCGGGCTCCGGGACGTGGGTGGCAGGGTGGGTATCGTGTGTGTGGGACCATCACAGCGCCTGCGCGCACATCCACAGCCTAGGTGGGTGCTGCTGCCTTGACCGGCCGGAGTAAGCTCCACCTCCATCCTGCCATCCTGCCTGCCTGCCTGCCTGCCTGCCTGCTCGCGCCTCCGCTGTACACGTAGATATGTACGCGCGCACATTCACACATACGAGCCTACGTGTGTATGTATGTATGTATGTACATACCTAGCACGCACACCCGCACGCAAACGGGCACGCGCAAACCCTCGCGTGGCAGATTGTGCCGCAGCAGCGACCAAGTTCCAACAGCAGTAGCACTGCTACTGCGTCACGCCAGCGCCAGCCACCCGACCACGACTGACGACCCTTCCGTAGTTCGCGTCTGGGATCTCCCCCGAAACGGCCGCATGTTTGCTTCACGTGGGTTTGATTTTATTTTATATTTCTTCCGCAAACCAAGCGAGAGAGAGAGAGAGACTCGATGGTGATCCGTTCCGACAGACCCTCCCCTCCCCCCCCCTTCCCTTCCGCGTTCTCTCCATCGCGATCTAAAGTAGCGGATTTTTTCTTCTAGCTGCGTGCGTTGTTGTGTCTTTTCATGCGTGTGTGTGTGAAGAGCGATTCCGGGCTCCCCCCGCATTCCTTGGTTTCAGAGCTTGTTGAAAGAGGCACGGAAATTCAAAAGCTCGTCGGACCCCCAAGAATTCTCCTTGCTGCATGCGGAAGCCTTGCCGTGAGCTTAAGCATGGCGCGTCACTTCAACGCTTGAAAAAGCTTATATGGATGTAACAAAAAGCTGCATTCCATGACGCCGGTGGGGCACGCCGTTCCTAGCACCCGGCATTGGAAGAGCTCACGCCTGGATAGCAGTCAATGTTGCGCGCGGCGAGTGATAGGAGTCTTGTTGAAGGTGAAAGATTTGCTATAGAGATACAGCGACCATCCCGTTTCGTCACTGACGATGACCCCAATTCATCACGTCCTGCAATTGACGTACAAGACAGCAATGCTTGATGAATTGCTTCAAATCTCTCTCGTGCGAAGAAAAGTAAAAAGTAAAGATCCCACGCTACGTTCTTACACTCATTCCCGCGGTTTTCGGCATGAGACCATTCCGGGTATTATTCGTATGTTTTAAAAGCGCAAAAGGAAAAAAAGCAGAGGAGAAAAAGGGGTGCCAGAGTGGATGATGATGAGGGCAATAGATGATGTGATAGTAAACCAAACCCTCCCTTCCCCCCATCCATCTTCCCTCCGCCCATCGTGTCTCGCCATCGATGGACGAAGGTGGAAGTGGTTTGATGCCGAATGATGTTAGCGCCTAGGGCGCAACGAGAGACGTCGAAGTGAAGAGGGGGGTGGATAAAGCAGCAAAGAAGAAGAAAACCAATAGCAACCCCCCGCACCGGAAAATTGGACTCCTTCGGACACCAAACAAGCCTCCCACCCATCCCATTGAGCAGATACATTTCCCGGTATATACGAGTGAGCAACGTGAGGCGGCTCCATTACCTTTCGTATTGGGATTGGGGTATCGATTTTCCTTTGTAAACCAGCAAATTTCTTCTGAATGTCGGAGGTTCTTCCCCGTTGACATCGTGAGTGACGTGTCCCATTATGCTTCACGCCAGCTTCTGGTCTGGCGGATACTGTTGCGGGTGCCTGGGCATACCGGCCTGCGGCGGCATACCAGGGTACTGCGCGTTCGCATGCGACTGCTGCTGCAGGTAGTTCTGGTACTGCATGGCCTGAGCCTGCTCGGGCGTCATGTAGCCGCCGGGCATACCAGGCGCCGGGGGCATGCCAGGGGCACCACGGGGCACCTGGTTGTGCTGGTCTTCGGGCGAGTCGCCGACATTGTCGCCGTCGACACCGTTCTCGTTGGTCGCAGGCTCGGGCGCATTGAGACAGGCCTGTCGGAGGGTGTCAGCGACGTCAGCGACGGCCGCGCGCGAGCCGAAGACGGGGCGCGCATGATGCGCAGTGCTTACCTGGATGAGGTTCTTGCCCTCGGGCTTGGTGACGAGCGGCTGGAGCTTGGGGGTGGTGAAGGTGTAGACCAGGCCGGTCTCGGAGACGACGAGCAGCAGCACCTGGGTGCCGGTGAGGACGGACAGCTCGTAGGCCTGCAGGTCGCGCGGTCAGCAGCAGGGTCAATGGGAGTCAATTGGCGCATGCGACGCGCCCGTGTCGCGTCGCGCATGGGCGCCGGTCAAAGCTTCCGGGCGGTCGCTCACCTTCTTCATGATGCCAGCCTTGCGCTTGGAGAAGGTGATGTGGCGGCGCGACTTGTCCTGGATGAACTTGATCTCGATCTTCCGCCTTTCGCGACCGGGCTTGTCGTCGTCGTCATCGTCGTCGTCGGCGGCCGGGCGCGGACGCTTGGTGCCGCGATTGGGGTCAGCCTGGGCGAGGGCGCCGTTGCCGTTGTTGGCGACGTCGTCGGTGGCCGTGGGCGACTGTTGCTGCTCGTGGTCGGTGATTTCGCTGGCCATTGCTGCGGTGGTGGTGGTGGCTAGCGGTGACGATTTGGGTATACTGTATTGCGATTTCCCGTTTGGATGGAAGCGGGCGTCGCGGTGGTGAGCGAGGCCGACCGAGGGAAAGCGGTTTGCTGAGCGGACCGAGAGAGCAGCGAATGCGCGTCGCTGCGACCAAGCCTAAAGCAACGTTCAGTTACGGATGGAACAGGCAAGGCTGCTCAGGTAAAGGCGAACGGGTCGGGGCGGGCTGCGGTGCGGTGGCGGGTGAGGCAAGCAAGGGAATGCAGGACCGAGCTGGATTCGGGGCGTGCGGGTTGCACAGAAGGGAAACAGCCATACCGAGTTCTGCTGGGCGACTTGGCTTTTGCCTTGGACTTGTACCGACCGGGGATGAACTTATTTTGCAGAGGTGTCTCAGAGAGGTAAAGGTTGGGTGAGAGATTGGGAAAAGCCGGACGGTGGGCAGTAGGTATTCGTTTCTTGTGGGCGGAGTGGAGAACGCGCTGGGCTAGCCAACCGGCGGCGCAGAAAGCGATCCTGGGCGCGCGAGCCACGGTCAGCCTACGGCCCTGCTCTGGCACGGCTGCGCGAATCGAGCGACGCGCAACCACGCACGCCCGCCGACGATCGCAGCCCGCGCGCGACCTGGGGGCGCCGGCTTCAGCTGGCGGTGCGGCGCGGGCGGCGCTGCGCGCGGGCAGGCCTCAGGCTCGGGGGCGCGGCGCGCGACGTGCTCGCGAGCCGGCGGGGTGAGGGCGCTGGGAGGGCTCGCTTACCTTGCTGTTGCGGTGCCTAGCGGGCGTCGTGTCGCTGAGAGTTGCTCGCGGGCGGCCGCCGAAGCAGGATTAGGGTGGAGGGGAAAGCGGCTTAGGGCGTGCCGGAGCAGGAAGGCGGCCAGCTTTGAAGGGGGCTAGCGGTCAGATGACCAGCGCCGCGGAGCATGCCGGCGCCGACGTGCAGCCGAGAGCGCGCCATGTGAAACGCGCGCAGCCAGCCGTTGTGCCCTCGTCGCCTGTTCCCGCGCTGACCGGCCGGACGTGCCTGCGCGCCCGCTGAAACGCCAGGGGCCGCCAGCCCGGCCGCCTGCCGCCCGCTCGCTTGCGCGCCGCCAGTCGCCGAGTCCCCGACGCCGCCCTGCGCCTGCCTCGCAGCCGCCGCTTCGGGCAACTTGATCGCGCCGTCGCACGCGCTGCCAGATCGCACCGCGCCCTGCCGCGGCCCGGTGCTGCTCGCCGGCGCTCCGGCGCGCGCGCGCGCTGATTGGCTGCCGCTTGTCGCGCGCCTGAGACGACTCGCGTTCGACCTCTCACCACTGACACGTCGCTGAGCCGCATGCCTGCCGCGGGCGCTTCGAGCGCCGCTGCTGCTTCCTCTCCCGCTCTTCACTCTCTCTGCGTGTTTCTGGCGCTGTGCGCGATTTCTACGACCTTGTAATTCCCTCCCAGCCAGATCGCGGGCGCTCGGCTGTCTTCGTTCCCTCCGCTTGCTTCTTCACTTCGTTTCTTTGCTGCCGTAGCCTCTCCCGCTGGTCGTGGAGCTCGTTGCGCGGTCTCTGCGAGCGTAGTACCCCATCCGCCGTCCACGCCCATCCGCGCGCCATGGCGAACAGGCTCCTCCTCACCTACCTCGGGTTCGACGTGCTGTTCCTGCTGAGCGGCGGCCTGCTCATCGGCTTCGCGCTGTTCAGCGAGAACAGCATGCGCTCGAAGCCCACGGCCGACACCGTCGCCCCGCACCTGCTGCTCAAGCGCACGCCCTTGACCGCCATCGTCGTCAACGCCATCTTCATCTTCGCGACCTTCCTCATGAGTCTGCCAGCCATCTTCCTGCCGACCAACCGCGGCTGGCTGCGCGCGCACGGATATTTCGTGACCTTCTGCACCACTTTCACCCTCATTCTGGGCTTGGTCATCTGGATCGAGACGCTCCGCACGCGGAGCATGCTGGGATTTATCTGGGCAGCTGAACAGCCCGAGACGCAGAGCTTGATGCAGCAGAAGGTATGCAACCTCTTTCCCGAACCTGCCCTCCGAACCCTGCAGCAGGCACTAGCCCCGCGTGGCCGGAGTGAGAGCCGGAGACAATCCGGGATTCTGTGGGATTCAAGTGGTTCGTCGGGCGAAGAGAACACCATACGTCAGCCCATTCCATGGGCAGATGACTCGACATTCTTACGACACTCGATGACCGCAAGATCCCTCAATCTCACCGCTCGAATGCCGTGCCGTCGTCTCTCAATGGGTCTTACTCAGCGGGGCGTTTGTATCTTTTCTTCCGCCGTTACACAACCGCAACCCCGTCCTCACTTTTCCCGTAAACCCGTCTATATCCTACGCGCCATTCCCCACATCTCCCGTCATTCTGCTCCAGACCCACCTGCACGACTTTCTAGACCCCAATGGCCCCGAGCAAAAGTAAAGCAGGGCCAAGCATGGGGAGCCAGAGAGCTAATGCTTTCGTTTTCTAGTTCAAATGCTGCGGTTACGCGAACCCGACCTCACCGCCCTTCGTTACTGACGCCACATGCACGGATGCGCTCACAGCAGCCAATCTGGGCGGCTGCATTGGTCCCTTCAGCAGTTTTGCCAACCAATATCTCGATGTTATCTTTACGGCTGCCTTTGGTCTTGTCGGTGAGTTTGCCACTTTTCGTCCTTTGCGCTGCTATGCTCGGGCGCTTTTGAGGCCTCTTCGGTTCTGCTGCGATTGGGGATGAAGGCAAAGAGCCATGAGAATTCTGGGTGTGTTTTCGTCAAATCTGAAGAGATGGGCTATTTCGCGCCATGCTGGGTGACGAGATCAGCAACCAGACGCCGAATGTTTCTGGGAGAGGCAAGATGCCGGTGATCTAAGAAGGACGAGGAAGGCAGAACCCTCCCGATCTGGCAACTGGGTTTCTGGATGCAGCCTTTGCTCGCAGAACATTGGAAAGCGCTTCAAAGATGCCGTGTGGGGAGCCAGAGCATTCATCCGGACTTCAGGTCCAGCAAGACCACGCTGGGACTGTTTGGAAGAATACTATCAGCTACACACGCTGTGACTCTGAACCGCTATCCGAATGCTATGCAGCCGGTCCCCTGCACTCCGGAGCCCAGCACCAACAGATCAGCACCGTCATTGTTGTGGAGAAAGTATGACTTTCTAGACAGAAGCTAACCCCTAAATTTCTCGCTAGGTCTCGATACTCTCCTCCTGCTACACGTCGCCATGGTTTTGAAGGACCGCGCGGAGCAGGCTCGTTACAGACACATCGACGAGAAGAACGGAAGTAACCGACTGTGAACGGGGCCGCCTTTCAAGCATCTACCCGTATAATACCCGAAGAGAACGTCTGATCTGGGAATTCGACTATGGGGGAGATCTGGGTATGAAGCGCTATAGGGTGCAGAGCGTGGGGAAGGTCGTGAGAGTGTGAAGTCAGATTGGGTCATGTTGGGATTCTATGGCTGCTCATTGTTCCGGGAAGATTGTTTTTACAGGAACGACAAAATGCTGCGTCGCATGTGGGTTGGTGACATCGCAGTAGTTCAAGAAATTACGGTCTGCTTCCTGTGGTGGAAATTCGTCCCCCATTCATCTATCTCAGTTGTGAACTAATGCATACGGGTCTGATCCGCAAAGTAATCGGATAGCGGTACGACGAGAGAGTGCATACACGGTTGAAGCCCTGGCCTGCGAATGGGAGTGGGCAAGGCATGTGCTCGGCCTACCAGATGATCACTTCCGTTCCGCTTGCACTGCTATGATTCAGTTTCAAGTACTATAGGCTGTGACTTATTCCACACTTCTTATTGCGCTAATTTTACCATACGTCTCAATCAGATACAAGGACCTCCCCAATCATTGCATTCTTTCCGAGCTGGTAGTCTTTTAGTGTCGCACACGTCGTCATCGTCGCTAAACCTGAGCCTCACGAATCACATCAGCTCGGAGGATTGTCACGATGTCGCTGCCGCTTTAGAAGACTCCAGAGCGTGATTCAACGGGGGGACGCTATCTGAGGAAACTTTGGAGAACTTAATCTGATGAGGGTAAGTATCTGACTTGAGTTACTATGCCGTGATCTAGTGAGGAGGAGGGATGTAAAATTAGCACAAGTCAGGGTGTAACATTAGTCACGGATATATTATAATGCAACCTCATATTGACGTCAATATTAGCTTATCACCGCGTCTTCTATATGTATTAGTTCCATAAATCAACAGGGATAGTACAAGAATGCGGATTAACGTTGTCCGGAGATTCGTTGAGGCAATCGTTAAAGAGAGCTCTGAGTAGACCTTGATGATAACAATACTATCTAATGACTAATCAAGTCGGTCTATGCAGCATTCGAACTGCAGCACAAAAGCAATTGCAGGCACCCAGTTGAAGAACATGCGTGGATGCAATTACGATATTGCTCTCACTCTCGACCCATCTCGATAAACACCGCGACTCCACAATTTCGGGACCTTACTCTAGTGTACTGTGCAAACCGAGCAAAATAATTGGTAAGATGATAATAATTCAAGAGAATACCAAGGTAAAAAAGTAAAAGGTAAAGAGACGTCAAAACCGGGCAGGGTATAATGAAAATGTATGAAGTAAAAATACAATTCTCTCCGCTCTATATCCTGAACAATCCAAGCAAGAATCCGACGAAGCATGAGTTCCAATGTTATATAGGAAATGCGGCAATGGCTAAGACCGGAGGGTGTTCTTTGCCTTTTCTCTTCTTTCTCTTTTACGATATACCCCGAATTGCTAGCATTAACACTGGAAACTTGGCGACTGTCTGCTCTAGCTAGTGCTCAACGTAATTGAAATCCGAGAAAGGTTTGTTTAATTTTGGGGAAAAGTAGAGTATAGATAATAACTATGATGCCACCCTTCCCCCTGTTACCTATCACGTTGTATCATTCTTCATCTGGCTGCTTGGCCGAGAGTTTCAAACAAAAATTATCACTGCATGTCCACCAGTATTTCCATCCTAGACATTTACCGCTTATAAGGTCACTACAGACCGCAAATCGCGTGGCTCATGTCTCCATCTCGGCCTTTCATTTTTTGCGCTTCTTGAGAATTCATGAAAGACAATGCTGTTTGAGCTCAATTGATTGTCCCTCTATCTAAGGTGGGGCTGTCCACTTCAAACAAATGCCACTTGCTCTACAGTAGGATTACTATGCAGTACTTCGTTTCTATGCGATTCTAGATGGCGGGCCGCGTAGGTCATTGGTGAGAAGCAGGCACCCACCCCAACTTGCCTGCCACGGAAGAAGAGGCTGCCAAGTCGGCCACACCACTATAAGCAGTCATAATTCGAAGGCACATCGTGGCACTAAGTTCAACCCCTTCCATAATAGCTGACCGTATGAGTCGTATTCGCCTGCATAATTCCTACCTAGATGGCGGGTTCATATGTCGTAAATAAACTAATCATTGTGGCAGGTGGGGTTCGGGGTTCTCCCGAGAGACGTGATCAGAAAATCAATGCCCTAGCTTATCATCAGCAATGAACTTAGATTTACAGCTGTGGTTGACAAAAGAGATTGGTATGTCTATTTTTCCGGCGTGCTTGAGTATTCTGAACCAGCGAGGCATCTTGCTCAGCACCTGAGGTTGTATCGTCTCAATGCTCTTAAACAGGAGGGAGCTTGGGTGTTTCGGGAAGAGTTAAGGCGGACGATTGATGCGGGAGGGTCAGAACCACAGTACTTAAAAAGGAGGGAAGGCCCCAAGAACTTTACAACATTGACCTGCGAAACTGTGGGCAAAGAATGCTTCTTTCAATTCGAACATTAAATAGCGCAAACGGACCAAGTTCACCCATCTACCAAGAAAGGAATAAACTTATTCACAGTAAGATACACTCCAGCTGGCTGCGCCTGCAGCGAGAAGAAATCTTCAAAATAAATAAACAGTCAACAGAAGACATATAAAACACAAATGGCCGAGGACGATGATTCGTAGCGGGACCGCCTTGTCTGTATCCTGGTCGGGGGATGCATTCCTCCAGGACCGCCCCCAATCCATGACCTACTTCACGCGTCAGTGAATGCTGGTCTGTGGATGCCTGTAGTCGTGGCCCGTTAGCTTTGACTCCGCATCCTGGACTCGCGTGCCGTGGTAAAGAGCAAGAGGCAGCGACTGCTCCTGCCTATGAGCGCCCTGCTGCCAACGGCTGTTGCATTTCTCGATTAGGTATTATACGCTGCCGTAGATGCTGAAAAAGACGTGGTAGACACTGTAGATCCTCCATAGCAGTTGCTCGATATACGTGGGGGAGTGGAAGTTTCACGCTAAAACGAACAGAATACTGAGACCGATTAGAAAGACGGCCGCCAGCGGGGTATATTTTAGGTCTGGGCAGAGCCAGATGGCCGGGGGGAACCGATCCCAGGGCTTCGACGCAATGCGGGAGAAGAGGGTAAAGCGTGCCATGTGCGTCAGCCTAATGTAGTAGCTCCAGTGGCCGTCGATGCGGAACCGATTCCGGCCGACGAAGTCCAGCGGCGTCTGGTACCAGGTGTCTGAAAGCTGGAGGTGCGTCTACAAGCACTGGTTGTCAGGAATGTATTACCGGGGGTTGTCAAAAATAGCAGCGGCTGAGAAGATAACCGGAAGGAACAAGAAGAGAGCAACGGGAAGGATGACAGAGAAAGGAGGCGGGGGGATATACTGCTCAAAACCTCGCGGGTTTCAGCCGTGGGAGAATACCAGAACATGATCAAAGAAATCTCAATCCCACGTACGTGGTACAAGTATCAGCCTCGCCGTATGAGTTTTTATTCAGGATTCATACCCAATCACTCTTCTGCCTCGAAGGGGAAATGCGAGGTGTGGCGCAGGGGTATCAGACCAACCCCTTACACTCAATGTCTGGCAGTTTGCGTGGAGTAGGAGAAAAGAGGTGTTACCAGTCAGCTGTGCCCACATCTCTCTGCATAAGGATATTATCGAGAGTGTTCTTGCGTGTGACCGGTCGATTCTTAGTAGGAGCTGCAGGAAGGAGGTGTTGGAGCCAGCCTTGTAGACCCTGGCGACGCCGTCCAGCCAGCCCGAAAGATTCAGACGATCAGCATAGGGCGGGCGACTGGGGCTCCTTGCTCATTTGGCCGGCGTGTGGTGGCTGCTGACCACACCATCGAGTGGCATGACTGTCGGGACGAATGCTGCTTTGTCCGAACAGGATCGCACCGCGGGCGTTGCTGTCTTACACGTAGAATCCAATGCAGCTATTTCAGCAAGATGGCTCCATACGGCAACGATAATGGGCCTGCTTGGCCACTTGGCGCTGCAGGATCGGCGCAAGTGCCCTTGGCGAGGGTCTCGGAGAGAGAGGAAGACGGAAAGGAACCAATAGGAGGGTGATGACAGCTCCATGTCGCTCACCCGAAGCCGAGCCGATCCGCTGCGGGCCTCGCGTGGTCGTGCTCCCTGCCGCCTCGTCAATGCGCAAGATCAACGATATCGCCGCCATGCCAACGAACGTCCCATCTCATCCCGGCGTGTTCAAGTGGATGCTCGAGGACGTCGGGCTCACTGATGTGGTTGTCCGAGATTATTCTGAGAGCATCAGACCCATGAAATGACTGATTTACTCGCTCGCCCACATCCCTTTCCGGATCGTCACCTTCTACGGCTTGAGAAGTATTTCATCAACACTGTGGCAGGGGCGGAATCATACCGGGGACACGGACATTGGCGGTATGTTGCCATCTCAGCATCGAAGCCTGGCGGTTCCATCGAAGGTGCGGAAATTCGGTGTAAATGTTTCCCTGCCTGCATTTTACGAGCCACCAGATGCGTGGCAGGGGTTTCCAGGGCAGTAGCTGCGGCGAACGGGCACTTCTGGCGTCAGCCTGCGGTTGAAATGTTTGGGGGAATGTTTTTAGGGAGGCAAATAATATGGCGGCAACACAGGGGATTTCGGTTGGCAATACATTGATACCACCCTGCTCGCAAATTCCAAGAGCCTTTCTGTGGATGACTAGTTTCGCGGTGAAAAGGGAAGATACTGTCATCCTGACCACCATTTTGTACAATGATGTGCAGTTCGAGTGTCACAATCCTGCAAGTGCAAAGGTTACAGTGTCAAATCATGACTACAAGTCTGAAGGACGCACATGATCTGGCTCTTTCATAGCAGCCGCCGGGACCCCCTATCAACTACCATCGACCAACGCTATCCAAGCAGGATAGGATCATGGTTGATCCAGAGTGTTACGCGTGATGGCAGCGCCTAGCCCATGTCGGTCTTCGCGAATCGCTCGACGCTTCGCCCACCTGTGCCAGGGGCAAATGCAGCAGGAAATGGCGGCAAGTTCCTCCAAAAGTGGACGCACAAATCCCGGGACAATTACTTACTGCGGTAAATAAACGGGTATAGATCACTTCTCCGAATGCCAACGTGTAGTAAGATAAATCGTCGACCCACTCACATGAATGCTTCAACTTCACATATACCGTTGTTGGGGTTTGCTGTCCAAACAACCTATGGACTAAGCTCGCCCAGCGTTAAGCATCGCGATGAATCTTAAATTCTGGCCTCTGGTCTGGACGACCATTCTGCACGCTCCGGTTAATCTGCACATGCATTTTCCTTGTCAGCTAACAAAAGAAAAAAGAAAATCTCGTCCGTTTCGGCTGCAGAGTCTTCCGTATCTCCGGTAAAGCCGTCGATCCGCCACAATTTCGCCCCTGACGAAGTTCGGTCCCGACCACGGGCCTGGCCCCGGAAGAGGCCTATAGGGGGTCCCAATTCTCGGAACGACGGAAGCCGGCCAGATCCATCCATGGAAAAGAACCACACTACCGAGCGCCACCGAAGGACCGCCGAGAGCAAACAAAATCGGGGAAGAGTGCGAGGCGAGAGAATAGCGTCATGACTATGTGCGCGAATTTCGAATGACTGGTGTTGAGCTGATAAGAATGATGTTGGCAGATGCTCGCTGCACTGTTTAAGAATTAACCTCGAAGACTTTCGTTATTCTCACGACACAATTTCCCTCCTAGGAAATGGTACCCGAGACTTGAACCGTGCTGGCGAAAACCTTCCTTACGCCGCCATCACGGACACCACATTCCCTATCCAGATCGCCAAAACTCCAGGGCACCATGGGATTGGAAGCGCATTCCGTGCATCTACGTCCCGTTGATCTCCTTTTTGATTTCGTCTTCAGGCTCTTCTTTGAAGACGTCCTCGACCTCCTGCTTCAGGTTTTCGGCGACATCATTTCCACCCTCGTTCTTAAGCTCGTCTTGGACATCGGGGTCCTCTTCCTCCTTGGGCGCATTGCCATTGAATACCTCAACCCCACCACTACCGCTGCTCCCCAAACCAGCCTCCATCCACCTGTCCATGAACCCCGCGTTCCCCCCAAGCGTATCCGCGAAGATGTCGGTGCCGCTCTTCTCTCTCGTCCGGACGCTCGATTCGAGACGGTAGACTAAACGCTCCATGGCGCCCTTGGCTTCGCTCATTCGCACGCTCTCGGTGCCGGAGCCGCGGATCTGGCCCATGACGCGGCGGATGGTGGCGGCGAGAGCGTCGATACCGGCGTTGAACGCGTCCTCCGTAGCGCGTGCCGCATCGCGCAGTTGCCGTGCTGCGGGGTCGCGAGTCCGTTTGTCGATATTGCGGAGAGTCTGCGTGAAAGCGCGGTCTGAAAACCCGGCATCGATGGCGATGTCGAGGAGGTTGAAGGCGGCGGTGACGTCGGCGTAGTTGGTGGTCCGGTTAAAGAGGTATAGGTTGTTGTGGGTAAGGGATTGGAGGATGGCCGGAAGGATCCCGGGTGCGGTAAGGGAGAGCGTCAGGGGCTTCGGATTGTTGAGGAAGAAGGCAAGGGCGAGGCGGCGCTGGAAGTTGGCCTCGCCTCGAGAATTTGCAGGGAGGGACTGAGTCAATTGGGCTTGTAGGACATGGTTGACAAACTTGTCAGAGTTGGGCCCATGATTCCTAAAGTTCTTGAATAAGTTTTGAGATACCCGCCGCAAAACATCAAGCTCATCTCCGGCTGAGAGGGATTTGAAGAAGGCGGACATAGTTTTCTGGCACTGAATTTGAACATCACCATCTTGTTGTAGGTTGTCGTCAAAGCTGAGTCGAATTAAGACTTCAAGGGTGTACCCTGCCGCATCGCTCGTGAGGTAGATTGCGGCTCTTCTCAAGAGCTCAAGCATCCGTTTCAAGCCCTGTGGAAGTGCCCTCTTCGAGTCTTTGCAAGTCAGCAGTGTAACACATACGTTGTGACCCCAGGAACTGACCATGAGGGTAGACTTCAGTTGGCTTTAACTCAGGCTGTTCAGCACCGAAAGCTACGGCCTTTTCTCGAGCTCCTATCCTTCGAAAGAGACTGGATATCGTGCGTCTGTCAAGAAGCTTCCGTAGTTGTGGAGAAGATGACTTAAATCAAATTAGATGCGCTGGTCTACCAAAAGCTCATGATCAGGGAAGACTTACCTCAAGTACAGCAAGGTATGCAAAAGCAAGGTCGTCCTTTCGGTTAAGGCAGATTTCACCAATCATCCACAAAATGACCTCGTCCGGTAAGGGTTCTTTGTGGATTCGACTTTGCACGATACCTGAGAGGAAGGCTGCCTCGCGTGTGGAGGAATCTGGGCAATGTCAGCAGCTATGTTGTATAGCGAATTGGAGGCGAGACCCACCTAGCAGCCTTCTCTGCCAGCGCTGGTCAGGAAGGCAATCAGCAGGAAACGCAGACCTAGACCGAGCTCCTATCTTGTCACATTCTGCCTCGAAGAACTTCCACACTAGATTTGTCTCGAGCGCTTCTGTCCTTTGAAGGGCTTCAAAAGTCCTTTGTACAGTCTCTGTATCGCCGAGAGCCGCGCTGAAGCCTTCTCTGGTAAGCCTGCTGCTCTCCCGGCTCGCCTCTGCGGCTTTCTCCGCAGCGTCTGCCTTCTTTTGTGCTTCGAGTACCCTCGCCTTGGAGTCTAGACCTTTTTTGCGCTCTGCTGTTAATTCGGCAAGTGAGATCCTGTACTTCTGCTGTGGAGGTAGTATAGATTTGAATCCTCTCCGGGGAGGAGCACGCTTAAAGTGAGCGCGGAGGTCGTACGCCCGCCCATCTCCAGACGTCTTCGGCTTTGTCGGAGCTGGCGCAGGCCGCTTTTTGCCAAGTATGGTGCTGAGGTCCTCCAAACTCGAATCAGAGTCTTCCTCCTCACTGTCTGATGTCCGTACAAGCTGCACGCCATCTCTCACTAGGCGTTTGCTGGCATTCGAAGATTGAGAAGGCTGCAGAGGCAATGACGAGAATGAAGAGCTAAAAGATGAACCAGGCTCGACACTGCGTGCATGCGTAGTGGGAGGTTCGTCGTGCGAAGGCGAGACACTGGCCATGGACCGTGATGGAGGAGCTCTATGCGTGGGCCTTGGATCGAGTGGAGGAGTGGGCGACGAGATATCACGGCGAAGAGTTGGCGGCGACGCGGAGTAGTCCTTATTTTGCTCTAACGATGGCCAGCGCGGTCTTCCGTTTGGACCTAGAAAGCCATCGTCATCAGCGGGCGCAGGCCGGGAGGGCACAGGTGGAGCTTCTCAGACCTGGCGCACTGGGAGACGGAAACGAGGAGCCGCGATCGCAACGGTCGTCGGAGAGCACGCGCGTGGCCTTGGGCTCGGTGAAAGGCCTGAAGAAGTCGGTGATGTTGCCATTGCGCTTCATGCTGGCACGCGACGACGGGTCCGTTGGTGCGCCGCTGGGCGTTGGGCGGCGCGGAGGTGGGCTGCGGAAACGCGGGCGCGCCGCGTCGTGCGCGGGAGCACGTGAGGCGCCGTGGCCCGCGCGGCAGTCGAAGCTTCTCTGGCACCTGCATGCTCATAAAGCGCCAGGCCCCAGGCTCCTGTTGCAGGCGATCGCCAGCTACATGCACTGCGTCTCCAGACCACGGCCGTGTGCAGCACGCGGCGGCCGAACGCGCACGGGAGCAAGGGCGGCGGGCGCATTGCGATGGCGCGCCGGAGGGTCGCCGCTCCGCGCTGCTGCCGCCAGCGCGCGAAACACCGAGCTGCCAGAAAGGGCGCCCGCGGCAGCCGGCCGGTGTGCAGCGCAGGCGCGACGGTCTCGTACGAAAGGTACGAAAGCGAGGCAGCCGTCAACGCCGCCCCTCCACACGCGCGCACCTGTGCGACGGCTGACGTGACCGGGCGCACGCGCTGCAATCCTGCTGATCTGACTGCTGCTCCCTGCCGTCCCCCTCCGTGCAAATTGTTTCCGCGACGAAAGCAGCAGCTCGGCAGCCCGGCCGAGTCATTTGCGAAATGATGCAGCGCTGGCAGATCCGCCCTCCTGTTTCCGCCGCGCTGGGGAGCGGCGGATGCACGGGGCTTCCGTGCCGTCGCTAGCCTCCACGATGGGCCTGCGACGAGGCCGGGCGCGAGGCTCAAAATAGGCGCGGCTGCGAGGGCGGATGACGAAGCGTGCGAGGTGTCCTTAGGCCCCTTACTATGCAGCAGCACAGCCAGCCAACACGGCCGCAGGGCTGCGCGCTGTTGGCTCTCCGACCCGCGTGCCATCCTGCCATCCTCCGCGGCGAGCCGCAATCTCACAGGATCTTGGGCCTGGGAGGCCGCGCCTGGCGCTGCGGATTCGCCGCGTCTGGATCGCCAGCGCGTAGGCGGTGTCGCGCGCGCACTCGTTACATGACACAGTGGCCGCGACCCACGCCGCTCAGATCGTCATCTAATCTTCAAGGGTTCGCGCTGAGCCTCGCCCATCCCTGAGCGTTGGTTTGGCAGGCCGCCGTCAGCTCGCGGCTGCCAGCTACGTACACAGCCAGCATTGAGCGCGCCCTTGGCATGCGTGTCAGGACTCAGGCACGGCAATAATAACGCGCGCGCGCCTCCTGGGATTATGCTATGCCGCCAACGCTGCACAGCGCCCGCGCAACCGGACTCTCGGCTTCACATCGTTGCGGGCGGGCTGCGGCGAGGCGCCAATCTGATTCTCGGGCGGCCACCTTTCCCGTGCGCCAGGCGTGCGAGCTACGACACCAGCATCATAGAAACACGCTTGCGCGCCCGCCTCCCTCCCGCGCCCTTCACGCCCCGGCACCAGCCCTACCCTATCTCTAACGCGTCTCGACCCCAAGTGTCCCGGATGACTGGCCGGCCGTCTGCGCGCGCATTTGACGACATTCCTTCCGCGCAGATTTTGGCGGCTGCTTACAGCATCGCCTGGCCTTAATTCCGGCCTAACCGACAATCGCCGCCGCCGTCACCTCCGTACACTTTCCACGCTCGCTCCCGCCCACGCGCTGCCCTGCGACCTTCGGATCGCTTCCTGCGCACCCTCCAGCGCCCGCCCTCCAGCTCGACGCTGCGACCTGGCCGCCTGCTCTGCACTTCCACCTCCTCCGGCTGAGGCCGGCTGATCGCCGCTGCGCACCTCTCGGCCCCGGGCCTCTGTCGTCAGGCCGCCGCCACCACCACAATGCCCGCCCAGAACCCCCCGGCGGACAGCGAGGTGTCCAACCCGGTCAAGCGCATCCGCTGGGCAACCCACCGTGTGCAAGGAGAACAGGGAAACAAGAAACGCGAGTCGGTATTGGGGCGCTTGCACAGACGCATTGGCTCCGGAGCCAGCGAGAAGCGGGCTGAGGCCGAAGGCCATCCTGAGCATCCGGAGAGCAAGGAGCATGCAGCGCAGCCGAAAGACGAGAATGCGACCTTGTCTGAGGATGGCGAGGATGGCGAGACCGGTGGCCGTACCGTCTACTTCAACATCCCGCTGCCGCCGGAAGCCAGGGACGAGGAGGGCCACCCGCGTGCCTCGTACGTGCGAAACAAGATTCGAACTGCAAAGTACACGCCGCTGTCCTTCGTCCCGAAGAACCTGTGGCTCCAATTCCACAACATTGCGAACATTTATTTCGCCTTCATCATCATTCTCGGTGTAAGTGTCACCAACCGCTCCGCCCGGGCGCTAAACGCTGACGCAGCTGCCAGGCCTTCTCTATTTTCGGCGCATCAAATCCTGCCCTCAACGCCGTCCCCCTAATCGTAATTCTCGTTGTCACGGCCGTGAAAGATGGTATCGAGGACTGGCGAAGAACCGTGCTCGATAATGAGCTCAACAACGCACCGGTACACCGGCTTGTCGACTACGATAACGTCAACACGGCAGAGGATCGTGTTTCACCGTGGCGAAAGTTTAAAAAGGCGAACACCAGGCTTCTCCAAATGGTTTGGAATTTGTGGAAGCAGAAGAAGAGCGGGGATGTCAAGAGCAAGGGCAAGAGTTATGCGGAGAGAGCCCTGGACGAATCAAGGCCATCGGTCGATACCCGGCGATCCTTTGCTTCGCATCGAGCTTCATACATGGCAAGGAAAAGCGACGACGGGCCGCCACCGGGTGAGGAAAATGCCATTCAAATGACGCCTGTGCCATCCCCACTTCCTGATCAGGGCCATGGAGGAAACAAGGCACTCGATGATTCTGAGCAACCGAACACTACGTACGAGGAGATCCGCGCCGGGCCGACATCGGACAAGATAAACATAGAACCACCGCAGAAATTCTGGGGCAGTGTCGTAAACCCATTCCGAGAGGCCGCGAACAAGGCGCGGTTCAAGAGGGACTACTGGAAAAACGTTCAGGTCGGTGATTTCGTACGCCTGTACAACGAAGAACAGGTTCCGGCCGACATCGTGGTTTTGTCAACTTCCGACCCCGATGGAGCTTGCTACGTGGAGACGAAGAATTTGGACGGAGAGACCAACCTCAAGGTTCGCCAAGCACTTCACGCTGGGCGGAAGGTCGTGCACGCCCGACACTGCGAAAAATCGGAATTTTGGATTGAGAGCGAGCCCCCGCACGCGAATCTGTACGCTTACAGTGGGGTTCTCCGCTGGAATCAGCAAGACCCGAACGATCCGCGTGGTGCCGGCACGGAAATGGCGGAACCAATCAGCATCAACAACCTCCTTCTACGTGGATGCAGCATCCGGAACACGGATTGGGTCCTCGGTATCGTCATGTTTACGGGAGAAGAGACTAAGATTATGCTCAACTCCGGTATCACTCCCAGCAAGCGCGCCAAGATTTCCAAGGACCTGAACTGGAATGTCATCTACAACTTCATCATTCTTTTCATCATGTGTCTGGTCGCCGGTATTGTTCAAGGCGTCACATGGGCCGAGGGAGGCAACTCGCTCGATTACTTCGAGTTTGGCTCCTATGGTGGCAGCCCTCCGCTCGACGGCTTCATCACCTTCTGGGCCGCTGTCATCTTGTTCCAGAACTTGGTGCCCATTTCGCTTTACATCACGCTCGAAATTATCCGGACGGCCCAGGCAATTTTCATCTACAATGATGTGGGCATGTACTACGAGAAGCTCGACTACCCTTGCACGCCAAAGTCTTGGAACATCTCGGACGACGTCGGGCAGATCGAGTACATCTTCTCCGACAAGACCGGAACGCTCACGCAGAACGTCATGGAATTTAAGAAATGCACCATCAATGGTGTACCTTACGGCGAAGCCTACACGGAAGCTCAAGCTGGTCTGCAGAGAAGGCAGGGGATCAACGTTGAAGAGGAGGGCGCTCGGGCTCGTGCACAGATCGCTCAGGACCAGGTGAGGATGATTGAGATGTTGCGCAAGCAGCACGACAACCCTTACCTTAGGGATGAGGATGTTACCTTTGTTGCCCCCGACTTTGTAGCAGACCTGGGCGGTGATGCTGGAGAAGAACAGCGCCGGGCGAATGAGCAATTCATGCTTGCCCTTGCTCTGTGTCACACAGTCATCACCGAAAGGACACCTGGCAACCCCCCGAAGATCGAGTTCAAGGCCCAGTCACCCGATGAAGCTGCCCTTGTTGCCACTGCTCGTGACGTCGGTTTCACGGTCCTTGGAAGAGCCGACGATGGCCTTATCGTCAATGTCATGGGTGATGAACGGAAGTACCAGATTCTTAACACGCTCGAGTTCAACTCTTCTCGTAAAAGAATGAGTGCAATCATGCGCATGCCCGACAACAGGATCGTTCTCTTCTGCAAAGGCGCTGACAGCATTATCTACTCGAGGCTCAAAAAGGGCGAGCAATCTCAACTCCGCAGAACGACCGCAGAGCATCTTGAGATGTTCGCTCGCGAGGGTCTGCGGACGCTTTGCATCGCTCAAAGGGAGCTCACCGAGGAGCAGTACCAACAGTGGAACAAGCGCCACGAGGCAGCGGCAGCGTCCGTCACCGATCGTGACGAGAAGCTGGAAGAAGTTGCTGATTCCATCGAGCGCGAACTCATGCTTCTTGGAGGAACTGCCATTGAGGACAGGCTGCAAGACGGTGTTCCCGATGCCATCGCGTTGCTCGGCAAGGCCGGTATCAAGCTTTGGGTTCTGACGGGCGACAAGGTCGAGACGGCCATCAACATTGGGTTTTCCTGCAACCTTTTGGATAACGACATGGACCTCATCGTTTTCAAGATCGACGACGAGAACATTGAAACGGCAGAAAAGGAACTCGACAAGCATCTAACAACCTTCGGTCTGACGGGCTCCGACGAGGAGCTTATGGAAGCGAGAAACAACCACGAACCCCCGGATCCGACTCACGCGATTGTCATCGATGGTGACTCTTTGAAGCTGGTGCTGGATGAATCTTTGAAACAGAAGTTCCTCCTTTTGTGCAAACAGTGCAGATCTGTTCTTTGCTGCCGCGTCAGTCCTTCCCAGAAAGCCTCGGTCGTCGAGATGGTTAAGAACGGCTTGGATTGTCTTACTCTCTCTATCGGTGACGGTGCCAACGACGTCGCCATGATCCAAGAGGCCCACGTTGGTGTTGGTATTGCCGGCGAAGAAGGTCGACAGGCCGTCATGTCCTCTGATTATGCCATTGGTCAATTCCGCTTCCTTACGAGATTGGTTCTCGTTCACGGACGTTGGTCTTACCGGAGGTTAGCGGAGACGATTGCCAACTTCTTCTACAAGGTAACAAATTTCCCTATAGATTTTAGGGCTTTCAGCTAACATGAGGTAGAACCTTGTCTGGACTTTCGCTCTTTTCTGGTACCAGATCTACGATAATTTCGACTGCGCCTACATCTTCGACTACACGTACATCATTATGTACAACTTGGCGTTCACGTCTCTGCCCGTCATTCTGATGGGTGTCCTTGATCAGGACGTTGACGACAAAGTATCTCTAGCCGTCCCTCAGTTGTATCGTAGAGGTATTGAACGCAAAGAATGGACGCAACCGAAGTTCTGGTATGATCTACACGGATCTACGTTCTACTATACGTTGCTAACGTGTCGCAGGGGTTACATGATCGATGGTCTTTACCAATCCGTCATAGTCTTCTTCATGGTTTATCTGCTGTTCTCGCCGGCGACTTTCAACAGTTCGAACGGTCTTGATGTCGCCGACAACAAGCGCATGGGTATTTACATTGCCAGTGCTGCCGTCATCGTGGTCAACATTTACATGCTGATGAACACGTATCGCTGGGACTGGCTGATGCTCCTCATCGTTGCGATCAGTATCCTCCTGATCTGGACCTGGACGGGCATCTACACTGCTTTCACCGCCGGCTTCACTTTCTACGAGGCTGCGCCCCAAGTATATGGCCAGCTGAGCTTCTGGGCTACGATTCTTGTCGTCACAATCATGTGTCTCCTTCCCAGGTTCACGGTGAAGTTTATTCAGAAGGTCTACTATCCTCTGGATGTTGACATCATCCGGGAGCAGGTTCGCCAGGGCAAGTTCGACTATCTAAAGGAGAGCTCTTCGTTCATCCCTCCCCCACCACCCGCGACTTCGGAGAAGTTGAGCTCGATGTCTTCGTCGGACCTTTCCAAACCTGGAACGAAGCCGGAGCGCAACACCATGTCTTCGGTTCCGGACGACGAGCGGCCGATCTATCCTCCATCGGTTGCGCCGACCGCAACAACGCACAATCCGAGGAGCCAGAATGGCAGTGACAGCACAAACTTCACCGGGCCCCGGTACTCATGGCCAGAGCAGCAGCAAGGTAGCCAGCTTGCCGAAGTACGCCCATCCATCGACCGGCCCAGGCCGTCCATGGACCGTCCCAGGCCGTCATACGACCGGGCCAGGCCGTCATACGACCGGGCCAGGCCGTCATACGACCGGGCCAGAATGTCGATGGATAGAATACGACAAAGCTTCGAAGCCAGCAACGACTTCACGTCGGCGGCACGGTTAAGCAGACTGGAAAGCTCGCACTCGGGACCCGGGCCGTACGTTGTCGACCGGGATTCAATAGGTGTCGCAAAGTGATGGCTGGCGCCGATCGTACATAATGCCAGCACGAGACTCTGTATATGTTTTGAACGCGAAAGAGATTTGTCACAGTCATCTTGGGGGGCGTTCGCGCGGCAGTAATGGTTTTTTTGCTTCAGGTTAATCGGATTTGGGGATTATTGCTCTCACTAAGAATACCAAGCAGAGCGCGGCGCATAGCGATACCAGGGTCTGTTCTATTTCCTTTCTTCTGCATCGAACCGTTGGCACTCCTTCAAAAAATCGCGAGCTCGGTTTGGCGACTCCACTTTCTCTAGCCGCTCCAATGCTTCCCCCCGTAGTTTTTGCTTTACCTTCTTCTTCTGCATCAGCACGGCCGTACGAGGTACGGAGTTTAGTTCCCGCGATTGCATAGACGGCATGCACTTCCCATGTGGTTTTCTGTTTTTGTCTTTTGGTTCTTGCGTGACGGTTCTCTTTTGACCTCCGGTTTTGCGATGCCCTCAGGTTTCTTGTAGATAGATATTGAGCAGCCCAAAAGCTTTCTGACGTGATTTGAGTTCCTGCCATGCGCAACGGCGACGCATTGAAGCGTGTCGGGAAATGAGTGTTGCGAGAGGCGATGTGACGAGAGTGATACGGTAGTGGTTGCGAGCTGTTTTCGGCGGACTAATGGGTCTTGGCGCACGTCGGGGCGCGAGCGTGTCGCGCGATGATGCGCACCGCGAAATCGCCGGCCGCGGGCGTCCTCAGCTGCCAAACTTCCGTTTCCTTTTTGTTTCGCGCCCATCCGAGCGCCCACCTGTTTGCGCGCGTGATTGCAGTGACATAACCGCCGGCGCCGCCCATTCCTCTCTTTCCTGCTGCCGTAATCGCCGCGCCCTACAACCAGCCACGCTCCGGGCAGTCGACGTCCTCACCCGCCGCTGCCCTGTCCCACCTCAACGCTGCCCCTTTGCGCGACGTGCAGAAGCGTCCTCCTTCCGAAGCCTGCGCTGCGCGTCGCGAAACCAGCTGCTCCGTCGCGATCAAAGACACGCCCTCTGAACTGTCGCGTCCTCTCTCCCTTTCCGCATTGCCGCAGATGATGACGCTATCGAAGCCCGGCACTCCGTAAACGGCTACGCATCTTCGTACAGTCAGCTCTCATACCAGGCATAGCACTCGGCCAGCGGGTGTCTACTCGGGGCTGCCATGGGTGAGGTGCTGGTGAACAAGCTCCAGTAAGTGAAAGCACCAAACAGCGAGCCCGCGCGCGCTCTTCTTGCAAAGCTGACTTGGTACCCAAACAGTGAGCTTCAAGCCCTGCCCGAAGATATCCACCTTTTCTGTCCTCGGACCTCTGCAGATCAACACGGCGTGTATCTCGACGAAGACTTGGTCGGCCAGCTGGAGGACGAGGATGAGGCGGAGAAGCGCCAGAGACTCAAGAAGCTATCGGAGGCGGAAGCCAGGAAAACCCTTGTGCTTGACTGTCTTCCCATCTTCGCTTTTGACGGCTCTGATGCCGCAGGATATCAACAATGGCTGAAGGAGAAATTGAACCAGGCGATGACGTCCTGCGACGTCTGCATCAGACTGTTCCACAGGGCCCGGTCGGAGCTGCAGCACAAACTGGAAGAAGAATACGACCCTGAGGAAGTCGCAACATTCATGGGCGTGTTCGACAACATGAACTTGGAGCGTATCACCAGCGGTCTGGACCACGCGGCCGAGCTTCTACGGAATGCACCACCCGAGTCGCGCGGCATCGCGAGTCTGGACAGCGAGGGCATGTACGCGCTGTTTGAGTCTCTCAGCTGTGAGGCCCTTTTGAAGAACGAGGCCCTTCTTACAAGGCATTTCGATGAACCTTTCAACCTCGTGCAAACCAGGAAGAGGCTACGGCTCGGCACTTACACGGCGGCCATGACAAGATTTCTTTTCAGCACGAATGAGGACCGCTATGTCTGGGCCGTATCATCCTATACCAAATTCAAGCGTGGTCTGACCAAGACCGAGTTCGCTGCTGCAGTGCGCGATCCTTTGTTCGACGCCATGAAAAGGGTCCAGCTTACGTGCCTGGAGGCCGCCTTTCTGCCGGCCTTCTGGGGAGGTGTGAGGATCATCATGGACAAGCTGGATAAGGAACTCATCACGCATTCTCTCCGCGCCATTGATATTGACGTGTGCAAACTTGCGCTTGAGCATCTGCAGTTCGATTTCAGCGGCTTCAAGGATCTCATCGGCACCCTCCAACAGCTTCTCGAGAAATCTGCTGTTGACTTCTGGGACGCTATGGGCGCCATATCGCCAGTCACAGTCATCGAACAAATCCTGGGCAACAAAACCCTTGAGCAGATCCTGCTCCGTGCCCAGAAGCAGGATGCCTCGGAATCCCAAACGCTGGACGAAGTGTTTGGTTGGGTCACCCCGTTCTTTGCGTCAATCAAGCCCTCGAATCAGACACCGGCCTGCCGTGCTCTCGTTCACCAACTCTTGACGCGCTTTCAACAAGACAGGTACTCGCGGGCGTCCCGAGCGTACTGTTATGAGCTAGGTCTTCGCGTCCTCTTGCAGACCATACGCAAGCTTAATGAGGGCAACACTCGCTCTGCCTTCGTGGGCTACGCTACTGTATCGGATATGCTCGATTTTGTCAACATCCACGTCGAAGATATCCTGGCAACGATCAGGGTATCTCGCAGTCTTCAGCAGGACTCTGATTTGGTAGATCTGGGTCTCGGCGTCATTCAGTATACGCTGAATCTGGATTGCTTGTCCTTGGATGTGGATAGGGACACATTGCTGCGCGGTGAACAGCTGCAACATGATCTGAACACTAGTAGCTCCCCCATCTGGGACACCATCATCAAGGCAATCCATCCCGGCGATGTTGAGCTTGCTACCAAAGTGCTGCTGGGTACTGGAGTCCTGGTCGGGACAGAGAAGTTCATCGCCAAAACTGGGGTCCAGATGTCGAAAAGCATGAACTGGTGGAATAGCACATTTCACGGCTTTTCAAGGGCCGTGACTAGTGTCCTTGAGAAGCTCTCTGATTTCTCTCCCAGCGATCTCGACAAGCTTTTCGACTCGAGAGAGTCTGCTCATGCCGTCATCATCCACCTTTTCTCTTCGGAACCGGATCCCCGGCAGGCAGCTGTAGAGGTCATCAAAGCCGTGAGCTCTCAAGACAGTCGTAGAGATGCTCTCGCCCATATCATCAAGGCCTTCTATTGGAATGCTCTGAAGCCAGTTGAGCAGACTTTGCGACGCATAGCGAGGCGAAAGGTGTTTGCGCCGACACCAAGCATGCTTAAACTCTGCACGGATATTGTGGATGCTCTTTGCAGCCCGCAGGATGGCATTTTGAGGTCACGCGCTCTGACTGCGGATGAGGCAGATTCAACGGAGCTGGTATGGTCAACTCTGTGGCAAGCACTGGCGACTATATTCGATAAGACGGAAGACTGGAGCAACGTCGGCCACGATAAGACACGCATGATGGATTTCTGCCGCGATACCATGCAATTTGCAGACACCCTCTTTGATGATTACAGCCATTTCGCCAGCGCTCTCAACCAAGCCACCAGCCAGAGCACCGACGACGGAGACCAATATCAGTCAGACACGGGCAAGCTGCTACTGAAGTGGCCGCAGAATGCCATGACCGACATGGTCAAATGGCTCCGGCTGCGTGACGAATTCCTCGTCAGCAAAGCCGTGGCACTAACAAGCAAACTGCTCGCCCGCCTACGGGATGTCGACATTGACATTACTGATGATACCAGGCTGTTCATTGAGGAAATCATCAACGGGAAGATCAGGACCAAGCTCACGCCCAATCAACAGGCTGAATTGGAAAGAGCTCTCGAGAAGCACCTGGGCTACTCTATCAGGAAGGAAGAGAGGGTCCCTAAGAAGGCCAAACAAGGAACGATTAGTGCATGGGCGACGAGCGCCACGGGCAAGGCTTCTCCAGCAAGCTCGGGAGCCGAAGAGTCTGACAGCCTCAGCAAAGTTCTTGCCGATAGTTCGAAAGCAGCGGAAGCATGGAAGCAGCGACAGCAAGCAATGCAGCAGCAGGCGAAGGCAAAGAAGGTTACTGAGCTGCCTAAGCCCGACCGAAGTGAGTTCATGCGTCAACGCGAGAGGGAGAAAGAACTGCTCAAGAAGCAGAAACTGGAGGCTAT
The DNA here is from genome assembly GCA_037356115.1 of Neofusicoccum sp. Z2. Taxonomy (NCBI): domain Eukaryota; kingdom Fungi; phylum Ascomycota; class Dothideomycetes; order Botryosphaeriales; family Botryosphaeriaceae; genus Neofusicoccum; species Neofusicoccum sp. Z2. The sequence goes on from JBAWJY010000003.1 coordinate 144,328, forward strand.
TCAGCGAGCCAAGAAGAATTTGCCTCTGTTGGGCGTTGCTGCTCAGACGGCAGAAGCAGGGTCTGGCACACGTGGCATCGGTGTAGCTGGAAAGGATCACAGCGTTAAGGGGGAAGGAGTGATGGTCTCTTCTGATGAAAGCGAGGATGATGATGAAGACGAGATCGATGAAGAGCTCTTCGGCCCATCCGTCAAAAAGGAGGCCAAGGCCACGAAAGCAAAACTCCCTCTCCTGCCCCAGGGTCCCGTCAAAAAGAGGAGAGTCGTCCGGTCCTTCAAAGACATGCGCGCCCGTTTGGCTCCCGATCTATCATCCTTACACAAGATGATCCTGAGCTGGGAATACTTCCACGACGGGGATTTTCCGCCAAACTCTCGAACCGACATCTACACCAGGGTCCCGAACAAGTTCCACTCGCCGGTCGATTATCAGAACACGTTCCAGCCCCTTCTCACGCTAGAAGCTTGGCAAGGCTTTGTCAAGGCGCGGGAGGAGGGTAGCTTCAGGCCATACGAAGTCAAGGTCATCAACCGCTCCAACGTCGATGCCTTCATTGAGCTCAGCACGAACATGTCGCATGCGGATAACAAGGAGGTCTCGATTTCTGAAGGGGACATTTGCCTTCTGTCCAAGTCACCACAGCCAGCCAACGCGCCGGATGCGCCCCATTGCCTCGCCAGGGTCTACCGCATCACCCGAAAGAAGGCGCATCTCGAGATCCTGTATCGCCTCGTCCACGGCTCTGCTCTGCTCCCATCGCTCGTCCCGAACGCCATCGTGCACGGTGTCAAAATCCAGTCAATCACCCCTCTCGAGCGTGAATACGGCGCGCTGCTGGGTCTGCAGTTTTATGACCTTTGCGATGAGATTCTCAAGGCCAAACCGTCGCCCTTGCTGAAGTACCAGGATAAGCAGCTGGAGTCATTTAGGGAGACCTATAATCTGAACAAGGCTCAAGCAAAGGCAGTAAAGTCGGCAATCGACAATGATGCCTTCACTCTAATCCAAGGGTAAGATTAACCATCCAGTTTGCTGGGGTAAATGCTAATCGGAATGCAGTCCTCCTGGTTCTGGAAAGACGAAGACTATCGTCGCTATCGTCGGTGCTCTCTTGACGGATAGTCTCAGAAGTGGCGGAGGCACGGTTATCAACAAGCCGCACCCGACCGGCATGAATCCCGCCGTAGTTCGCAACAATGCCCCGGCACCAAAGAAGCTGCTCGTCTGTGCGCCGAGTAACGCTGCCGTTGACGAGTTGGTGATGCGTTTCAAAGAAGGAGTTAAGACGACCAACGGCCAGCATCGCAAAATCTCGGTTGTCAGGTTGGGACGAAGCGACGCCATGAATGTCAATGTCAAGGACGTGACTCTGGACGAGCTTGTCAATGCTAGACTCAACATTCATCCTGACCAAAACGGCAACCAGCGAGAGGAAACCGGAAAACTCATGAAAGAGCACCAAGCCGTTTCGGAGAAGCTCAGGGAGGCTCGTGAGAAGCTTGACTCTGGCGAGGTCAAAGGCGAAGCACTTTCTCAGCTCAAAGACGAGTTCGATACTCTCCGTCGCCGCAAGACCCAGCTCAGCATACAGATCGACAATGCCAAGGACAACGAAAGCACATTGAGTCGTCAAGCTGATCTTAATAGGAAGCGGGCTCAGCAATCCATCTTGGACGAAGCTCACGTCATCTGCGCGACACTTAGCGGTTCAGGCCATGAAATGTTCCAGAACCTGAACATCGAGTTTGAGACGGTCGTCGTCGACGAAGCCGCGCAGTGTGTTGAGATGAGCGCCCTGATTCCTCTCAAGTATGGCTGTGCAAAGGCGATCCTGGTCGGAGATCCCAAGCAGCTGCCTCCTACCGTCTTTTCCAAAGAAGCTGCGCGCTTCCAGTACGAGCAGAGTTTGTTCGTCCGGATGCAGACAAATCATCCAAATGACGTCCATCTACTCGACACGCAGTACCGTATGCATCCGGAGATTAGCTATTTCCCATCTCAAACTTTCTACGATGGGCGGCTTTTGGACGGCGATGACATGGCCGGTCTGCGAGAGAGACCGTGGCACAGCAGCATGCTGCTCGGTCCTTATCGCTTCTTCGATGTTCAGGGCCAACATCAAGCAGCACCCAAAGGTCACTCCCTCATCAACATCGCTGAGATTGAAGTCGCTATGGCTCTCTACAGTCGTTTGATGACGGACTTCAAGGACTGCGATTTGCGGGGTAAAATCGGCATCATCACGCCTTATAAATCGCAGCTGCGTGAACTCAAAAATCGCTTCGCACGCCAGTACAGCGAATCCGTCTTCGAAAACGTTGAGTTCAACACGACGGACGCGTACCAGGGTCGTGAGAGCGAGATCATCATCTTCTCGTGCGTGCGTGCTTCACCGGCGGGCGGCATCGGTTTCTTGCAGGACATTCGACGCATGAACGTTGGTCTCACACGTGCCAAGAGCTCGCTGTGGGTGCTCGGAAACTCGCAGTCTCTGGTTCGCGGCCAGTTCTGGAAGAAGCTGGTCGAGGACGCACAGAAGCGAGAGAGGTACACGCAGGGCAACGTGATGGCCATGCTCAAAAAGCCTTCATCCAACTTCCCGGCGCCAAAGGGCGCGTTCTCGAAGCCAATCAACGGCATCAAGGTGACCAAGCGGGAGTCACCAGAGGTCAAGCAGGAACCGCGGTCTGTGCGCAAGGCGAGCACGTCATCTGAGAGCAGCACGAAGGTCAATACGGAGCCCAGGAAGCCGGCTCCTGATCCCATCAAGAAGGAGGAGGTGGCTGCGGACGATGAGTGGGGTGATTTCTTCAACGGCGGCGAGCAGGCACAGGACGAAGATGTCGACATGAAGGATGAGTACGATCAAAAACCCGTTGTCAAGAGCAACTCTGCAACGCCGATTCCCGCGGCCCACAGAGCCGAAACGTCATCAAGACAAAGCTCCGAAGCACCCGCCGACCCTCCTTCCCGTCCCGGCTCTGCCAGCAACGCTGCCGCCAGTGGACCGGCCAGACCTAGGATGGTGCCGCCCAAGCAGAAGAGGAAGGCGGACCCGTTCATGCCGCGGAATAACAAGAGAACGAGGCCTTAGGGTTCCGATTGGCTGCATCGAGGGACCGTTTGTTCCCCGGTTCACAGATCTTCACGCAGGGCTGCTGCTTCTCCGTGCTGGCCGGTGTCGAGATTCGATGATGGCCACCCGCAGGTCCCGGGCCTGGAGGAGAACAGCATGATTCCATCAGCATCACCTGAGCATTATTCGGCGTTTTTTTTTTTTGAATCCATCGTTGGGACGAATTCGGGAAGTGAAGCATCATTGAGCGCTACTATTCGCCGCAGCGGGTGGCGGGTGCAGGAAGCTAAAAGGGGAACGGGGAAAAGCGTCTTTGCTCGGGTTCAATGTATCATATAGAAAGGGTTGAGACGCGTGTGGCGGTGCTGCGTTTTGGGGGGGAGGGGAGCGGCACTGGATCGCTGGGGAGGCCGGGGGCTTTCTTGGTGAGGCGGATAGGGATAGGGATTCTTGCTAGGTAGCGCGTGTGGGTGCATGGTGCCGAGCGTGAGTGACTCCAACTCCTTTCTTTTCTCCCACGCGGCGGCGGGCCACGAGGCCGCAGCAGCGCAGACCGCCTGTCTCTGGGTGTGGTTGCACGCTCAGGGCCCGGCCATTCGGGACGCTGCCGCAGGCGCAGCTTGTGTGCCCACTGCGTCACGCCAGCAAAAAGAAAGCTCGCATTCCCGACGACAGCGCTGCACGTCAGGCGTCAGCGCGAGGCGTGACCAGCGCGTCCGCCGACTCCCCCTCGCTCGCGCCCGGTCACTTGATCCTCGGTGCGTGCAAACCCTCCGACTGGAGCTCCGTCGACCAGACCGCCGGCCGCTCTTTAATCTCCGCTGCTGCTTCCATCGAAGTTCCACAGAATCCATCCAACCTGCTGCTGGCGATCCCCTGTTTCAGGCCGTGTTCTCTCGCATGCCGCTGCGCCAGCCCACTGCCACTCTGACTCCCCCCGCCAGCCGGCCACGCCCCAGGCGCCAACAGCCCAGCGTTGATGAGCAGGCAGCCGACCACTCAGCCGGCAAACCGACACCGGGCCTGCGCCGGGGGGCTGAGATGCGGCCGAACTCCTCCCTTGCGTCCGACCCAGTATCGATGATTTGCCCAACCTGCCCGCGCCTCCTCCCCACGCCCTCCGGCCGCCGTGTGTGTCCCCGACCATCAACCCGTTTTCGGCGAGCGCACCGTGTTGGATGTAGCACAGCAGTTGTGGGCGCTTCTCCCGTCCTTCCTCCTGCTCTGCCCCCGTGGAAACTGCGCTTTTGGTGGAGCCATGGTGGCCCGGCGGCCTGGGATCCCACGGAGATAGCTCCCATGAGGCGAGTGGGACACCGCAAGAGCGCTTGAGAGCGAGCTAGCCTCGGGGCAATCGGCTGCTGCTGCTGCTGTTGTGCAACAATGGACTCCTCTTTGCCGCCCTCCACCTCCACCTCCGCCTTACTCCCTCTGAATCCTCTGGCCCGTTCCGGGAACGTGTGCACGCGCATGCTGACGGTTGCACCGGAGGTTACGAGGAGGGTATGGGGACGTCTCGCAACTAAGTGAAGCGAGGTCGATGAGCACAAGAGCACGTTGCTTATATTGCCCGCCCAGTGCTGCAGCAGCTTGCTTGCTTCAGCTTTGCTTGAGCTGCAAAGCACGTTCGTCAGATGAACAGGCCCGCCCGCTCGTAACCGCCCGATCTGCTTTCCCGCAACCTGTTGGTCGGTTCTCACCCCCAGCTCGTTGTCAATTGCTTCAGAGTTCCCGACCTACATAACCCGCCTGCACCGTTGAGCACAGCGCGAGAAGACAGGCATTGCTTGTACGCAGGCGCCACCGGCAGAAGACCCCAGCATTCCCGGTCTAGAAACAGAAGGAAGCGGTAAAACGCATCACCAGCAGCGGCCCAGGCCCACAGATCGAGACCGGAGCGGACCAGGACACCGGACTCTGCCGTCTCCTCATTCGGGTCGTGCACTGCGAGTCTGACACCACAACGGCGTCTGACGGTCACGCCGACTACCGGACATCCCGTCCAACCCAAGTACCGTCCAGTCGTTCCGTCCCGACCCCCTTCCGCCGGCTGTTCGTTGTCGTCACGTTCCCTTGACCGACAAATGCAGCCAGCCGTTGACAGTGCTACCAGCCGTGGACCTCCTCCCACCTCTGCGCCATTTCATCCCCATTCTCGTTCTCATCGCCGGAACCCGTCGCCCTTGATCTTCATGAACCACACTCCCCGCGCCTTCGAGAGCAGCGCCACCTGCCGCACCACTCGAAGCAGTGCGGAGCTCTACGGCGGTGACGACGAATCGGAGGAGCCACAGCAGCAGCCCTTCCACCTTCTGGAAGGAAAAAGCATAAACGACCCCGACAGGGGCAGCCGCAACAGCAACGCCCCATTTCCGACCAACGCCACAGACACGAACACCAACACCCGCGACCGCTCCAGCTCCGGCTCACCCTGCTGGTGGAACCTCCCCGACCAGCCCTTCTGGCCCGAAAACCACTGGACCACCGCCGCCACCGAGGACGACGACAACGGCGGCGGCCTCCACCTCATCAAAAACAGCAAAACCGAAGCCTCGCCGCCCAGCACGATCACCGCCTCCACACCGCTGCTCCAGCGGGCCCCCCGCAACCAGAAACAAGCAACCCAGGCGCAGACGCAGCACAAAAGCGCCCCTGCTGCTCGCAAGAGCCTCCACATCGACACTTCCTTCGCAGCCGTCAACCCCGACCGCCGCCCCTCCCTCCCTAACCCTAGTCAACACCTCCTGCTCCGCCGCCCCGTCACCCGCGGCCGCCGCTTCTCCTGCGATCACCCGCTCGAGACGCCGCCGTTCCTGCTGCCTCGCGAACAGGCGTCCGCCATCAGCAACACCAGCACCACGACCACGACGTCGGCCCATAGGCGCAACAACAACAGCAGCAGCGGCAAGAAAATGATGGCAGCGGCAGCAGCAGCAGGCGTTCCGATGCACAAGCCGTGCGTCGGCGTGCCGAGGGATGCGCAGTATACGCGCTTCGACCTGGCCGACTTCTTGAAAAACACGGGACCGGGAGTGGAGAGTAGTAGTAGCCTTGCGAGCGGGAGTGTGAGGTCGGGGAGGAGGGGGAGTAAGGGGAAGCATAAGAGTGCGTTGAGGTTTTTGGGGTATAAGAGGAGGAAGAGCTTGGCGGAGAGGGTGGGGACGGTAGAAGGGTGAGTTGAGCCTGTTTCTCCTCAATGCTGTTGTTCTTTATTTTTAGGACTGCGCTGCGGCCTGGTTGTAGTTGGGTGGGTGGCTCTTCAGTGTTTCGGCTGGATATGGAGGGTTTGCATTGAGGTGGAGTAGCTGACGAGTGTAAAGGGGACCGGGAGTGTCGCAGCCGCCACCCGAAATGTTCATCCCGGCACAAGGAGTCGTTCAGAAGAAGTCCAAAAGCGGTAAGTGAAGGCTTCTAGAAGGGATGAGGGGAACGGATACTGATATCTAAAAAGGTACGAAATACTTGCAGATTGTCACGGACCAAAGCCCTGTGGACAGTCAATCGCTGGCCAATCAATCCCTGAATCCGTCGAAGAGGTAGAAACCCTAGATCGCTTTTGCAACCATATGGACTGACGGGCGTAGTAATGAAATGCTGTCCATGAAACGGCGCTCGGCGTCTCTGCCAGATAAACTGAATAGTCTTGGAACCGACCAGTTCGACACATGGCTGTCATCGCTTGGGCTTCAGCAAAGCCCTGACCCATCCGAGGCTGACGCAACTGAGAATGCTCCAAAGGGACAGTTGCGTGTGACAAATCCCAATCCCACAGCGCCGTCATCCGACGCGCAGTCCTTGACTGCAGCAGAGAGCATACGTCTTGTGAGTGAGCCTGAGATCAAGACGTCATACGCTGTGGCCACAGACGCGAAAGCGGCGCTGTTCAGCAACCCGCCCTCGTGCTTGCCGTCGCCGACGGCCGTGATCACATCCGAGAGCATCGAGCCGGTGTCGACGTCTTCAGAGGAAGACGAGCGTCCGACAACGTCAGACACCGATCGCACTGTCCAAGAAGATGCTCGCCAGCCCCTACGACGCCCGACAAGCAGCGAGCGTCTCGCCGGCCAGGGCATGCGTCGGCCGTCCAAAGAACAGGGGAGGGTCTCGCCCAGCACGACTACGTCGTCCAATTCCGCAGACGAGATGAACGGCCATAACCGCGTGGACTCGGTCATGACGGACACGTCCTCCTCAACCGACCGCGACGAGCTCAGAGCCGGAGCAATCCACCTGACGCGCCGCAGCCGCGAAGACAAGATCCGCGCCCGCAAGCTGCGCGATCTCCAAAAGAAACGCCACCACAACATCGACGAGATCATCGCGCAGCCGCTCGAGGAGGAAGAAAGAACCAGCCCCTCCTCATCCCCTACCACCACCACTCCCCGCGACCAACTCGACCGCGCCAAAATGATCCTCAAGCGCAAAAAAGACGAACACAACCTCCGCCCCGCCTCCCTGCTCCTCCTCGCAGACCCCCACCACGACCACTCCCCCAGCTACACCACCGGCTACACCCCCCTCTCCGACCACATCACCCTCACCCCCGTCATCACCGTCGCCGAACAGATACCCCTCCCCCGCGGCCGCGCCGTCAAGAAGCCTCCTCCTCCGCGCCTCGTGCTGCGCGACCACCATCACCGCCGCCGTAGCGGTAGCGCGTCGTTTTCGTCGGCGGCGAATAGACCGCGTGCGGTTGCTGTGAGGACGAGCTTGAGCGCGCCGCCGGCGGGGGTGAAGGGTGAGTGTGGTGGGGAGGACTTGACGGCGGTGGTTCGCGAGGGTGGGGGGAGGGGTGGGAGGGCGCAGCAGCACCAGCAGTATGTGGCGTATAGGCACGGGCAGGCGGTGCAACGAGCGGGCGGTTGTTCTTCTTCTTCTGCTGATGACGTCGTCGGGGGGAATGGGAATGGGCGGGGCGGTGGTGGTGGTGGTGGTGGTAGGAGGGGCGTGGCAGCGAGGCGCGCTTCGTCGTTGAAGTTCGTGCCGGGAAGGGAGGAGGATGATGATGATGATGACAATGATGAGCTGTGGCTTTATCGGCCGCGGGAGCAGCAGCGACATCCTCGTATCACCGCCCAGAAGAACAACAGGGACTCCCACACCAGCACCGGAAGCAGCACCAACCACCACCACCACCACAACCGCTTCTCCAATTACACCCTCCAGACCCCCTCCGCCATGTCTGTCGTCTCCTCCTCCTCCTCCTCCTTTTCCCCTTCCTCCGGCCTCCTGGCCGCCACCGCCGCCGCACCCGCACCCGCACCCGCACCAACCCACGCCTCTACCCCTTCTTCTTCCAGCTCGTCTTCCGACAACAACAACAACAACAACAACAACAACAACAACAACGGTGGCGGGGCGAGTGGTGGTGATCACGTCAGTGTAGGAAGTAGCAGCAATGCGAGCAGGAAAAAGATCAGCCGCGAGCTCCTGGAATCTCGGATCGAAGCGCTGGAGCGGCAGAATCGGTTGCTGGAGGCGGCGCTGCAGGCGGTGTTGAGGACGAGTGGGTTGTTGAATCGGTGTGCTTCTTGCTCTGCTGGGGGGGAGGAGGTGGTGGGGGGAAGGAGGAGGAGGGAGAGTAATGGGAGTTTGGGGAGTGGGGTTACGGATGCGGGGACGGAGGTTAGTGCGTTGGATGTTTATTTGGGGACGAGGATGGGGAGGGGGTGAGTGGGGGGAGTGGGAGTGGGGGGTTGGAGGGTTGAGGGGTTGAGGGGTTGGTGGTGGTGGTGGTGGTAGTGAAGAGGGGGTGGCTTCTTCTTCTTCTTCTTCTTCTCTAACATCTTCCTTTAATGGTTTGGTGGCTGGTTTTTGACGATATCTTTTCTAGCGGTCTCTCTTTTTCCCGTGCTCTTTTTATCGACGATCGCTCTCGTTTCTTTGCTCTTGTACATCTAGGACGGGAACTGGGCTACGGTGGATTGATGAGCATCTCGACGGTCGGTCGGGAGCGCATGTCTGATGAAGAAAACGAATAACATGGGCTTCATCTGAACACGACCTGAATATGGACTTGACCTGCTCTCACTCCAAACAGCCTCCCTTGTACAGCACTGCGCGGCGTTCCATCAGGCGGGCAGTGGCGGCCAGGGGGCGGCGCCATCTCGGACGCGCGTGCTGCGGCTCGGGAGAAAAAGGGCAGGAGGTCTCGACAAGCCAACGGCGAAGCCGAGGAGACGGGCTGTGCGGTGTGCGAGGGCAGCGGGGCGTGGGCGGACGTGTGGCTGACGACGCGGGCTCGGCGAGATCTGGCGGCCTAAATTTAGGTAGCGAAAAGCGGATGAGCGCAGGCGCCGCCGATCAGGAACAAGGGTCCCGCCCGCCCGCCGCAGCTGCTCCAGCGACGTACCGGTAAACTCTCCTTTTTCTCGTCTCTCCGCCTCAACTCACTCACTCGCTCGCTCGTTCCATTGCTTCACCCTCGCCCTTCGCCAGCCGTCCATCTCTCCGCCATCGACCGAGGCCGTTCGCTTGCTCGCCCTCGCTCGCTCCAATCTCCGCCCCCGCGTCGCCCCGACCTACCGCCAGCCAGGTAGACCTCCAGCCATCCAGCCAGCCAACCCGCTCTCTCCAGCCCTCAGCTCCTCTCTCGCGCCCCCCATCGACCCGTCTCGCTTCTCCTCCATCCTCCGTCCTCGCCCCCTCCACGCAACAGCAACACCGCCAACCGCCGCCGCCACCATGTCCATCCTCTCCGACCCCCACGCCCCCCTCTTCAGCACCGAGCTCATCTCCCCCGCCGTCCAAGCCGCCCTCCCGCAAGGCTACTCCGTCCGCCCCATCCAGCGCTCCGACTACGCCCGCGGCTTCCTCGACGTCCTGCGCGTGCTGACGACCGTCGGCGACGTGGACGAGCGCGCGTGGGACGAGCGCTACGACTGGATGAGCAGGCGGAACGATGAGTATTTTTTGATTTGCGTGCTGGATGGGGAGGGGAGGATTGTGGGGACGGGGGCGTTGGTTGTGGAGAGGAAGTTGTGAGTTAATATTAATTCTTTTTGTCCCGTTGATGCGGTTTGCTGATGGGGGGCGGGGTTTTTGCAGCATTCATAATCTTGGGCTCGTTGGGCATATTGAGGATATTGCGGTGGCGAAGGATCAGCAGGGGAAGAAGTTGGGGTTGCGCATTATTCAGGCGCTGGATTTCGTTGCGGAGAAGGTGGGCTGCTACAAGGTGTTTTTCTTCTCTCTCTCTCTCTCTCTCTCTCTCTCTCTCTCTCTCTCTCTCTCTCTCTCTCTCTCTCTCTCTCTCTCTCTCTCTCTCCCTCTCTCTCCCCTGTTCGGGCATGTGGCTGATGATTTCTCCCCCACCCAGACCATCCTCGACTGCTCCGAAGCGAACGAGGGCTTCTATGTCAAGTGCGGCTTCAAGCGCGCAGGCCTGGAAATGGCTCACTACTACGAGGCTCCCAAGTCCCACGTCTGAGACAGACGAGGCGGTGCGGAGATGATGAGGAAGGAATAGAGACAAATGATATACCTGGATTTGCGGAGAGGTCATGTTTGAACTTTTGTATGACTATGAGATAATAGAAGGGAACGCACGCGGTTTGCGAGATTTTGGGTGCGTCTACCTGCATAGAATGGAGGTGCGCCACAGAGAGTCTGGTTAAGGCAATCTTTTGTACCTTATGTTGTTCAAATGAATTTTCATTGAGGAATGCTGTAGCTGCTGGCAGAAGAATTTCTGCTTTGAATTTGGTTCTCTGGACTCGAGTGCGGAAGAGCATATGGCGCTCTGGTGTTTTGTTCCTGGTGGCGTTCTTGCACTACCACCAGATGTATAGCCAGCCGGTTGTCAGCCTGTTCGAATTGTCAAGGGCTTTCAACACTTCTGCAGACTATTAGGAGAATGGGATACGGGAGGCAAACATCGCTGAGCATCGGCGGTGGACTTATAAAATAACTCAAACAGAGGGACGCTGCACAAACTTATAGGTCACAGTTTCAGTAGCAGTCTCTGAACACGAGCCCGACAAGATCGTTTCACTACACTCCTGCTGCAGATAACCACGCAACTAGGCTAAAAAAAATCATCCGCATGGTCGATGTGGAACCGGCACACGTCATAGGCCGAGCTTCTCTAGTCTCGTCATCCCGCTGCACTTTCGGCCGAAGTTTTGCCCCTTCGACTATTACGGTCTCTTCTTCGATCCTTCAAATCAACACATGTACAGCTTAACATTCCAATACATCGCGGAATGGCCTCGTACTACATCATCCTAAAGATTGGGCGGGTATTTGCTCCATGTCTCGAGATGTGTTCGATTCAAGCTAGGATCTCCAGGTGCGGAGGAGCCGTGTAAGGACAAACTAAGGGAATGAAAGCCCGCACTTCAAGTTGAAATAACGAAGATCTTAGTGCAAGCACATGTACAGGTGAGGACGAGGCCACTTGATGTTTTCTATGAATTTCACGATATATGATAGCTCTATGAATCTCGAACTCAGTGTCTTTCCCACCGAAGTAGATTCGGTAGGCGTTACAGCTTCCTACCAAAGGAGATGTAACGGTGCATAGCTTCTCGAGACCGCCAAATATGTGCCAGTAGTCATTCTTCCCGGCTATCCGTGAGGGGCTATTGGCTGAATTGGCTGTAGGGCGAAACGGGCGTACTTCCGATAAGTATCATTGCACGCTCCTCACCAGAATAACTGCTAGCGGCGGCCACAAAAGCTTTTTAATTCTAAGCACTACAAGACAAAATACGGCATAACTCTATATTATATGGCTTAAAATAAATTATTGTATATAGTAGACAATATTTAAAAGACGTGGATATAGATATAAGGAGTTGAAACTCTTATAGATATACTTTAAACTCTTTTAAATACAAGTAAAATGGATTATAGAATAGTCGCAAAGGTTGTAGTTATATAAAGGTGCGTGTACGGGAACATCTCGCTCGTGTTGGTGGAGAGCTTGCACGCTCGAGAAAGAGTAGTCGTAAAGATCGTTGTCGTGGGAAGGCGTATGTACGGGGGAGTCTCGTTCTTGTTAGCGAGGAGCCTACTCGCTCGGGAAAGAACGGTTGCAACGGTCGTAGGCTGGCGAAAGGTATTTTATCTGAAAGAAGGCGATAGTGGCTGCTATTGCGACGTGGCCAAGCATTCAGGTTTGTGCTGGTCGCCTTTCAGGCTTTTGCTGGGTCATGCTTGCTGATGCATATCCCCTCCGCATCAGTGGGGCATATGGAGCGATTGGATCCAGAGTCGCCACCAATCGACTGCCGTCGCGATTTCGCGTATCGCACTAGTAGAGACAGTGTTAGTTTGGGGGCGGTCACGAAGAAATCGCATGGCCGGCGTTCGATGGCGTTCAGTGAAGGCCAAGACACTTGAGAGATGACCGAGCAGCGGAAGCACTCCCATACTAAGACATCGTCCGAGCTGGCTTTCTCTCCGTTGTCAACGGGAGAAACTGGCAAAAACGACAGGAAAAGGTGAGAGAAAACAGAGGCCGGGCACGTACATCCGCAGGCGTTGCATAAGGTTTTGGGCCCGCTGGGGCCGCGTCGCCACTCTGGCGCGCTCGTTGCGTTGCACCACATGCAGATCAAGCTCATCGTGGCCGGCCGCTTCGGCTTGACGCGCTTCGCGGAGCTGGACAGTGCCTTCGGCGAAAAAAGGATGCCGACATCGCCGGAGACGAGCGCCTGCAGGCGATCTGTTGCGGCATCAGAGGGCTTGCTCGCGCCAGATGCGTGCTGCGGCGACGCGGTAAAGCTTATATCGCTGGCAGTAGCGGTGGCATCAGCGGTGCTGGCCGTGTTCAATGTTATCGTTGAGGCCGCCATGCTGGTGTCACTATCGTTGCCAGTTTCGTCATCAGACGCCGCGTCTGGGTCGCGTAGTTCGGCGAGCTGGCGCAGCAGCACTTGCTGCTCCGTCTTCAATTCCAGAAACGAGTCGATTTGCGCGGAGCAGGAGAGGAAGGCGGGCCGAGCCATGATAATGAAGACACCAGATGGCTCGGGATCCGGGGGGCAGCTGGGGCGGCACAGCTGGAAGTGGCCGTGGAGCTCGAAGGCGACATGGCGGGGCGCGAGAAAAGCGCTGCGCAAGCGCGCATGGAAGCGGAAGACGTGGCCGGGGTCGTCGGCGGCCAGCTGGAGCTCGTCGATAAAGACAGACGCGTCGTCGGGATGCACGAGAGCGCAGAGTGGGAAGCCGACGAGGGCGTCGACCTGGTGGCCGGTTAGCTGGAGGACGCTGGGCGAGACACGCAGGACAGTCGTCTCTCTCGTCAACACGCAGTGCAGGTCGCGGAGCGCGGCAAAGACGTGGGGGGCGTAGCCACGGCCGGGGTCACTGCCGCGGCGTTGGGGCGGCATGGCAGCGGCAGCACGCAGACAAGAGCCATGCCACGACGCCGCCCTGCGTTTTAACAGCGGCAGGGACAGCCCGCACCAGACCCGCGAGGCCGCGGTTAAGGGCATCGGTCTAGGCCCAGTGGCAAAAAGGCGGATTGCGGTTGAGGGCAGCGGTCTAGGCCCCGTGGCAAAAAAGGCGCATTGCGGCTAGCGCAGGCCGGCCGGCATTGTTGCTAAGTAGAACCAAAGGCGCTGCGCAAGTACCTGCGCCTTCCACTTTGCGCTTCTCTATTCCCTGCGTGCTGCACTTGCCGCAAAGCCGCCTGCTTGCTGCGCAGCCCCAGATCCAGCGTGCGCAAGAGCGGGCTCGTGAGCGCGATGCCTGCAGTGCTGGAGCTTCTGCTATACGTTGTAGCAGTCTTATTGTTCCATCCTTAGCCCAAGAATCCCATCTAAGCAGTGTCCTTTTTCTTTGGCGTGAAAAAGGAGCGAGCCGATGTATTTGGGTGAAAACCTTGAGGCGGCATTCTCCGTTGTAGGGGAGGAAAAGGCTCTGAATTCATGTCGAAAGTGACGTTGCACCATGAATTATAAGTGTGGACATCCGTCGCGCTTTTGCATAGCGCACTAGGGAGTTGAAAGTGGTGTTGGTCTGGTGTCTAGCTAATCTACTACCTTCTTACGAGGCTTTAGAATGCCGTGAATTGTCAAGCAGCAAACGCATGAGATGTATGCGAGGACCAAGGCAGAATATGCAAAGTCTAGCAGTCCTGCTAAGACGACAGCGGAACGAGAAAGAGACAGCGAGAAGTATAGTTCTGGGAGCCCCGAAAGAGAAGAGGGAGAAGAAACATAAGAGGAGTGTTTGGGAGGAGGGAAGAGAGAGGGTGAGGGCGTGATGCGGAACCAGGCCCGCAGCTAAGGGGCTAGTGGGACAGCGGTCGGCTGGAGAGTGGGGAAAGGAGATAGGAAAGTGAAAAATGGATGCAAGAAGATCAAAAGGCCCCTTGGCGCCACCGGAGACCGTAAACAAATTCCTCTTAAGTCGGTAGCGAAGTCTAAGCGGCTAGTCCCAAAGAAGTAACGGTCGGCGCGCCGGTAAGGTTGGTGTGTATACTCCAAACTAAGCAGGCGTTGGGTAGCGCGCTGTTAGTGCGTGGCTTACCGGCAGGTGCTTATTACGAGCACGCAATCGAGGCCTGTGATTGGCAGTTTGTGGGCGCTGTCTCGCCTTGCCACTGCTTCTCACCCGGGGCTAACTCCGCCCTAGCCTTTTGTCTTGCAGCCCGGCGAGCACATTCAAATCTGCCACTCCGCGCTCCTGCTCTCCTGATCCTTTTCATCCTTGTGCTCTGTCGCTCCCGTCATGGCCCCGGTCACAACGCCGGCGCCTAAGGCTCGCCTCGCCCAAGAGCGGGCGCGGGAGCGTGAAGTCTACTCGTGCGTCTCTGCCTCGAACCATCATTTCCGTCCTTGATTTGCCTGACCTCCTAGCAGCTACTATCCGCTTCTGCGGGATATCCCGGACTTTACGTCCAGCCTCGAAAATGCTGCCGATGTCTTCCCTCCCCGCAATCACGTCCCGCGCGCCTCTCTCGACCCCGTCCTCACCGCGTTTGCTCAGCTCGGCACCCTGCGCCTCGACGCCTCGCGCTCGTTGATCTCACTGATCGACAGCCAGTCGCAGATCGTTCTGGCCGAGTCTACCAAGACGCTCTCACTGCGCAGCCACCTGACTGGCGATGATAATAACGGTCTGTGGCTGGGCGCGGCCAAGTTCCCTCGTGCCTACGGCCTCTGCCAGAACGTAGTCGAGACGCCGCATGAGCCGGCCATCATCGTTAATGATCTGCAGCTTGACGACCGCTCCGCTACTCGCCCGTTTGTGAGAGGACCGCCGAACTTTCGCTTCTATGCAGGCGTTCCCCTAAAGAGTTTGACAGGCGCGGTCATTGGCGTCTACTGCGTTTTCGACCATGTGCCGCGCAATGGTCTTGACCGTGCTCAAGTCCTGTTCATGCAGGAAATGGCTGCCACAATCGTCTCGTATCTGAGCACCTCTCGCGCCCACGACGCCAATCGCAAGGCTGAGAAAATGGTCCGCGGCCTAACGTCTTTTGTGACTGGCGCTGCCGACCTCCAGAGAGATGTCGAGCTCGACGTGCCGCGTCTCCCTGAAGATCCGTCTGCGTCATCGCCTTTCCCATCGCGTGACCCGACGAGGATGACGTCGACAGCAAAGTCAACCAAGTCAAGTCCGTCCGATAAGCTTAAGGGCACGGAGCGGGAGGATGAAATCATCGCCTGGCAAAACGGCATCCTCCCTCCTGGCACCAAGCGCATGTTTTCTCGTGCCGCCAATATTATGCGAGAAGCAAGCGACCTCCAGGGTGTCGTTTTTTTCGACGCCTCCCTGGCAAACAGTTCCTCCCCAGGCGAGAGCCCCCCACCATCGGGAACCGATGACAGCGATACTGAAATCTCCGAGGTCTTGGAGAGCTCTACTGAAAATTCTTCCGGATCTAAACCTTCGTCGTCGTCTTCAAATGGTCGGCATGCCGTATGCAAAATACTTGGGTTCGCCGATGCCGATCGCTCAAGTCGGGATGGCAATTTGCCGCAGCGGGATTACCTAGGCCTTACCGAGGAGTCGCTCAAAAGGCTTCTGACCAGGAATCCGCAGGGTAAAATTTTCAACATTTCCAGATCAAGCGTCGATGAAGCGCCAAGAAAGAGTACCAGGAAAGGGAGAACTAGGCATAGTACAGCGGTCGAGGCCATTGTGGATGTTGCGCATGACGCGCATAGCGCTGCTATTATACCTCTATGGGACTTCGAACGGGAGCGATGGTTTGCCGGATGTCTTTGCTGGGTTTCGACTCCTTATCGGCTGCTAGAGCACGGCTCTGATCTTCTTTATCTTCGCGCTTTCGGCCATAGCATTATGGCTGAGCTAAGCCGTCTGGATGCCGCTGCAGTTGATCAGGCGAAGACTACCTTTATCGAGTCGATATCGCACGAACTCCGATCACCTCTCCATGGAATTTTAGGCGGAGTCGAATTTCTGCAGGACTCGTCCCTTGATGCCTTGCAAAATGATACTCTAAACACTGTCGCAAAGTGTGGTCGGACTTTGCTCGACACGGTGGAGAACGTTCTTGAGTATTCAAAGATCAATGAGCTTACCGGCCCGTTCTCTAATAAGGTCTCTTCTGGCACCATGAGGCTGCGACGTGCAATTATGCACCCTTCTGGCACTAGTCCAACCGTCGATATTTGCCAGCTTACTGAGGAGACGGTCGAAGCTGTTTTTGCAGGACATTCCTACAGCAGAATGACTCCGCACCTTGGCCCAGAGGACAAAGACTTCTCCAACGTTCAAAGTCCCATATCGCCGCCAGCGACCGGGCAGTTTAGCCGGAAGCCCGTACGCGTGGTTCTTGACCTTCCGGTCCACCCGTGCTGGACCTTTGAAGTGCAACCAGGCGTATGGCGCCGCATCATTATGAACGTTTTTGGGAATGCGCTGAAGTATACGGATGCTGGTTTTGTTCGCGTTGCTCTTGTGGCAGAGGACGTTAGCGAGACACATGCTAAGGTTATGCTGACCGTCATCGATTCCGGCGCGGGAATGTCGGCCAAGTACGTGCAGGATGGCCTATTTAAAGCTTTTTCCCAAGCGAATTCCTTCTCTGCTGGTACGGGCTTGGGCATGAGTATAGTGCGGCGTCTTGTCCAAGGCCTCGGTGGTGAGCTTTCTGTGGAGAGTCGCGTTGATGTCGGCACAGAAGTCAAAATCTGTGTTCATCTACCGAAGTGCTCCACGGCGATCGACGGCGGTCTTACATCGACTGTGGCAGGCCAAATAAAAGATCAACAGGTTGCCGTGGTAAGGGGAGTCTTGACACAGGGCGGCGGAACTCAAAAGCTGGCATGTGTAAGCGAGCAGCATTTCCATGCTTCCCTTGTTGGTACCTTACGAACATGGTTTGGCATTAACGTCACCACTCCGGAGGACGTGATCTCGGACAATAGTCAGCTTGTCATATACCCAGGGCCAAGGTTTAGCTCTATGTTCAAAGAGCGATCGCGAAGTGGCGTATCCGTGGTGATTGCGTCGGACGCCGTCGAAGCTGCGACTTTGAGAGCTGATCCAAAGGTCCTGGCTCATCGTATTGAGATTATCACACAGCCGTGAGTGATCCGTATCGAATGAAAATAGACCCCATCGCTAAAGCTGACTAACATTCCCATCCTAGTTGCGGCCCATCCAAACTCGCTACTATTCTTCAGCGCTATTTCCACCACCCTGACTCGAAATCTGACGCTCCGCTCCGGCCAGACATGGCAGTACCGCCAGTGCCACTTGACGGCAACAGCCCATCGAGTCTCCCTCTCCGTCCATCTTCGACAGCACAACCCCACACGGAGGATGCTCCCACTCCTAAGCTCGACGCTCCTGCCTCTCCACCCACACAACTCAACCCCACAAAGTTGTCACTCTTTCCTCCTCAGAACCCTCCTACGCCGCCAACCAGCACCTCCAGCGCACCCCCGCGCGCCACCGGTAAAGAGGTCATGATAGTCGACGACAACCCCCTTAACGTCCGCCTCCTCTCCACCTTCCTCCATAAAAGCGGTATTCCTCACGCCTCTGCCACTAACGGCCTAGAAGCATTGAACATGTTCAAAGAAACTCCTAAGCGCTGGGCGGCTGTGCTGATGGACTTGAGCATGCCCGTTATGGACGGTGTGACCGCTACGCGGGAGATTAAAGCGTGGGAGAGAAAGATCGCCAGGGAAACGGCAGTAGGGGCGGATGCAGGCAGAATGGCCATACAACAACGAGAGGGTAGCGGCGACTCTACCGATACGGTAAAAGAGAGGCAGCTGCAATCTGCGGTTCTCGAGGCAGACGGAGTGGCGCCGGCATACGAACAATCTGGTGCCATTATTCCACTCAGCAGCAGACAGGAGGGAACCGCAGACGACCCTACATCTGAGACGTCGGAATCGGCAAAAGGGCAATCACCTGCAGCTTTCCCCCCAGACAATTCAACGCAACCCTCGGGAGAGCAAACACTACCTACGACGACGGCAGCGATAACAGCATCTTCGTCCGTTCTACCGTCACTGCGCCCCATCCCCTTAGCCTCAGGCGTCCAGATTATCGTGATAACCGGGCTCGGCAACGCTACGGCGCGCTTCGAAGCGATGTCGGCGGGCGCAGATGAGTTCATGATGAAACCGATCAAGTTTCAAGCGCTGATGAAAATTTTGAAAGGGAGAATGGCCTCTTGATTCCATTGACCGTAATTTTCTTGCGGGGTTGGACATGCTGGTCAGCGTAGACGGATGCTCCTCTCTGAGTCCTCCCTTCCCCTTTTGCCTTCTATACTCTTTTCCACCAAAATTCTCCCTTAGAATCCGCTTGGGGTTTCTTCGGTCATGTTGTTAGCATGCCTTTGGTTTCCGACGTCCGGGCGGTCCACGCACGGGAAGACAATGAACTCTTATGGGGTGCCATTTGCCCTCGATCACAAATCGATTTGAGATTAGAGAATGTGGCTTTCCACTTCAAAGAAAAAAAAAAGGGGGGGGGGGCAGGGGGCCTCTCGGTGGTTTTTGAAAAGAGTGCTGTTGCGGAATTGTACGAGCCAGATTCACAAGCTTCTAGATAACGTGACTCGCGCTAGCTGGAGTGTCGTCCTTAGCTCGTTCCTTGGACCGCCGTTCTCGCACCCGTCACGAACCGAACCCCAGTTTCCTCTGCAATACTATCACTCACACCAGAGATGATATAGAGCGTGGATGTATCAGCGTGCAGATTCCGGCGCGTACGGGCTTGCATGATCCTTTGTGCGCATCCGTGAGGCTGCCTGCGCGTATGCAGGGCTTGACTTGTGCAACAGAACCTGTAAGATCATCTCCATATTTCTGTGTCTTTTTGATGCAGCAGCATAAAGGATAATTGCGGTGCACTCTGTCCTGCGTGTTGACGTTGGCGTCTTTGTCCAGCAGCACTTGGACAACCTTCACGTCGCCATCCGACGAAGCAGCCTATAGAGCATTGCTGTGCTCTCCGTCCCGGGCGTTGACGTTGGCGCCGTTTTCTAGCAGCATTTGAACCACTTTCTCGTGTCCTTCTGAAGCAGCCTGCAGCGCATTGCCGTACTCTCCGCCCTGGGCGTTGACGTTGGCCCCATTGTCCAGCAGCATCCAAACCACCTTGTCGTCTCCTCTCCATGAAGCAGCCTGCAGCTCACTGCCGCACCACCCACCCTAGGCGTGGACCTTGGCGTCATTCTGCAACAGCGACCGAACCACCTTCTCGTATCCTTTTTTCAATGCAGCCTGTGGATCCCACACGCGGGCCGCGGAGCGCGCTTCCTCCAAGCACGCGAGCTTCTGGCCCCTCAAGAGCTTAAAATCCAGGTCTTTGCACACGCCTCGTGGCAAAACCGCATTTCCCATTTGCTGGTTCAAAATGGGGCGGACAGGGCCCCGAATATTTCATCAATCCTTCGCATGTGGACTGCTCATCCATTGAGTACACACAGGATGAGAACAACACTATTCCCGGTAAGACCCGTCAAGATCTTCTGTCACAAAACAAGGCTATGCCAACTCTCCTCGACGTGCGGCGCCTTTTGCTTGATTAGCACTCAGCTTTGGTATAAATGCCTTGATCAAACGTTTTCCTGCGATCATGAGCCCAGCAAGAAGTGCAATATCTATGCTTTGAAAGTCCATTCCGTGGAGGGGTCTGGTCTGGCCCCGTGTTCAACAGAGACGGGACCGACGAGCAGCTGTTCCGAAATGTGCCTCGAGACCATTTCGTGCGGAGCTCCTGCTGACCCACCGTCCGAGGACACCTGCAGAGACGTGTTCACGTCGAAGACTTTGCAAAGCTGGAGCTGCGCCAATCGGGCGCGGCATCGGGTGACGAATACAGTACCCTTCTCGGCAGGGAAGTCTCGTGTCTGCCCCGGAGACTGCGTGGTGATGAGAGAAACGCGAAGGAGGACAGTGAGTGCTTCTTAAAGGTGGGAATGTCACGTGCCCGACATCGTAGATAGGGTACATGTTCAGCGTATGCTTGATCAAGGAACGCCGGCGGAGAATTTTCGTCTGCAATAAGTGCACAAGTGGGGTTCAAGAGAATGCCAGGCACAGTCTGACTGAAAGCCCTCCAGCTTTTGCTACGACCGACACGTCCGGCTCTTTCCCGCCAGTGCCGAATGTTGCGGAGCGGGACTTCTTGGGCAATACAGCGCTCCAGACGTGGAATACCATGTTTGGCATGTTCCGTCTTGGCTGGTCTACTTTCGCTCTTGGGTTGTCACAAGGCGAAGCGTTGATTTTGGACGAAGAACGGCGATCTGAGTCTAAAACCCCTGCCTATGGTGGTCGCGATGTGTCAAATTTCGGCACGAAGGCTTTGTTCCCGAGGACGGCCCTACAACAGGTGAAAAGAACAAGCACCAGTCCGTAGGCAGAAGTTGCGCGCGTGAAATTGTGCAGGGTGAAATGATGATTGCCGGAAAACAGGTTTCAAACAACGTTGGTGGGACGAAATAGGATACGCTGCAGGCCGTGAAAGTATGTCTATGGCCAAGGTACCCGCCACATACGAAAGATCAGGCGTTCCTACGAGGAGAGGGCATCCTTTAAACTCTGTTAGCGGTAGGGTTGTGAAAGTCCTAGCCTGAAGGCATGGGATTTGGAGCTGCGGACAAATACGTGACAACTCACGGAACCTCAACCACTCGGGAGTCGTGGCGACATGGCTTGAGTTTTCCCGTGATTTGCGGTTTTACCGGAATGGCCGGGCTCTTCCACTCAACGTCGAGAAGCCAGGTGCAAAAAAAAAAAAAGGAAGCTCATTACCCCTTTTAGAAATCCTAGAACTGACTCGCGGGATCTGATCGGGAAGTCCTAAGGCCGCATTCGGCGTGCGGTGAAAGGTGATGTCGGGGCAAGTGTAGATGAAGCATTATCGATGCAAATCTGGTGGATACGAGTTGCTGTGGTCCCGCTGTGCGTAAGAATGACTGTTCATTATGCGCTAGGCAAGGCGCATGACAGCTGTCGACTTGAGCGTCGTCATACGATAGAGCCAAGAACCAGAATGAAGCCTACCAGCACCCGGGGGACTATGGGTGTCTTGTGCCATGAGGCCCCCTTCAAAGGCAAAAATGCCAAAAATAAGGACTTTTGCTGAAGGGATTGAGCAGTTGAATGCTAAAGACACGATTGACTGGCGCCAAAGCGGGAAACCCGGAGATGGTGAGCAGGCGCAAAGCTCCGAGCCTCGACCGGCGAAAGCTTTTCCAAAGA
This sequence comes from Neofusicoccum sp. Z2, assembly GCA_037356115.1. Taxonomy (NCBI): domain Eukaryota; kingdom Fungi; phylum Ascomycota; class Dothideomycetes; order Botryosphaeriales; family Botryosphaeriaceae; genus Neofusicoccum; species Neofusicoccum sp. Z2. Next base: position 166,061 of record JBAWJY010000003.1, read on the forward strand.
AGACGGACCGAGCGGACCTGATTCCATTTCGAGTCGGAACCGGAAAAGATGATCCACGCAGCACCGTCCAGGGTCACGTTTCTCTGGAACGGATGGGTGGCGTCTCGTGTCAAAGAATGAGGACATGTGCAGAGGTTGCGCCGCGAGACATTTTCCATGGATGCATGCACATGCGGACAGGCTTGGAGAGGAGGCGCGGACGAAGTCGTCTCATCCAAAGGGCCAAGGGCCAAGGGCTTCGCGGAGCGGGGTCGGGACACTGGGAAGCGGTGGGCAACGATCAAATCAACACACGCTAAGGCTCCGTGTCACGCAGGAAAATGAATACGGCGAGGCGAGAGCGACAGCACGTCGAGACGTCCAGGGCGGGCTGGTGCGGCGTGAAAGACTTCTGGATGCGTGGATCGCTTGATGATGCGGCGGCTGTCTGCAGTGGCTCGCGATGGATGATCAGCAAGGCGGGTATTTGGCATGGTGACGCAGAGGGCCATAGTATTTAGGAGGCGAGATCCTTCCAATATCGCCAGGACGTAGCCAGGGAAGGGATCGGCCGTCGGGGTGGGATTGGGTGTTGAATAGAGTTCCCGCGTAACGGGCTCGCGAAGGTGCCGACGGACAGGGGCTGGCCAGCAGCGTCGCGAGGGCGATCGGTCTTTCTTTTGCCAGGATCGACAGAGGCGACGACGACTGGCGCTGGAGGCATTGGCGGCGGCGGCGCGTCGGGCAGACGAGAGCGTAGGGGGGCACTGGGGGTGACTGGAGCCGTCGTCATCGTCGAGCCGTTTAGGCGAGATTATGGCGGCAAGAGACATGTGAAAGCGGCGGCAGCTGGGCGCAGACGCGGCGCAGGGGGAGCAGGCCTTATTTACCTCTGTCGCGGCCGTGCTGCGTGCCGGAGCGGGCTCCGAGCAGCAGCGCAGCGGCGGGAGGACCGGGCCGGCCAGGAGAGGGAGCGGCGGCCGTGGCGGTCCAGACTCTGCAGCAACGGCGGGCGGCTATCGATCGTGCGCGCCGGGCGGCATCCATGTACCGGCAGCGAAACACCTCTCCCCGCTCCCTCGCCCATCTCTCGCACCACTGCCTCCGGCGCCCTGACTCGCTGGCCGTATTTATGCGCCGCTTGGCCCCCACCGCCGCCGCCGCCGACACCGCGAGACATGCTGCGTGAGCCTGCGCGCGCCCGCCCCCCGCGTCCTCCCCGACCGCCCGTATATCAGCACGCCCGCTGCCCGCCGCGGATGCTTGCCGCCCGCAGCCATGGTCGGCGTTCCGGGCCGCAGCAGGTCAGTCTGCGCCTCTCTGCGCCGCCAAGCCGCTCAGCTAACACCGCCGAACCCAGCGGCTGCCACACGTGCCGCGCGCGTCACATCAAGTGCGGTGCGTCGCCCGCCCGCCGTGCTGCCCTCTGACAAGCTAGCTGACGCCTGCCGCCCCAGACGAGCGTAAGCCCACGTGCCGCCGCTGCGAGAAGTCGGGCTACGCCTGCCAGGGCTACAAGAAGCCCATCCACTTCCTGATCCACACGGCTGGCGGTGCCGCCTCATCGTCATCGTCGTCGTCGTCGTCGCCGTCGCCCGCGCCGCTGGGCCCCCGCGCGAAGCTCCCCGCCGCCGCCGACGAGCAGCGCGCCGTGGCCAGGCGAAAGCAGCAATGGGCCTACTACTTTCCTTCCATGCCGCCCGAGCTCGGCCTGCAGGCCTTCGTCGACGACATGGCCATCTCTTTTACCTTCTCAAACCTCGTTTACTGTAGTTTCGGCCGCCCCTGGCTCCAGATGGCTGCCCAGGGCGGCATCGACGAAATGTCCATGGCCGCCTGCAGAGCCCTTGCCCTCGGCTTCTTTGGGAACTCGCAGCGCCAGCGCTCAATCCAGGACAAGGGTGCTGACGAGTATGGCCTCTCGTTGCGCCTGCTCATCAGAGAGCTTTCCAAAGTCGACCAGGCCAATGCTGGCAAATACATCATCCCCGTCATGGTCATGCTGATGTATAACGTGCGTACATGGTGTTCGACTCGTGGCGTGTGACATGCTGACTGGATCTCTCAGTTCTCCGTGTGCAAGAATGCCGACTTCAGTCACCACGACGGCCTGAAGCAACTGGTTCTGTTTTGTGGTCCTGAACGGTTCCAGCATCAGCCGTTGCTGAGCGCGTTCGAAGCAACGAGAGATCTGCTGGTAGAATATCCACGGTTGTATTTGGGAACAACTTCGCTCACCATGTATATCAGATATCAAAGGCGCTCCTCGAGCGGAAGCACACATTCCTCGAGGAAGAAAAGTGGAAAACGATCCCTTGGGCTCTTGACCCCTCCGCAAAAAGTCCCTCTAACCAGCTTCTCGACATCCTCGCCGACGTGCCCGGCTTCCTCGACGACGAAATGATCTTCAAAGCAACCAATGATACCCCCCTACGCATCAATCTGCTTGGACGTGTTGAACAACGCCTGCAAGACCTCTACCAGTGGCGCTGGACCTGGGAAGCTCAGAATCCGGGCGTCGTGTCCGAAGTAGCAGCGAGACCACCTGCCGATGTCAAGTTGACCGACGTTCCTGCCGGTCTGGAAACAGCACTGCACTACAAAACATGGCTCCAGGCCAACGAAATATCCCTTTACAACGCCGTCCTGCTCTGGATATTACGATTCTTGGGAGAGTTGCGACCAGCTGGCTTCCCCTACCCCTCGCCTTCGCCGTCCTCACACCACTCTTCTCCCTCTCCACCGCCTCAGTCTGACTCGAGTTCTCCACCATCGCATCCTCCAACTTCGGATGACTATGCCTATCTTCAGGACAACGTCTTCGCCAAAATGCCGCAGACCCCACTCCTTCTCCCAGGCCAAGCCCGAGGCTTGCGCCAACCGGCAATGGAAATCTGCCGCTCATTCGAATATCTACTCGACAGCTTTTCCAAATCCAACGACACGGCTCTTTCTTGGCTCATGCCTATCAGTCTAGCCTACTACGTTGTCCAGGAGGATCGCGATTATGCGCGCTGGATCCGCCAGAAACTGGATGGCTTTGAAGGTAAGATGCGATTTCCTGTGTATGGTCTCGCCTTGGAAATGTTGAGATGCCGAGACGCGACACGCGGACTCGGTAAGTAGAGTGGATTTTGGGGTTTGTTTGATTTAAGGAGTGCTTGGACACCCGTGGACTTTGGCCCCGTGAGAAACCGGTGGACGACTCATCGCCTGGTATGTCCCTTTTTCTTCCGAACAGAGGCTTACGTGACTCCTACGTCAACACGTAGATATCTGGGCGGTGCTCCAGAACACCAATCCCGATAGCGTCTACTGGTGCGAACTGCGCCATCGCCCCCTCCCCCAAATTTCTTTTGGTCATCACTAAGCCATTCAAAAGGTACGAACGACGCTCCGACCGATACGAGGCGTTCCCTTCGCAGTTTGGCACGCAGTTCATCCAAGATTTCCGAGACCAAGGGCAAGGAAAGAGGACTCAAGTCCCTGTTCGCGTGCGAGAGTTCAAGCCAGCGGAAGATCCTGGAGGAGGCTAGAGACCGAGGAGATCCGGACCAGAGGACCGATGGATGCCGTAATGTCCTTGCGGTCATGACCTATGTCAGCATACCTAAAGCATTTCCATATAAGCGATGCACCCTACCACGCCGTCAGAATAACGACCAAGAGCGTCGGAAGGGAATGAATCAGAAAAAGCTTCAACATCTCCATATCGCGCGGATTTTCTACCTCGTTTTGTTTTTTTCTCGCTCCGAACGTCCAGCTAACGCTTACCCAACAAAGCTACAAGAACCTTCCAGCCCCACGAGAACCTTTGGGCTCTGTATACCGAAGCGCACACCGTCGAATGCGTTGCAGCTTCCAAATGTCCCAAGGTCTAATTCGAAGCCGGCCTCTACGCACACGTATTTCCTCCACGATGCCGACGACAAACTCGCACTATACCCCTAGAAGCGCGTAGTATGTTTGCATCACAGGTGCACGGGGGTGGCTATCTGATTTATTTCATGTTATTCTGTGTTCATATTCTGTGGGCGCTCTGTGTCATACTTTTGGTCCTAAAAGGGATTATTATAATTGAGGGAGGCATGAAAAAATTAATTGGGACTATTACGATATACGGTCTGCCATGCTATGCGATGCAATGCCACAAAAGTGCACGAGATATTAACAAGATGATAGACAGCGAATCCCAGGGCATCCCCTCCCCTCCACACCATCCAAGCAACGTCTGCGCACAGGCACTCCCTGCCACGTCAGCCTCCACCTTCCCCAACACTCCTCCTCCTCATCATCATCCTCATGCTTCACTAAGCCACCACACACGGCACCTCCACCGCCCCCTCCCCAGCCTCCCCCTCCGCACAAACAGCCACAAACTCCACCTCCGCACACCCATACAAATCCCGCTGTCCCGCCGCCCTATACCCCACCACAACCGCCCCCTCATCCCCAGGAACCTGCGTCGCAAGTATCCCCGCCGGACACCCCATCCACCCGCTCTCTGGGCCCCCAAACTCTAGGGTCGGAACGTCCTCTCCCTCCGCCAGGGTAATAGTCGCTCCGTTGGTTGCGTCATCGCAGTCGATAGCGACGGTGTGGGCGGCTGGGACGGTGGCTGTGCCGCCGGGTGTGACGACGAGGCCGGCGCAGGTGCTGGTGAAGAGGGCGGTGCCGTTGCTGTACCAGACACTGCCGTGGCCCGGGGGTGTGAGGCCGGCGGCGGAGGTGCAGGTGGAGTCGGTGGTGTCGAGGGGGAAGGGGGTTAGTTCGTAGGATTGGAGGGAGGGGGTGAGGTCGTAGGCGGTGATGTTGGCGACGAGTTTGATGGTTTTGGAGGTGGAGAGGGTGGGTGGGGTGGAGGTTGCGAGGACGGTGGTGGCGGCCGTGAGGAGGGTGAGTTTGGTGAGCATGGTTGGGGTTGTTGGGGTGGTTGGTTGTTGTTGTTTGTTGTTGGTGATGGTTGTGGTGGTGGTGGTGGTTTTGGTGGGAGAAAGCTTTTGATTTGCTTTTGGTTTTTTGTTGGCGAAAAGATTGATAGCGGTGAGGAGGAGAAGTAGTGAAGTTGCTTGTTGATGTCGAGCAATTCCAAGTCAGTTACGTCGCGCTCATGCCAGTTTTATAGGACAGAGCTGCTTGTAACACGAGGAGTTGTAGCCGTATTGCGCCGCGCAGGATTCAAGTCTTGGATCCAGAATCCTTCAGCCAAACAAATCGGCCTGTGCGTACCTGTGTTCATTGGAACGCCTGTCGTGGCCAACAAAGTGTGGCTGTGTGATCGCCGTCGATCGATGTGACGTTACCGTGCTAGTGCTGACGGCTCCCGTGCGACCTGACGTGGTAAGTGGACAGGAGCCGTGCCGTTTTACGAAGTTAACGCCTCCCGAGATTTGGTCTACCATCAGGAGAGAAGTCAACTAGGAAATTCCCGTGATACTACCCCGTATCAGCCTCATGGTGCTGTTCGTGTCAGACAAGCCTTTTCTATGGCATCTCCGACCATGCTTCTTGCAGGCTTCGGGAAGCCGCGCGACGAGATATTTTTGGAATGCACCAGTGGCGCCGGACTTGACGGATAGCCGCGAGCCATTAGGTCATGAGTACTTTGTTTTGCTTAGCTGAATTCCTTTCCCCTGTCCCGCTTGTTGCAATGGAGACCATCCCAGAATGATTTCTTTAGGGCGGATCCTTTCTTACTACAGCCTCGGAAGAGAAGTACTTGGTACAAACAATGAACCAGTAACGTGACTCTTCTACTCGGTCGATGCGAATTGGCATGCTTGCCGGCGAGCGCCGAAGATACAGAACACTACAAAATCGCAAGTCACTCTGAATGCCCAACTACTATAGAACTAACGGAGGCACTACAAGGTCAGATGTTCTTGGAGCACGTGGGCCCAGGAGCTACGAACGTCGGGTGTGCGCCTTCGCCTGGATTGCCGAACTCGGTTAACACCCGCCAGTGGTAGTTGCATCCTACACGTACGCTACAACAAACCCACTGAATCAACATCCAAGCCACCGGGCCATCGGAGCTGACTCGTTCGCACAAGTGGGAAGTATACAATCGATGGCATTGCCAGGGTTTGGCTGGCGGGTCCGATCTCTACGAGAACCCCATACCCCATACCCCGCATATCCTACCCCGCCCGCTGTGCGCCCGGCTTTCCGTTTTCGCATCCGGTAGAAGAGCAAGGCTTGGTTTCACGTTACAAGCATATGGATCAGCTTGAGGTCGTGGCCGACGGAGACCCTACCGATTCGTATCAGATAAGGCAACGTCAAAAGATGTCGGGCTTCGGGCGATGATCAGTAGCTTTCTGTTCGGATTCTTCCCGAGATGGGCATGCCGAAAGGCTGTCTTGTCCAGGCCGTATAAATCATCCCCCGGCTCATGCTCACAAAGCTATTCTGTCGGGCCTTGTGACTCATTCTCTATTTTTTCAATATCCCAATTAGACAACCTCTTGGGTTCTAATCATGAAGATATTCGAGCTTAGGGGGCGACCCCTCATCTCTATGATTCTCCTTGTCTCCGGAGTCGACTTCCTTTTGTTTGGTGTAGGTGCCCACTCTGCTTGCGCCGAGCCGGTTGATACTAATATGGTCGCCAGTATGATCAAGGCATGTCTGACTTCATAGAGATTCTGGCAGCAAGGTTCTCATCTTTGTCTCCCAGGACTCTTCGGTGGTATCCTTGCCGGCGAAAGGTTCCAAGATATGCTCGGGAATCGTGCGTGATGCAGTCATGTCCGACTTCCCCGCTTTCGCTGACATGAACCTGCAGCCGACTCTACAATGACCGGCCTCGTTACTGCTGTCTACGACATAGGCTGTGCAATTGGTGCCGTCACCGCGTTCATTTTCGGCGAACAGATAGGCCGGAAGCGCTCTATCATCCTGGCCAACGTCATTGGCAGTTTCCCGCCCCGATTGACTAGCCAGCATCTGAAGCCTGACTGGTTGCAGTAATTATTGGCGCCACCATTCAAACCGTATCATATAGCTACGCGCAGATGTGTGTAGTCCGAGGTATGATGACAGACTTCCGTCGCTGACATCTTGTGCCAGGTTAGTCTCGCGCATCATAGCCGGCGCTGGTGTCGGCCTCAGTACCGTTGCCGTTCCCATCCTACAGTCCGAGACCCTGCCTGCGCATAATCGTGGTGCTTTGCTTGTTGTCCAGTCCGCACTCATTATCATCGGCGTCGCTATTGCTTCATGGCTCTGCTTCGCCACTCTCTTCACGGAGAGTTCTATGCAATGGCGCTTCCCGGTAAGACTCCAGCGCTTTTGGCGAACCAATAAGCTTACAGCGCACCGTAGATTGCGTGCCAAATCATCTTCTCCCTCCTAGTCTTGATTCTCTGTCCGTGGGTACCTGAGACCCCAAGGTGGCTGGCAAAGAGAGGCGAGAATGACAAAGCTCGTCATATCATTGCACGCTTGCTGGACAAGCCTGATGACGACAACGAGGTGAAAGGCCAGCTGAACGAGATTTTGGATGCGATTGCCGCCGAGAATGAAGAGGACGAACCATCGTGGGCTGAGGTGTTTACCAACGCCACTAAGTCCAGGAACCTGCAACGCGTGTGCCTGGGTATGGGTCCGTACATGATGAACCAATGGTCTGGAATCAATGCTCTCTGCTAGTAAGTCAGCCCGCAATCTGCAAGATCATACTTAGCCGCTGATGGTTCCATCTCTCAGCTACTTGGCATACATATTCCAGGAGTATCTGGACTATTCGCAGAACCTTTCCTTGATCCTTGCCAGCGTCGCCTTCACTCAATACGCCATCTTCTCGTGGCCTCCATATTTTTACATTGATAAGATTGGTCGCCGCTGGACGGTTATGTTCTCATCCGCTGGCTGCGCCGTGTGCATGGCTATCATTGCTGGATGTTTGGCAGTCCGAACTTATGCTAATGCTGCTGCTGCTGTCGCATTCATGTTTGTATGTCAACCCAGGTGTATTCCGTGATTCTTTTTTGCCGCTCTGACCAGGACGCAGCTTTACCTTGACTTCTTTACGTCCGGAATCTTGCCGGTATCTTGGTCCTATTCTGCAGAAATCCAGCCGTTGCGTGTTCGCAACAAGGCAACCGCGGTTGGCGTGTTTTCTCATTGGATGTCCAATTTGTAAGATGCCCTGGGCGTTACTGAAGACCGATACTGACTGACTCTTTAGTGTCGTGGTGATGGTCACGCCTATCGGCCTTGACTCAATAGGAGGTATACCTTCCCAACCCCAAGCCTGCAACCCTTCAGACACTCACATCTCTCAGGACACTACTTCTGGATCTGGGCAATCATTTGCGCTTCCTTTATTCCGCTGACTTACTTCGTGGGTATACCGCTAGCCCTGTTATCCAGGGCCACGTCTGACACAGATATTTTCAGTTCGGTGTCGAAACCTCCGGCCGCTCGCTCGAGCAAGTTGATCAGATGTTCTTCGATGAGCCGCGTATTCTCATGGGCCTCAACCCGAATCACCGCCACGTCATCCGCTCGACTGCCGCTGACGAGGAACAACGGTACAGACAATTTGCTCATCTTCACGAAAAGGGGAAGCAAACAGTTGAAGTGTCTGAGAATGGTCATGAAAGCTGAAGTATCAATGTCCATGATCAAGCGTGAAGTAGAGGAGACGATGGTGAAATGGGGCCATGCTCAACCGAATTTGGTAAAGAAAGCAGATACATCTGATGTATGACTTGACAGTCTTATTTGTTCTGAGAGACTTAGCGTGATGCATGACAACCTCATCACTCAGTAATTAGGTCGTTCGATGGCACGTACTGTTTTCGCTACCTGTAATGTCAGTCGTCTCCAATACAGTATGCGCCGGCCCTGATCTCGGAAATGCTTCTAAGAGAAGTCGAGCACTGCCTCATCCCTCGCCAAAGCTAGATATCGGCCCAGAAGATGTCTTGTCTCTCAGAAAGGGGGCAGAAACTGCAGTATTGACTACTTATTGGTTTCAAGTCACCTTATATCTCATCAAACAAGTAACAGGCGTTGTGGCGGAGTGGTTATCGCGACAGACTAGAAATCTGTTTCCTTCGGGAGCACAAGTTCGAATCTTGTCAACGTCGAATTGCAACTTCTTTTTGCCGGCTAGAGGGACTCCACGTTTGTGGAACACGGGTTGGCTGTGGAGGGGGGCGTGTGGGTGTCAGGAAGACCCTAGCGCGGCTCGAGAATTTTTTTTCAGGGGTCGCGCCAGCGTCTCCGATGTTCATCCGTGCTGGACCCTGCAGCAGCTCCCATTTGGCTGTCCACGTCATGGTCATGACTTCTTATGTTTGATCGTGTCCTACCGGCGCCTGTGCAGTAGCTTGTTGTCATTTTTGATAGCCTCGTAGAAGCTACTACTTCAGGCATTTTGATTGAGCACCATGCGAGGAGGAAGCAATAAGCGCAAGACAGCATCTTTGCATCAAGATTTGTTCACACGCTTGTTGTGTTTCCAGACACTCCAGTGCTACGAGCTAAGAAGCTCTGCTTTTGGAGTGATCGTCTTCAGAGTATGACGAGTGATAATGAGGCTATGTGCCAAAATTCAACACCTGAACCCGAGTTTCTTTCCTTTCCCCAAGAACGCCGTGACCCTATCCATATCTCTTTCGTTCCCATGTGTCCCATGCAATCCAGACCAGGAAGAATCAATCCTACCAATCCCAATCTTCCCCATCCCAGTCGCTCATCCCCTCCTGCAGAACCTTCTCGACTTCGCTTGCCGCACGCCCGATCATCCCGCCCTCCTTCTTAGCGCTTTGCAAACCATCCAGCACAGCCGGCTGGATCAACCTCGCAAAGACCCTCTGCCTCTCCTCCCTATCCGGGTACATCTGATCATCCACGTTCCTCGGCGGTCCAAATAAATTCAAGCGCGCAAACCCATTCGGATGTTGGTTCTGTACCATGTGATAGTGGGCCTGATGCAGCGGGAACCAGCGCCTCGCGTTCCTCTCCGTCTCCAGCCCCTCCCTCTCGGCCCTTTCCGGCTCCTCGACGATACCCGCCTTGAGGAAAGCGGCGAGCGACTGGAGCTGGTGCTTGCGCAGCTTCTTGGCCTTCTCGGCCTTGGCGTGCGAGGACGTGTTGGAGGCGGCCGAGGAGGCCGAGGTCCATTTCTGGCCCCTCGCCGCCTCGGCCGGGTCTTTCCAGGCGAGCGCGCTCATGAAGCATTTGAGCGTGTGCACCCAGCCGCCGGCGCAGCTGATCGTCTGGTCCGGGTGGATCTGGAGCAGCCAGTCCAGCACGTCCAAGGAATCGAGGCAGATGTCGGTGGACAGGCTGGTCATGCCGGCGCGGGTGCGGCGGAGCAGGTCCTCGACGTGCGAGCGGACGTCGGCGGGTGGGAGGGCGTGCAGGAGCTTGAGCAGCTGCTGGCGCACGCCGGTGGAGCTGTCGTAGATGAGGGGAAGGACTTTGGGGATGATGACGAAGGTGGGTTGGGGTAGTGGCGCATTTTGAGTCCGGGCTGTGCTGACGGTGTTGGTGAGGTAGGAGAGCGACTCGCGCCTTTGCGTGTCGGATTTGTGGGTGAGGAGTGATAGCTGGTGCGTGAACTGGGTGCTGATGGTTGGCGCGTCCGTGTGTATCGACTGCTCTTTGACGACGATAGCTGGAGACCCTTTGTGAGTCTACTGCCGTGACATATGCATGAAGACGCGGCGGAAGGTGGGTTCATGAGAGAAAAGACAAGAAAGAGTCTGCCTGTAGTTGACTTCTGCTTGTAGTTGACTTGGGTGCTGACGGAAATGGAGATAATGGCCGACGGCGAGAAACGAAAAAGAGAAGATCGAAGACCACGGCAATAACAAGAGAAAAGAAACGGAACCGAATCATTATTGCGCACTCACATTTCGCTCTGAAGCTTGTGTCTGTGAAGTTGTCGGCCTTGGGCCTGGTCTTGCCGACCTTCAGCTTCGGCTTCTGGAAATCCTTCTTCTTTTCCTTCTTCCGCTTGGCGCTCGAGCCCATTGTGGCAGCGGCTGTCGAGAAGCCCCCTTCTCCGGTCTCTCTGGCAATCAGAGGTCTGCTCAGCAGCAACGGGCACGGGCAGCAGCGGGCAGCGATTTTTGTGAGCGCCGGCTAGCAGCCAATGGGGAAAGGCGCCCGCGCCCGCGCCAAGAAGCGCCCGCGCCCGCTGCCGCCTTCGCGCGCAGCCGTCGCCCAGCAGTTCCTTGTGCTATCAACAATCACCACAGCTCGCCCTTCGCTGCCGTCGCGCCGCCGCCTCTCGCCTTCCCTCGCCATCGCCCGCCATGACGCAGATCGTCGTGCGTCCGCCGCACACCCCGCACCCCCCAGCACCCCGCTGACCGTGCCGCAGCCCTCCGAAACGCTCTCCCTCCTCACGCGCCTGAGCCAGAAGCCCGGCGTCCAGAGCACCCTGGTGCTGGCTCGCGACACGGGCGCGATCGTCCACACCTCCGGCTTCACCTCCAGCAGCGCCTCCGCGAACCCCAACTCCGCGCTGCCCGCGTCGACCGACAATGCTGCCGCCGCCGCCACCGCTCCCTTGACCAATGGCCAGAAGGAGAGCGGCATCCGCAGCGCCGAGGACGTCGCACGCATGGTCTACAGCTTCGTCGAGGCCGCCGGCGACCTGGTCAAGAACCTCGAGGAGGAGGACGAGGTTAAGCTGCTGCGCCTGCGCACCAAGAAGAACGAGCTGGTCATCGTGCCCGGTAAGCTTAATTGCGCACCCCGCCGTGCCGCCTCTCGGGCACCGCAGCTAACAGCAGAACTCCAGACCCGCGCTTCATGATCGTCGTCGTGCACGACACGCCGCCCACGCCGTAAACTGCAGAATCTCTCCTATTCTTTGGTCGCACGTACGGATTCTGGGCGGTTTACGAGATACCCCTTTGCATGGCCGGGCGTTAAAGGGAGTCGGGATTTCTTTTTGGGGAGGGGGGGCAAGAGCGCGACAATGGAATAACAAAAGCTATTGGAAGGGCGCCTCAGGGGCGCGCAAATCATCACTGCCAAAGGCGATCCCTTTTTTTCACCAATGCTCCTCCCCGATCTCCACCGTGTTGACGTCGACGTCGCCCGCGAACCAGCGCTCCCCTTCGGCGAGCTCGACGTCGTTCCCGCTCATCTGCCTCTTGCGCATGCGCCCGTCTTCGGCGAACGTCCAGTCCTCGAGTCCGTAGCACCGCTTCCACTTCATGCCGTCGTGCGCATCCTGATACTCGTACCAGAACTGGACGGCGATTTTGTTGTCGTTGAAGGAGAACTGTGGGCAGGGAAACAATCGTCAGCCGGGTCTGGATAGACGCTTAGATTTGGTGGGCATGGCGTACCAGCTCTTTTCGGAGCCGGTAGTTCTGCTCCTTCTGCCACTTCTTGGTCAGGAAGTCGACAATCTGCTCGTGGCCCTTCATGAACACCCATCTGTTGCGCCAGATGGAATCCTCGGTGTATGCCTTGACGACTTCAGTCGGATTCCTGACAACTGTTAGATCCAGATCTGTGGCAGCGCTGGCTGGGCGGTCGTGGGCGTATACCTTGTATTCCACAGATCCTGCGCCTTCTTCACCTTGGCCTGCGCAGTCTCGAGCGTGAAAGGTGGGGCGAGAGACATTTTCTCAGACACAATTCCAATTCACCGTCGGTAATAATAGTGATAAGACTGAACCGCACAATTTCGCCGTCTCTGCGAACTTTATAATCGTCAGCACGCCCCACGCATATGCGGCTCCGCTCTCCCCCCTCACTGTGACTCAACGGCTGCGAATCCGTGGCTTACCTTACTGCGCCGCAAACGTAAAGATGACGCGAATTGGATATCTGCGGCTCTGGCTGGCCGCTTGCAAAGCTGATCTCGATGGGTTGCTAAGTGTGCTTACTTTTGGACTGCGGGGTGTTTCTGCAAAGCGAGATGGAATGGGGAGGGTTGGCTAAGCAATGATGCGATCACCAAGCTCGAAGAGCCGGGGTCCAGTCCAGCATCAGTCAGCTGCTTGCCCCACCACGGCGGATGGCCTCCCGCGGGCATTCACTAGTCAATTTTCGGCCGCGTGGACTTTCGAGGATGCTGTGCCGCAATGTGCATTTTGCGTCTGGTTGATTCTGTACTCAGTGATAACCATTGGTGCTTGACTCTAGATTGTAAAAGGTGCTCTACTCAAATATGTCGTTGAAATCATGGGAAATTCTACTCTAGTCGCTATTATTCCTCTTGAGCAAATTCCTGATAATACTCTTAATACCCATGCCAAATTACCGATCTATTGCCCGCGATCCCTCCCGTCATAAAACGCATGCATTTCCGCCTTCACGCCGTACCACATCCTCCTCAGCCTCTCCGGCGGCCCCTCCATCCCCAACTTCTCATGCAAGCTCACCACCCCGCCCTCCAGATCCAACTCGCTGGGCCACGTGGCGCTCCACCGATGATGCAGCTCGCACCAGGGCATGGCGCCCTGGCGGCGAAAGACGTAGTTCAGCAGGCTCTGCTCCATGGTGTGCGGATTGAAGCGGCGGTAATGCTTTGTCACGCTCATCAGCAGCGCGAACAGCTCGCGCGAGGGGGCCGCGAGCCAGAAGCCGGCGCTGAACTGCTCGGTGCGCGCGGGCGGGAAGGGGTGTGCGCGCTCGCCTGTCAGCGCGTTGTCGGAGCGCGCGCAGAAGACGTAGTGCGCCGGGACGGGCGCTTCGTCCGACTTGATTTCGGAGGTGAGGGAGAGCTTGGTGTGCGCGGGGTTGACCACCTCGGATTCCTGGAAGATGGGGTCGAGGGGCGCGGTGAGCAGCGTGTCGGCATCCAGGAAGAGGACGCGCGAGTATTGCGTCATTTCGAGGAGGCGGAGCTTGGTGAATTGGTCTTTCCAGCGCTTGACGCCTGTTGAGATCCACCAGCTGAGCGGAATGTCCTCGGCGCGCACGACGGTTGCGCCATCCCTAGTAAGCTGGTCGACTGTTTCCTGGCGGACTTCTGAGGTGACCAATACCAGGAAATCTATGGAGGAGTCGCGGATCCGGGTGGATTCCGCATGTAGGAGTTGGTAGGTCAGCACCCGTGTGGCGGCATAATAGTAATCAGTGCCTTCCGGGTCCAGGGGGTTTGAATCTGGATTTCCACTCAGGAAGGTGGCAATTGCGAAGCGTGAAGACGGGGACACCTCATCCAGCAGGCCGTATGATGGATCAATGACTGGAGCAGCGGACGGCGAGCGCCAAAGGAGCCATATGATAACAAGGCTCGTCAGGGCCAGAAAGATGTTCTTCCGGCGCGCGCTGGACTCTAACAAAGGAGTGGAAGGCATACCTGACCGCGTCCGAGGCGACGGCACGGCGGTAGCTCTGGTGGTTCAAATCATTTGGGGTTGGATGTTTTCAAGGAGAGAGATTAGAGACACGCTTGGAGTCGAGATGATGTGGGTCCGGGAGCAACGCCCTAAGGGGCTCCGTGCTTTGAGCCACGCAGCCTTCAACTCCTTCGACTCGTGTTTTCCAAAGACGGTCATACCAGACGTTGCCAGGCCTGCGCGCAAAGAAAAAGGGAAATGACAGTGTACGGTGATTTTGGCAGGCAACTACACTCAGAGAGAAGGAAAGCGCGAGCATGGCCTACATTAGGGAAACCAACGACATCGATTTGCCCGAATGTCTCGGATGAGCTCATGAACGATACAAACGAGCCTGTGTTTTGACGTCTATTATGATCTCCTGAGCTGCTTTTTGGACCTATGACAGTGACTCTGGCTGTTTTGGTTGGTGAATGCATCATCCAGAGACGTCACAGGCGTGTGCCAGCAAGAGTGGCAATATGCATTCCAGAACCCCTTGCTGGATCTTTGCACCAACAAAAAACATTCTTGCGGCTTCGTTGGTTTGTACATCGAAAAGTGGTGGAGATTGGTGTCAAGGCATTGTTTCGCGAGGAACCATGGGTAAATGCACGACGTTCATGTTCAGTGTTCGAGTACATGCTTCCACGAATGCTGATGCTGGCCGACGGGCGTTCATGTCGGTAAGATCGAGAGGCAAGCCTGTCAACTTTCATCATCGGCCCTACTCTAGAAGCTTCTGCTCAGTCAGCTTGATGTCTGCTTTCGGTGCGACTGAAAATGTCTGCGCATAGCCGCCCGTGTCCGACAGCAGGCAGGAGAGAAGAATAGCGGCGGGACACAGTCAGGCTCGAGGTCGCGGGGTTTGTGCATGTACGTACCAGAAGTCTGGCCGGACGCGATGGCTGCTCTGGCAGTGATGCTGACTCGGGTGCATGTAACGGTCGAGTCTAGCGGCTCGGCGCTCGGGCGATCTAGAATGCGGAGGCCCGCCCTCCAATGAGCGCCGCCTGTGCGAGGCCCCGCGGTAGCTTGATGTCTGTCTTGCTGGGCGCTTCTGGCCTGGCGTGCCGCTGCCGTGCGACCCGGCTCCCATGTGCAACCGTGAGACCGCCGTCGCGGAGCCGGGACCGACGCAGCGGACGCTACAGGCCAATGTGCGGCTGTATCACGGGAGTGCGCGGATGGTCTAAGATGGTGGTGAAAGTGATTGCGAGCTCGGGCTCCTGCCAACACGTCATGCGCGGGGCGGCGTGATTTGGAATCGCCGCGGCAAGCTTAGGCAGGAGCTGCCCCTCGTGCCCCTCCAAGGTGCTCAAAACTGCATCATCCGCGCCTGAGCGCCTCTTCTTCTGCAACTCTTCCACAGCCCTTCCTCCGCCTTCAAACCATTCGACCTACTCCAACCCGTCCCTTCTAACTCAATTGATCACAATGGCCCCCCTCAAGGTTGGCGACAAGTTCCCCAGCGGCATCAAGTTCGAGTAAGTCGCCGAAGCTCGCGGAGCTCACCGTTCTCGCCCCTCAAGCTGCATCGAGACCTGAGGCACTGAGCTTGGGGATCAACTACCGGCCAGACGGTGCTGACTTCTTTCTCCCAGTTATGCCCCCATCACCGAGGATGACCCCACCGTCTGCGGCCGCCCCCAGGAGTTCGATGCCGACAAGGAGTTTGCTGGCAAGAAGGTTGTTCTCGTCAGCGTGCCTGGTATGTGGCTTTCACCTCACTCCGTTCGCATCGCTCCATTCACCCCGCTCTCTTCACCCCACTCTCTTCACCCCACTCTCTTCACCCCACTCTCTCCACCTGTCACCTTCACGTTGTTACGTCTTCGCGACTTTTCGAGCCAGAAGCTGACGGACCCATCTCAGGCGCTTTCACCCCCGGCTGCCAGGCCTTCCACGTCCCTCCCTACATCCAGCAGATCGATGCTTTGAAGTCCAAGGGTGTTGACCTCGTCGCCATCATCGCCTTCAACGATGCTTTCGTTATGAATGCTTGGGGCAAGGTCAACAAGGCTTCTGGCAAGCCCATCGTAGGTGCCCACTCTCAGGTCTGCTCAAATGGCGTCTGACATGTATCCGTAGTACTTCCTCGCCGACACCAAGAGCTTCTTCTCCAAGAACCACGCCTGGCAGGCGGGCATGGGTGACCGCAACGGTCGTTGGGCTATGGTCATCGAGAAGGACGGCAGCATCTCCTACTCTGAGAACGAGTCCAACCCTGGCCAGGTCACGGTGAGTGCTACCCCAGTTTATTTGATGCACCTGCTTGTCAGACGCTTGTATGGGCATGTGGCCAGGATTTCCGGGCAGGATTGGTCGTGCTCCTCCACCTTGCGCGCGCCAGCAAACTCCAAGATACCCTTCTCGCATTGATCCAAATACTAACTCGCGGTGTCTCAGGTCTCGGGTGCCGAGGCCGTCCTCTCGAAGCTGTAAATTCGGGAAATGCCAACATCTCGACATGAGGGTTTCAGCCTAGCCCACGGAAACATGATGGAAACGGATTTCACGATTCATGATACCTAGTGGATGGGCCCGAGTGGTTTCGATCCAATGGCAGTACAGGGCTGCTGCATAGATAGTCAATTAAGCCTAAGAACCTAGACAATCGGCAGTGAAAAGACATCCCCGAGTGAGACATTGGCATGTTCAAATGTGGGATTTGTCATGGCAAACCAGGTTTACCGTCGGACACAAGACAACAGAGCCACGAAAAGAAGCCCGGTTTCGCGGATGCAAGAGCTTCCGTGTCCGAGGTCCGAGAGGGATGACTATGCTCACCCTCCGCTCGACTGGCTTGACGCATTCGATCGCATGCAGGGTATCCGCAGGGAAGATGCTCAAGGAGTCTGATGGATACGTTGGTCCCGGAAGAAACATCAACCACCGGCTCAACCGTCTGGAGCTCAGCCAAGAGAAGTACAGCGGCGTGCTCTTTCGGGGGCATGTCGCGTCACAAACGAACCGCTTCTTTCAGGTAAAATCCAGAGCAGCAGATACAGGACGAATCGTGGGTCTCCCGCGCTGAAGGCACGCACTGAAGGTGCCTGTCGTCCACAAGCACTCATGGGGGGAGAGCATCGAGGACGAGGAGCGCGGTTGAAGAGGAGAAGAGACTGCGGCCGCGCGACGCGGGAATTTTTGCGGCGATGCGCTTAGTCAGCGTCACTCGCGCACGCGCTAGCGTGATTCGACCGCTTCTTCTCGTTGCCTGACCTTCGCTTGTTCCTCCAGCTTCAACCATTGAGCACCCCACCGCCGATATGGAGAGCCTTAGTGAGACCAACTGGGACGTGCTCATCGCCGGCACGGGCGTTGAGCAGTCCCTTCTCGCTCTGTAGGTCCGCTCCCGCCGGCGCCGCCCGTCCAAGCCCTGCAAATTCTGACTGACGTAGCGCTTCTTGAAGAGCTCTATCCCGGTCTGGGAAGAAGGTCCTGCATGTCGACAAGAACGACTTCTACGGAGGCCCGGAGGCAGCGTTCAGCCTGCAAGAGGCCGAGGCCTGGGCCAAGAAGGTCAACGACGGTTTGCTCGCCCACGGATCCTCGACACGCTGGTGCGACTGTACTGACGGTCCCAGATGAGACCAGGTCGTCGTTATTCCGTCATGCCACCGTAGCCCCAGGCCAGGCACCCGAGTCTGGCACGGACGCACCGAAACTGGCTTCCTCGCGATCGTACAGCCTGGCGCTGGCTCCGCAGCTCCTTTACACTCGGTCCGCCATACTCCCCATGCTGGTATCGTCGAAAGTCTACCGGCAGCTGGAGTTCCTGGCAGTGGGGAGCTGGTGGGTGTACTCGTCGGAGGTCGAGTCCCAGGCAGAATCAACGGGAGAGTCTGGGGAGGAGTCTCGAGCTGCTGGTCGCCTGATGAAGGTGCCAAGTGGCCGCGAAGATGTTTTCGCGGACGAAAGCATCGACTTCAAAGCCAAGAGGCTTCTGATGAAGTTCTTGCGCTTCGTCGCGGACTACGAGAATCAAGAGGAGGTCTGGCTAGATTACCGCAAGCTATCGTTTTCGGATTTTCTGTCGGACCACTTCAAGATTCCCCACAACCTTCACGCGCCGCTCCTGGCTCTGACGCTGTCGCTGGAAACGCCGCAGAAGGCCACGACGGAGTACGCTCTCCCGCGGATTGCGCACCATCTTCGGTCAATCGGCGTGTTTGGCCCGGGCTTCGCCTGTGTCATCCCGAAGTGGGGCGGCCTTGCAGAGATTTCTCAAGTCGCTTGTCGAGCTCAGGCCGTTGGCGGTGGTATATATGTCCTAGGACAGGGCATCGCTACCATCGACACGACCACCAGTTCTTCAGACGAGGCTGGCGATGAATCTCCTCAGTCCAGGGTGTCGGCATTGTTGACGGAGGGCGACAACATCAAGACAAGATGGATTGTCGGATCTGATGATGATCTTCCATCTCACGTGGAGTCCACCTCTGCCAATGCTGTATCTTGTTCAAAGAGCATCACCATCGCCTCTTCTGCACTGAAAACTCTCTTCCCTCCTCTTTCCGAGGGAGCTCCTGCGCCTGCAGGTGCAGTGGTTTCATTTCCTTCCGGCAGCTTGACCGTTGACGGTAGTTCTGAGCACCTGCCAGTGTACGTCTTCGTCCACTCGAGCGACACTGGCGAGTGTCCAGCAGGTCAAAGTAAGTTTCTTCTGTTCCCTTGACGTTCCTCCAGCCCTCAAGCCAACATGATGATCAACCTTATGAATACTTATCTACATTGTCTGCAATTTCATTGAAGATAAAAATCTCTGACAACCTGATATTGGCTTTATCATTCTTCATTTCAACGCAACTCCTCTGCTTTCTTGGGGCTTCGCTAATGAAAGCAAATAGGTGTCCTCTACGGCTTCACATCATCCGCCGGTGACCAAGGCGCCAAGCTCCTCGAGACCGCCGTCCAAGCTCTCCTGTCCAGCATTGGCGAAGACCCCTCACCAAAGGTCCTATGGTCTCTATGCTACGAGCAACACTCACAGTCCAGCCCAGACACCGCACCTGCCACATCTCACCCCAGCATCCTTGCCCATCCGGCACCGTCTTTGGATTTGAAGTTCAATGACGCAATGATCGACCACGTCAAGAAGATCTGGGAGAAGATAATGGGTGCCGATGCAAACCCGGAGTCCTTCATGAAGTTTGAAGACCGTGAGGTTATCGATGATGACGACGAATGATGCATGATCTGGAACTCCTTGCTTGGGCGTGTTTGGCGTGTTGGTGTCTTGGGCGCGCGGTGCAGCGTTTTGGGGTAAGTTGTGGGCCGTGATGATGTAGTATCGGTTATGAGCGTAGTTGAATGAATTCATGTGCATGATTGAGTTCTGCTTGTCAACGTTTGCTCTTGCGGTTCCGTACTCGCTGGCTCGGAACAGTAGTCAAATACAGGTGTTTCACTTCGAAGTATTGGAAACGCATCGCTGTTGGAGAGACAGCCGCATCGTTCGCGGAATCAGCTACGATGCTGCCCTCCGCATGGACCTGAAGAACTCGGTTCTGATTCAGCCGGAAACACATGAGGTTACGTTCTGAGGGCAGCGTGCGTGTGCGCGTGTAGACGAATTGAACGCCGGACTTCTTTGAAACCGTCGTCTTGTTTCGAAAACTACCCAGTTATCGCATAAGTCACGCATTCATTTTTTTTATATCACTAAATCAACTCACTACTCTCACCCCTCTATACCTGTACACATTCTATTCAACCCCCCCCCACGGGATTGATTGATCTCGCCCGCGGTGGATCCATCCAAAACAAACCAGCAATAACCCAACAGATGCATAAACACCGCTCAAGCATCCAACTTGAGCCTCTCCAACAAGGTGTCGATCTTACCGAGCAGGATCTGGTAATTGACGGCATCCTGCGCAAACTCA
Source organism: Neofusicoccum sp. Z2 (assembly GCA_037356115.1). Classification (NCBI taxonomy): domain Eukaryota; kingdom Fungi; phylum Ascomycota; class Dothideomycetes; order Botryosphaeriales; family Botryosphaeriaceae; genus Neofusicoccum; species Neofusicoccum sp. Z2. The sequence goes on from JBAWJY010000003.1 coordinate 186,240, forward strand.
TCGCCCGCAACCTCTCCATCCAGCGTCCTGATAGCGCCACCCTGCGCGGCCAACTTCGCCGCCTCATCCGCGGCACCGACGTTCAAGCGGTCCATCTCCGCCGTGGGCGGAACCACGTCGCCGCCTCCCTCCTCCGGAGCTTTGGCTTGGGCAGCAGCGGCGGCGGTGGCGACAGCAGCGGCGACTTCGGGGCTCAGCTCGCCCTCCTCGTCCATCATCTCCTCCAGGCCGGAATCCTCGAAGCGCAGGCGGAAGCGCTCGGAGAGGTAGTAGCGGATATCGTCGATCAGCTCGACCGTGTCCGTTTCTTGGCGCGCCTTGACGCGGGAGGCGCTCTCATGGACGAGCTCTGCGAAGTCGGGGTCGTCGATGTAGCGTTCCAGGCGGTTTGCGATGTATCGGGCGCCGAATTCTTCGAGGCGCTGCACGCGGGTGTCCCAGCCGGCGCGGATGACGTCGTAGATGTCGATTGCTTCGTCTTCTAAGGTTTCGCCGCGAGGGTTCTCTGACTCGACGACTGAAGCCCCGCCGTTGCCTAGCGTGCTGATGATCTGGGCTGCTCGGACCTTTAGCTTGTCCAGCCACAGCAGATCTGCAGTGAAGAGCACGTCGATGGCCACGTCTAGCGGGAAATCTGCACGTTCGGTGTATAGGAAGGTGAGAACGAGCTCCAGTACCCGAGGAGAACAGTCAATGGGGATAATCTGCAGATGTGGGGTCTCCTTCGCTTCTCGAAAGCCCGACGAGAACATGGTTTGGAAGAACTCTGAGCGGATGAGCATCGCACGGTGGGCCGGGAAAAGAACGGATTTGCGCTGTTGACGGGTGCGTGAGGGCGACTGCGATCTTCTTGCGCCGGGACCGATGGGAATGCCATTGAGAGGACCTAGTGTGTTGCGGACTGGAGGGGCGTCAGAATCTGGAGAGGACGGCGTTGGGGTGGTATCGTCGTCGTCCTCATCATCTGCGTCCTCGTCTGCTTGGAGTAGTACATCTGCAAAAATGCCATTGCTCCTGTCCCACTTTACGCTGTCGGCCTTTGCGGTATCGACGGTGATTTTGTGCTTCAACACATTTTCCCTGAACCAATGTTCGATCTGGGCCCTGCCTCTGGTGATTTCGTCTTGCCGCCTCTGACGCGCCAGCCGTCGGTCACTGCTCTCAAGAATGTTTTGGAACAGATGGTTAATTTGCAGCTTCTTGCCCAGCTTGTCGACGCCCGTCAAAATGATCTGCTCGTCCTCGCCGCCGCCAAAATCCGTTGATATCTCCGAGAAGTACAGATAGCGGATCACAGTCTCCAGCGACTTGGCCGGGATTTTCTCGGACGAAAAGTTGCTCGTCTTGGTGTCCGGAGCTTCAGCAAGCTTTTTGGCGAAATATGGAGATCGTGCCGAGAGGATGAATTTGTGCAGGGCCAATTCTCGGTCGGCGGTTACGACGGTAATGTCCGAGGTGTGAGGCGAGTCTCTGGTGAGAAGCGATGTGACGTGGGCAGCGAATGGTTGAAGGGGATCGGTGGACTTGGAGTAGTCGTAGGACAGAAGCAGGTTGCGGATGCGGTCGTTCAAAGCGTTGTAGAGGCATCGCTCGCCTTGGAAGGTATCACGCTCGCAGAGAGCTCCCGATTCGAGAAGGTGCTGGACGACTTCGAAGTGGCCGCACAGGCTTGCCTGGGAGGCTTTAGACGAGGGGTGGTCGGCAGCAAGTGCGGGGCAGGGAGCGTACCAGAATGAGCGGGGTGTAGTCGTACTGGTCTCTCGCATTGATGTTGACGCCCTTGGAGAGCTGTTCCTGGCACAGCCTCAGGTCTCCGCGGCGGCAGGCGTCGCAGAGCAGACGGAAGTCGTCGGTGAGATCGAGCGGGTTGTCCTCCTTCAGCAGGCCGGCGCGAATGGCCCTGTTCTCCTCATTGAGGGCGGCCTCCAGCTCATGCTTGGGGACGACCATCTTGATCGAGCACAGCGGGCGAGTCAAGGGCGAGATGCGGGCGCGGTGGGGGAACGCGGCCGCGCGGAGAAGAGTGGCGCATCGCCTGTCCGGCGACTCAAGTTCGATGACATAATCGACTGAGGCTGCAAGCGCGCGGCGTGCGGCGTGCGGCAGTCGCGGTCGCCGGCGGCGTGGGGGCTCTGGGGGGAAAAGACAAGACGTAGCTCGGACGCGCGACAGCCCAGACGCGCAGTGACAGCGCCATGACAGCTCGGGGCGCCGTGGAGGTTTCGAGCTCGTGGTGAGCGTGCGCGTTGCTTTGCGCAGCCCCGCCTAGCGCGCGCCCGAGACCCTGGCCGCCGGAGCTATGACGCACGACGCCACCAGCGCTGCGTGCGTCGCGCCTTGGCGCTGCACGTGACCCGCTGCCGGGGCGACGGCCTGCCTTTTCGTTTACCTGCTGTTTACCCTTTTACCTTTCGGGCCCTCCATCCGCCGCGCAACTGCTAACACCACTAACACCCGCAGCACCACGCCTCCTCCTCGCCCGCGACAGCATGTTTTGAGCGCCGTCCTCGTCCTCTCCTAACCGATACCCAGCAGCAACACCCATCACCACCGCCATGGCCGACGACGAAAAGTACGATGTTCTCGAGAAGATTGGTGCGCTGCCCTGGAATGCCAGTAGTGCGCCGCCCCCCATGCTAATCGCACTCCAGGCCAGGGCTCCTTTGGCATCATCCGCAAGGTGCGCAGGAAGACGGACGGCTATGTGAGTCGCAATTGCTTCCGCCCGTCGCGCCGCCGCTGCTGACCCCGCCGTGCCAGGTCCTCTGTCGCAAGGAGATCAGCTACTCCAAGATGTCGCAGAAGGAGAAGGAGCAGCTGCAGGCCGAGCTCTCCATCCTGAAGGAGCTGCGACACCCCAACATCGTCGCCTACATCGACCGCGTCCACCTCAAGTCGTCGCACGACCTTCACGTCTACATGGAATATTGCGGCAATGGCGACCTCGGCCAGGTCATCAAGCGCCTCAAGGGCAAGCGCCAGTTCGCTGACGAGGAGTTTGTCTGGAGCATCTTCTCGCAGCTCGTCACGGCCCTCTACAGGTGCCATTACGGCCAGGATCCGCCCGAGGCTGGCCGGAACGTCATGGGTCTGGGCAACGACGCCATCCCGGTCAAGGAGAAGCAGAGGCACATCATGATCCTCCACCGCGACCTGAAGCCTGAGAACGGTATGCAGCCTCCCATTGCACCCTCGCGCCCGCCGTCACTAATGCTGTCTTCCAGTCTTCCTCGGCGAGGACAACTCCGTCAAGCTCGGTGACTTCGGCCTTTCCAAGATTATGCAGTCGCATGATTTCGCATCCACATATGTCGGCACCCCATACTACATGTCTCCGGAAATCTGCATGTCGGAAAAATATACCGCATCCTCGGATATTTGGGCACTAGGATGTATCATTTATGAGCTCTGCGCGCAGAAGCCTCCGTTCGACGCCAAGACGCACTTCGACTTGATCCAGAAGATTCGCCGTGGACAGTTCGACCCGATCCCCAATGTTTACTCTCCGGATCTGAAGAGGGTGGTGGAGAGCTGCTTGAAAGTCGACCACACCAAGAGGCCCGAGACGGCCCAGCTGCTAAATCTTCCCATCGTCAAGCTGATGCGCAAGGAGCAGGAGGTCGTGCACATGGGCCAGCTGCTGAAGAAGGAGAGGGATGCGGCAAAGCAGGTCGAGAAAGAGTTCAAGGAGAAGGTGGCTGCTCTGGAGAAGGAGAAGGAGGCCATGCGCGTCTCCGTCGACAACCAGTTGCGCCGGGAGTGGGAGGTCAAGGCCAGGTTGGAGATTGACCGCCACATCAACACGGAGCTGGAGCGGCTTCGAAAGACTTTCGAGGACGAGGTCACAAAACGCGTGACGGACGAGGTGGAGCGTCGCATGCATGCGTGGAAGCTTCAGCACGCCAATGCTGATGCAGAGCGTTCGTCTACCCCAACTATGGATGCTCACCAGTCCGTCAGCACTCTCGGCGAGCCCTCGGATTTCCCTTCGCAAACCGACATCTCCTCTCTTTCATTAGAAGAGTCTCCAGTGCGGCCGCAAAAGCCTAAGGCTTCTACGCCTGAGAAGAGGCCCCCCAGATCAACTTTCCAGCGCGCCCACACAACTGCATTCAACGAGATTGCTGCCTCGCCGATGGACATCCAGATGGCTGACCCCTCCCCCGTCTCTCTCGCTTGTCTCAGCCTGAGCCCGCGCCGCATGGATCGCGCGGCAGAGTCCAAGCCTCGCCACAACATCTTCACTGCTGCTGCTGTGTCGGATCCCGTCTCTCCCACGTCGTACTCGAGCCCCAACGGTGCTGATGACGATGAGGATGAAATGGATGACGACGACCTTCCCGTGCTGCCGTCGCCCACTCGCCCACGCAGCACGAACAGCGCTCGCAAGAGCCCAAACAACGACCCCTTCAATGCCCTGGCCGCCAACGGACCAACCTTCAACCCGGCTGCCCACCTCTTGTCGCGCCGCAACCCGCTGCGCACCGGCCCTGCACCGAACCGCAACCCAACAGCAACCAATATGCTGCGCATGGGTGCCGGTGGACCCACCAGTCGCCCTCGCCCAACCTCCACCGTCCCTGTAGTAGCCACCTCCCCAGCACGGAAGCGCATCAAGTTTCCCGGGAACGGCGAAACGGGCTCCCCCGTCCGTAAATCAAGCAATGGCTCCATCGACGCCAGCGAGCCCGCCTCGACCGGCCTCCGCAGCAAGAAGGGCGCCAACACGGCCGCGTTGCTCCGCCAGAAGGCTGCCAACAACGCCAGCTCGAACCTTACGGGCCACACGCTGCTCGAGCTTCAGCAGGGCACGGCTAAAATTAACGGCACCGACCGACGGAGCAGCAGCGGTAGCACATCTACCCTGACTGGCGAGAATGAGAACGGCCTTGGTGGTGCGCCTGCGAGGAAGGCGAGTAGCGCGCTTTTGGCGGCAGCGCCGGCGGCGGCGCAGTGGGATCCGGATGCTCCGGATTGTCCGAGTCCGTTTATCAAGAGGTTCGCTGCTCCTGGGATGAGGGAGAGGACTGTTGCAGTTGGTGCTCTGAGATGAGCGCATCGATGATGATGAACGACGACGTCGTTTGAAGCGGAGGAGACCCGCTTTAACGAGTCACCAAACTGTGCCTCACCGTGGGCCTTCTGCCAGCCCTGGCAACAAACGCGGTGTTCATTCGTTACCAACAACAACTTTCCTTTGTTGAGCTTTCTCCCTTTTTTACATCACTCTTCTTCTTTGCATTTTGCCTTTTTCTCCCATTCTATTCGAAAGAGGCGAGCAGTGCAAGAAAGCGGACGGAGACGAAGCAACAACAACGTCGGAGAGAAACTTGACAAATGATGGCTTTTTTTATTTTGGTTGGCGGTGGCATTGGGAATCCGGCGTAATTCTTCTCATTTTCACATTTGCCTTTTTCCTAGACGCGCTAGTTTATTCGTTCTGGTTGGCTTAGGGGAATTATTCTAGGCTTTTCGTCCGGTCTATTGTTGGGATTTGATTTTGGGTCGAAGGGGACCGACCTTTATTAACGAAACATTGGGAGGCTTTGGGAGGCTTGGTTTTCGGCTGGTTCACCGCCTACCCTCCTTTGTTTGCTTTTGTGGTTTTTGGTTAAACTGGCGTTAATTCATGATGGGATGGGGTTAAACAGGTTAACGGGTATTTTCATCTTTGGCTCTTGGGTCATTATCAAACCATTTCTGCGAAAATACCGGCATAGTACTTCTATCGATGTGTGTATTAGAAAGGTAACATGCCGACAGAAAACATCGATTTCTTGTCATGAAAGGGAAGATGTCGTTTTTTCACCCGTCACTTGCGCTTCGCTTCAGCGTCTAGGCATCAACTGGCGCCTGCAGGCACAACCAAAAGCGAAGCACAGTCCCGCTCATAGCCTCGCTCACAGTCTCACTAATCTGGCACCTCTCCAATGCCTGAGCGGGAAGATCTTTCTCCTTCATGGCTGTACGCCTCCATCAAAGAATACTTTCATCCGCCATTTATGCACAGCTGCCCCACCTAAGGCTCGCTGAAAACATCGCAAGATCCTTTCTCGCGGTCTTAGTCTACAGTCTTAATCCGCTTCCCTCAAAGCTTTTTATGTACATACTTGTCCACGAAGGGCCCAACTCTTCAGGCTGCAGGTCCAGTAAGAAAACGAAAACGCGGAGATGAATCAACCCAACCGGCTCCATCAATCGATTGCTCCATACCAGCCAAAGTCTCACCATCACTCTCCAAAGACGCAAATGGTCAAGCCGTGCATGGGCCATACAGGAGGGTCTATTGTCAAAACAGAGACTTCTTTTTACAAATCATCAAGTCTATTTTGAATAGAATCATATAGGGTGCTGCGAAGCTATCGAGATACTTCACTTTGAGATCAATTGCTTATGTGAACGGCGAAATCTGGAACCAGGTTGATGAGTATCTCAAACGGGGTCACGGCTTCTCCAGAGTCACTACTTCCAGGGATGGGAAAAGGTCCGACTTACCTAGCTGATTGCCGAAAGGAACCCTGGAAGTTTCGCTCAGCCGTGTTGTTTATTTAATTCGTGAGGCCAACTGTCATGATCATTGTTGGCAATGTCAAAGTCATAAAGCTGAACGTGTCGAGGCTTCCCCTCTGTTTATCTCCGGCTGTCTACCCTGTCCGGTTGTCCTTTGTAGACCGTGCAGAGGCAATGAAGTTTGGGAGAAGGATACTGTCATGATCAGCATTAAACACGACTGCACCCTACAAAGCGATTGCCCGACGTGGATGCGGCGCACAAACAGCCGCCATTCAGGCTCAGAGACGCCCCACGGCCGGCCTGACGCTGAACATCGCATAGCTCGTCAGTCCGTCCGTCGCAGCAGCATTGACCGGAGTTACACCACGCCCACAGATCCGGCGCGGCTGTAAATTCGCATCTTATTTCCCACGCACACGCTGGCCCGAGTTGCCTGTTTAGGGACGAAAGGAAGCCGCGGCCCGGGGCGACTGCCGCCAATTCGTCAACCGCTCGCCAAATGACGTCATCCCGCGAGCCCCCAGGAGCGCAACCCCCGCACGCCTGTTCGGCTCGCATGATTCAAACACCGCTGCAAGAGGGTCAACGCCGCGGGCAGCAAGAACCTCCGCCCGAATCTCCGCTCCTGCGGCCCTAGTTCCTGGCGGATCGCCTTGGCTGCTTGCCGAAACGAGCGGTTTGCTCCGAGTAGCGATCAGACTTAACATGGCGTGCTTGCCCAGTTGTGTTGTGCGTTCTGCGGTGACATGAGTCTTTCGACCCACCGGCCATCAGCGTTCGGCAGGATAGGCCGAGCACATATGTAAGGAGGCGGCTCTGCTCTGCTCTTGGCTCCGTCGGGCATTTCTGCGACCTGCTTCTTCGTCCTCTCTTCTCTCTCGCCTCAATTGCTGCTGTGCGCGGTGCCGCTGTCGCTGCCGCACCTAGCAAAGATGCAGCTCCCGCTCATCTGCCCCTCTACCTCCGCAGCCGCGATCGCTGCCGCCGCCATCTTTGGCGCTGGCGCTTCAGTCGTAGCTGCCGACTCGGCGACGGAGTACGCGCTGGGTTCCTCATACTCGGTTCTCGTTGACCAAGCGGCTCCAGCCGTCGAGGTATACACGCGCTCCCGGGTCGAGGTCTGGAAATGTGAGCAGAAACGGGGACGAGATTCCCGCAACATCCAAGCGCCCGATGGAGAGACGATCGTACTCACACATGCACGTCCGCAGCACCCTCCGACCACCCCTTCATCTCCGCCTCGACCGGCCTGACAAACTTCTCCGACTCCTCCGGCAACTTCGAGATCAGCACCGCCATCACCAGCAAATGCCAGCTCCCCAACATCACCGCCGTCACCCCATCCAACACTACCGCTAACTCCCTCACCCTCACTGGCACCTTCGCCGACACCATCCCCTCCACCTGCAGCGACTGGACCTGGACCCTAACCTTCAGCACCAACACCACCAACACCACCTCCCCCCTCCACTTCTCCGCCGCCATCACCACCACCGGCGACAGCACCCCCTCCAACATCCACCTCGCCTACAACTCCCCACCCAACGAATCCTTCTACGGCCTCGGCGAGCAAACCGGCCTCGGCAACCTGCGCGGCCGACGCATCCCCGTGTGGTCGCGTGAAGGCGGCGTCGGCCGCGGCGAGGAGCCGCTGACCGCCGTCCTGAACACCGATCCGGCGCTGGCGGGCGCCTTCGCGGGCGGCAGCGCGCTGACCAGCTACACGGCCATCGCGTCGCTGGTGAGCACGCTGGGGCGGTGGGCCGTGCTGGAGGGCACCGGGTTCGCGCTATTCGACCTGGCGAGCAACGAGACGGGCCTGCCGTTCGCGGATACGGCGGCGGCGCAGGTGGCGGGGCAGAACGGGATTGGGGATCGGTCGGGGAGCGCGGGGGTCGTGGTGGAGGTGCTGTATGAGGGGACGGAGGTGAGCGGGTTTGTCGGGGTGGTGGAGGAGGAGCAGAATAGGTTGTTGGGGGCCGCGGGGGCGTTGACCGAGGTGACGGGTAGGCAGCCGGCGTTGCCGGATTGGGCGTACGACGGTGCGATTTTGGGGATTCAGGGCGGGCAGGAGAAGGTGGAGGGGATCGTGCAGAGCGCTTTGAATGCGAGTATGCCGCTCGTGAGCGTGTGGTTGCAGGACTGGAGTGGTACGAGGTTGCAGGCAGGCGCGTACAACATCTCCATCAGCCGGCTGTGGTGGAACTGGGAGCCGGATGCGGTGCTGTATCCGACTTGGGCGGAATGGGTCCCGCATCTTCAGAGCGCGTACGGCGTCAGGACGATGAGCTACGTCAATACGTTCCTGGCGAATGTCAGCAGCAAGTCCACCGGGTACAACCAGTCGTTCTACGCACAGGCGGTGGCAGAGGGCCGTTTCGTCCTGAATGCAACGGCGGCGGATGGCTCACCGTGGACGGTGACCAGCGGACCGGGTATCGACGCTGGGTTGCTGGACCTTTCCAACGAGACCACCGTTGCGTGGTTCAAGGACCTCGTCAAGAAGCAGTACTACTCGGTCCCCATCTCCGGCGGTAAGTTCGCTCTAGTTCCCATCCAGCATCTCACTTACTAACTTGGAACAAAGCCATGCAAGACTTCGGCGAGTATCTCGACGTCGACTCCACCGTCAGCATCTCCTCCGGCACCGTCAACCCCCGCATATTCCACAACGAATACCCGGCCGCCTGGGCAGCCCTCCTGCGCTCCGTCGTCGAGGAACTCGGCATCGCCGACGACACCATCGGCTTCCACCGCAGCGCGTCGACCTTCTCGGCGCCGCACACCAACCTCTTCTGGGTCGGCGACCAGAACATCGACGCGTCGCGCGAAGACGGCATGCGCGCGGCCATCAGCAGCGCGCTGCACGTCGGCTTCTCGGGCTTCGCGCAGTCGCACTCGGACGTCGGCGGCTACACCAACACGCTCTCGCCGCTCGGCAACATCACGCGCAGCGCGGCGCTACTGGGTCGCTGGGGCGAGATGGCGGCGTTCGGCGGGGCCGCGTTCCGCACGCACGAGGGCAACATTCCCCAGGTGAACGCGCAGGCGTACACGAATGCGTCGACGCTGGCGTACCATGCGTACAACTCGCGCTTGTACACGAGCCTGAAGGCGTATCGGAAGAGCGTGATAGACGAGTACCAGCAGAAGGGCTGGCCGCTGCTGCGGCATCCGGCCGTGTATGCGCCGAACGATACGCTGGCGGTGGCCGTCGTCGACGAGGTGTTCTGGCTGGGCGAGGCCTTGCTCGTGGCGCCTGTGTACGATGTCACGGCGCAGAGGCTCCCTGTGTACTTGCCGAGGATCGAAGTCGACAGCGATGGCGCCAGCGTCGATCAGGCATCTGTCCAGTACAAGCACCTTTGGACCGGAGAATTGTTCAACCCGGGCAATACGGTCGTGGTGGATGCGCCGTGGGGCAAGCCTGGCGTGTTTGTGAGGTGGCCGCTCAGAGAGGGGGAAGACGAGCTGCTGCAGGGTCTCTGGGATTTCGTGAAGCGCGAAAATGGAACGGTCTTGACTGCTTGAGAGAAACACTGGAGCGGTTTGAATGCGAGCAGTGCTCGACTCTTGCAAAATGGTAGATCACGCCGTCGTCAAGGCCTATCTGTAAAAAAAAAATGAATAGCTAAATAGAACGAGCTTAAGAAAAAAGAAGATGCTTACTCTCCTCCAAGCCTAGCACGGCAGCGGGTAGGCACATGGAAGCGAGATCCTTGCGATCCCGTAGGAACGATACGGTGATGCATGAACGTCCGCTTTCCTTCCTTCCCCGCATTTTTCAGGTCCGTGGCGGAAACGGATGGCGGAAGTGCGGGATGCCGAGTCAGGTCCCATGGGTGGGTGCTTCCCTGGCTTGTGTTCCCATCCGTGCCGACCCGTGTGCCACGTGCCTGGGAAGTGAAACATCGAGAAGGCAATGGAGTAGGGCCGGAGCGGATGTCGAGGAACCTTCGAGCCGAGGTTTATGTATGGACTTCGTGCTCGGATTATTGGCCTGCATGACGCTTCATCGGCGGGGCTGCCTGCTTTGAGGCTTTGGTTGTGGGTGTAGCTGATCATATACTAGTCAAGGTCTATGTCCGTGCTCTTGGTGTCCGCAGTGCTGGCCTCTGCGTCCCACGACTGTGGGGAAGGAACAGTTGGATCGATAAGTTATCAACTGCCGTGTTATAGGCTCCGTGCACATGGGTCGCGTCAATGCTTCGACACCATGGCGCAATGTAGACTAGTCGTCCATTGGGAATAGAACCTCAGACCTTGAGGATGAAAGACGAAAGAGAGAATTCTTTTTTCTTCAAACCCAAAAAGGAAAGAGGAGTAATTGAGCAAATTGGATGGCGACAGCTCCGCAACAGGTACGCAATTTGGAAAGCAAATATCGTACCTACCAAACAGACCTGCCTATCATGTACAAATAGCCACAGCCCTAAGGATCCGTTTTCGTGATTGTTGCCGGATCGTAATCTGATAAGCTAGGGGAATGGTCAAAGCCAAAGGAAGCAACTGCCATCGGTTTCACGATGATCTTGTCGAAGACATTAGTAAAGCGTTGCCGCAGAGCACGGCGTCTAGAAGCGCCACGAGCTCCCTCGCCCGAAGTGCAGACCAATCTCCGGGCCGAGGCGTCCTCTCCTTTCCAATAGCGCGATAGAGCGCGTGGTGGCAGGTGGCTGGCGCATGAAGCTCAGACTCAGCCCCGGCACAAGGGCTCAAGCGTGCGATGGTGGCTTGAACGTTGCTCATCGCTTTGCATTTGCGCAACCCCGGATCTGGTGGGCTGGTTCGGGAAAGTGTGCTGAGCGGACCCGAATCAGCTTCGGAGAGCCTCATGGCAGCCGCTGAGCTCAGTCGTAAGCAGCCGGTGCCAGGAAGGAGTGATGCGGAGTCGCCGCCCGTAACGCTGATGGCCTCGAGGGCGCAGACGGCGTGGAGGGGCGCACCGATAGCGCGACGGCGGCTATTTCGACGCAGCGCAGGCGAGCTGGATTCTCCGTCGGGGCGCCGGCGCGGCGGCATGGGGGTGATTGGACCAGGTTGAGACGCTGGCTGAAGCGGGCGTGGAGGGTCAAGTGACGGCGGAGCGCGCGTCGATTCGGCGGCGGAGGTTGAGGCAGCGCGGCGATGACGTGCAGAGGAGGGCAGAGGCCGGAGAAAGGGCGATCGGCAGCGCCGTGAGGAGAGCGAGGGAGACCCTGCGGCCGCCGTGTGCCGAATCACGCGTGGCGTCCAGCGCTGCGCGTGCGTGGCGACCGCACGTCTCTGCCTCTGCCTCCGCTGCCTCAGCCCCAGCACCCGCAGGCCGCCCCGGCCGCCGCCGAGCCAGCCCTGCATCGCTCGGGTGCTGTCAGACGCCGCCACCAGAACCACCGGCCGGCCTCGTGCGGAGCGGCGGCGCCCGATCGGGGCGTTTGCGCGCTGGCGCAACTGCAAACCGGCGCCGGCGCTCGTGGGGCACAGGCACGGCTGGGCCCTGGGCGTGGTGGTGATCCGTCCCGTTCGAGAAAGTCGCAAGCCCCGGCTGCTCAGCTGGACCCGGTAAATGCTTCTGGCTGGCTGCCCGTCCCGCCGCCCAGGCGCTCCACCGCGCTGCTTTTCTCCGGCCACCCCTCCGGCCCTTCCACTTCTCCAGTCCTCCTCCTTGCCTCTGCCGCTGCACTCCTCTTCCTCTCTTTTTTGCATCCCCTCCCAGTCTCTCCCGTCCTCGACGCCCTTGCGTGCCTTGACCACCCTCCGCTTCCGCCTCAACCCCAGCGCTTTTTTTTCTCTCCACCACAATGCCTCTTGTCAAGCGTAGCGGACCACCACGCCAATTGCGGCGCCCTTCTCTCGCCGAGTCCGACATCACCGAGTCGCCTTCTCCTACCACCTCGACCAGTTCCGGCCAATTTTCCCACAGCTCCAATGGCTCCGCCAGCACCAACCAATCCAGCGTCTCGTCTTTTGACCAACATTCCGCCTGCTATTTCGACCATGGCGACTACTTCGCCCAGCTCCACGAGGACGTGAATGTCTCAGACGACTGCCCCGACAAGCGAACCCTCGAGGAGGCCGGCGAGATTCCCATTTACGATGCAGACGGAAATGCCAGGCCGTTCAAGAACTTCTTCCAGGGCGACATGGTCATTGGACAGCGGCAGCTGGTTCTCTTTGTACGGCACTTTTACTGCGGCGTATGTTGTCCACCCCCAGCGAAGCTCACGCGCAGCCAGCCCGCTCACCCGCCACGCAGGCCTGTCAAGCCTACCTCCAGGCTCTGACCAAGAGCATCACCCCACAAACCTACTTCACCATGCCCATCCCCACCAACATCATCGTCATCGGCTGCGGCGCCCCGACCATGATCCCCGCCTACAAGCAGTACACCGGCTGCCCCTTCCCCATCTTCGCCGACCCAACCCGCGCCCTGTACAAGGCGCTCGGCATGTCCTGGACGCTGGACATCGGCCCCAAGCGGCCCGACTACATGCGCGACATCGCGCCTCCGGCCTGGCTGGCCGGCCAGCTCAAGCAGGTCGGCCAGCAAACCCGCCGCCAGGGCGTCAAGCGCGCCATGAAGAGCGGCAACTGGCTGCAGATCGGCGGCGACTTCCTGTTCGAGGACGGCCAGGTCATCTGGTGCCACCGCATGCGCAACTACCGCGACCACGCCGAAGTCGACGTCCTCAGGAAGGTGCTGGAGATCGATGAGGATTGAGTTAAAGAGACGGGAAGTTTGTTTCGTTAACACGAGGAGCAACCAATATCGCTGCACGTTTGGCTTTCGTCGTCGCCCACGGCGCTGGGGAAGGGAAAAAAAAAGGGTGTTTCGGTTCACCGCGGCTATACCCTTGATGTTGTTGGTCTCACGGTTTCAGGGGTGCGTGGTGTTGGGGTGTCACGGTGTGTGCAAGGGACACTGCTGCAACCTTCTCTCAGTCCTTTCTCCCCTGCAAGTCCGGATGGGCCCGCTGCTGTACGAGATGGGGAAAGAAAGAAAAAATTCTCCGGGAGTCCAAGGCAACGACGCACAACAGGCAGCAAGCAGCATCGGTGTGACCGAGACCGCAGCAGCGCTTCGCGTTTTCTTCGGTCGACGACGACGAAGCTTACGTTGCACCGCGTCGTGGCGCGGCCGCGTCTCGGCGTCTCGGAGCGATCGTGTAAGAGAGCGAACCAGCACATGTCAGCCGCAGCCGCAGGCGTCATGGGGTAGTGGGGGTGGTCGTGCATCATGCGGGCCAAGCGGCGCGGGCAAACCGGCTCTTCGGATCCGCCGCAGCAATCCGGTGTCTCGTCGTTCGGAAGCGTGAGGAGAGACGAGGCGGAGGAGCAAGCAGTTTCCGCACTTTGTTGATCATGCAGGGTTTGGGTGTTCTTGGACGTCCGAGTCAGACGCTCGCGTTTCGTGCGCGAGGTTTATTGCCGGAGAGCAGTAGGAAAGCAATGCAAGCGCTGTCGAGGCAGTCGCATGGTCGGTCTTTTTTCTACGTCCTTCCGTCTCTGTCCATACTGTTGCAGCCAGTGTTCTGGAACGTTGCGGGTCGCTTGCCTAAGTAGCACATAGAGCATGTAGATCGCGATATTTCTTCGCAAAAATCGAAGCGTTGAAGCGCCAATGGCAGATCTGCGATGTCGCAACACGATTCGCGCTGGCCAGTGGGCCCGCCGCCGATCAGTGAAGGATCTCCACGCAGCGGCACATCGGTGTCACGGACGCTGCAACGTGGAGAACAAGAAAGGTGGATCTCCGCGACCATTCGTTTCACCATCGCTCGCTACCCAGCGCTGCGCAGGCACAACGCGCACACTAGAGAAGATACGCGGTAAAACGCCTTCCTTTTCATCCATCCCCCCAACCTCCACGGCCCCTCAAAACGAACCCCTCCACACTTTCGTCCGCGCACCAAGTTTCCTGCCTGCCAGAACAGCGCACGCATGTACGCAAAGATGACCTCACCGTCAGCATCGCACGTCAAACACCCACTCGGCACCCCTCTCGCGACTCCGAACAACAACCCGTCCTGCGAACGCACGCACAGAACTCTGTTCGTTCGCGATGCCTGCCCTTCCGCTTTTTATTTTTGGGGCACGGTAGCTGAGCTATAATGCATGTATAATGCGCCAGCCGGCGCTAGGGTCCCGCCCGGCCCCTGTTCCGTGATTGGTCGGGGGCCGCGACCAAAAACTGCCCGATGGGGGGTTGGGGCGGGGGTTAAGCTTGCTTTTCGATTTCGATTTCTCTCTTGACATGTGAAGGGCTGAGTTGGTCAGCATTCTTGCATGTTTTCGACCGTGCTTCCTGTCGGATGATGTTTGCCCCGCTGTGCACGCTGCATGTTGTTCGTGGAGGATCTCGACACCGAACCGGGAAGATGGAGGCTGGGTTTGCTGCACTGCGGGTTGTGAGGTTGTCTTCTGCAGCGCTGCTTGCTACGTCTTCTCCTGGTGAACTAATTCTCTGATGCATAGGATATGATGGACCAAATTCTAGGATGCTTCAGAAGCCTGTTATATACGATGTCCGTGCATTACCTCCCTGGCTTCCTGCTGCAAGGCGACCTCGCCCCTGAGAAGGGCGCTTCTGTGGTCATATTTTCGGTCACCGAGCCTCAGGCAGCCTGATGCCCACGAAGTCCAACAGAAAGAAATCATGAAAGGATCAAAACAGCGCATGCAAATAACAGTCGACTACTTCTGGCAGTGGTCTGTTTGGATAATGTTCTCATTGGTAGAATCACCTCCGTCTTGTCTACAACATGATATGCATCTGCAAGGATGCTCTTAATCATGAAGAGATCTTAACAGTTGATATCAAAGCTGAAACTGAGACGAGATATTGCTGTAAATACGTCTGTCGGTATTTCTTATTTGAGGCAAATTCTTCGTCACCAATGTCTCTTTTGCGGGAACCGTCGTGGTCCAAACTTCTGTCGAATATTCGCTCAATTCCGGACAAACTTCAATTCTCCCCTCCAGTTCCTCTTTAGCTGGGCCGTCATTCTCTCCGCCTGCTTCTCGATTGTTCCGATCCTCTCAGTGCCAGCCAGCTCAGCACTTGACCATCCATCCAAGCCATGCCAGAGTAGCGGTAAGCTGCTCGACTTCCACAAGACCATTTTCCTCGACTTGACGATGGTGACCGCAAGGAACACAATCGAGAGAAACACGAGCACAGCCGGTAATGTGAACCAAGCCCAACGCACTGTGATGAAAGGCTCCTCATGAAAGACTGCACCTGGCAGCTTCTCCATATCACCGCTCATCCGTACGACATTGGTCATGCTCTCCGCGATTCTGGACATGAGCTTGGGAATATCGGGTGAGCCAATCAGTGTCGATTCTCGGATGTCGTAGGTGCCGATCTGCAGCCCTCCACCATTCGCCGCTGAGAAGGATATGTTTTTGTCGAAGTCTACGATCTGCGGTATAGATGATCTATTGGCGTACAGGCCAATGGAAAAGGTGTCATTGACGTTGCTTGTTGAAGTCGTGTCATTTGCGATAGTAAACGGTTTGCAAAGGTATTCTTTCGGCAATGAACATATGTCTTTCTGCAAAGGAGAGAGAGGTATCTGGATAGGTGTATCGGTAGATAGTATTCCGTTCCTCTTACGCTTCGTCAGTCACCAGGGGGATCAATCACGAAAGAGGTTTTCTTACAGCCCAAACGTTTGTGTACTTTTTGGCGCACCACATGAAAGAACACTCAGTGATCTTCCACTGCGTCAAGTTTGAGAGCATATCATTCCAGGACGTTGGTGATTGGTCCGAGAAGTTAGAAATGTTGAAGTCTCGGAGTTGCGCAACTGCAAATTTGGAGAACCGAGGATCATCTCGTAAGATTCCGACCTCAGAGCTTGAGACTAGTTTCCCGTGCGTGTACACCTCATATGTGGAGTTCTTCTTCTCTTGAGTTCCGTTTAGAATAGATAAGCTCAAGTTTCCTGGCGTGGTGAGTTGGATCTCGTCGCATGATCCCGAGAGTCCGTGGATGCAATTGACCTCGGACTGAGCGGAAACGTCTGTGCATTCGCTACAGATTCCAAGAGACGTGAAGCTGGGCCAGGAACAGTTGCTGCTCGGGCAGTCAAAATTGACTCCATTGTTGAAACCCAAAAGGCCAGCATACACGGCTCCTTCCAATCCACTGCTGTCTAGAAATGATTGAGAACGTTAACGGTTAAGGCCCTTGGAAGTCTGAATTCCTAGACTTGCCTTTGAATCTGTCGTCGGAGCGGAGAACATATCTTTGCGTTCCTGGTATCCACGCATCTTTCTCGCCGCGTTGGGTCAGAGTCCAGCGAGACTCGAAGGACAGGATTTGTTGAGCAAAGGGATCCATAGCGAGAGCGCAGATCATAATGAAGGCACCCAGGCTTGGTACTGAGATACGTCGTTTGAAAGACCAGAAGAACGTGAGTCCACCAAGTGGGCCGCTGGCGGCTCGATAAAAGGTTTCCAGGTCGTTTAATCTGTGCGGTTGCTTTTGAAAGTACGACCATTTGAGTTGGTTGATACTTTCGGCGACAACAAGGAGCATTGAGGACTTGGAGATTGTCGTCAAGGTTGAGACCATGGAGTTGGGTGAGACTGCCGAATTCCAGGAGGAAAGGGGTTTTCCGTTTACACAGAGTAGCACTATGGTAACAGCTGTCAAGCAAGCCGCACTCAGGAGGGCGCCGCCGACTTCAAAAAGCCACCACTCATTCAGCTGATCTGTGAAAGAGATCCGATTGTGTTCCGTGCCATCTCTTGAAGATGTGTCTGTGACAGAAATCTTCTGCTTGATGGTTTTTGCGGAACACGTCTCTGGAATTGAGCCATTGTCTGACCGTAAAACATCGTGGTGGCCGGTACTTGTGATAGTGCTGCTTGATCGAGCCGAAGTACTCTCTGCAACATACTATTAGATGGAAATTGACCAAAATGACAGAATATAATCTTCATCATGGCACAAGCTTGTACGTACGAGAGGAAATAAATATACTCTCGCTCTCGGCAGATAGCCAGATATCCCGTTCAGAGCCTATCTCCTGATCGGACATCGTCGATTCCTGGCATTAAAAGGACATATGCGCTCGAATTTGGGGATGCATGGAAGAAAGGCAAGTTAGTCCATTCGCGATTCTTGGGTCGTGCTGCGTTTTCAAAGCGTAGTCGGCCGTGTTGTTCCTCCGCATATGAGTAAGAAGTTTGTACAAAGTTGGCGAACAAGGCAGATTTTCAGTCTTTCAAACGCCAAAGTCCATAGCGCGTTGACGAATGGACGAAGCGAAAGCCGGATTCCAGTCTTGGGTAGCATGTAACGCTGCACTTCATTGTGTGAAACGTTTCTGCCTGAACCTGCTTGTAGCCTATCATGTTTCAAAACTGCGCGGCTGCCCATCGAGAGCTGAAGAAGAGGTACACAATGGGATTCGCAGAAGCAATGCCAGTTATCTGATTGGCATGTGGGCAGCTGAGTGTGGCGAAGTACCTTTGCCACTTGCGCATGTCTGGTATCAGCTGAACATCCTGGTAGGCCGTTCAATTTGGGCAAGCGTAAGCTTACCATCCTTTTATCTTCGCCGCGGCACACCCTCTCTCCACCTCTTCAACACTCTACACCGGTTATCATCTTCGCAATTAAAATCACGTGTTTATCTAGAACATGGTCGTGCTTTTTTTTTTTTTTTTTGAAAAGGCCGGTGGCGCGGCACAAGCTGCTCTACACCATCTTCAACACATTCACTTGTGTCGAGGTCCGGCACGAAGATACGATTAATCCGACGAGTGTTCAATCGCCTGACTTTCCTGGAAACCCTTGCAAAATCGTCTTGCCCCGCGTTTGATATCATCTCGAAAGCTAAGTCTCGTAGAAACTTGCGACTTGCTATAGGCAAGCATCCGTCGCTATGCCTCTACCGAACGTTCTATCCTCTGCGAGATCGACAGCTTCAAGCCTTATTGAAAGCGTCGGCTGATGAATTAAGGCGCGCTGACTGACCGTGTTTTGCAAATTATCCATGGTTACTAGTCACTATGTTTCGGGGCGGCACAAGCCTCCAGAGACAAGAGAGCTTAGCTTGCTTAAGCTTGTTCGGGGTAGATGACAAAAGAGGAAACCCTACGGCTATCATTGGGCGAACTAATGCATGTCAGCAGTTCTCGATCAAACCTCGAGCTTCTGCCCCTGTCCCACGGAAAGCCCTGCCTTTACTGAGAAAGTGGTATATAGGGAGGCGAAATAAACCCAGGAGGGTGGCGGCAGTCTTCAGTCACTGTCGCATTTGCTCAAGATGAGGACCAGTCGATCGACGAACCTTTTGTTTGCTTCCATCCAGAGTGTTAACCTTGTCCAAGCCGCATTGCACTATCCAAACCCGTCCATCTCTCGGTTGGAGCATCTTCTCGTTGACACGGATGGCGCCTTCAGGGCCGGGTTCAAAGACGCGATAAACCCTTGCACAAACTACGTCTCCGGCGCACAGACTCTTGGGAGACAAACATCTGCGCAATGGCTTCGTGTTGCATTTCATGATTTCGTCACGGCACACGTGGATGAGGGTACTGGCGGCATCGACGCTTCCATTGGCTTTGAGACTCTGCGGGACGAGGATTCAGGGAGCGCGTTCAACGACAGTTTTGCATACTTTGCGCCCTTTGTCGACGCCCAAACGTCAAGTAAGACTCTTCAAGTTCCAGATTTTCTCATCCCGGGTAGCTAATACAACACCAGTGGCCGACCTTGTAGCGCTCTCCGTTGTTACATCTCTGGGTAATTGTGGTGGTCTCCAGGTTCCTTACCGTGCCGGGCGCGTTGACGCCACCGAAGCGGGCCCTTTTGGGGTGCCCGAACCCGAAACAAGCCTCGAAGAGACTCTGGAAGAGTTCGCCAATGCTGGCTTCAGTGCGGAAGACTCGATTGGTTTAACGGCATGCGGGCACTCTCTTGGCCGCGTTCATCACGGCGGGTTTCCTCAAGTTGTGCCCGAGTCCGCCGTCACGCCAGACAATACTGCCGGAGGCATCAACTTAGATACCACGCGTGACATCTTTGACATCAACATCGTTCACGAATATCTCAGCAACTATGGACAGCGAGGTGGCCCTCTGGTGACGAGCGCAAACGTCACAGTCCGCTCTGATCTACGCCTTTATGAGAGCGACCAGAATAAGACCATGCAGACACTCGGCCAGTCGAACGAGTACTTTTTTGCTACGTGTAATGGGCTATTTGAGAGAATGATCAACACTGTTCCAAAGGAAGTGGAGCTTTCAGATGTCATTAGCCCCATACCTATCAAGCCTGTGAATTTTACTTTCGACATCACAGACGATGGGAAATTGGAGTTTTCCGGAGCAATCAGGGTCAGTATTGCAACATTAGTCTTTGACAGAAACTGTCTTCTCAAGGAAACTTAAATATGGACGGGACTGATCAACCGTCATAGTACCTCTCGTCTAATGGATCAGCACCCTCAACAATCCGCATGTCGCTTGGTAGTGCTACCAATGACTCGTTGGTTTCCAATACACTCAGCGCTTCATCAGACACCGGAAGCAACATCTGGGGCACCACGACCTTCTACGAAGCACACTACTCTGTCAATGTTTCCGGATCTGGTGACCTTCCGATCAAACTTCAGGTTTCCACATCCTCTTCACATACATTCGAACTACAGCCGGAGTTATTCTTTGTTCCGTCAATGTCTTCTCTTGGTGCAGACGCTGCAAAGATTACCGCTGCAGTCTTCAGTGGTATAGCCTCGCCTGTAGACAGCATTAAGGCTATCATTTCTGTGCCGAGTCCACAGATGGGAACGCTGGCTCCAAAGTTGGTGGAATATGATGTGTCTTTGGAGAAGAGTCAGGATTCTGGACTTTACTCGTTGTACAGCGCGAGCACTAGCGATATCACTCTCAACTCGCAGTCAAGCGTTGACATCGTTGCGACGCTCAAGGACGGCTCGATCATTCGGGATGAATACAACAAGCTGAGTCCATAGTTTGGATGTCAAGAACTGGAAGTTACTTTTTCCAATGGATTTGTATGTTCCCAAATTTCAGACTTCCTCTCGTTATGCTCAATGCACAGTAATCTTTTCGAATTTGAGAGAAGATGCCTGTTAAAACGACAGCAGCCTGAGCTCATATAAGACGGCTTCACCTCAAATCGACTAACGCTTACCGGTTAAGTGTAAGATCTTTCAAAACAACTCCAATTCCCAAGGAGTTCCTGAATATTCCCAAGGCAGAAAAACATCGTTGGTACCTTAGGAAATGATCCCTGAAGAAGCCCCGGCTCTTAGGAAATAATCGGAATGGGTGGAGCGTATCAATACTCCGATTCGTGAGATGACAGCCACTGCGGGACTCCACTGACACGGGACTTCCCCCGAGGGAAGCCACCAGTCACTAGCTTAGTAGATAGCCTAGTAGATAGCCCCGGACGTCCCAGACGTCCCTGAATGATCATCCTCTTTGCATCATCCATTGTGTCCTCTGCCATCCACACAGAGCTCAGCCCCCACGCTGGCATACCCCGCGGCTGTGCAACGCTGAGGCAAGGGATCACTCGCGTCAGCCTTGCGACTTCATAAAGGAATTCAACGAGCCTGACCACCATAATCTTGATCTCAAAATTGATTTCCTTGAAGAGAATGTCGTCCATGTCGGGGAGCCTGCTCGCCGGGCGGCCTGTCCCCGATGGCACCAGCAGCACCGCCGTGTCTGACGCAGACTTCAGCTACATCACCAGCGAAGACCTAGCCGCGAGCCAGGAATCCTTGGGAGCGTCACCCAAAGACGATAACGCCTCGAACAGCAGCCAACTCTCCAAGAGCGTCGCGCCCGCCCACGGCCGCAGCAATCCTAATGGCGAGACAGACGTGCTCGTCCTCATACATAAGCGCGTCAGCTACCCCGTACACTTCCGTAGCGGTGTTATCGACGCGGGTGAGCTAGACGTCATGAATATCCGGGAGGTGGCCGCGCAACAAATGAAGGTCGACGGCCTGCATCGCATCGAATTGTTCTACAATGGCTACCGGCTAAGAGACGGACAGTCAGCTCACGCCATCGGCCTACAATCTGACGTTGAGAGCAACATACTATGCCATGTGGCCGAGGGCTCACCACTCCAAAATCTTCTTTCCCGCAGGAAACTTAAGAGACTGAGTGGAGATATGAAGCGGATGGAGAAGCTAGAAGACCAATACGGCAAGAGGGGCCATAAGGTGGATACGCCTCCTGAAGAGCAGGGTTTGTCAGCCGACCGCAGGCGTTTCTTCAGCGACGATTTCGATCTCGGCCAATCTTCTTTCACGTCTTTAAAAAACTCAGAGAAAACCCAATTCCTGGAACGTGGTCGGGAATCCAAGAATGACGATCTTCAAAGCGCTATTGGGGAAGAGACGATTGAAGTACCTGAGGTGGACAACATTTCCCAAAGACGGACCTCCGACGTGATTGAATACCGAATTCTTGACATATCTGCCACATCCAGCAGTAATATGGGAGACTCTGAAGACTCTGAAGATTCCGAAGATTCTGAAGATTCTAGAGATACTGAAGATTGTGACAGAACTCCGCCACTGAGACCAGTTCCTTCGCCTTATAGGTCAGTTGAAACCGCACCCGCAGAGATCCACCCCTATCCCGACCCACCAGCAGATATCAGGAATGATGATGTCGCATCTCTGCCCTCTTCTGGTGCACCTTCAATCTTCTCCTTAACTACGGGATTCCCCGGGATCACTGCGGACACTCAGCTCTCTGAAGACGAGATAACCTCGGCAACCCAACAGCTGGTGGAGGTTCTTTCCACGGACGAGGCCCTAAAGCCGCTCTACGAGAAGGCCGCTCAAAGTGAAGCTATCGGCCCTGACCGATTCAGTCGTAACTTTCGGAGACTTCTCAAAATATACTCCAGTGAATTGAAAGAAGACGCTGGCGAGAGTCTGCAGTATCTTGCTGCGCGTCTTGTCCAGTGGAAGGCAAGAGAAGTGGCGAATTTGATCAAAGAACGACACATCAGATCAGCAACAGAACAACAACCCAACCAACCTCTTCAACCTGAGTATCCTGAGCCCGTCACTGATCCTATTGAAGATGAAAGCTCTGATGAGGAAGACCCCGCAACTGTCCAAAGAGCTAATATCGAGACCCTTGCCCTCGTCAAGGGCTTCTTGACAGATGGAGCTCCTTTCCACAATCTAAAAACCAATCTCGAAACGTTCGTCAGGTCGCCGGCACAGGGTGATAAACAGAACTATGAGTCGGTGGAAACTGACGAGCAAGCACCGTCTGTCACACACTACCAGAGTAGTGGACGGTACAAATTTATTATGAACTTTCTTGTAAGACTTGGGTTCTTCGAGCGTCCACTACTGCCTGGGAGACAACGAGTGCGTTGGAGATGTGTAAGTGATACTGTGTTACTAGCACATCTTCCCTTTGATCATGTACGTTGCTAACATTTCCTAGAGATGTGGGAGGGAAATATATGACGACTACCTTGAGCTGAAGCCGGGTGGAGTCGAGGATCTCAAGAACCGCCTCCGCTACCTGTCAAGATCACCCAGACAGGCTTCTACCATGCAGAGCGTTGCGCAGACTATCAAAAACACTATTCCCGGTCTTAGTGGCATAGTCTCTCGAGCCTTTACCAGGGGCAACCAGAGATCTCAAGTCGACCCATGCATTCCTCTGCATAATAACCCCTCTGTAGGAAGCACCTCCACGACGACTACACCAACTCCGAAAGCTGACCCCCTTCATCTTTTGCTCTGTATGAAGGAAGGTAAATTTGGCACGAGCCTACACCAAGAGGACATCCATGGCATAAAGCACGACAAAGAGCTTTTCCAATTCCTCCAAGACAGCTATACCTACCGACGCCAAAACCTCACTTCCTTCGCCTCCCTACGCGCTCCCGAGGCCATCAACTTTATCATGGTACCCTTCTCCCTCCCCCAACCCCTTTCTACTATATATAGGATGCATACTGAAAAAAAAAAACACTGCCCACAGTTTGACCTCGTAACCGGCAAGACAGTCAATCTCCGCCCCTGCAACTCCCTGCAATCCTGCACCTGCCTTCCTCCAAAAAAGAAAGTCGAACCAGAACCCGACGCCGAGTACCGCTGCACACCCATCCCGGCATCCACCTGCCCACCCATCGGCCCGGACACCCTGATGCACCTCTTCAGCCACCCCGAATGCTTTGGCGATGATGCTACCGCCGAAGCGCGGATTCTCGAGCAGTTTCCGAAGAAGCTGCGGGGAGGAATCGCCGCGCCGAATGTTGGCTGGGGGGTGTATTTTAAAGAGGGGTGGAATTGGCAGCTCGTGAGGGTGATTTTGCTGTTCTATGTTTGTGGGAGTTTGGCGTTTGGAGTGGCGTGGTGGGCGGGGAAGGATGATGTTCAAGGTGCGTTTGGCGTGGCGGGGTACATGGTTAATATTGCGACGGTGTTTTTAGCGTACATTGCGGTGGGTTCTGTGTAGGGCATACTGGCTGGTGGACGTAGTAGACGGCTTGTAGGCACGGTAATAGTCTTGGAGTTAAGATTAATGCACTTGGGGTTCCGTCCTTAGCAGAAGAGCCCGATCCGTTACATCTGAAATGGCTATATTAGAGGTTATTATCAGTGGCGCTTAACAGGCTGGACGTGCCTTAAAGCGGCGGGTACTCGAATTGTGTACGGTGAAAACGCAGGTGTCCGCTTCCCCAGCCGGTTTTGACCTCCGATTCACACGCACAACACCGCCGACGGAGTCTCCCATGCGAATGTGCAGCCAACACCTGACAATTCAAGAACGAAATTCGACCTTTAATTCACGTTCACGCGAGATTTGCGTGCTTTGGTTATGCTGAGTGTTGATATTTGTATATAAGCATAAATGTTGCGCGAAACTTTCACGTACGACCATAGATCGCAGAGAACAACGGATTCCGTCCGCTCTCCGAATATTTAAGCTGCGAATCGGCCGATTAGTACTCAAGTGGGTGACCATTGGGGAATCCCGGCTGTTGTACGTTTTGTCTTTTGATAGTTCAAATTTTTTGGCGGCTTGTTGGTCCGTGTCTGTCTGCCGTTGTGCGCTCTCCACCTCGGGCCGAAACCAGGCAAGACCGCTTCTTGGACCAACAAACAATTTCAAAGCTGAGCTTTAGGCTGCTGCTGTGTCGTGAGCTTCTTCTTTTCATTCTTGGTCCAAAGTCTGAGCGCTGAAACCTTCGGATATTGACTGACATTGAGGCAGTTGATCAATGATTTCGGTGGTTCGAAACCGGTGCCTGGTACGGAGATTGGTCCTCCTCCTCGAAATAGTCAAACTGGGCGCCGAACCCATGGCGATCAGAGATGCTTTGGAACGAGGGTCGTAGGTTATCCGTCCTGGATGACTCTTCGCCGAAGTTTCCGTAGGCGGTCGGAAGAGGAGCATGCCAGTCTAGACGGTAACCTTCACAAGCACTCTGGAAACTGTTGTCTGCTGGGCCAAGAACGTTTTGAGGATGGTCGAGAGCGGCGTTATTGGAAACGTAACCTGAGTCTTGCTGCCGGTCAGATGTTGAAGTCGAATTAAGCGTACAGATGTCGTCCAGCGACATGGCATAAGTAGTCTCGGGCGGCACCGAGAGCCAGTCTGAAGAGCCAGATACGGTCAACTCGGGGTTTAGCCGGCTGTCAGCCGAGTTTAGTTGCTCCAAGGACTCATGGTGTTCGTAATATTCCGGGCCGCGTGGATAGGTTGAAGCTGATATGGCGGGAAGGTGGCTGTTCGGTTGGCTCCGGTTTACCATCCGCTCTTCTGCAGAACTTGGCCCGGAGTTGCGGTATTGCTCGTAGACCTGGTCCTGGCACATCCGGATGATATCGACGAGCCGGCTTTGCACATTTCCCGAAAGCTGTGCCAGCTCTGGAGCCGTGTCAACCAACTCCTCGAGCGTTTGTCTCACCAATTGCGGCAGTCTTTCTCTCTCGAACTGCTCGAACTGCTCGATCTGTTCGAACTCCTGTGAGGGTGGCGACCGTTGCTGCTCGCAGTCTGGAGACGTTAGCGTTAATAGAGGTTCCATAATTATCCCGTCAATAGTAAAACTTACATGGTGAGGGTATATCTGCCTCCTCAACTTCAGGGAAGCATATCCTGTAGACACGTCTCCATTTCGCTTCCTCGGGCATCCTCCCACCTAATCTCCTCTTGCTCCTCAGCTCTCCTTCTTGCTCTTGATCTAGACCTTCCTCGTCTGGAGGCGCCTCGCCTTCCGGACACCTCTCTTTCGCCGTTACGTGTGCCCTAAGAAGATGTTCACCATCAAATATCTCGTAGCAACGAGGGCATCTGATATATACAGGCCGAAGGTGCTGGCGATAGAGATGCTCCTTCACTCGATGAATAGAGCCAAATCCCGGACAGACACAAGCTGCGCATTTGGGGGCTTTGGTAGGGAAGCGCTTGAAAAATGGGCAAGCAAATCTCTTCAGAGGATCAAGCGGCTCAGGAGGCTTTACGGAGGATGACTTGCGGCGTTTGCCATCGCCCTCGTCATCTTCACAGTCGGAGTCCCTTTCTTGACTGCTTCTCCGGTGTTTTTTGTTTGCTGTTGTTGTGGGTGTCCTTATCGACAGATGGGGTCGGGTTTGATCCTGGGCTCTCTGGTTTTGACCGCGGTCGTCGCAAGCTTCAGCAGGGTCCTCTGATGAAAACGAACCCGGACTCTGCTCTGGAGTGTGTCCGTATAGAGAGCTTTCCCAGGAGCTGCTGTCTTCAGAAAGACACTCAGATGACTCTTGTAAGTTGCTACCAAACAGCTCATAGAAAGACTCCATAAGGCGGTCAACGAGTTCCTTCTTGGCCTTCGTCAAGACATCGCTCTGGTCCATTCCGGCTGCGATCGCGCTTGCTGTGGTGGACAAAGGCCTCCGGGAGGTAGCAATTCTATCAACGCTTGAGTTTGTGATGTTAGTCGTAAGTCCGCCAGCATTGTAATAGACGAGATCAAACTCACGTTTCTGTAGAATGGACAGATGGCTTCAAAGAGACCTCAATTCGTTCCGAAGGTGTATGAGCAAGAGAAGACGTCGGACCAGGGAAGATGCCATTTTCTGCCCGACGGGAAGACTTGTCATCTGGCTCAACCTCCAACGATTGGACTTCTTCAAAGTTTCGTCAGTACTGTGCGGCAAACGGAAAGATTAAGAGCAGAATTGTGAGCGTACTGACCAGCTTCCTGTAGATGGAAATCTTCTCCGGGTCCGGCCAAATGCTCCTCGGGTTGCATACGTCCAGAAGATTCCTTCTCTTCCACGGCCGCAGCCTGGCGTGCGAAGGCTTTGCGTGAGGCTGGTGACATTTTGTGCCACTGATCATCCACCAACTTTGAGATTTCCGCAAAGCTCAGATCCTGGCATTTGAGCTCTTCGACCACTATTTAATGCTTAGCTTCGAACCAGACCATGGAGACGTCGTGGTCATGTAACATACTATTTGAGAAAATCCCAGAGGCTGAAACTGTAGGGTCTGATATATCTTCACTGGTCTGTACATAGTTTAGTACGAATGTTCCCGACGAATTGGTTTGAACAGGGTTGGTACCTGTGGGTTGGTGTACATCAGGTTTTTGGTGGAAGATTTCAAATCCTCGAGAACTTTTTCCACTTCCGCAAACGCGGACTTCTGCCGAGTCTCGAAGTGGTACTGAAGAATGTCAGTCGAGGATGGAAGTTATCAAGGGTAGTGACAAACCTCTAATACGCCAGCCAGCTTGACCACATCGCTGCCATCGTCAAAGAATTCACGAGTATTTTTCCAGATCAGGCTAACACAGTTCCGGAAACTCTCCCAGTCGGTGAAATCAGACTGCCGCACCTTCTTCAAGACATGATGCAGAGACATCGGCTTCTTGATGGTGGCGTAATATCTTTCCTGCGATCGAGGAGGCAAGAGTACGAAGGGCTGATAGGCTTGGAGACCAGTTCTGTTTGACAATCAGCAGTGATCAAAACTACACGCCTAATGTAACGCACGTTGGATCGACGTAGCGAATGAGTTCCTGAATAAGAGCCTGTTGGGCTTCTTTGGGGCTCATGCCCGTGAAATCGGTCTCTTTGTCGTCACGCTGACCAGGTTCGATACTCCTGGGTGTCTTCTTGGTCTTTTTTCTACCTGCGTAGTTGCGGCTGTAACTGAGCATCTTCATGGCCGGCTTGGTCATTCCATGGAGCGGGCTGTCAATTTCTTGGTCAAACTCCTGTCGAATGTTTGCTAGTTTACAAGGTCTGCGTAGGCTCTTCTTGTTACTCGCTTCCAGCGGCATCTGATCCTCGAACGCCGCGTCCGTCAGCTTGGATTGGTGCTCTGGGTGCCGAAACCGCTCGTTTCTGGGGCTGTCATCCAGATGATCCTTTTTCTGACCTGTGTTTGACGGAACGTCCTGCTTTTGCTGGTCTTCAATGCCTTCGGAAGAGAGTCCATGGTGGCCGTCTGGCTCCTCTGCTGCTAGATACATGACCTGGGGGAAAGAATCATAGCCGGAGTCTTTGCGGTCATCGTGTTGGTCCTTCAGAGTGTCAATGCCTTGATCAACGACCAGATGCTGAGCATGTTCCGACATCGGATTCGTATCTGAGGTCTCATTCTCGTTCTGTAATCCCGCTTCCTCAGTAGAGTGATTCTCTTTCTTCTTTCTCCTCTTCATTCCTCCCGTTCTCTTCAACTCGTACTTCGATGCGCACCGGGCTTTCTCCTCATCACGCCATTCGCGGTACGTCTTCTCGACCCGGATTTCCTTCAGGATTCGTTCCGAGATGTGCGAAATCAATTCCTTCTCAGTCTGTTCCTTTGACACCATCTCCGCCATTGAAAGGCGTAACGGAGCGTCGTCTTTAGTCATGATATCGATGGGACCAGCTGCGGCTGCGCCTTTGGGTTTCTACCGCGTCAGCCTCTGGGTGCAGCCGACAATTGCGGAGAAGAGCTTTGCGCGGAATGATGGCGTACGAGCCCAACAAGATCATCATAAGTAGGGAACAGATCGAAAGCGCTCGAGAAGTAGTGGGTGAACAATGAAAAGTGTCTGGCGCACAAGGCTGCAATCGCGCAGCCGCGCGTGGGCTGTGCCGCCCGACTGCGCAAACGACCGGGGCACGTCGCTAGTGCTGCTGATAGATGGCACAGCGTACATAGGATGAAACGGAGCCAGCCGTGGGATTGGGCACTGCAACCGTTCATGCATATCTGACGACCAATCCTCGCCCGAGCAGGCGCAGCCGTTTTGACCGGTTTCTTGAGCGGGGGACTGAGGAGGCTGTTCGTCGCTCTTGGATTCCTTGCTTGTTGTGCGATCGGAAACCAGCACGCGTGAGCTACTTTCCGCTTCGAGTGCTCAGCCTCGCTGCTTCGCGCGCAGCTGCGCGTATGCGAACGGCGCACGATGGGAATTGCGCATGCATATGGTGGTGCGTCTTGCCCGTGTCAGACCTTTCCCCCAAAACAGAGATGTATGAAGCGGAAAGTCAGGGCGCAAATACACAAGTGCAAACAGCGCAGCAGCGCATTAGCGGACTCTTACCTACGATGCGTTGGAATAAGCTCATACAGGAAAAGAATAAGGCAGCCGGTTCGCAAGAGAGAACATACAAGTAGAGCTTGACAATGCTTTGTATTTATACGCCAGGCAATCACCATGAAGAAGCTGGCATCAGTATTCATCCGTCCTTCAAGAAACCTCATCTTACCTGTACCTGCACACAAGCAGACAATTAACAAAACCTAAGGCCCACTCAGTTCTCATGGCCGTGCTATCGGATAGCAAGACCTCCACTGTCGGATGCCGACGTGAGCCTGCATACTCCTCTTGCTCCTCAAACAGGTACGCCTCTTGTCTTGTTGTCGCATTGAGCAGAAGAGTGACCCGAATAACTTCAGACTGTTCAATGGCTCAGGAGGGGTGGCGAACAGAAGTCGCGAAGAGTCGTGTAAAGATCCTCACCCAAGCGACCCCTATGGCGCCAGGCTCAGGTGTGCCTAAAAAGTCTTGAGACCAAGCATCAGCTGTGCTGACCCCATATTTCCCAGCTCCTCCCACAGCCCAATTTCCCCCGTGTTACTACGCTATCTCCATGACGAGCCTGGCGTATGTGAGAGGCTAGCGTGCGGCGTCCAGAGGAGCGGATTTGCGGAACGGGAGGCAGACCTGGACAAGATATTACGAGGGCATGGCTATGCCTCAGAGAAGACGAGTGCACGTCAATGATAGACGCCTTGGTTCGGGACAAGGATGAGAAGGACGGTAAGGTGGCAGCAGTGATTGTATTGTTGTCTAGAGTGACGCCATCAGTGGAGATAATGACATTCAGCGTAGCAATGAATTTCTGTGTTCTAAGAGCTATAGTGTGGCAAGTTGTGAATGACTTTCGGACGGTTTCGCGGTTGCAGCAGCGAGATGCGATGAAGATGGCGGAGGACGCGGGCCAGCGGTTTGACGCGTCTCGCGCACGCGCCTTTCCTCGAGCTTACGTCAGAGGCTTCTGTGACTAACATCTGACTAAGGCACCGAAGCACCAGACTTGGCAATCAAGTCCAATATGCAAACTATTAAAAGACACAAAATGCTATATTATGTTCTAACTCTCTCCATATCTTGCTTAAGAACGACTTTCTGGTAGTCCCGAAGTCACGGCCAGTCCCGCATGCCCTACTACGTGCTACCGCACATGGATTCGCAAAATTTCTACACAGCAAATATGCACTTTCCAGTGGCTTCCTAGACGAGGGATAGCATGCCGAAAGAGATTTTGTATCGGCAACGATGCGGTCCGCTGCCTGCAAATGCTCCGAGGTTTTGTTTCTCGGCGGCGGCCAACGGAGCCGGCTACCTTCCGGCACCCGAAGACTACCCCCATGTCTACCAGGCAAAATGCAATCGCCACACCTGAAGAAAATAAACTACAGGTATAGATAAGTATGAGGTCCCATGTCCAGTCACTACAATCAACCTCGCCGTCACCTGGTAAAAGAAAGAAAGATGGACTGCCATGAAGAGCCATAAATCTCAAGGTGGTCAACGTCGCAGTCGCTGGAGGCACTGGCAGTCTCGGCCGCACCGTTGTCAAGGTCTTGCAGGCTCATCCAAAGCACAGTGTAATCGTGCTGGCCTGGCAAGAGCGAGGAAAGAAATCGGAGTGAAAAAGAGAAATGTTAACCAACATCGTGAAAAGGTTCCAGAGAACTCCGAAGGCATCGGGGCTCCTGTCATTCAAGCCGACTACGACATCGTGGAATCTCTGAGGGAAGTGCTTGAAAAGTACAGCACTGAGACCTTCATTTGCACTATCTCTATCTTGGGTGAAAAAGAGGGTGTTGCTCGGCTCAACCTCATTAAGGCTGCCGCGAAGTCCTCGGCCAGAAGAGATTCGCCCCGAGCCAATGGGCAGTTCCTTATCCCAAGGAATGAGTGGGATCGCTATCCATTTCTGGTGGCTAAAGACTGATTTGAGTCAGATATATCTTAGCCATGCCGTCTCTTCAGTATAGATTTGATGCTATTGATGAGCTCAAGAAACCTGACCCCCAATGGACCAAGTTTTCCAACGGTTACTTTCTGGACTACTATGGAATGCCTCATGTCAAGACCTACTTGCTCGACAGATGTTCGTCCTTGATATCGAGAACAATTTCCGGAACGGGCAACGAGAAGGTTGATTTCACGTACAGCTTTGATATAACGAAGTCCGTCGCCGCGCCACTTCATCTCTCCAAGTGGCCCGAGGACAGTTCCATCATTGGAGACAAGCTCAAGTTCAACGAGTTCCTCAAAATCGCAGAGGTGGCTCAAGGTGCGTCATGAGCCAAAAGTTGCAGATTTGCAGCCGCGTGAAGCTGACTGGATCTCTGCAATGGACAGGCAGCAAATTCGCTGTCGCGTATGACGACATGGAGAAGCTTCAGAAATTCGAGGTGGCGGAGCTTCCAGCGCATCGTGCAGCTTATACGTTCTTTCCGAAAGGAACGGTTGCAATACATGTGCGCAATCTTCGGGCAATGGACGGCTGAGAGCCTGTTCGACATGCCCTACAAAAATCGCTGGATAAGAAATTCCCGGAGATCAAGACTACCACGGCAAAGGAGATGGTTGATCAGGCTTGGAGGGGGCAATAGAGAGATCTACTGGGTGGCAAGGGACATGAAAGGTAAAAGGGGGGTCAGATGGTAGCTGGCGTGTGGACGCGCTGTGCGCCTTTAGACAGAGCCAATCCGATTCTCATCCATATTCAATTTATCCAATTGTAGAGAAACAAGCTGTCCAACGTTGAGAGCGGGAGATGAGGTGGCGGGCGGACAACCGCGCGGCGCCTTCCCTGTCCCGGCGGCCTCCGTCTCTACCATGACGTCAGTCACGATGCATCCCGTCTCTGACAACATGCGGGCTCTTGAGCCTTCTCAGGGCCGAAAGAACCAACTACAGACCTGTGGAAGAGCAAAAGCAAGAGCCGCCCACTTCCCCGCTTGTAAAATGAACACTTACCCGTTCCGTCTCGATGCAACCACACTGCCCTCGGTCTTCCGTGATTCCTATCACTTTCAATGACCGTCGACCTCCTTCGGAGAAGTCTTCTTCTCAACTCTACTTCATTTCGATACGTCCGTCCTTGTGCATCTACTCTCTAGATGCCTTTAACTATACGCCATCCAATAGACGAAGTACGACACCCGCACGAAGCCAAGGAACATTTCCTGCGTTATCTCAAAAATGAGATTTTCCACGTCAACTTCTATCGCGTTCATCTGTTCTACTTCATTATCGTCATCATCATCTCATCTGTCATTGTATACGGCGAAGGGCTAGCCAATGACCCTACCCAAGTGAATGGGAGCGAACTCAGGTATATCGACGCACTATTCATGTGTTGCAGCGCCATGACAACAACAGGTACAGTACAATATCTGCGCTCCTGACTCGATGCTGATCGGACATCAGGCCTCAGCACAGTCAATTTGGGAGTCTTTACTGGGTTCCAACAGGCTGTTATGTGCATCTTACTCTTCATTGGCAACGTGCCCTTCGTGTCTTCCTTCGTGGTTATCATCCGACGCTACTACTTCCACCGAAAGTTCGCAGACATCGTGCAGAATTCAAAAGCAGGCCGCAGGATACTGGAAGATCTAGAGCATGAAGAATCCCAAGAGGACCGCGACACCGCACGCCTGCGGAGACGCAACACTGTAAACCAGCCCTCAACAGGCAACCAGCGGCGGCCGCAACGCCCTAAGAAGAAGCAAACGCAGGAAAAGCCAAATTATACTCGGCATTACCACCACGCCTCCGGCTTCGGCGCCTTTCCCTGGCCGTGGGAGACTCACACGCTGCAAAGACTATTCCACCGCCCATTCCATCGACTTTCAGGCGAACTGAAGCTCCAAGACCATTCCTACCTCTCCTTCGAAGCAGAATATGACGACCGAGGCCGCTTCAGGAACCTCAGCGAGCACGAAAAAACCGAGCTAGGCGGCGTTGAATACCGAGCCCTCAAGCTCCTTCTCACCCTCCTCATAATCTACCAAGTCTTCTGGTACATCTTCGGCACGGTCTTCCTGGTCCCGTACGCATACCGCAGTTCCATCAAACGCATCCTCAAGACCTCGCAACCAGGCAACCTCAACCCCGGCTGGTGGGGCTTCTTCGCAACCGTGACGAGCTTCTCGAACGGCGGGCTCAACCTGCTCAACCTCAACTACATCCCCTTCCAACACAACTACTACATCCTCATCATCAGCGGCACGCTAGTCGTCGTCGGCAACACGCAATTCCCCATCCTCCTCCGCCTATCCATCTGGACGCTCTCCAAAGCCGTGGCCCGCACCTCACGGCTGCGCCAAACCTGCCTCTTCCTCCTACACCACCCGCGCCGCTGCTTTATCTACCTGTTCCCTAGTAAAGAGACCTGGTACCTCTTCACCATCCAAATAACCCTCGACCTCTCCATGTGGGTCCTCTTCGAGATCCTGAACCTCGGGCTCCCAGCCATCGACGCCATCCCCGGCGGCGCCCGCACCATCGACGGCCTCTTCCAGGCGACGGGCCTGCGCAGCAGCGGCGAGTACGTCGTCGTCATCGGCGAGCTCGCGCCCGCGCTGCTGGTCGCCTACCTCGGCACCATGTACATCTCGTCGTTCCCGATCGTCATGGCGCTGCGCCAGACCAACACGTACGAGGAGCGCAGCATAGGGTTAGACAAGCGGACCGTTGAGACGGGAGGTGGCGGCGGCGGCGGGCTGGGCTTGCATTTGCGCCGGCAGCTGGCGTACGACCTGTGGTTCCAGCTGCTGGCGTGGTGTATAATCTGCATTATCGAGCGCGGCAAGATTGTGCGTGGGCAGCCGGGCTTCACCATCTTTGCTATTTTGTTCGAGGTGACGAGTGCGTACGGCACTGTTGGTCTGAGCACCGGCGTGCCGTACGATACGTATAGCTTGAGTGGCGCGTTTCAGACGGGAAGCAAGTTGGTGATGCTGGCGGTTATGCTGAGGGGGAGGCACAGGGGTCTGCCGCTGGCGATTGATAGGAGTATTCTGCTGCCTGGTGAGGAGCTAATGCATCAGATGGATAGAGAGTACGGGGAGTCTGGGGGGTGGTCGCTCGAGGAGGAAGCACAGGTCAGGAGAGATGAGGAGGAGAGCGGAAGGAGGGATTTGGCGAGTGGGATGGGGTTGAACGAGCAGGATCCGGAGAGGCAGGACAGCGCAGGAGAAGGCGTGAGCAGATCGAGAGGGTCGGAGTGGGATAACCAGTCGCACTTTGAGATGACTTGAGGGCCATTCACCTAGTCCCTGAGATTATTGGATTTGCCTCGGGAGTCTCTGCAAGACAACGCGAATAGTCTTTACTGCAAAACTTCACCCACGAAATGGTTGCCAACAGAGATCATTCCATACCGTCTTTTTTTTGCTGCACTCACCTTTCTTGTTTTCAGGACCAGGCTTTCAGGCAAGGGCATGGCTGTCATCTGTTCTCCAACGTTGATCCGTATATTCTGAAAGCAAAACAGCCTCTTTCAAAAGCGTCATCCTTACCATAGTCCAGTAGTTCCATGAGCAACCTTGCAAGTTTCTCGGTAGAGACCTCGAGATAGGCTTGAGTCAGATACCCGTTGACATCTACTTTATCAAGAAAAAACCCATATTCCTCCCTAAAGCTGAACGAACAGACTCCTCATAGCGGAGTACCTCCGGGCTCTTGATGACGGGCATTAGAAGGTATGCCCGTCGGCTACTTGATGTTCTCGCGTTCGGTTGCTTTGGGGGCGATGACTTGCGCAAAGGTAGTTTTCAAAACGTGTTCTGCGACCTTAATGAGGACAATGGCGGAAGCTGTACAGTCTGAGCACAATAGATTAGTAGCGCAGTAGCCCTACGCTCAATCCTAGAAGTTGCACGCGCAAGGTAAAGGCAAAAGAAATCAATTGTGGGATATTGGTCTTCTTGCGATCAAAATAGTCAGTTGAACTATCTATCTTGACGCCGGGGAAATCGGAGCTATGCACAATAGTACAGTCCCGGCGAGGACGAGATGCTTTTCGAAAGCCATGAGAGCATCTAGAGGACGGAAAGATCGCCAAACTTCTCCTGTTGGGGGGTCAGCACTTCTGCAGAATCCGAGAGTCCGGAAAAAAGGTAAAAAACAGTGGACACGCACCTTGTAACCCGGAACGGCCCAGCGGCCCTTGCGGATGAGCTGCTCGGTGCGCTGGTCGATGTCGGGGCGGGCAGCGGCAACCTCGTCCTGCGCAAATCATCAGCCATCCCATCCAAAAACCCAACAACCCCAATGCATCCCGAGCCCGGGCGTGTACGCACCACGGTGAGGTCCTCGAACGGCCTGGCGTCCTCGATGTTCTTCAGGGTCTTCTCCAGGTCGCGCAGCTCGGCATCGACGGCGCCCTTGGTCTCCTCGGCGCTCTTGACGGCCTGCGCCTCAAACGCCTCGATGGCCTTGAGCTGCCTGTTGACGTCGTAGGTGGCGGGCTTGAAGGCGCTGAATTCTTTCTCGATCTGGTCGACGATGGCCTGGTTCTTGAGGACGGAGCGGTAGTGGGAGAAGTCGACGGTGGTCGGCTGCTCGGACAGCACGGCGACCTTGCGGCGCGCGTCGTCGTTGCGCTTCTTGAAGGAGGCGAGCGCGTTCGCGGTGGAGCCGCGCAGGCCCAGCTGGGTGCCCAGCTTCGTCCAGTCGATCTTGAGGGCTGCGCTGCGCTGCGGAGTGCGAGGGGACGTTAGCGCTGCCAATTGCTCCGGCACCGGGGCGGCCGACACCCAGGCGCCGCAACGGATGAGGTGCTCGGGGCGGGCTGAGACGGGGCGCAGGAGGGGATTGCACGTACTCCGACGGCCATTGTGATGGTTGCGGTGTTGGTGTTGAGTCGAGAGGATCGGACAAGGTTGGACGAAGTCGGCTGCGTTTTCGAGCTTCCCGCAGGCCCGCCAGTGCCAAGCCCGCTGCACGTGATGCACAACACTCGAGCTCTGGGCAGCTGGCGACGCAGGCCGGTGAAGTCACTCGCTCCGCCGCGTCGCAGCTGGGCGGCGGAGATGCATGTGGTCATGGCATTGGCGATGCAGAGGGAGTCATGGAATCAGCCATTGGGCCCGTCCGGCCACATCTGGGCCAGCACGCAGCGGCGTCTTTCGAAGGAACTTTTTAGATTTTCCCACGGCTCCGCAGAGCCCAGTGGTCCCTATACTAGGACGTGGCCCAGTGCCTATCTTGTACATAAGCCGGCAAGCCCTTCGCCCAGCCTTCGCTCCGGGATCAAGAAAGCAGCGCATCACAGCGCCTCGGCGCCCGCGTTTCGGCGAGCTTATATGCTGAGGGCCATAATGGAGTTGACAATGTCGTTGTCGTTCTCCTTGAGCGCCTTGACGGCCTTCTTCCGCGAGACGCTGGCCTGCTGCATGACCAGCTCGATGTCCTTGGCCTCGAGACCGGACTCGTCGACCTCCTCGCCGTCGTCCTCCTCCTCCTCCTTCTTCTCCTCGGTGGCCGGCTCCTTGCCCTTGCCGTGGTCGTGGCCCTCGTGCTCACCGGCAGCCTCGGCCTGAGCGAGCTGCTGGGCGGCGGAGGCCTGGGCAGCAGCGTTCAGGTCCTCGATCTTAGCCTCACCGAAGATGCTGCCAGCATGTTATTACACCGCTTCAAGATCCATGTGCCTGGGAATGCTTACATCCAGGTGTTGCTGTTGGGCGACTTGTAGACATCGGGGTTGTTGATGACGAAGAGGATCTACGCGTCTCTCAGTCAGCCAGAGCTCCAGAATCGACGTGCCCAACTCGCGCTTGCTCTGCCCTCAACTGCGGCCGCGGCGCAGCCTTGATGAGGCACCAATGCTGCGAACCGCGGGGCTTCTGGCGATGCAGGTTCCCAGGCTGTGACTCACGTTCTTGGGCCTGCGGAGAGTGACGCGGGTGATGCCCTCGATGTGCTTCAGGCCGAGCTTCGCGATGGCCTTGCGGGCCTTCTTCTCGTTGCGCGAGTGGACGGTGACCTGCGCGCCAGCGGGGATGCTGGCGTCGCCGGCGCCCTCGTCGCCAGACTCGGAGCTGGACTCATCGTCGGCGACCTCGGCGACCTTCTTCTCGGGCTCGTCGGGGAGCTCTTCGACGCGGGGGTTGGACATGGTGGCGGGTGGTTTGGTGGAGCGGTACGAGGGTTGTCGTCGCCGGGCGTTGAGCTGTTTGGCGGGACTGAA
Organism: Neofusicoccum sp. Z2; assembly: GCA_037356115.1. NCBI lineage: Eukaryota > Fungi > Ascomycota > Dothideomycetes > Botryosphaeriales > Botryosphaeriaceae > Neofusicoccum > Neofusicoccum sp. Z2. Next base: position 223,472 of record JBAWJY010000003.1, read on the forward strand.
AACTGCTTGTGCGCGGAGCTGCTGCAAGCGAGGCGATGTGATGCCATCCATCACCACACCAACCCCGCGCTCCGCCCGCACCCCAACCACGCCTGCCTCCTCACCCTGCGTGCAGAGTAGGGCTGCAGTGCTTCGCGCATTATGCGGCTTCTGATGGGCTACCAAGGCTCACACGGCCTTCGTGCCCGCTTCGCTACCTGCACAGGCGAAGAGCCACCCCGCTGCCTCGCCTCAATTCTTTGATTGCAGCGGTCCCCAAGCTCATAAAACGCGCGATTAAGCAGAGCGCATATGATTATACGTAATACTTCGGTTGCTAGTATGTTTGCTCGAGCAGATAGCTTTGAGCATCGCTTTATGATCCGTTGCATGTGCAGTTCGAGCACATCCCACTTACGCAGTCTTGCTCCCAATTTCCTCTGAAACCGCTGGGAATTTGGATGCGCTTGCTACTTTCTCATCATCTCGAAATTTCTAGTCTGGTTTTCTTTTTCAATCCGATGCATGTATATGATGTTCTGGCTTCATGCGCGAGTGCATCTAGTTTCCTGTTTGGTTTGAAACTTCACATCGCCCTGTCAGACTGCAAAGAAGCACTCTTTGCTGAATTACCTCATTATAGAACACAGTGCTAGGATACTCCTTCAGTAAGCCATGGTTTCTATGTACCTGCATGATCCTTCCGGCTCGCCAACGTCCCGCATCCGTGCTATTTAGCGCTGCCACGTTTGTCATCATGTATGAATGACAAACCTTCGACCACGCACGTTGCGAATGTTATATATCCCTTCTATATATGTAGTTATCAATCTCTCCTTATTCCAGCCTTTATTTAGTCCAAATTCGAGGGAAACCAGCAGCAATCATCTCCTCGAGCGCCAATTCTCAACCAAATCCCTTCCCTCTCCTCCGCCTCATTTCGTCCGAAGGATCCAACACCATGTCCACCGCACCACCACCACCACCACCACCACCCACCATGCGCGCATGGACCTACACCACCCGCGGCCCCGTCCAATCCGTCCTCCACCTCAGCACGATCCCAACCCCCATCCTCCCCCCCTCCTCCCCGACCTCCCTCCTCATAAAAATCACCCACAGCTCCCTCACCCCGAGCATCGCCCGCCTCACCTCCATCATCCCCTCCCTCCCCCTCCTCTCCCGCCCCTACATCCCCGAGCTCGGCTTCGCCGGCATCGTCCACACCGCCGGCCCCTCCACCCCACCCCACCTCTCCACACCAGGCACCCGCGTCTTCGGCTCCGTTCCCATCCTCACCGCATACCTGCACGGCGCCGGCACCATGGCCGAATACGTCGTCGTGTCGCCGACCGACGTGGCCGTCATGCCGCCCGAGCTAGCAGCAGCGGAGGCGTCGGGCCTAGACGGCAACGGGCAGACGGCGCTGCAGATGGTGCGGAATGCCGGGGTGCGGAGCGGGAGCCGGGTGTTTGTGAATGGGGGGACGGGGGCGGTGGGGACGATGGCGGTGCAGGTAGCGAAGGCGGTTGGGGCGGAGGTGGTGGCGACGGGGTCTGGGGAGGAAGGGGGCCGGTTGGTGCGCGGGTTGGGGGCGGATGTGGTGGTGGATTATCGGGCGTGTGGTGGGCCGTTGCATGAGTGGTTGGAGGAGAGGTATGCGGAGAGGCCGTTTGATGCGGTGTTGGATGCGGTTGGGTCGCAGGCGCTGTTTGATCATTGTCCGGCGTATCTGAAGCCGGAAGGGACTTTTGTCTGCGTTGGCGCGATGGAGGGGGTGCTGGCGGGCGTTTGGTCGATGGCGAAGAATAGACTGTGGCCGCGCTGGCTTGGGGGAACGCCTCGCCGGTATATGTTTCAGCAAACCAATCCTACCCAGGAATGCCGAGAGGAGCTCGTACAAATGGTACGCGAAGGGAAGTTAAGAAGGGTGGTGGACAGCGTATTTGATATGGAAAATGCCCTTGGAGTAAGTTCTGTTTCCCTTCATTAGTTTGCAGTTTCAAGCAGACGCAATACGTCATCTGCGAGACGCTCTTCTGATCAATATTGTCAACAGGCGTACGATCGGATTTTGAGCCAGAGAGCAAAGGGAAAGGTTGTGGTGAAAATCCAGGATGCTTGAAAACAGATTGTACTTCAGATAAGCCGGCATGGAGTTGGAGAAATAGAAGGAGGAAATGAACAGGCAACTGATGCTTAGCATAAGCGCCTGGTGATGGATAATTTTCTTGAGACTCTTAAGACAAGGGACTTATCGCAAGGGATGTCTTTAATCGGTCGAGGGTGCAAGGAAAGGTCAAGGTCGTGAGATGCTTGAAACCCGGATGTTAGTTATAGCCGTCGGAGACTCAAAAGTTGATGGTAGTCTGGTGGCAAATAATATCCAAAGCACCAAAGCTTAGGACGTCGAATAGAGTAGATGTAGTAGTCAAATATGACCTGCTTTGTCTAAGGCCGGAACCAAGTAATGCGCTGCGAGAAGTGATCCACTTCAACAGTCAGAGTTAAGCACCACCTGCACATTAGGAAAACTCATGACACTCTCTTCAAAGACAATCCCATACGCCCCGTGTGTCCGGATTTGCTTTCATTTTTTGAGAACCATGGATACTTGATATCTTTTATGAACCGTGTCCATTTTGTTCTCGAGGTTGGAAAATGCCGCGCAGAGCCATATCGAACGCAAGACCATCTCCAGTGTAATGCCGTAAAACAACCCGTCCTGAGAACCCCGTCTCACCGATGAACTCCTTTACGCCTTAGCGGAGGCGCGGATCTTGGCGAAGTTCTTCTGGACCTCGTAGCGGGCCTGCAAGTCGACCTGTTAGTGCACCATCCTGTCTCGAAAGTTGCGCATTGCCAGCGCGTTGCCGGTCCAGGGCTGCTGCCGCGCAGTCTCGGCTGCAACAATCCTCTGAAGACGGCTCCGGCCTCGGCGCTCAGATCTGGAGAGTACCCACCTGCTTCCTCAACCTCATGACCTTGAAGCGCTCGAAGTCGTTCAGCGCCCTGCGCTTGGCGATCCTGTCCTTGTTCTTCGCCCATGCGCTCTCGGAGAACTTCTTCTCGACCTCAGCGGCCTCCCATTCCTTGCGGACGACACCAGTGCGGGAAGCGCGGGGCAGCTTGGAGATGACGATCGGGGTCAGGGACAGGTGGGAGAGGGCGGCGGCGTGGCGCGGGACGGCCTTCTCAGCGGCGGAGGCGGGGCCATCGACGAGGACCTGCTGCGGAGTGAGTATGTTTGTCGGCGGAGCGGCGTCTGCGCGCGGCGGGCAGGCGGCGGGAGGCGCTCAACGTACGCGCTTGTGGTCGATGATCTCGACGATGGTGGCGAGCTTGCCCTCGAAGGGGCCCTGGGCGAAGAGGACGACACGGCCGACCTCAACGAGCCTCCACTGCGATGCCTTGACCTCTGCGTCACCCATTGCGGCTGATGTGCCTGTCGGACGGAGCGTAAGCGTGTGAGCGAGGGGGCAGGAGCAAGCGGGAGTGCGCAGCGACGGAGGGCAACGTACTGTGCTACGGGGTCGGTGGTGCTGTTGTCGTTAGTTGGGGAGGTCAAAATCCACGGCGGTGCTGGCTATCTCGAAGGCGCCTCGCTTACCGGTGATTTTGGTTGTGTGCGAGCCATCGCCCGATGGGGCCTAGCTGCGCTTGGCGCCGCCCTCGCGACTTTTCTGCGCGGCGAACCTCCGCCAACTTCTTTCTCCCAAAATTCTTCGCGCGCGTGCTGCGTCCGCCCCAGCACGCCGCTGCAGCAGCATAGGTATGTTTTACCGCACCTCGCCCTCCCGTCCCCTCATATGATGAGGTAATTTGCGATTGAATCCAGCACCGGAGGCGCCCGCCAGCGCCTCTCAACGGTGTTGGATCGATGATATTTCATTCTTACATATTCTGATCCCAAACCCACTCGATGCTTTTCGGATGCTTGCCAACGAGCGACTGCTGACTTGGCACAGAAGTTTGTAGGCTCCGCCGTGCGCTCTCCATAGCGTCGTCTTGGGGAGAATGGCGCCTTCCAGCGCGTTCAGACGGTGACCGGTCAGGTAAGGAACAGATTTTTCTCCTTTCGCCCATCCCGAGGCCCACTCCCCCTGTCCGATGATTAAAAAACCATCACGCCTAGATAGTATCTGACCTGCGGGTATGATTCATTTTTACACCAAGATCACTGAGGACAACCACTCTCCACCAATTTTGTACACATCACAAGAGCTGGACTGTTGCTAACTGCAATCTGCAGTATCTGTTAGTCTCAAGTAACCTTCGTGGGGGAGTCTCGGCTCCGCTGCTTAGCATCGGCTGGCTGGCTCAGCCCTGCGACGTTGGGTCTTTTCAGGCCTTTGTCTCATGGGACCTGCCCTGGGCGCCCATCGGGTTCGCCGCCAAGGTTGCATGATGTATAGCATCCAAGGCAGAGAACTCAGCGCAAGTCGCGCTATTAGCTATGAGCTGTCTTATGAATTATGTAGTAATCAACACACAGCTTGACGAGAAATGCAAATGCCCGCTGTATTAGACGTGAAACTGGTGCTCGTGGCTTGACGCCGGGCTTGGTGAAAGCGGCGCGCTGCAGTGCCAAGCCGTCCGTTTGTCAAAGGGCGCTCCCTCCTACCGCCGCTCGTTCTCTGCACACTCAACGCCTACTTCTTCACTCTCCCAAGACACCGCATTCGCGCGCCGATCAGAAGCTCAGCCCGTCGACGCGTCGCAGCGGCGAGCGGACCAGGATGGCACGGATTCAGCCGCAGTCCGGGGCGGAGCTAGGATTTTCCAGCGCATCGCGAACGACCGAGAGCGTAAACACATTCGCTGCGCGCAACACAGACGCCCTTCGAACGCGTTCGCGCGCCGCCCATTCACCAGACGCCATGAACTCGTTCCGCGGAGGCATGCAGGTGCACGCTGTGCCCGAGGCGGAGCGCGCGTTCGACGCCGCAGGCCGCCAGCTGCCCTGGGGTTACGAGTACGCCGAGTGAGTTGCTCTGTCCACCTCCACCACCTTCCTGTTCCTGCTCTTTTCCTCTGCCTGTCCCTCTGCAGCATGTCTCCTTACTTGACCGACACCATCTTCGATGCTGACGACGAGCCCAGCGGCGACACGCACGGCCAGCGCCGCCACGTCGAGGAGAAGGGTCCCTTCGGCCGCTCAACACGGCGCCGCGGACTCTCGCGCAGCAAGACCACCGGCACCCCGGCGCGCAAGGAGGACCAGGCCCGCGCCGAGAATCTCAAGGCCATCGACGACATCTTCACCAAAGTCAAAGCCTCCGCGCCCAAGGCCCAAGAGCAGCAGACCGCCTCGCAGCCGCAACCCTCCTCGCAAGCCACCGGCGCGCCCGCGCTCCCCGCCAGCCAGAAGTCGGTTATAAAGGAACCTACCGAGGTAATACTGTACGGCTTCAGCAGCGAGACGCAGTGGGCAGCGATCGAGTTCTACGAGCGCGTGTCAGAGGGCATCGTCTACGAGGACTACGACCGGCACCCGCCGAGCTCCAAGTACAACCTGTCGCTCAGCATCAACCGCACGGCTGCCGCCCGCAGCTTGTCAGCCGCCGCGCTGCGCAAGAAGAACACCTACTGCGGCGGCGAGCACTGGATCAAAGTAACCTTCGACTCGCCCGAAGCCGCCGACCGCACCTGCCACTACTCCCCGCACATCATCCACGGCCACGCCGTCTACGCCGAGCTCTACCGCGGCGCCGGCCCCGCGCGCGACATCGCCATCCCCGCCTCGCACGCCGGCCTGGCCGAAAGCCTAACCACCAGCCCCAGCAACAGCACCACGCTCCGCGGCTCAGGCGCCAGCCCCACCCACTCCGACACGGCTTCCTCCGCCACGGCCACCGCAACAACCCCGGCCTCCACGAACCTCCGTCTCCGCCCGTCCGCCCGGACCACGCAGTCCGCGCCCGCCGCCGCCGTCACCGCCACGCCGCAGACCTCCTTCTCCTCGACCGCGACGGCCACGCTCACCGCCCAGACGCCCGGCGCCGCGCCCACGGAGCCCGCCCCCGTGGCCCCGCCGCCGCTGAGAGTGCGCGGCGCGAAGCGCGCGGTGCTGCTCCCGGCTGAGCAGGCGCTGCTGCCCGTCGGGAACAAGTGGCAGCAGTTGCTGGGGTCGCTGCCGCTGATCCGGTTGTTTGTGGGCGGCGGGACCGAGGTCATTGGCAACGAGGTGCCGCGGAAGGAGGATGGCAACTTTGATTGGGAGAGCGCGAGCTTCTACTGGAAGGTTTGGGCGTTGATTGATTCGTGGCTGGGCACGGACTTTTTGGGGATTGGTGGGGAGGATTAGAGCGGGGTTCCTCGGAGAGGGTTATAAGGTGCCGCAGGTTGAGATTATCGTAGGTGTGGATGAGGATCACCCTGCATAGTTAAAGACACAATAGCGGTGGCGGCGCAGGTTAAGAACAAGGGCAGCATCAAAAAAGCGACGGCGTTCCGGATATACGGAGGACTGTTTGGGTTGGCATGAGTCTTATCTCTATTTTATTTTTATTTTTATTTTTGTTGTATGGGGCAGCCAGCAATCAGCATGAGCATGAAGGAATTGGAGCGATCCCAGGACTATTTACTTCATCTCTTCTCGTTGGTACGAAAGCCTCTTCGCTGCCGCCCTTTTTCCATCTTTCTCCACTTTGAGAATTTGTGGCGGTCAAATACCCCAATCGCGCGAGCTCTTTTTTTTTTCTTCAACAGCATTCAGCATAATGGATGGAGAGCTAGCTGCACTGTTTGCACGCTCTTGAGGAGATGGACACCGGACCTTGTCTACGAAATGTTCTTCGTGGATAAAGCAGTGTACCAGCTGCCGAGGATAATGTTTGAGCCTCTTCAAACCGGGGTAACGCGCTAGCCAGGCGCTCTATCTTGAAACAGACTTCTCGGCTCCAGAGGTACACAGAGTTGTGAAGCCGAGCTGGCGTGGATCATGCCCAGCAGAATGGCATGTACGTCGTCGGTACTGCAAGAAAGGGAGGGAGGGGAGACCAAAACAGAACAGAATCATGCATATACGTATGTAGGTATCGATTCGTTCTGCCATGAGGAATATGCATGTATGTACGTTCATCCGGATTCTCTTGGACGTCCATGCGGAGCAACAACATCTCATTGCCCGATGTCTCAAGATCGCGCACGGAATATACCAGCCTTCGTCCACCCCCCACCCCCATCATCACTCCCTCCTACCACCCTTCCATCGCTCGTTCCCCAAAGCCACCACAAGGTGCGATGGATCGACAGCGAAAGCAGGAAGCAAGACACACAAACACACAAACACACACACACACAAAATCACGCGCCCCAATGGAAAAGTCCGCCTCACTCTCCTCAAAATATACGCGTCATTGTTCCATTCTTCACCCACCGGCGACCCAGACCTCCTCCCACTTGAATAATGCGGTGCAACGAAACGAAACAGGCCACCTGCAGCAGCGCACCAGCAGCAACCACGCGTAGCACTCGTGACCACCAACCACCCCCAATCAATGGATACGTAATGCTGAGCGACAAGCCACAGTTTCGGTCTACCTGGGTGCGTATGCATGCACAGATAGAGTTTCTGCGACCCCCCACTGACCAGCGACCGGGGAACAAGTGCGTGTGTGAGAGGGGTTCGGGAAGGAAGAAGCGTCATCTCGCATGTATGTACGCCGTGCAACCCCCGTCTGCATTCCATCTCCCCGCCTCCTCCTCTTCGCTTCTGTTCTGTTCGTCACGGACGGAGGCCCGTTTGGAAACACCTGCGTTGACACATGGTTCTCTCACACTGGAACAATGAAACGGATTAGAAGCTCCAGACTCTCTCTTTCCCCATCAATTATCCGCTATCTTATCTACACAACACACTGTTTTCCTTGTCCTACCACTCTTTACCACCGCAGCCATCTCCACTTAACCTTGTTTCCTTTTGTTTTATGCTACCAGATGCAAAAAAGAGAAAAGAAGCAGACAAACTAAGAGGAGTCCTTCTCAAAGAAACCAGAATGCATGCCAGAACTATCGAGAAAAAGAGAGCCGTATGCTGGTATTAAGGCGGTGTGAAGCCAGAGAATAGAAGAAGAGACCCTCGCACTGACAATGAATTGAATCCGACAAAAGGCTCGATGATATGAATTGGGAGGAAAAAAGAAGGCATTGCAGAAGAAAACAAGATGCCAACCAGCGACAAGGCAATCCCCTTGAAGGAAAATCCCGGTCGCAATTAGTGAGAACGCCGCTGCAATGAAACCATCCTTTTGAGACCGATTACTGTAGCCGTGCAGTTTCCTTCTCGTCTTCGTCTTTGAATGATGAAGGGTGTACTGGAGTTATTTTGAGAGAGCTCTTATGCGCCCGGAGCTTTGCTGGTATCGAACGGGTGAAAGCAAACCGGAAAGTTCAAACAGGAAAGCAAAATGCCGCCATTATGCGTGCGAATTAAGCGAGCGAGTGTAAGAGAAGGAGAATAAGGGTGATGTGCAAGATAATCCGAATGCCACCCAAGAGCACGCGCATCTCGGTGAGCGAGGACATTTTCGAAGTTGGGGTGGACCTTCAAAAACGTGAAGTTGGTTCCAGGCCGACAGGATCGATCTCCGTTTCGTTATCGGGACTGAAGGTGGAGAGGGAAGGAATGCCATCGTCGGTGGAGAATGTGAGGTTTCTCCCAACAAGCGACCTTCACCAGCCACCAACAACTTTGCGCCTCGGTAGCAACCAAACTCTTCCGCCCCCTTTCTCGTTCCACACTCAAAAACAATTACCATCGTCCATTAGTCCCCCCAACTCTTGTATCAAAACAGAACCAACATTTGGATTTCCATCCAATCGAACGATTCGAGCCAACCCTGGGATATCGATAATGCCATAACCCAAGAGATAGGATATGGATTCAGTCGAAGAGCCAGTCGGCAGGAACGTCGATCAACCACGGCATCCAATACGATCCGACAGAGGAGACCGTTCTAGCCTTCCAACAATTCCATCATCTTCTTCTGATGATCTTCATCTCCGACCAGGAGACCCCTGGTCTTGAAGACGTCCTCTAGAATTTCGACAACTTTGCGGAAGCTGCTTGCGGCGCCACGGGTCTGTGAGAAGCGTGCTATGCAGAGCTGGGCACGGTGACCGTGCTCGAGAACCGCGAACAGCTCGGCGGTAAAGGCGACAGGTTTCATCTTGAGCTCTGGGTGTGGGATGCCTGTGTTAGCAGAAAAAGTAGCGTCGGTGAGAATCTCAGTGTATTGCTTGAGGTTGGGTGGTGTATTCGCTGGAGGTTGAAACTCACGGTTGTTCCTGGCCACGCGAGCCTGGATGATGTTCTTCACGCGGTCGAACTTCACATCCCGCACGCCGAAGCGCTTCCACTCGCGCAAGAGACGGACAATCTCCTGGCGAGCACGACCACGACCGGCCTGGAAGCAGATCATCTTCGTAACAGGCTTGATGTGGAGGAATTTGGAGAGCCAGTTCTGGCCTTCGGTGTAACGCGATGCGGAAGCCGAGTCGAAGCCATCGAGGAAAGAGAGCCCTGATGAGGGAAGGGAGCTCGCTGAATACTCGGTCGGTGCTGTGGAGAGAAAACAACTGTTAGTATATGCATCATTTCTTGAAAGGGGGGGGTGAAGATGTGTCTCACACAGCGCCAGCGTGATCGGGTCCTTCCTCTCCGGAATCTTCTTGCCAAATAAGGTCGCGAAGATACCCTTCTTCAAGCCTGCTAGTTTATCGCTCTTCTCCTTCTCCCTCTCCCTATCACGTAACGGGAATTCGCTAGTGCGGCTGCTCGTACTGCCGTTAGAAGCCTTCCTGACCTGCTTGGTGTTTGAGACAGCGCGCGTCTTGGGTCTGTCCAGACGATCATCAAGACCTTGCCATGCCTCCGGGATTCTCGGTCGAGTAGCGACATCTGTAGATGGCTGCTGTTGATCCTGGGGATCCTTGTCGCTAGCCAGACGCTTGAACCAGCTCCGCTTTTTGGTAACCTTCTCCTCCTTTGCCATAGCACTTGGGGTGAGCGCCGAAGGTGGCGTCTGAGCGGGCGTCGCCTGTGTCGCAGCATCGAGGGAATTGCGTTGAAGGAATGGGGACGGCGTCTGACCAAGCTCAGCAATACGACTGGTTTTGTGGCGGAGAGGGTGAACCGGAGACGGCGTGGCTGGAAGGGAAGACTGGAAGTGATACGGGCGCGTAGGCGTCGGGACATCAGAAGCAGCTGTTTGCGCGAGAGTACTGCCGCTGCTCTTCTTCCGAATATTGAGCGGCGGGATGTGCGTGCCAGCTGGAACAGGAGAGCTCGGGTCGACCAGGCGAATTGTCTGATCTCCGTAGTACCGATCGATGGCCTGACTGACAGGCGCCGTGACAGCCCGAGTTGCAGTACGCCAATTGGGTGTGCCCACCTGTGGGCTGGCATTGGGAGTCGACTTGCCTTCCTCCGAGATTATAGGCAAATGCCGAGGATACTCTGGCGATTGCTGCTGCGGCGCGGAAATAGAACGTTGGTTGCCATCAGACAGAGCTGGGCGCGGCGGGTGCAACAAACGATCGAGGGAGTGCAGGACTTCATTGTAGTTGGCCGTGTTCTCGCCACCTTCCAACGCAAAACGCGCAGCAAGGCGCTCACGGGTCTCAGCCAGCTCACGGGCAAGGAAGGTGTTGGGCGAATCGTGAATGGCATCGAGTGGGAGCGGAGGCAGCGGACGAAGCGTGACCGCCTGCTTAAGTGCCTGCGCATCAGCAACAGGAGCGGATGCACCAGAACCGCGATAGGAAATAGACGATGGCGGTGTCTCGTACTCGTAAGGAGTGGGCCTCTCTGAAGAAGTACGAACACTAGAGCTGACCGAGGTGCGGTTGAAGGCCTCATCGAGCGCCTTCTCAAGCTCAACGCTCGCCTTCCGGACTTCGCCATCAATACCACGGCCAGGGGTCTCTGGGGGCTTGACCTTTAGGCGAGGCTTAGTGTTCTTCAACACGGAACCCGAAGGTGCAGGCGGAGCAGACTTCTGAGCAGGTGTGGTCGGAGCTGCCGGGGTCGGTGTCTGCAGCCGCTGCTCCTCTGCGGCCTGCTGCAGGTATTTGCGTTGCTCGGGCGTGCACTGCGCCAGGGTCGCCTCCGTAACAGTAAGACGGCTGGTTGTGGAACTCTTGCGAAGGTGTGCGAAGCTAACACCGCGTTTGTGCGAGCTGCTTGGTCTCACAACTATAGGCGGTGAGCTCGCCCAGACTGAGCTCTTGGTCGACGATTTCGACAGAGACTTCCGGTGGTGTGCTGCAGACGCAATGACCGATCCCCTTCTAGAGCTGCCCCGTGATCCGATGCTGGAAAGACCCGAGTTGCGCCAGCCAGACTTCTTCAGGGTCTCTACTCTCAGTGAGCTTGCACGTCCATGACTGCTGCTCAAGGCAGTGGAAGACCTGCGCTTACGGTGTCCACGGGCACTTCCACTTCCAGCGGTGCCGCCGCGGTGCACGGTGACGTTCACGTAGTTGTTCTTGTCCGCCAGCGAAGGCTCTCTGGAGGCCCGGAAGGGGTCATAGCTCTGCTCAGATGGAGGAGGCTGCTGGAAGCTGTAGGCCGACTGTAGGTGCTCGTCGTTGAGGATCGAGAACTGTGACTTGGTACGGCTGTGCGGGACCGGAGGTGCACGGCTGGATCTGGAGAAAGGTTGAACATGGTGATAATCGCTGGCAGAATAGGCAATTTCAGGCTCTCCGGGCCAGTGCTCCAGCTGCTGCTCCTTGTACTTCTGAAGTGAGTGGTAGAAATACTTCTCCTGGTTAGCATCGCCGTTCATGAGCTTCCGCAGAATGTTCTCCTCCGGCTCGCTGTGCCAAAGGCAGCGCATGTTCCGCAAAGTCTCCCTATCGATGTCCTCCAACGAGTGAACATCCCAGCTATCGATACGCGGCTTGGGACCATTCCAGATATCTCTGTCCGTCTCTTCATCGAACCCAAACTCTGCGTCATATTTGTGCAGGAACGGGTGCTTCCAGACACCTTCAATGTTGATACGACGCCGAGGGTCAGGCACAAGGATCTTCTGGATAAGGTCCTTGGCCTCCGCGCTAAGGTTCTCCGGCATAACATACCTAGCCTGGGCTATTATCTTGAAGAGGTGCGTCAAGTCCTGGCGATCGTTGTACGTGAAGGGAGGCTGCCCGGTCAGCATGACGTAGAGAATGACGCCGCAGCTCCACACATCCGCCTGACCACCGTCGTACTGCTTGTAACGGATGACCTCTGGCGCGGCGTAGTGTGGGCTTCCACAAGGGGTGCTGAGCCACCTGCCCTCGGGCTGGAGGGCAGCCATGCCGAAGTCCACCAGCTTGATGGTCAGGTTCTCCGCGTCGATCAGGATGTTCTCCGGCTTCAAGTCGCGATGGTGAATCTTGATACGGTGGCAGTAGAGTAGAGCAGCAACGATTTGGCGGAAGATGAAGACAGTCTCCATTTCAGGAAGTCCGACGTTCTCGTCAATGTAGCCGAAGAGTTCGCCGCCCTCGACGTACTCCATGATGAGGTACCTATGCAACTATTAGCCACCACTGCAAGACTAAGTATTTCAAACGATTACTTACAGCTCGCTGCGGTTCTCCCAGACATCGAACAGCTTGACGATGTTGGAATGGTTCAAAAGCTTCATGATGACGATCTCGCGCTCCAAACCGAAAGGCATGAGCTTCATGTGCGCGGCGAGCTTGGGGTCGGACTCGGCAGACTTGTACAGGTTCAGCAAGCTCTGGGCCTTGACCTTGTCGGCCGTCTTTTTGGATATAATCTTGGCTGCACCCAATTGACCCGTCACGCAGTGCCGGACTGCCCGCACGCGTGAGCATCCTCCCTCGCCGATGGTCTTGCCCAGCTGCCAAGGACCAATGTGCGTCTTGCGGCGGTGGCTGCTGTTTGTGTTGGTTGAGACATTAGAGATAGCAGAGTCGCGGTTCGTAGCTCTACCTTCAGCCCTGGCGGCATTGGCTAGGTGCTTGTTCTCGGTAGCGGACGTGGGATGGCGGACGGTCAGCGTGTGGCCTTGGTGCACCAGCGACTCGTTGTGAGGAAGCTGCTGTTGCCCATAGCCATGGCGGATGGGGGAGGTCTTGCCGGTGCGTGACGGCGGCGTCGCTGAGTTAGCTCGCGAGGTGGCATCTGTAAGAGGCCGCCGGGACTTTTGGGGATTATAATGGGCAGCCCGATCAGAGCGATCCATTGGGGCGTCTTTGCACGGTGGTGTACGGGGTTAACGGGTCGCGGGCGTTTGTTTGTTATGCAGGTGACTCTACAGGAAGGACTGTCGCGGCGCCGCTCGGTGCGGAGCTCCTGGTGGATAAGGGAAGGCGGGACTCGAGGGGAAGGAGGGTGTCTGCAGGAAAGGTTGACACCGGCAGAGAAGACGAGAGCCCGATCAGAGAAGGAGCGTGGACATGCTGCGGTGACGGCCGGGCGAAGGAGAGAAGAGGGCCGGACTGGGGGAGAGGAAGGTGGACGGGCTGGCGAAGTGCCAATTGATCAGGGCAGCGCACAACAAAGGAGCGGACGGCTCGGCAAACAAACCAAGGCCTTCGGCGGAAATGAGGGTAGAAAGGCTTGTTGGGGCGGAGAAGGGCGCAGGTGTTGGAGAAGGCGGGGACGCGCTGCGGTGGGCGGGCGGCGGTTGCTGTCGGCGGCGCAACGGCAGCCTGGTGGCTCTTCCCGGATCGCGGCGGCGGAGCAGCAGACGGAGAACACGGCAGCTGCGCAGAGGAAGGCGCCCGGCCAGCGCTGCGCGGGCGGAGAGATCGCGGTGGAGCACCAAGACAGCGGAGACTCGGCGAGGGTGAGCGAAGAATGGGCTTGCACCGAGACGGTTGTTTGTGTGCGAGGCGCCGCCGCGTTGCCGCGGGCACGCGCGACGCAAGAATGCGCGCTGCCGCCGCCGCCGGCCGTCTGCGGGCGATGCACAGCACTGCTGCTGCAGAAATTCCCACGGCGGCCTCCCGCCGACCAGGCTCGCAGCGCTCAACGCCGCGAGCCACGAGCACCGTGCGCCGCCCGCCGCCCGGGTCGCGGCGGTGGCCTCCGCGCCAGGCACCGCGGAGACCGTTCCGCGGGCATGCTGGGAGCATCGCGCTGGGGATGCGCGGTTGAGGGCGCGGCGTGGTGTTGCGGGCGCCATCCCTCACGCCGATCCGAGCTTGGCTGCACCCTGCTGCACATCCGCCCAACTGCCCCCAGCGCCCAAGCTCTCTCCACCTACCTCCCTCTCCACTCTCGTCGCCGCATCACCACCGCCGCCCGCCCTGCCCACGCGACGTGTCTCATTCCTGACAAATGCTCCCCGCCGCCCGCCTGGCCCCCGCGCGCCCTTGCCCGCCAGCTGCATCCCTTGATCGCCCCGGTCGGCCGCCAGCCCAAGCCCCGCGAGCTCCAGCATTTGCCTCGATCAGGCGCGCATTCCTGCAGCGTGGGGCAGCTGCCTCGGCCGTCGGCCTGCCCGGCCAGCGCGCCCATTCGGCAATGTGCCGAAGCCTGGAATGTGTGTGCGCGTGTGTGCTTGTGTTCGTACACGTCAAAGACGCGGATATTATTAGCCACCACCACCACGCCCGCCGCCATCGCCATCGCGGCTGCGCCGGGAACACGCAGCGCCCAGCGGCCGCCACCGCCCGCCATTCAGCCTCGCCCGCCTCGCCGTTCCTGGAAGCCAGCTCCGGCGGGTGGCTTGCTGACCCTCAGCCGAGACAAAAAGGAAGGAAACAAGTGCGCGGCAGCATAATATTACCTTGTCTCGCCGTGATATCATCCCGCAAAGAGAGGCCCTATTGTCTTCGAAGTTTTGTAATTGCTGTGCCACCCTTGTCCCAGGGTCTCCGCGACGAAAGGGCCCGCCTGCACAGCCGACTTCGTCCCCGGAGATCTAGACGCAGTTCCATCTCGTTTCGGAAGGTGTTCGCCTCTGCTTTGTTTCCCGCCGGCCCACTGCACTTGCATCAGCGCTCTGAGCTTGTTAGCTAATGCTTCGCGGGGGCGTCCGGGGGGTGGCCTGGACGCTGCTGGCCGTCGCAGCCCGGTTTGGTCATGCTGGCCAGAACACTTACCTGGTTCGCCGCGCCGCGGAACGCCCGAGTGCGCCCCCCTGCTCGCGTCTGGGCCCCGATCGCCAGCTCCTCAGCTGGAGTATCACTGCACGGATGCTCGGCCCTTCTTCAGAAATGCGGATCTTAGATCCGTCTTTTCATATGATGCTGTAACGGTATCTTGATATCGTGATATGATACTTTTGGCCTCCAAACACAGCCTTGACGGCGCGATCCAGACCAAATAACTCACGCCGCGCCGTGTTCGCTTGATCCCACCCCCGTATAGACATGCCCGCAGAGAAAGCCCCGAGGTTCCCCGTGTTACTCCAACCGCCCACCGAAATGGGTCTGAAATGTTCTGAACTCTGAAAGTGCCGTCCCCGCCCGTGCCACTGCCTTGTTGCCAGAGAAAACCGAACCCTTTGATCCAAAGGCCTTAGAAATCGGTTACCAAAAGGAAATAAAAAAAAAACACTAAACAAACTAGCAGCAAACATAAGAGGTATCCTAGCTTTAAGGAAAACCAGAAAACTCATGCGGAAGCGACTGAAACATACATCCAACAGGAGGAGAAGCAGACGAAATATATCCATCAGAAGATTGAAATAATGTGGCCAAAGCGTGCTGCGATCAGCTCTGATAAGCTTGATTATATCGACAGCGAAGGAGAATCGAAATAGGAGGCGTGGAGAAGCGAAGTTGGTTGGGACGTAGAAACCGTAACATCTTCAATCAAAACACGGGCTCCTTAAGTCGCTGTCATTTGCCCGCTTTGTTGGTGGTTTCTCCGGTACGCCGAATAATATAATGAACTGATACACCAGCTGGAATCCAATAGACAAGATAGTACAACGGAGATTCGAGTCGAGATAAGGGTATCGTATCCGAAGGAGCAAACGAGGTATCGAAACACGCCTCACTAATGGCCCGATAAAACAGGCTTGTGCTCGCTCGCCTCGCTGACCATCGAGCCTTTGTCCGTTGGCGAAACTGATCCGTCGTGCTTGTCAGATTCTTGCGCCGCCGCTGCAGCCTTGCCGCAGCCCTTGACTAGAATATGCCTCTGTCCAGGAAGTTAGCGATCGTCTCGAGCCAAAAAGCCACAGAAATACTAGGAGGGCCTTTGTTTACCTTCAGCGCATCTTTACGTGAGAAACTCTTGTCGCAATGGCCGCACGGGAACGGCTTCACTGCCAAATGAATCCGCTTGTGACGCTTCAAGTCATGGTTGCGGTTGAAACTCTGCGGGCATTGGTCGCACTTGAATGGCCGGTCGTTTGGCGGCGCCTGGTGGGCTCCGGGGTGCTGTTGGCCGTATATATGACCCATGCTCGCCGCGTGTCCGCTGTTAGGGAATCCCGGCATCATTCCATGGGGCATACCGCCCACCAGCGCAAGCTGACCGTTGGGGTTGTTTACGTTAGAAAGGACAGGTCCAGGAAGTGGGTAGCCTTGGTATGGGCGCTGGTACGGAAGTGGAGAGTGCGAAGCTCCTGATTGCAACGATGGAACCTGGGATGAGCTGTGGGCCGGTGACATCCTGGGCATCGGTCCGCCGGCGCTGAGAGGGCTAGGATGCGATTGCGACGATCCGGTGGAGTACGGGAAGTTTGATTGCTGAGGAGTTGTGGACGGCTGGGAGTTGTAGTGATAAGTGGGGGTGGGAGGCAGCCTTGCGGAGAAGGGCTCCTGGGAGTGGATCGGAGACTGGTGTGGTGCGGATGAAGAAACCGGATTCTGCGCGTTCATCATATTGGACATCGCATGTTGGTGTCCTGACATTGTTGGTAGTGTTGACGGGGCCGACATGGATCCTGACGAGGGGAAGGGCGGCAGGTTGAGTTCGTACGGAGGTGGAGGCAATCCTGTCAGCCTTGTTAGCCGATCACTGCCGAGTTGGACCAATTCTTTCACTCTTTGTTCTTCACTGACCTCGTGGGGTGGCGTATGACTGTGACGTCGAAGGAGCCTGCGGCTGGAACCCATATGGCGTCGTTCCCTGCGGCGGAGGCGACCATACATACCCGTTCGGGTTGTAGGAGGACATGTTTTGCGACGACTGCGCGTTGGAGCTCATACCGTCAGACAGGTTGCTGGGCGGCGTCAGAAGGTTGCCTATGGTGCCTGTCGCGGGAGACTGCGAGTTGTTGGTGGATGAGAATGTGGGGAATTTCTGAAGGTTCGAAAGTGGAGGAGGAGGAAGCTCAAAGTTAGGCAGAGACGAAGCGTTAGGCCGGCGAGCTGTGAAGCTCGTTGGTGCACCCATAGAATCCGGCCCAGGATGCATATGGGTCGGAAGAGCGACTGCGGCAGCCACGTTGAAGGATTTCTCGGGTCCCTGGCCTGCTGGCCGATCGTTGGAGGTGAGAGGAGGGGAGGGGAGAGAATACAGTGTGCTGGCCGGCGGTGGAGTTCTCACGCCTGCGCCTGGCCAAGACTGACCGCTTTGTGTCCTGGAATAATCCAGCGAGGGCTAACTAATGGGCGCGCTCCGGGAGGTTGGGCGCGACGAACAGCTGGAGATGAGGCGGGTGGTGGTGAGGGACGGACGCTCTTGCGCGGCGCCCGGGTCGCGAGGCGGATCGAGGTTAAAGAGGCTCACGATGCCCGAAACGGACGGCTGTCACGCAGGCGGGCGTGAGTGCTGCACCGACAGCAGGAAGTAGCGGATCTGGTGAAAAGGCTACCGGCGGGATCCCTGCGGCGCAGTCGGGGAGAGTGGCACCGATCTCTGCAGGCCAATCCGAAAGACTTCTAGAAAGTCTCAGGCTATCCCAGCGCGCGGCGGGCGGACGGTTAGGCAGCGCGGGACGGGCAGGCGCACAATGGGCGATGGAGTCAGGCCAAGTGCCACGGGTGCTCCCTGGCGCTACGGCGCAGCTTGGACGAGCCCGGGTTCTTGGTTGCGCAGACGCGGTGCAACGAGGGCCGTCGCACGGAGCTGTGCGAGATCTGGTTTCTGGTAAACAGAGGAGGCGCGTCCCGGTGCCTGGGATGGAGGAGAGACAGGCGGCGCGGAGAGGCAGGGCGCGAGGGACGGGCGGCGCGTGGAGGGGCGGCGGGAGCTCTTTGTTGGGTTTGCCTGGGCGTGCCTGGGGGCTTGGGGCGCGGTGCGGCGGGTCGAGGCTGAGGTCACTCGCGGCGGGCGGCTTTGTCGTGAGTGGAGGTGCGCCGTCACGTATATGTACGCCAGGCCAGGAGCGTCAGGGTATGGTGGTTCGCGTGGCTGACTGGCTGCTAGGGGCCCTGACGCCGTCGACCGGCCTCACCAGGCGAGAGGATCCGTCCGTGCTCTGGGTGAATCTGGATCGGACGCAATTGGCGATGGATTCAGGTGAGCCCGCGCGGGAGAAGGTTCAGGCCGGGCGGGCTAAGCTTAGCTGCGCGCTGGCTCACGCAGGCAGGGCAAGCGAGCGGCGGCAGAAGCAAGCAACGCGCACCCAGGCGGGCGTGAGTGAGATTAAGGGCTGGCCGCG
Organism: Neofusicoccum sp. Z2; assembly: GCA_037356115.1. Classification (NCBI taxonomy): domain Eukaryota; kingdom Fungi; phylum Ascomycota; class Dothideomycetes; order Botryosphaeriales; family Botryosphaeriaceae; genus Neofusicoccum; species Neofusicoccum sp. Z2. The sequence continues at coordinate 241,984 of JBAWJY010000003.1, forward strand.
CCAGATCGCGCCTTTTCCTTCACGGCGGGTGGCAGGGAAGCGGCGGCACGACTGGATCAGGCAATGCACAAGTGCCGGGATGGGCGGCCAGCAGCGCGCGCTCCCCGCGCCCTGGACCCTGCCGATGACATGCTGCCTGGCTGGGCCCAGCTGGCGGCGCGGCTGGACTGTGGGCGCGCGGGACGACCGCTGGGCACCGGCCCGGGTCAAGCCTCGCGCTGGGAATGCGCCGAGAGACAGACGTATTGGCGCCGGCGAAACAAGGGCGGGGGAACGTGCGGCTCATGTCCCGGCGTCGCGGCGCACAAGCAGCGCACCCTCGCACCTTGTTTTTGGCGAGACAGCGGCCCCAAGGGAAGGGATCGGGAGCGCGCTGCACCACCCGCCCTCAGACAAAGCCCTTTGTCGGCCCCTGAAACGCGCGCAGCGCTCCCAGCACTCGCGCGGGCTAGCCGAATACGACTGCTCGGCCTTGGCCGCGCTGGCAATAAAGACGTCTTCCCCATTCGGATCTCCGCTCGGCGCGTTGCGAGGCCTGATGACCGCGGTCTAAGACCGTGTCAGACCTGGCGGCTGCTATTCCTGGCGCCGGCCAGGCCTCGCCGGAGAAAAGCAAGCGCGGCGGAGAACGCCGCCGATCGCTTGCCAGAGCGCCCGCTAGCGCGCTGAGCAGCGGCAGGCATCGCGCCCTCCACGTGGGCGCGGGCGCGAGACAGCGAGCAGCGCGCCGGCCGCCGTGCCGCACGCTGCGGTGCACAGCCCAGGCCCGGCCGCCCGGTTTGCGCGCGCGAAGCTCGAGGCGCTGGCATGGGCGACGCTGCACGCCGTCCGCCGGCGATCGCACGCCCACCGCCGCGGCGCGCGCTGCAGCCCGCGCTGCATGCGGCGCCGCGATCGCCTGCCACCGCCCGCGAGCGCGACAGAGCCGCATCGCCGCGCTGGGCGTGCAGATTGCAGGACGGGCGCGTGTCGCTGTCGCCCGCTCAGGATGCGCATCCCGGGCGCGCTGGCCAACAGGACGCGCGCGTAAGCGAGCAGCGCGATCCGCCCGATCTCCAGCGCGCTCTTCGCTTTCGCGTTGGCGGCGTGGTGATGGCCGGCAACTTCCACGCTCCTGACACGCGCAGAGTCAGTGCCGGCCAGGCCCCAGGCTACCCCGCGTGCGCCCGCGCATCGTACGATGGCCCAGCGAGCGCTGCGGCGGCGAGCCTTGCGGGCGGCGGGGGCCTGGCTGGATGCTGTGCAGGACGGGTCCCCAGGCGCCATCCCTGCGGCGATGCGAGGATATTCGGGGCGGCCGACGCTACGCCGCGCCGGATCGCTGGCCTTTCCTCATCGCGCGCCCATGGCGTTTCCCGCCGCTCGTCTGGCGCCCACGATCCCCCCCGGCCTGGCGAACTCCCAGCCAGACCCGCGCGCCCGGGCTCCGCAGCAGAGCCAAGCGGGCGACGCGCTGCCACTCCCCCGCGCTGAGCATCACCATGGCGGCCACGCGACGCCGGCGCGTTGGGATGGCAGGCACCCTGCCCGAAGCCATCGCGCCCAGCGCTCGCCGGCCATGACGTGCGTTCCCGCCCTGCCCGCCGTTGCAACGCGCGCCCTCGCGCGCCCTCCACGCCCTCGCCTGCCCGCGGCACGGCCGTCTGACGCAAAAATAGCCCGCCGATGATGAGTCGCCTGCTGTGCCCCTCGCCTTTGCATGTCCCACGCACGCTGCATGCTGCACGCTCATTTCGGCCGTTCGCCCAAAGCGACGCTCTTGGCCCCTTCCAGCCTAGCAAGGGGTCCAGCGCGCCCATCCATGCCGCTGCCCATGGAGCCACCCGCTGCGGCTGTTTCTTCTGCGCGGCGCCTTCGTCACGCCCTGCCCACGCTCTTTCACCAACCGTCTCAGCAGTCGGCAGTTCCCCGCGACCGCACCGCGCGCCCCGGCATCTCCCGTTCCTCCGCAGCGTCGCTTGCGCGAAGGATCCAGCCTACCGCTAGCGTGGCAAGTTCCTTCGAGCGCGCCATCTGCCCGGCCTGCGCGCGCGCGCGAAATACGCGCTCGACCTCCATCAAATGATCACGACGCTGCTGCTTCGAGCTCGCCTCCGCCATTGGCAGCAGGGGGCCGCGTGGATCGCTCGCAGGGATCGCCAGACAGCCTGTCCGACCGCTTGATTGAGCAATACTCTCAGCTGCGCCGGGCCCGACCACGTATGCAGCGACCGCGCCGCTTCCCGAGGCGAACGGCAAAAACGGCGGCCCACGAGTCGCCGCGGTGCAGCAGGGGCATCTGCCCCGAGTGCTGCAGAAAAGGGGGGCCCATACTATTGCCAGGCCCTTGCAGCGCGCCGATCGGCCTGCGTGCTGCACGCAAGAGCGCTCGCTGAGGAGCAGCGGCAGCAGCAGCATCATCATCACCAATCTCGCAGCCCGGCACGCGAATGACAAGCTCATGTCGTCGTCGCGCATCTCTGCCAGCTGAGCCGGGGCATCCCTCGCTGCGAGTGGCTCCTGTCCCAGCCAGACGATCCCGGCGGATCATCACATTGCTTGTTCGCATGCGGCTGCCCATCACTGCCTCGAGCGGCAAAGGGCGTGCTGGGAAATCTGGCTCGACCCGCTGCGGTTGGCTGACGCCTCGTCGCTGCCAATCTGCCCGCCTCCCCATCCATGCGTTCAGCCACTGGCAAACTCTACTGCGTTTCCCGGGTCCTGTGCGCGCGTGTGGCTCTCGGCATGCCGCGCGCCTTTCCGCCTGCTGCCAACAGCACCCTCCCGCCAGCCCGTCAGATCGCTGCTTTTGTCGACAAACCAACGGCCGTCGCGCGCCTGGCTAAATTGCCCAACCTGTTGGGTCTATCTTTAGCTTCCCGCGCTCGTGATCGATAATTCGTACAGATAATTGAATGTGCCTTCGCGTACCTGCGGCTGATTTGCAGACTTTTGCAGCCGCTGTCAGATGCCCTGCCCGCTGCACCGCTACGCCGACGCGCTACACCGGACCAGGCTACCAAATGCGAACCCGAGCGGTCACTTTCTTAGCCGCATAGCGTCAACGGAGCTGCATTGCTTCTCGCGCGCGCTTCTCTGTCGCGCTGGAAGCCATCACGGCGGCCTGGGTCGCCTGCCTTCAGCCCAGCCAGGCAAGTACCGCTAGTACTACTGCGTAGCGTCCCCGGCGTGCAGTCAGATGAGCAGGTGCAACCGGTACCCTCATTTACCGCTCTTTTAACATCCGCCGCCACGCACGGAAGGCTTAGCTTAGCCCACGGAATCTCCCCTTAGGCCACGGAGTGTGCCTTGGATCCAATGCGACCGAGCTGAGACGACGGGGTCCTAAAGGTCCCCTATCGCCACGGGGAGAACTGCGCGTGATTATGGGAGAAAGTCGGCCGATCTGGAGAGACAAAAGTGGTTGCGCTATTGTCGGCGCCGGCCGCCGCTCTGTCGTCGAGGCCTGCGGGCCTTCTCGAAACGCCGAAAGTCGCCCGACGGCGGCGAGCTCACGGTCCCCGCGATCAGATTGTAGCAGTTACTTCAGCTAAAGGTGATACTAAGCACGCTAGTTGGATCATTGTTTTGGGATCCGGCCTTAGTCGAAGTATGCTCCGCGGAAGGGTCGTTGAAGAGCGGTGACACCCTCGTGACGGCTGCCTCTCTCCCGCCGTGCCACGCGAGGTGAATGGAAATCCAATACGGTGACTTCATCTCATTTCTCTTTTGTACTTCGATGAATCCTTCAGTCAAACCCATATTGAAAAATAAGCTTGCGTCACCGGTGTTGCCGGCTTTTGCCGCTGGATTCCAAATATTCCTTCTGCCGTATAGCACTTCTGTTTCCGTCGTCAATGAGCGCTGACCCTCATTTCTTTCTCCCAGCGTCGTTCGTACTTTGTGTCTCAGCCCGAAGAGTCAATTTCACAGGTGCATTGCGGTACCGAGATCAGAGTCCCGGGGGCCAGGTTTCACTGCCCGAGCTGCCGCTGCAAATGCCAAAATCGGCCCCTGTGCCTGCTTGTGAGACGTCCCATCAAATCACATTGACGCTCAGGATCATCTGCGCCTGAAGCATTCCGCAAGCCAAGACCAGGCACCTCCAATCATCTCTCCGCCGCCTGCGGGTCGGCCTCAGGCTCTCAGGGCGATGTGTTTGATGTTGCTAGTGCAACCAAACTCCAGCAGAAGACGCGAAGGTGTAGCTGACAACGATCAGCACCTCACGCATCATGATCAGCATCAGACCCCCTGGATGCATTACCGATGTCTCAAATATGATGCTGACACCTGAGCTAGAAGATCCATCGGGCGGGAAGGGACATGCGTTCGCTATAGGTACATCCGCAAGTACATGCTACCCAATGCAACATAGCGCAAGTACCCGCAACAGTAGCATTGCGATGACTCTGCACATTCTGCGCATTTACTTTTTCCGCACCCTCTCGCCTTGGCGCTGACTGTGCCCTCACAGGCCCAGTTTTGATCACCGATCTGATGGGGGCCGCGGCGCCCCATTGGCGGGCGATATTCCTTTTTTTCAAAAATCGCACCAACCGCGCGGCCGTTCGCTTGCGGTGGTCTTCACGCGACAGCGGCGAGTTGAAGGAGGGTGGGAGCGCGACATTATCCCTTGAGGCTCTGCTGCTCTCGTCAGCGGGAGCTCGGGACGCGGCGAAACGGGTAAGTGAAAACCTGGTCGTGAAGAAAGCTGACATGAGCATCCGCATCAGGCGCGTGAGCCGATGTCGAAGCAGCGGTCACTGGCGAAGCGCTCTGAGATGATATTACGGAGCCTTGCCGCTCGTTTGACAGTCATCTGCCGTGTGCGCTCAGGAGATTACGGCCGTCGGCGGATGCTGCTGGGCCATCATGTGCCCGCTCTCGATGACGAGGGCGGTGGCCTCGCCGCGAGAGTGAGGTGACCTGTTGGAAGAGGGGCAGAATCCTTCCGGAAGGATTCGAGTCATGTTGAAAGCGATCGCTGCCCTGCTCTGCCGCACAGCATCCGCCCTCCAAGCGCGCTCCTCCGCTTCCTCACGTCCCCGTCGGGAAGGAGTGAGTTCTATTTTTAGGGGGGAGGAGAATTCGCATGCATGCCGGGCGTGCATCCGAGGCCATCGCGACAAATGGGATGACGAGAGAGCCGAGTATGGGGTATCTAGCCGCTGTTCCGGGCCAGAACGTTGGGAGCGCCGTTGGCGAACGAGACTCCACGGCGAAGAAAATGACCTGCGTTCCGGGCGGCGTGGCTGCTGGCACCCCTGTGCCCTTCGATTAGGGCAATGCTCGCGAGAACTAGACGAAGTTGGCACCATCGCCAGGCGCGCGCATAGAGCCAACAAAGGATGCTGATCTGCCACTGAGCATTGGCGACCGGTGACAACACGAAGTGCGCAGGCAACAGCATTCCAGCCGCCGTCTCTACGCTGCATTGCACGAGGGCGCTCTGCGGATTCCGCTGCCCGTCCACTTTTAGCTCGACCAGTACGTGAACAGATCGCAGGATGGGAGCAGAGTGAACGCCACAATCACAAGAGAGCGGCTGCTTTCGACTCGAATCAACACAGGAGTCGAACTTTTATGCATACCATCAAATACGGACGGAATTATTCGACGAATGGCTCGCAATATTGGCGCGATGATGCTGTCATCCTGCCATCATGTTGACCGAGCCGATACTCTGTCTGGGGGCAGCAGCTGTCCTGCAACCTCCAACTTTGAAATTTTTTGAACGCCAGAAGGGCATGGCCCTCAGACATCTGTCACGCTCTCTTTTACTCTCTTCAATTTCACATGCATAGGAATTCTCTCGATTTGCTTTCCTCTTCCGCAATGAGTGCGCCATTGGATCGAGAGCGGCACATTCTCGAAGCAACCAAGCTGAGTGTTCATACCAGTCCTCTCGATTCTTTGTCTGACTTCATGATAAAGTCGCCAATCAATGATCAGTGTTTGTGGCTTTCTCTCTTCCCTCAACGCTCCGGCCCGCTCCGGCAACTTCTGGCTTGGTCATGCGCTGCAACATCTACGAATTTCCAAGTCTGCCAACGTCGTCCTTCCTGGAAGCAATTCTTCGGCACCTCTGTGCATTCACATGGACTTCTCCACCCGGAAGTCTCGGATAATCAGTCAAGATGTTTCCAAGAACTATGAAGAACACCACTGGATGCTGACGATATTACCCGGAGAGAGACTTGCTGGAGAAGCTATGGACAGGGGCTCAAAGGCCCGCAGATCGCGAGTGGCACGCCTAGTCAACGGCTAGATGACCCCGCACTACCCGAGATTGCTTGGGCTCGCCGCAAACGATGCACGTCTTCGACGGTAGCTTCTTGGCTATTGAATCATGTCCAGGCTGACGACGGGAGTCAAAGCCGACTAACCCTATCACTAAAGTGCCGCAGGGACCCTTTAGCTATCTCAACCACCGTCACTCGGTTACGCGCGGCATTATCCGGGTCTTCCGACACGCGCAGCTAGTCTCTGACAGGAATGCCCTTGAAAGAAGCCGTACCCGACTTCGTGTTGGAGATGAAATGCATGGTCGGGTAGGTACGCGTCTAGCTAGGATCCCGTAACTACGGCAATAAGAAATAAACTTTCAACGGCGTTGAGCTTTTGGGTGCCTCTGTCGACCAGGGACCGGGAAGCTTTCGCTGTGGCATACGCGACCTGCATGAGTATGTGCGATTAAGGTTTGCAAATGAAAAGCCGCAACCGTGCACGATAGTACTAGCTGTGGAGCCAGTGTTTCGCTGTCTCTATCTTGTTGGTCTGTTCTAATGATGCTCACAAAGGCTAGCCGAGCTCCAATGTGATAAAGCATAATAAATATTCTGCTGATAGACTATCCGATCTCTTGACTGTGACGTGTTCGTAATTGCTAACTATGATGCTCATTGCAGAGTCGGCAGATCCGTACTGGCTGCAACCACCTTCAACATCCGTTGTAGTAGGTGACCATCTAATGTTTTAACGTCACTACGCATTCATGGTCTTCTCCTCATCCTATCAATCGCACCCAAGGCTTCAAATAACCGCAGGTATACAGAAATCTACGAACACACTACCCCGACAAACTGCTTCCAAATCCTCAAACAAAGAACATGGAACCTAGCATTGCACGTTGTCTTGCTCAGTCGAGATATGCTTGGTTGATCCCCGCCTAAAGAGACGAAATAGGAAATGCTGCATCGAGTATAAAGACTAGAAGAGCAGGGAAATGCTATCTGGGCTATCTGGGCTGGTTTAGGCCTCCTGGAACAGCGGAACTTTTTATAGGTCCCGTATTTTTATTTTCTTCTGTGTCCTCGTTGAAGAGAGTTAACTCTTTGTCTCGGCTGTACAGAAATGCCGACGAAGAGGAAAGATGCGATGCCAGGATTAAACCCACCAGGTTCGATCAATGGACTGCTTAATCGAGATAAGAAGGTCACCCATTTGATCCACCAATGTGCTCAACTTGGCCTTACCAACCTTAAGTATGGATAAAGCTATATTCAATCCCTGTCAGATACAACACAGGAAAGAAAATGACATGCCTTCCAAAATTCGAACGAACCCGCACACTTCGGAATAACACATACCCCGCACAACGGTCTCACATTGTCCTTCAAAAACAGGAAAATCCTGAAGCTTTTTCAACTATCTAGAGCCTTTCAACACTCATGAAGTTTAACTTTCGAACTCGGGTCTACCTCCTCCAAATGGCGGAAAAAGCTGGTAAGAGTCTAAACGTTGAGAAACAGTTCTGTGGTGACTTTGTTATTGATGTGTCTCGTCACACAATCCTTTCCGTCTACAATCTTTCTACGCTTGACGATAAAGCTGGGAGCGATTGTGTACACTGTCTCCGCCAAGATTTCATGTAGAATACTTTTTTCTATTTCAAAGAGAACTGTCAATATGCAGAGCCACGCGATCTAGGGAATCATCAGGGTCTATCGGTGTTGTCTACAATGTGCCTGAATGCCCCCCCAAGAAAAACCACCCAAGGTGCTTTGGATAATTCAAGATATCATAGGGCATCAGGAACGATACCCAAACTCATCTCCTCGATGGGCATCGGGGCCGTAAAGGTGTATTATTTAAGTTGAACATAGACAACCCTCGTTACTAAGTCTTCTTGATGTACGATATGAACCTTCGGTATATCTTTGCAAGAATTGAGCCACACATCGATTGAACCATAGACATTTAAAAACCCCAAAGTCCGAGATCCGAGACAGTGAAGGTATCTAACCTCAAGATCAGCATGGATTCTCTGTTGCCTGGAGATGGTTCGCTAAACGTGGATGTCCCAGATGAGACACTTCTCTTCGAGTGACCTGCAAGGAGGGTCCGGGCTGTAGAACCTCAGTTGTGCAACTGCAGATCGAGATGTATAAACCGCAAGAGGTCTAATGCGCGCAGTCTGATCCACTCTTTCCTCAGCCTTTAATTTTTTTTTGGAACCGACTACGCTCTCTCTCAAGACTGTCTGACCATGCAGTCATATCCAGCGATATATGAATCACCTGAAATCGGCTGGCTTTACCGCGTATTTGCTCTTCATTCAATATCACACGAATAACAATGGAGCCGACTCTAACGCCGTCTTCTTATATGACGATGATGATCAAGCTCGGCCCATTTACCATGACCAAACACCAACACCTTGCCATCCCATACAAAGCCCATTTACCAAACTTACCCCGAACCTCCGACGCCCCTCATCATACCCAAAGTGCTCTGCGCAGCCCACGCGTACTTTCCCAGACACGCGGATCAGCTGTGCGTCTGGCAACCCATGCGCTCTAACTTCCAGGTGTACATACGCAGTCAAGTACGTGTGACAGGTGCTGCTGCTTGAGTCCGGAAACAAGGACGGCCACGACGGCGTGCCGAGACGACTCGTCGACAGCGGCATTGGATAGTGAGGGCCGGGGAGGGGGGACGAGAACGGGCATGATGGGGTACCTGGTTGAAACGGAGATCATGGTCGGTGTTGTGTTGTGTGACAACTCGCAAAAAGACAGTCCTCAGCGGGAGGCGGTACGCAGACACGGAAGACGGGCACTGAAAGTCTTTTGCATGGCTAATGCGGGAGCTGAGAATGACTAGGATAGCGGTGTGATTGGTGTGGAAAGAGGCATTGTCGGCGTCGGCACGAGAAGATTGGCGTTGGGAGATAGACCGAGGAGCAGTGGAAGAAAAGCCGGAGATGCCGACGCGATGCTGCCCAAGTTTCGTCCTTGCGTACCTAGTTAGCCGACAGCACAAAAAAAAAAGGTGATGGCGTCGTGCGTCACAAATGACGGCGAAAAAGAATCACATCCGACAGCTCGATGCGTTGCTTCCGGCGAGTCTCTCGAATAGGGAAAAGACGGGGACAAATCAGAGAGCAGAAAATAATGGCGCAACCATCTTGGCAAAAGGGGACCCGACTATGCGGCAGATGTTGCGAAATACCTGGAGCGCTTTAAGCGCGAGTCATTGCGTCATTTACTTACCTGGATGCGCGGTCTAGTGCTGACGGCATGTCTCAGGCCTTCAATTTCCGCGTCAAACGCGTATGTAGGTTTCCTCAAACATGCTCCTTCCCACTTCAGAACAGCGTCCGTTTCGAACCACGGGGAAGCCGAGCAGCTGGGTGCAAGCATTGAGATCAAATTGCGCTAGGCGTGGCATCCGAGTTACGCATGGAACATCCATGCCAGGCATAATCGCCTTTGGTCAAGGGCTGCGGCTCAATCAGCTGCAAGAATGTGCTGCAGGAGAGTGACGAAATTGCGCAACAAGCAAGCCATAAATGCCTCGCAGGTGGGAATGGACGCCTAACATCAACTGGGAATGTGACCTGCAGGTTGGGGTCGGATGGGTTTGTCGCATAATCTTTCGTTGGTAATGCTCCATGCTCTTGAAGTCGGTCGAGTAGTCCGAGACTATTCTGTCTATCTTCGCACGCCTCAAGCATTCCAAGCAAGCCATCCTAGTCGTTCGGTCAACATTCAGACTCCCATAGCGACACCCAGAGACAGGCAGACGTGAGGACGTGAAGTGTATTGCCGTAAATGCCCGACCCTATGTCACTCTACCGGCAAGGGAACTCAGCCCGTAACCCTCACTCGCCCCATGATCCGAGAATTTTGAGAGCAGGCAACCGTTTCGAAAAAAGCAACACCAAGCACCCTTCCTCATCCCGTCGCTTCCGCCATTTTAACGGCTCTTAGCCTGGACCTTGGGTGCCGAGCCCTTGGCGCCCTGCTTGCTCTGGATCCTCTGGGTCTGGCCACGGGCAGCGCCGGCAGCGGACTTGGCCTTCTCGGCCTTCTTCTTGCTCTCGGAAGCGGCCTTCTTCTCCTTGGCGTCGGTGATGGCGGCCTGGCGGGCGGCGGCGCGGGCCTCGGGGCGCTGAGAACGGCGCTCCTTGATCACATCGAGGGAAGCGCCGACGATGGCACGCTGGTGCTTGACGGTGCGGCGAGTGCGCTTCTTGGCGACCTCCTGTAGTGAGACGATTTCGCATTAGCCCCTGCGCGTACGTGGTGTGCTGCGGCGCCCATGGCTGCTCCGTCGCGGACGCGCGGACAGCTCGCTCCAATGCCATCCCCCGTGCGCGGCACAGATCCGGTGTCGACTAACCTCAGAGATGCCCTTCTTGTGCTGTCTCCTGTAAAGGACGGTCCAGGCAATGCGGCGGGGGTTCTTGCGCTGGAGGAACAGGCTCTCGGACTTGCCGTTCTGGAAGCGGAAGATCTTGCTGTCACCGCGGACGTAGAGCTTGCCCTGTGAGTTGCAAAAAGCACGCGTCAGCGATGTGGTCCTGCGGGCACGGCGGCCGGCGTGCGGCGGCCTCTCGTGGTGGCTCCGGGGGTGGTGTGGCGGCGGGGAGAGAGCGACGCACCTTGCCCGGGTAGATCTTCTGGCCGCTGAAGGTGTCGTCGTAGGTCCGCATGTTGACGGTTGTGCGATGATGCGGTACCCGAGGAGTCGCTGTGTGGTTAGTTCTCGATGTCGTCGGCGACCTGAGGTGCTAGAATTTGGGTAAGCGGACGTTTGTGCGGCGGAGGAACATCGGCCCGGCCTCTGATTGGCGCACCACCCGCGTTCCCTCGCGCGAGGGCTTGGCGCCCCGTCGCCGACTTCACCTCGTCGCCACGCGCGTCTTGTTCTCTACGTCACAAGTCATATATTTCGTGCCATAGAGTTGAGCCCCTGATATTCCATCCCGCTGTGTCCCTGCAAAAAAATGAAGCAACCCAATACCGGCCATCACAAAAAGGCAGCGGAAAAAAGAAGGAGCTCTCCAAACCAAAGCTGTCCGTAAGAAAGAACCTGGCTGCGAATCGACACGCCAATGGCTTGCTTAATGCCTCGAAATCCGATCGAGCGCGTCCTTGTGCACTGGATGACCATGGAAGACTTCTGCTGCACAACAATTCGTCTCAGATGAGCTTCTGGAAGGGAGCGAACAACAAGACTTACGCGGAAATAGCTTGGCCTCAAGCTCCCTGAGGTGCGACGAGCAGACGTTGACGCCACATCCCGTCTGGCAACGCCCGCAGTCGGTTACAACGCAAAACTTCTCGCCCCGGCATCTGCTACCGCATGTTGAGCATATGATGTATCCGCAGTCCTCGCAAACGCTGCCATCGCGCCGACAGCACTCAATCGGGTTCTCGCTAAGCAGGGTCTTGGGACGCCAGCATTTGGGCATATCGGGCGTCGTAGCCTTCTGCATGGGAACGACGCGGATGGGCTGACGCTGGAAGGCCGGATGCTCGTCGAGGCTGGGAGTGCTTTTCACAGTGACCTCGGCGGCGAGCTGGCGGGCCCTGTCGAGCGCCTGTGAATCCTTATTTGTCTTCACCACGAGGGGATCGACATCGTCCTTGGTGTGGTCGTGCTGGGCATCAGGCACGGCGGAGTCTCTCTTAAGAGCGATCGGGACTGGCGTTGTCAACGACGCTTACCGGCCAGGCAAAAAGGGTAAAACTTACTTTTGAGGTTACTTTCTGACGTCTCCTTCTCAGACAAAGCCTTCTTCCAGTCGCTGAACTCCTCCAGCCTGCTCTCCATGAAGCTGTCACTGGAAACCGAAGTCTCGGAACGCTTGTGAGAGCTCTGTCCTTGCGGGTTGCGGGGCGGCAAGGGTTGCTGTTGCTCCCCTTCCCCAGATTTAGGAGAGTCGTCCGGACTGAAGTAGCTGCGTGGAACGGCGCTAGCACCATTACTTTCGAAGTCGTTCGCCATTGTTAGGTGGGCTTGCTGTTGTCGTGCAGATAGTGACGTAGAGTCAAAGTAGTGGGTTGTTAGGCGGCAAGGAGAAAGATGTAGTTAGGGCGCGTTTTCATTTCCACTTCACTTTCGCTGTCACCTTCTCGGAAGGCACGGTCTGATGCCATTTTGGAATGTGCTCATGGGAGCGGGTGCGGGTGATGTTCAGGACAACAAGCGCAACGCTGTTCAGCAGCTGGTAACCACGTATCTCGACCACTGCGTACAGAAACCCAGTGTCCGCGAAGGCACATTCAGCACCAATATGAATTGAGTTTTTCAAATTCATTGCAACGAGAAAACGAAAAAGAGCATTAAGCATGTCATCTTGTAGGATGAAGATAGCCAACCAGATGTGGACATCGTTGTATTGATCTCCCCAACACTCAAGTGCCCCTTGAAGATAAGAAATCTCAGTGCTCGTTCGGTCTAAGCTATAACGCCCAAGGCTATTTTATGATCTTCTCTAGACTTGCGCGTAACATTGTGCGGTCATGTAAAGCCTCGCATGAGCAAACGTCGGAGTAAGCAGGTTTCAAATTGCAAGTAAATGAATCTTGATTTGTGACACCCAAACAAGCCGTCGCATCGCATCGGGAGAGAGGGCCTAGCTTCCTCCATCGATAACGCAGCTCTCGTCTATGAAACAGCAGCGTCAAGCGCTGTGAGGAAATCTCGGACCAGAAAACTATACCCGCAACGCCGTGTATAGCCTACCGGGAAGTGGATGCATCTATACCGTGGTTCAGCGTTCAACCGTTATCCGTCATTCGTCATCAACATAGGCTCGACCAGGCCTGACAGCTAAGCCTATCTTGACGTCTTCCTGCTTCCCTGCCTAGGATCCATGTGCGCTCTGTAGCTTGGGGCTCTCATTGCGGCGGCTTGGCGTAGGTCTGGGTCCACTCGCGGGCAGTGGCGATGGCGGCGTTCTGGTCCTCCTTCCAGCGCTGAGCGACGTCGTTGGCGAGCGGGTCGTCGGGGTTCGGGGCGCCGAGGAGGGCCTGGATCGAGAGAAGGATGGTGCGGATCTGGAGGGCGGGCGACCAGTTGCCTTCCTCTGCGTTAGAACCGGATTGCGGTTGCGGCTGAGCGAAAGGGCAGGGCTACTCACTCTTGAGGACGTCGAGGCAAATGCGCCCGAGCTTGTCGATGTTGGGGTGGTAGATCTTGGTCAGGAAGCGCACCTTAGGCGGCGTCATGGGGTAGTCGTCCGGCAGGAACAGCTCGAGCTTGAAGACTCCGCCTAGCAGACACGCGATCAGCCTGGACTGCCCTCCGTGAGACGCACATGCACCCGGCTCCCCGGGCGCTGAAGATGGCGCATGTTTTCAGCGGCACCTACCCTCGTACGGCGACTGCGAAGGGCCGTGGACAGTCACGTCGAAGTAGCGGAGGTTGTCCTCGTGAGGGACAGCGCTGATGCCCGGGACCCTGTTCATGCAGCGGATCAGCAGCGTGCACGCATGGGCAGGCTTGTGGAAGCACGCACGGCTCGGCCATCAGACGCTCCGTCTCCTTGACAATACGCTTGGGCAGAGCCATGGCGGTCGGTGAGGTCGCGGGTTGCGGCGGCGGCGGCAGGTGGACGTGCGGCGGGAGCGGGTCGCGGACAGAGGGAGGGCGCGCTGCAGCGAGCGTCTGGGCGGCGGTGCGGGCGCAAAAGAAAGTCGGTCGTGGGCGGGCGGGTCGAGGCTGGCGTTTGCGGTGGAGGGGCTCTTGGGCGTTTGCTGCGCGCAGGGCTCGTCATCCTCCAACACCCCACGTCGCCCGCCGGCACTTCCCGCGCGTCTTGCATCACCGCGTCGCCCGCCTGCACGACACCGCGCCGCGCAGCCCGCGCAGCCCTCGCCAAGCAGCCGCCCTCTCGCCCGTCGCGCCTCCCTATGCCCCCGCCTGCAGCGCACTCCGGCGTGGCCCCTCGCCATGCACCCGCACGGTGACAGCTCTCCGTTCGACAGCCCAACCTTCGGCCGCGATGCCTCGATCCGCGTCGACGAGCCCGTCGGCTCCGCCTCCATCTCGCCCAGCAGCCGCGACATCGTGCTCGCCTCGCGCGAGGGACTGCACATCATCGACCTGGACAACCCCTACTCGCCGCCCCGCCATCTCGCCCACCGCACCCTGTGGGAGGTCGCCGACGTGCAGTGGTCGCCCTTCGCCAGCCACGACGGCCTGGTCGCGAGCACGTCGAACCAGAAGGCCCTGATCTGGGACCTCAACCATGCCAACCAGCCGCCGCTCACCCTGCACGCCCATTCGCGCGCCATCACCGACATCAACCTCTCCGCCCACCACCCCGAGATCCTCGCGACCTGTGCCGTCGACACCTTCGTCCACAAGTGGGATCTGCGCGCTCCCGACAGGCCCGTCTTCTCGTATGCCCAGTGGGATGGAGGTGCCGCGCAGGTCAAGTGGAACAGACAGGACCCCCACATCCTGGCCTCGGCCCACGACCGGTTTCTCTGCATTTGGGATGAGCGCAAAGGCGTGAAGCCCCTGCGCACAATCGAGGCCCACAAGAGCAAGATCTACGGCGTCGATTGGAACCGCACGCGCCAGGGCGGAGTGTTGACGTGCTCTTTGGATGGCTCGATCAAGTTTTGGGATTACACTCGCGAAGAGGACTCGATGCTTGAGCGCGTGATTAGGACGCCCTTCGGCGTCTGGCGAGCGCGGCACACGCCTTTTGGATGGGGTGCGCTTGCCATGCCCCAGCGTGGCGACTTTGATCTCCATCTCTACGACAGGCGCTTGCGTGCCGGTGTCAAACGCGATGATAGGGTGGCCCCAGTCCATACTTTCAGAGGCCACAATGATCAGGTTAAGGAATTCCTTTGGAGAACACGCGGTGACGTTACGGATGAAGGCTGCGACCAGCGTGAATTCCAACTCGTGTCGTGGGGCAGTGATCGTCAGCTGAATCTTTATCGCATCGACTCGTCCATCCTCGGATCCGTTGGCTACAAAAAGGGTGAGCAAGTGCGCAAGAAATTCCATATGACGCGCCAAGGAGCTTTGTATAAAACCTTCCACGACGAGATACCTACCATTCCGCAAGCCAAGGCGCCCGAACAGCACCAGACCCACGCCTTCGCTGCCGCTCCTAGCCAACTGAGTGCTTTGTTCCAATCTGCAGGCATGAGCAAGCCCAGCCTACCGTATGCTCAAGCCGCCTTCCAAGGACCGGGTGCCAGTGCGCGGGACCGGGGCCTCCTTGGAACCTCGACTACCATGCAAGCCCGCACCCGTGAGAAGAAGACCGTCGACAAGCTCACGTGGATGCAGGGAGTCAAGATTGGTGGTCGTGATGGCCAATTCAACCGCCACGGCTCCAGACCAGATGTGCTCTCGCCCGACCAGCAGCTTCTTTGGGACTCTCCGGAAAGCCTTGGTGACGAGATCACGTATGTGGGTAGCAAGTTCAAGAAGGTCAAGTTCGAGGAGGTTGAGATACCTCGTCGGACAGCAACTGTCACGCTAAACGGTCCGTGGGGCGAGAATGAAAGCCCTGTTTTCATGAGAATCAGCATCCGTTTCCCACCGGACTACCCTGTCTCCGCAACCCCTCACTGTAGCCTCGAGAAGACGACTTCATATATTTCCGAAGCAACAATATCAAAACTGGACAGCGAGATAAAGGCCCTCGCAGAAGTATATAAGAACCGCAAGAGAGGCTCTCTAGACGCGATAATAAGCTACCTGCTTGGGGAGCGTGGACTGGAGGAGAGTATTAGTTGGCTCTCAGATGGAGGCGTCACCGACAGTGGCACACAAGATGAAGAGAGCTCCAGTGACGAAGAAGACGAAATGGGTGCTGACTTTGCGACCCCAGCCATGGAGATGAGTGGAACCGACATCCTCGGGCCGTTCAATGCCAACGCAAACGTGCCACTCCCAAAGCAATGCGGCGCTACTTGGTCAGCAGACGGTCGTCTCATTACATTTTTCCCGCCAAAGCCTGAACCGAAGCCAATGTTCTCGAATTGGGCGACACTCAGCAACGACAGTCGGACGTACAAGAGCAAGAGGATCTTTGAAATGCTTGGCCAGCTGAACAAGGAGTCGCCGGACCCTGGTCGGAAGCCTTCCTCAGCTCTGGATAATCCAGACGACACCGACTCCCAAGGGTCCTGGGAAACGTCTTCAAGCTCTTCGTCAGGTTCGCCGGTACGTGGTGGCCTTTCTGGCATCGCACCGCCTGTAGCGTGGCGTGGTGGCCCGTTGAAATTTCAGAGGTCATCGCAGCAATCCAGCGCTGGCTACGAAGCGAGACCGATTGCTCCAAAGCCCAAGTCAATTATTACCGTACGGAACCTGGCCGAACTGCTCCCTGCCAAGAGGGAGCTAGCTGAGGACTATGAAATTTTTGGAGAAGGCACAGAGGTTTGCGCGCACAACGCTAAGGTTGCAAAAGAAAATGGCTACACTGAGTTGGCTGACGTTTGGAATCTTATTGGCCTCATACTTGCGGATCAAGTACCTCTGGAGATCATGCAGCAGAACTACCGCCGCGAACCGATCCTGGTCGTCGCAAAACGCACCGCTGTGCAAATCAAGAAGAAAGATAGCGGTCTTGACCTCAGTTTTGACGAGCCCGAAGCGATTGCAAGACCCAAACTCAAGAGCCGCGTCAAATGGGGAAATCATCCCTTTGCTAGATCCCTGATAGCGCGACTCTTCGAGCACTTTGAAAAGCTTGCGGATAGCCAGATGCTGGCCATGTTGTCTTGCATGTTCCACGAGCCTGCCGCGAGCGAAGGAGTCACAACTGGTATGATGATGCGCAACCCGCACGCAGATTTGCATCTGTCGATGAGGACTCCTGCGTTCTCCTTGGATTACTTCCCGTCCAGAGAAGTGGCCGCGAGCCTCTTCCAACCACTGGTTTCGGTTACGGATCAATCTAACGGCATACACTTCCGTTCGCACACGAGTTCAGATGTGGCGTTGTCAAAATACGACAAGCGTCTGAACACATTCGGCTCGGCGGGGTCCTCGAACGGCCCATGGAGCGGTGACACGATGCCCAGTGGACCAACAACGCCGTACTCAACAGGCACCACGCCGCCCAACTTCTTCCGCACTAGCACCTTCCGCTCAGTCTCCAGCGTGCATGCTAGCCTTGCCTCATCTCCAGAACGTAGCAAGCGTAGCAACACACCGTTCAGCAACGCTCTGACTTCTTTACGACCATTCACAACCGGCAACTCTTCACCACCTGTCCATCACAATCGCTCCCGAACCTTCGAGGGTGACCTCTCGACCTCAGCCCCCGAAAAGAGCAGCGTGACGTGGGGTCCAAACACTGTATACGGCGGCGCGTCAACCGGGTCCGCAGCCTCCTCGTCGCACCGCTCATCAAGCCACAAGCGCAGCCGCACCGCTGCACAAGCAGCACCAGAGCAGCAACAGCAGCAACAACGCACTGTCGCCTTCAATAGCATCGATGAGGGCGGCGCTGACGACCTAGGCTTCTCTGATGATGACGACTTTTACCCTTCCATCGATGAAGACCGAACAGACATCGCACCTATGGCTCGCAACGCAGGCGGCAATGTGATCCACGTGACGCTGAAGAACCAGGACCAGTTCGACGACGACGGGCACCTGTCAGTGCCGCTGTTAGACCAAGACAAGGCGTGGATGTACGCGGCGTACCGCGCAAGCTATGCAGACAACGAGCTAGCGGGATGGGGCCTCCAAGTCAAGCGCAGCGAAATGCTCAAATACAACGGCCTAACAAGCTACTGGGTCAAAGACGACGCCGACGCGGGACACGAGGAAGACCTAGCCGTAGGCCGGAGCCAGGAGAGTATCGGCGCCAAGGTACGTCCAACCCTCCCTCTCCCCACAGCACGCGCCCACAAACCCAGCAAACTAACCACCGCCCCACCCTCTCAACAGTCCTCCCTCCCCGCCGCTGCCCCCGACAGCCTCATCCTCTACCCCCTCCCAGCCATCACCACCACCACCCCCTCCTCCGCCTCCACCACCGCCCCCCAAACCACCGCCACCACCGCCCGCAGCAGCGCAACCCACACCCGCGCTCACTCGCCCGACTACTACTACTACTACAACCACAACAATCACAACCACCCCTACACCAACCACGCCCACCCCCTCCTAGCCCACCACCCCTCCACAAACCTCTACGCCACCCACCCCACCCCCACACCCGCAGCCACGCGCCCCCCCTCGCCCAAAAGCCTCTCCCCGCCAACCGAGAATGCGATCTTCTCCGACGACGATGGGAGGAGCGGGGATGGTGGGGACGGCGGTGGGTGGGGCGCCGGGGGCGTGAGGGGAGGGAGGAAGAGGACGTGTATGGTGTGTTGGTTGCAGCTGGATGGGTTGTATCGGACTTGTGCGGAGTGCGGGCATGCGGTGCATGCGGAGTGTGGGGGCGTTGGGTTTGGGGTGGAAGAGGAGGAGGGGGAGGGGGGTGGAGGGGAGTGTTGGTATTGTGGAGGGTTGGGTGGGTAGGTAGGGAGGTAGGGAAGATGGGGGAAGTGGATGACGGGGGGAAGTGCGAGGGAAGTGCTGTTAACGATTTGATGAGGTATATGGTGTAATGAGGGGAATGAGGCTTTTGGGGAGGGAGGAAGATGATGTCGATGAGATACCCCCTTCAATTCTCTCTTGATCTATATCTTATATTCTTCTTTCCTTTTCCTTTCTGTGAATATTGTTGCTTTAAAGCATGTTCCTGACAGTGACAGAAAAGTTCTCGAATGATGGGTATTCGGTCTCTGCAAGATAGACTTGAGTCATGCCGACGCTTGTTGATGCGAGGAGAATGAAGATGGAAGCACTTGTTAAGTAGCGAAGGTAGTTGTACTGTTGGAGGACAGCGGTATTTGCAGTTTTGTTGTACGTGCACGGAATGATATTGAGGACGTGAATGACGAAATTTCCAAAATCACTTCACAGAATACTAGTCGTTAGATGCATCTGAGGCACAACAAGCATGAGATTGCTAGCCGTGCGAGAAACACGCAAAAGCCCACGCGCGTAAGCCAAGATGGTGAAACACACAGGTTGCGCCTTCGATATGCCTCTTTCCTCCCAGAATGAAATCAAGTCCGAAGAACATGTTCTCATCCAGGTCCTCGAACAAGGAAATAGATTTCCCTATCCTCGTGACGAGAATTATGCCGTTGGCTCCTTCTGATCCAGAGTCATATTGATGTTGTCCGTTGCGGAGGAAGTGAAAATCCCATTTGCATTTGCAAGATTCGAAGAGCAAATCGTGAAGATGCCCGTCGTATCCATTTTTCGTAAACCAGAGAAACCCTCGCTTTTCCCGTCAGAGCTCCTCCATTATCCCAGAAGTCGCTCCCTCATTTCGTCGCCTCGGGTTTTGGGTAGTTTACGAAGTCGGGTTGGGGTTCATCTGAAGATAAATGTAAGCTCATGCCGCGGTGCTCAGATGTTGGTTCCAAGCTGTGGCGAAACTCACCTTCCTCTTGCCGCCGGTCATGGTGACGTTGACGAAGCGGCGGGTGTACTTTATCCTCTTGAGGGCACGGCCCTTGGGCTGCTTCTTCTTCTCCTGGGGCTCGACCTGTTGTGCGCAGTACCCATCAGCAACCGATTGTTCAAACACGCTTCGTTGGCCTTCTCCAAAAGCACCTCAGCCGCCAGGTGGCGGCCCCTCTCCCTCCTGACCCATCCTGATCACATCGGTGTACCGTCTCGGAGGACTCGGGTTGTATCGTACCTTGGGAGTCTGCGACTTGACCTTTCCGGCACGCGCGAGAGATCCGTGAACCTTACCCATGGTGGCGGTTGTTTGGGGTTGCTAACGACGTGGGTGGGTTGTCTGCGCGAGAGAAACGGGGTGGCGAGTCAGCGTTTCTTGTTCTTCAGCGGTCCGACGGCTGCCGGAGCGGGAGCAGCGAAGCGGCAGCGATGCAGGAAGACGGCCGGCGATGCAGCGGCGGTGCGGCGGGCGGACTTACAGATGGGCGCGGTTGCGGAGGCGTCGGTGGGTGGTGTCGTCGTTGGCGGGCGTGAGGTCGAAATTGGCGCTGTGGATGAGGAGCGCTCGCTTACTCGGCAAAACAGCGGCGCTACGCTCGATTCGGCAGCCTGGGGGAAGTCACGGCTGCGACGACCCGGTCTCACTTCTGTGCGTGCGTGTGTACGCAGGGTCGCTCTTAAGCTTATCGCGGAATACACGTCGAGCCACGAGTCTACCGCGGGCGGCTGCCTCATTCTGCAACTCTTGCGCTGCTGGCCGCGATGCTGGGCGACGCAGTGCACTCGCCCGCCGCCGCCGCCGCAGCGCGCCGTTTTATCAATCTTAGCTCCGTTATCGCCAGCTATCTGATCACCGATCACATCACCGATCAGGCCAGAGCTGCTCGCGTCTCAAACGTCTAACGCAGCGCATCGCTCTTCCTTCTCGTTGCTCACAGTCTCTTCGAACTATTGCTAGCTGAGCTCACAGTGCTTTCCACGATGCATCTCTTCAGCACTCTCGCCGCCCCGCTCCTCGCCGGCATCGCCGGCGCCTCGCTGATCCCCTCGCCGCAGCATATCTTCAGCAACCCGCCGACCGACGATGTCTCGAGCTACCGGATCCCAACGGTGCACGAGTCTGCAGTCATGGCGCGGCGGATCCTGCACCTGAGCGGCCTGGGCACGCTCTCGACCATCTTCCCGAGCAGCAGCGGCGGCGGCTCGTCCTCCTCTCCCTCCACGCAAGAGAACCGACCCTCCGACGTCGCCGGCACGCCCATCGGCCTGGTCGACTACATCGCCGACTGCGAGCATGCGACCGGCAACCCGACGATCCTGGCCATCGACATCGCCACCTCGTTCAAGAACGTCGCCGCCGGCTCCAACATCTCACTCAGTCTCAACTGGGTCCCGCCCAACGGCAAGGTGCGCTCGCCTGCCAGCCTGCCGCGCTTCTCGCTGCAGGGCTATCTCGAGAACCTGTCGCCCCAGGACTTGGTCCAGCACGCCATTCCCGCCTGCTTCGCCAAGTACCATCCCGATTCCGTGGCGTGGTATCCCGGAAGCCCCATTCATGCGAGTCACTGGGTGAGGTTTGTCGTGCAGGATGTGTACTGGATTGGTGGATTTGGTGATCGTGCCTACATCGGCTGGATTCCGGTTGAGGAGTGGAGGAATGTCACTAGGCAGGAGGTGCGCGATTGTGTGCTCCCCGGCGAGGAGAAACGGGGCGGTTGGAGAGAGTGGCTGGGCTTCGGAAACAGCTGGGAGCTGTGAACGCCCATCCTGCCGCCGACTGGTAAGCTGACGAAATACGAGTGATGGAGGTGATGAAGTGACAATTTGTCGTCGCGTGCAGCGTGGTGTAAGGCGATCGTTCTCTCATGGCACTGGGCGTTGGATCATTCTTTTGAATTGTTGGGCCGGTCTGATTCGGAGTTACTGACTGAGACCGGCATTGTCGGTTGGACAAAAGCACCTCCCACATAAACTTCTCGTGCATAGAGTCCTTCCTTAAGCACGCTTCCTCGAGGAATCTGAGGGCATGTAGGTAAATTGAACAGCAGCGTTGAATACCAATGTTTTCCTGCTACCTCGAATATGATGACGTGTGGGATAATAGCCTTCTATACCATACAAGACCGGAATAGAATGAGGATATTTGAGGGTCCATTCACACTCCACGGGGAGTAAGTTTTCTTCAGCAAAGAGCTCTTCTTCACGCTGCTTTTACTTGCGCCTCAGCGTTATTGGAGAACACAAATAATGCCATGGCGCGGATTGTCTCAAAACGCCGCAGCCCAGATGGTGTAGCAACCACAACAGGAGAATCAACTTTCCCTTGTTTCTAGCAAAAGTGTCAACGAAGTCACCTCTCTCACATCACTTCCATGTCTCCCTAGCGGAGCAGGTTCCGAGGAGACAACACAGCATACACTCACTCCGAGCAACAGGATCTCTCGCTTCTTCGCAAGCTTCATATCCGTCAAACCCACCTCTCAACCACGCCCCCCCTGTGCTACCTCCACCGTCCGACCCCAAAGGAAAAAGGAAGAACGTATCAAAAAGCCACGCCCGGATCTCTCACCCTTTCTGCACATCTGCTTTCAAGCCCCTCACCACCCCCCAGCCCCACCCTCGCTCCCCCCCAGCCCAGCCACATCCTCGCTCCCTCCCATCTCGCGCACCGCACCGCACCGCATGGCAGCCTCCCTCCCTCTCCGCTTATCTCCCGCAAACCCTCCCGCCCCTACATACATACATCCCCTCTCCCTGCCCCCCTCAATCTATCAACCCGCCAGCATCCGATCCGGCCCGAGCAACATGCATGCATGCACGCATGCACCCCATACATACAGTACGTCTGCACCACCACCAAGCCACACCCTTCTCCCTCCCTCCCTCCCTCCCTCCCAAAATCCGTCTCAGCCAACGATCTCACACCGCACATCCCCCCCCGCGTGTGTGTGTGCGACGCACAGCGTGTGGCGGACTGCATGCGTGTTTACGTAGGCGAGCGTCTGTACCACAGGGCGGGAGCGCCCGCATCAATCCGGCGAAAAAAAGGGTCTGGATTCAAGCCTTGGGCGGGCCCGGCGATCACTCACTCACGCACACACACACACACACACTCTCTCTCTCTCTCTCTTTCCACGGCAGCTGATTAGCTACGTCGTGTAGACGATAGCTGGGTGTGGGAGTAAGGGATTGGCGCAGGCTTTCATGCGAACGGGCAACGGCTACGCAATGCTTCTTTTGCTTTTCTTTTTTTCAGGTCTATGTATCTTCGGCGTTGTGACGGCCTCGCTGTTACGACAAGCGGGTGATTGCCAAAACGGGAGAAGAGGGGAGCACGGGTGGGTGTTGGAGAGGTGGAGTCGAAAAAGGGCTATGAGCGGCTGGGTCGATGCTCGATTAAAGAAGCAGGGGGGCCTCAGGGTGGAGGGGAGGGGAAAGGCTGAGGAGGGCAGGCTGGGGATCGTTCCGGTGGCGAGAGTAGTCTGGGGTCTGGGGAGTGGTATGCGAGTGCGGGTGCGAGTGCGGGTGCAGGTGAGTTGTTCTCTCTGCGTGTAACAGGTTCGGCTGCGGCGCCGAAACGTGTCTTCGAGCCCTTAGCTGCCCACCCCATTCATTCCCCGTTGTTGGAACGTGTGAAGGGCGTGTGGGAATATGGATTCCGATGCTCTGAAACAAAAAAGCAACCAACAGATTTGAGTTTCCGGGAGTTTGAGCAGCCGACGGCACGGGTAGGGAGGGACAGAGTCCCAGCAATCGACGCACACAGGCACACGCACGTGTTGCACAGAGATTGTTGCGCATACAGGTGTGGTGATTATGCGAGGGGAGCTGGAAAGGGCAAGGAGCCGGGGTTGGGTGTTGGCTGAGGCTGAGCAGCATAATAACGGAACAGCGACATGAGAGGGAGAGACAAGTTCCGTCCGCGCGGTCCGGCCCTGCAGATCCGCCGAGCGTATTTTCGACCGTCTCCGTCATCTCCCTGCCTTGTGTCCCAAGACAGCGTGGAGGTGGAGGGAAGAAGGAAAAAAAGTCTCAGTAGTCATGCGAGGACGGGAGGGCGTCGGCTCCCACCGGCGGTCTGGGTCGCGTGGCGTAGACGTGGGCAGGCTTGCTCGAAGAAGAAACGAGAGGATGCTCGGAGAGGCACGGCACGCCGCGGTGGCGCAGGGTCAGTCGTGATCATGCTAAGCAAGTCGCGGTGGAGCGTCTCTGCGGCGGCGAGAGAGCTAGCGGAAAGAGCGGTGAGGAGCAATTTGTGAAAAGACACCAACTTGAGACGGGTTGATGTACGCGTTCGTTGTGGGGAGAGCGAGCGCACGTATGTGCGAGGTGGAGAACAGGCTTTTGCGTTGACGACTTGTCGATGATGTGCGGATTGGCAGTGATGTGCGCGCTCGGATGATGATGGTGTCGGACGGCATGTTGGACTATATGACTTCATCCATCGCCCATTGGCTGGCGGCCATTAACTTGCCTCTTATAGCTGATCGGCATCATGCTGCGCGCGCGACGACGACTCGACGACGGCCGCAGAAGAGCCTTTGCCATGCGAACAACTCAGCGTGCAATTGCCGTGCTAGCCGACTTTCCCGAACAGGCAAGCAGCCATCGGCGGAGCCAGAGCGGGTGAATGCCAGCGAGGGACGGCGCGAGACGTGTCTCGCCCAGGCCCTTAGCCCGCCGAGTGACAGGAGATCCATGGGCATCTAGCGCGCCCTTCTGCCGCCAATGTACGCAAGACGCGAGCGCACCGACGTGCGGTTAGCGGAGATCAAACAGCGTGCTGCAGCAGCTAGAGCGAGCAAGGCCGCGTTTGCGCAGTGCTCCGCGAGCTAGCAGAGCCGCACGAGAGCCGGCCCCCTGCTAAGTCCGCGGGCAGACTTTGACCCTGACTCCGTGCGCGAGTTGGCGCGCGGTGGTGATGATGATGGGCGCGCGTCGCGGCTGGCTAGAAAGCAGCGGGGGGAGATCACACGGGCGAAAAAGGAAAACCGGGGGGGCAGCGCAGCGCTGGGGGGCGGGAATAAGGCGGGAAGGCAGCAGATCAAGCGCATCATGGAGCCTTTCTTTTGGCCGCGTCGCATCCAGCGCGCCGCTCCTGCGACAGCTCGCGTCACTGGGGCGCGCGCCTCCGTGCCTGGTGCCTGCCCATCCATCCATCCCGCCCCCACCACCGCCGGCCGCGACGCGGCGCCTGAGCGCATCGCCGCCCGGGTACCTGGGAGGCGACGGGGGCGCTGGGCAGCGCAGGGCGGCGCGGGCATGCGGCAAGGCTGGCGGACCAGGGGCGCGCGCGCTGCGCTCACCGCCTCGGCAGCGGACCTGGCAAGCGGGACGGCGGCGGCTCTGGCTGCTCCTGGTGGCGGCGGTGGGCTGCTGTGTGGGCGGGCGTCAATCTTGGCCCGAGTCGCTCCCGACGCCGCCGGTGCCTGGGATTTCAGGGGAGCGCGCGGCGGAGGAATTGGCGCGGTGGGCGCGGTTTACGTGTCGGCGGCGGCGCGCGCAGCGTTTGGCCGAGCGCGCGCGAGAACCGGCCCAGGGTCCAAGAGAAGCGGCGGCGAACATTTTTCGTGCTGCTGGCGCGTCCCGGCGCGACGAAGAGTGGGGAGGCGCCGCTGCACGCCGGTGATCGCGTGCAAATCACGTATGTCATGGCCAGCGAATCCAAACCCGCCGCCCGCGCCGCGGCGGTGAAGAAAGCAGACGATGCAACCACAGCCCACTGCGCGCTGGCGCCGCTAGCACCGATTGACGAGCTGCTGCAGATTCCCCAGATTAGGCGCTGAGCTTCGCCAGCCGCGCCGCGCGATTAGGTAACGTCGAGATACGTGCCATTCGGAGCTCTACTGCAGCCCGGGTATGAGCGAAACAACGCCGGCCTATACTACACAATAAACGATCGGTATATGTTGAACAGGTGGGAAAAGCTACGCGTGAACAGCGGCCAGACCCGCCGCAAGCCCTCGTCTATCCTGGCGAGCGGCGGGATCAATCGGCGGTGCCGATGAGGGGGGCGCTGGGCGGAAAAAACCAAGTGAACTGCTACACATCGACCGCTCCCCGTGGCAACGCCGGTCCAATGCAGATGATGTCGAGAAAAACAGAACGAAAGAAGCGAACAAAAGAGATGACTAGCTCCGCTATAACGCCGATGTCGAGCAAATTAAAACGCCTGGGGAATGATGCAAGTGGTATAACGCGTGGATGAGGAAATCGCTCAGTCGAGCAGCCGCCGTGTCGAAATCGGTGAGACCATTACTGACCCCGCTGCCCTTGCCACCTGTCGTGTGCCCTTTCTGGTGGTGTCTTGCCGCCGCTGCCTGCTGCCAACGGCCGGGTTTGCGAGGCATGAACGGGATATTCGCCCAACGCCGCCAATGACTCCGTGACTTGTTGACTCTTGGCCGTGACCAATGCCCCTGAAACCTCCTTCTATCCCTTTTTACTGTTCGCGCACGTTTCGTAGAAAGTCCGTCCGTTGCTGTACATGTGCAGTTCTCGTGTGCTGCGTTGCTTCCTGCGCGCCGAGAGACGTCGTCATCGCAATCATGATCCGTGCACCGAGGGGCCAGCCGTGGCGTGGCAACCGCGTTCATGGCGCTTCATGTTGCTGCGCACGCTGAACGCCTTGCCACAGCCGGCGTGAGGGCACTTGAACGGCTTCTCGCCCGTGTGGCTGTGGCTGTGGATGCGCAGGCTGCTGGGGCGCGAGAAGGCCTTGTTGCAGGTCTGGCAGATGTAGCGGTCCTGCGACTGCGGGAACGCCGCCGCGCTCGACGCGCTGATGTAGTGGTGGTGTTGCCACGGGTTCGGGTTGCCGGGCGCCGACACGGGCACCGAGACCGGGACCGGAGGCGGGGGGAAGTTGGAGGGAAGCGGCCGCTGGCCGTACATGCCGGGCGAGGTGTAGACCTGGTTCTCAGGAGAATAGTACGAGCCCACCGAGGCGCCGCCGGGGGAGGATCCGTAGGGAGAAGGCGCGTAAGGCGAGGTCGTGTAAGGCGAGGTGGCGGGCTGCGATGGCACGGATGGCCGCTGGCGCATTGGAGCCGTTGGCGGCATCTGCTGGCGCTGCTGGTGCGGCTCCATGTTGTTCAGCGATTGGCCCAGGTAGTAGGGCGTCTGCTGAGGAACAGACGATTGCGAGGAGGTGGAGGGAGACTGGTTCCCGTCAATGACGGAGTCCGGCCGCATGGGAGGCGTGGGCGGCAAAGTCA
The DNA here is from genome assembly GCA_037356115.1 of Neofusicoccum sp. Z2. Classification (NCBI taxonomy): domain Eukaryota; kingdom Fungi; phylum Ascomycota; class Dothideomycetes; order Botryosphaeriales; family Botryosphaeriaceae; genus Neofusicoccum; species Neofusicoccum sp. Z2. The sequence goes on from JBAWJY010000003.1 coordinate 268,929, forward strand.
TTCTGGGGTGGCTCACGATCGTAGGGGCGAAAGCTTGCTGAGCCTGGTCGGGTCGGTGGTGGTCTGGAGGCAGGACCGGCTGGTGCTGCACCTGCTGCGGCTGTTGGTGCTGCTGGTGCTGCTGCTGGTGCTGCGGCGGCTGCTGCGGCGGGTGTTGTTGCTGCTGGCCGGCGGGCTGGACCTGCTGCTGCTGGCTCGGCGATGCTTGCTGCGACTGCGAGCCTGGAGGAGCGTTAATTTCCCGAGTGCTGACAGGCGAGCGAAGCGCGGCGCGTCGGTGCTCGCGGGACGGCCGGAACACGGCAGCGCAGAGGCGACTCACCTGGCTCTTGACTGGGGCGCTCGCCGTCGGCGATGCCCAGCAGGCTCGATATGGACGGCAGCGAGGGCTTGTTCGCCAGCTCTTCCACGGGCGGCGAGGGCGGCGACTGCGGCGCGCCGGGGTAGGGCTGGTGCTTGGCGAACTGCTGGGCGAAGTACGGCTGGTGGACGTAGCCGTTGGCGACGTCCTGCGGGTGGTGCTGGACGCGCTGGCTCTGGTACAGGTGGTGGTGCTGTTGTTGCTGGCGGTAGTACTCTTGCGCCTCTTGACGGCTGTCCCTCCCAGTGCCGTGGACCATACTCGACAGCTGCATCGCTCACCCTGGGGCGACGATGGAATAAGAGGCGGTGGTGAGGGGAACGGAATGGAAGTTTATAGAGCGGCGGCGGACAGCGCGTGTCCAGCGGATGCCGTGTGTCGGTGGGCTACCTGGGCTGAACCGGTGCGGCTTGGGCCAGGGCGGGCATTCAAGTACGTCGTCGCGCTGCGGTGACCGTCGCCAACGGGGTGGGTCACGACTGCTGAGACCAGCGGGACCCTGGCTTGGGCGAAGGGATCCACCGTTGAAGAGGCGGGCCGTTATTATCTGGAGAGCGCCTGTGCCCACTTCTTCACAACGGTAATGCAGATGATAGTCGTGCTTTGTATCCCATGCGGCAACGAGGCCCTGCCTGCCTCTGCGACTCGGAGCAGCGACAGGGATCCACCGCAGCGGCATGGGCCCCCCTGCGTGTCAAAGGCGCGCCCGCCAGCGCCGGCTATCGAACCGTTCGGGGAATGAGGCGGCCAGGACAGGGCCTGCTGCACCGCAGATCGGCTGCTCTCAGGCCACACTCGCCCACGAGTCCGCCGTGACGGATAAATTCCTCGGCTGCGCTTGACGGCTGGACAGGAATGCGTGATGTGCGCCGGGCTGCCCACGATCTCTGCGGCAGAGCGTCGCGCAGCTCGAGCTCCGCATGCAAGGGACCTGGTTGGCCGGCTCCCCCACAGTCGCGCGCCGTCATGCGCCGCGCCTGCCGTATATTGCGTGTGCGACGCGCTGATGAAGGGAGCGCTGTTTATGGCCGCCAGGAACGCGAGCGGTGCCAGATGTGCCGCCAGGCGCGGGCGGGCAGATCGCTGCTCCATCGCCGGAACGGCGACAGGGTCCGCGCCGCTGGTGGTGACGGTGAGCCCCAGGCCAGCAGCAGCAGCGCCTGGCGATGCGAGACGGGCCGAGTGGCAGTGTCAGGTGCAGGATGCGCTGCGCTGCGCCCTCACCGCAGCGCCCGCGCCGCTCCACTCGCGGGCAAGCGCGGAACGCGAAAAAGCAGAGATCCGCCGCGGCGGGCGGTGCGGTCGCCGTGGCAGAGGCCGTTGGCCCGCCGCGCGCACAGGAGGAGTGGTCGCGCGGATCAGCCGCCCGCTCGCTCATCATCTGCAGCTAACCTTGAAGCCACGTTCGCTGCCTCACCTCGCCGTCGCTCGGCTGCGCGCGCGGCGCTGCGTAAGCCAGCGTTCCAGGTCGCCGCGCTCGCTTGCGCCGCCGAGTTGCACCGCAGGCGCCCGCCGTGCGACGCCTGCTGCTGCGCGCCCCGGCGGCTGGGAGGGCGGCAGGCGGGTGTGTGATGAGCGGCAGCGCGCTCAATTAAACATACGACCCTGCCGCCAGATCGCTGCGTCGGCACTGCGCCCAGCGCCAACAGCCGGCCGCTTCGCATTTGACGCTGCTGCTCCGCACGCTAGACGCCCTCGTGCAGTCACCACGCCGCCCCAAAGCGCTCCGCACAAGAGCATCGCCGTCTGCCCCAGCCACGGTGGACCCTGATCACCCGTAGGCGACAATCGGGCGCGGACAGATGCGCTCCCCCCACCGCGGTTCGACGATGCTTGCGGCCCAACGCCAGAGGCAACGCGGCGACGAAACGCTGAGTCGCACGCTTGCTCGCGGTGGCTTCTCTAGCTGCATGCCGCTGATGGCGCTGCTAGGCCGCCAGGGGGCCGCATCTCCGAAAGGGCAATATCAGAACCAACAGCGCAGCTCCCACGCCGGCGGCGCAGCGAAGGATTGCGTCGACATGGGAGGCCGGCACCAGCACGCCATGTCCCAAAGCGCCGGGAAATTGAAGCTGTAGAGGCGCGCGCGATCGCCTGCAGCGGCGCGCCGGCGGAGCATCAGGATCCGATCATCTTGAGATCAGACTGCGCGCGCCGCCGACCTCATGAGCGCGGCGCTGGCACAAGATGCTGCACGCGCGGCCCGGCATCGCGTCGCCGTCATCATCTGCGGCCGCCGCTGGGATCGGGGCGCGTTAGTGCGTGATCCTCCCGGGCGCGAGGGGGGGGTGAGGTTGGCGGCGGCCCAGGATGGCTCCCAGCAGCCAGCGCGGGCGGGCGGTTGCACGTCGATCGCAGCACGGATCAGTGGAAGCTTCGGCGGGCGCCCTGGAAGGCGTCAAAAATCGTGTCCCACGTTCTGGGCGAGGCGCATCCCGGCGCGCAGGCGACACGTCTCTCCTGACGCCGACGCCGCGGCCGCCGCTCTTCATCAAAGGCTCGCGGGGCCATGCATGCACGCTGACCGATCACCACGCGAGCAGCGCCCAGGATGGCATCGCTGCCGCTCCCGGCGGCGAGCGCGACGAGCCTCGGCGCTGCCCACGCTCTTCGAGAAGGCGTCTAGCGCGGCGGCGCTGATTGGGCCTGACTCGGCAGAGCCGATTCTCCAGCTGCCAGCGCCGGGGGCCCACGTCGCAGGCCGAACACGCGGGGCCTCCCCTCAACCAACACTGCGCGGCTTGCTTGTTCGGCGCGTACCACCAGCACTGCGCGCGCCCCGGCCGACGCGCCGCTTTCGCTGCTCACCACAGCAGCCGCCCCGCGCCCGCGCCGGCCGCCGGTGTGTTTTGGCGACATTTGGCCGCCGCCGCGTCCATTGCAAGCGACGCACGCGCTGCCGGGGGAGCCCGCCGCGCTGCCTCGACTCGCTCGCTTGCGGCCTCGCACTTTCCCCTTTGGCGCGCGTTTATCTGTGTTTCTCGCTTGTCAGGAGGATTTGCAATCGCCCGCGCGCCGCCCCTCCCACCTGCCCTGCTAGGCCCGGGGTGCCCGATCTCCATCAGGGAATGCCGGCCGCCGGAGTCTCTTCCATCTTGGCGCGCCGGGTGCGACGTCCTCTGCGCCAACCTCACCTCCAGCGAATCGCGCGCCCGTGGGCCCTCCGCCAGATCGTGGGCGCCGCCGGGACGCGGCGCGTCAGCAGCCTGCGTTCCGAGCGTCGCCAGGCCGCGCGCCGCGCTCGCGGTGCACGGCTCGGCCGCTGGAGGCCCCCCAAGGCAACGGTTCGGATCAGGGGGCAATTCCTCGGCTGATCTGCAGCGCACAAGATTGTCGCGCACAAAAACCTGGGAGATTCACCGGGGACCGGGGTCCTCTGCGAGATGGCGGTGACCTTGACACATTTCAGAGGCGATTCGGTCCTAAATGAGTCGCCCCTCTTCTCCTCCGCCGCGCGCGTGATGCCGCTCCAGCACCGCACTACGCCACTTTGATTGCTGCCGTCTGGAGGCCAATCTGGCGACACGCTTCGATCTCCATCATCCCTGCGTCCGAGTGTCTTAGTCGCCCGCGATCTCGTCAAACCAGACGCCTTCGTATCAGGTACAGCCACGCGAAGGCCCGCCCGCGATGCTGATGATGTCTGCCAATATCCCCTCGGTGCAGAGCCACTTCGCATTTGCGCGCTGCCCGCCGAGGGGCCGCATGCAACAGGGGTCACCACTTCAACGCCTTGGTGAGTCCGGATGCAGCGAAGCTTCGAAACTGCTCCGTGCTTGCCGCGTCGTGCCGGTAAGCGTGGCTTGGGATGGATCACCCTTGATGGAGCACACACCCAAACCGCCAACGCAAGTCATCCATCAATATTGATGCATCGCAGCTGACCGCAGGCTCAGGACGGTAGGGTAGCATCTGCTTATCCCGTCAGCCTGAGGTTGGAACAGGCAACTGCGCACCCCTCCACCAGCCTTTCCAATCGCCCAGGGTCCCGAAAACGGCTCGGGATGTGGCAAGCATGTCCTGAACGGCGGAGCAAAGCTACCGCGAGAGTGGCAAGGGGCCTTCTACTTTCGGAAAGTAGACCGGGCTGTCACAAATTTGCGCAGCGCATAGCTCAGACAGCGGCTGACGTAGATCCTTTCGTCAGCCCGTCAGGAGCAACCACAGCCGGCGCATCCCACACATCCCTGCGCTATGGCTGGCATACCGTGCCAAGCCAAGATCCCAACGGAGCGTCTCTGCTAAACTCCGCTCTCCTTCGGGCAACCCCCCCAATCCAATCTGTCGCACAGAGAACGTGCGCTCCTGTGGACTGGGTTCTGGAGCCGGCACGGTCCTCCGGCGCATCTCTCTGGACCGCGGTTTGGTACGGTAGCTTCCGAAGGCAGCCTGGCAGATCATCTCCCGAACAGACGCAGTGGGCGACCGGTTGAGTCTTGGGATTGCCGCGTGTTCACGCTCCATACCGATTGGCGGTGCGATGGGCAACTAAAGCGGCCCGCTCTAAATCGCCTGCCGTGTACTCTAAACCTACGTTCTTCGATCTCTGCTGCTCGGAGAACCGCAACTTGATCGCGCCCTGTACTGCCCACCCTTGGATTGCCGTGCCGCATCATCCTCGCAGACCTCCCATGAGATTTTCTCCAGGACGGCTTGTCGTGATTTTCGCACCCCTGAGATGGTCATTAGCCTCATTGGCCATGCTGGACCTCCCCCCCCTGGCGGTGCTGCACGTGTCCATGATGCTTGTTGAGCGGGTCTGAGCAATGAAGTGTCACAGATTTTTTTGCCATCATCATATCAGACGCCAGTATTTTCCGGACGTTGAGGTACGTTGCGCCCGAGCTCCGGCATGACTGGCCAAATCCCTCCACTGCTAAATTGTATCGGCATCGAGTCCATGCATCTTCCCTCAGGCCAGTGTCATGAACACGACCGATTCAGCAAACCTGCCGGACCGCGCCGCTCATGACTTCTTGCTAGATCTCCGCAATACAGCTGTCAAGGACTGGGCTGCTCTCATTCGCTTCCCAGCAACTAAACTGCTTTCCCTATCGGCCCGCCCCTTGGGCGGAGCAGCGGTACAGCCTCAATCATGACATGGCGGCCAACGCGGTATTCCAGCATTGCATGCCCAGAGCAAAGTCGTACGACGTCGTCTGCATCTCCGGAAAATCTCCAGCCTCCTGTCGCATCTTGCGTAAGGATCTGCAGCGGACGCAGACTGAGCATAACGGGTCATCTCCGAGACCAGCGTGGCGCTGATCGCAGAGAGGAGGGCGGGCACAGAAGCATTTCCATAGTGAGTTGACACGCTTCCCCGAGAGAAGGGCCCATCCGCCGTAACCATTCCTCAAACAGCTCGCGAGCGGCTCGCTCGGTGGATGAAACCGAAGTGTCTTGCGTTTATGGCCGAAGGTAGCCCTTGCACGCTGGGGACGATACGAACAATATGATCCACACACCGGAGACGGGCTTATGCCCTCCTTCGGGGCCTCCTCCCTGCTTGGCTTACACTTTGCCGACGTATGTCATAGTACCCTTCCGGCATGCAGCCCGCGGGAGGGCTGCGTAGGATGCGAGCGGATTGCCATCGATCATCGAAGATCACAGCATAATGTCGTCTGCAATATGGACATCCCCCATTCGTCCCCCACGCAGAAGGCCGCCAGGGTCCCGTCAGGCGAGCGCAACGGCAGCGTTTCATGCGCTGGAAGCGACCAGCTTTCTCGCCAAGACGAAGCAAGCAAGCGAACCACTTCTTCACCGTCTTTCCATGCGGCGCGCTGTTTGCCGTTTACGCTAATGCAGAGGGATGGCACGGGGCGCGTCAATCCCTGAAGGGTAATTGATGATCTTCGATTTGACAGCCTGCGATGCCCCGGTCCAGCATGCCAAAGCTTGAGTCAGCCTACGAGTCCCCCTTCGCGAGGACTAAGGAAACCAAGAAATGCGGTGAGCTACGCCGTTTGATCGCTCTGCCGACACGCTTCGGCCCTGGACGATCATAGCTCGTTTCCCTATGGGGCCGTCTCTACACCCACACCTCATGCAACATTGCGTGCACTGCCAGATCCGCTTTCGGCAGTTTGGACGGGCTTCTTCCAGCGGACAGGAGTCGCGCCTTGATCATTTAAGACCCCTTCCCCCCTACACATCCACTCTCGCGGCGGTGGCCAGCGCAGAGGGGAGGCGGATCGCATCCGACGGCACGCGCAGACATCAATCCGCTGACCCAATCAGAGGCATCTGGAACATCCAATTAACGCAAAGATGAGGATTTGCGTCGGCGGAGCGCCCATCCATCGGTGTGATTTTCCGGCGATTCTCCCGAGCGCCGTGCAATGATGGCCCTGTCCAACAATCAGACGAAGCACACGGCGGCAGCTAGGCTCAACACGTCCCTCCCGCCGCTTTTGAATGCGGTGCTCCCCACCACGGCGTCTCAGCAAGTGCCGTCACTCGCCGACGTCATAGTGGGCTCTCCAAGGGGCGGGACCTGGGAACCCTGATCGATGCTGCGCCCACGTGCCCGGAACATGGCGAGTTCGGCAGAGCTCCCTTATGGCGCTTCGCCGGCGCGCTGGATGGCGCCGAAGCCTGCCGTGATTTGCTTTGACACCTACCGCCAGAGCGGCTCTGCGCATGTCCTGCACGGAGTGACGAGTGCTGCAATGGTTCTGCCTTGGGGGCTATGGCGCGGGTGTGCAACGGGCTGCCGCTGCGCCTCGAGGCTGCGCCGCCGGAGCGACCACTGGAACGACCACTGGAGCTTGCCGGTAATGCCGCCTCCACTGCGCCCCCATGGCGGAAAGCTTGAGACGCGCAAGCTGCGAGTGCGGCCTAAAGCAGCAACGGAGGCACGCCATTAGGTGCGACGACGAGTAGCTCCGGTAGCCAATCTGAGCTGGCCTGGATGATGGCGCTGGGCTGCGAGTGTGGCCGACCGACGACGGGAAGGCCCTTGGCTGCGGAGATTGGTGCGTGTCAAGGTACATCCGAACAGGGATGGGCCGAGTAGGCTTCGTGGGTGTGTCAGGCATCGCGTAAGTGTACTGTGGTAGGTTTAGAGTCGCACCATGCTCGCGGGGTCTCAGTCTGCTGCGTTGTTTTCTACCTTTTCTGTTTAAGCCGGTATTCAACCCTAATTCTAGGCTGGCGCGGGAACGAGAGCGGCGTCGCGATGGGTGCCTCTGCTTGCGGGCGCGCTGGTGGCAAAGCTCACGATGTTGTCCACCGGCATCACCCTCCAATTCCAAATTGATTTGCTTCTGCTGGGCCCGTTTTGGACGCGCTATGCATTGCTCATCTCACACGTCACCTCACAGGCAAAAGAAGCTGCGCTGCAGGAGGGTGGAGCTAGATCTTAGCCTATTCGCGGCCAACCAGAGCATCTCCCTCAACACTTCCCCTTCCCCGAGCTGCAGTTACGACAAGAGTCGCATCCAACACGGCGGAAGCGGCGGGAAAATTGGCAGTCGTCACCTCCCTCTATCACACCTTCCCTCCGCATCAGCAACCAGAAGGCAAGCAGGCCAATTTCCGCTGACGGAGACCTCCGGATAGAGCAGGCTCTCCCCCGCCAACTTCGGTCGATCTCGCAATTCCAAACACCAGGGCCAGGCATTGGTTGGGTAAGGCAGACTCCCGCACTCATGGATCTCGATAAGTCTCCCCAATTAGACGGGGGCCGGCGGGAGTCGAGGGCATTCCTGGTCAGAGCGGGAAGACAGCATGGGCGCACATGGGGGTGGGAGCCAAGTTCCGCCCAGCTTTGGCTCTCATCTCATGATCATCTTTCCACGGACGTTCGATTTGCCGGCCCTCGGGTTAAGATTAAGCTTGCGGGTTGGTTTAGATTACTCTTTCTCGCGTTCTCGGGCGGCTGTTATTTGCTGTCTCGGAAGATGCCCATGGAAATCATCTCCCGAGCGCTGGGTTGATGCTCATCATCATCACTATCATTACCATCAACGCTTCTTTTCAGTTGTCGGTACCTCACTCCATCTCGTTTTGGCAATAGGGTTGCTTCTAAGTATTCCCACCTCTTCATTACTGCCGCGTTCGTATTCTGCTGCTCATTTCCAGGCCCCTTAACCTTCTCTCCGGCACCATGGAGCCACGCAGTTCTCCCGCGACGCGAGCTAGTGAGTTGCAGCAACAGCCGCCCAAGCGTGCCGTGCCGTACGGCAGAGCAGGGTAGGCCGAGCCAAGGCAAGACATGACGAGTGGACGCCTAGCCGCCCGATTAGCGTCTTGACGGGGCCCTGGGACGGGTGGTGCCCGCCCGCATGGGGCAGCGGAACTGCGCGGCTCAGGAACCCAACCAGCATGACGCCGGCGCCATGAAGGCATCGCGAGGTCTCTCATCCGAACCCAGGCGATTGGGTATTTGGAGAGAGCCGGTGTGAGGCACCCGGCTAGCTCGCTGCTGCCAAGGGCGCGGTTTTCCGGTCAGTGTCGGTGTCCACGAAAGCGGCGTTTCAGTTTTGGGACAGCAGAGACGTCAATCGCTCCATCAAGGCGCCCAGTCAAGGCGAGATCTAGGTGAAGCCGATGCGCAAGTCAGCCACGGCAAGAACCGTCGCGGCAGCCGTTTTGCCCCTCGTCACGCGGCTGCTGATCTCCCTTCGCCCTTCCAATTGCCACACACACACCAAGTCAACCACGACACAGCCATACAGCAGTATCCCAGCCGCCAGGCGATCAGCCCGGTTTGGGGAAGGCCAGACGAATACGATGCCGAAGGGAGGGGGATGTGCTCCGCCCCTTGCACGGCAGCTGGGGGTGCAGACCGGTCTCGGCGACCCGATCTCTACTCGCTATACTTCGATACCTACGGTGTAGTAGGTTCTGCCAGAAGGCTGGCCTGAACGGCGGTAGTTAGGAGGCCCTGGCAGGCCCTACAAGGCCAAAGCCCTACACTAGCGCACAGGTACAGTCTTTTCCCGTCGTCAGTGCCCGGATCTCTGCGCATTGACGATTGCGGTGCTCTCGAAACTCTCGCATTCGGTGAGTTCTGGAGACTGGCCCTGAGACAAGAAGACTGACTCTGCGTAATCAATAGCGACAGCGCGCTATTGCTCGCAGCTGGCTGACTGTAGACTGACCGGCAGACTGCGTCATCACATGACCGGCCCAGATCCGCGGGACCGCCGCTCCGACGACAACACACACCCGAACGCACGAGCATCTCCCATCACCACTGCCGTCGTCAGCCAACAGCTGTCGCCGCCGTCGCGGCATCAGAGACGCCCAACGGAGCCGGGCAGCACGCCAAGACCCCGGCCAGCAACCGCCTGCACGCTCTTGCTTCCACACGGCTCCGCGCCCGCTGCATTTGCGCCGAACAGCAGCTAGCTAAAACAACGCATCGTTTTTGATTTTAGATTTCCCCGTCTTTCTGCTCTCGGCGAATTTAGGCGCCAGACGCGCAGCGGCCACGCACTGCATCGCGCCGCACAGCACACGATGCACGCAGAGCACGCGCGGGGCGGCCAAGGCCGTCCATCAGCCGGCCGCCGCTGGTTCCCTCTCTGGTAAAGAGCAGATGGAAAAGATTAAGAAAACGGCAGCGCAAGAGCATCAAGGTTGGCCGGCCTGACTCGAGCACGCGCACGGCAATCCAACTAGCTTCAGGCTGGAGACAGAAACGATGATTGCAGTGGGGATTTGCACTCAGTCTCTCTCACTCTCTCACATTAGAAAAGCGCACATACACGCAAAAAGAGCAAGGGCCTCCTTTCACCCCTCTCCCCTTTCTTGTCTCTGCCTCTCTCTTGTCCCATGGAATTCTCCGCGGAAATCGTACGTTTGTTCCGTCGTCTGTTGCCGTGCGTCGATGATCAGTGGCCCGGCAAAGAAGGTTGGTGGGGTTCGGGTTTTTTTGGGATCGCAGCGGACGAAAGAGAGCAAGAGAAGCACGGGAAAGGGCAGCAAGAGACCCAGAAAAAAGGCCCGCAGCCATGCACGCATGCTTGCATGCATGGCACCGACACGCACGCACGCACACACAGGCTGACCGACCGGCAAGGCGGCGATGATCAGCGGGAACCCGCCGCCGCCTTCTGCATCTTCCCTTCCCTTTTCCCCTTCACCGCCGCCATCACGGCTTTCCAAATCCGGGGCAACCGGCCAAGGGAAACAGGGAGAGGGAGGCAGAGAAGGCCGGAAGAAAAGAGCAAACTACATTGACCACCCCCTGCTCGCCCACCGCTTTCTCTGCCCAGGCCATCATATCACTTGCCTCCCCCTCCCGGTCGAAAGAGGAAAAAAAGGGCCGTGATCTGGGCGAATCGCCCGGCTGTGTGAATCAGTGGTCTCTTCAGGTCCCCGCCGCGACCGTAAGCACTTTGCTCTGCGCGCTCCCTCACTCGCTGCGCCGAGGCCGAGCTGCGCGGGCGACCGGTTGACCGGCCGCCCAGCACCGCACATCATCATCGTCGTCATCTGCGCCGGCAGCGAACGGCCGAACGCACGACCTTACTCCTTTCCGCGTTCCCACTGACTTACCGCCGGCATCGTCATCAACGCCCATCACGATCAGCACAGCATCGACGTCGACACGCGGACTGCCTGCCTGCCCTGCCCACCGGCCCCCAACGCGCCCCGGCCAACCCAATCCGAACCGTCACCCAACGCACGTACATACGTACATACGTACGCAGCAATCGCGGAGGGGAACGATGCCGCTACGGCCGCGGCGGCGGTGGTGGCCTACGCACGCAAAAACGCACGACACATACACATCACACAATAATACGGGTAATGACGACGACGGCTAAGGGAGAAGAAAAGGCAAGACCCGGAGGTCTTTCCCATCCTCCCCGGTCCGGTCTCACCGTATCTTCGTGTCTTGCCGCGTGGGTGGCATGTGTGTACATACATGCCTACATACGTGTATGCAGCAGCGCAGCGGACCGCAGTGCAGCAGCGCAGCGCAGGCAGCGGGCAGGCCCAATACCCGCGCCCCATGTGTCGTGTCGTTCGGCGTGGTCCATGGCCAGCATGCCAGCATCGGCGCCGCGCTGCGTGCAGGATCGCGAAGGCAGGAAATAGCCGAAAAGAAGGAAGGGCGGCTAGGCGGGAGCGGGGAGGAAGGGAGGGTGGCAGGGCAGGCACCGTAACCATCTCGTTCGACGAGGGGTCAGCGAAGTGGCCGCTGTCGATACGCTTGCATGCATGCGTGCATGCTGCGAAGAAGACGACGACGCGACGCACACGTGCGGCCTGCCTAACCGTCTGTCTGCCTGTCTGTCTGCCTAACTGCCTGCGCCTCTTGCCTGCTTTTTCTTCCTTCGTGGGCACATCCCAATACCCACATGTCCGCTCATCACACCCACCCATCCCATCCCATCCTCAATCCTTCCACCCACCCATTCGGGTCCCTCCCGGGCTGTGCAGTGACGCACTCCCTCCCACACGCATGCGCGGCGAAGCAAGCGGCGGGGAGGCGGGCCTTCTCGGCCGCCGGCTGGCCGACCGAGAGGATGACCGAACGCGATCACGGTAACGAACGAACGATGGACATGCATGCAGGTAGGTAAGGCAGGCATGCATGCATGCATGCAGAGCGGTGCGTGCGTGCGTGCGTGCCCGCCCGCTGCTCGCCGCCCACGCCACGTTGTTTACCTTGTCTCTCTCTCTCTTTTTTTTTTCCCTCCCCCCCCTCCTCCCCTTCTTTGCGGCGAGGCTGGCTGCAGGAGAATGTGGGGGCTAAGGTTTCGATGATAGGCAGGTACACGTAAGTAGCTTGGTAGGTAGGTAGGCAGGCAGGCAGGCAGACGACACGATACCCGTTCGTGTCACCGACCGACTGGCCTGGTAGATACGTAGCCAGGCAGGCAGCTAGCTACGCCACACGACTCTAGCGCCGCTCGCTCACAGACCAGACGTCCCGCTGGCAAAGAACAACAACGACGACGACGACAGCAGCAGTAGCAGCAGCAGCAGCAACAATGCAGCGCACGTACGTACATACGTATATCCCACGCTGTCTGCGTTTAGCTCGGTCGGGGCGAGCCCAACCCAACCCAACTCAGCCCAACCCAATGACCGGCCGTACGTATGTAAGACCCCCAAGGCGCGGCGCGGCGCGGCGCGGACTTGTCACCGGCCGCCACGGCCGGCGGTGTGTGTAGCCGCCTGCCGGCCAAACAAACAACGGACAGACAAACCACGAGGACGGAACCACAACGACAACGACAACGACTGCTGCTGCTGCTGCGTTGGCCGTGCAGCAACGTAGCGGCTGCGGCGGCGGCGAAAAATATATACGTAGCCCCATTCATTACTTTGCTACACGCCCGCTCACTGACCTAATCCCGCGCCGTCAACTACGTTACGTGACTTACCAACTGCCTGCCGAAGAGAGAGAGAGAGAGAGAGAGGGCCATGATGCATGCATGCAAGTGGGCTGGCGGCGGCGGCAGATGAACAATGCGTTTTTCAGCAGCAGCATCAATCCCAGCGGCGCGGTGGTGCGGCGCTGGTTCCGCTCTTCGGAGGGAGGGAGGCGGTGCGCGGGTTTCTGCCGGGCGGACGAGCTTGATTGACGTGTGTGTCTGTGTGTGGAGTGGGGGTCGGTGGTGCCGCCGGCGGCTGTTCGGGTTGTTCGGCGGGCGGGCGGACGGCGGTGGAGGAGGAGGCGGTGCCAATGAGAGGAGGGAAATGACGAGGGGGTGAGGCGAGAGAGGGAGGGCGACGGTGATCATCTACGTATCTCCCATTGACCAGTCACTGCTGTCCAGTCGTTTTGTTTTGTTTGAAGAAGCATAGCATAGCCCCCCCAAGGGAGAAAGAAGAAAAAAATTGAATGATTCGCATCCGGCAAGGGGGGGTTGGGCGATTTGCCGCCCATCCTACTACGTACTCGCGTGGCAGAGAGAGAGAGCGGAGACAGGTGGGTGGGTGATACGCGGAGCAGCGGAGTGGGAATAATCCCTTCTCTCTCGCCCTCTCTCTGGCTTTGCCGCTCTCTTCCCACCCACTCCTACCCTGGGCGTGACGTGACTCTTGCGCAGTGGAGCTATCTCCGGCCTCTTGCGGAGTGGGGGCGCCGCGTGCGTGCGTGCGTGCGTGCGTGGTGACAACGATGGATTTTCACGATGTCCCGCCGTGGCCGCCGCCGCGGCCATCGCCTGGTTTCGGTTCGTCTCGCCTACCGGAATTCGTGTTTGACGGACCGCGCCGTTTCGCTTGCCTGCTTGCTCTCTCTGTGTCCCTCGCTTTTTTCGCCGAAAGGAGAGACGGAGGAGGAGGGGGAGGAGGGCCGACCCCAGGTCGACGGCCGGCGTTAATACGTGCGTGCTAATAATCTGCTTTGCTGCGTTGTCAATCCTCGTATACGTAGTATGATGCCAATTGCGGGATCCTGTTCCGCTCGCGAGAGAGAGGCGGTATGCTGGGGAAAAAGGACGCTACTCTCAGGATCTCCGCTGCCCGCGGCAAGGTTAGGGCCGGCCGGTGTGAGTGAGTGAGGCGGAGGCGGTGTTCATTGCGTGGCTAATTTGCCTTGCCTGCCGCCTTTTCGCGCTGCTGCCCCGCAGAGCTCTTTGCTGGGTGCGGCAATGGATGCTTTAGCGACTGGGTCCTTCCTTCCATCAATCATCCGCTGCTGGTCTGTGTGGTGCTGGTGCGTCCTTGTTGTCTGGCTCCAGTCTTTTGCTGTGTTGTCGCGCCGGCGCGCCGGGAGGAGGGGCATCATCGTGAAAGGCGGTCTGCGCTGCGTGTCCACCTCCCTTTTTACCGCCGCAGCCGAGTCGTTGGGGAGCGAGAGCGAGCCCCGCGGAGATGACCGGGTTTGCCGTCGATGGCGGAGTCCACTCTGCTTGACCGATCAGAAGGCTTCTCCCGTCCAGCGACACCGCTTGGTCCTGGCTCTTGCGGAAGCGGTGGCAGTGGCGCGTGTTGCATTCCCTTCCTCTTCCGCTGCAGCGCTTTTCTTTTGCTCTGGTGGCTGACGCGTAGTCGTTGATGTAGTTTGTAAAGAATGCCGTCGTGCTTTTCGTCACCGCTGCTAGTGCTATAATCATGGCTCAAGCAAGCTGTGTCCGCCGAATGGACATTGTCGCTGCACTCTGAACGTGCGAAAGAGGCCAGGAAAGGCCATCCGCCTTGTTCATCGGAGGCTTCCGTCACTTTATACCCTCCCAACTCCGCTCCTTCACGCTACACACCCAGCCTCTGTCTGCATCGTCGATCGAAGAGCAGCGTAACACTCCTACACTACCCTGCCCCGCCGGTGGTGGCGATGATGCGCGCAAGGACAATGCGACGCCCAGCGGGAAGACCGGGAGCCATCTCGAACTGTCCAACCTCGCTGGGCAAGTCTCGACTCCTTGGTGTGGCGCTCTTGGAGGACGATCGATGGAGACGCGGTGGAGTAGCCAGAAACCTGGCCTGTACGTTGAGATGTGTGCCGTGCTCTGCGGTCAGTTGAGCAGGAACCACGCTGGGGATCATCGACCCAGTCAGTCCCACTCGAAATGTCGGTCGGTCGACGGGCGCTGCGCTGCTCGCAATCTTGTTGAAATATCGATCTGGCATCTTGTGTGGATAGGAGGCGGGACGGACGACTGTGCGCAGTCGGGCATCAGGATGGTGTTTGCATGACCGCTCTTTTCAGCGCCCAAAGGGGGGGTTGTGAGTCGACTTATACCCACGGAAGGGGGGACGAACCTCCTGAAAATGCGCCGCCACTACTGTCGGCTGAATAGGCTGTGACTGGAATGGTGCTCTCGGGTCATATCCACAGTCCGTATGACCTGGATCGCGTATCCGCTGCTCGATCGCGATGAGATCGAGATGTATCGATTTCATGGCGGCGACTTCAACCTTTCCCCCCATGTCTATTCCAGCTAGAAGTCGCCTCTTCATCTCTGCAAGCAGTCAGCAGTACTAGCGTTAGCGCAGTCGACAAAATTGATTAGGAAACAATGCTTTATTTCCTATTTTCTCCACCTTTATATGACTACCTCCTACCGCAGGGCTATCCTCCTTTATACCATCCGGCCGAGTATGATTTTCACGACTTTTAGATTTCACCGAATCCACAAGCCCAGTCTCCACGATTCCGATATCTTACACATCGCCAAAGGTTGAAATTACATCGCCGAGATGTCTTAGCCTCAAGCAAAGTTCCGACGTGCTTTGGTATGCGACTCTCCAGCGCTGAGCTGGATGCGTAACCTATTTATTTGGGAGCTGTGATGTATCAACTACTCCATTAATTTAGAAAACAAAGATTCACTTACTAGACGTGCCCTTCTTGCCCTTGCCATATGTCTTGCCCTTCTTCTGTGGCTTCTTCTTCTCTCCCTTCTGGCGAGCGTTCGGGTGGATGGAGCCGATCTCCTGTGAAGTAGCCTTCGGTGAAGCCGTTGAACCCGTAGAGCTTACTGATTCAGGCTTTCCGGGCTGCTCCGTGGTAGCAGCTTGCTTAGGCTTGCCCTCACCCGGGGTCTTGAACTCTTCGTCGACGGACATAGCCTCGTCTGCCCAGCTCGACTTGGTGGTGGATACTGCATTGGCCAATATCTCGATACCGAAGGCTTGTTCAGTTGGAGCTGGAGTAGTCAAAGGAATGCTAGTCGCGTCAGGATTCTCATATACAGAATCTTTGTAGGCCGGAGAAGCCGCAGAGGTCTCAGCAGCAAGGGATTCCAGCCGTCTTTCTGCGTGTCTCTCAATCGTTGCCTTGAGTTGCTTTGTAGCCGCTTCACGCCGAGAGGAATCCTTCCCAGCAGAGGATGGTTCTTCCTGAACGGTAACGAAGCTGTCATCGTTATCAGGCGTATCCGCAGCCAGCACAATGAAGGTTGATGGCGTGGCTGGAGCTACCGTCTTCTCCGACTTGACGGATGGTGATATTGGGGTATCCATAGGGGTGAA
Organism: Neofusicoccum sp. Z2; assembly: GCA_037356115.1. Classification (NCBI taxonomy): domain Eukaryota; kingdom Fungi; phylum Ascomycota; class Dothideomycetes; order Botryosphaeriales; family Botryosphaeriaceae; genus Neofusicoccum; species Neofusicoccum sp. Z2. The sequence goes on from JBAWJY010000003.1 coordinate 285,181, forward strand.
GTATCGGCTCTCAGTGTCACGGACCTCGCCAGATTCCGGTACAGGCGCCTTGGAGCTCGTCATGGGAGTGTTTGCTGACGCGACGGATGCCTGGCCTGCGGCGGCAGCTTGAGCGTAGCTGACACGCCCACTTGAAGATACAGTAGATGGGGCTCCCGGCTTCTCCTTGCGACTGTGGATGCTGACATCAGGGACTGGAACCTTGGCTTTGGCAGACTTGGGCGCTGCCTTTCCAGCCTTGCTCGGAGGAGATAGCTCATCTTCGGTGCGAGCTGGCTCCTTTTCATGGCCATCATTGTCGACATCTTCAAGCTGCCTCTCTGACCGAGCTAGAGTAGCGTCTCGAGCATTGTCATGCTGCTCCTTCTTGCTGTCAAGGCTAGCATCGGTTAGCTTATCAGAGGCCGCAGGCTCAGATCCTTTCTGCTCTCCATTCTTCTCATTCTTGCCACCTTTCTTGTTTTTCTTGCCTTTTCTCTTCGGGGTAATGTTAGTCGAAGGCATTTTGTCCGAAGGTTGCTTTACGGGTGATTGCTTGGCAACAGGCTTATTCTGCTCATGACCCTCGTGGATAGTGGTAATCGACTTATCAACCATGCCGTCATCCCCAGGGACGGAGACGTTGTCTGAAGTCTTCCCTGGATTGATCGAATGCTCCGAAAAGCTGGTAGTATAAGGCTCTGGGGTCGTAGTCCCACTTGCCGACCTATCCATCGACCTGTCTCTACCACCCCGCTTATTCCACTTCTTACCCTTTGTAGGTGTTGTGCTAGACGAAGCTCGTGAGTCAGGACGCTGCCCCGAGTCCGCGGCGGGCGTTTGAGATGAAGCAAGCGGCGGCTGCCTGAGTTGTGTCTGCTGCGCCCCTACGGTCATTGTGTTAGAAGTTGGCACTACCTGTCCGCGGCGTGCATCCTGGGGGGAGTAGGATAGAGGGTTGCCAGCAGTAGCCTCGTATGTGCGAGAAGGGCCACGGTTGCGTTTATGAGTGACCGAAGCGCGACGCTCTGACGCCGACGGCTGGCGATCATTGCGGTAGTATGGTTTGGCGTTCGGATCCCAACCAATGTAAGGGAACGGCTGTTGAATAGCTGACATCTGACCGTAAGGATGATTGAGCGCAATGGGACCCTGAACCGGATATGCAGAGAGTTGATTCGGGATCATGCTGATCTGCGGCACAAACTGGCTGTACTGTCCTGCGGAAAAGCCTCGTGCACGCTCCTTCTCCTTTGTATACCTCATCGGGACCTTGACAGTTAAGTCTTGGCCATTAAATTTACTCTTATCAAGAGTCAAAGCATCTTGCGCGTCCTGTTCGCTGAATAGGTTGACGTGGGCGTATAGCTTTTGATTCTTGTCCAAGTTGACTTTAACATCCTCCACACTCTTCTTGAGTTTGCTCTCAAAATGAAGCTTGAGGTCGATAGCAATTTGCTCAATGGGGCCATCATGCTTGATGCTGTGGACCCAAACAGAGCGCATTTCCTCCTGCATTTCGTTACGCATGGGTCCAACGAAAGGCTTCCTGGGATCGTCAACGACTTGCGTGAAGTCTGGGAATGGCTCGGTGTTGGAGAGAATTTGTGGCTGCTGGAAACGAGGGCTTGCCCCGAATCTTGGTTGACCAAAATTTGGAGCCACATGGCTTCCTGGCATTTGGTTGCCTCGGATTGAGCCACGGCGACCACCACGATGAGATCTGCCCGGGTGTTCAGGTGCAGGATTCGAGCGCGCGTTAGGGTCTTGACGGGGCCCTGAGAAGCGACGCGGCCTCATTCCAGGTATCGGCGCCCCATGTTGAAGGTTGGTCATATTTGCCAGGTTGGGCTGAACCATGTGCGGCGATGGGTATGTAGACATGGACATGAATCCAGGCGTAGATTGAGCAGTTCCAGCAAGTTGTCTAGGATACATGTGTGGTGTAGCTTGCGGGCTCACGATTGATAGTGCACGGCTTCTGTATGCCTCCGGGAAAACCGCTGGGCCTCCTGGGTAGCTTGAGTAAGTAGGTGCTGGACCTACTGACAACCACGCTTGTCAGCTCCGAGCATCATTGTGGATGTGGATTACATTCCCAGAGGGATAGAAGACTTACCCAAATCTCTCTGCGCTGCGCCGAGATTGAAATCCTGCGGAAGGACTTGCGAAGATCCTTGAGTATGGGAGGCAGCAGAAGGGTAAAGCTGTGGAGGAAGGCCCTTAGGAGTAGGGACCTGGGACGTTAGACCCTGCAGAGAGCCGGCCTGGCTCGGAAGACCTGGAGAGGTGGTCTGTGGGATGAAGCGAGGCGCCATGGCGCTCATGTGCGGCACAGACTGACGCCTCCGAGCAGTCGCTGCGCTGGGCAAGATCCTGGGGGTATGAGATGGAATCCTTCCAGCAGGTGGTGTCGGGTCTGGAGACGGATAGGACTTCTTGGGCAGATGTTGCCTGCGAGGAGCGCCGGGCTTTTGAGGCAGAACAGTCTTCCCTTCTGCTTGCTGAGCTGGAGGAGGCAGCTCAATGGGGTGCGGAGCGAAAGGAGCAGCAGCAGCGCTTGCTTCAACAACCAGCTTGGGAGGAGTGGCAGCCGTCTTGTGATCCCTATGGAAGGCGATTTCTATGGGGTTTGTCGGCACCAGGGGAGCAACGGGCACCATAGTGAGAGTTTTGGGTTGGGGTGTCTTGGCGTGCGGCAGCTCAATGTTTGCCCGCTTGATACGCAACAGCTCATCGCGCGCTTCTTCGAAGTGACCGACACGGCGGCTCTGTCCCTCCCTGAGGCGCGCCTCCTGTTTTAGAGCGGTCTTCGTTAGAGCACTGCGGATCGAAATAATAGCGACAGTGAGGAACATAGTGCCGCGGTTTTGGATGTCGGCAGCAGAGAAGAGCTGCTCGAGTGTGGTGCCATGGCAGATCCTGTGCACGCCTTCGTAGTTGTTGACGCTCCACTGGAAGGCAAAGTTGTTGACTGCCTTGCTGTTCTCCGTGGCGATACGGTCAAGAACCGAGCTAAGGTACTTCTGGCCAAGGCGGGCGATATCGCAAGGATCGAAGTAGTCTTCGATCTTGTAGTAGCCGACGTAGAGGTCCCTGCACTGGTCCGGGAAGTCATCGCGTAGGCGCTGAGCGAAGCGATCGACCTGCTGCTGAATTTCGAAATCGATGTTGTTCGGGGCGCGCGCAACAATCGGATCGGGTGGATCAAGCACTGCACGAGGAGGAAGCTGGCCCAACATGGTAGAAAACAGCGCCTTGTTGGCAGCTGACTCCATCGAGATGGTGGGTGTGAGGAGAGCGCGTGAGGAAGGCGGATTTGACGCGCCTGGAGGAGCGGTTTCTGCGCCCGACATTGCTCGTCACTACCGGCCGACGACGCGGACAGCGTCGGGCGGCAAAGCTGAGAGACGGAGTAAGCTTGGTCGAACGAAGCGTGACCGACGCAGGCAAAGCGGCGCAAACGTAGAGCGCAGCAAAAGCCGAGTGAGGTGAGTGGAGGTTGAGAGTGGATGAAGGAAGGAGCGAAGAAGGTGGCGACGGTCAGAAGTCGCACGACAAGACCAACGCTCAGGTGAAAGTGAAAACGCGCGGCAAACGACAGACGCGCCCGCAGCTTTTGCATTGTGCGCACTGCTCTTCACCAGGCCCTCACCCGCGATGGTTGTCACACGTCACTCACCCGGTCCACATGCTCGATCAAACCTGTCAAGCGAGCCCCTTTCAGCTTGGAGTCTGTGTTGGGTGGATCAGGGAATTGCTGCACTGCCCACTCGCCCGGCCGCGTAGCTGGAGCCCTGAAAAACAAGCGCGCCTTCTGCGTCACATGATGGGGAATGCTATAGCATAGGAACGAGATTGTCTCCTCGTACAGCGTAGACCAATAACACATACACCACCATGGGAATTCACACACGGAAATTCCCCATGTGACTGAATTTGCTGCCTGACTTTTGCAATGAATCAGGTTCGCGAAGCAGCAGGTTGCTACGCCGTGGTACAACTCCTGCAGCCTTTGATTGATCTCAGAGAAACTATACAGTTGAGAGGTGTCTTACTGGACAAGCCGACTACGAATCCAATCTCGTATTATCATACACTAACCCTTCCCACAAAATCGGTTGCCATGATAACTTTTTTGAAGCAAGAAATTAATAGCAAGTGCTCGGAAGTAGATCGAAGGGCTACCTCGATTACGACGAGTTCTGCTTGGGCAGCTGCTGGAGCAGGCGCAGGATTTGCGATTGGTCGGCATCGACAATAGCCTTACCAGCGTTCCAATCCACAATCTAGGAGAAGTCAGCGAGCTGCGCCGAATGAGAGACGAACCGAAGCTTCTCGGGATATAAGACGCGCCGAGACGGGTAAAACGTACCAGCGGCTTGACGAAGCTATTCTGGTTCAACTTGAACTTCTTCAGGGCCTCCTCTCCATTGCTCGCGCCCTGAACGACTTTGCCTGCGTTCTCGGCACCCATGTACTCCAAGATTGTCTGCACCTGATCGCTGGTAGGCGGCGCCTCCTGCACGTCGAGATCGAACTCGTGCTGCTCGGCGATAGCCTGTGCGTCGCTGTTCGAAGCCTGGTCGAGGGTGGTGGTTGTGGAGGCATTCGCTTGCGCCGCCTTGAGAATATTCAAGGCCTTGATGGAGGAGGAAGATGAGGGCTCGTGGAAGAGGGTCACGACGTTCTTGATGCCGGCCTACGAGAGCTGCATTAGAAGGGCGTTTGGAAGCCATTGCGCGGGCGGAATGCGGCGCCTACCTGGCCGAACATCTTCTTCATGAAGGACATCCTGCTCAAGGTCGGAATCATCTTGGATGGCGCGGGTTAAGTGTCGTGCAGTGATGAGAAGGTGGGAGAGGTGTTGCTGGAGTCATGGGATGACGTCGAATAGCTAGCTTGCGCAGGGACCTTCCGACGCGCCCCGGCCACTCCGCCCTTGGCATTGGTCGATCGCGAGCAGCTCACACGTGACGCGGAAACCTAAGGAAGCTCTCTCTGGAGACGAATGCTCGAACAGGTGAAGACCCAAACTCTATGTACAAGGCCGTCAATCGTGTCCACCCAGCCGTCAAACAATCTCGCCCCGATCCGTCTTTTGGAAGACCATATAATGTCTACTGCCTCTTTTCATCCAACGTCTAGCAATAGTCCCCAACAGAACGCCTTGCTGGAAGAATAACCCGCCAACATGCATGTGTATCTCTCAGACCTCATCTGAAGCTCTTCTAAGCGAAAGCGGAAGCACCGACTATTTCCTTCCAAGGAGTTCTGATCTCTCGTTCGAGTGGGCATCTTCGTCTTCGTCTTCGTCATCTGCACCGGTCTCGTCGCTGCCTTCTTCCTCATCCCAGCCCGCAGACTCGAGGCCTGCGCCCCGAATGCCAAAACTCAGCAGAAATCCAACAAAGGCCACCCCGCCGAAAACTCCAAATGCCATGGCCTCTCCTTTCGGCCTGATGCGTGTCGCGGCTGAGAACAAACTTCCTGAGACGAAAGGACCAACTGCACGGCCGGCGGCGGACAGGGTCTGGGCAAGGCCGTTGAGCGTACCAAGAACGGCGTGGTCGGGTGCCGAGTTCGTAATCTGGGATCTCACGTTAGCTGACAGCTTTCATGCAGGTACAGTGCTCCGAGCTCTGCAGGGGCAAGATTACCAGGAGCAAGGCTGATGTCAGACCGCCGACAGCAGCAACGGTCTTGACAATAAGCACGAAGCCCAACTCAATCCACATAACCACTTTCCCACGGCCCAGGCCCGCGCCCGTGTTCGTGCCGTCCTTGTAACCAACCCATGGCATGAGCAAGAAGGCAATCACGAAGGCAGCCAGGCTGATTCTGTAGGTAGTCTTGTTGCCCATCTTCTCCCGCAGCTTACCGTAAATGCCGATCTGAAACAAGATGGTAATGGCTCCAGCGAAAGCAAGCGAAACACCGATTTCCTCCGTGCTCAGACTGCGGCCAGTGGGCGGAGGAGCTTGTGCGAATATGGGATACAGCGAATTGTAGGAAATATTGGCGAATTGAAAAATAAGAAAGGTTATCAGAAGGAGGAGCGTATCGCGGTTGAGGACCTCCTGCTTCGTCAAGTTCTCTCCACGGGAGACGTTGGGCAAGAGCGTGGGAACGGAATCCTGCGAGCTGTCGGAATCATCGTCCGAGTCCTCGTCATCACCGCGCGTGCTGGTGCTGCCGTGGCGACGGCGCTTGCCCATGACGCGTCGGATGTAAGTTGGACTCCGGCTGTGGCTTGTAAATTGCCAGAGCCAGGAGAAGAGATTCTCGATCCTCTGCCCGAGAGGCGGCAGGTCCTTGGCTTCCTCCAGGCTCTCCTCCAAGAAAAGCATGGTCAGAACCATGTCGACGAAGAGAATGGCGGCCGAAAAGAGATTCGGCGCCAGATACGGGTAGGGATTCTTCCGGCCTGGGCTGAAGGGGATCTCCTTGAAGACCAGCAGACCGCCTACGATGGGGCCGGTGATGCCTCCGATGCCGTAGACGACGGGCAGGTAGGTGAAGGCGCGGCTCTGGTTGCTCCGGTCGGTGATCTCGCCCAGACACGTCGAGATGACACCCTGGTTGCCATTCACGAGACCCATGCACATCTGCACAATAATGGCCTGCCACAGCGTCTTGCAGAAGCCGAAGGCGATGAAGCACGCAAGCGTCATGAGCGTGCCCAGCAGCACGACCGGCTTGCGGCCAATGCGATCCGACAGCCAGCCCCAGAAGAAGTTGGTCGCAAACTGCGCCAGCGCGAACGACGACGCTATCAAGCCGACGTAGAGCCCCACTTTGTCCTCGGTCACGCCCGGGAAGGTGGTGGTCATCTCGGGCAGGTAGGGGCTGATGGAGTTGAGGGCGGTCTGCTCGGCCAGGGCGATGACGGCCAGGATGGCGAGCTGGCGCTTCGGCAGCGGCGACTCATGGTGCTGGACGGACGCGTCGGAGGGGTTGCGCGAGTGGCCGAAGGACGGGTCGGGCGACGGCGGGGCGCCGCGCGACGTGGGCGGCTTGGTGGGGAAGGTCTGGTAGTGCAGCGTCGACGACTTGCGGCGAGGCTCGAAGGCGGGCCTCTGCGAGTGCGTCATGGCAGGCGGCAGCGGCGGCGGCGGCCTCGGGGCGTTGGGAGCTGGGCGGCCGCCGGGAGAACGCGCATATGCACCGGGGGGGAGGGCGCAGAGAGCACGGCGACGGCGGGCGAGCGAGTGTTGTCGCGGGAGCGCTGGCGGTCGCGCGCGCAGCGCCCGTCGCGCGGCAGCTTTTCGTCAGACCGGCGACTGCTACTAGCGCCCGCCGCGATAGACGGCCGCCCAGCCCGGCAGTCGCGCGCGTGCCATTGGCCGCCTGCCCAGCCCGCCCAGCCGCGGCTCGTGTCCGGCGCCGCCTGCTGCGAGAGACATCGATAAAGCAACACGGCTCGCCCGCCGCGGGGAAACCCGACCTCCTCGCGCCCTCGTATTGTCGAAGCCAAAAATCCTCCTCCAAGTCCCGCCGCAGATCCCCCGCATTCTCAGCTCCGTCTATTTTTGTCCCACAAACATATCGTCGCGCGTCATCGCCGCCCGCGATCCCCACCGTGGCTGCAGTGTCCGCGCCGGAGTGCGCCCCCGCCAGCACACACTGCAGCAACGTCGCGGCGGTTGCGGAGAGTGGCGCTCGCCAAAGCTTGTCACACCGGAGTATTGGTCTACGGCATGGCTGCACGATGTCGCGCGTGCCCCAGGGTGGCGCCCTGCCCTACGCCCTGTCCTCTGGCCTCGAAGCGTGGCCTCCGACTGGCGGTGTACTCACCTTCACGTGGCCGATACCCGTCTCGCGCGCGAAGAACCCAAGTCCTTAACCGCGTGTTTGGGAAATGGTCCAGAGCCGCGGCGAGCGTGAGCAGCACGGACGCGTCGTGTTGGCTGCCGTCTTCCCTCAGCCACCCGTCTAAGCTTCTGCTGCAGGCCAAAGCCTGTTCATCCGCAGCTTGCCTCCTATCCTGGATGCGGCTCCTTCGCGCAAGGCCTTCCACCAGTCCCGCGGCCCCAAGCTCGTGTCAGCCCACCAGGTTCCTTCCTCCGTCTCCCCCGCTCGCTCCCGACCATACATGTGGCAATGTTGATCAGCCGTAGCCCAGACATACAGACGATGTGCGCCCCGAGTCAGGCCATTGCACTGGTCCATGATGCAGACTCACTGCCGAAGCTGAACTGGCCCGAGTATTGGGTTCCAGCCCGGCGCGATTGTACCTGACGAAAATAGCGGTCAGTCATTGCTGCAAGAAATGTTCCGTCACACGTATCGAGGCTTCTGCCGTGCATGTCACATCTTCTCGGGCCTTTCGTATGCTTGGCGTTCTTCAGCCAGCAGCCACCCCCGTGAATTCTTCCGAGAGCGAGCGCGCTTGCATTGAACATGGCAGAGACGGTCGTGATGTTCAGATGAGAAGTAGCCAGGGTCAGACCAAGCACCTCGCAGGCTCGTTTCCGTCCCGTGTCCTGTTCCACGGATCAGGTTCGCGTGACGCCTCCTGTTACCTAACACGGCCACGTTCTTCCAAGGCAGGCCGAATGCTGACATCTCGGCCTACAAGGTTCTGCTGTCTGCAACGAAGATGCGAAGAGAATGCAATTCGCCCGAAAATAGTCTCCGCGGCACGTTCTCCAGCCCGAATACTATATAGCGCCAACCTGGCTTGGTCAATTGTCAATCTACAGAGCACAATCCACCATGCGTGTCCTTTCGCTTTCTCTGGCACTCGGTGCCCTGTCTTCTCTACCTTCGTTTGAGGCCAATGCCTCTCCAGTCGTTCCTGCAGCTGCCAACGTCGAGAGAGCCGCTGCTGATACTCCTTTCGCTATCAGTGGAATCACCGGCGGCGTTCAACCGCGCCTGGAGATCCGAGACCTCAGCAACAATGCGGACCAGTGGAACCTCTTCCTCCTCGCAATGAGCCGATTCCAGTCCAAGGCTCAAGATGGGAAATTGTCATGGTATCAAGTTTCGGGTGAGCCACAAGGATCCGACAGCTAAATAATAATATTGACCGGGATACTCCTTCAGGCATCCACGGAAGGCCCTATGTGGACTGGGATGGGGCGAATGCGTACTCGTCCAGTCCCTGGTGGGGTGGGTATTGCCCACACAGCTCGAATCTCTTTGGCACATGGCACAGGCCGTACGTTGCGCTTGCTGAGGTAATTCCCTGTCACTCCGCTTAGAGTTGTGCTGCATGCTTAATCTTCGTTAGCAACTCCTGAACAAATATGCTCTCGAGGTTATTTCGGAGATCCCGGCTGGGGCCACCAAGACTAAATACCAGAACGCCGCCGCCAAGCTACGCTTTCCGTATTGGGACTGGGCCAAGAAAACGACGGGCGGGATCCTGCCGGTGGCCGTGACGCAGTCAACCGTGCAGGTAACGTTCCCTCAGAACGGGAGCACCGGATCCATTCCGAACCCGTTGTACAGCTATCGATTCAAAGTTGTTCCCGACCCGAACTTCGATGTGAGTACCCCCCGAATCCAAACCGAACCCCGAGCATGAGTAGACTGACGGTCTGCAGTCATCTTTCCAAAACTACCAGCAAACATTCCGCAACAGCGACGTCGAATCTAGGCTCGAGGCTGCGTATACTAGTCGGCGCAACAATCTTTTGACTCTTTTCAGCCAGTATCAAAAATTCAACAACTTTACCACCGACGCGAACGGTAATACCTCGCCCAATTTGGAAGCCATACACAATGGCGTTCACGTCGATGTCGGCGGGTTCATGCTGCAAGTTCCTTACTCTGCGTTCGATCCGATCTTCTACCTGCACCACTGGTAGGTTCAGCCGTCTCTCAAAGCATGCATCCGTCTAACGAACGATCGTAGCAATGTCGACAGGGTTATTGCCATTTGGCAGAAGATCTACCCCAACACTTATGTCGAGGCGGCAGCACAGGCAGCAGGGACAAGGACGATGGCTCCATACAGCGTCCAAGGCCCAGACTCTCGTACGTTACTCCAAATACAATCATCCAGCTTCTTCCGCTAACCGTAGCAGCACTGGCCCCCTTCCACAAGAACACCGCCGGCGACTTCTGGACCTCCAACGCCCTCCGAAGCACCGAAACGCTGGGCTACACGTACCCTGACATTCAAGGCAACCCCAGCAATTCCTCCTTAATCACTGCGCTCAACACCCTCTACGGCAGCTCCGCCACCAACTCCGCCCTCAAGGCCGACATTGACGCCACCCAGATGACGTACGACTATCTCGCCGAGGTTACCCTCGATAAGAACGCCCTCGGTGGCAACTCGTACGTCGTGGAGTTCTACCTCGGCCAGACGTTCGCCGGGTCCTACGCTGCTCTCGCCATTCCCGGAGCGCAGGCCAAGATTACCAGCTCTGGCGCAATGATGTTCACGGACGCGCTACAGCAGCAGGGGATTGATATTTCGGATAAAGACCAGTCGATTCAGTATCTGAATAGTAATCTCCGTTGGCAGGTCGTGCAGGTACGTATACCAAGTGGTTCTCTTGGCGGCCTTCGCCGCTCATCCGCCCCGCCCCTTTAGTGGATGCGGCATTCCAGACACCGCGCTCAAAAGCACTCGCTGACGATATTCTATAGAATGGCCAAATCATTAATCAGGTCTCTGATCTTAATGTTACTGTCTGCAGCACGGAGGTCAAGCCCGCGAAGTCTGCCTCCGAGTTCTCGAAGTGGGTGGCCCCACCGGAAGCTATCGCGAACAGCACGAGCTCGTAAACCAGAGCGCTGGGCTTGGCCGCTTGGGTGACATCCGGAGAGCCCTGGGATAGTAACAATTTGGAATTTTCGATGTTCATCCTTGCTATTTACGATGGATATACTTCTGAATGGATAATTTCTATTGCTTCTACTGAGGCATTTTCTTTTGCTGGGCTGCCCTGAGCCTTTCACGGTCATGAAGTTCGTGGATGGACTGGCTTTTCTTGGGGACTGTCATTGTTCCACGACATAAACGTGGATTTGCTGGAAGGCTCCAATTGGTCGTTCGCTTAGCCCCGTTGCTTACGCAGAATTACGGGCGCAGGCGGACTGCAACCATGCGGGATGAACACAGCCTTCACAGGAGCTGTGGTTACTATCGCTCGGGTTTCTACGGTACATGGTAATTCATTACCCATTCCCTGGCATTACTCTCTGCCCTCCCTCTTTCTCCCCTGCCCTCGCTCCTTTTTCTCTGCCCTCCCTCCTTCATCTTATTCTGAAACGCATCCTGGATCATGGACGCTATCAGCAGCGGTGCAAGCGTGCTTACATTCGTCGGTCTTGCGCTCAAATCAACCGAGTTTGCTTACAAGGCTATCTCGGGCATTCAAGATGGACCAGAGCAGGTCCAGCGGCTTGCTTCAGCCCTCGGAGAAATGCTAGGCATTCTGGAGCAACTCTCCCACCTACCGTTTCAAGAACAGCTCAGCAGTAGTCAGCCATCGTCCGAACTTCAGCGCGCCATTCGAAAATGTAAAGACGACATCGGGAGCTTCGCGGACAAGATTGTTTCCATGCAAAACAATGTCTCGGACAAGGGACTCATCAAGGTGTGGAAGCGGGTTAAGGTCTTTTTGAAAAAGGAGGATTTTCAGTACATGTGGGATGTGGTACACCATCATGTGACGTCACTCGGCTTGCATATTGATGTCTTGCGCGGGTATGCTTCCTCCGGTGAATCCTGCATCAAGAAACTACTAACCCTTGGTCCTTCCTATAGCCGAACAAACTACGAACAGACACAGAACCTCGTTAAGATCAATCACGCTGTCCAATCCCAAGCGGAGACCAGCAACGCGACCACAGCTCTGCTGGCTCAGCAATCCTCGATGATGTCACTGATTTCTGGAAATCTGAGCCATCTTACCGAGACCATGAGATCCGGGCAAATCGGCACACAACAGGCCATCGACATTGTTGGACAGAAGATCGATAGCCTCACCTTCGGATCAAGTCAGCAGCTGGAAGCAATGAAGTCAATGTTGACAATGTTGTCTGAACAAGTTGCGCGTCTCTCCCAAGTGCAAACAACCGCGACGCCTCAACGGTCAACGGCGATTAACATCAATCAAGATATTGAGATGGCCAATACAACTTTGCCAAATACATCAAAGGCAGCGGTCCATGAAAGCCCATTGGCAGCTTCAATCGAGAGGCTATGCTCTTTAGTCAATGAAAAAGAGAAAAAAGCGGCATGCCAGGAGGCGGATGCCATCATCGAAGACCTGGAAGTGTTACTTGAGACACTCGCAGAAGACAAACCTGGCCTCGACAAGAATTGTGAACGTATGAGCGAGGCGGACGGCAATGAAGACAAATTGGTCACAAAGCGAGATGTGACACGCATGCGCGGTCTTCTGGGATCAGCGTTTCACATCGAAGTCAATCCGGAAAGTGAGTTTTATTACACTCAAAGCCTTCCCTCACGTACTAAAAGCTGTCGGAGCACCTCCATTTCATTATTTCCATTTGAGCACTGATTTCTGACCATATTCATGTGTTTTGTAATCTTTTCTCTTTTCTTGAGAGGCCCTTCATATCGAAGGAGGAAACTCCAAGATTGAACATCGGTTTTTCAAGACCCTATCAACTTGTTCTTACGCACTCATAAGCTAATACAGAGATAGGACCTTTACAGCGTACCATAGATCTCAAACACTACGTTGATGAAAGAAGATTTTTTGTCCTCCATACGGCAGAGGGCACGCTGTCACTACGTTCTCGGACAAGACGGTTCAACGAAAAGAAAACAAAACATCAGACCACTCCTGACGGCTGCTCGTCTACGAACCAGGTCTTGGAATTTCTTGCCAACTTCACTTTCATGTCATCTCGCCCTGACTGGAAGAAGAAGGTATCGACGACATTTTACCAGCGTGTGACTCAATCTAGCAGTTTCTCCATCCCACCCAGGATCTCTATATACTCAATCAGGGCATTTGATGCTGAGATATTCGAGGTTGTTATGTGGGGAGATGTGCAGCGGATGAAAGAGCTGTTTCAACAAGGCAAAGCGTCACTCAGAGACTGTGACCCTCAAGGCCGATCGCTGCTGCACGTAAGTAGACGCGACACCTCTCGGATCTAGACTCACTGGTAATGAGTCTGTTCATGCAGTATGCTTGCCATTACGATAGTTCTGAGATCTGCAAGTATCTGATAGGCAAAGGAGCTGATGTGGACTCTGTGGAAGTCTCGATGGATGATTTCGGGTACGATAAGCATGTGTAAGTCCGCTTTTCCAAGCGACCTGGGAGACCCACGGCTGCTGAATGACAGGCTATTGGATAGTCCAATTATTTCTAGCCTATTGTGCGACGTCGGCTACTATGGCTACTGCGATACTCTTGACGTTCTCTTCGCAGCAGGAGCCGATCCAATGCTTGGTGAAGGCGATGACCAAATTCTATCAATTTCTCTACGTCACTTCCCGGTAAGAAAGCTCGAGAACTGATAGCCTCATTCGATTTCTTACTTATCAAAGCAATATGGTGATAATCTCACCAAGCTATCGGGAGAGATTTTAGATCTCTCCGACCGGGATTCAAGAGGGCGCACGGTCCTGCACAAAATGGCGGAACAGGGATCCCTCAGAGGGATCCAGTGGCTTTCCATGAACGGTGCAGACACTCGGGCACGCGATGTAGATGGGAATACTCCTCTGCATCTTTTTTGCATCAAGTTTTCTTACTTTAAGGAAGAAGAGCTTGTGGATGCATTCTGCAGCTACATAATGGCCGGCGCCGATTTCCATGCCAAAAACAACTTTGGAGAGTCTGTCGTTGACAAGCTTTTGGAAGCAGAACATGACTGTTGTTTGCCCAGTCTTTTCTGCGAAGCGCTGTTCAAATGCGGTTACCGACACGAAGACCATCCCACCTGGGACTGCTGCGAGCCGCAGTGTTGCTATTGGTGTCATACTGAAGAAGCGGACTCCTCCTCCTCCGGCGCAGATTTGGAATTTTCTGAGTCCGACAATGAAGGCAGCGCAAGAGTGGCTGTTGGTACCGATAGCGATGGCGAAACTACCACCACCAAAGAGCACTTTGAGTTGGAATATCTCAGACCTTCCAAAGACGATCCCGGCGTCCTACAGGTGGATCAAGATTCCAAGAACGATTCTCCGGCTCTCTCCAACACAGAAGGCCCTGGTTTGGACAGTACCTCTCGCACGGCGGGCCGAGTATGGAAGCTGAATGAATTTGACGCACTTCTGGAAGAGAATCCGTGGGCGTAGCTTGGCTCTCTGGACGCACCTGCCGAGGTCGTCCTGTATCACTTCGCGGGTCTTCATCCAAGCTACCAAGTCATCAACACAGATCTAAGCCGCATACAATCATCTTGTGACAGAAACAGTCTTTATGAAGGCCCAGAAGAGTGATAATCTGACTGGCGTTTGCACAGGGTCCGCAGCGGATCGAAAACTCATCATGGATGAGGCCAATGCCGTTTCTTGAAGAACGAGATCAATCTCATCTACGATCGCTACGTCTATGCTGGTATCAATGGCTGGGACAAATTTTGGAGGCGTCGCTTCGAACATTTGAAACCTGGGGGTTGGGTTGAATGAAGATCAGGAGCCATCCGCCTGGTTCTACTCGGACGATCTGGAGTTCTGCTTGTAGTAGAAGTTTGACGAAGCAACTAAGAACATAGACAAACGTTTCAACATTCCCCATTGACAAGAAGCGAGTACGATCAACGCCGGCTTCCGGAGTGTTAACAGTATGTTGTCAATGACCCCGTCGGTCCATGAGTTGAAAGCCAAATTAAGCTTGGAAATGTGCGCTGTATAGTGTTCTTGAGGGCATCAGGCATGCAGTTTGTGTTACTGTTATGGAGGTTTCCCAATGAGACGTCTTTCATGATAAACTCACTTTCCTTGCGGTGTGCACTGGTGTCTGGTTGGGATCACGTCCAAAGTGAAGCATTCGGTGCCGTCATCAAGAAGCTTCTATTATCAAAATTGATGTTGATGCTGAAGCCGTCTTATTCTTACGGATAGAAGCGAGAGGCGAGTGGGTAAAAGATGATTTGGAAGCGTCTCGCTTCAGCGCCATCCCGAACCGATAAGCCTGCGCACCACGGACCATCAACTCGCGCAAGAAAATTTGATCCAGCAAAAGACAAAACGTACAACAGCCGGGATTCCCCAATGGTCACCCACTTGAGTACTAATCGGCCGATTCGCAGCTTAAATATTCGGAGAGCGGACGGGATCCGTTGTTCTCTGCGATCTATGGTCGTACGTGACAGACGACGTTGACGTTTTGCAATATAACCAGCACAGCACTGCCCTGAACGCGTGACCGCCTCGAAAGCATCAAATTCAATGCTACCTCTTGTTTTTTGAAATCGGAGTTCTTCGAGTTGTTTAAGTAATGATTTAATCTTAGCGTCAGAATAGCGAAGTATGCATCCATGTCTCCTTACCGCCGTGCTCTTTCCCTGATCGTCTTAAGTTGTCCTCTATCCCGATTTCCCGACATATCTTTCACAAAATACCTTTTTTGGTTATTCAGGTAGTGCAAGTTTGAAACGTGAACCACAACGTAAGAGGCACGATGCGGCTTCTCTGGCTTTCGGCTACAGAGACGAATGGTTCTTGCGTGCTCATTGGTCCTTCCAACCTTTATCAGATCCAAAGACCACTTTCTACGTGATGCTGGGTACTAGGATACGAATTGCAGGCATGTCATTGATTGATTCAAGAGCGAACTGCACATTAGGTTTTTACGTACTTAGCAAGAGAAAGGCCTTCAGTTGCTGCGATCGGGTAATACAATAATATCCGCCTACACGTCATCTAATCTGTTGAATTTGTGTCCCGGGGAATCATTTAGCTACAAGCAGAGAAATAAAGTATTAAGTGACCATCGAGTCATCATGACACTCTGTCAAGCTAGGTGTAGATTTCGGCAATATCATACTGCCGCACCGAATCACGCTTCGGAGGTTCCCACTCCACAGCAATGGCGTCATGGGTCCTGTCCAATTGGCCGTGCTTGCCCCAAAGCTGAAAGCGCAGATTTGCCGCACCAATGAGTATCCGCACCTCGAATTCGGCAAGCCAGTACTCGCGCGACCAATTGTACCAGTGGTTGTTCCTTCGCTTCATGTGGGCAAGTTCAAGAGTAGCTTCGAGAGTGCAGACTTTGATGACTCCATCTTGTTTGAGGCTGCGTGGGAGTCTGTCTGCTGGTAGCGGTGACATGACTACTTGAGAGCGCCAAGGTATTCTTTCTTTGCCGAGTTCGCGCTTCAATCGATAGGGGTATGCGACGCCGTTTTTGACGGATATTTCTTCGCCCTGTACCTCGAGGTCTTGATCAACGTTTGTCGCAAGGCATTCGGGCGTTGGCGCTCAAACCTGCTTGACGATCCAATGGATTTGGTTCTCGGCCCACCGCTTTTTGTCGTATGGATCGATTGAGATATCCTCGCCGATATGTTTGCTTGGATCGTATTTCTCGCGGCAGACGATTCCGTAACTGACGCAGCAGCAACGGCTTGTGTACACGACAGTATTTGACGTAATCTCTTGGAGCCGGCTCATGACAATACCGTGGCAAACTGCCAATTGGCTTCGATGTATTAGCGCGGACAATAGCATCTAAAGATTGCAGCTTACGGTTCAGGCGCGAGTAGAATCTTGAGGTTCTGGGTATTAGGGAAGAGTTTTCGAGTTCCGAGTTCGTACCGCTCCCGCAAGCGCTGTCGTACGTATGGAGAGCTTCCAAGGCCTCCAGAGACTACCAGATACGACTACGACAGTCAGTACATACGTCGTGTTGCAGGTGCCCCGGGTCACTCAACGATGTTCTCCCGGACGTTGGTAGTCATGAGTTTGTCCAGCTGTCCGTCGATGAGCTTGAATATCTTCTCAACTTGCTCGTCGAAGAGTTGTTTCAACTCCTCTCTGCCGATTTGTAAGCGAAGATGTAATGCAGGTTTCGAACAACATTGGGTCACGGACCTTGCAATATTCATTCTCGAGTCTTCGATCCTTGCCTGGGGGAAATCCTGTCCTGACCCAAGACCTGGCACCAGGAGAGGCAATCTACCGACATCCAGAGCTTCAGACCCGAAAGCACACTTGAATGTTTCGAAACGCCCACGCATCATTTGTTCAGCGATCTCCTGCGGCCTCCCTTGAAGATGATGCTTGATGAGCTCGAGACGCTGGGTGATGATTTGGGTCATCTTGAAGTCGATCAGAGCTGAGCCTACCGCCAAGCCCTCAACGCTGCTGAGCGGTTTGAGCTCCGTGCAGGCACCGAGAGACGCAATTTTCAAAATGTTAATATCCGTCGTTCCTCCACCTGCGTCGCAAACGAGGAAGACGTCGTTCCTCCTGTAATGCTGTTTTGCTGCGTAGACTGCCGCAGCCTCGGCTTCGGTCAGCGAAATCCTGACTACATGATTGTTCTGTTCGCCGAACCCGGCACTCCGGATCAGACTCTCAATCTGTGCAATCATTGCTGGGTTCTTCCAGGTCGTAGGTACGCTGAATATAAACTCGACATTGTTGTAGACCCAGTTTGGAAAGCGTTCCATGAAGAATTTCAGAATGCACAGATACAAGTAGTGCATGTAGTCGCGGAACCAGAGTTGTGCATCTTGAAATGATGGAGCGAATGGATGGATGTCTTGGTATGCTGGGTCGAGATGGAGCTTGAAAAGCTCTTCGGTGCGGATTGATGCGTTCTGAACCGCATTATTGTTCTGCATCTGCTCACAGAAGAAACCCCAAGTGACCGGCCTTTCCGTATAATTATCATACGCGACGGTCGATGTCACCTTGTTTGCGAGTTCGGAGCCCAGTTTCCCTGGCCACTGTTGGAAGGTCCTCGGTGACGGCCAGTCTGGACCCATCGAGTAAGCTACGCCTGTGGAGAGAGAGAAAGTCAGTTTCGAACCGCGTGCCTAATTGGTGTCATGATATGAACCTGTGCATGTCATGCCGAAGTCAATGCCGACAACGAAGTCTGGCTTTCCGGAGACGGACGCCATCGTGACGGCAGAAACGCGAGATTAGTTCTTGAAGCCTTACGCCGGGTTTTGTGCGAGAGAATTGTCTGGAATTTGCAAGCGATAGCCGGAAATATGCTGGACTTCAAGACTGCGCGGTTTCAAGATCCGCGCTGAAAATTATGACACGCTTCACAAGTGGACTTCTCGTGACCGGAACCCCGCTCGTAAGCAGCCACGGAGACGCAAGAGTTATCAATAGCACTTCCGAAAGGAAAAGAGGTGCGTGAGCTGCGAGGCTGGGGCCGCAGCTGGCAGCCACGGCGGTTATCCTGGGAACAAGCATTGCTGCCGTATGGCACTGCTGCAGGTAAGCAGGGAATTGCGGCTTTCAAGGGAGCACAGATCCCTGCACGCTGAAAGCGACCGAGCTTAGTCTACCATTGGCAAATTTCTAGACACATTTTCAGTGGTAATGTAAGGCTGAGAATATATAGGAAGCGACGCTGCACTGAACACACAGGCTGCAACTTTTTCCTACGATCCTTCGGTTTATAAAATGAGTTTGGGCATGACTGGAGCTGATACCAGCCTCTCTGAAGAGGGCACCAGCGTGTTGTCGACTGCAAGCACACAGCTTTCAGATCCTCCTCCATCATCCACTCGATCGTCTGCCTCGCCCGGGGGGGTAAAAACGACTCATTCAAGAGTGATGACTTCTCTGAAGCCGGATTCTTCGACGACGTCTTCTTCAACGACGTCTTCTTCAACGACGTCTTCTTCAACGACTTCTTCTTCAACGACAGGTTCCGCAACATCAGCGAGCACATCAGGCGGTTCAGGGTCCAATTCAAAAGACACTTCGGTCTCGGTGGGGGCACTTGCTGGAGCGATTATTGGGACAGCAGTGGTGGCTGCGCTGTTGACGTTTGTCCTCACTCTGTGGTTTGCGCACCGACGGGAGAAGAAGAAACGGCCGCAGCGCAGCAAGCTGCACAGTGGTGGGCACGGCGGAGGATACGAGGGGAAGAGAGCGACGGATCCGGCGCCGACGGGCAGGCAGCATGCGTGGGAGGAGCACCTGCCGCAGTCGGTGGATGACCCGACGGTGCACCGACACGTCAAGGCGCTGCTGGACCAGGCGGAGGTGCACATCGAGAACAACTTCAGCGACCGCAAGGCGGCGGCGGTGGCGGCGGCAGGGTGGGAGGCGGCGATGGTCGAAGTCGAGTCGCCGCACCTGCCCGACGCGCTGCCCGCGCTGATTGGCCACGCGCGCCGGCCCACGCTGCTGATTAAGCACACCTTGGCTTATCTGCTCGTCTCGTCCGACCTCCTCTTCCTCCCTCCCGCCATGGCCGCTCTGCCGCGTGTCGTGGAACAGCGCCCCGACCCGCCACGCTCCGCGCCCCAGGCCCTCTCTCTCTGGCGCCGCCTCACAGCCTACTTGCACCCTCCGCCGGCCGCCGATCCCTCCTTCCACGCTGACCGCGCAGCTGCAATCGCTGCCGTTATCGATCGCTTCTCCGCAGCCTTCTCGCCCTGGCTGTCTCGCAACGCCGCGAAAGACCGCCGTGCGCATCTGCAAGCTATTTTCGAGGCTGCAGCCGACGTCTCCCTGTTGCTCTTCGCCCAACCGTCCACCTTTGAGTACGACTGGGCGGCCCGGCCCGACGGCAGCTTTGCGGTTCTACCCGGCCTTGTCAAGTCGACGGACGAGCATGGCAGCCCGCTACCTTCCCTTCAGGTACTGTTCCGCCCCGTTACAACGCGTGACTTCTAGACTTTGTCCGTCGGCCTGCTTCATACCTTTCTTTTCCTTGAGCATTTCACCATGAGGCTGTCTGCGCACCAGTGTTTGGCCAGTCTTGACTGTTTTCTTTCTCATCCAATACCCCCTGTCAACCTCCCGCTTAGATTGACATTGGGCTGCAATGTACTTTTTTGGCTACTCAAATTGCGCTCGCTTCTACCTTGTGCAACAGTCGATTTTTCGTCTGACCACGTATTTCCTGCAAAGAAACTTGAGTTGATTCTGTTAATAGCAAGCAATAAAAATAACTCGCGACTAACAAATCCAGAGCGCTAAAGCCTACAGCCTTGTCCGCTCTATCCTCTGTACCACTGCTCCCCCTGCTGTCTGACCAATCCCTGCTCTGCAGCCTAGTTCAACTACTCCTGATTCTCGCAGATTCTCAGCCGCTGGTCACTCAAAGCCAGCCTGGAATGCCAGCCAGGCCTGTCCACGCGACCTGCTATGTGAACTGCCTGGAGAGACCAGCCCTCCGGAGTGAGGAGTGGAGAATTGTACACCATCGCCCGAAGCCCTGTGCTGTTGGTGGCGCTGTGGCCTATTTTCAGGCAAACTTTGCAAGCCGGCCTGCTGAGCTTCCCATACCTGCAGCCCATCTGCATCCGGCGTAGGAAAAAGCACTGGGTGTCCTGCATCGACGATCGCGCAGCTCTCGGGGCTCAGCCTCGTCCCATGGTCTTCCGATCCCAGCTCCGCCGCCCGGATGGGCTCTGTGTCGTCCGAAAGTGTCCTCGATATCATCGAATGACGTTTGCGATTTAAGAACTCGCTCTCCTCGTAGGTGGGTGGGGCCACCTTCGTTTCCGGGAGAAGTCCGTTTTGCGTGCCAGGCGTGTTTCCGTCGCGGCTGTACAAGACGTTCATTGCCGTGTTGAGGCCCTGGCTCGCAATTCCGAGGCGCGCAAGACTAGCCGTTATCTTTGGAGAATCCCGCAGAATGAACATGCTTCGGGTGGCAAAAGAAATGCTGCCATGCGTCTGGATGTCGACGCGGGCTGGTTCGACAAGCATGGCGACACTGCTGATGGCCTTCTCGGTGCCAGTCAGTGCACCATCAATCCATCGTTTCTCCACGAGGCTTAGCAGTTGTGATTTCTGCCGCCGAAGTGTCCGCGCGTGCTCGAGCGTCGTCTTGATCTGGTTGCTAGTCTCGAACAGGTCGTGGGTTTGCTCCTCGACATCTTTGAGCTCGAAGAAGCGCTGCGAAACGCTTATCGACGAATTGACAATAGAACTGACAGTCCCCACGGAGCTGACTAGGGCCATGGTATGTGAATCCATTTAGTTGACTGTGGTCCAAGAAGAAGAGAAAAGAATCTATTAGGGACAGTGCTGTTGATGCGTCATCTTAAAGAAATATCCGCTGATTCAAGCCATGCTGAGCACAGCACCCGCAAGGATTGCATCTCCGACCACAGCCCACGTTCTTTCCTTGCGTGGGTGGGGGAGTTGCTCCGCTTCAAAAGGAAACCCACAGCCCGATTATCCCCCACGTTGCACAGCGTCAAGAGCTGGGCGTCTGCAGCCTCCAGTTGCCCGGAACAGAGCAGTGCTCTTGCATTGCATCACGCGCTACGGTACGCAGCCTTGATTGTCCAGCCTTGCTGTATGCTGACCCCACTCGCTCCGCGAAGCTGTAATTTTATCAGCAACCTGCTGCGAAACCTCAGCCTGATGATTGTTCGAGACCGGCATGCAGCAGTAAGCCGCCACAGATACTAGGGTAACATCTGGGGCCAGAAATAGCGTAGAGGAGGCTGTTACTGATAGCGTCCATGGTGAAATAGTCAGTCAAATGCTCTCCTAAACAATCGCGCAGCGCTGTATGAATTGCCTAGCGTTCCAACCTCATCGAGTTTGTCCAAATTATTGCTCGAAAGAATGGAAGTCCCATCTCTACGAGGGCTTTTCTTGCTCTGTATCCTTCTAGCTCTCTTGACTACTGAAGCCTTCGCCGACATCAGGCCCAGGCAGACCGAACGCTCGAACGAAGACCTATCCAATGGCTGGACACCAAAGCCAACGGAAGGCCCCAATCTTGCACGCCGTGCGAATGCGCTGTTTGCTCGCCAAGATAGCACTGACACTTGTGGCTACTACATAGCTAATCCGAGCTCCCTCATCTTATGTAGCACTGGTGCGAAGTGCGCATACCATGGGACTGATTTCGGATGCTGCGGGTTCAACGAATCCGGCAGTGCAACCGCTTGCGATTTTCATACCGCCTGCTATCCCTCCTCCAAGGTCACATGCTCGGGGAGCGACTGCCCTGGCGGCGCCCTTTATTGGTAACCAGAGACCGTACAATACCTCTAAAATATGCCGCTAACTATGAATGCATTAGCTCCAATTCTATCGCCCCAGAATGCTTAACAATCATTTTCCTCAAGAGCAATTCTGCCGATCAGTCCACATACAGTTCCTATAGCTGTTTTACAACAAAAGCTACTTCAACCGTGTACCTGACGGATGGGCCGGCGCCACCCATGACCTCCAACGAGACTTCATCGCTGACCTCTTCTACCACGTCGTCACGGCTCTCAAATACGTCATCTCAGCCGCCGTCTTCTACCCCAACTTCAAGTTCGAGCGCTCCGGAACCATCATCTTCGGGCAATAGCAGGGCAGAACCCGGCAATCACGACGATGATAACACGGGTGCAATCGTTGGCGGGGTAGTTGGAGGTGTCGCTGGTCTGCTTTTGATTGCCGGAACAATAATCGCGCTCATCTATCGCAAACACAGACAGCGGGAAACGGCCGAGAAACATGTGCGTGAGATAGCCGCGCAGTGATATCCTGTCATCGTCTTTTTCTTCATTGCTCTTCTTGGCCCCGTTGTCGGCTTCTATTACTTTATCACCTGCCAGTACAATGATGTTGTGCCTGTTTCATCTTCCAATACTTGGCTAAGGTTTATCATTCATTCTTTGTAAACAGCGTTTCTTCAAATACAAATGGAGAATGTAGCTTGATTTGCTCATCTTCCTCCTTGTCCTCCCACCAAACCAATCTCGAACCAAACACACAAGTTCTCTAGAAGCTTCAACCCCCAGCAAAACCTTCTCACCACAGCCAAAACCCCGCGCCGCCCCTCCTCCCATCCAATCAACAATCCACCGTCTTACCATCCAACGCCGTCCAATCCCGCGCAAACTGCCACGACCCCAAATTATACGCATTCAACGTGGTCTACCATTCGTAGAAGTGCCAGGCGGTGACGGTGAGGGGAGTATGTATTCAGGGTCTGCAACAAATAGCAGAGATGATGATTCCGAACACAATTTAAGATCGCCCTTGATTCATACTACAGACCATTCACCGACACCTTCAGCAGATGGAAATTCTTTCTTGGATGTTCCAGCCCTGGAGCGTCCGCCTTCACGCGATGAACAGACCGATTTGGGGCGACGAATTGACTTTCTTACCACGGTGCCGAGAATAATGCGATCTGGCGTTGTGGGGATTGGGGGTGGCCGTTGGTGGTGCTACATTAGTTCATGTAGTTACAGAGTTCATGTGGTTACAGAGTTCATGTAGTTACACAGTTTATGTGTGGTGGAAGTGAAAGTGGAGGATGGCGGGATGGCGCCGTTGGCGATGATAAAAGGATCCTTCGATCCAGGACTCCTCGTGCTGATCCGTCGTGAAGCTGTTCCTGAGTCTCTGCGCAGCCACTGAAAATCTGGGCCGCGACGTTCGCAAGCTGTTCACCAGTATCTGCATGAGCAGCGATTTCGTGGTGATGCAGAGGCGATTGATCCAGATTCCGTCCGGAAACGGTAAGTGAAGCTTCGACGACGATGACGAAGAACTGCGTCAGGTGCGGGAAAGGAGAGAGGCGAAGAAGTGCGGTGAGCGGAGAGTGCGATACGATTGGAAGCGAGCGAAGCCGCCCAACCGGCTGGAAACGAGACCCGACGGGGGCCACATCCCTGGTGAAACTCCGCGGGACTTATCGTGGGGACTTAATATATCGCGAACACCCTGTGCTATAGCCCCAGCCTTGCAGGTGTTAGCGCAACTCTGTTGCAACTTCATTCCACGCCTTCTTGGTTCCAACGCAACAAGAGGCACTTGCATGAGAAAGAAGAAATGGAGTGTGGTCGCAATTCCGGAACGCTTCAATGCCCTCTGTCACCAAAGGAGAATGGTGAAGAAAGACTGTAGGACTAGTACTTTACTTTGGCGATCAGAGTTTTTTTTTCCTTCTATTTTATCCGTGTGGAGAGAAGGCTTGTGAAGTTCGTGGGCATCATGAATGTTTCCTCGTCACTTGCATCAAAGGAGAAAGATTGGAGTTGGAAGCAGAAGCTTCCGCATCGCGCTTGGGGTATTTAAAAATTACAAATACAACTCTCTATAGGCTCTATGGTCGTTTCCGTGATTAGAGCATTAGATATTACACTACGCTTTTCCTTTTCGCCTACAGCCCTCAACCACCTCCACCCTCTGCACTGCACCCAACCACCACTACTCTTCCATCCTCATCCTCTCAACCGCGCACTCCCGCTCCCTCTTCAGCTCACTCAACACTCAATCATCCGCTCAGTACTCTGATTTAGAGGGTAAGGCAGTTGCAGTCACCCTTGAGGACCTCACCAAGGCCGACAAGGACGTCGCCGACGAAGGGAAGGAGGCCGGAGACGATGGACCAGACGGTGGCAATGACGTCGCCGAGGATGTCCTGGAGGGCGACGAGCAGAGCAGAGATGGCGTTGACCAGGAGGGTGATGACGGAGCCGAGCAGGATGGTGATGGCTGGGGGAGGAATGGTCAGCAAATCGTGGTCCAAGTAGGAGAGCATTGTAGAACTTACTGCCACCAAGAACGGCGACGACCTTCTGGAGGGTGGCGACGATCTCGAAGACAAGCTTGACGACGAGGGTAACGATGGCGGAGACGTCGACGTTGGCGTCAACCTCAACCTTGCCAATCTTGACGGAAGCGTCGACGATCAGGGAGGCGATGGTCTTGATGTCGGCCTTGATGGAGATGAGGGCCGTCTGCTTGTCCGACTCGGAGGCCTGGACGGGGAGGGCATCAACGGTCTTGTTGATGGAGGCGGTGTGCTGCTGGACGGTGGTGTACAGGGTCTGGACGACGCTGTAGACGGTCTCGTTCTTGGTGACGGTGGTCGTCTTCTCGGTGTAGGTCTGGGTCAGGGAAGAGGTCTGGCCCGAGGTGAAGCTGGAGACGCCGTTGACAATGTCACCGGTGGGCGCAGCAAAGGCGCCCAGGAAAAGGCTGGAGAGAGCGAAGGCGGAGGCGAACGAGAAGCGCATTTTGGCGGTTGTGTTTGTAAGGTCTCGAAAGAGTGACTGAGTGAGCGACTGAAGAACGAGTGACTGTAGCACGAAAGGCTGCTGAGTTGGAAGAGAGGCTCGATGGTGAGGAAAGAAGGTCGTCGGCGCTCCAGCAGCAGAGTCTTATACTCAGTCGACTAGCCATGGCCACGGGCCGTTGCCGGCCTCCGTGGTGGGCATTGTGTTGACTCGACCTGCTCGCGAGGCCGTGAAAATGATGCTCTTCAGCAAAGTTTCCTGTCACAGCTAGCCTCGAAAGGCTGGATACATCACTCGTGTACCGCCCGACGCTACGGTGGGCGGGCCTGCGGCTGCGTCCCGAACGGCCAGGGGAGCATGCCCGTTTCGGGGCAGATCGACAGGAACGTTAGGGGCAAGTTGGGCGAGAGCGGTGGCAACGGCTCCTTTGAGACCAGACGCGGGGCCAAAAGGAGAGAGCGTTGCGAGCGGTGACCAGCACGGCAGGGTTTGCCGGCCGCTTCTTCATTTTACCGCCTTCCATCATGATCCGCCATGATTGCTGATTTTTGCATCTCCACAATAATCTGCCAGCAACAGCAATCCCTACCGTCCATCCGCGTGTGTCCGGTGGAGGCCAGGACATCGTAATTTTTGGGGCTCAGACAGGCGCAGGCGATCGTGCACCTTCACATGCAGCTCGAACACGAACGGCCTTGGTGTTGCGCCCCGTGGGAGGAAGGCTGCGGAACGCTAAACCCCCGGTCAACGGGCTAAAGGGGCGCGATTCCTGTTCCTGAAGGCGCCATGCGACACGAGTCAATAGTCGCGCGGAAGCTACGGGGCGTTATGCACGGGGCGGCATCGTGTCTCTCCATGCGCAGCCGCGAATCCGCCGACTCAGTCGTCCACGGCGAGCTGCGCGATAATCAGCAGGCAGTGGCCTGGGATTGGGCACGACCACGGCCACAGCAGGCAAGGAGCGTGCTCGAGCGCGGGAATCCAGCCCTACCGTGGAAGCGAAGCCAGACCTGCGGAGCTTCTGGAAGTGAAGCCGCCGAGCGTGAGCCGAGACAAATTGCGCGAGAACCCCCACTTGCGGCGTTCGAGTTCTCGAGTCAGTTCCCTGCAGCGATCAGACGCCCAGGATCCTCCGCGGCTGAGGCTAGCAACGGTCTCGCGCCGTGTGCGCCTTGGCCGGGTCAGCCACGCGCTGCAATATGTGATAGGGGAAACCTTAGTCTGGGGTTGGTCGACCAGCCTTGCCCAGTTGGGCTCGCGATAGATGATCGAGATAGGAGGATTGCACGTGGCTTGGCCCTCACCGCTGCTCAAATTATTAGAAGCGCTGGCCCGTCAAAAACTTAGGGGCCGCACCAGCCATTCACCCTCTACGGATGCTGTCCTAGCGCCGGCAGTGGGTGGGCGCTTGGGCAGCAGCGCTTCACGAGCAGCGACGGACACGGCGGAAGCTCGAAAAAGGATTGTGCTATTTTTCCCACAGCGCTCTCGGACCAACCTCACGGGTACTCTCGGACACTTCGGCAATTTTGCTTCCTGTTCCGTATCCTTCCATTCACGCGTCGTCCAGGCCCTCGAACAGATGTACGCCCCACGACTTGGACGGATTGTTGAACCTCGTCAGATACTTCTCTCCAATCTCCTCAATCTTGTCCACGTCCGGGTCCAGCAGGCCGCACTCCAGCGACTCGAAGTTCTCCTCGATCCAGTTCTCATGGCTGCTCTTCGGGATCACGCTCGTGCCTCGCTGCATTCCCCAGGCCAAGGCCACTTGCGCCGTCGTGCAGCCCCGCATCTTCGCAATTTTGGATAACTCCTCATTCTTGACCAGCAACGGCGGCGTCTTACGGGTATTGGCCTCACGGGAAGAGCCACGGTAGATTGGGTTTGTGTTGCCCAGCGGAGAATAGGCGGTGACGTGGATTCCGTGGCGCTGATGGAAGCGGACCCATTCCGCCTGCTGCAGGTAGGGATGCAGCTCCATCTGATGCACGGCAGGCTTGATCGACGATGACTTCACCAGCTTGCGGAGTTGGTGTGGAGAGAAGTTGCACACGCCGATGTTTCGAACCTTGCGGCCCGGCAGAAGAGTCTCCATGGAACGCCATGTCTGCTCTATGATTGGCGCCTGCAAGAGACACCATGTGGACCAGCACTTACCTCGACGTAGTCATAATCGCCGGATGCACTCACTGGCCAGTGCATCAGGTACAGATCCAAATAGCCCACGCCCAGCTCTTGCAGAGTCTTGTCCAGTGCTTCCGCGGCCTTCTCCGGCCCGCCGTGGTGGTCGTTCCACAGCTTGCTCGTCACCCATATGTCCTCCCGCTCCAACCCGGCCTTCTCAAGGCCCTCGGCGATGCCCTTTCCCACGGCCTCCTGATTGCCATACGCGGCGGCGCAGTCGATGTGGCGGTAGCCGGTCTGGATGGCGAGAGAGACGGCTTCGGTCGTATTCTCCGGCGATACCTTCAGCAACCAGGTTCCGAAGCCCAGCAGCGGGGGTGACGCGGCGCGACCAGGCTCGAGTGGCGTCTGTCGATCGTCGGCAACGGCCAGCCCGGCAAAAGCCAAGATGGCGGCGCTCACGGTGGTGAATGAGACCATGTTGGATGCGCCGCTGGAGCAATTGATGGGGCGTGGGGTGGCATGGCGCGTCGTCTCCGCGTCTTTATGCCATCTGCGAGATGCATGATGTCACCACGGGAAGCCGCCCCGGTTGGCTGCGACACGCCCGGAGAATTGTTGGACCGCTGTCCTGCTACCGGCGCAGTCTCATGTGCGGGAGCAGACCGGAGCCGGCACATCCGGACTGCAGGTATTCGATCTACGCAGGAGGGGGTGCGTACGCAGCTTGCGGAGGCAGGCGGAGGCAGCGGTGCTTCCCGTTGGGTTTGACGGTTGAGCTCGTTTCCTTTTCCGGCTTAGCGTTCCCTCAACGCGCAACCGCCTCCCCGCCGCGGTCTTTTCCGCCCACAATCCACTGCACCCTCTGTGCTTCCGTGGACCACTAATACTCTCCTGCGCCATGATCACCGGCAGACCTCACTATTTCTTCCTTCTTCCACCAGCCTCTGTGCCGATGTCATCCCGCTCCTGGGAACGAACAATCGGCTGTCATGTTGGACACTTGCGCGACGAATCTCCTGAGCTGCGAAGTCACCGTCTTCCTCATACATATGCGGGTTTTCCCATGGACTACAGCAAAGTCTTCTGTTCCGTCTGGCCCTGGGTTTGTCCTGAAGAGCAAAGCACGCGAGGCTGAAAGAGCTCTTGCCGCCGGTTTCTCCAGTGCTGTGGTTTGTGATTGCAGCACGAACGTCTGATCCGAATTAGCTTACGTCGGTACAACAAGTTCTGATAGGAATGGAAGTTCGGTGCTTTCTCAGTCTCTCTTGGATCCCCACCCGCAAATTCATTATTTGCCTCTCTTTTCTTCATGTATCCGCTACACTCTCTGCAAAGGTTTCCCATTGTCTCTGCTGCTTACTGCTCAATGGTCATACAAGTTCAGCTTTCCCTCCAGCTATATACGTTGACATTGCAGAAAGAGCGAATTTCCGACACTGAGGCGGTTGAATTTCCGGGATACGAGTGTTTCGCTGTCCGGATCTCGTGCGACGAATCTTGCCATTACGGGATATTCATCTCTCAAGAGGGCGAGTTCGGACGATCTGTCGGCGCTCTTGCGGATACTGGACTAGACGTGAACGTCATCTCCAAGACCATTCGCACAACAATTGGAGCTCCATGTCCTGAACAGTACTTAAACAGCACAAAACGATGTTGAAATTTATTAACGGCCGACACGTGTGGCACGGGCTATGGCGTTGAATGGGTGTTTGGATATGCAAAGATGGTGAGAATTACTCTCACGATCTTCAAGTTCTCGAAGATCTTCCGTGCGATCTTATTTGGAGCAACGAGTTCCTTCTCAACAACAATACCTTCATACTGCACGAAAGTTGCTTGGACGTGAAAAAGGCGCTCGAAACTACCTGGAGAGTTATGCTCAGCTTAGCATCATCATCGAGCTTCGTAAGAAGCGCAGCTCGTCCACTTTAAAACCTTTAGCTCTCCAGGTCTCTGCAGTCATTGAGCACACGGGTTTTACTCCCTGTCGTGTCTAGGGAAATATTTGGAGTATTGTCTGAAGCATGTATCTCTCTCTCTGCCTGATTTGACATACCAAGCCGCTGATGTCGCGGTTTCTTTTGGAAGGACAGCGTCGTCGTGGACTTCAGTGGCAGTGGTGTTTGGGATTTGAGAAAGAAGTCTGAAATAAACTGGACGGAAGAAAGATATGTCGTCTGTGTCTTCCTGCCTCGGCTTTTCGAATAGGTCAAAAGGGGTCTTTTCATCACGGAACGGATCTGTTGCCGTAGTCATCCGCAAAGATGGTAAGGTTTACGGCAATAACTTTCTGAGACAGGGGTCGAGCGCCCAATTTATCTACACCCGTCTCACGGTCTAGATCTTAAATTCCCAAGCCGCTCGTCCAGGGCCTCCAACACGCGACGTTTGAGATCAGCTGAAGGAGGTAGAGCCAAGAAGAGTTGAGTTTACTTCTTGTTCGCCTTGGGCTGAGATTCAGAAACCCGTTGAACCTGGCTGCAGAGCTCAAAAACGCTCTCACGGAACACTTGGCTTCTTTGTTCATCGGTTGCAGCTGCATTTAACATATATCTGACTGTGAGGTAACCTCATTCCACTAGCGCTTCCTCTTGTTGAGGTGACCGACCCCAGAGGACTGAGATTAAAGGTCAAAGAAGCCAAGGCGATCGTTGGCATATATGCGGCTCTCATATACCCTCAATAATGACCATCCGATGGAACAGCACGTGGAATGCATAGTTGGGACTCCAGGGTCCAGCAACCATCCGCTTTCCGCTGTCATGCGCGGCGCCGCCAACCGACAGACGTCTCCCTTTTCGGGCCTCGCAAAGCTTAATGGAAATTGCGACACGGCCCGTTTGGGCACGGACTGGCGTTTGAGCCAGTATGCTTATTTGCACCCGAACCTTCGTGCACAGAATTCTGTACAGTCAATCGCGCGGAACCTGTAGATTCGAAGTTGCGAAAAGACTGCATGCGCAGAGGTTGCCTATTCGGGGTTAGTGCCTGTGCGGACAATACCGCTTGAGCACCACATGGACCCAAGCATCACTTTAGGTTACGCGCATTCTGTCAAAGTCAACATTTGCCGCACGCGCTCCTATCCATTGAACTTCCCCGGTTTTTCTTTTCGGTCCATCCAGGGATTAACTCAGTAGCAAAATAAAGTGGAACGCAACGAGACTGCAAAGCTGAAGAGAGCAAGCATTCGTATTCATTCATGATGCGGGCCTTGAATCCGCGGCGATATGGTGGTATGGTACAGGCTTTGTCAGAATTATATCTTACAGTAAAGCAGAGAGGCGGAGAAGTAAATCTGCCAGAAGAGCCCGTTACTGCTCGTCGGTTGACTCCCGGATCTCCTGGCGCCTCCGCTCGGCGTCGGCGGCGCCTTGGCGCTGCTCTTCAAGAATCCTTTGCCGCTGAAGCGCGGCATGCTTCTGCTGGGCTTCGGCAGCTGCCTCCCAGACTAAGGTGCGTGGTCAGCGTCAATGACGGAAGGGCAGAAGCCGACGAGAACAGGGAGGCTCACTGGGCTTGTCGGACTTGGAGTACTCCTTTAACCTGTTGACAAAGTCGTCAAAGTCCTGCTGCTTCCCGATGCGGTTCTCGAGCGAGCGCTTCTGCAGCTCAGGGTTGTATCTCTGTTGGCACGTGAGCTGCGGAGCAATGGCTGGTATTGGATGAAGAGCTCGAAGGTAAGACGGATGACTCGAGGAAGATGTCCAATAGAGCGATGTACTACAGGAGAGGTGGCAGAGTGATGTAGTCGCGGCGGGAGCACGAGTCAATTGGCGATGGAGAACGACGGAGATGGAGGCATGATCGGCAGAGATCAAACGCATACCTGAAAAAGCTCCTCTTCGGTGGGTGACACGTAGTAGACGAGAGCGGGGCCTCCGATGCACAACAAAGCGCCCCTGTCCAGCTGTCAGCGGCGGCGGCGGCGGAGCGGCGCGCGGCGGACCCACGATGAGAGCATCTTGAACCAGGTGCCGGCGGCCGGCATGGCGGCAGTGGCGACGCGGCGTGCGGCGTGAAACAGGCAGGGCGAGGGGCGTCGGAGCGCAGCGGGGCGAGGGCGATGCGACGCTCTCACGGGGCACGCGAGGGGCAGAGACAGGACGCGGGCGAGGTGAGGTTGCGGTGGAGTGCCGATTGGCTTCGCGGCGGGCGTGTCATCGATTTTCGGCGCAGGCGGTGGCGGTGCAGTGGCTGGGGCGCCGAGCCGGGCGTCGGCAGGCTAAATTGCGTACCTGCGCAGCGCCGCCTGATTCGCCGCGCGCCGTTGCGCTGCCGCCGACCACCGCAGCCTGCCAGCGCGCGCGCACAGCAAACACCGCGACGCCCGCGCCCCCCCGCGCTGACGCTCTCCTGGCCGCCCGCTCTCGCTCTGCGCTGCGCGCCCAGTGCGACCCTGCGCCGTCGCGTTTCTGCCGCTGCCCGCGCCCATTGGCCTTGCGCCCACGCTCGCTCCAGCGCCCGACCCTGCGCGCCGGGGTCATTTGAAACGCATCAACAACCAAGGCAAGCTTTGCTTAGCCTCCGACGCCTCGAGCTTCAGCTCCCGATCCGGACGTGCAGCATCCGGGACTGTGACTGCTGTCGCTGCCCGCGGCGAGAGCTGCTGATCGACCCATAACCGAGCAATTTCAGCCTCGACACGCCGAGCAACGTCAGACGCTCCTCGCCCGCCGCCGCGACACGACCGCCCGTCTTAAGGTGCCAAAGCGCCATATTGCATGGCAGACCTCGCCTGCCACGCCCCGACGCTCCTTTTCTCCCGACCATCTTAACTCCTCGCCTTCGCCCAACTCTCCGCCTGCGGCTGCGCCTCAGATGGCCTACGACCCCAACTACCGCCCGCCGCGGCAATACTACGACCAGGGCGGGTACGACGACGCTCATTACAACGGCTACGGGCAGGCCCAGTACGACGGCTACGGCTACGACGACGGATACCAGAACGGCTATTACGACGACCAGTATGGCGGAGGCTATGGCGGAGGCTATGCGCCGCAGCAGCAAGGCCCGCCACCGCGCCAGAATGCGCCCGCCGGAGGCTACGGAAGAATGAACGGCGGACCGCCTCCGCAGAACTACGCTCAGGGACCGCCGCCTGGAGGTCCTCCGCGCGGTCCGGGCCGCGGCGCAGGCCCGGGTCCCGCTCCTCGCGGCCGAGGGGGATACGGTCCGCCTCCAGGCGGGAGGGGCTACGGAGGACCGCCACCTCGAGGTGGTCCGCCCAACGGACGACCCCAACAGGAATACGCTCCCAACGGCGAGCCGATAGGTCGCGGCAGACCTCCGCCCCAGAATACGCCGCCGCGCGCGAGACAACGTGAGTATGCGGTGACTTCCGGGGGCGTGGACCGTTGCTGACAGCTTTGAAGCCATGAATCGCCCCGTGTCGCCGGAGCCGCTGCCCTTCGACAATCCTTTCCCCGTGTTTCCGAACAAGAAGAGTCCCCCGAGGTCGCGAAACGCGACGCTCGAGGATGACATGGCCAATATGATCATGCATGACGCTCCGAATGTCCCTGCAGCTGGGAGGCCGAGCGGCGAGCATCATAGGAAAGCTCCGCGAAAAATGAGCAAGGCAAGCGACGGACCGCGGCCGAGTTTGGACGGGAATAGGCCGCGGATGGGCGGGCACGGTCACCCGGGTCCTCAGTATGACCAGTTTGAACGCCCGCCTCCGCCGCAGCGATCCCAGACGGCCAAACCGGACGGTTCAATTGGAGGATTCCGGATGCCCTTTGGCTCCCCCGAACGGCCGCGAAACCTTCAGCGCTCGGCAACGTTGCCACAGAATTACCCGGGCATGGATCCGGAGTATGGAGGCGACCAGCAGTGGGCTGAACCGGGCCCAGCCGCTGGGTATCACGGACCTGATTCTCAGAGCTACATTCCACCGCGTCCCACAACTGCAGGGGGAGATCGAAGACCGCCTCCTCAGAAGCAAGCGCCTGCGCCTTACGCTCCGCCCAAGTACCAGCCTGATAAACGTGATACTGTGGAGGAAGTATACGACACTTATTACCACAACCACAATCAGCATGGCCATGATCCCAGGAAAATGACGAGTCGGGAAGCTGCCATTGAGGCCGATATGCCTGACTTTGACAGTATTCCTATGTCACCTAACCATCGGCGTGGTCAGTCGATTGAAAACCATCTGGGGGCTTTAGCGAACAATGTTCCACAAGCGCCCCAGCAAGATTACCCTCCGGAGCAACGCGGACGATCCAACTCCAACTTTGGGCCACAGTTGCACAGAAGCAGATCACAGCCGGATTTCAATCGTGGCCAAAACCCCAACGGTTATATTGCCGAAATGCCTGCTGATGTGCCAGCAGTTCCTCAGCTGCCGCGGAGCCAAACCTTCAATGATCAGGGCTACGGTGGCTACGGGCAGGCACCGCCACCGCAACGCCCAGGTACATCCCATGGGCGAGGACCCCCTCCGCCTGGTCCAGGCTACGGTGGTCAGCCACCAAATGGACCTGTTCGCGGCACTCCAGGCCCTCAAGGACCTCCAGGTGGTCGTCCATATGGTGGCCGACCTGATCAGCTGCAGCGTAATGCTACCGACATGAGCCAAAGATCTGACCCTGGTCCGAACGGACGCTACAACAATGCGCCACCACAGCAGCCGCTTCCCGATCACAGGGCTCGTGGTCCACCAGTGCGCACCAACAATGCGATGGGCCCGCCTGGTGGAAATAACATGATGAGCCCTGTGGATCAGCGCGGAAACAATATGATGAGCCCTGTCGATCAGCGCAACAAAGATCCAGATGCTCTGCCACACCATCCGACGCCAGTGCGCGCTGGATTGCAGCAGCAGCAGCAGCAGCAACAGCCGTCGTCTAAGCCAGCACCTGTGCGGCAGTACAACGGCAACGGTTCGCCTGTTCCGGGTGGACCTTCACCCACTGGTTCCCAAAGGAGATCTCGCCGCATGTCTGACCCGATCACAATGGAAGCACTGGCTAGGCTCCGTAACGATGCCCAGGGCCGTCCATCGGACAAGGAACTCCAACTGCGCCTTGCGAAGAAGCTTGTTGAGGCCGCTGCTGTACTCGCCGACGAGGGTGGCCGTGCGGATGCCAAAACTCGCAACAAGAACCGCGAGCGCTACACGCTGGAAGCCCATAAGATCGTCAAGAAGCTTTCCCATGCCAAATACCCGGAAGCTATGTTCTACTATGCAGATTCCTTCGGACAGGGTCAACTTGGTCTGAATGCGGATGAGAAGGAAGCATTCTCGTTGTACTTGGAAGCCGCTAAATTGGGCCACGCTCAAGCAGCATATCGCACAGCTGTGTGCTGCGAAATGGGCGCTGAAGAAGGAGGTGGTACCCGCAGGGATCCAGTCAAGGCGGTGCAATGGTACAAGCGTGCCGCCGCGCTTGGCGATGTGGCGGCCATGTATAAGATGGGCATGATCCAGCTCAAAGGGCTCCTCAACCAACCCAAATCTGCTCACGAAGCCATCGCCTGGCTCAAGCGTGCCGCTGAGCGCGCAGACGGGGAGAACCCGCACTCGTTGCACGAACTCGCCCTCCTTTACTCCAACAAGGCTGGCTCACGCGATGCCGCTGCAGACGTTGTTGCTCGGGATGAACAATACGCCTTCAACATGTTCAAGAAGGCCGCAGAGTTCGGCTACAAGTTCTCCCAGTTCCGTCTTGGGGAAGCCTTCGAGTACGGACTACTTGGCTGCCCGGTCGACCCTAGGAACAGCATTGCGTGGTACACGCGCGCTGCTGCGCAGGAAGAGCATCAAAGTGAGCTTGCATTGTCTGGTTGGTACCTTACAGGCAGCCAGGGTATCTTAGAACAGTCCGACACCGAGGCCTATCTGTGGGCGAGGAAGGCAGCATGTGCAGACCCGCCTCTAGCCAAGGCTATGTTTGCAATGGGTTACTACACTGAGGTTGGAATTGGATGCCCTAGAAGCTTGGAGGAGGCCAAGAGGTGGTATGGACGAGCCGCCTGTAAGTCATGATCTGTCCGCGCGACCCCAATCCATGTGGAACCTGATTACTGACGACCATTCCTTTACAGCGTACAAGTTCCCCAAAGCGCAGGAGCGTCTCGAAGAGCTGAAGAAGGGCGGCGCCAAGGCTCAGAAGGGTCGTGAACGTCTCTCCCGTACCAACCAGAGACAGCATGAGGAGAACTGCGTTGTGATGTAATCTCTTATCGCCACACACACACACCTCGGGATCCACTTCGCCATCGACTGGCTCGTAATGTCTAGGATTCCGTAACCCGGTTGCTTTTGCGTTACCATCATCCCTTGCTGTGGTCAGAGCAAGGTCGGTGGGTACTTTGCCTTGGGTCTCGGGTTCCAACAGGCCTCAGGCACCATGACGTGTCCACCCGCAGCACCGCTCTATGGCCAGAACCGCTATACCTTTTCCTCGCTCCTCGCCGCAACATTCTCGTGCATAGCCGCCAGTAGTCAGTCTGCGCATCTAGCGGCTCCCCGACACCCACAAACCACAAAGAAATGAACCATATTTCCTGTACGATTTCGGAGGCTGGCATTAATGGGGGCGTTTCTGCTTTGGTCGTTTTTCCTTGATAAAGACTCTTTGTATGGGGCATTTCTTACGATTGACGGGGCGTTACCGGACGGAAGCACCAACCAACAACCAATAACTTCTTGCTATACCCCATCTACCACACCCCGTCTAACCCGTTCAATTGCTTGCCTGGCGCTCGCACATTCTTCGGGGTCGTCGCGCGTACGGTTTGCTTGGCTGACTGGCTGCTGTGGATTTCGTTGTTATCGTCTTTCCGGGCTTCGGGTTGGCCAGGATTTTCTTCGTCCTTTATTCCTTCCTGTTTTCTTCTCGATGCTGTATTTCTTTTGCATCAAAGTAGATATCCCCACAAAACAATTGAGTGTATCTACGGGTGGCCGGGCTGAGTCTGGTTCTCCTGCTTGTCTGTCAAGAGCGGCGGTCTCCAATCTCCGCCGAGCACCTAAGCTTTCGAGAAGAGTCAGATCAGGGGGATGCGGACCTGCGTATCTACGTCAAGCTGCATGCGATTGCGGATCCCGAGAAGGGTTGAAGTGGGAATACCAACACCTGACAGCGGCACAGCATGCAAGCTGCCCATCAACAAGCGAGCAACTGCCGGGCTCCCCTCTTGGGGCTCTCACGCCGATTGGCTGGCTCCCCTGATCGGCGGTGAAGACCTGGATGGCAGCAAATCCGGCGCGGTCATGCTTTGATCCGCCGGGGGCCGGGGCTGCGAAGGTCCACCCGATTCCTATCTCTGTCTTTCTCGCCGATGCCGCGCCCTGAACATGTCATTTCTCTTTGGCATTGCTAACGGCTCTCGTGTCACAACGTGAGGCACCACCGCGCGCCCTTGCTTACAGCCCGCACATCGTCCACCGCCATATCTAGTGGAGATGCATGCGGGCTCCTGCGGCGGGCCGCGATAAGGTCACAGGCATCTATCAGCAAGCAGCGCACGTCGGTGAACGGAGGCGAAAAGAGAGAAAGAGAGGTGGGAGATTCCGCAGCCGGCACGACCCGGGCAGAGCCTCTTCGGCCAAGAGCTTTCGGCGCGATGGAGATCTCGTTTCCCCTCGTCGGCGTGTTCGGCCCTCGCCCGGCCAAGGCCGATGGCTGTTGCCTGGTGGTGGACCATCCGTCGTGCAGCGCCGCGCCCCGCAAGGCTGCCTGAACAGACGGAACAGATACCCCACGCAGAGATAGCTACCCGCAGCCGGCCATCTCTGCGATCATTGCTCCTCCGGAATCGCTTTACGCCCGGCGAATTGATCCTTCAGCTGTACGCCGTAGGGCGTGCGTGCACGTCTGCGCCCGCCTCTGCAATGGGGCTGTGGTACGAGCTTTGATAGACAAGGCTCGCAGAATGGTAAGCAAGAGTCAGTGACAGGTAGGTACCATTTTTTTTTCTTTGTCTGTATAAATATCTGCAACCATAGCCGCTGTCCCACGGCGCCTCGCTTTGTTCCTCCCCAGCACACTACGAGGCTTCTGGCTCTCCCTCCTTCTCCTCCTTGGCCTTGTTCTTCTCTTCCAAGTTCAAGCAAGGCTACTTTCTCCTCCCATCCTCGTCCCAAAAAAGCCAGCATGCTCCCCAAAACCTTGTCCACGGCAGCCGTGGCGGCAGCCGCCCTGATGGCTCCCGCTGCCGTCACCGCATCCCCAGTCTTCCACCCAGTACTTCCGCGCCAAGTCCTCGAGCAACCCGCCATCAATGCCTCACTCCCCAACGTGACCATATACGCGACCGGCGGCACAATCGCCTCGCAAGGCACATCCTCCTCGCAAACCGTCGGCTACCAAGTGGGGCTGGGCGTGCAGCAGCTCGTCGACGCCGTCCCGGAAATCCTAAACATCAGCAACATCTACGGTCTGCAAATCTCGAATGTCGGGTCGCAGAATGTCAACGCGTCGATCCTGCTGGCGCTGGCGCGCAACATCACGGCCGAGCTGGAGAAGGACGATGTGACGGGCGTGGTCGTCACCCATGGCACCGACACGATGGAGGAGACGGCGTTTTTCCTGGACCTGGTGATCAACTCGACGAAGCCGGTTGTCGTGGTTGGCGCGATGAGGCCTGCCACGGCGCTGAGTGCGGACGGGCCACTGAACCTCTACCAAGCCGTCAGCCTAGCCGCCAGCGAAAAGGCAAGAGGAAGGGGCGTAATGATCGCACTTAACGAGTAAGTCCCTCATCCATCCATCCATCCGCGCCCCTTCCCTCCCTCCACCCCACCCAAAAAGGCACAACGACACATTCACTAACGTGAAACTTGCTCCCAGCCGCATCGGCTCCGCCTTCTACACCACCAAAAACAACGCCAACAGCCTCGACACCTTCTACGCCACCGAGCAAGGCCAACTCGGCTTCTTCATCAACCAAATCCCCTACTTCTACTTCACCCCCGCCACCATCCCCAACAAGCCCTTCTTCCCCCTCCCCACCACCACCACCACCACCACCCTCCCCCAAATCGACATCCTCTACACCCACCAAGACGACCACCCAGCCCTCGTCACCGCCGCCGTCGCCTCCGGCGCCAAGGGCCTCGTCTTCGCCGGCTCGGGCGCCGGCAGCATCGACGACGGCGTGCAGGCCGCGGCCGAGGCCGTCTGGAATGCGACGAGGACCCCGATGGTGGCGAGTCGGCGGACGGTCGACGGGTTCGTGCCGAAGGAGGATGTGGCGGATTTTATGGTGGCGAGTGGGTTTTTGAATCCCCAGAAGGCGAGGATTTTGCTGCAGTTGGCGGTGCTGGCGGGGTATGGGTTTGAGGAGGTTAAGGGGGTGTTTGATGGGTTGCATCCGTGAAGGAAGAGGGGGGATGGGGGGACTGTGGGAGTTTGTTTAATGAAACGTAATGTTTAAAGTAGAGAATGGAGATGAATGAGTGGATGAGCTTTGGAAATTCGCATAGGTATGAGGAGTGGTGTCTGCTTTGT
This sequence comes from Neofusicoccum sp. Z2, assembly GCA_037356115.1. Taxonomy (NCBI): domain Eukaryota; kingdom Fungi; phylum Ascomycota; class Dothideomycetes; order Botryosphaeriales; family Botryosphaeriaceae; genus Neofusicoccum; species Neofusicoccum sp. Z2. Next base: position 323,838 of record JBAWJY010000003.1, read on the forward strand.
TCAAGCACCTGGATTTGATTGCCTGGCCACGGACGATGGAAGGATAAAAAAAAGGAAAGAGACTCTCTCATGACCTCTTCCAAAGCTTTGCCCGTAATACGTTAGTAAAAAGAGAGCTTTGTTCCATAACGTGAAGTCTCCAGAGCGCCATGTTCGCGCATATCTTCACACAGAGCATGTATAAATTCGAACTTTGTGTTGAAAACAAGTTCAGCTTTCCCCGTGAGACTTAATTCAAAATATGTACAGTTGAAGTAATCATGCGCACTGCAAACCCCGCCTCCAAACGTCCATCCAGCGGCCCGTGGTCATCTAAGCGTATTGCATGATGGTATCCAAGTATCCAGAGTAGGCAACGCCGCTCGTAGGCTCCATGCTGTAGATGTAGCTGCCCCACCTGATTGTTGAATCAAGCATTAGCAAGAGTGTCCTACACATCTGCGAGCGTTGGAAGGGTTTCAGGAACTTACCAGGGGCCAGCTGCCCACCACAAGGCACCAGTCCAGACATCCGAGTTGTTCTTCATGTACTGCAGCATACCCGTGACAGCCTGCTTGCACTGATCGTTGACGCCACCGGCATACTCGCCAATGAGGCCCTTCTTGCCGTTGCTCCTGAGCCAGTTGGTAGCGGCAACAAGGCGCTCCTGGCCGATGGTGCTGGAGACGCAAGTCTCAGAGGTGCCGCTTCCGTCGCTATCCAGGTACTGGTGCATCTGGTAGATGATCTTGTTCTGGCTGTCGGTCAGGGCGCCCATGGTGTTGCCGTTGCCCGACGACGTCCACGTCCACGCGCCCGTCCAGCTGTTGCCTTCGACCGTGATGTACTGCGAGGTGGCGCCGGCGGCGCGAATGCCGTTGATGCCGGCTTGGTTCAGCTGCACGACGAGCGACTGGTCCTCGTCGTGGAATTCGTTGTTGATGTCGAAGATGACCTTGCTGTTGTCGGCGAACTGGGCGGCGACGTTCTTCCACCACGTCTGGAAGCCGGCGGTGTCGGTGATGATGTTGTTGTAGAAGCCTGTGCGGGGAGGATTCAGCTGGGAAGTTGCAGGATGGGGACAGCTGGGAACGTACGGCCATAGTTGTGGGGAACGATCATGGCGTAGGCACCCTTGCCAGTGATGTAGTTGACCGTCTAGCGCAAATGTAAGCATTGTGGCAAATATGACGCAGTTTCGTCCACGGAAACACACCTTCTTGAGGTCCGCGAGATAGGTGGCGTCGAGAGACGCGGTCATGGAGCCCTGGGTGAGACGCTCCATGAGAATGTTGACACGGAAAGTGTTCATGCCCTTGGCGACGAACGTGTCGATGGTGCTCAGAGTGGGCCAGACATAGTCCTTGTTGAGGGTGCCGGGCAGGTTGCCTTCGCCAAACTCAGGGCCGGACTCATTGACACCGAAGAACTGGAACTTGGAGGCACGCTTCTCTTCCTGCTCCGGAACGGGGGCGGCCAGCGCAAGAGACGCCGTACTAGCGACGAGAAGAGTGGAGAAGCGCATGTTGAAGGGTCGAAACGAAGGAAGAGGTAGGGGAAAGAATGGCAAAGTAGGAGGGAGCGACTTGGCTTGGCTAAGAAGAACTCTGGGAGACTGGAGGGCTGCATATTTATATAGGCACTGAAAATTCGAAGCGTGCTGTTGAACTGACAGAGTAGCTAATTCAAGGAGTAGAGCTAAAGGAACTAAACGAGAGGTACGCGGAGGCTGGCGGCCCGTCGGCGTTTCGACTTCGCATTCCGGGTGGTGAGCAGGGGGCACAACGCGGGCCCCAGAAGCCTTCTAGACGTCTCGTGGACCTCTGCGCCATTGGCACGGTTGTTCTGACAGACCCTGTCTCTCCACAGTGGCGGACTGCCGTCGTACAGATAGATGGATTCTCCACACAATGGAGTGATTATTAGCTGAGCTGGCGAGCTCGCAAAGCCTCTGCGCACTGTGCTGTCTTGGAAGTATGGGGCGCCATCAACCTAATCCGAGGTAAGCTTCGAGAGCCACGGCGGCAGGTTGCGAGAGCGGAGCGTAGCCGGCTGATGAAAACGGGCATGGACTGAGTCAAACGGCGCCATTAGGGGCGGTGCTCGCAGAAGCATCGTCTCCGCCCGGACAGGGGCAGCAGCGCACCTCCCAGATAGACAGAGCGGGAAGGCCATGCAGCTGGAGAAAAGCCAGAGGGCTGCTGGTTGACGGCGGCGGCTGCCATTCCTTGGGTAGCACGGAGCGCGGCCTCCGCATAACAGAGGCTGCTAAGGGCTGCAGGCATCATGTGCTGGACTAGACGGGCGGGCGGTGAACGGCGCGAAAAGCACGCTGGCGGCGGCTCGACCGGACAGAAGACCCCACAGAGCGCGTTTCAGACGGTCGGCTGAATGCGATGAGGTCGGCGGAGGAGAGATGGAAGCGCCTGGCCCGTGCAACGCCGGTCGGTCACGCCTGTGCGCGCCGACGCGTCGTCATCGGCTCTGCACGCCGCCTGCCTGCCACCCCACCGCTCCCCCAATGCCGCCCGGCGATGAGAACGCCCCCGTGAAGCTCTCGCTGCCGCTGCAGTACCAGCAGGAACTCTTCCGCGACCTGGTGCGTCTCGCGCTGCTGCCCGCCCTGCGCCCCTGCTGACCCCGCCAGCGCGATGACGACCAGCTCGTCATCCTCGCCCGCGGCCTCGGCCTGCTGCGCGTCGTAACCAACCTCCTGCACGCCTACGACGCCGCTGGAAACAACCTCGTCCTGCTCGTCGGCGCCGACGACCGCGAGAACGGCTGGATCGGCGAGTCGCTCGCCGAGCATGCCGCCGTCAGCAATGCGCCCAAGGCCCGCGGCCTGAGCCTGGTCAACACCGACATGATGAGCGTCGGCACGCGCGAGAAGATGTACTCTCGCGGAGGCATATTCAGCATCACCTCGCGCATCTTGATCGTCGACCTGCTGTCCGGCCTCCTGGACCCCGCAACTGTGACGGGCTGCGTGGTGCTGCATGCCGACAGGGTTGTCGCCACTTCGCTCGAGGCCTTCATCCTGCGCATCTTTCGCCAGAAGAACAAGGCTGGCTTTTTGAAGGCGTTCTCGGACAATCCTGAGCCGTTCGCCACAGGCTTCTCCCCGCTTGCGACAATGATGCGGAACCTCTTCCTGAGGAAGCCGTCTCTCTACCCGCGCTTTCACGTATCCGTTGCCAAGTCGCTCGAGGGCCGCCGAAAGGCCGAGGTCATCGAGCTGGAGGTGCCGATGACCGACAACATGACGGCTATCCAGCAGGCTGTCATGGAGTGTGTTGAGGTGAGCGTAGCTGAGCTTCGGAAGAGTAACTCTGGCTCTTTGGACATGGAGGATTGGACGTTGGACAGCGCTCTGCAAAGGAATTTCGACACCATTATCAGGCGTCAGCTCGACCCCGTCTGGCACCGCACGAGCTTCAGGACGCGCCAAATAGTGCGAGACCTATCATTATTACGTCATATCCTCCAGTGAGTATCCCTTGCGAATGATGCTCCGTTGCTGCTAATACCTCAACAGTGCGCTTCTTGCGTATGATGCCGTCGATTTCAACAAGTATCTGGACACTGTTCTCGCTGCCTCTTCCCCGCCGCCCGGATCGACCCGAATGAACCAGTCGCCATGGCTCTTCCTCGATGCTGCTCACACGCTCTTTGAGACAGCCAAGCGCCGTGTCTATGCCGGCAAGCTAAATGACCAAAACAGCACTAACTCCTCCAATGAAGTTCCGGATTCTCTTCGTCCTGTCCTCGAAGAGTTACCCAAGTGGCGTATGCTCGCCGAGGTTTTGGAAGAAATCGAAAGAGACTTCTACTTCAACCCCGTTCCCCAAGATGATTCCAGCGGTGCAATTCTGATCATGTGTGGAGACAACAGCACTTGCCGCCAGTTGCGCGAATATCTGCAAACCATGCATGTAAGACCGGAAGAACAAAAGAACGGCGATGACGACGAGCATAAAGGCCCTTCCGCTGCGTTCATGCTACGAAGGAAGCTACGCAACTATATTAGCTGGAAGCGCGACTTCAGCAAAGTCAGCGCATCATTGTTTGCTGAGAATAACAAAATCATCAACAACGAATCTCGCGGCGGTCAGGCCGGACCAGGGAGAGCACCGCCGAACAAGAGACGGCGTGTCCGTGGTGGAGCGGCAGCTGGCTCTGGACCATCTCGGACTGTCATTGGGGAGATGCAACAGAGCTTTGGTCGTGATGCTCACATGCAGAGCCTCCTCGCAGAACTTCAACCCACAGGAGAAGAAACTCAGCAAAAAGGAGAAATTGCAGCCGACCCCCTTGAGAACATGGAAGATTATTACGAGCTGTACGAGATGAAGGACCTACTCGTAATTCACCCATACGATGGCGACATGGACGAACATGTACTGGAAGAAGTCAGGCCTCGTTACGTCATCATGTATGAGCCGGATGCAGCCTTCATTAGGCGGATAGAAGTCTACCGCAGCTCTCACACCGACCGAAACGTCAGAGTATATTTCATGTACTACGGCGGTTCCGTAGAAGAACAACGCTACCTCAGCGCCGTAAGACGGGAGAAGGATGCTTTCTCGAAGCTGATCCGCGAAAGGGGCAACATGGCTGTCGTCCTCGATAATAACAATATCTCAGATCCGCAGGAAGCCTTCCTCCGCACGGTCAACACGCGTATAGCAGGCGGTGGTCGTCTCGCAGCCACAGCAGATCCTCCAAGAGTCGTTGTCGACGTTCGAGAGTTTCGATCATCGCTTCCGTCACTTATCCACGGCCGAAACATGGTTGTCGTCCCCTGCATGCTCACAGTTGGCGACTATGTTCTCACGCCCAACATTTGTATCGAGCGCAAGAGCGTCCGTGATTTGATCTCTTCCTTCAACAATGGACGTCTCTACAACCAGGCCGAAACTATGCTTCAGCACTACAAAAACCCAATGCTCCTGATCGAATTTGACCAAAACAAGTCTTTTACCCTCGAGCCCTTCGCCGACCTGAGTCAGTCAGCCGCCGCCGCCGCCATGGCCGCGCCAGACCTGCAGGCAAAGATCGTCATGCTGACCATCGCCTTCCCACGCCTGCGCATCATCTGGTCGAGTTCTCCTTACCAAACGGCCGAGATCTTCGAGGAGCTCAAGAAGCAGCAGGACGAGCCCGACCCTGTCAAGGCCGTGCAGATCGGTCTCGAAGATGGCGATGATCCCGAGAGCAGGACATTCAACCAGGCGCCTCAAGATATGCTGCGCATCGTGCCGGGCGTGAGTGGAAACGAGAAGATGTTGCAGCGGATCACGTTTAACGTGGGGAGTATCTTTAAGCTGGCGAACATGACGCAGGAGGCGTTGGATGAGCTCTGTGGGAGAGAGGCAGGCAGGCAGATTTATAGGTTTTTCAACCGGGATGTGGTTGATGATTAGATAAGCGTGGGAGAATAAAGGAGCTGATTTTGCTCAAAACTGCTGTGATGAGAGGATTCTACGCGAAATGCATTTCGAAATGATTAGAGTATGAACTTCGCAAGCCATAAGCCATCTTGCGACGTAGTGTGCCTGAGCGGCCACCACTTATACAATACCATTGAGACTGCTGAGTCATAGCATGCATCTAAGCGTCACTCGTTTGACTCGAAGGTTTTTCGAGATTTCAAGAGGCTGCAAGGTACCAACTCTCCTCCAGCCCTATGCAATCGGCTATGTGAGGATTCCGTCAAGACACAAGTCATCAACGTCTTCAAATCTCTGTTGCCATTCTCAAAATTCCACCAAGCCGGAACCTACATTCATTACGCACGGCATGAGCGGCATACGAGGACCGGCCAGCAAGGCTTCATTGCGCTGGCTGCCCGGGAAGAAGCCTACAATCTTCACCACCAACTATAGCTCAGGCCATCGCATCAGCCGAACATCCCAAGAGGTTCTCGCGGACCCGTCGCATCCGCGGTATTATCAGCTCAACCGAGTCTACGAGACCAAAGACCGCAACTGCCTGTGGTGGGCTCCACAGGTGACACTGGCTGTTTCACCGAAGAGGACGGTCAGGTCGTGGTGCACGCGTAGGCTGAGAGCAGCGTTCAAGGAGGAAATGGCGGCGCGTGGACTGAACGAGCTGGGCCAGCGAGTGCGCGACGGCAAGGTGGTGCCGGGGCCTGCGGCGTTCACGGGGACGCTGCTGATGCAGGCGAACGAGAAGCTGATCACGGCCAAGTATGTGCGGGTGCGCGAGGAGGCTGGCTGGACGGTGGACGCGCTGCTGGCGGCGTTCAAGCGGCCGGAGAAGACGCCGCCTGCGCCCGGAGGCGGGCAGCGCTCCACGCCGCGACCGCGGCCCCAGGGGCGCGAGACGGCGGGGAAAGGCAAGGGCAGGGCGTAGAGCGCGCGCGGATGGGCACCGCGGATTCACAGGCGCAGCATTTGCGCGCTGCCGCAGCGGCGTGAGGTGGGCGGGGCGCGAGGCGGGCGGTGCTTAGTCACGAGCGGCGGACAGGGAAGCGCGGGTACTGGCAACGAGCCACTTGACTACTTCGCAACCACCACGACCGCTGAGAGGCTGTGCTGAGGCCGCGCACGACAACCACGCCGCCGCCGCTCCCCTCCGCCGCCGCCCGCCGTATTCCTACCGCCTGCTCCTCGCACCCGAGCCTGCGCTCTTCTCCCCGGCGCCGCGCGGATAATTCGCGATTGACTGCTTGCACAGGCCCCTCTCTCCTGCTTATGACGCACGCCTGAAATTAGCAGCGACCCGTACGCCGCCGGTGCCCAACCACGTTCTTCCATGTGGACAAATCGCGCCTCCTCAACCCTCTGACCGACCCTCCAACCATGCCTACCATTCTGTCCGACGACGACAAGCAGACGGTCAAGCGGACCGTTCCGAAGGGCTCCAACAAGATCCACGCCGTCGCCGTTGCGAAGCTCTACATCGCCTATCCGAACAGGCAACGATGGACCTACACGGGGCTGCAGGGCGCCGCCGTTCTGGCCAACGATCTCGTGGGAAACACCTTCTGGATTAAGCTGGTCGACATCTCGGTAAGCAGCCTGCGGGTGGCGAGCGGGGCGAGGTAGGGGGAACTGAATGGGTGCCTGCTAACACTGCGCCAGCCCTTGAATCGCGGAGTCATATGGGATCAGGAGATATACGACACCTTCCAGTACAACCAGGACCGCACCTTCTTCCACACCTTCGAGCTCGAGCAATGCCTCGCCGGCCTGTCGTTCGCCGACGAGAAGGAGGCGAAGCAGTTCAAGAAGAAGATGGACGAGCGCGAGAAGAATGCCCACAAGAACACCAAGAACAAGCCCTTTGGCATGGCGGCAGGGACGTCCAATGGCGCGGCGACGAACGGTGGAGGTCACTCGCACGGCTTGCTCGGCAGCATTACGGGCAGCCTGTTCGGCCACAAGCACTCCCACCAGCCCCAGCAGAACCACTCGATCATCCCGCCCAAGGACCTCGCTTCCCCCGCGAGCTCGAGCCCGAACCAGAGCGGCAGGAGCTCTGCCATAGACACGGCCGATCCTTCGTGGCAGCCGCTGCTGAAAGAGCTGATGGAGATGGGCATTACGGAGGACCAGATTGAGGAGAACGCAGACTTCATCAAGATGTATATTGAGCAGAAGAAGGCCAACGAAGCTACGGCAAACGAGAGCAGATCAAGGGCGCCACCACCTCCGCCACCAGGTGCTCCTCCGATGAGCAAGCTTAGCCCTCAGAACACTGGCAGCACCTCAACATCTCGGCGTGGACCGCCCCCAGCCCCACCGCCAACGCGAAGGAAGGGTGCTACTGCCCCACCCCCTCAGCCAACCTCACCTGCTCGGCAGCCATCACCTCCGCCTCAGCCTAGGTTTAGAGCGCCGCCCCCGATTGCTGACGCCGGCAAGTTCGCGCACGCCGCCCCTACACCACCGGCAAGAGCACGTGCCTCCTCGAACGCTGCGAACGCAGCTCCTCCGCCGCCGCCTCGAAAGGCCGAAGAAGACTCAAACCACAAGTTTGGTGTTCCGCCTCCTTTCCCCGGTCAACGGTCTGTGTCCACGCCGGTCCCACCGCCGCCTCCAGCTCGTGGGCCTGTGCCACCACCTCCACCAGCACGAGAATCGCCTTCACCCGCCGCGCCGCCTCCACCTCCGCCTGCGCGTGAGTTACCAACGCTAGCAGCTCCGCCGCCACCTCTTCCCCCGAAGCAACCCATCGCTCCACCATCGCCGGCCGCTGTTCCACCGCCGCCGCCACCTCCTCCGGCGGCCTCAGCCCCTCCCGCGCCACCTCCACCCCCGCCTTCAGCTGCTCGCCCGGTCCCTATTCCTCCGCCAGCAAGTGCAGCACCTCCACCGCCTCCACCCCCACCCGCTGGTGGTGCGCCGCCGCCTCCACCTTTGCCTCCATCAACAGGTGCTCCACCGCCACCTCCTCCGCCACCGCCTGCTCCAGCAGGAGGCGCTCCGCCGCCGCCACCGCCGCCACCGCCCCCAGGACCAGCAGGAGCGCCGCCGCCTCCTCCGCCCCCACCTGGAGGCGCGCCCGCCGCTCCAGCGCCCCCGAAGTTGCCCGCTGGTGGCGACGGCAGAGACAACCTCATGGCCAGTATCCGCGGCGGAGCCAAGCTCAGAAAGGTCTCCGACTCGGAGAAGAAAGACCGCAGTGCGGCAGCTGTGCCTGGCGGCTCGTCTCCTGCTCCTCCGCCGTCTGGAGGCGGCGCGAGCGCCGGCGGTGCCGATGGCGGACTGGCAGGCGCGTTGGCCAGCGCGCTTGCGGCGAGGAAGAGTAAAGTCAGTCATAGTGGTAAGCCTCCGATGATTCCTTGGAAACCTTTCTTTTTCTTCTTTCCGCTAATAAGCGTTTGCAGATGACGAGGACGAAGACGATTGGTGAGCGGCTGGAGGCGTTGAGCACTCTGAAATTGCTGAACTTTTTAATTCATACGCCTCGAGGACTGCAAGAAGGGCCGTGCGTGCGGGGGATGTTGAGCAAGAATTGGAAGGGGGTGGACGGAAGACGAAAGGTAAGGGCCTTGGCTGTCAGCGTGGAGTTATGGTGGTCAGGATGGACGGTTTCGCACATGGATCTCCGGGACACATGGCAAAAGTCGGATAATGTTGATGGCAATTCACACGTGCAGACCGCCTACTTTCAGAGTGGGCGGGCTACTGCGAACCAGCGATGGGCGGAAAAGTCTCTGTGCTGTATGCATGCAGGTTGATGGGACCAGCTTCGACTGATTGCCAAGGAGGACCAACCTACCAATCTTGTTATTTTGCTTTTGTTTGGTATTAACTAGAATTGTCGACACAGAATTGAAGGTTTATTGGTACTTCTGGAGGGCGAAACCCAATGAAGAGAGTTCGAGCAACCGTTACGATCAAAGCATCGGAAGATATTCAGAGTCGAAGCATTTATTCACACAGTTTAGTGCAACATCTGTTTGTCCAGGCCCAGCAGCATGAACGCTTCAACTCCCAATTTGCAATTATTGCAATACTATGCCAACTGACCTCGCTTGAGGCAGAGTCTCCACTCTCGTCACCCATGACGTCAACTGGCCAGCCAGTCAGAAGGCCGCTCTCAAACAGGCAGCCACGACTGCGTGCCAAGACCGCGCTCGCGGGCACACAGCATATATCTTCCTCCCAGCCCCCACCTGCAACGTTTCCTTCTTGTCGTCGTCGCACGCCACGCGCGGCCGCGGCAGCAGCCCTGCCGCCGCCATCCGGCAAGACCCTCATTCAGAGCGCCCTTCAAGCCTTTCCCTCTGCAATGAGTGCGACAACAACCTCCGTCACTTAGATCCCCCGGTTCCTTGCCAGACTTCAAGACGCCGGCAGCAAAATCCGCAACCCGACGCCGCTGCACCCAAGCGGCCGATGACGGTGCCCGTTCCTCAAACCCCTCTCAACTCTTACTCACTCGGAGCGCTCGACAACCCTCTTCTCCGAGCTCGCGACAACCTTCGTCACCTGGATCGCCCGGTTCCACACCAGACTCCTCGATGCCAGCAGCAAAACCCGCAACCTGACAGCGCTGCACCCCTGAGCGCCTTTTGCTAGTATCAGATACTCCATCAGCACCTCGGTACTGCCAGGTTGCGACACCTTTTGCCGCTCCACCTCACATCACCTTTCCACCTTCCTTCCTCACCCTCACTTGAAGCGGTATCCAGATCTTCGCCTTTCAATCTGGCAAGATGCGTCACTTAGACATATCCACCCGGAGTTAAAGCCTGACGCACGACACTCGCAGCAAGTATCGCAGCTTGAGGTCCCATCGACAACCCCTCTGTAGAATGTTCTGCAAGCTAGCGCCCGATGGTCAGTCTTCTTCTTGTGGCACAATGTCACACCGATCGAACTTGCTTGTCAAGAACGATCGTCCAACGGGTCTTCCGCAGGTATTCAACAACTCTGCTTGGGCAGCCAGATTTGCTACTTGGCCTTCTTCTCTGATTGAAGGGAGTTTCACACCCAGTCCGGCAAAGTGATCTCACTAGACTTCGCGGCAGACGTCGAAGCTGTGACAACGCCAGTTGCTCCCTCGCAGCCTCGATCTCAAGACCACAGCCTCTCTCCCTGGTACTGGATCAGGATGCCTCGCACGTTGAATGCGCAACAGGCAGTCAAGATCTCTGCACACAAAAGATCAGCCTTCACCTTCCACATCTTCTTCGCTGTCCTTGGTCTTTGACCTTGGCAGTTGCCGTCATAAGCCTGTTCCTCTTTTCACATCTGCAAACGACATTTGCGACCTTCGAACTCGAGGACATAAGGAATACTCCACTCTGCGAGCTCTGTTGAGCCATTCTTCTCAGAACCTCAGCAGGAACGACCGATGTTCACCCGTCATCGCGAATCCTATTATCGTCAGGAGTTCACTCCAAAGTGAGCGAGCAGAAACCTTAGCCTTCCTGGCTTCAAGTCCATCTGGGCTCGGGATCGGGAGAGTTGCTCTGCGCTCACCTGAGCTAGCGTGCCGCTGGCTCCTCGTCCTAATTCCTGGTGTTCTCTGCTCACCTTGACTTTCTGAGTCGCCGCTAGGGTCAATTGCCCCTGGCGAGCACAAAAGCACAACGATATCCCTTACCTCCTCTTTCCTTTTCTCCACCTTTCCCCATATTCGACAACCTCAACAAACTCTCTCGGCATCAACTCGACTACGGCCAATCCAGGAATCGGCTCGTCACAGGACCGTTTTTGTCGATTTCTCTCTTCCCCGGATTGATCCTCCGGTGACCTCCCCAAAATCTGATGGCGTTCCTGGTGTTCTGCGGAGGCAGGACGGGGTGTGAGGTAGTTTGGATTTCGAGTTATCTCGGCCGCTATGATGGGTCTCACCGGTTCTTGCGGTTTGGTCTTTCCTGCTTCATAGCTCGTTCTGTCTCCTCGGAGCAGATGTCAGCTAGGTTTAGTGATCCTAGGTCAAAATTCACACAGATAAACCCTTTCTCACATTTATTTTTGCCTCGAGTTCTGATCATGTCGTGATCTCAACTCCTCTGTAAAACTCCGCCACGGCCTATGTAAGTCTTTCCCGGCTGTTGGCAAAGATATCCCTTAGAGCTTGCCGAAGCCCCATTGCACCTTGAGGCAAAGTATCCGAACCAACTTCGGAGGTTCTTGTTCACAATCACTGCCGGGTTGCCAGGAAAAATAATCCCAATCCAAGGTGCATGTAGCTGCTTCCTTTCTTTCTAGACATTGCTCCTGTCATACCTTTGTGGCATTGATCGTACAGCCCGAATCCCACTTACGGCACGAGTGATTGAAATGTCAGAATGGATGGCGACGCGAAAGTTCCTGAGGCGGCGCGACGGATGTCTGAGGCAGTGCGACGTTGGTGTGGCCGAGCCGAGCGCCCAAACACAACCTCTTGCTTGGTCCGTCGGCTGCGCAAACAGAGCAATCCTGGATCGGCACTGTGGGCGCGCGTGGTGCTTGCGGCAGTTTCTATCTCTGCCGTGATCACGATAGGCACACCAAAGGAACGCTTTTAAAAAGAAAGAACATCCCTGATACTCTCTCTCCCTCGTGGAACGAACAACACCTCCCTTCCGCAGGAGATGCATGTGAGACCGGAGGCTAAATTCGGGGACTTCCGAACCCCCGTCGTTCCCCTCTTTCTCGCCGAATTAACCCAAGATGGAAATAGGTCAATGCAATCCCCGAAAGTGGGTGAGAGCGTGTTTCACGCCAAGGCCAAAAATAAAAATGTCCCGACCCATGTGAAACCCTAAGTCTCAATGTTGGAGAAGGAAGGGGGGAGGGACGATTCGTGAATTGATTTGAGAAGGTTTCTGAAAAAAGGTGCATGTGATGGTAAGGAAGGTAAAAGGACTCCAGAGTTTCGGAGAGGAAGATCCTTTCATAGGTCAGTTATAAGCGGGTTACATAATTTGACTAAATCGTAAGCTCCCATCATTCGCCGCGAAAGGGACTGGACAAGTCTGGATATTTTGGGTTTGATGAATGGGTTGAGGGGGAAAAGAGAAGAATCAGCAGAGACAGCCCCTCGTATTCAACGCGGTCTAGACCTGCCAAATACGTTCCAGGACGTTGAGCCATTCTACCTCAGCTTTGTTCTGTGGTCCCTCGATTGCACGTGAAGAGTGACGTAGTAATCAAAATCCATTATTGCTTTCATTCCTTCATGAGCCGATTTCCTCTTTTGCACCAGTGTAAAGAAAAAAAGTAGACCCGATTTGAAGCCTTACCACCCCTCGCTTGATTGATTGGATATCATTGGTCTGCTGTCCATTTCCGTCGATTCGTCCCCATTATCGGCCCCGCATAACCATCCTGGGACCCCACAAGCTCCGTCGTGACCTCATCACAACAGCGCGGCGGCACCACCCAGGACGGCAGCGCCCAAAGCCCAAGCGCCGCTGTAGGCGTTGATGGCGGCAGCACCCTGGGAAGAGGTGGCGGTCGCACCGCCGGCGGTAGAGGAAGCGGTGCCGCTGGAGGAGGACGAGGAATCGGACGTCTCGTTGGCGTTGATGGCGTTGTCAAGCGTCTGGGTGGTGACGCCGGAGCTGTTGGTGCAGTGGGAGTTAACCTCGTCGGTGGTGAGCATCTGGGAGGTGATGGTGATGTCGGCGCACTGCCATTCGGAGTTGTGTCAGTTCTTGGATGCCTCCAATGACAAAGCAAGGGCGGAGGAAAACGCACCTGGTACAGTCCGCCGTTGGGATCGCCATTCGTGACGACCTGAATCGTCGCGTTCATGCCCTCGGTCAAGTTGGCGCTGGCCGGGATGGTGATGTCGCTCATGCAGAAGTTGTCCGGGCCGCGCTCGCGGAAGGTCGGGCGCAGGACGATGCTGTAGGCGCTGGCCGGGTCGTTGCCCACGCCCAGCAGCACCTGCACGTTGGCCTCGGTGTGGTGCATCTCCAGCTGGATGGGGGCGCCCGACAGCGGGTAGCTGGTGCGGTTGCTGCTGGGCGTGTTGAAGCCGCCGCATGGGAAGGTGGCGGCGGTGTCGTCGTTGAAGCCGCGCGCGGCCGGCCACTTGAGCAGGAAGTGCGCCGAGGCGAGGGGGAGGACGCTGAGGAGGAAGGCGTTCGCGAGCATGGTTGCGGCGGTAGTTGGTCGGTGTAGAGCAAGGAAGATTGGTAGCGGAGAGAAAGAGCTCGCGGCAGTTGTGGGGAGGGAGAAAGCGGCAAGTGATGGTGGGTGTATAAACAAGTGGAGCTGGGGCCTTAGCCAGGCAAAGATTCACGCGCGACGGAAGCAGCGACGGAGAGCGAGGGCTGGATTGACTGGAGCTTCAATGATAGGCAGCGCCCCCACAGCTTTAAAAGCATTGGCAGAGCTTAAGACACGCTCCGGGTGCCTCCGTCATGGCAGCGGCTGGAAGCTCTTGGAGCTCCCTGGCGGCAGCACGAGTAGCGCACCACATCAGCCGAACAGGCGAGCGCCACGGGGATCCGTGGTCGGCTGGTGCGACGGGGCGCGGCGAGAGTGGAGCGGCGGTGGTGAAGATTGGCGGCGGCATGCTGGCGGATGCGCGCAATTGAGCAGATTATCGGGCGCTAGCTGCAGGTCAGCCGCAGGGGCCAGCGAGCTTGTTCGCAGCCGAGTGTGGAGTCGCACACCGCGATCGCCAGAATGCGCGATCCGCCTTGGAGCCGCAGTGACGTCGGAGCGAAGGCTGCGTGGAGGGAGGCGACGTGAGGATGTCGCGCTCTATTACTGTCGCTACAGGCACGTAGAATACTGTGAGACTCTCTCCCTGGCGCGCGTCAGTGGCGTGGACCCTGACGCCGCGTGCTGCATGTCCGCCGTGAACCGTGACCCCGCGCACCAACGCCCAAACACCTGCCCAAAAACACTGCCCGCCGACCGCTACGCTCAGTGCCCCTCCGCCGACCGCGCATAGCGCCCGAACGCTACCTCGCCCAGAAAGGTGCCGCCGAGGATCGACAGCAGGTAGCCGACGTTCATCGTCATCACCGCCAGCATCCTGCGCGCACCCGCCCGTCAGCGCTCCACCGCGTGCCAATGCAACAGAGTAGCAAACTTACAGCAGGTAGCCCACGCCCGTGATGACCGTGACCATGCCCGCGCGCGGCAGGTCGACCCCGAACCGCCACGGCTGCGCTCCGCTCGCGTGCCGGTGCGCCACCATGACCCGCTCCTCGACGCCGTTCGCGCTCAGCACCGCCGTGCGCGACGAGTCGTCGCGCTCCATCCGCTCGGCTGCGGGCTGCTTGTCGGCCACGACGATGTAGCGTCGCTGCAGCGCCTGTGCCAGCCACCGCTCCTCCAGCAGCTGCTTTGCCGCGAAGAGCCCGCGGAAGACGGCCGCCAGGACGATGAGGAAGATGCAGATGCCCGCGTACTGGCCGACCGTCGACGGCGTGAACGAGTTCGTGTAGAGCGGCGTCGACGCGCTTTTCGTGAAGACCATGGTCATCATGGTCGAGCTGTCCATGCTGTCCATGCTCATGTCCATGGACGTGTCGTGGCGCCGCTGCATTTTGGAGGCCGAGTGGCTGAGATGTTGAGACTTTCGGAGAAGAGCCGGACAGACTGGAGGGGTTGTGCAGAGCTGCTGGCGAGGGCGAGGCGGTCTTGTATCAGAGATGGCGCGGAGGGGGCGCACGTATGCTCCAATTCGCGGGGCTGAGGAGGCGGTTGAGCAGGCGGGTGAAGCTCCCAAGGTCGCAGCAGCTCAATGCGCGCGCCCGGAAGCTGAAGAAGCGCGACGGGGCGGCCGGTTGCGTAGGGCTTGCATCGAAGCTTGCTCGTGGCTGGCCTGCCCGAAACGGCAGCCACCGCCAGAGAGAGTTTGAGAAGGTTTCTGGGCGCGCCATTGGCTGAAACCCGCCAAGGCCCCTCCCGCCCCTCCCGCCACACTCAAGCGCCTGCGCGATCGTCTGCCCCCGGTCCACAATATTACCCGAGTCTGGGCCTGCTTTCCGCTCACCACCACCGCCTGTCTGTCGCAGCAGCTGGCCAAGAACCTCGTGCTGCCCAGCAGACGCGCTTCTCTGCCAGACACCACTCCCCACGCCGCAGGCAAATCAACATGGACATGGACGGCATGGACATGGGCGGCATGGGCGGAATGGACATGGGCGGCATGGGCGGCATGGGCGGAATGGACATGGGCTCCAGTCCCGCCGGCGTGCCCTCTTTGTCCTATCTCCAGCAGATGTACTGGGCCGTCGTCGGCTCCTTCATCGGCCTCGCAACTCTGGTCAACGTCGCAAACCACTTAATCTGCCGCCAGCGGTGAGTTCCAGCGTTGCAATAAGCTCCTCGCCGCGTCGTGCTGATGCATCAGACAGACTGGCCGCTGCCACACGCGGCGACGCCAAACCAGCCAAGCCCAAGGCATTAATCTTGCGCATCAATGCTACCGCAACTGCCATCATCCGGGAAGCGAGTAACGCAACCCTCTCTCCATTCACCTTCAGGGGCCACACCATCCGCCTGCCAACCGTCGGAAAGACGGCCATTGTGGCTGCTAACATCGTCACTCTCCTGGTCCTGTGTTTCTACAAGTTTGACCTGAACGACCTGTGGTCCTTCGAAGACATCGGTTACCGCACTGGCTGCATTTCCGTGGCCCAGCTTCCGCTGATTTTTCTTCTCGCGGGAAAGAACAACATCATCGGCTGGCTGACGGGCTCTAGCTACGAGCGCTTGAACTGGCTCCACCGCTGGGTTGCCCGATGTCTCTTGCTCACAGTCACTATTCACATGGGCTACTGGTTTGCCGACTGGGCGCCCTACAACTACATCGGCAAGAAGGTCCGCACTGATGACATTACTCAGCACGGCATCATTTCTTGGGCCCTCCTTCTGTGGATTGTCATTAGCTCTGTCTCGCCAATCAGGGGTTGGAAGTATGAGTTCTTTGTGATTCAGCACCTTGCCTCTATGGCCATCTTTCTGGCTTTCGTCTATCTGCACATCTCCTCCTGGCCCATGTACATCCGCGTTTATGTATGGATCCCTATCGCCCTCGTCTGCTTCGACCGCTTCGTCCGCAGCATGTGGGTCCTGTACACCAACTTCTCCATCTTCCACCCCAAGCAGCGAAAGTTGGGCCAGATGTCTAGCATCTGGGCCTGCAAAGCCGATTTCGCCCCTCTCGCCCACGACACTACACGCATCACCATCCACAACCCGCCGGTAACCTGGAAGCCTGGCCAGTTCGCCCTGTTGTCGTGTCACACCGTCGTCCCGCTCCAAAGCCACCCTTTCACCATCGCCTCGATCCCCGAAGACGGCAAGATGGAGTTCTACGTCAAGTGCGAGAAGGGTGCAACACAGCGCTTCTTCCGCCACGCCGAGAAACTACACCTGCTCCCCTCCTCGGGCGATCAAAGTGCCAAGTCCAGGAAACCGGTTGCCATCGACGGGCCGTACGGCCGCCTCCGCCCGCTTCGCCAGTTCGATAGCGTCGTACTTCTCGCCGGCGGGACGGGCGCGACGTTCACCGTCCCGCTGCTCCGAGAAATCGTCGCGCACTGGAAGCACGAGAACCGAACCTCTTCCAATCCGCTGAGCATCCCCGGCGGCGCTGTGACCCGTCATGTTCGCTTCGTCTGGGTCGTCAAGTCTCGCGGCCAGCTCAGCTGGTTCGCAGCACAACTTTCGCGTGTTGCAGAAGACGTTGCAGCGCTGCGTGCTACCAACCGGGGTGTTGAGGTCGAGATCAGTGTGTACGTGACGTGCGACCCGTCCTTCACGGACGAGCGCAAGATGGTGCTGTGCAACAGCACGACTCCAGCGCACGGAAGCATCACCACCGGAGACGAGATCGATGAGAAAGAATTGCTCAAGCAGCAGAACGCCGACGGCAGCGTGCGCGTCCGCGAGGTCGAAGACAGCAGCTATGCTTCCTCCCTCTCTTCCACCGACAGCAACGGCGCCAAGCGCACGAAAGACGGCCCCACCTCCTGCGGTCCCAACGGCACATGCTGCTGCCGCCAGACGGCCATCGAGGACGAGAAGCAACAAGACGCCGACGCCATCGAGCCCACCATCTGCACCTGCTGCAGCGGTCGCCGGGACACCGCCGCCACCACCACTCCCAAACCTAAACCGTCCCCGGCCATCACATCCCCAACCTCCACTACCGCTACCAACGCCACATCACCATCACCCTCGTCCTCTCTTTCGGGCCTCCACCTCCACCCTTCAATCACTCTTTTATCCGGCCGCCCCCATCCTCGCACCATCATCCGCCGCTCGCTCGAACGCGCCCTGGGCGAAAGCGGCGTTGTCGTGTGCGGGCCCAAGGCGCTGGCCACCGATGTGAGGGGTGCGGTTGTGGCGTTGAGTGATGAGAGGGCGGTGCACAGGGGCACGGGGGCGCAGGGGATCTATCTGCACGTGGAGCATTTTGGGTTCTAAAAGAGTTGGTGTTTTCGTTTTGGAGTGGATAAAGGGCGAGGATTGTTGGGTGAGGGGAGGTGGGTTGACTGGGCTGCTGTGTGAGGATCTACGAAGGTTAATGATGGATGTGCATTTATTTGGGGCGTTCTTGGCAGGGTCGGGCTAGGGTCGGGCTAGGGAAAGAAGGCAGGTTGATACTAGGGTCATGCGATACCAGGGCAACGTCGTGAAGACTTGTTTGTTAGATGGGAACATAAGGGCATTGATTTGGTTCAAGGGCTGTCATTGAAATAGGCGTCAACCGGAAACTCACATGAGAAATCACGAAGTCACAATAGTTGCGTTGGTGCTCATAAATATCTTGTACTGAGATTCGGAGCCTCCGAGGATGCGATAATTGATGCTGAGTGCGCGTAGTGAATTGAAATGCTGCAACAACAGTAATAGCTCCAGCACAGCGCTGCAAAGCAGGTCGCCGACCGCCCTAGACACGTGAGTCAAGCGCGGAGAAGAAACCTAGCACAAGGTGCGATATCAACCAGCGGTGACGTCAGGCCCGAGGAAAACGATAAGCAGGACCAGACAGGAAGCAACCATGGCAGCACATGCCGCACGTGTGGAGGTTCGATGAGGTAAGCCGCGCCTCAGGCCCATAGGTAGGTCCTCAGGAAAACAACCTGACTGATGGCTTACTAAGTTGTGTGCGTCACCCGCCATGCAGGTACGTCCTTGTGACAGGCCTACTACCTGCGCACGGCCCCCCCAGTGCCTACTATATAAGTCTTGCTCTTCGCCCTCCAACCGTCTTCCTTTCTTCTTCAGCAACTTCTTTTCTTCTTGAGCGACGGCGGCTCAGCTGGCGCGGCCCAATGGCCAGCAGCTAAACGGCCGGGGTGGATGGGGTTCGTGTCCATGTATTCCATGCATTCCGAGCAAAATGGAAGGATATGGACGGCCGGGCTGTGTGTAGTAGCTTCTTGCTCACATAGCTTTGGCCTCTTTTCGTAGCTTTTTATATAACTTTTCCCAGAAAACTTGGTCTTTCTTCCTTTTGCATTGGATGGTTCGTGTCATCAGATCTGATTGAGCTCACCCGTACCTTTTCTTAATCCTCTCTGTCTCTTCACTTCCTTCTTTTTCTCCTTACACGGATTTTCAAACCCCGTTGTCACTCACAAAGTCCACCTTCAATGCTTCTCGCTATGCGCGAGATGATGAAGGAGAGGATTTTACCATGTAAGTAAGAGTATGAGTAGAATTATAATCGATATATAGTAGGAATGCATGTATGTGTTGGAAGCATCAAGCGGCAGAAACGTATTAAAAGTGTTTATTTCGTCTTCTATCGGAGAAAAGATCCCAACGCCAGTTCATCCCCATCCTTTATATGCAAAGTTATTCAGTTTCTCCGAGATCATACACAGCCGTTCACACGCGTAAGCCGATGAAGACCCCATCATCTCCTCCATCTGCACCTCCAATCTCGCACACAGTCAGTCAGTACAATAATTTTTGCAAGAGCCCCATCCAGATCAAGAAAAAAAGAACCCATCCCTCCCCAAACACCAAACCCCCAACCCGATCCAATGCAGTTCTTCAGTGTTTATTCTTTCACTCACACACACACACACCACATCCCCAATTCTAAACCCCCCCACAAGGAAAAAGAAATTGAAAGGAAGGGAAACATCATCAAACCATCCCACTCAACACCAAATCCCTACTACTCCACCCAATCCAAACCCCAAACTCCCCGCCCCTCTGCCCCGTCGTCGGCATGACCCAATTCTGCCTCCGCACATCCCAGTAGCTCAGATCCTTCCTCGTCAGCCCGATCGACACGACCTGCTCGGACCCGTCCTCGCCCTCGGGCGCGAGGTCGAGCTTCTCCCAGCCGCGCAGCACGCGGACGGGGAAGTCGATGACGGTGAGTTGGGAGGTGTAGGCCGGGTCGAAGTGGTCGGGAGGAAGGTCTTCCGGGGAGGTGGAGTTGGTGGTTGAGGAATTGGTGATTGAGGAGTTGGTGGTGAGAAGGGTGCCGTTGATGGTGAGGAAAGGGGAGGTGAGGGTGCCGTTTTCGGAGATGATGCCTTCGGAGGAGGACGAAGGTTTCGTATGACCGTGGCCCTTCACTTCCGGGAAATCCGGGTCGGTCCATTGCTCGGGGTAGGATATGTAGAGCTGTGGGACTGCGTGGCCGCGGATGGGGCTCTTGTTGGAGACGGTGAATGTTACGTTTGCGACGAAGGTGTAGAGGTCTGGGTTGCCGCCGGGACCGCCGCCGGCTTCGGATGGTTTGGAGTGCTTTTTCTTATTGGTGTATGCTGGAGGGTAGGCAGAGTACGGCGTTGGATCCGTGCCGGAGAGACTAGTCAGATAGGGGTAGATGTACTTCTTGAGGCGGCGGAACCCGTCTGGGAACAGCGCCTCCTTGGCCGGAGGGATGGTGTTGTCGAACTCGGGCGGTGCAGGCAGCGTCTTGGGATCTGGACGCGGGGCTGGGAGAAGCGTCTTCTTGGTTGGGTCCACCGTAATCTCCAGGCGTGACATCGCGAATTTGCTGTACGATAAACCATACCCAAACTCGTAGCGTGGAGTGATCCCGTTCTTATCAAAATACCGGTAGTCGAGATAAAGGCCTTCGGTAAAGTTCTGCTGTGGAACCACGCCGTTGGGGTAGTACATGACTTGGCTGTCAGGACCATAGTCGTCGGCATCTTTGGCCACGGTGTAAGGCAGGCGTCCGCTCGGATTCACGTCGCCAAAGATGACGTCCGCAATAGCGTTACCGCTCTCCTGTCCTGGCAAATGCGCGAGAAGTACAGCCTTGACGTTGGGAATGTCGATCCAGTTTTCCAGGACGACAGGGCCAACAGCATGTACGACCACGATGACAGGACTGTCACCGCCTCCACACCGTGCCGCAACAGTCTTGACCAGCTCATCCCCGCCCTTCTGCGAGTACAGGTCGTTCCGGTCGCCCTTGATGCCGTCAAATTCGATGAAGCCTTCGCCAGCATCACTGTTGATGAAAGCAAAGCAAATATCTTGCGCCTCAAGCGCACGCAGTTTGGTTGTGGGTATCTCGTTCGCAGGGAACTCGTGGAGGAGGACCATGTCGCTATCGAGTTCGCGCCTGAGCGCTACCTGGGGCGTAACGAGGTAAGGGTATTCGACGGCTCCGCTACCCCAGCCAGAGGCCAGCGTACCCTCATTGCAGCCACGGTCAACACAGGCGTTAGGGCCCTCGGGATTGCCACGCATGTCCTCGCCATAGATTCCAATTTTCATCTTGAAGTCATCCTTGTTGGAAACGAAGCCGCTCGCAATGCTGTGACCCTGACGCGAGATGGGGAGCGTGTTGTTCTCGTTCTTGACCAGCACCGTTCCTTCGGCGGCGATCCTACGAGCAAGTTTCCCATGAGTTCCGTTCGCCTGAACGTCTACAAACTTGTTCACTTCGCCAGTGGTCTTGTCGTCACTGCCGGGGTGGAGTAAGCCGATTTTTTCTTTGGTCCAAGACGAGAAGTTCGGGCCGCCGCTGCCGTTAGGGGGTGGGAGAGGCCACTTCTCCTTGTCGTCCTGGCCAAGCTGGTACCAAGCTGCCACAATGCGCGTGGCCATGTCGTTCAATCGCTCCATTGGCACGGAAGTGTTCAAGGCCGCCCTGGTCAGTTCGGGACCCCACAGGGACTTGCCATCAGTCCACTTCAGACCGTCTCCGGGCATACTCATGTCCAAACCAGCCAGAGCACTCGCAACACCGCTGCGCTGGGCCAACCAGTCGGACTGCACGAAGCCCTGGAAGCCCAGCTCGTCTTTCAACACGCCATTGAGTAGTTTGCTGTTCTGGCAGGCGTACGAGTTGTTGACCTGGTTGTACGAGCACATCACAGATGCAACGCCAATGCGGATACTGTCTGCGAAGGGCCACGCATAGATCTCATGGAGGGTGCGATCGTCGATGTTGGAGGAGATGGCGTTGGGAGTGCCCCATTCAAACGACTGCCTGAAGTGCTCCTGCTCATTGCCCACGTAGTGCTTCGCCGTGGCCATGACGCCCTCGTCCTGGATGCCCTTGATTGTCCACGCCGCCGCCAGGCCCTGCAGCACCGGGTCGGCGCCAAAGCCCTCCCAATTCCTCCCGCCGGCTGGCAGTCTTCCCAGCGGCCCCATGGCCGGCCCCAGCAGCACGTTTATGCCCTTCATCTTGGCCTCTTGGGCGTGGGCCTGGCCGCGCAGATACATGAGCTCCTTGCTCCAGGTAGCGCCCACGGTGATGCCGGCCGGCCAGGCCGTGGCGTGGTCGGCAAAGCGCAGGCCCAGCGGGCCATCCTGCAGGCACAAGCTGGGGAAGCCGAGGCGCGCAACGGGCCCGGTGTTGCCGACGCAGAGCCCCATCATCCAGCCCACGCCGGTGGTGATGTTGACCTTCTCGACCAGCGTCATGTTGCCGACCAGGAGCGCGGCTTTCCGGTAGGCGTCTGCCCAGGCGGGGTCGGCGCCGCCGCGGGGCGACGGGTACCACGGCGGGCTCTGGCCCTCGAGCGGGCTCGCCTTCCAGGCCCACAGGCCGCCGGCGGCCAGCAGCAGCAGCAGGGCGACGACGAACAGCAGCACCAGCCAGCACCACATGCGCCGGCGCGTCGGCATCAGCACGGCGGCCAGACGGGCCCACGGGCGGCGGTCCCCGGTGCGCCATCGTTCGGCAGGGTAGGCATCGCTGGCGGCGCCGAGCTGCGACTCGGAACGCGGACGTAGGTGGCTTCTCTTGCCGGAGGGGTAGTCGAGCGGGGTGGACTCCTCGTTGAGCGGGTCGAACTCGTCGAGGCCGGCGTCGTCGTCGGACGAGGAGCGGTAGGCGGCGTCGAGCGAGGGGCGCAGGCTGCTGCGGTCGACGGCCGTGTACTTGCCGCGCAGCTCGTAGTCGTCGGGCATGCTAGGCTGGGGATTAGGATTAAGGGCAGTGGAGGGTGTCACCCGGCGAGGCGAGAGAACGCAAGGAGAGCTCCGGGCATGCAGGGCGAGGGCGAGGGAACGGGCGCTCGGCGCTGGGGCGAAGTGGTAAATGTGGAATTTCTGGAGGCGCTCCTTGGCTGGAGTTTCAGGCGGGCTCTTGGCAAGGCTTGGTACGTCAAGACATGTCAAGCTGAGGCGCGCCGAGAAGGCGTCTGCCCCCTCGCGCGTCTCCGGGCGCCCGTCGCGGCAGCCTGAGGGGCTTGCTGCGCTGTTGCACCGCGCCGCGCGCTCAGCCTTGCCGTCGCAGCTGAATCGAATCGCAGCCGCGGCCGAAGCTTGCGCGACTCGCGTTGCTCCCCCCTGGTCTCCCTGCCGATCGGCCGCCTCGCCGGCTGCCTGCCGTGCCTGCCCTTTGTTTCCGCCCGCCATTGGGCCCGCCAGCCCAGGTTGGAAATGAGCAATCTGTTGCTGTGTTCGACAAACCCCCGTCGCGCCCGCGTCTGCCCAGCCAGTGGCAGGCCGCGAGCTGCTGTGCGTGGGTGTCGCGTGCTCGCACCCACGTCAAGATCAACGCGTCCAACTCCGCCAAGCCGTCGCAGGTGTCGAGAGTCGTCAGCTCGCTGACGCACCTGGAAAGACGCGGTGCTGGAAGCCTCGATTCCGGGCGTCATGGGTTTTGGGACAGCTACACGTACGACCTCACCTGCATGAGCGGTGCGTGCCTCGTCTGAGCGAGCCGGATGAAACGGGCAGTCCCCTTTCGGTATGACACCTGTTTTGACGCAGGTGGCAGGCATCCCCCATCCGTGCTCCCTGCGTTTTGTGGCGGCTCTCCAAAATTACCCAAAAAGGCAGGAGGCGAGGAGCATTGAGAGACCAACACACGGCTCCACTTGAGATTCGACGTCGGATCGCCCAGAGTTGCAATAGTTGCGCACGAGGAGCTAAAGCATTCATCAGGATGCGAAATACTAATTTCCTCTGGAATGCTGCAACTCCGCATGGCGCCATGGCTGTTGCACCACCAGCTGAACCGACCTTGTGGTGCTTCGCCGCCGACAAGAAATGCCAAGCTCGAGCAGGCTGATGGGATCCATCCGAGCTAATGCCTGGGCCGCATCTGGGGTCTATACACGCTGGTCAACGTGCGGGCCAGCACGCAATATGATCGACGAGGGACATGGGGTTGAAGCAAGATCCGCACCAGTGCGCAGAAAATCACGATAAGAAAGCTCCGCACAAGCCAGCAATCGCCGTCTCGCTCTATCAGATATCTCTTCTCCTTCCGTACGTGCAGACCAGAGACGAACCGGGGAACTGCAGCCTTCCAAGTCCTCCACACATCGATGATAGGGATATCAAGAACATAAGCCAGGGCCACATCCGTACTCCTCTGCCAAGGAAAAGGGAAAGAAAAGAGACGCTGTCACAACCTGCCCGTTTAGACCGTTTCGATATACCGTCTGAATTCCCAGTCCGTGACCGCCTCGTCCCAAAGTCGGATCTCATGCTCCCTCGTTCCGCAAAAGTGCTCCACGAACTCGTCACCCAGCGCCTCTCTTGCAACGCTGTCGGGCCTCGCCATCGTGGTCGTTGCCTCCTTCAGGCTCTTCGCCAGCCTCTGTCCCTTGTCGTCCGCACCGCCGACGTTCTGGCCCTTCCCAAGCGGCGGGAGGCTGAGCTCCAGCTTCTTCTCCACACCGCGCCATCCGAGTGCCAGAATCGCCGCGAGCACCAGATGAGGGTTCGCGTCCGCACCAGGCACGCGCACCTCGAAACGAGTGGCCTTCGGGCTGGAAGTAGGCGGCGAAATAATACGGATCGATGCCGCACGGTGCTCCAGACCCCACGAGACGGTGACAGGCGCCCAGAAGTTCTCGACCAGACGCTTGTAGCTGTTGATCGTGGGAGCAACGATGGGCATGATGTCGGGCAGGCCCTCAAGCAGACCAGCCAGGAATTGACGGCCGAGATCTGACAGATAGCGCACGTCGGGGTAGGGAGGATTGGGATCCTCGGAGCCGCGGTAGAAGAGATTCTTACCGCTGCTGTCAACCAGCGAGACGTGCATATGGCCGCTGTTTCCGGGGAGGCCGGCCCGCGGCTTCGCCATGAAGCACGGTGTGATGCCGAACTTGGAGCCAAGGGACTTGACCGTGAGCCTGGGGATGGTCAGCTCCAGAGCCTCGATCGACACGGATGATCATGCATACTTGAAGAGCGCGGCTTTGTCCGCCATTGCACTAATCTCACCGAATTCCAGCGCCTAGCGCAGTTCATTAGGGCCAAGTCCCAGAGAAATATGTTTTCAGGGGCGCTTACAGCTTCAAAGACACCAGGCCCACTCTCGGTATGCCAGCCCTCGATGCCGCACCTGAACTTCTCGCACGCATCAAAGATAC
Organism: Neofusicoccum sp. Z2; assembly: GCA_037356115.1. NCBI lineage: Eukaryota > Fungi > Ascomycota > Dothideomycetes > Botryosphaeriales > Botryosphaeriaceae > Neofusicoccum > Neofusicoccum sp. Z2. The sequence continues at coordinate 349,027 of JBAWJY010000003.1, forward strand.
CATAGTAGTATTCCTGGTTGTGCACGGGTCTGGTCAAACTGTAACCAAACATGCCCTCGGTCAGGGACGGAAGCTGGTGGGAAGGATTATCTCTGAGGAAAGCTGCGGTCGACGAGGAGTTGCGCTCGCTGCCGTCGGGGTCGGAAGGGGCCTTGAACTGGTAGAACTCGTACTCCGCTGGAAAAGAACAAGAACCGGCAGTGTTAGCGCCACCACCTCTTCAGACGCAGCAGGTCCAGTAGTCTGCGCATTGTCTGCCCATTGAGGCCTGAAGAAAGCACCTACCTCCAGCCATTGCACCCATGCCATGCTCCCTCAGCTTGTCGACCGTCCTCCGCAGCAGCGATCTGGGGCAAGCGCTCACGCTCTCGTTGGTGTCTGGGTCGAAGAAGCTGACGAGGAAAAAGGGCACGTTGTTCTCCCACGGGATGCGCCTGAAGGAGGACAGGTCGGGCACGGCGATGACGTCGCGGTAGCCATTCTCGGCGTTGCTGATCTTGAGTTCCTTGAAGTAGGTCTGGTCGTGCATGTCCCAGCCAAAGATGACGGAGCAGAAGCCAAAGCCGGCCTCGGCGATGGACAGGAACTTGGACTTAGCCATCAGCTTGCCGCGCAGGATGCCGTCGACGTCGATGCCGCCGACCTTGACGGCGGCATCGTCCTGCAGCAGCTCGGGCAGGCTGGCGACGGTGATTTCGGAGGGCTGCGGCGGCGACATGGTGGGCGACCGGTGGAGAGGCTACGAGCGGAGTCGCGTGCGCTGGGGGAGCGGGGAGGGGAGGAGGTGCGGCGGACGGTGGCTTGGGAGCGCTGGGGGCGCTGGGGCTAGAGACGCGATCGCGGGCATGGCGCGGTGGTTGGTGGGGTGCAGGATAAGGGACGCGGCAGGGCAGCCAAAGCCGCCGCACAGGCGTCCCGCGAGCTTGCGGCGAGAGATGGCCGCGACGAAAACACCAGCTGCAGCGCCACCCCTGTGGCGGCCAAGGTGCAAGCGCGCCGACTGCGCGGCACCGAGCGCGCTGCAGCCGTATGCAGGGCCATTACGCTATGCGAATGCCGTAATTCGCGAGCGCAGACAGGGCCTTTTTGCCTGATGCATCGCTTATCTGGCTCGACCGGCCGTTATCGGCGTGCTCGCCGGCTGCTCCGCGAGTGTCGCACAAACTTTTGTCCCGCCCCAGCAGTCGGTGAAGGCGTCCAGCATTACGTCTTCGTCGCGCCCGCGAGTCAGCGCGCCCGGACGTTCCACCGCCAGAGAGCCCCGCCACCCACGCCGCTACACAACTCGGCCCGACACTGGCCGTGCTCTGCTCCCATCGCGGGGCAGCTTTTCCTTGACTCCTCCAACCTTCAAGCTCTCACACGACCTGGTCTCGCTCTCCATTCGTCCCCCGTCCCTGCCCCAGCCCTTCAACAGAGCCGTCACCATGAGCGCTGAAGCTGGTCGTGGCCGCCTCGCCGGCAAGAACTGCATCGTCACCGGCGCTGCTGGGTAAGCTCCACTTTCTTCATCTCGTCAATATTACGTCTTTCGAGCCCCTCCACAGGGCTCGTGGCTCAATCAACTCCGTGGCGATGCCTCTGCCCAAGTTTGAGGTCGTCTGGATAAGCGGTCCGGAAGAGCAGCACGGTTCTCGTGGAAAGCCATTTCATCTTTATATTTCTCACCTGATCTCTCTCCATTATCTTAAAACTTGTAATTTCAGCTTCTTTTTTCCCATTGAAGACAGCTCCAAAGATGCATCAATCACGTAGCTCGCCATTTCGAACACCTGCTCACAGACTCCCAGTGGCATTGGTCTGGAGACCACCATCCTCTTCGCCCGTGAGGGCGCCAAGGTCCTGATGTCCGACATCTCGGCCCCGGCGCTCGAGAAGGGTCTGGCCAAGGCCAAGGAGCTCGCCCCCGCCGGCGCCCACATCGAGACCAAGGTCGTCGACGTCTCCAAGGAGGAGTCGGTCAAGGCGATGGTCGAGCACGTGGACGCGTGGGGCGGCGTGGACGTCATCTTCAACAACGCGGGCATCATGCACGCCGACGACGCCGACGCCGTCGACACGCCCGAGAAGATCTGGGACCTGACCCAGAACATCAACGTCAAGGGCGTGTGGTTCGGCAGCAAGCACGCCGTGCTGAGCTTCCGCCGCCACGGCAAGAAGAAGGGCTCCGTCATCAACACCGCCTCCGTCGTTGCCCTCGTCGGCTCTGCCACCCCGCAGCTGGCATACACCGCTTCCAAGGGTGCCGTCCTGGCCATGACCCGCGAGCTTGCCATCGTCCACGCCAGGGAGGGCTACCGCTTCAACTCCCTGTGCCCTGCTCCCCTCAAGTGAGTTTTCTCTTTCTCCCGAGTTTCCCCTGAAATGACGTGAACACTAACGAAATCTCCCACGCAGCACCCCTCTCCTCCAGGACTGGCTCGGTGATGACAAGGCCAAGCGCCACCGCCGTGAGGTTCACTTCCCCACCGGCCGCTTCGGCGAGGCGATCGAGCAGGCCCAGGCTGTCGTCTTCCTTGCCAGTGACGAGGCCAGCTTCGTCAACGGCACCGACTTCGTTGTCGACGGAGGCATGACCAAGGTCAGCTACCATCAGAAAAGCAAACCCCCACAGAAGACCTCTTACGCTGACTCCTTCCCCCCTCTAGGCCTACGTCACCCCCGAGGGCCCCGCTGCTCCGGCTCCCCAGAACCTTGCCTCTGGCAGGTAAATTTGTCTGACAGGAACCTGAAAGTGCTTGATAGCTGGACAAGTGTGGTGTCTTTAATGTGCTATTCGGTTGTTGCGGCGCTGCCGAGTATCGATCCTGTTAAACTCTGATCCCCCAGGCGTTGCAATAGATGGAGGGGCATGAATTGAACCTTTTGGATTGAATGAAAACAAATAACACCTCATTGAACTCTTCGTTGTGTGGCTGTGAACTCCATATGTGAAATTAGGATCTTTCATCTATCATATTTGTACAAAAAACTTATACATCTCATACAGAGAACTCAAGTGGCTGTTGTATTACCACCAAAGCCAACAGACCTCCACGTCCCTCCTACAACTTCCATAGCCAGACTCATCCATCTCCCACTCACGTCTCAAATCCCAACCACCCGCCTCAACCCCTTCACCCTCCTCCCCAAACTCTCCCCATACCCCAACTCCACAACCCCACTCGCAACCTCCCACGCCCTCCCCGCATTCCCAACCGGCAACCTCAGCTCAGGCGGGATCCCCGTCTCGATGAGCCCAGGCCACCTATCCCTACAGACAGCCTTCGTATTGCACAGCGCCCTCAACCCCTCCTCGCCTGCAAACCTGCCGTACCCGGAGCCCTTGACGCCGCCGAACGGCAGCTGCACGGCGTAGTAGACGGCGAAGTCGTTGACCGACACCATCCCGCTCTCGACGTTGTCGACAACGTACTCGAGGTCGCGGGCGGCGCGGCCGAAGACCGAAGCGCCTAGGCCGTACTCGGTGCTGTTGGCGATGGTGACGGCATCGGCGACCGAGGATGCCCGCATGAGCAGGAAGATGGGCGCGAAGCATTCGTGCTGCGCGATGCGCATGGCCGGAGTGACGTTGGCGAGGAGCGTGGGCGCGAAGTAGTGGCCCCGCGGGTGGTCCGGGTGGGAGTATGCGCTCCCGCCGGCTAGCAGCTGTGCGCCTTGCGAGACGGCTTCTTGGATCAGGGCTTCGAGGGCGGGGAAGGAGGCGGCGGAAATGCTGGCGCCGACGTCGACGGCGGCGGTGCTGTTGTTGTTGTTGTTGTTGGACGAAGAGGCTTCGAGGGACAGGGCGGAGCCGGAGCGGAGGGCGCGGATGCGCGGGGTGAGGAAGGCGAGGAGTTTTTCGTAGGCGTGGGGAAGGGCGATGACGCGTTCGATGCCGATGCAGTTTTGGCCTGCGGCTTGGAAGACGCCGCGGAGGAGGATGTGTCCGACTTTTTCGAGATTGCGGACGTCGTCGAGGATTATGGCGGCGTCTTTGCCGCCTAGCTCGACGCAGACGGGGATCAGGGCTCTGGCGGCAGATTCGCAGACTTTGTGGGCGACAGGCCGGGAGCCGATGAAGGTGAGGTGCGAGATGCCTGGGTGTGAGGTGAAGTGGCCGGCTACTTCGGGCCAGGTCACGATCGATTGGACGAGGTCGGCGGCGTAGGAATAGCCGCAGGCTTCGAGCGCGCCGTGGACGATGCGGGTGAAGTATTTAGAGGACCAGGCAGTCTGCTCGGAGACCTTGACGATGACCGCATTACCGGAGAACAATGCAGATATTATGGGGCCGACAAGGTTGTGGAACTATAAAAAAAATCAGAGAGGGAGACTGGTGCATCGAGTTCAGGAGGTGCGTACCGGATAACTGAGAAAGAACAGTTGGTCAGAGCCCATACTCTATGCTGGGGAAGGGAGAAGACTTACTTCCAGCTCACACATGCTGCAACTATGCCCAGAGGCTCCCATCTGACTTCATTTTTCTTGTACATCATTAAAAAGTTGGTGGGCCGGCTCTCAGGCTTCAGCGCCTTCTCTCCATGGTCGATAGTCCACTTGAGCTTCTCAGCCGTCACGAGTATCTCGCCGAAACTGGAGTCGACGCGAGTCTTGCCGCTGTCCAGACAAGCCACAGTAGAGATAGTCTTCTGGTTCTCGAGAACGAACCTGTCATGATCGCAGAGCTCTCAGCCAAGCGATCTCCCAAATTGCCTGGGATGGGTATACGCACTTGAGCATAGTCTTCAGCACCTGCCTCCGCTCGGCGAAGGTCGTGCTCTTCCATTGCTTCTGCGCCGCTTTCGCCCTCGCAACCGCACTGTCAATGTCCTTCTCGGAGGCCGGGGTGATCTGATCGAGGAACTGTCCGGTCGCGGGGGCGTAGCATTGGAGGTCGTTGGAGCCAGCAATCTGCACAGAACGCGAGGGATTAGCGCGGTACGTTCGCAGCAGCTATGCAGGTGCGACGAACCTTCAAGGAGGGCGCATCAAGCAGCCTCCCCTTGTAGCCAGGAAGGCATTGCTCCGGTGGTTCGACCTTGTAGTTGACGGCGGCTTCGGGGTCGTAGGAGTACCAGGCCAGGAAAAAGAGGGCCGTCAGAGCTGAAGCGGCGATGACGACGTACGCTTGAGGGTCGCTGAGGCTGCCAGCGAGCGTTGCGGTGTCCATTGGCGGGTTGGTGGTGCGACCGGCGCGGGCTCGAGTGCACGATCAAGGAGCTGCGGTGTCGGCAGACGCGCCGCGCGAGCGGACTTTGCTGCCGTGGTGCGAGAACAGCTGACCGCTGCGCGGCAACCACTTTTGTCTCGGCCACACTGCCGCAGTAATCCTCGACCGATGTACATGCATTTTGCTACATTCACCAATACTCTCCGCACGCGACAATCCGCTCAGCATCGTACATTCGACTCCCGTTTCCCACAATCAACGCTATGCATCTCGCTGCACATGCAATTCACGAAGCACAGTATGGGTATTTTCGCTCCCTGAACCAGCAATCGCAACTCTCAAGAACGCACCGACTCCAGAAGCAAGGATGACTTGGAAAATACCGTCCACCCAATCCCCTTCCCCTCGTGCTCACGCTTCCTCAACCTTAACCCGCTTCGAAGTGTGAGGCTTGAACCTGGCCAAAAGCTGCTCTGCGCCTCCCACGTCCTCATCATCCGAGATCTCTATGACCGTCGCCGGCACCCGCTTCTTGTTTTGTTCCGGTGCCTTTTCTGCGGATCCCCGTCTGGGCTGCTCCTGGGCAGGTGCAGGTTCTGCCATGGTTTGTCTTACCGTTCCCGAGGCGGGTGTCCTTGCAAAACTCTCGGCATTGGAACTAGTGCCTGAGGTGGTAAAGCGGGCAAGCCGCTTCTTCTTGATTCCGCTGGCAGGAACTTCGTGGGCCGCTAGCTCATCTTGAGCCGAATGAAGTCGTTCATCTGCAGGAGGATGAAGCCGTGCATCAACCGTTCGTTGCAGCTGTGCTCTGGCGCTAGTGTCAATAGGCGTCGATGATGGTACTGAAGGCTGCGTAGCTGCGTGGCTTGGAGGTCGACTAGCCGCCAAGATTGTCCCGAACATGTTTTGTTGCGTGCTCGGAGGGTTTTGGATGTGGTTTACTTGAGTGTTGAGAAAGGGTGAGGAGATGTTCCCGTATCCACGTGCTACACCATCTGAGGGCTGTGGTGGAGGTCTACCATCAACCACATATATAGGACCGGGAATTAGACTTCGAAGCCTTGCTGATATGACTGGTGGTCCCGCACGTTGATGATTTGAAGGTACTTGTATCCTAGGAGGCATGGATGGCACCGGGTCCGGCCTCGTCTCTTCTACGAATTTGCCTTCAGCGTCTGTCCGAATGTAATGCGTCTGATGTGGATGGAGAGGTTTCAGGGTCTCCATAAACGCCCATGCGACGGACCAAGTGTCCTTGTTCATGCGCAGATCCCTCAGATACTGCCTCAGACATAGACGCATTCTCCTTATACTCTCAAGTAGAGATGCGTCGTCGTTTTCTTCCATGAACATCGATATAAGCACCGAGGTCGCGACCATTTCAAAAGGAGAAAACAGCTTGGCATACTGATAACCGTTATCCAGGAATGTCTGCGGGTCCTTATCTACCAGGTCCTGAAACTTGGTAAACGTTCGCCGAAGAAGGTCCCTGGTCTCCGGGTTGTAGTCTTTTCTGTTTTTGAAGAGTGCATTGATGGTGTTTGCTGGGGTCTTGAAAACGGGCTTTCCATTAGCCTGGCTGGCTCTTCGGACCTCGATAATTTGCCCAAAAGACACAAGGATGTTATTGAAGCCAGCCGAGCGTTTGATAGCAGAGAGCTCAATGACGCGCGGGAAGTCGTTTTCATAAACTTTTGCGAATTCCTGCCAAGGTCCGGTGGTAGCGCGGGCTTTCTCTGCATTGGATAGCTGGACGCCTTTCTGAACTCGGGAGAACAGGTCCTCTTCCTGGGCAGGCTGGAGATTGGGATATTCGTAGCAGATGAACTTCCTTTCCCGGAACTCTTCTTTGACCTTGTCAGGCAGGACGCGACGTATCTGTTTGCCGTCATGGTCGGTTGGTTTGGTGTAGTACCTGCATTACCAAAAGCGTCAAGAGAGAGCAGAAAGTAGACAATCGCGGGGCATACCAAACGCCACCTCGCCGGTCGTGGCAACCAATCTTGCCTGCCATGAAAGCTTTGACTGACGACAGGCGTTGTTTGCCATCAACGCACACCCGTTTGATTCGTGCAGAGCCGTCGCTGTCTCGAACGATCTGGCGATTGAAAATAATGGGCGGAATGTAATAGTTTTCTACACACGGCCCGTTCAGCAGCGAATTGAAAGGAGCACACGACGCTTGGCTCACCGATTATGGAATCGATCAAACCCATCATGCGCGGACGATTCCATACAACATCGCGTTGATACTCGGGATTGAGATCAACAGCCTCCGTCTCCAGGAGGTCTACGGTGACGCAATGTGAACAAGTATCAATACTGAGGATTAGAGATGACATACTCATGAGCTCCTGAAGAGAGCGGTTCTCAATCCGCGCGGCAGACAAGCTGGGTTTTGCCTCGAATGAACGCAGAGGTGTTTCACCCTCACTCTCAGTTGCGGATTCCGAGTCGCTTTCTTCCTTGATGTGCATGTCTTGAACCGGTGGCCCCGGGCTACTGCTGCTGGCCGTGCTGATGTCGCGTTGGAACGGGACGCGCGTACCATCTTCTTCCGGATGAGCGCCATTGTCCGGAGTTTGGTTGGACGAGGTGAGTTTAGCCGACGTTGGGGGTGGCAGCGACATAGCTTGCTTTAATGATGGAAGGATTCCAGGAGTATTAGTAGGAATGCGCGCCTCTCTTGGCACCATTAACCAAGGTTGGGCTAGACTGGTCTCTTCCGTTGCAAATGCCCTGAATCGGGTCAGAGGAGAACGAAAGTCAAAATAAGCGGAGAAGCGACAGCGCAGAAAGAGAAGCAGCGCCGTAGCAAGTCATCCGTCGACTAGCGAGGACGCTAGTGCAGATGTGGCTTAGACCCTATAGACAGATGTTGAAAGGTCCTCCTAAGCTAAGTGCCATTAACTGGTCTCATGTATAGTTGCACAAGCTCCTTTGTCGTCAAGTTATACGGAATAATGTCCGTCTGTGCTTTTTTTATAGCCTCTCTGCTATAAGCCTGCCCGTATTCTACCTCGCTACTGTCAAAGACCGTCAGTATTTAGGATTTGGCAGCTGCGGAGGATTCCGCTGCCGCTAGATTGCTTAGGTATGTTGCGTCCGGAGCAAGCTCCGATTACAAATGCAGGGCGCGGGGAGCATAAAGACACAAACAGACGACCCCATTGCTTACGGATCCTCTCTCCTTACATTTATACGCAAAACTTCCTCGGGTCATAGCGAATTACCTTTCATCCTCCTCTTCTTTCGGTTGCACGGTGCCAAGACCGCCCCGAAGTCAACAATCCAAGCCGCAACCATGCCGTCCAGGCAGAGCGATGTCCCATACATCCTGGAGCGTGGCCTACCAAACGCGGTTAAATATGATCTCTCCGTTCCAGACATCGTGACGATCACGCTCCCTCCAGACTCCATATGGTCAAGCGGTCTTCACTGGCACGAGAAGCATGTGGAATACCTTCGCGTGGTCAAGGGAGCCGTGCGTGTGCGACTTGAAAACACCGTGCAAATAGTCACTGCAGAGGGCGGAGAAGGAAAGAATACGGAGATCAGAATTAGCAAGAACATGCGCCACGAATGGAGTCGAGCGGAGCCTGATGGGGAAGAAGTTGTCGTGATTGAAAGAACCGAGCCACAGGATGGCGAAAAGGCAATATTCTTCTGGAACCTGAATGGAGTCATCTTGGACGCCCAAGCGCAGTTGGGTAACTCGACGGAACAGATATTCCAACAACCGCGTCGAGCTGAAACCATCGGGCGGTTGAAATCGCGACTGGAGAGCCTCTTGACCGAAATTCGAGTAACACTGAGCCTGTTTGTGATCTTTCATGCGTTGGACAATTTCCCCGTCTTTCTTGACATTTCCGGAGCAAAAGCAACCAGTTCCCCGGCTTTGGCAAACCTCGCAGCGAAAGTTTTTCCAACTGGGCCAACAAGGTTCGCCGAATGGTTTGCAACTCATCTACTCCTCGACATGTCGGCCGTACTCGCCCGGATATGGGGAATAGAGCCAGTGAGTAGGACGTACACACCGGACGATGCTTTCCGGAGATGGAACCGCAGGGAAGCTGGCCAGCATAAACGTGACTGAGGAAAGACGCCCAGTGGTTACAGGGTTCAGGGATTAGAGTGCTTGACGTGAAGTTTGTTCGCCAGGCGAAGGCAGCCAGTATACTACTCATCATCGTTGGCCAATCAAAGTCCCCAAGCCGAGGGTCTCTGCGATAATAAAGCACTTCAGACAGTCGCTCGGGAAAGACGAACGGATGCGACAGAAGTGGATGACGTGAAGATGAAAACACGGGCTCCAGCTCCACAGCCTCGGGTCGCGGTCGCCCGGCAGGTGCGCTTAAGTGTCCAGCATGGGGAATGCAAGAGATGATGCAAGGAATTGTAGGGGAGGCATGTCTTCGCGGCTGTGGGGTACAGCCAGTGACGATCCACGACGGCGGCGCGGATCATTGCTTAACCCAACCCTAGGCACATTCCCGTCGCGATGTCCCGCGGCTGGCAGAGCGTGTCGGTAGTTGGCACAGTTGTGTCGGGAGCGATAAATGACTGCTAATGCCTCGGGGGGTGCGTTCGCCAAGCGCGGCTCGGATGACATCACCACGAGCTGCGGGGCTCTGACCTGACGAAAGCGCCGACGCTTTGCTCCGAAACACGCTCCCCGCCATGCGCTGCTTCCTCTCCACCACCGCGCGCCTCATCCGAACAACCCAATTCCGCCCGTCCGTCTGCGTTTCATCTCCCCTCCCAAAGTCTCTCCCCCTCCCGTCCAGATACGCCTGCACAATGGCTTCTCAGCACTCCCACGCCTGTGAGCTCCACCCCACCTTCCACGCCCTTCCATGTCTGTCGAAGCTCACCATCCGTCCAGGCTGTACCATCCCGCCCGTCGTCAGCGAGGGCTACCAGCCCAAGGGCGACTACATCACCGTCGATGGCCTGAAGACCTGTACGTTTTTCACTGCCGGCAACGCCCCCAAACAACATCCCTCTGCGCCAATCTTTTTAACTCACACATGCAATCTAGACCGCACCGGCCCCTCTGACGCCAAGCATGCCATCCTGATCATCTACGACATCTTCGGTTTCTTCCCCCAGACCCTCCAGGGCGCCGACATCCTCGCTACGTCCGACAAGGAGCGATCATACCAGGTCTTCATCCCCGACTTCTTCGAGGGCAAGCCTGCCGACATTTCCTGGTACCCGCCGGACAACGAGGAGAAGGGCAAGAAGCTGGGAGACTTCTTCGCTGGCCCGGCCGCCCCGGCCAAGACTGTTGCCCGCATCCCCAAGGTTGTCGATGACATCAACAGCAAGGTCAGCGGTATCCAGAGCTGGGGCCTTCTCGGCTTCTGCTGGGGTGGAAAGGTATGCTCCGATTTCGGTTTGCAGGTGAATCCCATGTGTCTGACGAAACCACAGGTTACCAACCTCTCTTCCACCGAGGGCACTAAGTTCAAGGCCGCCGTCTCCGCCCACCCAGCTATGGTCGACCCCAACGACGCTCCCAATGTCACCATTCCCTACCTGATGCTGCCCTCCAAGGATGAGGACAAGGATGCTGTCGCGAAGTGGGAGCAGAACCTGAAGGTCAAGCACCACGTGGAGCACTTCCCTGACCAGATTCACGGCTTCATGGCTGCTCGGTAAGACCCAAGAACCAATAACATCACGGCTGAACTGTATTCCTAACGGCATGGCAGTTCCAACTTGAGTGACGCCCGTGTCAAGGAAGAGTACGAGCGCGGCTACAAGACTGTCCTTTCTTGGTTCCACGAGAACTTGTAAGCGCTCGATTTCGCTTTCTGTATGAGGGTGAAGCCACGGTACGCTTATAGTATCTCTTTATTGCGTGATGAGGAAATATTTCGGAACACAGTCTGACAGCTGACTAGGAACAACAACACCTCCAAAATCTAGATTATGAGAATGACACTTGACGACAATGATATCTGACCCAACAATGGTCTAGTCTGAAATTAGGAATAGCAAATCGATTCTCCTGTCAAAACTGTTTTCACCGCTTAACTGTTTCCGAAATCACCATTTCATGTGTCTCAAGCGCTTTTCTCCGTTGTGCCGATGATCAATCCTTTGCGACCCATTGTAAAACAACATCCGACTGGTCTCATTCGAAGCATGCCTTAGTTTAGCAGTTATTTATTGAATCACAGGGCTACACGGGAGACGTTATTTCCGCCAGAATATATCAACAGGACGCTTGAAAGGTGAGGACTGTCACTATCATATTCGAATACCGTAGAGTTTCTAAGGAGACAACCTAAAAGGGTTTTTTCCGTCACTCAATCGGCCGTCAGAAAGTGAGTCGACTTTTCTTTTACGATGTTTTCCAGGTGTATCCAGCCCTCTCTGGCCGAGTAGCTTATCTTCGTCTTTGCTTTCAATTCCCTTTCGCTTTTAATGTATCTCAATCACCTCTAATGAACCGCAAATCGCTGTTTGAGACTGTCAAGTTGAGACTTTCAATAGATAACGGACCCCAAGTTGCATCAACGTCTCCTACAGAGCAGCCGATACGGAAGGCATTATTCTGCTCGTATCTCTTCAATTACATCTGACTCTTGGTCAGCTACTACAGAGCTTGAGCATCCACAGTCCACGAAGTGCTCATATATTGCTACCCGATAGTGCTTCCATTTTTCCTCCCTTGTGCTTATAACCCATACGAGGAATCTCAACCAACTGCTCAACCCAAGTTTCCGAGGCACGGAACACCCAGGAAACCAACACGACCATATCTGTTTACTCAATACGATTGACGCCCCGGGTTCCACTCTTTTCGAAGAATCTTTCGGAAAACATGTGTTGTTGCTGAAAACATGATTCTGCTCTCACATCCGAAAGTGCGCCGCGCCAATAGTTGTATGAAGCTCATTTGATTTAATCCTAGACTCCGTAGACGCTTTTGGAGAGTCAACCATAATATGCACCGTCTTATTTGAGTGCAAATCGAGCGACTCAACTTTCAGAACGAGACTCGTTAAATTTTACTTGATTCCGGCAAAGACCAGACGCGTTGTCTCACCCGTTTTTAGCCGTTCCAAGCTTGCGATCGAGCTCAATTTAGGATTAGGGAAAGTAAGAAAAAGAGAAGTCTGAAGGAAACCTCAGACAGTTGCACTGTTAGTATAGTTCTCGCTCGTTGAAAACTACTCCTGGTGTCATCTCTAACTAAGTTGCATCTTAGCGTTGCTGTGGGCTAACCCACCCGCCAAAAAAAGAAATTTCACCCCAATCCTATGTAGTGGAATGATGAGGGACAGGGTAGATTGGTCAGGGAGGTATGCCAATGTCCCAGGGCAGTGGATAAAGCCATCATTAGCCTATTTCTACTGACATCCGCAATCGCGTGTCGATGATGGCCTTCAACAAAAGGGATGAAGTCTTGGAGATGACCGCAGGCCAGTCGAAGATCCTTTTCTCACGTCGAGACAAAACAGCATACCCAGTGCTAAATATGGCAGTGGAATAATCCCTCCCATCAGCAGCCCACTTAGTAATAAAGTTTATCCAGAGACAGCTAGCAGACTTCATCTCTGCCAGCGGTCATAACGCGCTCAACTAGCATCCATTCACAACTAATAGATCTCGTGGCCCCCTAATGTAAGTAAGTAATGTATTTGTTGTTCTAAAGGTCGTGACATGTCTTCCACCGCATGCGGAATTCATGTTGCGGCAGCTTGTACTTTAGTCGCCGGGCTTGAATTGAAGTGCTCCCAACATGTAAGCCCTATGAATCACGCCTAAACATCGCCTAGCAGATATAACCCCAGAAGACACCAACAAACGAAGAAGTACAGTTCATCGATAACTGCACCTTCACTCACCAAGTCTTGGCCTCGACGGGTAACACATTCGTTCCAGGAAGGGAACCTCTACACTTTACCTCTTCCAAAAGCCCGACTCACCGTCCACCATCCCCCTCAAGCAAAACATCAATGTGTCACAAAAAGACCTTCACCTTCAACTGTGGTGGGCGCGTCGCCACGCTCGAGCCCCGCGGACATGCGGGCTGCTACCTTGCACAGCACGACCGCTTCTTCGGCTGCTACGCCCGCCCCGACAACATCTACTCGATCCTCAAATTGTGAGCCGGCCCGTCCAACTTCCCGGACGGATGCTGCACGCCCTTCTCGCCCTGGCCCGAAGACGAAGAGTCCCCGGCGACGTCGACCCAAGACGCTGCTGCTGCGCCTGCATCCCGCCCCGCAGCAGCATCCACAACAACCCGGACCGATGAGTCGTCGTCCGCAGCAAAACCACCCATCGTCATCTCCAGAGCCGGCAACACCACCACCACCACCACCACCTCCCTCTAGCCCACCAAAACATCCCCCCTCCTCTCCCACAAACGACACCATCCTCACCCTCACCGACCTGCTCCGTTGGCGCACCTCGAAGGAAGACGGACGCTTCACCATGGTCACCGGTCCCTCCTCCTCCCTCAACGCCTCTGCAACCCTTCCTGCGCTGAGCTGGTGGTTGGTAGTCTTCGAGACGGCGAGGAGGACGGTTTTGGTGTTCGGTGATGGTGTGGAGGAAGGAGGGGGTGGTGAGCTGGTGATAGTGGTGGGGGGAAGTTGGTGAGGAGTGAGTGAGGTGAGGGGTTATGGGCTTTGTGCTTGGTGTTTTAGGGAGGAGGAGAGGTGGCGGTGATCTTGGAAATTCTGGGAAAGCTGGGATGGTATAAGAGCAGGGGACGGGGAAGGGAAAGGGAAAGGATAGAGCAGCGAACTGGTGATCTAGGCTTCTTTCCTTTGATTTTGGCTTGGTGTTACAAGGAAGTGTAGGGGGGCTTTTTCGGACGGACAGTTTGAGCTACGGGGGGCTTGGCGATAGGGGAGGTAGTCTGAGGTGTTTAGGATGGCGCTAAGTAGACTTAGGTGTTTAGGATAGCGCTAGGTAGTCCTGAGGGAGGGGGAGCGAGAATGCAGACTTCGTGGTTTCGGGCGGGTTTCTCCTATTCTTTCCTTCACGGCGGCGGCGGAAGGCTGGCTGCGGCAAGGCGGACGCTGACGCGCGTTTTCTCGGAAGATTGCGAACCAATGGTAACAGATGGTCGGGGGTTGATACGTAGGGCGTTCCAGGGTTGTTCCTCCTCTCTCTCCACCACCAAATCTATCTCAATCCGGGGGCCGAGGCTTCCGCGAGCAGGGAAACCCGGATGGCGGCGCGGGATGCCCGAAAAAAACAAGTTCGTAGCACAATCATTCCCTATGTCGTGCATCGGAGGGCGCGCCTCCGTGCTCGTACCTGACGAAAGTGTAAAACACGCGATGCGAATGGATGATGCTTGATTGTCGGATCTATCTTTGCGCAGCGGTACCTATCTGGCCGGGGATGCCGCTCGCTGCTGGGCCAGCGTGAGCGGGCATGCCTGTCTATAGGCATAAAAACCCGTTCTGGGCTACGTACATCTGTGTCGAACGACCGTTCCCCTTGCGTACGCGTACCGATAGGAGTGTATCCTCGCTCTATGTCTACGGGAATGTCCCCGACTCCGGATGCGGTGTTCCGGAGGATTGTGATCAGTCGCGAGTGTGCGCTCCCTGCGGCTGCTGATTGGCGGCGCCACGCCGCTTGGCGCGTCTTGACTGGAAATCCTCCGAGTTCATGTCAGGAGAAGCAGCCGGCAGCAGCAGCGACTCGAACGATGCGGGGGCGAGTGTCCTGCATAGCGGGCTCGACGGCGCGCAAGGGCGGCACGGGCAGGAGAGGACGTGCTGCGACCCAAGGAACCAAGAGTCCGCCCCCAAATGCGCGATATTCCCCAGAACATGGCCTACACCAAACGCTCGCTCAATTCGAGACAGCACGCAGGACAACGAGCAGACACGGCGCAAATACGACCTGTCTCAAACTGGGGTTGTGTCGGCTGGCAGAGATAGGCCGGACGAACACAGACACTATTGGCTCCCCAGGCGTCTCCTCCCCTTGATCCGACGTCCGTCCCTCCGTGTTTTCCACGGCCCCCAAGTCTTTTATCACGCACTTCCCATTTTGAAGCACAGGACGAGATATCTCACGCCAGATCATCCAAAACAGACTTCCCAATCGGTTCACCGCTCAGAGGGCCAGGACTGGCCCGATTATTGCCCGATGACGAATTGGCCATGGGGGCAGACGGTCCTGACATGGCGGCTTGCCGAACCGCCAGTGGCTTGACCATAACCGCGTCGATCTTAAGGACAGCGACTCAGGGCAGGGCTGGTGACCGATTCGGCAGACTGACGATCGCATTGCCGCGGAGGCCTGCGGGAGGACGTGCGAAACGGGGGAGGGGGTAGCAAAAGAAAGCAAGACAGGGCGACGAGTGGGAAGCGGAGGAGCGCGAGACGGAGACACAGAGACAGAGACAGAGCTGGGGAGCACGGAGAAACGGAGAGCGGAGAAGGAAAGGACGCCAGAGGGGGGCAGCAGGGAGCCACACGATGCAGCCGCGAGGAGCACGGAGGAGAGGAGAGCAGGAGCGAAGCTGCGAGGCGCGCTCTTGGAGGCTTTTCCTCGGACCGGGTCGACGACGTCGTCTCTGCCAGGAGCAGCAGCATGGTGTATAGGGGCACTGCCCAATCGGTCGCCACGTGCATGATCGCCGTGGTATATGGGCCGGCGGGTGCTTAGCGGGCGCGCCGTAAATGAAAATGAAACATGACAGCGCAGCAGCACGCGGTCACAAGACCAGGCAAAAAGCCGGCAGTGAACACGTGTTGGGAACGGGTACGAGAGGCGGGCGGCCGCTCGATGGGCCGCCTGTGCCCACTCCCCCTGGTGGCCCGGCGCGCGGTCGTCATGGCCATCAGCCCATCGGCCGGCCGGCAGCGGCGGCAGCAGCTGTGGGCGCGGACGGAGCGCGCAGCTGCGCGGATCTGCTGGTGGGCGGAGGCGGCGATCAGCTCAACCTTCCGCATGCGGCAATACGCACGACATCGGCGGCGGGCGAAGGGGGAGCGCTGCGGCACGGCGAGCTTCACGCCCTCGCGCTCCCGACGTCATCGCCGGCGCAGGGGCGCCTCCCCGCCAGCGCGCGGCGCCTTCGTCGGCGAGCACAGAGCGCGCGCGCCAGCCAGCCGCCCGACGGCCAACCGGTGAACCTGAAAAAGCGTCGCAGCAGACGCCCAGTGCGCCGCTCACCGCTCTTTATCCGTCGTCCACCACCGCGACCCACCGCCGCTCCCGCAGCAGGCGACCGCCCAACCCGCGCCCGCCCTGCGAGACCGCCCGCAGAGCCTCCAGCGCTCCAAACCGCCCATTGCCTGCCGGCCCGGACCGTTATCTGCGGCCGCAACCACACGCGCGCAAGCCCGCGCGCTGCCCGCCGCCTGTCTTGCCCTACCGCCACCACCTGCCCGCCGCCTGTCTTGCCCTACCGCCACCACCTGCCCGCCCTGCCCGCCCTGCCCGCCACCCCCCTGCCCAGCCGAGTTATCACATTGTCCGCATCACCTCCTCCTGCTCCCAAGCCGGCCGCTATCCCCGATTCCAGCTCCTTCTCCACGCCGTCGTTCATGCGAGCGCCCCCCAGCCCGCCCTCTGCGCGCCTGCCTGCCCCGTTGCGCCCGGAATCGTCACACTAGCAGCCACCACCTGCTCCCCGTTCCCGCTCCCTCCCTCCCGTGCCGCCCGCTCTTGCCGTGCCGTGGTCCGCCGCTGGTCACGCTTCCAGTTCCCCGTCGCCGGCGTGTGCTTCGATTCCCAGCCCCGCGCGCCCGCCTCTCCTTGCAGTAGTCGTCTCCGTCGAGCATCAGCGCTGCTGCCGTACCTGGCCCTGCCTCCGCGCCTTCGAGCCGTGCCGCGGTCTTGGGAAGCACCACCGTCGTCATCGCCGTGACTTCGCCACACGCAGATGCCACAGCCCGGTGCCTCCCCCCAGAGCTCAGACGGCGGCGCAGCCAGCTCGTGCGTCCTGCTCGGGGGAGTCAGAGCGCCGGCAGGAGCAGCTGTCGGTGCCCTTCCCCTCAGCCCGGCGCCAGGAATGCACGGAGGCTCGACAAGAGTCCCACACACCGCCTCCCGCCCCCGGTCGTTCTCTCCAGCGGAAAAAAAACCCCCCCGATTCCCAATTCAGGCCCGCCGAGCACGAGACAGCTGCTCAGCGCGCACACTCCACGCGCAGACCCGTCAGCTAGTGCCGCCGCCCGTGCTGGACGTCCGTGGGTATGCGTGTGTTGTGCTCGGACTCTGCCCCATTGACCCTTTCCTGCCCATGCCCACGGACGGGCAGTTGAGCATGACGGAGTGATAGGACCAAAAGCCAGGACCCCCTCACTCCCCCTCCCCAATCCTTTCGGCCAGACCCGTGCACCGAATCTCCGATCGTTCGATAAACACAGATCTGACGTGGCACTGGCAATAAATTGCCCAGGAGCCCTGTGCTTTCCTGCTGTCTTCTCTTAACCGCAAGCTTAATGCTTGTAATGTATTCGCCTCCCGCGGCCAATCCATTGGCTGTCGTTCATCCTGTTTGAATCCAATAAAATAAAAAAAATCCTGGGTCATTGGTTGAGCCGGCTGGATCCCGCACTGTGCTCTCGTCCTCAGCCGCCCCGGCTCGTAGCGAGCCGAGTGGTGTTCGTGTGCTTTTTAAACCCGCACCCGCACGAGCCTGTCCTGCTCACGGACTTCGGAGAGAGGTGAGCACGTGCCAAATGACGGCGCGGATGAGGTGCGCAGCTAATAAATGATGCTCGGCGGTGAGCACATGGACGACAGAGGCGTTTGTGCGAGGCGTCGACAATGCCGCGGGCCGGTGTGGCATGGGCCCCGGGGGCGCAAGCGCTCCCTCAACTCCTTTGGCGAGCTGGAGCCCGGTGCAAGGGAAGACCGTTGCTGCGTGACCCGTGTGGGCATCCAATGGGGCTGTGCGAGCGAGCCATATCCGGCTGTATGCTGCGCCTGCTGTGCCGTAGGCGCGCGCTGAGTGCCGGCTGACAGACGCCGATGCGGATAACGTGTGCCGCATGCACCTGTAGGGGGGTTGATTAGTGAATTATCGCGAGAATGTCTGGTGATAATGTGGGGTTGCTTATGTTGCCTTTTTTCGATCACGATGACGGTGACATGCGTATCGTTGAGGACGGAGAGACGGAGGGGAGGTCGACTTGCTTAGGACAGAACGCTTGCCAATATTAGACATGCCAATGGTGCATTTTTGAGGTAGGAGAGGCGTACACGGATCTGGAGAAGACGATAGGAAGCGTTTCCTTCATGGGGAAATCGTCCGGACGGACCGCACTCCGAGCGGGAGGGGAGGAGCCATCTGTATGTGCAGGAAGCCGTCAGGGATAAGCGCGTCTAGCCGTAGCGATGACAGCGGTCCGAGCCGTTCTTTCATGCCCACGTTCAGATCAGACACAGCTGCCACATTCGGTCTCGTTTTGATATTTTGTTATATTGGGGCACACCGTACCGCTGAATAGTTGCTGTAAAGGCTGAATCTGTCGGCCAGTCAACGAATCCCGCCGTGCTTCAAAAAGGGCAGAAGAACGGGACCATGCTGAAACAAGCACAAATCCAGGGAACAAGCTAGCAGAAGACGCGAGAACAAGGGCCAAACAGCGCGAAATTGAGGTGAAGGAGGCAAAGCTCCCGATTGATAACTGTATGCTCGCTGCAAACAAGAAACGCGACAAGAACAAACAAAGCCAAAAAGCCAACCGAAATCGCGAACAGTGAACAATTTTTTTTCAGACAGCCGCCCAAGATAGAGAGATTCTTTGCAAACCAGAAAAACATTTGAGCCGCCCAGACAGAAACGACAGAGTTCTAACCCTGGACAAAAACAATGTGTGTTGTGTTGTGTTGTGTGGAAAAATCGTCTCGAGTCCGTAAAACCTTGCCATCGCTCTTTCGACAGGAAAAGAGATCCACAAGGAGAAGGAGAAAGAGGAGAAATAACATCTGGAGACATCTCCCATCAATCGTCATCATCACCTAAACCGAAAAAGGTGTCGGAGGGGAGAAAAGGAGAAGAAAGGAGATAGGCGAATCCCAGCAATTCGTGTTTTTTTTTGTTCCCAGCTGAGAAAAGATACCTCGAGATGTCTAATTACAAGGGTTGGTTTGAGGCGCAGTAAAACAGCAAGCATTTCCGGAAACGACAGGATATCGAGGCTCGCTTTTGCTCGCAACCATCCGAAGGGGGAATCTCCAGATAAAAAGGAAAACCGCCGAGACCTCGCAGCAAAAGCAGGACAAAAAAGTTCAGAGTAGGCCGCCCGAGATGTTATGAGGACTTGATGATGCAGAGGAACCAGGAAAAAGCACAGGGGAAAGGGGCAAATGACGTATAGAATCCGCTCAAGCGACCGCTCACACTGCGATGAGCATGAGACCCGTATAGACGTATCGTTGGGAGAGCCAGCACAGAGGAAATTATGGCTCGATGGAATTCGAGTTGTTTTGCCCGACACCGTAAGACCGAAAATCGTTTTCATAGCGAATCCCTCGTGTAAAGCAGCCAGCCGAGAACCAGCTCCTTGCTGCTGCTCCGAAAGGTTAGATAATCTCATCGCTCGTATCTTCTCTCGCCGCCGTTCTTTCGTCGTCGACTTCTCATCTTCACATCCCTCTGCGGTTGAGAGCGTTGAGCATGTCGGCGTCCGCGGCGCTTCTGCCGCCCGAATCACCCCCGCTGACCATGTCGGAGATGCGCATCGCGGCTCTTGAGCTGCCGGTCGACGAAGTGCCGCCGGCCGCCGAAGTCGGCGGCGGGGGTGGGGGCGTCCTCCCATCATTTCGGAGGGGCAGGTTCGCCGGCGGCCTCAGCGTGGTGTCGCTGGTGTAGGTGTAGGCGCTGCCGCCCGGAGTGCTTGGAGCACCCTGCGTGTGCGGACTGCTGCTTGCGCGGCTGGGGTCGTAGGAGTAGGTTGACTGAGGGCTGGATCTGCGAGGAGGCTGAGGTGCGTAGTAGGGCTGCTGTGGCGGCGGTGCAGACGGGTAGGAAGCATTAGAGGATGCTGGAGAGGCAGCAGCCGGAGTTAGAGCGGTCGGATCAGGGTACGTATACTCAGGCGGTCCGCTGGCGCGATGATTGGGAAGCTGTGATGCGGCTGCGGGATTCGGCGGAGGAAGGGTGGGCGTGTGAGGCTCAGTGGTGGGACGCTTCCGCCCGCTCGCATCACGGCTCCGATCATCGTAGCCCGGGGCCGCCGGGGGAGGCGGGTAGGCATGACCCGGGGCAGAATACGGACCTGTAGGGCTGGGCAGCGGGTAGCCCGGCTGGGGATGGGGCGGGCGGTAGCTGTCCGGCGGCGGCTGGGTGGTGGGCAATGGCTGTCCGTAGGCGCCGTACAGCGGCGGGGGCGCGCCGGCGCCGCGCCAGACGGTGTGAGCGGGCACGAAGGCCTGGGTCTGGGCGGAGACGGGCGTGAAGATGCACTCCTGCGAGAAGCGCACGCAGTTGGTGCAGCGGCCGTCCTCCGACGCCTCGAAGCCCGAGCAGCGGATCTGTATAGTCGGTCAGCGGACAGGGCGACGACGGCAGCAGCAGCGGCGGCGGCAGCAGCGGCGGCGGCGGGCTCTGGGTATGTACCTTGCGCCGTCTGCAGTAGCGGCAGGCGATGGCGGTGCGCTGTCGCGGGGCGGGCTGGTGCTGCTGGTACATGTGCGGCGGCGGTTGTCTGTAGGGGTCCGGCGGAGGAGGGCCCGGATACATCTGGTGAGGCGCCGGGAGGCGGTAGGGCTGCTGCTGTTGTAGGGAAGTCATGTCGGGACGCGGTTCAGTGGTGGGCGGCGGGAGCGTGTGCGACTGCTGGGGGAGGTTAGGCTTCTTGCTTGTGCGACAGCGCGGGCTTGGGGATCGACGCACCGGAGGCGGTGGAGGCGGGTATGCACCGTTGGAGGGCTGCGGCGACGACTGCGGCGGGTGAGCCCAGTGCGACGGAGGAAGAGGGCCTTGTGCGCCGTTGGGAGCGGAGGGCTGGGGCGAGTGCCAGTGCTGCTGCGACGGATGCTGCGTGCCGCCAGTGTGTGGAGGGTACATTGGGCGTTTTTGAGTGCTGCCCGCGGGTGCCGAGAGTGCCGCCTTTCAGGCGTGTGTCATAGCCCAGGCGCTGAGGAGTCGCACAAGCCGGGCCGCGTGGGAGGGAGCCGACGCTGCAGGGCCGAGGAGGCGAGAGGCAGTGCAGGCTGAGGGGGGTGCGCGGCGATCTGCTTATGATTCGAAGGCCGGGCTGGGGGTGCGTCAGGCGGTCGCGTCGCTGCGAAGGGTCGAGGTGGATGCAAGCTGCGCCCAGTTAATAGGAGACGAGCGAGGAAGAGGTCCCGGCAGCGGGGCTCTGGCGCCTTTAGAGAGCGGATGCTCCCAGCTCCCACACTTCGCGCAGCGCGCACGCTAAAGGCGGGTGCGGTGCGGTGGCTCAGTGCAGTGCCCTTGCCGAGCGCTAGGTGCAAATGAGCGCGCTGCGGAAGAGCCCGTTGGGCGACTCGGCTCTGTGCCTGGCGGCGGGCCTCTTGCGGCGGCGGGCCTTCGAGCGTCTGGCTGCCCGCGTGCGCTCGTTTCTCGCCGCCAACCTTAAGACGCCGCTGGCATTAGTCAGTGGGCGCGCGAACCGTGGGAGCGATCACTGCAGCTAAGCTAGGGAGACGGCAGCAGGCAGCCCGCCGCAAGCCGCGCGCAGGGAGCGAGGGCCTGCCAGCGGCTTGCCACGCGAGCGGCCATTATCCGCCCCGGCAGCAGCGGCGATCTGCTGTCCTGGCCCGCCCGCCCACCGCCCATGCAAAATTTGTCGGCGCAACATGAATCTGCTGCAAGGCTGTTCCCTGCGCCGCCGCCTGCCTGCCCGCTGCAGCCCGACCGCCTCCTGCAGCCCGCCTGCCCAAGGGCTGACGCGAGCAGCGGCGCTTTCGCCAGATCAGCAGCAGCACCCTCTGCCGTGCCTCAGCTGGTCACGCTCCCTAGCCGCCGCGCGGGAGAACCCGAGCCTCGCCGCCAGCTGCGCGCGCGACAGCATCGCGACAACGCCGCCGCGACGCCCGATCGCGCCCACGGTTGACGTGAACCCTATGCCTCCTGGCGCGCCGGCCCCCGCCGCGGATCTCGCGCGCAGGCGCGCCCGCCAGCGCCATTGGTGCAACGCTCGGAGATTGCCCTCCGCGCGGCTCAAGACGCGGTGAGTATAAGTAAAAAGATGGTCCCGTTAAGACGTCCATCCTGCCAAGCCCGCCTCGTACGATGGGCAGAATTTGCGGCGCGCTCGTGACTGTCGTCATGGCGAGCCAGGGGACCGCGCCGCGACACGAGAGATATTCATCACCACCTCCTGACGCCGTCATATCTGCGCCCGCGATATAGAGCCCGAGCCCATTGCTCCCCTTGTCCCAAGCGCCGCTAGCCGCAGGGTGCGGCGGGAGAATTTTCTGGAAAACGAACGTGCGCCTGTCCAAGGTTTCCCTTTAACGACGGCCAGCGTTCCAGAATCTTGCTCCATCCGACACCTGTCACACTGCTGCCAGCCCTCAGGCCAGAGAGCCGCCGAGCGCCGCAGTACTTATTCGACTTTCGGCGCCGCTCCGAACTTTGGTACCCGTCCGGCACCGCTCACGTCCCCCCAGCGTGGCGCGCTAACACGACGGGTGCTGGCCGTGGGTGTTCGCTCCTCCGCGCCGCCATCGATATCCCGACCACGGATGGCTCGGCGGGCGAAGGCGCGGCCAGATCCTGGCGCTCCCGAGCGCGGAAGACCTGCAGCGTGCAGCGGGCTTTAAGGTTACGTTTCGATTGCTGCTAGTCGACGCAAAGCCGCGGCTGACAGCGGGCCAGCAACGCTCGACAGCTTGGCCCGAGACCGCCTCGACGCGGACAGAAGATCGTGAGACCGCGTACGTGGCAGTCGCAATTGCCCGTTTCAGCTGCCGCGAACCGCGATCCTGGTCAGCGGGATGCCCGAAGATCGAGGGGGAAAGGCAAGAAAAGGGAAAAGGGAGGCCGCCAGGCGGGCAGGCAGGCAGGCGTCGTGCCATCCAGCGCACACCCTCGGGCCTGGTTGCCGAGATGACAAGAGGTCGCGCGCGTGGCCAGGGCTGTGCAGTAGGGCTGGCAGGCGGCGGGCGCTGGCTGGCTGCGGCCGTGCGATGGTGCAGTGGCTAGCAGCAAGCCATCGCCGCGCGGCCTTGGATGCGGTCACCTGCGAGACGAGCGGGCAGCGGCGGCGGGCGCCCGCCGTCAGATCCCGGGCGGGCGCGCAAAGGGAGGCAGGCTTGGGACGCCCGCTTTGCCGCGCGATTGGGTGCCGCGCTGGTTGCGAGCGTGCCCAATGCACGGCCGGCGTTGCAGACCCCAATGATGGCGTCCCGCGACCGCAGAACCTGGAGAGGGCGGCGGCCGGGTCAAAAAACAGATCGAGACCGCGCAAGGCAGCCAGCCCGGCGAGCCCGCTGCCCGCGCCGCGGCCGATGCACGCTTCCGACGCGGTAGCGCGGATAGCAATCGCCTCTGCCAGCAGGGGTCATGACGTACGCCAGCCGCGCACCGCCAGCGCGCTACGTCGCGCCGCCGCCGCCGCCGCCGCCGCCGCAGGCAAAGGTCCGAGAGAAGGGATGTGCGCGGCAGCGGCTGGCGTGGAGACCCTCGCCTGCGCGAACCTTCGCCCGCTGAGCGCTGGAATGGATCCGATTGCAAACAGGTCGCCGGCCGCCGTTGATTCGTGGAGCCGATGCGCAGGAAACAGCCGGCCAGCACAGAAAAAATTGATATGCTTTATTACTACTATCCACCCAGCAACCGCACTATGCGTGCCGGCCGGCCGCCGTCCCGCAGCTGCAGATTCGCCCGGCGCGAAGCGGCCGTCAGCCAGCGTGCTGCACACCCGCCTGCCGCAGCACACACCCCGGTGTGATGACCTTGGAAAGCTTGCTGCCGGTCAGCATGCTGCAGAGCAATGTCGCGGGACGAGAGCACGACGGGGGATCACTGCTCTGCCCCGGAGCAATCTCCTGGGTGGGCGAGCACGACAGCTCGGGTTAGCCCGCGCTGCCGGCCGCGCTCGTGTGCGTGCGTGTGTGCGCTGCTCGTGTGAATCCCCAGCGTGGCTGTGCCTCAGCGTCGCTGCCGTTGATTCGCGCGATGGATGGCCGATGCGATGGGGACGCGAGCGCGGGTGCGCGGGAAGGCATGGATGGCGGCCAGCAGCGAAATCATGTCAGGTCAGAAGATCCGCCCATGCGATCATCGCGGAGTTCCCGTCAGCCCTCTTTTCCTGCGCCGCCCGCCCGCACGCCATCTTTGCCCAGACGGGTTCGCGACGCTTCCTCGCCGTTCGTTCCTTCGTTTGGTGCTGCGCCGACGTGATGGTGGCGCCGGCCGCGCCGCGCTCAGCGTGCGTCACATGCAGCCTCTAGTGAGCAAGAAGCCTACTTTAGCACCGTCAGCAAGCTTCCACCGATTGCCAGCAGCGGACCGTTTCCTCTAGCGACCGAGGCAAGGCACCGCGCGCCCGCAGGGCGGCGCGCGAGATGCCCGGCGCCAGGCAGCGCCACCAAATAAGGTCCAATTCTCGTATCTATCACCACCGCCCGCTTTGCTCAAGAAGTTGCTTCGCCCTGCCGTCTCAGCAGTGAGCAAACACCACGCCATTTTTGCTCGCGTTGGCCTTGTGTTACGCCCAACGCTCTTCCTTCGTGGCAGGTGCTACTATACTTGCATCATCGGCAGATTTGCGCGGACATTTCCCACTACGGGGGGCGCTGCAAGCCTCTCGCAACGGCCGCCGCCTTGTACGCCCACGATGTGCCCCAGGGGTCCATCTGAAACCGCAGCAGCAGCCAAAATTCCCCGGATGACGCACGCAAACGTGCTCGTTCGAAGCGACGGGTGGGGGAGGATGATGAAAGGCTTCTGATGGTGAGGCAGCGGGGCAGGCGGTTTCTCGGCGTGGCAAACGACGCAAGGACTCGCGCTTTGCGCGCACGTCCATACGCCCGTCGCTAACGAGCAGGAGCAGACGGCAAACGCAGAGGGAGGTCGGGTGTGTTGACGATGAGGAACCTGGGGAACCGCGAAATTGCAAGAAAACTGTAATTCGGGATGGACCGCTGCAGGGACAGGGGAGCGGGCGCGGAAGAAGCGCAAGGCCGTGTAACTCAAAACACGCAAGAGCGCCTTGCAGCGCGTTGCGGCCAAAGAGAAAAAGGCGTGGTGATGCACAGGAAACCGCCGTTCCCCCGGACGCACGCGGATCCAAATCTGGCGGGCGCGGGAAGGGATGACGGGGCTGGTCGAGCGCGCGGGCGGCGCTGGGATGCGAATGAAACACGAAGAAAGCCGCGGCGAGGCTGGCTGTGATGTGCGGTCGTGGGTGAGACAAGAAGGACCTGCACCACGACCTGGAATGGGCAGGCCCCTCGCGACCTGCTGCGGGCCGGGACGATTCGTGAGGTTCGAGATCCACGTGGGAAAGGGCGCGGGAGTCGACGGCAAAATCCTGGTTCTGTTACCGCATGCCCGTACTCGGTAGCACAAAAGCGGGAGGACGCGGAGGGGTGGAAGGGATGGGGGGCCAAACTGCAAGGCGCGACAGGACAAGGCAACAGCCGACCACCCGCCTTCCCTTCCCCGACGGCCGCTTCGCTTCGCATCATCGCGCTCTCCTTGCGCGCAGACGGACGTCGTCCTGCCTGCGCCGCCGCCCTATCACGCGCGCAGCGTCGATTCGTGTCGCGCGGCAAGTTACTGCCTCGGACGCTCGTGCTATGGGCCGCGCCCATGCCTTGGGCGCGGCCGACACCTCATCTTGCCGGCCCAACTTGCCCTCACTGCCCGTTCTGCAGCAGCCGGGCGGCATTGGCGTCCGGCATTGCTGCTGGCATTAGCATTTGTCTCCTGTGCGCAAGGCGCCTCCCGCTGGAGGCTGAGGCGCACCCGAAACATCGACAGTCTCCGTCTTACACGTCTCGACGAACAAAAAATGTGACAGAACTTTAACAGGCACGTCGCCGAATATAGGTGTCGAGTTTCGAGCTGACCTTGTCCGCGCGAGGAAGGATGAGCCCTCTTCCTCTGCCACACCCCCTCGCCCTTAGCGCGCGTTCCCGGCGACGGGGCAGGCATCCAGGATGCGCGGAAAGGCTCCATCTGGCAAGCCTCGGGACGACTTCTCAAGAGCAAGGATGCGTCTCGCCCGGCGGTTGCGGTGTTCCTGGTGCATCGACCGTTTAGGCTCAGCATGTTGGTCGACGGCTGCTGTCAGCGGGAGCACGGCGCCCATCTTGCTCCTGCGGAGCCGCCGCGCTGCACCGCAAGCTCAAGCGGGCAAAGGAGCAATGCAATGGCAATGTAATGGCAGCCTGAAAGGAGCAGGTGCGGCCGGCGGGGGCCGTCTGCCATAATCAATGGGGTGCGGTCTGCAGGCAGGAGGCGCAGGAGCACGCACACGATGGCGCTGGCTGGGCGGGCAGGTCGAGTGGCCGGGCGCAGTTCATCACTCATCAGCGCAATCCTGGAGACCGGAGCAGGAGCATCCATCGCATGCATCCGCGGGAAGCCGTTTTCCCCTCGCTTTCGACTGCTGGGCTGGGCCGGGGGCCCGGCCCTGGGGAGGGGGGCTGGCGGGCTGGGTGTGTGGTGGCTGATCGCGCTGCGGCAAGGCAAGGCAAGGCAAGGGTAAGGCGAGGCGGCGGCGGCAGCAGCCCGGCATGCGTGTGCGTGAGTACGATCAGGCGGGGAGATCTGGAGCTGGAGGGGATCGTGAGGGCCGACGGCCGCTTTTCTGCGCTCTTCGCCGGCGCGCGCTTGCGTGCTCCGGGGCTGTCGGGCAGCTGCGACATGGTGCGTGCATGCAGCGCGCAAAGTCAATACATCGCGGCAGTCGCCAGGCCCCTAGCGAGCTTAACCGCCGCGGACGTTCACCGCCGCTTCGCGCGATTCGCGGCGGAGGCCTGCGGTGGGTGGTGTGCTACGAGTGCTATGGGGGGAGCGCGAAAGGGGTGCCGTGAGGTGTGCGTCTGTTGGGTAGGGCTGGATGGAAGGATGCCGCTGCGCGTCTCAACACCAACGGCAAGAAACACTGCAGCGTCGCGCGGCGGCAAAGGCAAGCGATGCATGGAGCGGCGCGCGGCGCGGCGCTTCCCAAACGGGAGGACAGACCCGCGCCGTGAATAGATTATTGGGGGGTTTGGGACTGGGGTGCGCGGTGTGGGTGTGGATGACGACGGGGGGCGCGTTTTTATTTATCTCGAACGATCGGACAGCCGATGCAGCCTCGCAGAAATTGCGGGCCGTCCCTATCTCGGGGCGAGCGCGCATATCGACAAACACGGCGCAGCGACGCATTCTTCAGGCGCGCGGGCGGGCGGGCGGGCTGGGGCGTCGGGGCTGGCTCCTGAGGCGGCGCGCGGCGGCCAGCAGCAGCGCATGCGGCAGCGCGCGCCGCAAGAGAGTCGCAGCGCGGGCGTTGACCGGTGGCCGCGCGCTGGGCGGCGCGATGGGATGACCGCAGGCAGCATGACGAAGCGCTAGGCCGTGCAGCGGACAATCAAATAAACTTTCTGCTGCTGCGGACGGGCACAACCTCCCGAGCGTGCTTGGGGGCTTGGCCGCGGGCAGTGCGCGCGCTGCCACGCCGGCCGGGCCCCACCCATGCGGCCCGCGCGCCGCCCCCTGTCGTCACGTGCCTGCTCGCTCATGCGAGTGTGCCGTTAGCTCTGTGCGTCTAGCGAGGCGCCGTTGCCCGATTGGGGCGCACCGCGGCGCTACCCGGGCGTTTCAGCTGCCTTGATTCGCACCACATTGCCGCACCTGCAAGTACGAGAGAGTGACAACTCATTCGCTTCTACACGATCGCCCATGCGCTGCGCCGCAGCCCGCCCGCCTGCACCACCCGTTCGCCAGCGCCGGCCACCGCCTCGCGCTCAGGCGGCCGCCCCTTCCTCGGCGCCGCTCGCGCCCGCGCTGTCGTCGCTGTCGTCGTCGCTGCTCGAGCCCTCCGCCGCGTCCGGCATAACTACGCCGTTGAGGTACGTGATCTGCATGCGCCGCAAGGTTAGCCAGCGTGGACGGCGCGCTCTAGTGGTGACTTGTCCAGCGCGCCTGCTGCCCGTGGTTGGCCAGCCCGAATCCACCATCATCCCCGCCCAACGCGGCAGACCGCAAAAAGAGACAGGTAACATCTTGTAAGCCGGCCTGCGGTCTGGGCTTACCCTCCGCCGTCAGGCTTCCCAGCCCGGTACAGATGACTCTGCGTCCGGCTCATGCTGCGCTGCGCTGTGTTGTCCGGCTAGTCACCGCCTGGGCGAACGGCAGCCCTCGCGACAACTCGCCGTCTGCCAGCTCGCCGCCGACAGAGCCGTAATAGACTCTCGGCCGTCCAGAGCGGCCTAGTGCTGCGACAACGAATGCGGAGAGAACTTACAAATGGAACCATGCATGCAAGCAAGTCAGCGATCCGCTGCAGTCCTCCTGCGCCCACCACCTCGCTGTTGTCGAGCTTCTTGCCAATCGTGAAGCTTCGAAGCCGGAGCAGCTCGATGTCCCGATGGTCTTTGTCGTATCCCTGAGGCCTAGATACGCATTGTGTGATTAGTCCAGTTCTCCAGAGATGGCGAATCACACGCCCTCTAATTAGCGTGAACCATCCAGGCATCCAACGTGGCCAGAGATAGCGGTTTCAGCGATGCTCGGGGTCACGCCGCCGTCCGATAAATCTGCCCGTGTGCGCTGTCCTAGACTGCCTTGTGAGATCCATCCCCTCTAACCATCATCGAGTCCATCTCAAATCCTACCCGAAGAAACGCTTCCGTCCATTTCCCGGCGAGGATTCTGGTCTGCCAAGACGGATTCCAAGTGCTGTCGCCATGGAGTGGTGGCTTCGGTCAATGACTTGCTAGTGAACCGAGCCCACGGAAGTTCTCCCCGCTAGAGATAGTTCCTTCATCCATCTCATGCCTAGGAATCTCCCCCGGCAGTGTGCAAATTTCATCTTTCTAGACCATTTCATCTTTACCTGGGTTGCGTCACGATCCAAACATCTCCATCGCCGCACTGGGTCAGTGAGGAATGTCCCTCGAGGGCCGGAATGCGATGACGTGTCGAACCATTTCACGACCGTACTTCAGCGCTTTCATCATCACCAGCATCGTTGAAGGAGCCGCCATCGTACCTCTATGTGTCGGATGCCTTGGATGATCGCTTGAACGAATAAGGTGTTGGACTGACCTGGTTTTGAGGGCGCTCTCAGCGTTCTTCTTTGCAAAAGCCCGTACCGCCTTTCCCTCGTCATTCGGAATTCTGTCGAAGAACTCTTCACGAAGCCTCGCGTCGGTCAACACGCGCTTGATCTTGTGCGGTTTCCGATCGATGTCGTGCCGAAGTCTCTGGAGGCTTTCTCCACCAGGCATCCAGAGGCCACCACCTAGACCAGCCGTCGGTCAGTAAATCGCGATCTCCACACATCCAAAAGCCACCGGGCGACAAAAG
The DNA here is from genome assembly GCA_037356115.1 of Neofusicoccum sp. Z2. NCBI lineage: Eukaryota > Fungi > Ascomycota > Dothideomycetes > Botryosphaeriales > Botryosphaeriaceae > Neofusicoccum > Neofusicoccum sp. Z2. Next base: position 378,621 of record JBAWJY010000003.1, read on the forward strand.
CACACTGCAGGGTGGCGATGAAGGGCTATTGATGCGGTTGGCGACCGATGTAACAGCCCCTGGTCTTGTTCACCAGAAGATACTAGATGTCTCTCTTCACAGTTCAGCCGCGGTAATGAGCTACTGAGGGCGTGCAGCAACCTCAGAAAGCGACCTAGCATACATCAAAGGCCTCTTTACTGGGGTTGCTTCGCTGAAGCGGCCGAGATTTGCCGTCCTAGATGGAGCGCACCACGAGCGTTGGGCTGTCGATCAACCGGAATCCAAGACGTCCACGAGTTGCGCCCATTCCATTGCAGTACCCAGTCGCGCGTTCAACCTCTGGAAAGCGAGCTGACAGTCGTCGCGTATGGCAGGATACCCGAAGACCCCAGACCGAAGAGGTTGGAACAAAGAAAAGCCGGTCTCCTGCGCGCGTCGCAGCCGCGATACGCGACACGGGTGGCGACCGTACTGCCACTGAGAGAATTCTCCAGCGATCCTCCTAGCGACCGGAGAGGCCACAGGCAGAATGCCATCGCTTTGGTCTGCCTGATAATGTTGTCTGAAACATAGATACGCAGCTGTACAACCGTAGACGATCTGAACGCTGCAGACGCAATAGCCGCGGCTCGAAGCAGAGTACGTCGTACAACAGCAGTTGGATTCTGGTTTTCGCTGCCCTCCCGCCCCATCGGGAGCATAAGACTGACGGCCAACTGCAGTGATGTTGGCTAATGAGCATATGTTGCAGAGCATTGAACCACCCGGTGAACGAATCACGTCGGAAGACTTGGATGGAGCGAGCATTCATGTTGTGCGCACAAGGAGCGGTGTAGGCTTCTGGGCGTTCGCATCGAGTGTTGGACGACCACTTTCGAGACAGGACACCATCTTCTTCGAGGGCGAGACTCCAAGTCGTCTGCAGACAGCTGCCCACGGGTAGAACTGACTCCCAGGTCGTCCTACGACGTCGTGGCCTCGGCCGGCCTCCTTCAAATGACCTTCCGCACTCGGCCTTCGCAGAAGTCGCCGACACGACTGGCGACGACCGGGTTTCCCTCCGAACTCGGTCTAATCTCGATTCAGGACTGACGGCAGCGGATGCCACAAGGCCACATACGCATATTGACACATTGAGGGAAAGATGTCGGCGATCATGGCGATGGGAGTAGCTGGTAAACGATGGCAGAGCAGGTGCTGGCGCCGTTGCACGGCGTTTAATTGCCCGAGCTACATCGTCTGCTGACCTTCCCCGTCGTCTTTCGGCCAGGTTCTGGTTGAGCAAGCCATTGGTGGGCCATGCTTTGTCCGGATCTCGTGGATGTCGCACGACAGTGACGGACGGCTCCAGCTCTTGGCGTCCGCAATCAATGGCGCGTGGCTTTCTGACAGCCACAAGCGTAGCGTGGCCAGGTCTTACAGCCCGTAGATCCCGCGCAAGGCGATTTGATCCAAGGTTCGTGTCCCTTGCGTTACGGATGCTAATGAGGAGTCGCACAGCAGGTTGCTGTTGAGGACGAACCGTGGCGCGTTTGCGGCTCATTTGGAATTTGCCCATGCAGGCTGCAACGCTACTGCAGATGGACCCTTGTCGACATGTCTTGCTTCTCGTCCACGGACTGCAGTGCTTCTGTGATTTGGGGGCTCAAGGAAGAGTTGACTCACCGACGAAGCTGTGATCATGCTCAATGTGCACGTAGTATGCAGCATAGGGGCCTTTGCGGCCGGTTCGAGACCTACGACGGATTCAGTTGGTTGCTAGTCTGCTAGATGGGCAAAACAGACCAAGCGGCGGCAAAGTGTGTCTGGTGGCCGTTAGCGTATATCTTGCATGCGACGGGCGGGTTTTCCCGACCTTGTACGGCGTAGGATCCGAGCTAAATCTGATATCTCTGTAAATTCGGAAGACCTGTGCAGGACGCATTAGCCTTGCGTGATTCAGCTGACTTGCATTGAACCTACGATGTCTTTGATCGGCAACTCGGGGATGGTGTCGTCTGCCTCGATGACCTTCTCGGTGAGGCGTTCAGCGAATGAGTTGAAGTCCTTCAAGGATGTGCGGTAGTCTGGGTCGTGCACTGCATATAGTCACAGTACGTTAGCCTGGGGCGTGCAGTCGGGAGCGACAGAGACCCTTGGAGGGTGACACGTGTCCGGCGTTCAACGGCCCCTTGCGAGCAGAAGACGGTTCGTGGGAGGTCGGGTGCAAATATAACGGCCGATCGACTTCGCCAGAAGCCGTCCTTGCGCGAATCGAGGACTGAGGGATGCTCACTCTTCAGCCACTCCCGGTCATTGTTATTGGCCAAGTCTTTCAGAAACAGAAGTGTATTCGGATGTATCGTGTCATCTGCATACGGCGTGTCACCCGCCTCCCTGGGCTTCGGCTTCTTGATGATCAATTTGGTGCCTGGTTCGAGGTCTGTGGCGACGCCCGCCCTCCACGCCTCCTTGCCCTTCTTGCCCGCCGCTTTCTGGGTTACACGGCCGGCTTTCTGCGGGCGACCCCTCTTCGTCGGCGCGGTGTGCTCGTCGGAGGAGTAGGAGGCGTCGTCAGCATCGTCGGGATCCGAAGACGAGTCTGGGCCAGCGGCACCCTCGTCCTCGTAGGCCGACTCCTCCTTCCCGGCGGCGTCGTCGGCCTCGGAGGGCGTCTGCGAGGGCGACTCGGGGTCGGGCTCGCCGGCCGGTCGCTGCTCAAAGTACTTGCTCCTTGTCGGCGTGGCCTTGGGGCTGGCCTGCACCCTGGTCCGCTTGGACTGGCGGGCCGGCGTGGGCTGGGGCGAACTGGCCCGCTTGGAGGCGCCGCGGGGGGCGGCGGCCGCGGACTGGCGCCGCGATCGGCGAGGCATCGTGCGGCTGCGGCGGGGACAGGTCGTCTGGACGGGAGAACTGGCGAGGCCTGGAGAAGGGCGCGGTGTTGGAGCTTGGTATGCTGGGACGCGGGCAGCTGGCCGCCTAAGCGACGGATGACGCACTAGACTCGACGCGTCCTCGCGTGTCCACGGGTCGTCGGCGCGCGCGCTGGGCCTCCCGTGCCTCCGCACCGTAATTTTCGCCGGGGACGCCTCCAGCTGGGCAGACGCTGCTCCTGCATCACTGCCGCCCGTCTAGCGCCGCGTTGCCTGCCATGGCGTCTGCATTCGCCGCCAAGAAGCGCAGGATCCTGCAGCAGCTGGCCCAGCCCGCCGCCGACTACAGCGACCTGTCGCCCAAGGGCTCCGTCGACGAGGGCATCCGCGCGCTGATCGACGAGGTGAACGCCATCGACGGCCTGGCCACGACCAGCAGCTGCGCGGGCCGCCTCAGCGCCTTTCTCGAGGGCAGGAAGCGGGCGGCTGCCGCCGATAGCCCGCAGCCGCGCGAAGCGCCCGCAGAGCAGAGCATCGCCGGCCCAGGAGGAAAAGGCGGTGGGCAGTGGCTATTCGTGTCCCACGAGCCAGTTCCAATGCCCGCAGCCGCTGCGGACGCGCATTTCACGTCCCTGTTCGGTCTGGATGCTGCCACAGGCGTCCCGCGCGCTAAGCAGCGGCCGGGGCAGCGACACGTCCACCTCAAGTTCGAGGCCATGGTACGTCTAGAACCGCCGCTTGAGTCGTGCTGCGCCTGATGAAACGTAGATATTGCACCTGTTGACCGCTTCGCTCGATGATGCCCAAAGAGTCCTGTCGGCCGCGCTGCAGGCCGGCTTTAGAGAGAGCGGTGCCGTCGGCCTGCAGGCCAACACTGACGGCTCCGTCACCCCCATGGTTGCCGTCCGCTCCATCGGCCTCACCTTCGACTCTGTCATCGCCTGCGAGGCCGACGACGGCCGCATGACGCCGGTCGTCGACGAGGAGTACTTGCGATCGCTGGTGGACCTCGCCAACGAGCGCTTCGCAGTCAACACCGAGCGCATCGAAAGGTTCCGCGCCCATTTGGCCGCTCAATTCCGGCAGGCTGGCGAGGCCCCGAAGCCTCCCAAAGGCAAAAAGGGCCACCCTGGCTGGGAGGATGCCGTCGCTAGACGCGAGCGCAAACGCGCGGAGGGGTTGGAGAAGCAGCGACTGCAAGCCGAGCACCCCGCCCAGAGCGACTCAAACACTTCTACAAACGCAGAAGTTGCTCTCGACACTGTTTTTGGCTGACGGCTTCGACTTGTGCTGGCTCTCTGGGCTCTACGGAGACTAAAGCCTTAGTCCCCGTTGCGCGCGCGAGTGGGCCAATGGGAGAGTTACAGGAGACTTTAACGATTTCTATCCGCGAGCCACCTGCGGGGACATCGCTCCACCACACCTTGAAGCACCGTTTGTCCATCTACTATTTATTGACCTGCCCTCATCAAATACACTGCCGCCTTACGCAACACTTCCCTCGCACTGTTGACTGACGAGCGACGAACGCATCCGCAACCATGAGCATCACAGAGGCAAATCGTAAACGTTTTGAGTATGTAATCGCGTTCCACTGGGAAATGGGCGCACATGATTGACAGCGTTTGTAGCGAAATGGCGTCCCATTTCGACACACAAGAGTGGACCAAAAAGCTCAATGCTATGGTCATACAAGAGATCCGCGACCGCCTCGATTGGCTTGGCGTCGACTGGGCGAACGACCAGAAGGAAACCAGAGATGTGCGCTTTCTTGACTATGCCTGCGGTACTGGCACAATTGCCCGCGTATGACACCCTTAATCTCAAGCGCTGGCTCGACGTGAGCTGACATGGTTTCCGCAAAAGGCACTTGGTCCTCATGTAACGACGATCCGCGGGATTGACCTCTCCTCCAACATGGTTGCTGAGTTCAATTCCCGCGCTGCGGCGGCAGGATTTAGCGCTGAGCAGATGTCTGCCGTCCAGGGCGATCTCGTCAGCGACAAGCTGGAGGCTCACCTGTCAGACCCAGCGCTCTTCAACTTTGACGTTGCAGCTTGTGGATTCGCCTTTCACCATTTCGATGACGTTTTTTTGCCCACCAAACGGATTGCTGAGCGCTTGAAGCCTGGCGGCGTCTTTTTCATTCTCGACTTCCTTTCAGAAAAGGGGGAAGAGGTACCTCCCGAGCTGCGCGACACCGTCAAGGTGTTCGGTTTCAATGAGTCAGGAATGCGCAGTCTTTTTGAAAGAGCTGGGCTCACGGACTTCGGTTTCTCCATTATAACGGAAAACGCTGAACTTCAGAAGCCTTCTGGGGAGCGGATGATCAAGTCCCTCTTCATTGCGAAGGGGAGGAAGCCTAGCTCTTGAGATGTTCCAGGCTGTTCACGACGACAGATAAGGGCAGCATTAAAGAGGGAGAAAATCAAGGCAGCAGAATACCAGATAATCGAGAAAAATTGTGGTTTCCTTATACCTTCCTCTGATCTTCCCTTTCTTAGCAAGCACTTGGTTTTCAAATTTTCCAAGCAATCAAACTGACTATTTCCTCCTTTCACTCTGCCAATAACGCCAACAGTCATCTCTCCAAGCTAACAACAACGGGAATAGTCATTAATCGAAATAACCAATCGTCCCGATAGCGTCTGCATAGCCTACCTGTTGGACACTGGCCTTCTGCAACGTCCTAAACTGCATTCAACAAATGTTTCGCGCTGTCGAAAATTCAATTTGCTCAATTACGGGGAATCAACACCATACTATAACTTTGGCATTCGGGACTCCCATTCCTACAAGCCATCTGCCCACTCTTGTCTGCATAACTTGCAGGGATCCGGGTGGTTGCCTTTCGAGTCCCACTCCTCGCTATCAACTGAGATATCATTACCGCAGAGATCCACCAAGAGCTGACTCTTTCCGGGCTGCATTGAAATCACAACACCTCGCATAGGCCTCAACACTAACAATGGACCGCAGATTCCATACAGGACAAGACGCTAAGGTCTACTTTTGGGGAGTTCATGCCGTCTTTGGTATCTCCAGCTTCTGAACTCTTAACCCCCGGCGCTCGTCACAGCTGATACTATCTGGACTCTGATACGCTGGACCGATCTCCGAACTTTCAACAAGAAATTTCCTATGGCTCTCAAGGATCCATTTCATCTACGTGGCAGGCTTCGGGCTGTTTTGTTCTTCGATCCCCCTGTTTGGATTCGGAACTTTCTACCCACCATCATCAGAGGACTTGGGTAGGGCCACCAGCCTCTTCCTTGATTTGTTTCTGCTCCATTGCGCTTGCAATATTTCCCGGGAAGTCCGAGTTTTTAAGACTAATTGACGGCAGATATACTTCCCTCGAAGCGAATTGTTTCACCATTCCGGTGTACCTTTTCGGGTGCGTTACCATTGCCGTAATTTCTTCGATTTCCGATTACTTCAACAACCAGGCCTCTGTCGCTTTCTTTGCAAAATACCCCGTTATTATCGGCTACGCTATCGTTGTCGGTACCGGCAACCATGCCGTTGGGTATTTCGCCATGTTCCTGTGCGCCGGCCGTAAGGCTGACCCCCAAAAATCCGGCACCCCTGCTACATATCACACCACCACGATATGGTATTAGTCATCTGGAGCGCACGGCATTAACGCACGGGAAACAGGGATCTACAATTTCAATACCACGGTCATGTCATGGGTTTCGAACAACTTCAGCCCAGACTATAAGCGGTCCGTCGGCATTCCGCGATTCGCTTCTTTCGCAATCGTTTCCGGCCTCGTCGCCGCGCGAATTGATCCTTCTTCAGACGGCCCACGCTACGTCACCGGGAATGCTGTATCGATGTCCACGGAAGGTGCAGAGATGATGATGACTGTCGCGGTTTGGTACCTGCTTGGGCGGCGCGAAGTCACAAAGGAGAAGATGCGGCAGCACGGCGTGTAGACGAACGGCATGGGAGACGACCGAGGACTGGATTTCAAATACACCCCGAGATAAGTGGATTATGCGAAGTGTCACACGGACGCAACATTTAGCGTTTTTCTGGAAGAGAAAGCCGAAGTTGCGGGGGCTTAGTCGAGTAGATTACTTGCAGTGAGGTTCGCCATTGGCTACCCAGACCGTCGGCACCTTTTGCTAACCTCAAAGCCGTAGATTTCCCCTGTCAGCCACGGGTCCCGATTCGTGGCTCAAATTCCCCTTTATGGAAAGCGCTTAGCCCAGGAACACCACTTACATGGTGCAGACAATGACTGCTGCTGTCTGGAGCTGCAAGAGCTTACTCAACCCTTTTCGTTCCAGTCACTATTCGGCGTCGCTGTCTTCACCTGTTCTGGATGAGTAACGTAACCCTCTGGGCGTGACCTCGGCGCGCCCAAATTGTAACCCTGATGCTTACTCCTGCCTGGACGGACATACCGTGCAGAGATGTTGATGATGACGTCGCATAGGCGCTGGACAAAGAATGCTAAAGGTGTCTGGATTGCTAAAGTGTGAAGCACTTCGAAGAGCGCGCAAACGAGTCCTCATACGTATATAAGCCATTCCATTCCCATAGTCGCCAAAGCATCCCCAGCAGCAATACCCCTCAGCAAACATGTCAGACGCCCCTCCCAACAACATCCTCGTCGCCGGCGTACGTCCCCCCGCCTCCCCCCCCCTCTCCTTCCTCCCTCCTCCCATTCACTCGCTCTGCTAGAGGAACCGGAAATCGAACAGATGGCCAACGACAGACTTCCTCCGCAGGGCCCTCGCCAAGAACGTCCACAAAATCTCCCTCCCAAACCACACCGCCACAATTGTCGACTCCAGCACCCGCAAATTCACCGCCACGACCCTCGCCAACGTTGCCCTCGCCACTGCGCGTGTCCTTCAACGCCCCGCCGCCACCGCCAACAAAATGCTGTACTTCCAGGACTTCCCGTGCTCGTAGCGCGACATCATCGAGTCCCCGGAGCGACAGACGGGCGACAAGTGGACGCTCGAGCATGTGTCCAGCGAGGAGAAGATTAAGGAGGCGAGGAAGAAGTTGTGCTGGCGCAGGGCGATACGGCGGCTTTGTATGACCTGGTGACTATGTGCTTCGTCGGGGATTCGGAGAAGCCAAGGAGGACGAATTTTGAGGAGATTGGGGGGGAGTTGGCGAATGATTTGGTGGGCGAGCTACCGGAGGTTGCGCTGGATGAGGTGGTGAAGAAGGCGTTGGAGCAGCTGTAGTGAGGGGGGTAGTTGGGTCGGAGGTTGAGGAGAATATCTCTTTTTGCATTTGGCGGAACGTTGATTTCGTTGTTAGAGTGAACGTGGAGATTATGTTCCCTTCAGTCCCCCCTTAGTCCTGTTGACTCTTGGGATAAAGTGTACGAATGCTTCTTTCTTTCCAATCCGCAGCCACTATCTTTTTAGTCATCAAACTTGCTCAGGCCGTCTCTGTCAACAACGTCCCAAAATGCTCCAGCATTATCCAGGTCGCAGTTGGGGCATCTGGGCAGTGGAGGCATCATTTGAGTCCGGAAGGAGCCACAGCTAATTCGTTGTCTTCTCCTGTTGCATGGCCAAAATGACGTGAAGAAGTGGCTGGGTTCTGAACAGTAACGCCACCTATTAATAATTTGAACGCACATTTCTAAACTCTACAGTTAGCTACGGTGTTCATGCATAGTAGGCGATGTTGACTTACTAAAAGAGTGCTACAATATCTACACAAGCAAAGAGTGTGTTGGAACGAGAGAGGAGACGCCGTGAAATAGTCAAAAAGTGCTCTCTACTTATAATTCTTATAGTAGAAACAGAACCATCCTTATAATTCCTATAGTAGAAATAGTTAGTCAAAACTATCATTGCAATTTCTATAGTAGAAACAGTTAGTCAAAACTGTCATTGTAATTTCTTTAGTAGAAACAGTCAGTCAAAACTATCCTTATACTCCAAAGCGGTATGAACTTTATTTGAAAACATAAACGAACCAGTGTTTGGGCGAAGGAGCCACGGAACAGACCCAGTCATTAACAAGACGATACTCCCAGATGAGGTTTAGCCTTGGGGTCTCAGAGCCTGAATTGGGTTTTCAAACTTCTCCAGTCGAGCAGGTTGATCAGTATGGTAGCTCAATAACGTGATGTGTTGATGCTTTCTGAAAGACATTATATATTTTGAAAATAAGCTTTTGTCGCAAATACTCAAAAACGTCCTCACGAAATTCATCTTGATTGGTAATATATACGTGGTATCCGAAAAACAAGGGTCTAATTCGATGTTTCGTAGTCAAAACAGCTCATTACAGAGACTGGAATAACTAGATATTCCCTGAATATCATTATGAGCTCTCCACCTGCTTCAGGATCCCCGCCAGGTTGATACTCTTCGGCCTCTCGATCGGCAGACCCAGGGCACGATCCCAGATCAGCTGGGCAAGAGGACCAAGACCGCGGCTGACACCGAAGGTTGCGGTATAGTACAGCGTCTCCTTGAAGCCGTAGTGGTGGAAAAGAACACCTGAGGACGAGTCGACGTTCGGGAAGGGGTTCTTGGTCTGTTCATTTAGTTAGTAATGATGCGCTTCGAGTTAGAACTGTTCAAGGTTCTCCTACCTTTCCGTGCTCCATGAGCACACCAGGAGCGATGTCGGAGTTCGCCTTGACGAGGCGGAAGACAGGGTCGTTGGCAATCTCGGGTCTTGCAGCCGCGAAATCCATGAGAGCTTGGAAACGCGGGTCAGGTTTTCTGAGGACGGCATGGCCGTAACCGGGAATGACACGACCAGACTTCAAGGTGGTCCAGAGGTAGTCCTTGATGTGCGCCTCGGTGAAGTCATTCGGGATAGCCTCCTTCATCTGCAGGATCCAGCGGAGGACCTCTTGGGCGGCAAGGCCGTGAAGAGGACCGGCAAGACCCTGCAGACCGGCACTGTAACTCAGGAACGGATCACTGAGAGCACTGCCGACGAGGTGAGTGGCGTGCGCCGAGACGTTGCCACCCTCGTGGTCGCCGTGTAGAGCAAGGTACAGCCTGAGCAGATCTTGAAAGCCCTCGTTCTCCTTTCCACCCTTGCCCAGCATTGCGGCGAAGTTGTAGGACCAGTCCTGGTTCAGGTCAACTTCAGCGGGAAGAGAGCCGCCACCACGGTAAGCGTTCTGATAGATCTTGGCAGCGATGGTAGGGAGCTTGGCGAGAAGCGAGATGACATCGTCGAAGGTAGGCTCCCAGTAATCAGCCTTGTTCAAGCCCTTCTCGTACATCTTGGCGAACTTGGACTCATAGTTGAGTGCAGACACGGCGCAGGCAAATTGGGTCATGGGGTGCAAGTCTTTGGGGAAGTCGTCGAGCATCTTGGCGACGAAGGTGGGGATCGCCGCCTTCTCGGCCAGCTCGCGGGAGAGCTTGCGCACCTGGGAGGTAGTGGGAACCTCGCCAGTGAGGAGAAGCCAGAACATAGACTCGGGCAGCATCTCAGTGCCGCTGGTGCCCTTGGGGAGCTCGGCTTGGCAGTCCTTGATAGTGCGGCCATGGAAGCGGATTCCCTCGTTGGCGTCAAGGACCGATCCTTCCCACACCATTGCCTTCAGGCCTCTGTTATTGCACGCGTTAACTGGTTGTCGACAGCGCGGGCGACGGAACGGCGTACCTCATGCCACCCAGTGTGTTCTCGACCTTCACATCTCCAAGCTTCTTGTCGGAATGGGCCTTGACCTTCTTCAAGAGCTCGCGCTTGGCGGGAATGACTTTTGCCAGCGTCTCCTTGAGGTCGGGCTCGGACGAGGAGGCGTAGCTGCGAGAGGGTTCGCGGGCTTGCACTGTGGGGTGGGATGAGCAGCTGGCAGAGAGCGGCGCAGCAGCAGAGCGGCTTACCCGAAGCAATGGGCTTGAGTGCGGAGGGCTTGCATCGAGTCAGCAAAGCGCAAGACGCGAATAAAGCGCAGAATGCTTACCCGCACGCTCCGAAGAGCTCTGGAGGCGGTGCGCGCGTTCAATGCCATTGGAATGCGGCGCGTAAACAAAGCGGCGGGGGCCAATTGGGGATTCGGCGCGGGCGGGGGAGGCGCGAGGCGAGGAAATGGGGCAAGCGACGGGCTCAAAGGCGGGAAGGGTCCAGATACAGCTGGACGGATATTTTGGCAGCTGTGCGGCTGAGTGGGCGGGCTGTCAGGAGGAAAAGACGGGCGCGTTGGCGGCGGCGTGCGGGGGCCCCAGACCTCGGCCCAGGGAGCTCTGACGCCCTCTGCCGCCGCGGGCCGCGCCCCACGGCCCACGGGAAAGCCTTTGCTAGCCGCCGCGACACTGCGTCTCCGACATCGTCAGGCTGCTGACCCGCTCGTCCATTGCGCCTCCTGCCAACCTCGGCGACAGAGCGCTGCATCGCCGTTGATAGGGCGTGCTGCTTGCTGACCGCAGCAACAGCCTCCGCGCTCGCCGCCGACCGACCCCCGAGCGATCTGCGTGGGTCCGCCGCCACCGTTGAGCATCACCTTGGCGTCGCGACCGCACCTTCTCCCCAAGCCATTGCCTCGTTCTTCCAGCTGCACCGGAGCCCCTTCGCCATGCTGCGCACCGCGTCTCGCGCTCTCTCGCGGCAGAGCCGTTCCGCCGCCCGCCTCAGCCGCGCCCGCCCGCTGCTCCGCCCGCTCTCCACCTCCGCTGTCCGCATGGCGCCGTCCTCGCTCGCGCCCGTGTCCCCCCCTGTCTCGATTGCGCTGCCTGCCGACTCCTTCCAGGTGCTTCCAGAGGCCACCAAGCCAGGCGACGCCGAGGACGCCCTGTTCGACGCCCAGGTACAGCAGGTCAAGGATTGGTGGGCATCGCCGCGCTACAAGGGCATCAAGCGGCCCTACTCGGCCGAGGATGTTGTTTCCAAGCGCGGCGCGCTGCAGCAGACATACCCAAGCTCGTTGATGGCACGGAAGCTGTTCAACTTGCTTGAGGAGCGCGCCGCCGAGGGGAAGCCCGTGCATACAAGTGCGTTGATTTCTGCTCTCTCCGTCCGTTTTGTCGCTGGCATCGCTCCTGCGAGAGATTGTTTGTTAGTGTATATAGATGCTAATAAATCGCTTCCTCCTCATAGTGGGCGCAATCGACCCCGTGCAAATGACGCAACAGGCTCCGAACCAAGAGGTCCTCTATATTTCTGGCTGGGCCTGCTCCTCGCTCTTGACCACCACAAACGAGGTGTCGGCTGATTTCGGCGACTATCCGTACAACACAGTCCCGAACCAGGTGCAGAGATTGTTCAAGGCCCAGCAACTTCATGACCGGAAGAATTGGGACAATCGTCGGAAGATGACCAAGGAGCAGCGTGCCAAGACGCCGTACATCGATTACATGCGGCCCATCATCGCAGACGGAGATACTGGGTAAAAGCCCTCAGGCAGAAAACCCCACGGTGAATATTTGCTAACCCAGTATAAAGCCACGGCGGTCTGTCCGCTGTCATCAAGCTCGCAAAACTCTTCGCCGAGAATGGTGCTGCCGCTGTGCACTTCGAGGACCAGCTGCACGGTGGCAAGAAGTGCGGGCACCTGGCTGGTAAGGTTCTTGTTCCTACTAGCGAGCATATCAACCGTCTGGTCGCTGCGCGTTTCCAATGGGATCTCATGGGCAGTGAGAATCTGGTCATCGCACGAACCGACTCTGAAAGCGGAAAGTTGCTGAGCAGTGCAATCGACGTTCGGGACCATGAGTTCATTCTCGGCGTGACTGAAGAAGTGGAACCACTTGCCGAGACGCTTCAGGAAATGGAGCTGAGGGGTGCGAGCGGAGCGGAGATCGACGCCTTTGAGGCGAAATGGGTGAAGAACCACAAGCTGGTGACCTTCGACGAGGGTAAGGAAGCCGCAAACCTAGGGGTGTGTTAGGAGACCATAAGCTCACCGATTCTACAGCCGCAGTCAGCCAACTCAAATCCGAGGGCGCCTCGAAGCATGCCATCGACAGCTACCTCTCGGAAACCGCGGCAAACCCGAACCTCTCGCTGAGCAAGCGTAGAGCGCTCGCCTCAGGCTACGCAAGGAGGCCTATTGTTTGGTCAGAAAGCATTCCTCGCACCCGCGAGGGCTTCTACCACTTCAAGGCTGGCCTCGCCGCGGCCACAAAGCGTGCCATCCAGTTTTCGCCCTATGCTGATCTCCTGTGGCTTGAAACCAAGGAGCCGAACGTTGAGCTAGCAGCAGGCTTCGCCAAAGAAATTCGCAGCGCGGTGCCCGGAAAGAAGTTGGTGTATAACCTGAGCCCCAGCTTTAACTGGATGGCTCATGGCTTCACCGAGGAGACGCTTAAGAGCTTCGTCTGGGACCTGGCACAACACGGGTGAGTCATTCATCGGCCTTTTCTTTGCTCTGCGTCTACTTACACTGCAAACCCACAGCTTCGTTCTCCAGCTCATCTCGCTGGCCGGTCTCCACTCCAACGCCACCATTACGAATGAGCTGTCCAAGGCTTTCAAGGAGGATGGCATGTTGGCTTATGTCAACCTCGTCCAAAAGCGTGAAAAGGAGACCGGATGTGACGTTTTGACCCACCAGAATTGGAGCGGCGCATCTTACATTGACGGTATCCTGGGACACATCCAGAGTGGATCCAGTGGAAGCAAGAGTATGGGCGAGGGGAATACCGAGACCAGTAAGTTTAATCCCCTTTCGGTGCTTAGATGCTGTGTTCTAATTCATCATCGCAGGCTTTTGAGTAAACTTGGGGGAATTGTATATGTATTCATAGAAATGAAAATGAGTAGTGAAAGGTGCCTTTTGATGCTTAGTTCAAGGTGAGTCTTACGACAGCCATCACTGCGTGACTTGAACAAGTCGACGTCGCCACGTGCCCAAAACCAGCCAATACCCATTGCCCTATGCATGTGCGACAAGTGTTGGAGCCAATTTTGCCTAACCGTTGCGCCTCAGCATTAAAGATTATATTGCGATTAATTTCTGACAGTACAAATAGAGGCTAAATAGCTCAGGATACCAGCCTTGGACATCACCAAGTTGGAAACGGAGAATTTCTTGCCGGCTGTCTACGTAGTAGAATGAAGACGTCTGTCAAGCGCATCCCGCGAGAAGTACTAAAGCTAAAATAGCTAAGCCGTGCCTGTCTTCCTGCCAAACCGACAAGTCTTCTTTTGCGGAGGCACCGACAGATGGTGGTGCCGTCCACAACAAGCCCCTTCACCCTGAGCTGCCGTTCCAGGAAGGCGGCGGGGGCCGCTCGCCATGCATTCCGACTGGCTCCGTCGAAGTGGTACCTGCGCACACGAGAGCTGGTCGGGACAAGATGCGGACAGTGTTTGCCACGGATGGCAAGTGTAACGAGCGGCGAGGGCGATGCGGAGAAGGACAGTCGCGGCGGTTGACGTAAGAGCGCCGGGTGGCCAGGGCGGCCAGCCCTACGCTTGGCTAAGTTTAGCCTGCGCCCGAACCCTGCGCGGGCTGCGTGCGCCGGGCGGAAGAGCCTGTTGGGCTGTGTGTCTGGGCGCCCGAGGCCCCGTTGCCGACACGCGAAAGTGTATTTTCTGCCCCAGGGCCTAAAAGAAATCCACCGCCTCCCACCCTTTCGCCCCAGCCCGTCTCTTTTTTCTTTCTGTTGCACTCTCCCCTCTACCCGCGCGAGCAAGCCTGCGCGCTCTTTGCTCGCCTTCGCTCTCCGCCCCGGCGCCCTCCGCTGCGCCCCGTTGTGCCGCGCCCGTCGCACGAATCTTCACCCGCCGCCGGCCCTTTTCCTGCGCCTCCGTAAGCTGCTGCTGCGCAGAGAGCCACGACCCGACGGAGCGCCTCTCCTCTTTCGATTTGCGTAGATACCCGGGCCATGCCCCACCACGAGTCGCCTCCCATGGCCGCCGCCGTTGTCGCAAAGACCGCAGACCCCGCCGCCGCCGTGCCCCCGACCGCTGACGAAGTCGCCGCCGTCCTCAGCACCTGCTTATCCAGCAAGACCTCGCAAGCCTCGCTGGACGCCGCCTACGCCCTCACCGGCCTGCTCGAGAATTCGGTCGGTTTCCGCGGCCTGAAGGGCTATGGCATACTCGACGAGGTGAAAAAGGCCGCTTCCAACAAGAAGGATGCCGTGAAGAAGGAGGGCGCCATGTTCGTCCTGGGCGCCCTTTTCGAGCGCATGCCCGTGAACCAGCCGCTGAGCGAGGTCGTCATCCTCCTGCAGGAGGAGAACCTGGTGCCGGTCTGCTTTGATGCCCTGGCCGACAAGAACACCACCATCAAGGACTCCGCGCAGTACGCTCTGGATGCGCTCTTCAACAATCTCAGGGCTGAGGCTCTGGTGTTTGGCCTACTTCCCGTAATTACCCAGTACCTGAGCAAGTCGACCGGAAAATGGCAGGGCACCGTCGGTGCTTTCTCGCTGCTTACGCGCATGGCGGACAAGGCGAAGATGGGCATGGGCAGTCTCGAGGAGGAGCGCGAGAAGGACGTGCTCCGTGAGGCCATGGGTAAGAAGCTTGCCAGCCTCATCCCTATCGTTGAGAACGGCATGCACGACCTCAAGGCCGAAGTCGCCAAGCAGGCCAACAAGGCCATGAACTCCCTGGCTACTCTTCTCCAGAACGACGATGTCGCGCCCAAGGTCCCCCTCCTGATCAAGTGTATGGAGAACCCGTCAGCACAGAGCGTCCAAAAGGCCATCCATGCCCTGTCCATGACTACTTTCGTCGCCGTCGTCACTGCTCCTGTTCTGGCGATGCTGACGCCTTTCCTGGAGCGCTCTCTGAACAACCCCTCGACCAGCCAAGAAGTTCTTCGCCAGACCGTCGTGGTCGTGGAAAACTTGACCAAGCTTGTCCATGACCCTGTCGAGGCTAGGATTTTCTTGCCCAAGCTGAGGCCTGGTGTTCAGGGTGTCAAGGACCGCGCCTCTCTCCCGGAAGTTCGTGAACTGGCTACTCGTGCTTTGGACGTCATCAAGAAGGCTATGGCCGAGGATGCTGACAACACCACCAACGCCGCCATCGCCCGCACTTCCCCGGAGGACGTTGGAATCGTGCTCGACAAGGAAATTGCTACTAATGGTGGCCTCCTGAACTACCCTGGCGACAAAGATGTCTGGAAGTTCGCCCGTGCCTACATTACGGAGATGGTTGCCGAGGATATCAACCAGAGAGCGCTCGAGCGCATCGTCAAGAGCATTGAGACCTACATTAAGCCCTTGGCGAATGAGGGCGCCTCCGCAACCATTGCTGAAAATGTGCACCGTTATTATGTTGAAGAGGACGAGCGCAAGTTCGGCAAGCCCATCAAGGAGGATGACGGAGAGGTCGAAATCGTCAACGCCACCTTCTCTCTCGGCTATGGTGGTATGCTTCTGCTCTCCCACACCAACCTGCGTCTGTTGAAGGGCCACCGCTACGGTCTTTGCGGCCGCAACGGTGCCGGAAAGTCGACCCTCATGAGGAGCATCGCGGAGGGCAAGCTTGAGGGCTTCCCTCCTCAGGATGTTGTCAAGACTTGCTTTGTCGAGCACAACCAGGGTGAGGATGCTGACCTCAGCATTCTCGAATATATTTCGAACGACCCGAGGTTCAAGGATGAGAGCAAGGAGCGTATCTCCAGCGTTCTCGAGGAGGTCGGCTTCACGGCTGGTCCTAGCGGTCGCCAGTCCGAGAAGGTTGGCTCGCTCTCTGGTGGTTGGAAGATGAAGCTGGCTCTTGCCCGTGCTATGCTGATGCGTGCCGACGTTTTCCTCCTGGACGAACCGACTAACCATTTGGATGTTGCGAACATTGCCTGGCTCCAGGATTACCTCAAGAACCACACCGAGATCACTAGCTTGATCGTCTCCCACGACTCTGGTTTCCTGGACGAAGTTTGCACGGACATTTACCACTACGAGAGCAAGAAGCTCGTCTGCTACAAGGGCAACCTGGCCGACTTTGTCAGGCAGAAGCCCGAGGCCAAGAGCTACTACACTCTTTCCAACACCCAGGTCCAGTTCAAGTTCCCGCCCCCTGGTATTCTTACCGGTGTCAAGTCCAGCACCCGCGCCATCCTCCGTATGAGCAATTGCTCCTTTACCTATCCCGGCTCTTCGAAGGCTTCCCTCAACGATGTCACCTGCTCTCTCACCCTTTCTTCTCGTGTTGCTATCATCGGTGCGAACGGTGCCGGCAAGTCGACGCTCATCAAGGTCCTGACTGGCGAAGTCATCCCGCAGACGGGCAAGGTCGAGAAGCACCCTAACCTGCGTATCGGTTACATTAAGCAGCACGCGCTCGAGCACGTGGAGATGCACATGGAGAAGACGCCAAACCAGTACCTGCAGTGGCGGTACGCCAACGGTGATGATCGCGAGGTGCTTATGAAGCAGACACGTATTTTGACCGCAGAGGACAAGGCGCAGATGGAGAAGGAGATCGACATTGGTGACGGCAAGGGCGCGAGGCGGCTCGAGGCTCTCATTGGTCGTCAGAAGTACAAGAAGAGCTTCCAGTACGAAGTGTAAGTGGAACCTCTGTTTCTGATATGCATAGAGTAGGTTAGCTGACCAGCTTACAGCAAATGGGTTGGATGGCTCCCTAAGTACAACACGATGATCTCTCGTGAGACTCTGCTCGAGCTCGGCTTCCAGAAGCTGATCCAGGAGTTCGATGATCACGAGTCTTCCCGTGAGGGTCTGGGTTACCGCCAACTGGAGCCCAAGGTCATCTCGAAGCACTTCGAGGATCTCGGACTGGATCCCGAGATTGCCAATCACAACGAGATTGGTGGTCTCTCTGGTGGCCAGAAGGTCAAGGTCGTCATTGCTGTAAGTTGATCCCGATCAGCCTCCTTAATTCGATCTCCAATCTCACCAACATCACTTTCAGGGTGCCATGTGGAACAACCCTCACCTTCTCGTCCTGGACGAGCCGACCAACTTCTTGGACCGCGACTCGATGGGTGGTCTCGCAGCCGCCATCCGCGACTATAAGGGAGGTGTTGTCATGATCTCCCACAACGAAGAGTTCGTCGGCGCCCTCTGCCCCGAACAATGGCACGTCGCCGATGGCCGCGTCATCCAGAAGGGCAGCGCCGCCGTCAACGCGGCCGCCTTCGACGAGTCCAAGCCCGGGAGCGTGGCCTCGTCGGCCGTCCCCAGCACCGCTGCCAGCAGTGCCGCTCCCTCGGCTGTCAACTCAGAGGCCGAGGGCGGCGACATGAAGTTTAAGGCCAAGAAGAAGAAGAAGATGACGCGCGCTCAGATCAAGGAGCGCGAGGTCCGCAGAAGGTTGAGGCATATCGAGTGGCTGAACAGCCCGAAGGGCACGCCGAAGCCGGTGGATACTGATGATGAGGCGTAGTAGAGTAAGTGGGGTCTCGTGGGCAAACTATGATGATGAAGAAAAGTTTGGGTTTCTTGTTTTGGCTTCGCGCTTCATGACAGGTATAATCGACGGGAGAGAGGAGAGTGGGGTGTTTTTCTTTCCTCTTTTGAAACGCAGGCGCGTGATTATAGACGGAATTGGAAGGGTTTTCTTGTTTCCTTATCAAGGCTCTCTCTTTGCGGTAATGACAGATCAAGACGCAAACGCATTAGAGGTTGGATGGATCATTTATAGACGTTTACGCATGATCTTTCATTGGTAGATATGATTTTTGGTCTATCTTTTGATCTGGGGCCGAGGCTGAAATAGATTGAGTGTTATTGCTTGTGTCATTCTCTCTCTCTATTCCTTCACAGCGAGCGTATCAAGAGTGGGAAATCAGCACAAACGTCACATGAGGCAACTGCTCCACCCCTTTCACAACAGCTGCCAGAACCCGAGTGCGGGGCGCTTAGAAGTGCGAGTCAAGCTTGCACGGCCCTACACCACCTACAACTACGCCCGCCACACACGGGCTCCATGATTCGTCAGCGGCAAACACGAGTCAACCGTCGTACACACCACTATTATCAGATCGCGGGCGTTGGGCGCATTCGAGGAGGAGGGGAAGGCCGCGTCGCTATCACTGACAACACTCGTCGGTGAGACATACATAGGTGAACTCCGCTTCGTCATCCGAGATCAGCGGCATCACGCCGCGCACCACCCACCCGCTTAGCCGCCGGCCGCCGACTACGGCGTAGCAACCAAGAGCGAAAATGGATCATTGCAAAAGAACGGTGAAGGATGGAGCGTGGGAGCGTGTGTGTGTGTCTCTGGCATCACGCCCAGCCAGCCACCCACAATGCACGGATCGGCCGGCCCACGAGCGATTGTCCCGTCCGTCGCGCCCGCTGCACGAAGGTGGCACTGGTGGGCATGGCTTTGCGCAAAAGCGGCAGTGATGCGGCAGCGGCGCGACGGGTCTGTTGGTCCCGCCGCCGCGGGCGCTGCGGCTATCGGTGTCATGCGCCTGTCGCGCAACCCACCCTCTGCCTCCATCCGCCCTTCCTGCGAGCGCTGATTCGCGAATTTGGTCCGATGACCTATCCAGGGCGCCGGCGCTGCGAAGCTTGACCTGGGGTCCTTTATCGTTGCTCCGGTCGGCGGTGTCTCTTTCGAGGGTGACCGGTTCGGTTATTTGACACGCTACGCCGTACGAGGCGCGGGGTAAGCAGCGCACGCGCGAGGCGCACCCACCGACTCTCGGAGGGCCGAAATGGCGTGCCCGCGCTGATTTTTTTTTTCTCTTTCCTTTTATAACGAGTCATAGTTGCCGAGGGAGGTAGGATGCAGTCGTACATACATAAGCGTCCGCTTTGCGCTGGAGATTCTGACTGCGTAGACTGAGTCCGGTCTCTTTCGAGCTGTTCCGTTTTGACTTTGCCTTGTTCTTTTTTTTTTTGGTTCTTGCGTTCGATGGCAGAGACTTTGTCCTGTTGAAAGAGCTTGTTCATCATGAGTGAAACCGAGGGAGTGCAGCCAAATGGGGAGAAGATTGCGTCGACGCCTTTCCAGCGGTGGTGGGAGGTGAACAAGGCGTGGGTACTTGTTCTGACCGCAGAGTGCTTCGGCGCTTGTATGGCGGCGTCGGCGAGGCTGTTGGAGGACGATGAGCAGGGCACGGCAATGCACCCGATGCAGGTACGTTGACTGGAGCACTGGTGTGTGAGAAGACGAGGCAGCTGCTTATCGTGATTCTTCTTTAGATCATTTTCGTGCGCATGGGCTTGACTTGCATCCTCAGCACCATTTACATGCGCGTTACGAATGTTCCCGACTTTCCCCTTGGTACGCGGGATGTGAGGTGGCTCCTCGTGGTTCGAGGTGCCACTGGGTTCTTTGGTCTATCGACGTTCTACTGTAGGTCCTGTTTACTGCTACGGCTTATGGAGTCAGCGTTGCTGAAAGTAGCATAGGGGCACTTCATTATCTCCCTCTGGCTGAGACGACAGTTCTCACGTTCCTGACGCCGATGATGGTGCCGTGGGCCTGCAAGCTGCTCTTCGGCGAACCGCTCTCAATCAGGGTAGTTCTTGCCGGTCTCGTGTCGTTTGTCGGCGTCATTGTCATTGCTAGACCACCATGGCTTTTCCACAGGCATGAGGACGCTCCATCGGCAAGTGCGGCGATGCGCACCTTGGCGGTGACTGGGCTGCTGCTGGGCGCGGTGACGGCGACAGCGTCGTACACCATCATCCGTGGAATTGGATACAGAGCCCACGCACTGATCTCGGTCAATTACTACGCCTTCATGTCCACTCTCGGCTCAGGCATCTTCCTGGTTTGCTCCCCGAGCGTCGGCTTCCAGCTGCCTGCAGACACACGGCAATGGATTCTACTCTCTGCAATTGGCTTCTCGGGATTCTTCCTCCAATTCCTGTTGACGGCGGGGCTGCAGCACGACAAGAGCGCCATGGCCACGACGATGATGTACTCGCAGGTGCTGTTTGCTCTCTTCTTCGACAAGGTGATCTGGGGCAACGTGCCGGGCACCGCTAGTATCTGCGGAGGGATCCTGGTGCTTGCCAGTACAATATACGTGGCGCTGTTCGGCAATAGTTCGAAGACGACGACTACGCGAGAAAGCCAGCCGGACGAGGAGCAGGCTCTCCTTCCTGGGCGTGACGCGGGTGCTTTAGAGGAGGAGGAAGGCAATGGCGCCAACTTGGTGAATGAGTAATTTGCAGGACTCACGTCCCACGCAACGAGCTAACCGGGAGAAGAAAGAGCATGAGAGAAAGACCAATTTGATTTAAAGCGGAAGAAGCCGCGGAAAGAAAAGCATTGCCAGCAGGCGGTAGCAATCACGGCAGAGGTGAGATGAAATGGCGCATTGGAATTTCTTCGGGGCATCAACAACATCGGGATTTGATAATAAGGCCGACGAGTTTGGGACTAGAAGCGAAGACTGGCTTCTTTTTACAGGGATGAATTTGCATCGCCGGCAAAGTGATCCGCCACGATGGTCTAGACGCTGGTTGGCGGCACAGGCCGAGATCGAGAGCTTAAGGGGTAACTAGATCTCGGCAACGCAAAATGAATTTGAGTGTTTCAAAGGCTTTCTTTTTCTGGAGCCACTCGACTGGATGCGGCAGATGCCAGAGTCGTGATGACGATCTCCCGCGGCAGAGTTTATTCACAAGAAGAGGATGGAACGGGGAGCCGCCACAGCGGTAGCTGGATTCATATGCACGAAAGGCCCAAGATCAGCACGGCCAACCCCAAGGTCGACGTGGGTGCGGCGCAGGATCTTGCTGTGAAGAAAGGCATCATCGTGGCGCTAAGCATCGGCTACTGCACACTGAAGATGACAGCGGCGAGCCGACTCGGCAATGTCGGTGGAACCGGAAGCACGAGGTGCAGGCTGAAGCGGTTGTTCGCCCGGGGCGTGGCGGCGCTGAAGTCGGTGGAGTTGGAGGAGGAGGCTAAGTACCGGGTGTGGAAGGTGGGCGCGAGGCGCGTCTCCTTTCCTCGCTCCGCCGCCGCCGCCACCTCCACCACGCACTCGCCCGCCCTCTCTATCGTCGATGCCAAGCCGACGGCGCTGTCCGCGTCGCCCTGCCGGCCCATCGTGTTCGCCGACCCGCAGCCCACTGAGCAAAAGCTCCGCGTGCCTGGGAGGACGTGCAGGTGATCGACTGGGCAGCTCTAGACGGGCGCCGGCGATCCTCGCACTCAGCCTGCGCCAGGTCGTCAGTAGCCCGCTCCATCACAGATCTGGCGGCCCTCGCAGGACGATAAGCGAACCGCGATTTTAGCACAGCCGTCGACGCAACCCGCAACCTTCTTGCGCATGGCCCCGCCGCTGGTTGGCCGACTGCCCTTGCGCATTGCGCCGAATGTTCCGCGAGCCTGCTGCCGCGACCTCCTGCGGATGCCTCGCCAGCTGCTGCAGCCCGCAACGACCTGGCAGACGCGAGCGCGTTGAGGGGGTGGCTCCAGCCGCCCAGGCGTGTCCGTGCCGCAGCCCAATCAGAGCCGCGGCGACGCCATCTTCAGCTGAAGCCACGCCCTCTGCCGGTGGAGACGGGTCCAATTGATGACAGCTGCTTGTTCTGCACCCTTCCCCGATCTGGGCCTGGCGCCGTCAACGGCGCCCCGAGCCCTCCACCGGCCGACGGCGAGGCTATTGACCCTTGTACCACTGGCCGAGGTCCCGGTACCTGCCCGACTGCTGGCCAGACGCCGACAAAGCCACCTGATCTGTCAAACGAGACATGGGCTTCTGCAGCACACGGAGGGAAGGGGCGAGCCCTCCCAGGCACCGCCGCGGCGGCATCGCTGGTGTCACTGGCATCGCCGACGCCTCAAAGAGTGGTTCGTCCGGATGACGGCCACAGCACGTCAACCATCGGACGTGTGCGCCTGGCGCTGGTAGCGTCCGCGCATGGCAGCAGTCTATTGATACCGGCCAATCCCGCGTGCGTGCACCTGCGCGGAACCTTGAGCCGGCTGTTGTTGCTATTGCAAATCCTTCCCATGCCTCTGCCTGCGGCCCGTCCAGGTCCTGCGCTGGCGATCCTTCCCTGCCCGCCGGGTCTTCCAGGTCGTTTCTTGTTTAAAACCGCTCGTCCAGAGCGTGGCTTTGACTCGCGCCGTGCCCCCCAACCATTCACTGAGTACTCCGATCCGCTGCTGTTCTGAAAAGACGCAAGTGGCCGTCTGGCTTTGTTGGTTGCCCATATTAAGCTGCATCTCTTCTACGCTGCGCTGTGCCTGTTCCTGTGTCTTTAACACCACCCTCTTCACTTCGCTGTTACTACACTACTCCGCTCGCTTTCATTGAGTCTTCTATACTTCCTGATTCGCGCGCCTTGCGGAACGCGCCTTCTACGTCTCGATTTTCTCTGCGTCGCCAGAGAGCCTCCTCTTTTTGGTCAATTCCTCTGGCAATATCTGGCATTCCACACGTCCGATCAATCTCAAAATGGTCTACGCACTCAGCTACAGACGCCCGGCGTCTGCTGACTCAAATTCTACCCGTAGCAGTGATGAGAAGAAGAAGTCGATTGACGGGTCGATCACCTCAACGTCGCAGCACTCTGGCATGTCCCACGGCATCCCAGATGCGCTGTCGTTCGATCGGATTGTTTCCGGCGGCACCTGCCCGGTACGTAGCACAGAACCTCCTTCTTCCCCTTGCTGTTGGCGGTCTGTCACACATGGTAGCACAGCATTAGCTGCGTCCGTCATATGACCACGGGCGCTTCAAGATTAGCCAAAGCTAATCCCAACATGCGTCTCACAGCCATGCACACTCCGGGAGTTCCTTAACTACCTGAAGTACATCGAGCTCTCGGCAGAGAATCTCCAGTTCTTCCTGTGGTACCGCGGCTACGTCAAACGTTTTGATGCGTTATCTGCAAGCGAGCAAGCGCTGTCACCAGCGTGGACAACCAGCCAGGCCGAGGCCGATGCGCATGCAACCAAGACACAAGCCCGCAAGACAAAGATCAGTCCTGAGGTTGCTGCTGTGTTCAAGGGAACTGGTTTCTCGGACGCTCCCAAGACTGTGGACGGCGAGCACCTCAATCCATTTCGGGATAGCCCCACAAGCACGCCCTCTGAGCACAGTAAACATGACACAATGGACGCCGTTTCTGAGCACAGTGCGTCCGATTGGCAGAAGTCCATGAGCAACTCCACCGTCAATCATTCTGTGGCGGCAAAGGACGCGTTTGAGTCTGCGGGGGAGAAGTACCAACCCTGTACGTTTGTTTGGCCTTTTGGTAGTTTTCACGTCGACTAACTCAACTACACGCAGTTTCAATCCAGCCATATCGCGAAGAGATCTCCAGGATCATCGCAACCTATATTGCTGATGGAGGTTCTCGCCAACTCAATCTCTCTTCCCGCGAGCGCAATGCCTTGCTGCGCGCTCTTGCCAGCACAACGCATCCTTCTGCTTTCCGTGATGTGATCATTAGCGTGGAGTGGACCCTCAGGTGCCAGGCTCATCCGCACTTCATCCGCTGGACCATTTGCAACGGCAACCGTCCTCGTGTCATCTTCGCTCGCGGTCTGGGCACCTTCCTCATTCTCGGGGGTATCATTATCGGCATCCTCCTTGCTCTCAGCAAAGCTCCGCGCGGATACCGGGCCCTTGCTGCATGCGCGCTCCTTCCAGGAATTTCGACGCTGATTGCTGCCTACAAGGGCATGTGTGTGGTTGGTTTCAGTTGCAGTCTCGTTGCCAGCGTCCATCACTGACTTCCACAGGTCCTCCACGGCATGCATCACCGCCACCTACGCCCCTGGGAGCTCTTCGCCTCGGAAGACGAACCAATGCTCGAGTCGGACGTCGGAAACTCGAATGGCAACAGCTTCGAAGACGAGCCGTGGGTCGCAAAGTACGAAAAGCGCAATATCGTCCGCAAGGTATTTGACCGCGAGGTTTGGGTCGAGGAGCCGGCCATGCGTCAGATCCAGGATACCATCTTCTTACAGTCGATGCTGGGTGCTTTCGTCGCCACTTGCATCCTTGTCGCTATTTTCCTGGCTGTGCCCAAGGGCAACTTTTTCTAATTCGTTGTGGCAGCTTGTGGCATGGTATGGCATGGGATGCACAGCTGGCTACTGGTTTTCAGTGCTATTTTGCAACCAAAGGAACGGCAAACAGACTTTGTGGTGGTTCACTAATGATACCCCTGACTCTTTGGATCGATGGATCGAAATTTAAGCTTGGTGATATTGAAAAGGGAAATTTTAAACGGCGCGGGTCCGCGGTTTCGGGCTGATGGGTTTACTTTTGCTTCTCCTTTTTCTACAGCAGATAAGGAAGAATTGTCGGATAATGCAAAGGCGGATTGGAGGGTGTGACCTTCCCTTTTTGTACAGATGCGGTTTGCGGTTTCGCGATTAAGTTCGTAATCTTCTTCATTTGCTTCGTCCGTGACTCAAGTCGTGATGCAATGTTGTGACGAGAGGCATTCCCAAGAACACATGCTGCGCCATCAACAGAAGACAGACTCAAGGGCTCCGTGCTGCAATCGAACGCGGTGTTGAAAGACCGAGATCTCCTTTGCCTAAGCAAGGAAGGCGTCCGCGGGAAGATCGACAGCGCGAGTGGTGGGCCCGATCTTGGTCGTCGATCTTCCCGAGTGCCCTCGCTCCACTTCCCCCGTCACCATCGTCATCGCTCGCCGTTCTTTTCTGGACAAGATTGGTCGCTAGCCTACAAGAGCCTCATCCCACGTCCTCGAGCCACTTCCCACCATGCCTCCTCCTCCGACACGACATACCCTGCCTTGCGGACACCAAGACCTCGCACCGGCGAACCGTCGACCACCTTGACACTCGACCCCCAACTCACCCAAGCCTACACCCAGAGCTCAGTCGCTCTCCCCGCCATATACGTTCTCGATCTAGCTCCCAAAAACACCGGCTGCGCAGTCGGTTCCGACGCGCGCCTCAACGGCCCACGTACCTCCTACCCGGCGGCCATCCCTAGTCCTCCTCCCTCCCGCAACTCGCTCGCATGCCTCCATCTCGCCCTTGGGCTCTCGTGTCCCCCGCCTCCCGGGGCATTGGACAAGCGCTCGCGCGACACGTGTTGCAGACGACGAGGGTGCCTGTTGTCGCGACGGCGAGGGGGGATGTCGATAAGGCGCGGGAGGACATTCTGGCTGGTTTGGATGGGGTGGCGGAGAAGAGGCTGAGTATGGTGAGGATGGATGTTTGTGGTGAGTGGATAGATTCCTGTGAGGGGGTGGTTTGAATTTCTCTGGAGGAGGAGTGTGCGGGTGCGACTCTGGTCCTCACCCACAACAGGACGAGAGGCAGCACCCACCCACATCATCGCGCGAGGGGAGCCTCCCGAGCGTCCCCACACCCAACACCACTAACATCCCCTCCCACAAATCCAGACGAAGACTCCATCGCCGCCGCCGCCTCAACCTGCACCGCCCTCTTCCCCCCAAAAAACCACTGGCACCTCCACCTCGCCCTCCTCGTCCCCGGCCTCCTCTTCCCCGAAAAATCCCCCCAGCAAATCTCCGCCGCCGACGCCCTCCTCACCTTCCGCACCAACGCCCTCGGACCCCTCCTCGCAATCAAGCACTTCAGCCCCTTCCTCCCACGCAAAAGCACCGACTTCGTCGTCCCCGAAAAAGACCACGGGGATGCGGAGGGGGGGAGAAGGAATGAGGACGAGGACGCGTACGCAGGCCTCCATCCAACCGCCGCGGTCTGGGCGACCATGTCGGCGCGCGTGGGCAGCATTTCGGATAATAAGCTGGGGGGGTGGTACTCGTACCGCGCGTCCAAGGCGGCGGTGAATCAGATCACGAGGACTTTTGATAATCATTTGAGGACGGCGGCGGGGGGGAAGGCGATGGCTGTGGGGTTGCATCCCGGGACGGTGAGGACGGGGTTGAGTAAGGAGTTTTGGGGGAGTGTGAGGAAGGAGAAGTTGTTTGAGAAGGAGTTTGCGGCGGAGAGGTTGGTGGAGGTGGTGAGGGGGTTGGAGGTTGAGGGGGGGAGGGGGAGGTGTTGGGATTGGAGGGGGGAGGAGGTGTTGCCTTGATGGTGGGACTGTCACGAAGTTGAAGGAGTCTAAGTTTGTAGAAGTGAAATGAGGGTATTGATTGGTATATTGTATAGTAAATTCATAGTTTGGGAGGACCCTTGCGAGGCCTGCCTGTGCGGTTCATTCATCGTGCATTTCGTAGCTTCGTCAAGTCTCCCTTACTTGTTCAGCTCCGCGGCCCGCGCCTTCAGCTCCTCCTTGCTTGCAGCCTGTTCGAGATTCTCGGCCATCACGGGGCCCTGTGCGAGATTGTCAGCACCTTCATGTCCAGGCCGGTCCGAGAGTTTTGGCCGGTTCACACGTACAGGAGCGGCCGTGTGGTCCGAAGCCGTGGCCTTGTTATGGGCGCCGCCAGACGTGACGCGGGTCTCGGCTTCGTGCAGGGGGTGCGTCGACGCGGTGCTGTCGGAGGACTCCTTCGCGACCTGGTCGGTGATGTCTGCGCAAGCAGTCTTCGGGTCAGCGTCCGTTTCTGATATAGCGTACGGTAGGCTATGCCTCCGCGAGGTTCCGAGTTGTGGGGCTGAACAAGAGCTGCGGAGTGGAGCTGGTATACTCACGGCCGGTGGCGGTCTCCTCTGCGGGGTGGACAGGCATGGTTGCAGTGTTGTTGTTTCTGCTGTAGTTCCTGGACGTGCAGATGGCTGTAGACTTGGGAAGCTGAAGGTGGATGCGCGCTTTGTAGGGCATTTGAAGAGCAGCGAGAGCGATGCTGCATATATCAGGCTCCCGCCGCTGGATGACGTATGACGGAGCGGGCGCTCGGAGCGGCGATTCGCGGATGCAAGATTGACTTGCATGACCGCGTCTAGCCGCTCCAAGTTACGTCCCGGTTTCCCTCTTTTTTCTTCACGCATGCTGGTCATAGTTGCAGCTGGCCGCGGTGGGGCGGACATGCTTTCTGTCGTGTCTGCTCCTGGTGTCTCGCCGCAGCATCTGAGGGGTCAGTCCTGGAGCGCTGGCTGTGACGTCATTTGTCCCCGCGATCTTCTTATCTACGATGCGGGGAAGGAGTCCTTTCACTTATCAGAGAGTCTATGTCGTTCTTCTTGCTCCTATCCTGATCCTTGCCGAACTGCAGCATCAATCAGTCGCGTTGCTGTCGCTGTCCTGTCCTCAAAGCCGAGTAGACGATCTCTCCACGAACCCGTTACAGAGCGGTTCACATCACTCCCAATACTACGGCGTACCGGAAGTCGGGGCGTTGATGTCGAAATCGTGTAGGACACAAAACCATGGACTCATTTATTTCCCACAAGGTTGGCAATATTGGGTTGCGCTCCAGTCACTATTCAAGGCTTCTGCAAACGAAACATCGTCAAACAATAGAATGATACATCTTACTACGTATACAGGCTTGTGGCGGAAGAGAACTGACCATTCTGACGAGATCCTTGTGATTTTGTTCAGAGACTCATTGAACAAGCAAAGGCCTGTCTTCGATTACTTCATGGCAAACTGGGATGTTGGCATTAACTGGGATACCTGATGCTTCTTCAGCTCCCTTCCATTGTTCTTCTTGTGTTTCTTTTGTTTTGTTTTGTCGAAGAACCTGTGACAAGAAAGCAAGCTTTTACAACACTGACAATCATTACATAATGGCTTATGATCCTGGCTGTCTCATAATATTTGCCAAGATCCAGAGCTTTTATCATTTGCTAATTGTCAACACACCGAATCTTTCTCTTTGTAAAAACTGCTAGTATGTGAATGAACATGTGTGCGTTCTTATCTCCAGCATTGTATGTCAACAATTTGAGAAGAGCAATGCAACAATTCTAACGCCAGTCTTTGACAAGGGATAATTTAAAAAGCCGGCCATCTTATTCTCATATCTCCATTCCCTTTCAACAATCCTCAAGACGGCTTCGCACCGCACAACCCGACTACCAACTCCGTGATATTCTAGAGCGAAGTAGAGCAATGGACCCCTTCACAGACGCCGAAAGTATCCAAATACTCGTCGGGGTGGACCAAGTGCCCTTCGCAGTCAATGAATATCTGCTCCGAACCCAATGCCCATTTTTCGACAAAGCGCTCTCCGGTCAATTCTTAGAATCCCGCAACGAGCCATTCCTCCTCCCAGACGACGAACCCGAAGCCGTTGAAGGCTTGATCTGGTGGGTGAAACTCGGTCACCTCTTCCCCGATCCCTGCCCTACGAAATACCCTGAATGGCAATGGATGCTGATATGGATCATCGCTGACAAATACATCATGCCAGCGCTCAAAGAATACGCCCTCAAGACTCTCATAGACGGATTCGTAGCCCTACGCGACGGCCGAGATGGATCTTTCATTGGCTTCGTGATCGATCCCAAGCTGATTGCCTACCTCTGGGAGCACACTGCCGAGGACTGCCCTCTCCGACGCATGTATATCGAGTTCTGCGCCCACAGCCTGGAAACGGTCGAAGTCAATCGCAATAACGGAGACCGGATGGTCGTCGACCTTGACAAGAAGCTCCATAAAGAAATCTACTGTGTCTGTCGGGATGCGCTGATGGCTATCTTGCACAGCATCGTGGAGCGCGAGAGGGCAGGGAATCTCTTGGGATGGATGGATGATATCCCTTCCTTCATTAAGAGAGCGTGGCAGGAGAGTAGAATCAGAGCGTTTGATAAGAGCATGCTTGATTACTATCTACTGGATGGTCCGGGTCTGGAGGTTAGGTACGATCCGTGACCGGTATATGTAATCCACGACGGTAAGAATTCTTTCATAGCGGGCACTATGGAGATATTATTTCGCTGACCAATGAATCATGGTGATTAACTGGTGATTCTTTGCCATTGACTGATGCGAATAAAACTTCTTCAGACCTGAGTCTATTTCAAAGTGTAGACCATATCTCTCGTGTTTTGAAAAAAGATTTCAGCATAATTAAAAAAGGGAGAGCTTAGTATTTGAATCTTATTTCAAAAGTAATAGGACCATTATGACCTATTAGCCGTACAGCCCCGCTATGTCTAACCTTATAGCTTTCGTTGCTATTCTCCAACAGTCATCTGCTTTCACTCAAAGTGGGAAGCAACTATTGTAGATCTGCATGCCTTCCTCGCTAATATCAATATGAGATTCTATTCAGAAGCTAAATCTCCAATAGTAATCTCCCTTGTACAGCGCGACAAAATCAGTGATGGTGATCTGGTTGGCCTTGATGGTCAGGCAGGAAACCTTCGCATTAATAACGACAAATGCGGCATTTTCGAACCCAGCTGTGTACGGCTTTGTTGATTCAACTCCAGACATAATGCTAGGAGTGTGAAGTTGATTGGATCCCGTTTCAGGGAGGTTTATTATTGATATTGCAGCCTCAAGCGAGGCTGTGTACTGCCGACCAATGATCAAGCTTCGTGTCCGTGGACAAAGCGTAAGCGCCGGCGTGCATACCGACAATTTGGTGGGGTTGCATGTCTGTGCTGCACAGCCCATGCAAGTCACACCTGAAAGGAGACAAAAGGCTGACAACACGAAATCCTTATGATTCAGCCTCGCGCATCTTCGAAAAAACACCCGCAATCACTTCAAACGCACCGGCCAACCGTGAAATCTGCTATGACTGCTATCTGTTCAAGGGACGATCCTGATGAATCAGCTCTCTAACGCGAAGCGATGGCTCGGGACTCAAAAATCCACGCCTTTCGCGTGCGTCAACTTCCGTCAAACATCGACGAGGCTGGAGTCATCCTGCTTTTGCAAAGCAATCTGACGGCGGTAGACTCCTTTCCGACAGTTCGGGTCCGATCTCTGGCTCGAAGCCTTGTTTCTCTGGAGACACATCGCTCGAAGACGGCTACAGTCACGATCGATCCGCCTCCATCTCCTCTCCAAGAGCATAAAAATTGGTCATTTGAGACACGGTGGAACGGTTCGGAGTGCAGTATCACCATCGACAGTCAGTTCTTGGACTTTACTGTCTTGAGTGAAGTGGATGACAACGAGCATGTTCTCGAGTATGTTGACATCACCATTTCTTTTCCTTTCATTCTCACAAGGGAAATCATACAGATCACCGGTGATAAGGATAAGCGAAATGGACTGACCAAACAAATGTAGTTGTATCGCAATTAGCGGTCTTGGCAGCCATCCATTTGGATCGTGGCAGCACCGCGGGAATGCAACGGACTTCATGTGGCTCAGGGACGGCCTCCCCAGGGATCTCCCAGGTATCAGGACCATCACGTACGGTTATGATTCTCAAGTCAGCGAGAGCCGATCTTTCCAAGACATTCATGACTTGGCATCCAAGCTTGCGAATCGTCTTACCTCCCTGGGGTTTGGCTTCCCCATGTCAAAACCGACAATCTTCCTTGCTCATAGCCTCGGAGGAATTGTCCTCAAGGAGTCACTGATCCTCCTGGCAAGAGCCTCTGACAGGCGATCCTCAGTACTCGGAAAGATCAAGGGAATCATGTTCTTTGGTGTCCCACACAAGGGCATGATGATATCTCAACTAATGACGATGGTCAAGGGTTATCCAAATGAAGACTTGATCAAAGGGCTCTCGCCTAGTTCTCACGACCTTCTCCGGATCGACGAGCGGTTCACTGGGCTTCAATACATCCGGGATTTTCGGGTAGTCTCATTCTACGAAACTAAAACGACAAAGACTGTTCAAGTAAGTTAAATACAGCAAACGCTTAAAAATGAGGCTAATCAATTGTGGAAGCAATTGAGCAGCGGTGACTGGGTCAAAAGCGGACCCGAAGTGGTCTTGGTAGAGCGTCAATCAGCGAGACAACAGTGCTCTCGGATTCCGGACGATGAGTTCAGCATTGACGAAGATCATTCGGCTATGGTCAAATTTGCCTTCAATGATGTCAATTATGTTTGTGTTTTAGGCTGTATGAGAGAAATTTGGGGCCCCTTGAAGACCGGAGAACCAGCTCCTGACAGGAACGTCGCTCGCCCAGCCACGCTCATAGGCGACCCGAATTCGACTTTGGGTTTCGATCCAACAATCACCAGTACGATCATGATAAGCAACACAGCTCCTAGAGACTCAAGGTCTAAGAAAACATTTTCTACCTCTGGTATGGAGCTTTCTCTTGGACTCCCTTCAAAGCGCTGACCTGATATGCCAGACATTCTGAACTCCCTTCAGCTCGATATCCTCGACCGCAGACTAAAGGACGTATCTGCTCATTACGAATCAACATTCGATTGGATATTCCACGAAGAAGAACTGGCGTTCACTACCTGGCTGCTCAAAGGCGAAGGCGTGTATTGGATTCAGGGCAAACCAGGCTCTGGAAAGTCGACACTCATGAAATACATCTATCATCACACGACGACATCTCAACTATTGGCACAATGGCAAAAGTCTGGAAATCTCATAAAGGCGGAATTCTTCTTTTATTACCGAGGTTCAGCGGCTCAGAAGTCATTCGAGGGGCTGGTGCGAAGTATCTTGTTCCAGATTCTCAGTGCTATCCCGGGCCTTTGTCAGGACATTCCGGAAACCTGCTTTCCACCGAACAACAAACGTCCATTTGAATGGAACTTGACGAGTTTGCAGCATGCATTACGCACTATCCTTAAGCAACGGCGCCAGAAACTAGATGTTTGTTTATTCATCGACGCTCTTGACGAATTCGACGGCCACTTGGAACACATCTCTGACTTCATTGAAGAAATGATAGAAGGAGATCACCAGTCATCAACGCGTTGTAAGATATGCTTCTCAACCCGTCCTCGGGACATCATTGAAAAGCGTTTCGGCCGTTACCGCAACTTTCAAGTCCACCATTACACGGTGCAAGACATTCAGACTTACACGATCGGAAGACTGCAAGCGTCTCGTGTAGTGGATGAGCTCATCTCATCATCCGGAGAAGCTCGAGGAATAGCCGATCTCATCGTTCAAGACATCCTCCAGAGAGCTGATGGTGTCTTCCTCTGGGTTAGGCTTGCCCTGCATGAAATTGTCGAAGCGCTGTCAAGTCAAGAAAACTTCCATGTAAAGCATGTCCAGTCACTGTTGAGAAAGTTGCCGCCTGGATTGGACAGTTTCTATGACTCGATCGTCGACCGAATCCCTCAAAGTTTTCGGTGGGAGACGTACCTCGCCCTTGATGCTGTCCTCCGGTCTGTGGAAGAAATACAGCTGGAAGAGTTGTACCACATCGTTGAATGCGCTCAATACCAGACTCTCGCGGAGTGTTCGGGGCGCAGGCGCGATGAGACCAATTTTACCGAGTTTTCTCGCAAGCTCAGAGATCGATGTGGAGGTCTCATAGAGATCGGGGAGCCCATCATGGAATCCACACGCATTCGGCTAATGCACGAGACTGTAAGAGTGTTTGTGAGCCGGCCAGCCTTTCAGGAACGCATGGCTGGTCACACCGCCCTCTTCCGGCCACAGAATGGATATACCGAGCTTGCCAAATACTACCTCACCTTATTGCATGGTTCAAATCATCAGGAGGACTATTTTCGGAGGTATTTCCGATCCGTTCTGTCCCGATGTATAGAATATTGCAACTTAGCCGAAACCACTACTGGAACTTCACAACACCAGTTGATTGATGAACTACAGATTGCAAAACCACTTCCAAGTTCAAACATAAACGAAGATTTTCGTGGAACTGTATATTCCGGAACCTCTTTCGCTGTTGTTGCCAACCTTCTTCTTTACGTACGACGGCAACTGAAGACAACGCCAAATTTCCATTCCAAACCGGGAAAACCTCTCCTACATTGCGTCGTGGAAGCCGTATTCCACTGGCCTGAAGGACCACAATTATTCGACAATTATTGTCCGGACTATGCTCCGATGGCCCGGCTTCTTCTCAATAGCGGTGCAAAGAGGGAAGTCACCTTTCGTGGTCAAACCCCATTCGGGAAGATCTTGATAGCTTCTGCTCTTGAAGACATAGCCATGCTCCGCTCTGGCAACCATCGTTGGGACCAGCCAAAAGCTGTCATGAACGTTGCTCAGGTCTTTCTAGAGCTCGGACAGGATCCTGATACTGACCTGGGGCCTGTAGACACAATCTACACAAGAAAACCGCAAATTGTCAAGCCTCTCCACGTTTGTTCTGGGCCGATGTTGCAGCTCCTGGTGAGCAGCAACGCTGACGTTAATGGCAGAGACAAGCAGGGCAGGACTCCCCTTGATGCCATGATAACACAACTCAGCGTCGTTAATGGTGAACAAAATTTTCAAGAAGATCGTCATTTTTTCGAAAGAAGGCGAGAATCTATCTACTTCCTTGTTGATCATGGTGGGTACATCACTCGAAGGGGGCTGAACTTTCTCCCAGGATGCTTGGCGGCGTTGTCGGCTATTGATTGCGATGTACGGAGACTCAGAGATCTCCCCGAGAGGTCTGAGGAAGCCGGATTCCTATCTGCTTCAGATTTTTGGAAAGTCAGAATCTCAAGAGGTTGGGATATTGTTTCCTTCAAATCCAAACGGACAGGTTTGCCGAGATAATGTTAGAAAGAAGCTGGTTCTTGTGTATCATGTGGATTAGGAACATCAATCATTTGCAAAAACAAAAGACGATGAAAGGTCAATGTGTCATTGAAGAAGTTCTGTATTAGGCGTTAAGCAGCAAGCTAAAGGGTATGGGAGAAAATGAAAGCTGGAAACCATGAGATTGCCTGCCCGTCTGTTCACAAGTAGAACGCAAGTCACGGTCCTCATTAAATAAAGACCACTCTAAGCATCCGTAGGCTTCCAGCTACTCTCCTTCTTCCACTTACTGCCATCGACCAGCGCAGGCGCCGTGCTCGTCAGATAGTCCCGGCCCTTGATAAGCCAGATCATCAAGCTGGGCAGCTTCCAGCCAAAGACAGCGCCAACGCCCTTGCTCTGGCCAATAGGCACGAGCTGCGTCTCCTTGAGGTTGGGCTTGTAGGGGCGGTCCGCGCCCTTGGGCTTGACGTCCGCGCCGGCCTTCTCTCCAGAGGCGTCCGCGAAGGCGTGGAGGTCTCGGGATAGGTTAGTCATCGCGACAGGGACCTGCGGAAGGAGGGATTAGTCAATCGCGGGGAAAGTTCGCGTTGGGAAAGGGATATTCGGCGCTACTTACCGCGTCATAGATGTCCATCACACCACCCCGTGTGTAACTCCCCACATCACCCAGCGCGAAGACCCGTGGGCCCGCCACATCCACGCGCAGCGTCGAGTTGTTCGTCTGGACGTAGCCCCGCTCCGTAAGCAGCTCCTTTGGCGCCCACTCGGTATTCGGCTTCACGCCCGTCGCGGGCACGTACACATCAACGGTGATGCTCTCACCATTCGCCAGCGTCACCGTCGTGGTGCCGTCCTTATTCGTCTCGGCCTTCTCCACCCTCGCGTTCTTCTTGACCGCGACCCCCACGCGGGCCAGGAACCGCTCCGCCTTCTCCGCGATCGCCGGCCGCAGGATCGGCAGCAGCTTCTGCGCATCCGTCGCAACGGTGACGGTCGCCTTCTGGTTCTTGGGCGGGCCCGAGCTGAACCAGCCGGGCGAACCGTTCAGGAACTCGCCAATCTCGCCGGCGGTCTCGACGCCGGCGGGCCCACCGCCGGCCACGAAGACGGACTTCGCGTTGGCGAGGGCGTTCTGCATGGCGGTGTGCGCAGCCTTGCTCTCGTCCGGGGAGCCATGTAAGCTGAGCAAGGGGCTCGCGGTGCGGGTGCCGGTCGCGACGACGAGGGCGTGGTAGGGCAGCGACTGCTCGGCGCCCTCGCTGGTCTTGATGGAGACGGTGCGGGCGGCGGTGTCCCAGGCGGTGGCGGCGCCGACGACGAAGGTGAGGGTCTTGCTGTCGTACTGGGCGAGGCCTGGCGCGATGGGGTAGAAGCACTTGGAGTCGGGCATGAGCTTCGCGGACACGGCGGCGCGCGGGCTGGCGATGCGGAAAAAGAAGTCGGGGGACGGGCTGATTAGGTAGACGTGGTATTTTTCGCCGTTGCGCGTGGGCAGGGTGGGGAGGATGTGCTTCATGATGTAGTGGGTCGCGCTCAGCCCAGCGAAGGAGGCGCCGAGGATGACGATGTTGAGGTCCTTGGTGGAAGCCATTGTTGCTGCTCAATTGCGGATGTGGTGGTTGTGGTGGTGGGCAAACAAGTGGCTGCGACGACAGCAAAGAAAAGGGCACGGAGGATTCGTGGGGGGTGCGTCAGCGAGGCTGCAGGACGGGTGGAGTTTTGTTGAAGGTCCGGAGCTGAGGCAGGGATGTCGTCGGCAAGGCTGGGGGAAGTCCGAAGCTACGGTCGAGAGGGGGCGGTGCCTGCCATTAAATAGAGGCGCGCGACAGGCCGCAATCATACGAGCATGAAGCGCACTTCGCCTTTGAAATCTAAGCTCAAAACCAGCCACCCACATCCGCGCAGCTGGTAGCCCACCAGAGCAGCGAGTTATTGCGGAGGGCGGCCGGGGTAGCTGGGCAGCGGGGAGCTATGGCCACAATTACAAAGCACGCCCCGGCCGGCGGCAGACCGGCCTTCCGAACGAGCCTAAGGTTCTTCATCGACGTGTATTCCTAAGCTTTTGGTCATCTTCTCCTCGGACTATCTCTGCGCAGAGGCCGAAAAGAGCGGGAACACGCGGAAATGCCCGGACGTGGAACGACCACCACCAAGCCCGGGAACATGGTTGGACCGACGACGACAAGGGCGTTGAAGACGCCGACTGATTCAGCGAGGGCGGAGCCGGCAGCGGACGTCGAGTCAGCGCGACCCGCAGCGCTTGGGTGAGACTGTGTCCGTTTCACCGTAACCGCGCTATTCTCACGCACCGTGCCACGACGCATAGTGTTGCGATGATAATGCTGGTAGCAGCTGGCCTTGCATCGTGAGGGTTGAGCAGCATAACAAGCCAGGGGCAGGGAAGCCAGTGCGACGTGCAACAGGAAACGCAGGCAACGCAGGAATTCCGCGCGCGAGAGCTGCGCTTGGCTTCTTGGCTCCGTGCCGCGGCGGGTAGATCCGCGCTCGCTGTGGCTATCTTATCGCCTTATCGCCTATCGCCGCCGGGTGACGCGAGCGACCCCGCAACTCGCGCGTCTCACTCTCCCATTTTTGCTTCTGCTGCCGCTTTTCTTTCCTTTCCTAAGCATTGTACATATTAGACCTCTCATCTCCAGGTGTTCAGTCCATCCGAGCAAGCCGGCATTAATCCAACATGGCTGCCGCCACACCACGAGCCTCCGTCGGCATCATTTCCATCGGCGACATGGGCCTGGGCATCGCCCGACTCCTGCAAGCCTACAACTACCACGTCCTAACCACTACCGTCGGCCGGAGGTATGCAAGCCCCCAGCATCCTCACAACTCTCCGATCAACCAGTTCCATCCCACTAACCGCCTGCCCCCAAAACAGCCCCGCAACTCTAAAACGCGCCACATCCGCCTCCATCGAAGTCCTCCCCACCGACGCCGCCCTCGTCGCCCGCGCCGACTACATCCTCTCCATCGTCCCGCCACGCGACGCCGTCGCGACCGCGAACCGCATCATCTCTGCCTACGCCACCTCCGGCCGTCCCGCCGACCGCGCACCGCTCTACTTCCTCGACCTGAACGCCATCGCCCCCACGACAGCCCGCAGCATCGACGCCGCGATAGCGGCGCAGGCGCCCTCGCTCCGCTTCGTCGACGGCGGAATAATCGGGGGCCCGCCGAGCCGGAACGCCGAGGGGACGAGCCACACCACCACCACCACCACCACCACCACGCCCGTCGTCAACAACGCCGACGACAACAACAACAAACCCTCGGCAATCGACGACGAGTTGGCCAGCCTCTCCGCCTGGAAGCGACCCAGCATCCCAGTATCCGGACCGCACGCGCTCTCCGACGCCCCCGTCAGCGGCGCGCACCTCGCCGCCGTGCTCAACATCAAGCACCTATCGCCCCTAATCGGGCCAGCCAGCGGGCTGAAAGCATCGTTCGCGGCGCTGACGAAGGGCTTCTACGCGCTGGCGATCCAGTCGTACAGCACGGCGGCGCAGCTGGGGGTGCTGCCGGAGCTGCAGGCGCACCTGGGCGCGGCGTTCCCGACGACCCGGGCGACGGCCGAGCGGGGACTGGTGCACATGCCGCCGAAGGCGTATCGGTGGGTGGGCGAGATGAGCGAGATTGCCGAGACGTTTAGGAGCGAGGGGGGGTGGGGGCCCGGGGCGAGTGTGTTCGATCATGTGGCGGAGGTGTATAGGGTTGTTGCTGATGAGACGGCTTTGGGCAGCGGGGAGAAGAGGACGGAGGTGGCGGAGGTGGTGGACGGGTTGGTGGACGGGTTGCGGAAGAAGAACTAAAGGGTTAGCGAGGAAGTTGATTAGAGCCTTGACGTCCTTCTGGAAGCCTCGCTATTGCTGCCACCACATGCTGGCTCTCGATTGTGGCTGAAATACCCGTGCTTCTTTTCCATTTTCGTCTTTCGGCCAGCAACCCAACGCACGAGCATCTTCAGAAGTCGATTTATTGAATCTGGCGGAGATCAGGAAGGCTTTCATTGGTATCCAAGAATAATGTTCGAAGCGAGGCCCCCCCTGTGGGCTATTCTAAGTCGATAAAAGGGGCGGAGCCGCATGCTGTGCTAAGCTTCTTGAAAGCGGGACTCGGCAAAAAAAGAAAGAGGAACGCGTCCTCAGAAGTCTTGACTCTCCTTTTTCCCTCTAAAACCAATCCCCTTCACCCCTCCGGTTCCATCATTTCTGGCCATGACAATGCGTGGACTTTGAAATTGAGCCTCCCCCTGTCTTTCGGGACTGCTTCGCCGGAAAACGCCTTCGCTATGCAAAAGGGAATAAAGCCCGCCAAAAATGGTCGAAGAAAGCCTGGCGACTCGAAGATAACATGTCGTCTGACAAACGGGTATCGCGAGAGAAGACAATAAAAGGTTTTTGACAAGAAGAGAATTAAAAGGAGAAGTGGTCGGCGGTGGACGTAATAAAGCGGACATAAGGAATACAATGAAACGAAGTCGAAGGGGATACGCGTCAGTGCAAGTCCACGAGGTAGGGCACAGACTTAGGATCAGACCTCCCGATATCCGCCAGCAGGGCCTGCGCTTCTATTGGCGCCAAACCGTTCCCATCGTGACTGGCCGTTGACCGGCGACGATGATTGGCCCGGGTTGAAGGACTGGTACGGGCTCGACGTCGCGGCTCTCTCGGGCGGCGACATGGCGTTGAATCCCTGGTACGGGGACGTCGTGGCAACCCTGTCCGGCGGTGGCCTAGAGTGGTTGTACTGTTGGTACGGACTGGCAGTCGCGGCTCTCTCAGGCGGCGACATTGCGTGGAATCCCTGATACGGGCTAGTCGTGCCGGCCCTGTCAATCGGGGGCATGGGCGGGTGGTTCTGGTAGGGATCCTGGTACGTTGTTTGCATGGAAGGCTCGTAGCGCGTCGAGCCGGAAGGCGCGTAGCCAGTAGGCGCATGGCTTGGCGCGTAGCCGCCGACGCTGCTAGCCGTGTCGTACGCCTGGCCGTAGCCGCCGGCATTGTGGTCATGTCCGTAGCTCTGCTGGCCGTACGGGTCATTGGCGTAGTGGTAAGGCTGATTCTGGTTCTGGTCCTGGTATGGCGAAGGAGAGGCGTGGCGCGAGATACCGTAGCCTTGCGGGGGCTGCTGGCCGTTGAAGTATCCGCTGTTGTTTGGTCCGTTATTGTACTCGTGCATCGCGTGGTAAGAGTTAGGCGTGGAAAGATCACTGTTCGTAAAGGCACGCGGGGGATGTTGCGGCTGCGGCTGAGCGGGGAAGTCGTAGTCGGACTGCGGAGGGGGTGAGTGGGAATTCATCGGACTCGGTCCATTGCTACTGCCGGTGGAGGCGGCGCCCTTTTGGTCCAGACGTTGCATCTCCATATCACCCGGCTGCTCCTCCACGTGGACTTCGACCTTCGTGCTCTTCGCAGTCTCCCAGGTGGGCATTGCAGGCAGCGCGTCCTCGTTAAACTTCTTGTCGCTGGAAACGTCGAAAGTCGCGAACTGTGGGACGTTGTTCTGCTGCCAGCCTGGGCCGGAGTAGACGGGCGGAGCATGCGACTGGTACTGGGCATTGTTGGGGAAGGCGCCGGGCGGCGGCGACTCAACACGTTTGTGTCCTTGCCGTGGGCCCGGACAGCACGAGTTGCAGCAGCTCAGACAGCTGCAGCAACACTGCGCGCCGCAGAAGAGGCATCGGCAGCAGCAATACAGCAGCGAGAAGACAATGATGCCGCCGATGGCGATGGCAGCAATGACGGGCCATCTGGGGGGCAGATTAGCGCAGCGGCTCACAACTGCCCGAAAGAGAAATGGCGACTCACTTGCAGTAGGCCTTGGACATGCACGCGTCCCACGAGCTAAAGGTGCTTTTGACGCCGCTGATGGTGCCGCTGAGGTCGCGCCTCCCTATTTCCATAGGGGACGCCATGGTGGACAGATGGTGGATACAGCACGCTCAGCGTGTTTCAGTCAGGCAGCGCAGCGCCAGGCTGCGCGATAGCGGGAAAACGAGCGAGGTGGGTTGGCCTGAGCCGGGCGACTCCGCGAGGCGCAAGGCTCGAGGCTCAAGGGGTGGTTAGGAAACGCCGCGTAGGGCTGATGGACGGCGGCCGGGTCGACGCCTGGTTGCTGCAGATGGCAGATGCGAAAAACAGGAAATTGGAGGAAGGAGCGACTGAAGAAGATGTTGCGGCGGGTGATAAAGCGACAGGAGAGGCCGAGTGTTTCGCTGCATGCGGCTGGTCGGCAGCAAATGAAGGTGAAACACTGGGGACAACCCGGCCAGAGATTG
The DNA here is from genome assembly GCA_037356115.1 of Neofusicoccum sp. Z2. Lineage (NCBI taxonomy): Eukaryota > Fungi > Ascomycota > Dothideomycetes > Botryosphaeriales > Botryosphaeriaceae > Neofusicoccum > Neofusicoccum sp. Z2. Next base: position 419,030 of record JBAWJY010000003.1, read on the forward strand.
CGATCTCCCCACGTCGCGCGGCCCGTGCAGCGCGCCCTCTATGCGCCGGCGCGGTCCCTGGCGTATCATCATGTGGCGCCTGTGGCGGTGCGCGCCGAAGCGCCTATCGGAAAGTCGTCATGTGCGCCGCCCCTGGCTCTGTGCTGCTGCCCCTCTGCGGCTGTGTGCGCATCCGGCGCCTCTGAAATGAGCATCATGCCCACGAGCAGACGTCCAGCGCGACGCCGGCGCTGGGCGGGTCACCACACGGCTCCCCATCCAATCGCGCCACGTGCAGAGCGAAATTTTGCATCTCAGATCGACGTCATATTCCTCTTGTCGTCTAGGTATTTCTAGTCAGGCGGTAGCCCCCGACGTGATCAACGCCGGCCGTGCTTGTCCCCGCACACGCCCACTTTACGCCTTCACGGACCGGCCCTTCACGTACACCTTGGCAATGTTCCGGTCGTCTCCCGTCATCAGGAACTTCTCGAACACCGTTGCCAAGTCATCCTCGTCCTCCACCGGCGTGATGATCCCCGCGCCCGCGCCCATCGTGTGGATCTCCAGCGCATCAAACTCCTTGCCCTCCGCAAAGCTACCAACCTTGTCGGCAAGGCCGCACACCTGCGCCCCGCCTAGCGTCGCGAGGAAAAATGTCTCGTTGAGGCTGAGCGCGGGATCGGCGCCTTCCGTCGCGACCTCCCGCGCCTTTGAGACGATGAACGCCTGACGCATCGCATCGAGGATGGACGAAGAGAAGCCGCCGCCGCTATCGGTGCCGAGGCCGACTTTGATGCCGCGCCGCAGGTACTCACGGATGGGTGCGGCCATGAATCCGCCGATTGTCGTGTTGGAAATGGGGCAGTGAGCCACGCCGCATCCCAGCTCTGCGATCTTGTCGACCTCGTAGTCCTCGAGATAGATGCAGTGCGCAAGGATGGTGCGAGAGCTAAGCAGGCCATAGTTCGCGTACAGGTCTGCCTCGTTGCTGAACTCATGGTACAGCGTCTTGGTGAGCTGGATCTCGTCCTCGGCCTCGTTGAAGTGTGTTTGGATGGGGAGGTCCGGATTGGCCTCAGCGATCTTGCCAAGACCCGCGAGGAGGTCCCGGTCGCAGGAGATGGCGAACCGCGGCGTCAGAATGGGCGTGACAGTCTTGTGTTCCGGATCGAGCTTGCGGACATGCGCGATGAAATCTTCGGTGACGGCGAGCGATTCCTTGGCGCTGGCGTCGCAGCAATACTCGGGCGTGTTCTGATTCATGTTGCACTTCCCAACAAGCGCGCGCTGGCCCTTTTCCAGACACAGCTCGGCCAGGATCTTGGTGGCCTCGCCATGCACGCTGCCGTAGTACGACGCTGTCGTGATGCCCTGCCTCAGGAAGCCATCGACGCAGCCGGCATACGTCTTGCGCGCGTACACGGGGTCTGCAAACTTGGCCTCATGCGGGAAGGTGATCTCGCTGAGCCAATTGAGCAGGAGCAGGCCGCGGCCCGTACCACGTTGCGCCCACTGGGGGGCATGGTTGTGCGTGTCGACAAACCCGGGGATCAAGAACTGGCCGCGCTCCAGGTAGCGGATGCGCAGCGATCCGGCTCCGGTTCCGTACTCGGCGATCAGCGCAGCGACCTGGGCCTTCTCGACGTGCTCGCGGAAGAGAGCAATCTTGCCGTCGGGGCCGACCAGCAGCAGTCCCTTCTCGCAGATCTGGACCTCGGTGGGCGAGATGCAGTGGATGACGGGGCCGTAGAAGGCTTGCTCGAGGCGCAAGTCGCGGGCCGACACGTCCAGGCCGGTTTCTTCAGCCATGGCGGTGAGCGAGCAGCAAGGGATCCCGAGCTCTTTCTTGCAATTTTGTGCGGCGTGCGTGGGGTGCGGAATCGGGCCTGGCGTTCGATGCAGAGTCTTGGTCTTGGTGTTGAGGGGCGGCGGGGCACCCCTGAGAGCGGTGAGGGCGAGAGGCATCCACTTTTGCTGCGGGGATCCTGGGCTGCCCGCCATCAACCCAAGCCACTGGGGAAACAGCCGATGTGTCAAAGGCCTTGCGCATTGCTGCCGTCAAGCAGGGGAATCATGCGGACTCGAATCCAGCCTCGTCTGTTTGCGGCCGAGCTTGTCTTGCTCTCGATTTCATCTCAGACCGCGTGGCGGCTGGCGAAACAGAGCCCGTCGCAAGAAGACGTGCGGCTGCCTCCACTCCGCGTGTGGAGCACTTTGGTATAGGTATATGTGCTCTATATGTTAGTGTAACGGACCCTTATAGCTATATGGAGGGAAATTAGTGTCCCGTCCTTCAGGTTCCCGTAATATTCTGCACTTGCGCGTTTCGCGCCCTGCCCTAGACGCGCTGCCGTCAGCAAGCCGTTGAAGTCTTCAACGGCCTTTCTTTCCTGCGAGATGTCGTCCAAGATTACCTAATTAGCCACCAACTCTCTGCCGGCTCCCGCGGTCGCGTGATGCCCGCCGTCTCTGCAAGATGATCGGACACAGCATGCACGCAGAAGCAGGTCCGCGCGATTGGCGAGCTGCGGCGCAGAGAGAGAGACTAGCAGAGGGCGATTGCGTCACTGGTTCGCGTCAGCCGACGAACAAGCGAGGTCATCCCTCAGTTTACTCCCGCGCCTGCCCGCTGTCTGTCCCGTCCTGCGTTCTTCATCCTCCTCTCCTCGTGTCTTCTTCGCTCGAGTAGAGGCTCCGCTCTCCAATTGCATGCTCTCGGGGCTCTTCCGCTCCATCCCTTGCCAAGATGGGTCCTTCGTACATGTGGTCGCGGCTGAAGTCGCTGAGCCGCAGTAAGCAGGCCCAGGTTGTACTGTTTTCCTCGACGGCCATTGCGCTGTACGGTTATGATCAGGTGCGACGCCTCGTTCTTTCTTGCCGGAATCGGATCCAGAAGAATACAATCCAAATAATCATGGCCCGAGGACATGATCTGCATGCGGCATAGCAAGTAGGAACCTCCTCTACGCGATTGGCTGACTCCCCGAAGGGTATGATGTCCCTGATCAACACCAACAACGACTATCTCTCCCGCATGCGCATCTCCGCCGACTCACCCCTCGTCGGCATCATCGTCTCGGTATATTACCTAGCTTGTTCCGTCGGCGCCGTGTTATTCTCATGGTTCGCAGACCGAATCGGCCGCAAGCGCGCCATCTTCCTGTGTCTCGCAACCGCCAGTCTGGGCAACTTGATCATGTTCATCGCCGGCCTAGGAGGCATGTCGAAGGCTCTAGTCGTCATGCTGCTAGGACGCGTGGTCATGGGCCTGGGCGTTGGCGGCATCGACAGCGTGATACCCGTGTACAGCGCCGAGCTGGCAGAGACGAAGAGGAGAGGAAGAGCCATGGCCCAGGAATTCCAGATGAACATCTTCGGCTTGAACATGGCCTTCGGCATCAATCTGGGCGTTACGGTTGCCCTGGGCAAGGACAACCAGTGGGCCTGGAGGATTCCCATCATCGTCATGCAAGCGTATCCCATTCTTCTGGTTGCATGCATTGGACTGTTGCCCGAGAGCCCCAGGTATTACATTTATCATGGGCGCGAGGACGAGGCCCGGATGGCTTGCATCGAAATCGATCCGAAGCAGGGTGAGAAGAAATTTGATGAGTTGAGGAAAAGCCATGAGCAAGAGGCGGACAAGACTGCCACGTACTTCGATATGCTCACACCGGGGCACCCGCAATTCCATCCTACCGTCGTAACCATCATGGTCCAAGTCAATCAGGTACTTCTTCAAAGAAAAAAAAGACACAGAGTCTGCAAATCAAACGATGTATTTCTGACTGACCGATTACAGGCGCTCACAGGTTATGGTGCAGTGTCCGTCTATGGCCCTCAAATATTTGAGCTTCTTGGGTTCGGCGTACGTGATGCTGAATATCTGACCCTGGGCAATTACATTTCCTACTTCTTTCTTATGACTTTCGCATGGCTTCTCATTGACGCCGTGGGAAGACGTAAGCTACTACTCGGGGGCAGCATTGTTCTGACCACCTGTTTTGTTCTCCTCGCCATTTTCGGTGGACTAGCCATGAACAGCCAGGGCCCCTCTTCACCCCTCCCAATTCCCGCGCTCGCCGTTGCTGTCCCCGGCATCGTTGCCCTATTCGTCGCAACAGGAGCTTTCGGCATCGGCTGGCTGGCCACTGTCTGGGTAAGGACTTCGATTCTCCCCCCAATTATGAGAGTTTCAACTGACTCGCACTGAAATTAGCTTATCCCAACAGAGATATATCCCACAACTGCTCGCGCACAAGCTGCCGCCATAAGCGTCATTATCTGGGGCCTGGCCAACTTCGCCGTCACGCTGCTCACTCCGCTCATGTTTAACAACCTTCGCTACTGGCTCTTCCTCGTCTTTGCCGGTACCAACGCCATCGCAGGCCTGTGGACGTGGATTTATCTGCCCGAAAGCGGCGGCCGGAGCTTCGATGAGAACCAGCGGTTCTTCGACGACGCGAAGCAGGATGGCACCTGGCGAGTCAAGAAGGTCGAGGATGGCGCGTATTTGCGCATGCCCTATCCGAACAGCGAGCACGCTGAGCAAGGCGAGAGAGAGCCCTTGCTTCAGAGGATAAGGGATCAGATTCCGTAAAGTTCTGCTCCTGTTGTTTTTCACGATTGATGTCTCATACTTTCTTCGGGCTCGAACGGTTCGTGGAGTTCGCGAGACGAGCGTTTTTGTTGCTGAGCGGGAGTCTGAGAGAGATTTGAAAATTTGATTCACCAGCTTCATCGAAGTATCTCATACACCTTTACGCGACGACGAATAATGAGCTGACAAGATGGCGCCGGGGGAGGGGGGGCTTCTCAAAATATCCTGATCACCTTTATTAGAAGAGAAGGGAGAGATTTTGCTTGCCCAAGCCGTTTAGAAAGGACCATCCGATGGAAGGATCCGATATTTGAGTGCGGGGCATGATCAAGAGTTGGTCAATTCTCCTTTCCTTAGTTTGACTCCCTCTTCACTATTACGATCTGTCACGCAACATTCTTTAAGCTATGGTAACGCTTGTAAGAAATGATGAAAGGGACTGATCTAAGCCTTCATGTCCTCTCATTCCTTTTGCATGGTCGCATTAACCAGATTTGTTCCCTTAAGATAGCAGTCGCATAGCATATTCCTTTTCCTGCGGATGAAGCCAACTCCAAGTCCTTGTCACTCTATTCCTCAAGCTACAACAAAATAACATCAGAAGCAACTACCCTATGCAACCAGAAGATGCGAATCTTGCTTTTATTTCTCGTGTCTTCCGTTGCCCCTAACTCTACGCGATTTCAATCGATCTTGTAACGTCAGAGTACTCGAGCACAACGGATCGTGGACCCCGCACCGCTTTAACCATGCAAACAGCTAAGTAAAGAGGCAGTACCAGCAGCATCGAACATACAAACCAAGCTAAGCTAACAATGTACATAGAATGACAAGCAAAGTACAACAGGACCGCACCCAGCCCTCTCCTCCTCCCTCGCCGCTTCGCCTAACGGTTCCGTCTCGCCTCGCCTTGAAACGCGCAGACAAGAGCAGCAGCAGCGGCAGCAGCAGCACATCTCAGAAAACGACGTGCATGCATGGCGCGTCATGCAGCCAGCCGATTTCCTTTCTTGTGTACCGTGGTGCTGTGTGCCGTTGGGTTCTTGATCTTTGCGGGGGGGAAGCGCGCGTGCGAGAGAAAAAGAGAGAGAGGGAGAGAGAGAGAATCCGGGGAGGGGGCGAGAAACGGTGGGGAAAAGAAAAGAAGAGCGGGTGGATGCAGCAAAGAAAAGCTACGTGCCGCCAACCGGTCAGCAGCCGCACAACGCACGCCCAAAAAAAAAAAACCAGAGCCATGCCTTTGGTTTCATATGTTCTTGTACGTCATGTATGTACATACGTATTCACGTGCAGACTCCAGGACTCAACGGGCTGCATGTGCTGACTGCCCCAACGCCCCCTTCTTCACCGCTTTCGATTCGATCTTCGAATCTTACTCCCACGCCCGAGGTCAGCGAAATGGTGAATTAGAGTGCGGTGGCTGAGTAAGTTCCGGTCCGAGGAATCGGGAGAGGGGAGAGGGGAGAAAAATAAGCGGATAAGAGCGACTCTTGAGTTCTGACTGGCTGGCTGGCTGGCGGCACCGCGTGGAAGGGCGTTCGGTTCGTCACATTCCAAATCCGAACCGGGAATCGGAGTACTCATGCAGCTCGCCGCAATCCCGGTAAGCAGCACCCAAACGGCGTCGCCAGTGGTTACCGCAAGATCAAAATGAGCAGGGAAGAAAAGATATTGAATATTTCATCGTTTCAACAATTATAGTCTCGCGGTCGAATTCGACAAACGCAGGGGTATTTGAGGGCATGTGCCTAGAGAAAGAGAAGAAGTACCCGGAGAATAGGTGAGAGTACGCAAAGCAGGCCAGGGGAAAACACTAAACTAATGAGGCTGTGTTCCAGAATGCTGCAGGATTCCGCGTCGTGTCTTACTCTGGAGCCAGGAAATCTTGTTTGCTGGGAGCCACCACACCGATGCAAGATGAAAACAAGGAAGCCGGCAGGAAAGATGAAGGGAACACAATCTAGCATGTAAGTAAGCGCCATCCGGGAGCCTGCCTAACAGGGTGCGGGGCCATCGCTCTTGCTATTGTTGCTCAGGACTCTCGATATACCCCTTGACCATGTCGAGGAAGCGCGTGCGGTACTCGTCAGGAGAGGTGGTGATGCTCATGGGCCCTTTGCGCGCAAAGAAATTGAAGCTCTTGACCAGCTTCGTCATCAGTTTCGGCTGCGTCTTGTGCTTGGCCCAGAAGAAATCCAGCACGACGGCTCGGTAGATCCACTTGCCGTCCTTTGAGCGGATGCCTGTCCGCCATCCGTTTGCGCGGGACTTCACGAGCGGGACGTCGCGCTGCGGCTCTGCGGGATAGCGGACGACGAACAGGGAGTAGTCGACCGCGTTTGTCGCCCTCAAAAGCTCCGTGTCACGTCCCAGCGAGGAGAGCAGCTCGTCGCGCTCCTTCGAGCTGATCCTGATCTTGTCGGGGAACTTGTCGACCAGGCGCTCCTTGACGCTCTCGGGCGCCAAGCGGCCGTCGGCGATGTCGCGCTCTGGGTAGAAGTAGCTGGCAGGCTTGAGGTCGTAAGTTTCCCACACGTCTTTCTCGGCGTCGTTGTCCTTTCCATACAGCACATTCTCCATGACGACATGGTGCGCGGGCGCGGTGCCGAGGAGATCGCCAATGGCCGGACCAATGGCCTCGAGGAAGTCAGTGATGCGGACGAGCAAACTGTCGGGGTACGCAGTCATGTGCTTAACGTAGGGCGTGGAAAGATCGCCGGTGAAGAAGGTATACTCGAAGCGGCGCGGGAGGGATTTGATGAGGAACTTGGCGTTTGGGGTGGTGAAGAAGGTCGAGCCCGAGTAGCCTAGGTCGCCGACGGACTTCAGGGCGCCGCGGCGGTCGGCGCTGCGGAAGCTCTCGCGGTACTCGTCCTCGTCGATCTCCCAGGCCTCACGGCGCAGACGCTTGAAGGCTGGTCCACAAAAGCGGGCCAGGGCCAGCTGAAAGAGCGAGAACAGGGCGAGGATGCGGGTCAGCAGGCTGCGCCTGTCCTGGCCGGCGTCATTGAAGATTGCGCGCAGGATGGATCTGCTGATGCGGGTGGTTCGCAGGCCCATGGTGAGGCGAAACGGGCGATCGGATGCGTTGACAGCGGGCCGACAGCAGGACGCGGAGGGCGTTCATGTTGTCTCTGGCGCACCGCGTCGACGCGTTTCCTTGATCCACGGCTGTTGCGTCATAGGCCTGCCGCTCTGGGCCCGAGCGCCCAACAAACACCACAGGCCTTATACACGCACGCACATGCTGTGCTTCCGCCCGCCATGCACCGCTGCTATTTCCCCCCTCCTCGCCCTATCAGCCCGCGCGATACCCGAGCACCGCGTGCTGCTCCCCGCCCGCCGCAGCAATGACTGGCTTCCGGCCCGCGTAAGCATGCGAGAGCACAGCAGAAAGTTTGCAGAAACCACGAGTCCGTATCGCCTTACCACGTTGGATCGTATTATCCGCGTGTTTCTCGAGCCCGGGAGTCTGGCGTGCGGAGAGCAGACAGCTTCGGCCGTGCAGCAAATACGGCATTCCGTTCTCGGCCGGCAGGTTGCCCCATTGCCTGCGCGTCTTACCCGATGCGCTGTCCTTGCAGATGTGTACGGGCCTGATCAGAGCGGACGAACAGGCGGATCTGTCCGATACCCCGTCCGGGACTGATTTTAACTTCGGCCCCCAACCAGAGCCTGGACCTCGAGGCTCTTGATGTGGCTCTGCTGCCCCAGCCCTGCAAACGACCGAGATGCCGTCAAGCGCTTCAACGAGCCGCTCTGCCTTGTCTCGAGGCTGACGCGGCTGGCGAACCCCGCGATCACGCCCGTTCAACGCACGATCGGTGGAGGCTTAGACATCCGGGCTGACCAATAGTTGCGTTATCGTCTTGCCCATCTTAGTCTGCAATCTGCACAGAAAACCGCCCCGTTGTGGGTCTCTTTCTTTTTCCTCTCTGCAAGGCCTCATGGGATTGACATTCCGCATCGTGTCGGCGTCTGCCGTCTGCGCGCGTCGGGACCAGCTGCTCGTCATCCTGGGAGATAATTACCGCAGCATCACGGGATCTGTTGCAGGGGATCTCAGCAACTTAGATCAACGGACAGGGTATCGAGGGCATGCAAGATGCGGCTGCTAGATTCGAGGCTGTTGTCGACCGCGGTCCAGCCCTGTTAACGCCACCTGGGCTCGGTATGAAAACGTTGGGCTAGACTCCAGAGCGGTGGGTAAATTCTTCCTTTTTTCTAAAACGTCGAATTGCTTGGGACACTATCAGCAAGGACCATTGGCACGTGAAATGCAGGAGATGCTGTGTGTAACCACTCGAGCAACATCGCGGAAGTAAGATCGTCGGCAATATCCTCTAAATGCTGACAGCCTTGGGCTTCAGGCAGCCACTATAGGCACTCGCCCTGCGCTATATTAGTACCAGTCCGCACCATAGCAAATATCATTGAGGTTAACAAGACGACCTCACGCAAGCTCACACAATTCCAAATGGCGATTAGAAGCCGCTGGAGGTTCTCGAGCGCCATAACGCATAAGCGAGAATGTCGTGGATACCAGACTAACAGCGACGATTCCGTCTAATGCGAGTTTGACACCTCGGTGACATCCTAGCACCCGTTAAGCTGCATGTCGTGGCTCGGAACCAAGCACCTCGGGCGAGGTTCGAAGAGCCAACCATCACTCCTGGACCTCGGGCTTTGTGGCCAGCGCAACGTGATACGGCTTAAGCTCCTGTGACATCAGGCCATGTGTGAGTACGATATAGTGTCTAAGATCAGGGAGCGAGATGGTGGGGCATGAGCCTAGCCTTTTGGTGAACGGACCCTTTCCATTGTGAGACGCGGCTGCCGCTGATGACTGCATACCCTGTTACTCTGCACCTGTGCAGAAACTGCAACGCTTCATCCATTGAGGACTCGACGAGGGGCTATGAAGAATCGAGCAGCCCGTTTGTGAGCCGAGATAGCCTCCTCTGAGAAGTGTGGAGGATCGGGAAATTGGTAGTCAGTCAACTGCGAACGCCGGGCGTCCAAGAGTATAGCAAGCCAATGGTCGCCAGGAAAGTTTTGCGCTCACAGCTGAGGACTCGAGCTGCTGCATTATTATATCTCATGATTTTAGATAGGGGTTCAATGCTGTGATCACGGCTCGAGTTTCCGCTTGCCCGAAAGTGACTCAATCGACGCCTTAAAGGGCTACTGCATGTTGGTGTTGAGAAGCCACGTGTTGGTCCTAAGCGCGATGCCAAGGAGGCGCGCCCTACATCGAGAATCGGGAAAGTCAGCTCGTCTCATTGGCGCCACCGAAGTCGGCCTCGAGTGCCACGAGGTGAGGAACACTGAGCATTACAGATGAAAAGTGAGCGCATTGGTCTTCGGCCCAGGCTACCGAAGTTGTGCACACTCAGTCGGCTCTTTGAGAGACCCTCCTCCAACCTGCCGGGGCACAAGCGCCGTTGTGGTGTAAGCCCCATGAAAGCAGTGTAAAGTTCGAGGCCAACAAAGCGCCTGTCTGCGCGGCTAGTTGCAGGAACGGTCGTTGAGGAGGGATACAAGGCTGAGACAGACGAACTTGGGATCAGCTACGACTTACAAGGCATCAAGCTGCCATACTCAAGATCCGGGGCTATGCAGTAAGCTTATCGACCGGCAAAGAGTGTCCTTGCGTTGCGCATGGTAGTAGCTGAGATTGCGGTTGAGATTGCGAGCATAAATACTGTTGTGTCTTGGTAATGCCTTGAGATTAATTTAACTGAAAGTCAATATGTGTCAATCTCGGACATTTCCAACCTGTCGGAATTATGGAAAGATGGATAGGTTGACTGGTCTGTCAACTGCGCGTCATTCACACAGTGACTGCTGGACCCAAAGGGGGGTGCGGCCAATTCAGCGAGAGAATTGGCAGGGGCCGATAGTCTTGTGGGAGGAGCGAAGAAAGCCTCTATCTGTTCCAAGTCAGCGTCGAGCATGATTGTCCCGAATCAGACATGGATTAGAACAATGGTCCGAAAAGCCACAGCGACAACAATCGAGCTTAGGCAGGCTCTGCTGGCAGTGTCAGGATGGCCATGCCGTCGACAGGTCGAGACCGGACGGAATTACGAAGTGTGGCGCGCAAAAGCATATTTAACATAGTCATGACGAGAGCGGACTGCGGCAAAATCAAAATACGACCAAGAAAGCGTCAAAAGGATGCGCCCTGGAGGTTCCGTTCCGATGAGAGAACGCCACTCATGATGGGAAGGCTGGATCGAGGAGCCACAAGCCAGCCTTACGAGAATCTGTCACTGACACTTGGCCCGTGTCAGAGCGAGACGTATCAACAGGCAGTGAATTCCTGGCGTGTTGCCACAGACGGGGTCGGCATTCAAGCACTGCGGTCTCGGCGAGGTGTCTGTAATACGCCGTGAACCTCTGAAGGTAAGATACTGCGACGAAAGACCTGGCTATGCCATGACAAATGGCCAGGGGCGCAAGCGAGGGCTACGCAGGCGATTAGCGAAGGCGTGAGTCTTAGATTGCCCCGGGATCGGGGAAAGCGGAAGGGCAGGGTGGCCGGTGGAGACCAGACGAGACGTCTACATTGGGCTTTGTACATGGCGCAGAATCAAGCCGCATTGGCGTGCAGGCTGACAACCCACTCTATTGCGCGTGAGCCCTCGTGCGGTGGGCCATCCCTTCCCAATCGAGGCAGCAGCGCTGCGGTAGATGGCTGGCGTGAGGCGGGCGGGCCAAGATGGTCTCGTCTCGGAGCTCGGGGCCCAGGGAGTCGTCCGGGCAGCCACGGCACTGTGCTGCTGCTGCCCCCGAGGCGTGGAGGAAGGGCAGCGCGGGCGCCGGGGCGTGCAGATGCGAGCAATGGCAGGGCGGCGGCCAACGTGCGAGCAGCAGACGCCATGGGCTGCGGTGCACGGGATGGGGCAAGCTACCGCAGCGATGGGTTGCCACGCGAGAATTGCCATGAGACCGGGATGCCGGCCGGCGGACCGGGTTGACGGGCCTCGCAGCGGCCGGAAATGGCGGTGTACAGGGCGCTCTGCTGCAAAGGGCGCGTCCGGGGCGGTTTGGGCCGTGGGATTGAGCAGACGGTGTAACGGTTGCCCAGCGGAGGGCTCGAGAAAGCGAGCGGTCACATCACGCCAGCGCCAGGCCGGCAGCAGCAGCAGGCGCGCCGCAGGAATGACGTCCGGCCGGCGGGGAAGCGTTGCCTGACAACGTGGCTGTCTGGGATGAGAGGGACGCAGCGGGCGGTTTCAACGCAGGCCCCACGGGCAGGCGGATTGGGGAGTCGCCGCAGTCGGCGGGCTTGGGCGTCTCAGGGAGGCCCGGATTTCGCGGCGCCGCGGTGGCACAGGGCACGCTTCGTGATGCCACACTTTGTTTGCGGAAGAATGGGCGTCATCTTACTGGTGCAACGGGGCAGGAATGCGGCAGGCGCGGCCCAGTGGAGGCGCCGTTGCTGGAAAGAGCGGCGCGGGTGCGGTGGCGGCGGCAGCGCAGCGCGGATGGCGATAGACGTGCGTGCCGCGCGTGTCCTTGCAGCTGTTGCGCCGCGCTGCCCTTGCGCGCCCCAGCATGCCCGCCGCCTCCGCTCCGCCAGCCGCCCGGATCGGCCGCCGGGATGGTGACGGGCATCAGGGCGCGGCCCGGGGGCCTCGCGCGCAGGGCTGCTTGCAGCTCATGTCGCACCGCCAACTGAACCCTGGACGGCGTTTCCAGCGCCCAGACATGGCTTGTGGCCTCGCGGCGCCTCCTATCATTGTCAAGCATGCAGCTCTATCGTCGAGCGCGACGTACCCAGCGCGCATTCCGGACACGGCCTGCTCCCCCATCGTCATGTGTGTGCTGCTAGCCGTTTCCACCGCCGTGGGCTCCGCCGCCAGGGCCTATTTATCAACTTTCTCGCCGCCGAGTCTGTCCCCAGCTCGCTCCTCACTCCCCCATCCTCCTCTCTGCTCCTCGGTGCCTTCTGCTCCCCGTTGTCCCGCTGCTCGCCCCGCCTGCCACACTCCCCGCCCACTGTCCCGCCCTCGCCATGTCCGCCGCGGCCGCCCAGCCTCCCCCGGCCGCCCTCCCGGACTACCTCACCGACCCCGACGCCGTCCTCAAAGACGTCGGCGTCAAGTGGCGCTACGGCCGCGCCCCGGACTACTCCAAGACCCGCAAGGTCTTTGCCGAGAGTAAGTGCCGCCCTGTCTCTCCCGGAGCACATGTCATCTCCCCTCGGCTCAGATCACTTCCCTCCTTGCTTCCTGAAGACGATCGATCGGGCATTTCTGCTCGGCCACGTGGGAGCCTCGTGTCCTTTGTGCTTTTCGCCTCCTGCAACATGCACGTTAGGGGAGCTGCATTGCAGCGCATGTATTCTCCGCTGCGTACCGCTACCTCCACGCGTCTCTCTTTCTCGCCCTCCATGCCTGCTTACTCTCAGACACTCCCCGGCACCAGCTTCTTCCGTGGACCATTTGCTCCAGTTTGTGCAACTCCACGCCGCACCCCTCCTTGCTTACTGTCAACGCATGCATGCATGACAACCCCTTGTCAAGTGGATCAGGACTGATCGGAGAGATTAGCCAAGCAGATGAACCATGATGCCGGTAGCCTTATCCAACTCGTCGAGAACCTGGTCAAGAACTGGGAAGTCGAAGCCTCATTCAAGCCCCGCATTGAGGACTGGAGGACCGTTGACGCCCCCAACTACACCTTTGCCATCAATGGCGGTGCCCCTCAGAGCGCCGAGCACATGCTCAAGGTCGGCACCTACAATGCCATCATCGCCCCCAATGAGTACTACAGCCCGGAAAACTCCGACTTCGCTTCCAGCCACAAGACCTTCAAGCGTATGATGCCCACCTTTGCCTGGGAGGTCCTTGAGGTCTACTCCGGCCCGCCCCATGTCTCTTTCAGATGGCGCCACTGGGGGACCATGAAGAATGATTACGTCGGCTTCAACGAGTAAGTCTAAACTGACTCGGCCACCAACTAGCACTTACTAATGATGACGCAGTAAAGGTGAAAAGGTCACGGCCAAGGCTCACGGCGGCTCAATCGACATTCAAGGCGTCACAGTTGCCACTGTCGACGACAAGGTCAGGCTACAGAGGGTCGAGACGTGGTTTGACCCGATGGAGATGTTCCGCCAGATTGCACCGCAAGGTATTGTCAACAAGGAACCAGTTGCTAGGCGGGTAAGCAGGACCCCAACACCTCTCGCAAACAGGACAGCGACCCCTGAGGCAGCCTCTCAGCCAGACGAACCCGTCGAAGTCCTGCGCCCGGTCGCATACGAACCGGCTGCCCGCGGGACTGAACAGCTTCTTCATGCGGAAGGTGCTGAATCCCCGTCGCGTGACCAACAATCTACGCCCGACCGACGAGGCGACCGTCTTCCTGTTTCACGTCAGGAAAACAACGTCCAAGGCGCCGAGGGCGACTGCCATCTATCTGAATCAAAGATGGAACACCAGCCAGAGCCTATTCAGCAAACACCACAATCTGATCAACTAAACACCGTCGAGCAAGCAAGGGAAGCTCTTGCAGCAAACCCTATCGATTCGGACCGTCCGGAACAACACCAAAGTCAATTGGAGCAAGAGCCGCTACTGCTGCATCCTTCAATGCCCGCACAAGCACCCACCTTCTCCGGCGAGGTGGAGCCGGAACACGTGCACGAGCTCGAGCAATGGCATGAGGCCTCCGATATAATCGACACTGTCCCTGGTTGCGAAGCCGACAGGTTCCATGATACCGTCGACATCGATCATGGACATTCTACAGCAAGCTCAGAGGCCGGGAGCTGGACGGCCGTCACGCCTCCAGCTTCCGACCCGCCCACGCCTCGCGGGAGTACATATGCGTCTAGCGTCAGCAGCGCTGCTGAGCCAGGCCAATCGAGCAACCAAGGTTCTCCCACAGAGGCTTTCTTCAACTGCCCAGCTCACCGTGTTCATCCACATCCCAAGGACATGGAGAACGCAGTCGGGCCTCGTCCCGGTGAGGGTGTGGCTGCCTCTCCAGACAGCGAGGAGGCTAGGTTGACGTACTTGGAGATGAGCAAGATCTCTGCGATGGAATGTCCCTTCCTCATGAACCGGGAGTAATACTCAGCACGTCTGCCATTTGTCCATCACGGGGTCATGAATTTTCATATACCATTTCATTCGCCTTTGCAATCCATGGCCGGGGTTCTTGTCGCTTTCGCCGTTTGTCTTCAATGGGTCTGGTTTCCTTCATCTTCACGAGTTCATTTTCCATACCCGTCATATCCCCTCCTGCTCATATTCATTCGCTGGGGCAAGGCTGGAAGGCTGACCGGTTCGTGCCAGGCACGGTGGCCTGATGGTGTACGAGGTTTCTGAATGGCTGATTTCGGGCTGAGACATTCGCACGGGGTTTCGAGTGGCTTATATTATAGACTCTCAAATTGAAATCAGAGTTCTTCACCGTCAGCAGTATCTGCACGCGTGTACCGCTTACCCTTGAGAAACAGTTTGGGGGCCTGAGCCAGGTTCGGTTCGTGTCTACCACGTGAAGTTTTGTCTCATGTGTTCTCACCTTTGGTAGCATGAACACGATGATGTGGCGATCGTGTGAACCCCTCCTCGACAAACAAGTGTTCGTACCTGAGCTGCGGCAGCCACAGACATCTTGATGTTCCACGGCTGTGGTGAAAAAGGTAAGTGTATTGACTGACAAGCACTTCCAGTGTACAGCATGCACTTCTTAATGTCTCGCCCCAGCGGTGGGGAATCCCTTCTACCTTCTCTGCAGAGTCGTTGCATTGATCTTCTGCTATGCAAACTGAAACGGAGAAGCAACTAGAATAGATACGAAGTTGGTACTCCGGGTACCATAATTTGGCCAACCATCTTCCAGAGAGGACCCATTGAAGGAGACACATCATCTTTGCCTGAGGGCATACTTTGGCCGGCTGGCTACGCAAGGGACGACACGACATGAGGGCCGCTCTGGAAAGGCCTCACCAGAGGGGGAGCAAATGTCTCTGATCCACATACCCTCGCTGCAGGAAAAGACTCGAGGACTACCAATCGTCTCATCACGGCCCAATCCATCTTGTCGGAAACAATGCCATATCCACAATAGCCCGCCACAGCACTCACCTACTGCCGTGCTACCAAACCGACAGCCTCTCAAACATTCGGCCACCCCGTGCATATCACACAAAGGGCCAGCCTCTCTACCAGCCTACCTGCCTGCTTCGAATCAATCTGACACAAGCAAACAACTCATCGTGCATAGCCACCACCACCATGCCCGGTACCGGTGACAGCAACCAAACACCAGCAACCCCACACTCACACGCACATACACTAACCTCCCCTTTCCTAGCTCTTCTCCCCCCTCCTAACCTAACGCGCAACCCCTGCTGCTGCTGCTGCCACCAATCCTCTCTTCCCCCCTCATCACTAAACTCAACGCCGCACATCCCACAGCTCCTCAGCGTTCCGGCGAAAGAGCCGATCAACCTTCCCAGCATCCCCGTCGCACCACTCCAGGCACTTCTCGACAAACGGCTCGACGTCGGTGCCATCGAAGCGCGTATGCGGCCAGTCCGTCGCGAAGACCAAGCGCGAGTCCGCCACGCGCAGCAGCTCGCGCGCCATGGCGCCGACCCACGGCATGCCCGGGTCCCGCTCGATGCGGTACGCGGCCGAGATCTTGACCCACGTGCTGCCGGCCTGCAGCAGCTTGACTAGGCTCGAGAAGCCTGGGAGGGTGTACGGGTCTAGGGGGGTGGGTTCTCCTGCCGCCGCCGCTGCTGTTGCTCCTCCCACTTCCGCTGCTGCGGATGAACTGGTGGTGGTGGCGGCGGTGGTGGTGGCAGACGCAGGAGGTAAAGCCGGATGGCCAAAATGATCAACGCACACCTTGACGCCCAACTGCGGCACAATGCTCTCCAGCAACGGCACCATATCCAGACTCAAGTACACCTGCAACACCCAGCTGCGCCCACCCCCCAGCGACCGGATCGCGTCCGCATACGCGCGCATCTCGGCGAGCAGCTCCTCGGCGCCGAGCACGCGCCCCACGCTCTTGAGGTTGAGCCGCACGCCGCGCACACCGAGGTCGTGCCATTCGCGCAGGGTCGCGGGGTCGGGGTTGCTGCCGACGGTGGCCGGGTCGAACGACACGACGGCGCGGCCGCGGTGGGGGCCGAGGGCGCGCAGGGCGTCGAGCATGCAGGTGTTGTCGTGGCCGTAGATGGAGGGCTGGACGAGGACGATGTTGGGGATGTTGTAGGTGTGCTCGAAGGCTAGGGCTTGGGGGAGCGTGTGCGCGGTGGGTGTGTAGGCGGCGCTGGGGGAGATGGCGTAGTTGTGTGGGTCGACGACGTGCATGTGGCTGTCCCAGGAGTCTTTGGGGATCCGCGAGCGCACTTTGCGGGGGCCGGGTGGGGTGCTGCTGGTGTGGGACATGGCGGAGAGGGGGGTGGTGGGGGGTTTGAGATGGTGGTGTTGTGGTCGTGGTGGGGAGAGCTTTGGGAACCGATGGCACCGAAGCGCGCGAGATATGGGCATGGGTGAGGAATTGGGGGTTTGAAGCTGGGGTACTTGGGATGTAGATACTCGGGAGAGTTGTTGTTGATGAAACATCCCCCGACACCGGATTGGATTACTGTCAGCATGTGGAGCTTGGCTGGCTATTGGTCTGCCTGTCTTCCTCGGATTGCCTGAAAGCGTTTAGGCGCTCGCGATCCTGCGCGGAAGCTCGTCCGGCTTTGTGGAGACCTTTCTCGATTTACCCGGCAGCTCATTCATCTTGTCAGCGATACGACTCATGGCAGCACTGCATCTTCGTCTGTGTTGTTCCACGGTTGACAAGTCGCCAGGGCTGTGGACTTCGTCTGGTTCCCTCACGGCGCTAACCCTGTGTCGGACTAGTTCAGAAGCCCCGAAGGAGCTTCATTTTCACATGCAACTATCATTCGCATTGCCAAACGTGTATGTGCTGGATGGAAGGCTTCAGATTGCAAAGAGGTATTGCGCCTTTTCTCTGATAGGTCTATGTCGGGATGAAGAACATGTTCGAGGGACTACGTGAAAATACGCGAAAACGCGTCTATAGACGCATTTGGGGAACTGGAGTGGTCTGAGACGGTGCATCGAAGTCCGGAGCTAAACTATAATGTGACCAGTGTCATCTTGAAACACAACTAAGACCTTTGTGCATACGGACGGCTGTTCGAAACTGGTTTCCACATGATAGATTCGTACTTGTCCTAAACCCGAGAGGTCAACCTCTTTCTCAAACTTTGGACATTACCTCATAATCCAGACTCAAGGCGAACAGAACACACGCTTTGAAACAACTCCATACGTCATAGCAACTCTGCGCGTTTGTACATTTAGAGAGCTCTGTCAAGATTTCTAACGACATAGTCGCTTTTACTGCTTCAAGCTAGTTCGCAAAGAAGGCACTGCTAGTTTTATTCAAGTACCCCGGCTTTCGGTAGTTGTATTGTGACAGCGTTGTGCATGTTGCATCTGTACGTCTAATATTAATCCAGACCCAGCTGTAACAATTACTAAACCCCGTGATTTTTCCCCACGCATTCAATGAACTCACAAGTCTCGGGGACGTTTTGAATCTTCATTATCCCTTTTCCTCTAATCTTCTCAAGCCTTGCATTGTTGTATATTCTCCGTCTATATAGTCATGGCTTTAATCACCCTTCCGTACGCCAGTGGTTCCTCACAGTTGAGCTTAAGTTATCAGGGCAATAGACCACTGGTCATCCAAGCGCACGTTACCTCATAAAAAGAGCTAAATGTCTCTCTGGAGCTCGTCTAGCTTGGTTGCCATATACACATCTAGTCATTCTCGAAGCAGGGAGAACAGCTGTAGATCGGAGCATTCTATAGTATAGACACTGCTTCAGTGTCGGCATGGGATGAAAGCTTATAGTTTCGAGTATGCTTCCTCTGGCTAGCCAAAGACGTATTGCGCAGAAAAAAAAGAAAAGTTGAAAGGCTAAGACGGTGTTCAGGTAACTCATAGCAATGTTGCTTGAAGTGCATAAGCTTCATCCATAAAGCTCCCCAGCCGATTTAGCCTAAGATAAGATTGTAATAATATGTCTGATGGGCTTTCCGCACGAGTAAGCTCTTCGGCCGACTTGTTCACCTCAGATTCCTTGCCTTTGCTATGTCCCTGTACCAAAAGTAGACAACTGGAACAAAGATCAGGGCACAAAATAGAGAAAGACCATCGAAATAAGCGTATGACAGTAGAATCACAAGCGAGCCAACTGCTGTTACGTGTAAGAAGATAAACGTGAACGCGTCACCCTCGACGGCCGGCTGCTATGCAGCTGACGCAGGATTCCGTGGCTCTGTTTATGCAAAACATACAGCTCTTAGGTAAGCACATGAAACGAAGAGATCTATGTGCTCGAATCTGCACCGGTCTTTCGCCCTATTCATCTTTTCAGGTGAGCTACTGTCAGCGCTTGAAGACGTCCAGATCAAACCCGATTATTGGTTGCCGGCTAATATCAAGGTACTTCTGGCCGGCGTACCCATTTTTCCAGCAAGGTAATTCAGATGTTGAAAAAGATGATTGGAAACACGCCCATACCTTTGTTTCACCCACGTCATTGCACCTGTCACACGTTACGACAATTTCAAGGCCTTGGTCCAATGATATCAGCCCGGCAACGACAACTTTGGAAGGGTGAGACTTGGGCCCACTTAATAACGCCCTACGTTATCGAAATCCTTCTGGCTTGGAAAATGGACCCGGGCTCCGCGTCTGCCCTATCGTCATGGCGTTGCCGTGCTCTCATCAGCCAGGGCTGAGCTCCCCCACGGTCACTCGTATCGAGAATTTTCCAGCATGCGCCGGATCATTCCAGACAACAGCCAGAATCCGCCGAACACCACCAACGCGGAGCTCGGGCGAGACGACGGGCGGGCTGACGTCTAGACGAGCTCCCGCTTCTGATCCTTCAGCGCGGATGCCTGCATGCAACAGAGCGATCGCGGTGGTGCTCCGCGTCTAAGCGGCGCGCCATCCCGCCGGCGCCCAGTCTCGCACGTCAGCGGAAGCGGCCAAGCGGGCACACAGTCAGCAGCTGAGGCGTCCGCGCAAGCAGCAGCGACCGCGAGAGCGCGCGGGTGTGGGGTCGTGGCTCCCATCGTGACCTGGGACTCGTACCGCCCTGGGCTCCGTACCGCGGCCCAAGTCACGGGGCAAAACCTGGTTTCTTGACCGCTCTGTGCTGCCATCACCGCATTTCTGCTTGCCCGAGCGGATGGGGCTCCGCGTGGGCGATCAACAACGTGGCTGGATTGGTCCTCAGCTCGCCGCGCAGAGATCACGCGTGCCCGGCGCTGGTGGCCGTGGCCGTAGCGTCGCCGTCAGCGCAGCAGCTCCAGGCACCCGGCAGCCACTCAAGCGCCCAGCAGCGCGGGGCGTGTGGCAGCTGCGTTGCTGCTGGCGGTGGCGAGCGCCCGGGCGCTTGGGGGGAGAAAATATCTTCGTGCGCAGCAGGCAGCGGCGCCTGCTGCCTGGAGATGCTTCGTCTGTCGCCGCTTGACTCAGCCGCTGCTGCTGCGCCGTCGGAGCCGGCTCGGCTGCCGCATGCGTGGCAATTTGGGGCCTTTGTCGACTCAGCGCGCCCGCAGCGCTGCTAATTTCGTGACTCGTCGGGGGGGCGGACGCGGGCCCTGCAGGTCATCGCCCATCGCTCGTCGTTGGAGAAAAAGCTCCGCCAACCGCCCAGCGCTGCATGCCGCGCGCGCAGCCCACTCTTGCAGCCCGCGCCGCTCCGCCCTGCCCGGCGCGGAAGCGTGCTCCGACGCCGCCGCCGACACCGGACGAGGCTGCCTGCGCTGGGCGGCGGCGGCGTTTCGTGACGGCGGCGTGAGGCTGCCATCGTCGCAGGCAGGGCGGCGCGCGAGGAGGCGAGTGAGTCAACGCGGTGGCTAACAGCTGGGCGGCACTTGGGCCTCGTGCGGCTAGCGAACGCAAGGCGTGGCGCGCTAGAGCCGGGGCAGAGGCGTGTGGAGGGCGCGCAGCGTCGAGGCAGGCCGAATCAGCGAGTGGCACGGCTTGCGAGCGTCGCCTTCGCTGGGGGCGCGATTGGCTGCGCGGGCCCAACGGCGCGGGCTTGCTCACCCACCGCAGCCGTCCCCTCTCGATCGCGAGCTCCTTGTGCGTGTCTCAGATTGCCTCCTGCCGCCCGCAGCGCAGGCTGACGACGGGCGCGCGCGACGGGAGCGGTGACGGGCGATGGCAAACAGCGCGCGACAAAGAACAGACGCGGCGCCAAAGCGCGTCGCGACCGCTCGGGGCGCGCAGCCCGGGCGCGGCCGGCAGGCTGGGGCAGCAGGCGCAGGGCCTGGTCGCAGCCGGCGCCGGCTGGGCAGGGCGCCGCCGGCGAGCTCCAGCACCTCGCGACGCCGCGCCCGGCACCGCGCTGCGCAGAGGCTGTGTGCAGCTTGGGGCGGCCAGGCAGCGCGCTGTTGCACCCGTGTGATGCCGCGCGAGCCAAACTTCTCCAGTATTTGCCATCGCCGCGGCCGCTGCGTGTGGGCCGGCCGGGGCGTGGCCCGTGCGCGCTGAGATGGCAGGGCAGGCGCAGGCCAGCCAGACAGTCATACCCGTCGCTCGGCCTTCCCTTCTATCAAAAGCCCGCCACCCTCTCCCCTCGCAGTCCCCATCACACAGCAACCATGGCTTTCGCGCGCTGGATCGTCGTCTAAATCAACGTCTTCTGACGCTGTGATTAGAGCCGGCCCCATCTCGACCTTGGCCACCTGTCTGCTCCCGCCTACCCTTTCTTCCAGTCAGCAGCCTTGTCTCAAACGCGCCGACCACCTGTCCTGCCTGCGTTGCCGCCTTCCTTCGACTCATCTCCGCTCTGCTGCCTCCTTTAATAGCCCTTGCCTTTTCACCTCGTCTGTACCCTCTCTGCCTCTCCTCTCACCCGCCCGTCCCGCAGTCGGCCCTTGCCTCGTTTACTCGATCGCGATCGCCGCCCAGCCCGACGACCTCTCGCCCCAGCCCTAGCTCGCTCGCCTCCCACTGCCGCTCCGCCGACGACGCAGTCCCGCCCCAGCTGCATCGCGCATCTCACACCTCTCTCCGCTCTCCCGCTCCGCTGCGCACGGCCTCGGCGCCCGGCCTGCGCATGGTGGCAGTAGTCACCATCTAACCCGCCATCACCTCCACACCCGAATTAGTCACGATGTACCATAAGTCAAACAGCATTCCAGTCACCAGTCGCTCAGAAATCACCTCCGGTTCGGACAACAAGGCTCTCTTCGTTATCGAGGACTCTTCCTGCTGCTAGATCCCGCGCTCCTTCGGTCTTCCTCAGCTCTACGACGGCCCCGCCCCGTACAGCTGGATCACGCTCGAAGTGCACTGCGGAACGCTCTAGGAAGAGGTCTTGTTTTGGTGATATCTGCAGCTGACGGCGACTGGAGGGACTCTTCACGGCTGAAGCTCTGGGCAGCAGTTGGTCACTCTACACCGACCGCAACCTTAGTGCAAGGCTAGACTGTCGACTGCATCACGCAAAACCACCCGCATCTCTGTTCTGCCTCCAACGAAAACGGATTCCATACTTGCTCCAATACCCTCGCAAGGACTGAAAGCGTAATACGCTACCCCCGGGTACCGTACGCGTTGTCACGAGCTTCTGGCAATCTTCGGAACACGGGAATCTCATTTCCATTCCTGGAAGGCAGAAGCACCTGAGAATTCCGTCAGCGTGCCAAATCACACGACGGACGGGTGTTCGTTGGTTCTTCTCATCGGTTAATCTGTCTGGGTCACCCCACGACCACGCAAAAGCATTCGACCTATCAGGAGTCTGCCCAAACAAAAGTAGTCGCATCAAAAGCGGACCTGCTTCTCACTCTCTTCGGATTTTCATACTGGATCTCGGTTAGTATACCCAGGCGTTCTTCCTTTCCAACATGGGTTGCGACTTTCCATTCCCGACTCAAGATGTCACACATCCATACGGATCCTCCGTCTCATCTTCCGCCTCCTCTTCTACTTCGTCGGTATTCTCTCTAGATGCCGCTTCCTCCCAAGCCTCTGCTTCGTCAGCTTCAAGCTCCGGACTCAGAGGTTGGGATTCAGACGACTCATGGGCCCGGTCTCAGGCCGCGGCTGCGGTCCGTCCCACCGCATGCTCCACCAGAGCTGAGCTTAATGCTCCAAACGGCGGCATCTGCCGCTCTCAAATCTCCAGGTGGTGCGAGACTCAGAGTTTCCTGCCCTCGTTGAGGTCCATCGACGCTCCTGTGCCCGCAGAGTTGCGCCAGAACCCCCGCAGGTGTTCGACCGCTGCCAACTGCCGTGTGCCGCCCGCCCTTGTACGCCAAAGCGAGCGCACTGTCAAGTTCGTTGACAGCCTTGTCGGTAAGCCATCCCGCCGCCTCCTCCAACATTCCTCCGACCCTGTACTAAGGCAAAGCCTCCCCTTTAAGACTCTGCAACGCAAATGGTCGAGGTTATCTGGCCGCTGTCCGTGCCGACGTGTCCCAACGAGAGGGCTTCCGGACGAGGAGTTCTTCCCCTCCGGACGTTCATTCAAGAGACTCTTCGTCGGTCGCGGACCAGCTACTCAACCCTTCAGGTCGCGCTCTATTACTTGATCCTCATCAAGGCACATGTTCCGAAGATCGACTTCACCATGGAGCAACCCGAAGACCAGTCGCTCCGTGCTCTGCAATGCGGCAGACGCATGTTCCTCGCCGCTCTCATCTTGGCGTCGAAATACTTGCAGGACCGGAACTACTCGGCTCGGGCATGGAGCAAGATTTCTGGCCTCAAGGTCAGTGAAATCAACACAAACGAAATGGCTTTTCTCAAGGCCGTGAACTGGAAGCTCCACATCACGGATCCAATCTTCGAACGGTGGCAGGCAATCGTCCTCCGGGCGGCGCCATCCTCTCAACCGCCACCATCGCCCGGTGCGCCTCAGCTGCACTTCGGAATGAGTGACTGGAGGACTCTCATCCCCCTACTCACTCCGGAGTTGGATACCTTTGACATTGTGCGAAGGAACTCTATCCAGCTTTGCATTCCGAAGCGTCAGACCCCGCCGCCGCCCCCGGTCGCCACCTCCCCGGTGCGCGAGTCGTGGATCCAAGAGAGCATTCCGGCTTCTCGCACGAAGGCAACTCCCTTCTGCCTCGAGCCCACGGTGGACATGACTCCACCCGCGCCATTGCTATCCCGTTTGGGACCCCTGCCTACGCCACAAATGACACCTCAGTCAACTGTGTCCAACACTCCTGCTGTGAGTGTAGCTTCCATGGGCTCGAGGCGCCCGTCTATGTGCGCCGCCATGGCCCAGCATCAAAGCATGATGTCTGCCCGTTGTACTCTTGATCAATGGACACCGACTCCCCGCTTCAATGGTCTGGAAGCTTACCAGTTTTCTGGGCGACGACCTTCGCTCGCGGCGTCGACGACGTCTTCGTCGTCCTCTCCGGAGTCAATGGTTTCGGACAACTCGTCTCGCTCATCTCGTGCCTCTTCGATTTCTTCGGTCTCGTCTGTAGCTTGGGCGCCGAACGCCAAATTGGCGAAGTTGGCGACTTGCCGCAACGCGGGCCTGCCCTACCCGGTGCAGCAGAAGGAAAAGGAGAGCGCTGAGATCGTTCCGGCCATTGTTTCGGGCGAACTTCTCTCGTCGCCAGATTTTGAGAGCTTCCACATCAACGACGCGTCAGAGCCGACACCAGTTCCTTTCCAGCAAAGCGATGACGTCTTGCCTAGCATGACCAGCTCTGAGGAAGTAGCCAAGGGTCGCAAGCGATGCAGATCATCCGTGGACATGACGCTGCAGCAGAACGTGCGCAACATTGTCAATCCCGAAAAGGTTGCAGCTGAGACTCTCCTCACCCTGGATCCTTCTGTACTTCAACGTACCCCAAGCATCATTCCGGACCGCAGCATTGCTTCGTCATTTCTGCTCCAGACTCCCGGTGGACGAACCCCATCGTCCGCCTTCGACGCCAAGGCGCTGCAGTCGCCATTCGCTGTCGTTCCGGAAGTTCGCCGCCCGGTGCAAAAGGATCTTGGCAGGAAGAGGGCTTGCTGCGCAAGCGAAGTCGCCCAGGTTCTCCAATCGAGATCTGGTCCCGGCATGTGGGAAGGAATCATTTAGATGCATCCCATGCCGGTGTCCTACCTGAGGTCACGCTTATTGCGCACGGCGATTCTGCTGGCCATTGGCTGTTATGCAGCCATGTACATTGAGTCACTGAACCCTCATACACTTCACACCATTATTGCCTTCTTATTACATTTTTTAACAGTCATTTTTGAATTTGCCCATTTGTTCATTCCATTTCTTTGCTGCTACTGCTTTTCCATGGGAGGTATCATTTGCCCTTTTGTTGCTTGGCTCAGGGGCTTTTTTGAAACGGGGTCCGGTGGTAGGAAACGGAGTTTTTTTGTTTTGCTGGAGGGAGCTTACAGGCTTCTTTTTCAATACCAAGTCCGACTGTTTTTTCGGACCTCTTTCACACAATGAACACAGCGAAAGGAAGGGCTTTGGTTTCTGGACACACGCGCACACAAACAAATACCACCACAAACAAAATGGCAGATACCATGAAACGACGGCGGTGGATGGAGGGGCAAGGGGCTGAACGTAGGTAGTTTTTAGTATCTTCGGGGGTGGTTGAGAAGAGATCAGGCCAGTTCGAGAGTGCTCCTTTTCTTCCTGCAGATCCTGAAAAAGGTCGAGGAAGGAAACGCGGACTCTGGGGAGCTGGTCTTCCAGGTAGTTAGTGGAGGATGTAGCATTAGTGAACGAATTCAAGAAGGTGTGAGAGCTCCGACATGGAGCTCTGAAGTTGATCTAGATCATCGATCCTTTCCCTGCCGTCACCAACCGGTGAGATTCCAAGGATGACACGAGGGTTTTTTTCCCCTCACCCCTCTCCTCTCTCCAAGGCGTGATCTCGGAGGATCGATGCACGTTCTTCCCTGAATGGATTGCGCGTACACGGATGTTCGGGAGTGTTCCGGTGGGTGTGGTCAGCTGGGTTACTGGGGAGGGATGGGGGTGGGGGGGAAGGAAGGTAAGGCATGCCGCCTCCGCCTTCGCGTGCTTCGTTGCCGTGCGCCGCCGCCGTCGCCGCCGCCGCGGCCATCGCCGCTATGATGTGTCCGAGGCACGCACGCCATTGCGGTGTCCCATTTGAGACCGGAGGCGAGAGAGGCGTGGAGGCGACGATGGTGAGACAGAATGATACATGATGATGGATGAATGATGATGATAACACCACCCGAGAAAGGAAAATCCAAGGTTTTCCGGTAGTAGATCACACCATGTATCATCATCGCCGACCGAGTCATTCCGACCGACTGCTAGGCATGCAGAATGAACGTCGACTAAGTATCCTTTCCCGATCTTCCAATTTGGAGCAGACACGTGTGAAGAGCGGCAGGCTGCATGAATCCTGTGCATTTGTCACATTCTAGAAAAAATAATAATAATTCAAACTTTAGGCGGGAAGGAGGGGGCAAGGAAGTGTTGAGTACTGGGAATCATATTTTTAATTTTTTGGGGGGGTCTCAGGGAAGGAGAGGGTTGGCATTAGGAGAGCGAACCCTGCTTGATTTTTACTGCCAATCAACTTGGGAATATTTTTATCTCACCCCAACACCAAGAAAAGGGAAGTCTTGTCTTTTCTTCTACTCGTACATGGGTGTCATGCTTCGCTGTCGCCAGAAATGATGCCTGAGAAACGCCTCCACCTATCAAGAAGAAGCTACACACGTACACGCTGTCATTATGAGTGTTTACTGGAAGTTGGTGGTTGAGATTTCTTTTTTTTTTTTAGGTTATGAAATATCATGTCTTTTCCTTCGTTCTTTCCATTTCTTCATCCCGATTAATCAAACTTTGGCGGCCTTGGTGCTGGTGGAGTCTTGGCGGCTGAGAATCCACATGAAGATGAACTGCACGATGTAGGAGTAGATGAAGAGGAACTGGGTTCGGCGGTTGCGCTGAGCCCGTGCGACGGTGTAGCTGGCGCCGCTGCTGGTGTTGGGGGAAGTATCGGGGAGGAGAACATATTTCAGCGAACGGAGCTTTGAAGATCCGATTGTCAGCAATCTTCTCTATCACACTCCCCGTTTCTCCGGTCCGATCTGAGTTGAGGGGATGGTAGCTTACCAAGAAGAAGGCGTTCGCAAAGAAGGTGTAGAGGAAAATGGTCCAGCCGATCCAGCCGCCGGTGCCCTCGCCTCTGTTGAAGATCTCGGCCACCACCAGCGTGACGATGACGCCAACGAACTTGTAACCGGAGTAGGCCACCAGATCAAGCAGCTGTGACTCGTTGCTGATGCTGAGGAGGTAGCAGCCCAGCTTCAAACCCAAAATCTCGAATATCACAACCACGAAGGCGGTGGTGGCTGTCAGGCCGAGCAGTTCCGGGTGGAAGGCTCCGCGGAGGCCGGCGAGGAGGGTCGAGAGGAGGATGTAGGTCACAAATGCCATGACTGGAAGAAGACACAACGTCAACGGTGAATGCGCTTTTGGCTTGCTTGTGGGGCGAGAGGCGGGGGAAGATGCGTACCAGGGATGTACATGTCCGGGCTGTTGATGTCTTCCCGCGGAGGCAGGAAGAAGCCGTCCTGGTTCTGCCGCACCCAGGGCCGGTGGCGCCAGGGGAAAAGCACCAGGTATAGCTTGTTGACGACGTACGAGTTGCTGACGTTGAAGTAGTGCTTCAGGGCGCTGACGTTCACGTAGCGGTTGAACTGGTGGAGGCCACAATGTCAATTCAGCGCGCGCAACGGCTCCCAGACACGTGTACTGACGTTCTGCTCCATGTATTCCTGGCCAGCCATGACGGCGCTCTTGCCGACCTGGAAGCCCATCTGGGCGGTCGAGTCGTTCATGATGCCCCCGAAGGCCGGGTGCATGAAGCCGCCTGCGCCGGCGGCGGCCTGCTGCTGCGGGTATCCATACGAGTTCGACTGGGCCTGCTGCTGCGACTGCGGCGGCGGAGGGCTGCGCAGATTGGGGACCTGGCTGATGCTGGAGGAAATTTTGTTAGCAGCTGGCGGCAGCCTGCCGGGGTGGTCGAGCGGCGGGCGGACGTACTGCTGCGGCACCGGGTGGTGGAGCGGCGGCGAGTGCGCGGGCGCGTACGTCGGGCGCTGCATCGCGAGGGCGTGCTGGGCGGGTCGGGCGCGGGACGGGGGACGAGGCGGTGGTGGTCGAGAGCGTGGGCACAGCTGGGCGCGGGAGTTCTGGACCTGCGACGGGCGGGTGTCGTGGCTTGAACCTCAGCCAGCGCCGCCGCCCGCCGCCCGCATCATCGCGCGTCTGCGGCGACCTCCACGTCCCCGAGCCACCACCGCTCTCGCTGTCCGCTCCGCAACCCCCGCCGCCCGCCATGCTCGACTCCTTCGAGGTCCTGTCGACCTCGGGCGTCGTGCTCTGGTCCCGCAAGTACGCGCCCGTCTCCGCCAAAACCATCGACGCCTTGATCCGCGAGGTCTTCATCGAAGAGCGCAATGTGGCCATCGACGACCAGTCCGCCGCGCAGAAGCCCTCCTTCAAGCGCGACGGCTACACGCTCAAGTGGACCACCGCCAAGGACTTTGGCCTGATCTTCGTCGTGCGTGCCCTCTGTCCTCTGTGTCAACCATGCCGTCCGCTGATGCCCGCCCAGGCCGTCTACCAGTCGCTGGTCCACCTGACGTGGATAGACAAGCTGCTCGACAACGTGCGCACGCTGTTCACGGAGCTGTACAAGGACCAGCTCAAGAAGCGCGACACCAGCGTGCTCAATTGCCCCTTCGACGACTACTTCGACCGCCAGGTGCAGGAGCTGGAGCCGCACGCCGACTCTCTGCGCGCCCTCGAGCCCACCGCCGCCGCCGCTGACTACACGCCGCCGTCGAGCTCTGGCACCGACCATGCCGACCAGCCCCCGCCCATGCCCGGTGTGCGCAAGCGTGAGTACTGACATCGTCTTCACGCCGCCAATGCCTCGAGCTGCCGACTAACTTTTTTGCGCCCACGTTTTGTAGCGACCCCGAAGCCTATGTTCAGTGATAACAACACTTCCACCGATGCCACGCCTATCGCAACGCCGGATACGTCCCGCCCGAACTCGCCTGCCGTCAACAACCACCTGCTGGCCGCCAAAGCTGGGCCTGGAGGAAGGCAGTCGCGCCGCGCGAAAAAGAAGGCCGCCATGTCGTCCGCACCAGCTTCGTCGGGCGACGAATCCCCTGCTAGGAGACCGACTCCGGCCAAGGGCTCTGCGAAGAAAGGAAGGAAGTGGGACGAGTTTGGTGTTGCAGACGAGGAGGATGATACGGAGCTGGACTATTCCACACATTCGGCCGAGGCCGAGGCGCCTGCCGCAAGTACCGTGGAAGCGGTTGACTCGTCGTCATGGGGAAAGAGGACGGGCAGGGGCGAGTTCGTGTTGAAGGATCTGGATGAAGAGATGGATCAGATCATTGCGGCAGCGAATGCCAAGAAGGAGAACGGGCAAGCAGCTCCCAGCGGTCTTGTTGGTTCGAGTATAGGAGCCATTGGAGGCCTGTTCAGGAATGTTGTCGGTGGCAAGACGCTCACGAAAGAGGATCTGGCCAAGCCACTGAAGGGTATGGAGGATCACCTGTTGAAGAAGAACGTGGCACGTGAGGCCGCAGTCAGGCTGTGCGAGAGCGTCGAGCAAGACCTCGTTGGTGTCAAGACTGGCAGCTTTACGAGTAAGTCGGTTATTAGCTTTTGAAAGGATCTTGTTAACCAGATTACAGCCGTCGAGACAACTATCCGCACCAGCATGGAATCTGCGCTCCGCAAGATCCTCACCCCCACCACCTCCCTGGACCTTCTCCGCTCCATCCAGAACGTAACCCAACCATCCGCCCTCTCCATGCAATCTCCCCGCCCCTACGTCATCTCCATCGTGGGCGTAAACGGCGTGGGCAAGTCCACGAATTTGTCCAAGATCGCCTACTTCCTCCTCCAGAACAAATTCCGCGTCCTCGTCGTCGCCGCCGACACCTTCCGCAGCGGCGCCGTCGAGCAGCTGCGCGTCCACGTGCGCAACCTGCAAGAGCTGTCCGCGCGTGAAGGCGGCAGCGTCGACCTGTACGAGCGCGGCTACGGCAAAGACGCAGCCAACATCGCCGCCGACGCCGTCAAGCACGCCGCCTCGGCCGCCACCCCTTACGACGTCGTCCTCATCGACACGGCCGGCCGTCGCCACAACGACCAGCGCCTCATGTCGTCGCTGGAGAAGTTCGCCAAGCTGGCAAAGCCCGACAAGATCCTCATGGTCGGCGAGGCCCTCGTCGGCACCGATTCCGTCGCCCAGGCCCGCAACTTCAACGCCAGCTTCGGCGCCGGCCGCAAGCTGGACGGCTTCATCATCTCCAAGTGCGACACCGTCGGCGATATGGTCGGCACGCTCGTGTCGATGGTGCACGCAACGGGTATTCCGGTCGTGTTTTTGGGGACTGGGCAGCATTACAGCGATTTGAGGACGCTGAATGTCGGGTGGGCGACGAATTTGTTGATGAGCTGAATCGGTGCGAATACCTAGATTTTAATACCACTGTTATTGGGATGCTTAGCATGATTTGGAAAGAGAAGTCGTGTTTTGGGACACTGGAGTTTGTTGGATGATCTAATGTCATTCGTGGCCATTTGATCTGGGGTCGAGGGCAGTTGTGTTTCCACAGCGATGATGGGAAGGGGCTTGTATTATTTCCGAGGACTTTATCTATGTGTTTTACGTTGTATATGAATGGAATGGCATGGAATGGATGAAAGAGTATGTGCCTTACAGTATAATACAAGGCTAGCGTTGGCCGTAACTACTCGTAGCTAACAAAACCCTGATCTCAAAGATATTCTCTAATTGATATTGACGAGCCAGCTAGGCGAATGTGAATATGAATGAATGGCTGCTTAATGGACAAGTAGGTTATAGATACCTACTAGGCAAAACAGCCCCCAAAAGGAGCACGGGAAAAGATAAGAGGATGAATATTCGAGGGTAGAAGTCCATTGCAGAAACGTGTCTTTTCAAACCAACGATCTCCAGCTAACACCAACATACCTCCCCATACCAACCCGCTTCCGCAATATGGGCTTTCCCGAACCGACGTCCGAGTCGTCCTCGCACAGCGGCCACTGCCACTGCGGGGCAGTCCGGTTCAGCTTCACGCTGTCGCCTCCACTGCCCAAATACCCAGCCAACAGCTGCAACTGCTCCATTTGCACGCGCAACGGCTACATCGTCGTATACGCACAGAAGAAGAATTTCAGGCTCGAAAGCGGGGCGGACGCTCTCAGCAGCTACACGTTCGGCCTGGAGCGGTCTTGGCACCAATTCTGCAAGACGTGCGGAGGCAGCATGTTCATCGAAGTGATTCCTGGCAAGGGGCCAGATCTCATGGGCGTCAATGTGAGTCGCGCGCGCGCTGTTCGGTCGTTGAGTGCGAGCGCCGACTAGGGCTAGAAGCTGAGTGACTGGGCGCAGGTCCGCACGCTCGACGACTTCGACATGGATAAACTGGTGCTGAACAAGCTGGACGGACGAAGCCTGGGGCCGGAGTACTCTGTGTGAAATAGAAGTAAATGACGGTACGTGCAGGCCCATGCGATATATATATATATTTCCACGCACCTTGATGTCACATCCGTTCTTGGCGCGCTGCAGCCCGAGGTACCGTAAGTACCTACGCCGACCCGCCGCAGGAACCAACCCGCATCCAAAAAAAACAGCTCCGCTCGCTCAAAACCCTCCACCACCCCACACCCACCCGCCATGCTCTCCCTACGGCGCATCCCTCGTTACGCCAATGCCCCGCGCGCCGCCGCCATTCCCCCTACACCGCGCCGCCCACGTCGTCCTCAACCAACCGCACGCGTCTCCGCCCACCACCACTACTCCTCCACGACCACAACAACCGCACAACCCGACCCCGCCTCCGAACCCCCCAACCAAAACCAACAACAACAAAATCAACCTAAACCTACAAGAAAACCACCCCTCTCCCTCCGCCCCTTCATCATCGCAACCGCCTTTCTAGCCGCCGGCCTCGCAACCGGCAACGTCGTCCGCTTCACCGTCGCTCCGCCGCCTCTGCCCGACCCGCTGACGGAGCCGGAGTTGGATGCTGCGTTGCAGGGGAAGCTGAGGGAGGAGTTGGATGCGCTGCCTGTGGTGAGGAAGTTGGTTGCTTCCTCTTCTTCTTCTTCTGATGAGGAAGAAGGGGGGGAGTGGGTTGAGGTACCCGTTTGGGCTGGGTTGACGGTGGGAGGAGAGGGGGAGGAGCGGCGGCGGGGTGATGGTGGGTGGTGGGGGGGAGTGAAGAGGGTTGTTGGGTTGGGTGGGGATGGGAAGGACGGAGTCGTGGCGGCGGCTGGGGAGGGAGAGAGGCATTTGGTGTCGGAGACGCTGGCGGCGATGAGGGGATTCGGGCCTGCGCGCCGGTTCTGCAACCCGAGGACGCGGGAGTCGGTCACGGTGTTTTGGATTGGTGGGGGGTTGACTGGGTGGCCGGGCGTGGCGCATGGAGGGGCCATTGCGATGGCGTTTACTGAGGCTTTTGGAGGTGAGTTGCACTTTGCTTGGGTTTTTTTGTTCTCCCTCTCCTCCCTTCAAAGTGCTGGGTTTGAGCTGACTCTTTTTTTTTATTCTTGGCGAAAAGCGTCCGCTGGGAAGAGAACGCCTGACCCGTCCACGTTGACATTGACCTACCTGGCCCCGACCACGGCGAGTAATTTCTTCGTCCTGCGTGCTGCGCCGTCGCCTGCCCCGGCACCTAGCACAGAGCTGCCGCTCCAGAAGGATATGACCAAACGGCCGATACCGAGTAGTGAAAGACCTGCTGGTGGGGGCGAGGAGTGGAGTGGAACATTGGAGGCGGTGCAGGGCAAGCTCTGCGTTAAGGCGAAGGCAGTGCTGGCCTAGTGGTGAAGCTATTTGTTCCCTGAAGAGAAGTTTGGACACTTAGAGTCCTTGGGAAGAGTTGGTTAGACATATTCTAGAGGATAGATAGATCGTACCGAAGATCTGGTTATGCAATGTTGGCAAGGCATATTTTGGGAACTGGAAGCCAATTGTTGGAGAGCACAATGGCCGTGATCAACACGGAAGCTGGGACCAGGGAGGACGGGCTTCACTACATCTACTCGAGTCCACAGATCGCGAGACTAGAGGTTGAACGCTTATACATCACGGTCACGAGAGAATAGAACAGTAGCTCGTGAACTTGTAATCATTATCGTAGTAGTGAACTACTGCGATGAAGCCCATGGATCCTAACCTAACCCTGAAGAAGAGAGAAAAAAACAGCAACAAAGCCCGGTGCCAACGCATTGGAGGAGGAAGAACAAGGGTATTGAGGGTATCTTCGTCTTTCAACCATCCGCGCATCCATAATCGTCGTCCTTCCATGCAATAATCGAGAGTGAAAAAAAAAAGTCCAGTCGTGAAGAGGAAAATCGAGTCCAGTGTCGAGAAGAGCGTGGCTCGAGGTGCGAGGCGAACCATCCAGCGCATGCCGTAGGCGCCGGGTGACACAGTGGGTGCTTTCGTTGTCTCTCCGGCCGGCTCATATTTGTAGTCGACCGGCCTTCATTGACCCATTCGCGTCAAGCTTTAGGCACACGTCGGCGGTCCAGAGTTCCTCACACCTCGCTATACGGCGCTGGTTGTTCTTCTATGCCGGCGGCCGCCCACGCGGTTGCAGGTCAAGCAGCCGATGATGATGTCGAAGACGGCGACGATGCCGTTGATGATGGCCTTGATGACGGCGGCGATGCCGTTGACGACGGCCATGATGGCCTGGCCGATGGCCTGGAAGACCGCTTTGATCTGCAGGCCGGGCCGTTAGTGAATGAAGATCTTAGCAGGTGAGCGGCTGAGTGCACGTACGCAGGACACGACGGCGCCCATGGTGAAAGTATTCTCGTGGTAGTTGCGGACAGTCGAGAGGGAGGAGGAGGATGAGGAGGTAGCAAAGCCGGTGCAATTGAGGTGAGTGCTTTGTAGTTGTAGCAGGAATGCAGTAGCGCAAGTGATGGGAAGCACGAGGGCCTTATATTTCCTTGGCTGGCCGCTTCCAAACACACACACCTGCGCGCATCCGCCGCAACAGGGCTATGACGTCGAATGGACCCGTGAGGCGCGCCCTGGCGGAAATGACGCCCCGTCAAATCAACGAGCGCCAGAAACGACTAGATCTCCATGCCTAGACTCGCGCGCTAGAGCGACCCTGACACCCATGACACACTGCGGCACTGACACGAGGCACCAGCCACAGCAGCCGCCTCGACGCGGCAGGAATCATCCATGCTCGGGTCGCACGGGACGGGAGGCGAGGGTGCAGGAAGCGGCAAGAGGCGCGCAAAAATCCTGCTGAGCAAGACCTTGGAAGACGCACAATCTCCACATCGGGAAGAGGCTAACGGGGGGGACGCTGGCACGCGGGCAGCAGGTGTGGCGCTGGCTGCTGGCGGCAGCCGCAAATGTTCGTTCGCGGCACCACGTCTGACGTTCCAGTGCGCCCGTTGGCCCGCCGGGCGATCGCCGTCCGATCGCATTTGCGCATTTCTCGATCCGCCGCAGCAGAAGCGGCAGTCGGCGCTGTTGTGGCTGGTGAGGAACATCCGCCCCATTTGCTCTTTCCGGCCGCGGCGTGGCGCGTCTGCCGCTCGATCCGTAAACCGCTGCTGCTTTGCCCTCGATGCAGATCGTTGCCGCCGTCCGTCGTTCTCTCAATGTCGTGCGATGCGGGCGGTTTCGCGTGGCTGGCATCATCGCATTCCTCACAAACATCGATGTGCCAGCCGCGAACCGTTGCGGCGTGACGTCAGTCTTGCGAACCGCCGAGCTGCCCCCCCGCCCCAGCGTCCGGTCTCGAACAGGAACCCCTGCCGCAAGTATTGGTGTCTCTTCCCGCCAGTGCACACACCACCCTCCATCGTCCGCTGCCAATACGAGGAAGAAGCGGCTCAGTGGAGAACCTTGGGAGCAATTCGTTTTTAAACTTTCCACCCTGACACCTTTCGTTGGCCTTGCGTCAGAAAGCTAGAGGTTCATCTCGGCTCTCCAACATGAATGCAGCAAAGAAAATCCCCTCAGATAAGAAGTCCGCCGCCGCGTCCGCGCTGCTCCGGCTGCTTACTTGCTTCTGCGCGCTTACTGTCTCGGCCGACTAGCTTGTTCGTTCCATTTGCTGTCTCATCTTAGCTACTATCGCTTCATCCGCTGATTAAAATCCATCTCGCTAAACGCAAAAAAAAAGCAGGTTCCCCGTCCCGACGGGAGAGCCGCGTCATGTCGCTGCTACTGCACGTTCAACCACCCCCCGGCCATTCATGCCAATCGTTCCTCCTTCCGATCATTACCGTTCCAGGCTGTGATGCTGATGTCGATGTGAAGAAGACGACTTGCTGACGTTGATCTGCGGTATCCCGCCGTTCTAATCTTGCGCCCATGAAAATGCAGGGGCCGAATCAAAGAAAGAGAGTCTGAGGCATGCTATGCCTCCCCAATGCTAAAATATGTGACCTGATGCATGTCCAATGCCCTACAACTCCAATGTTTTCCAGCAGTTTCCGCCGTATGTTCATTCCATTCATAATCTCGTTTCTGTAAAATCTCATGCACTTTTACGACATAGACTTACGCCCGACCGGCTGCTTGTCCGCTGGCGTGATGGCGTCGGGAGACTGGACGTAGTCCATTTCCTCTCCGTGCTCGCTGATCTGAGTGTTCAACTGCGACAGGCGTGAAATGCTGCCGTAGCTTCTAGCGTGTCCGAGTCTGGATGCCCTCGCACGTGAAGGCTCCACGCTGTTGGATCGAGAACGGCCGCTGGAACCCGGTACGCTATCCATAGGCCCGGGCATTGGAGGAGGTAAACGGTCGTCAAAGTCCAGGAAGTCGCGCGAACTCCAGCTTGCGCGATGCACACGGGCCGTGCGGGGAAGGCTGGTGAAGGACATTTGGCTCATAACGCTAGCGGCGCGTCTGCGACCCGGTGCACCCGACGGACCCGGTGTGCCGTCCTCGCTGGGTCTGCCACTCATGCTGGGCCTGCCGCTCAAGCTGGGCCTACCGCTCAAACTGGGCCTGCCGCTCGCACGAAGGTCGCCGATATCCGCAAGGAACTCTTCGTCTTCGTCTTCAATCTTGGCAACTCGGCGCACAGAAGAAATTTCGAAATAAGGCTCCTTGGGCTCCTCGGGTTGTGGCGGTGGCGGGATAACCGGCGCTGGGGGCTCTGGGGGGAGGTCCTTCATGGCTTTGTCCAGATGCGCGAAATACTTCTCACGCAGCTTTCTCCAACTCCGCGGCCTGAACTCGCCGGTTTCGCGGTGACGCTTCACCGACATCCAGCTGGATGCGGCGCCGACCAAGATTGCGATCATAAGAAAGATGGTCAAAATCCCCTGGATGACGATAATGACAATACCAACGACGGTGGTAGGGATGCGCGCGATGTTGAAGCGGATGTCAAACGCCGCCGAGAGCGCCACAGTTGAGACTTTACTGAATCCGAGCAAGTAGACTACCAGAGCGTTAAGACGCTGGGACTCGAACGGCCGCATGATGATGGTCGCAATGAAGGCGAGGAACTCCACCACAAGCAACCCGAAGACTTGCGTCATGGGGTGACCTGAAGCACCCGCCAAGAAGCAGGCGCGGATGAACTCGTAGAAGAGCCAGCATGTGAAGAACCACCATCGAGTGCGTCTGAAGCGAGATGCGAGCCAGCCGAACTTCTTGGTGTACATCTCATCCTCGTGGACCGACTTTTGTGTCTCCGGACTCCTGTGCGAGATGCGCCAGAATGGAAGGCTGCCAGCGTAAACCTTCTCGGTATCGTCGCTCTGGGCACTCGCCCTTGAGAAGCCGTACCACGGAATGCATCCGAGTAGTTTCCTCCTTTCAAGGTTGATTCGGTCCGGTTCCGAGACGTAGTTACCCACCCTCACTCGGTAGTAGCAAGCATAGCCGGCAACGCCGAACATGCCGCACAGGAAAATGACGAACACGATGGCAGCCACAGCGATCACTCCAGGGGCCCCTTCGTAGGTAAACTGGAACAGAGTCAAAAAGACCATGGCGAAGAACCCAATAAGCAGCGTTCGCAGCACAGCCAATGCGGTGTAGCCGAGCCAATGAGCCCTAAAGTAGGTGAGTCGATCCCTCTTGATAGCCTTCATGCGAGCAAGACCCTCCACAGTCCATTTGAACGCCACGACAGAAGCCGCGATGAGCACGAGGAGGATGAGGAACCAGAGGAAGCCGGTCATGAAAGCGTTGGAAGCAGGGATATCCTCTGGAGCCAGGGTGCCAGCGAAGCCTGAGTAATTTCCAGGTAATGGGAGGCCAGGCTTGACAGGGTTTCCATACCAAGAGTAGCCATCGGTGCTGTTAGCAAGGGCACGCTTGGCAAGAGCTCTCTCGAGACGGGGTGAGTGGTGATCGAAGATATCTTTCCTCCAAAGATGCATGGTAGACTTCTTGATGGACCTCCTGTAAATTTTGGAAATGTCGTAGCCACCGCCGAGATCGTTGTTGTCCGAGCCAGCACTGGCTGCTCCCACCGCAGTTGTGTTGCCCATGTTTGAGCCAATGAAGTTGTTGATGGAGTTTTGCATGGATTCGCTGTAGATCATGCCAGCCGCCCAAGCATAGTTGCTCCAGAAAGCGACCAGGACACTGGGCCAGTTCATTGACAACGCTCCCGTGAAATATATGTGCTGGTACACGGCGAACACCACCAGCATGGACATCGAGTGCGCATAGTGCTTGCGCATCGCCGGCACGTCGGTTCCGTAGATGGCCGTAGCGAAGGAGGCCACGAGAGCGATGAACGCAAATACACCAAGAATGGACCCAACGGCATATGGATGGGAGAAAGTGGATCCGTTTGTGATGACCGCCGAGTAGCACCCTATCATCTGCTGGGTTGAGTTCGCGAAAATGCGGAGAATGGCTTGACCCTCGAAATCCGGAATGCTGTACGCGAGACCTGCTGCGCATCAGATTCCCCACTCCGCCAACAGTGTGGATTCCAACTCACTTGGAATGTTTTGAACATCGCTCTGCCCCACTGGGATTATACCGTTCGCTTCGATTGAGACATTAGACTGCACCGGGCAGAGGCTGGCGATGTTGGCGTTGCAAGGGTTAAAGATGAGTTCGAATTGGCTGTCGCCATACGCGTATACGGCAATGTACACTGCCAAAGATCAGCTTCTCGAAGCATTGGGAGAGGAGGTCCTCACTCACTCATGAGGCCCTCGCTCACAATGCTAGTGTCGCCGGCCAAGTGGAAGAGGACCGTCATGTTGTCCCTGTAGAAGGCGGCGTCGAAGCGGGTGACATTGATGCTGCTGTCGCCCATGCAGTCGCCAAAGTCCCCGGTGTACAGCGACGGCTGACGGTTGTCTTTGACCAGCACGGTCTCTCCATTCTCCGTGGCCGTGACATAGGTGACGCCGTTAACGACGGTCTGGGAGAGCG
The DNA here is from genome assembly GCA_037356115.1 of Neofusicoccum sp. Z2. Lineage (NCBI taxonomy): Eukaryota > Fungi > Ascomycota > Dothideomycetes > Botryosphaeriales > Botryosphaeriaceae > Neofusicoccum > Neofusicoccum sp. Z2. Next base: position 457,127 of record JBAWJY010000003.1, read on the forward strand.
CGAAGTGGAAGAACGAAAGAAAGGCGAGCAGCGCCAGCCATGGCGACCGCGGATCCATGGCGTTTGGGCAGGTTGGAGTGTCGAGGTGTTCTCATGCAGGGTATAAGAGTCGGAAGACGGCACGGAGCGTGAGCGCTTGGGCGCGTTCCCAGCCACCGACACGGGAGTCCGCAACAACGCGAGGGGCGCCCGGGCGACGCAGGGTGGACTGGACAGAGCAAGCGGGCAGAAGAACGAGGGGAGGGCGCGGGAGAAAAGCGCGCGCAAGAGCGCAGAGGGGCGAAGCCCGATTCGCGTGGGCTGAATCCTGGGCACGCAATCCGGATCGGTCACGGCGACCAGGCCGTGTGCGCGGATTCTTTGTCTGACGCCGGGTCGGGGAGGGCTGAGGGGGGCCTTTCAGCGGGAAACGAGAGCAGACGCGCGCGCTCTTGAAGACGTCAGCACCGGCGGCTCCCAGGCTGGGGCTGGCTTGAAGCGCCGCGCTGGGGCTCTTGCGGTGTGGAACGCGGCCGCGATATGTTGCTCGCTATCGCGCAACGATAGGCGCGGGAGACGGCGGAATGGGGCCAGCGGACGAGCGAATCCTGGCGCGAGAGCGGCAGAAAAGTGGGCAGGCGCCGTGCGAAGCGCCCTGTCAGCGGCGCCCTGAGCAGCGGAGGGCGACACGGCGACCCGCCTGGCAGCGCTGTTTATAGCAAGGGCGTGAGCGCCCTCGCCTGCCCGCGCCTGCCCGGCTGTCTGCCGCGCCGCGCTGGAATGGCAGCAGCGTCGCGCGCTGATGGCCCAACGCCAAGCGCGCGCTGCACATCTCCCGACGATTCTTGCCCGCCCTGATCGCGCACCCGCGCTACGTGGCTGCTTCACCACGCCGCCCGTTGACTCATGACTCTCCTCCAGCCTCAGCAGAAGGTCTGCCGGCCCGCCACACCGGCCCGTCTCTGTCGCAGCTCGGCCAGCGCGCGGTGTTGTCGCCAGCCACCGACAGCCTCTATGACTTCATCCCGTCTTCTCTTCACCTGCGCTATCGCCATTTCCGCGTTAGGAAATCTGCTTCAGCGCCGGCGCTCTAACCTACCCCAGATCCGGATAAGCCGCGTCGTCTCAGAAGGATCATTAAGGTGGTCCATGATCGCATTGATGCTCTTGCGAGGAAGATCCTGGGGGGGAACTGAGCGCATGAGCCTGTCAAAGCCCTCCACGGACGTCATGCTGCTGCTGTCTTCAGCCTCGCGCAATCTCTTCCGCGTCACCGCGCCGTGGTTGAGCTAATGTCTGCAAGTCCACGTACTCTTCGACCGGCAATCATGTGGCCAGCTCTAGCCCGCTCGACCCGGAAACCGGCCTCTTTGTCTAAGCCATAGGCACAGATTTTGCTGATGCCAGGAAGAAAGTCTTGGCTGGTCTGCGTCTCACTCCTTTGATGCGTGGCCCGGCGGGGACGCTTTCGGAGTACCTTCAGCGGACATTAACCTCCTCCCCCAATACACAGAGGGTTTCATGGATAACAGCCTCCGTCATCGTGAGTTAGACGCAAGTAAGGTAGGCGTGAGGTTCCATACATGTTTCTGAGTCTTGTCTGCATGAGGACTGCAGTCGGATATTAATTACAAGCTCACCCGGGGAGAGTCAGGGTACTTCCTGCGAGATTTCCAACAGTCTGATTGGAGGGTAGAGTTCTTATTGTATTTCCTTATTTGGAGTACTACATGGAGCCCAGACTGCGGCCGAGAACACATGCTGGGCTTTGTGCATCTTACCCTCTGTCCGCGGTATGTCCTCACGCGAGCTCTTATCCAACCCCTCTTACTCGTCTGCTAGTTCTGCGAAGCAGGTTGGTTTGCTCAGATCCCTGGATCTTACATCAGCTCTTCATCGACGATTGCTATGAAGACGCAGCTACACGTTTGCTATTCCCGTCATTAGTGTCAGGGATATCTATGCACGCTGCTGAGCTGATGCACCACCTGGGCTCCAGCAGCAGCTACGCAAACCCCCGAGAGAAAAGCGAGATCGATAAGAGCTGATTTTTCGCTACCTTCACATGCCTCTCGCTAAGTAAACGCTACACAACTTCTGCAGCTTGTGACTATCTGCTGCCGTCTTGTTAGAACGACAGCCACGGCTTTGTTCAGATTGTCCTACAAGTTTCACAAGTGCCTTCACCGCCTCTGTAGAAACAAGCAGGCCACCACAATTTGCGACCGCTACTCTTTGGTGGCTGGTCGCATGGGGCGCCTGAAACTAAGGTCTGTCGTGGTGCGGAGATCCAAATATGGAGATTCGGCCCTGCCGCTCTAGCCTTTTTCGTCTAAAGCTTGCGCGTTTTGACACCTTGGACACATGCTCCTGAAAACCGCATCCTTTCCACCTCCAAATTCCTACGTTTCTTTTCATCCCCCCCAGCCGTCTTCTCGCCTGTAGATTTTCTTCACTGTGCACCTTTTGCCCCCGCACCTCTTTTCATTGGTTTGTTCGTCACCAGTCGCTCCAGCAGCAACGTCCAAGAAATTTGCCGAGAGAAAAAAAAAGCAAGGGATATTTAGAGCTGGCTGCTTATGGCTGGGAAGCACCAATTCATAGGCTTTGTCGTCATTGCTGCCATATTAATTATTTATGTTCGCACGAATGTCGACTCCTACTACTTGTCGCCCGAGCCGGGCGACGACAAGCAGACGGAGCCCATCAACTGGAAGCTGGGCGCCGTAGTCGCGGCATCGCATCGAGGCCAAGACCTCTCATGGATGGACCGCATCGCAGACAAGTCCGTCCGCCCTCTCTCCACCAGCCCCGACACTTCCAACCCCTCCATCTGACGCTCGCGAACTCTTTTCGTTTCCGCCTTGCAGCTGGACGCCCTACGCCTACCGCGCCGACGCGTGGTTCCCGCCCGCGCACCTCCGCCTCCCGGCCAACAAAGGCCACGAGGCAATGGTCTACCTCAGCTTCATCATCGACAACTGGGCCGACCTCCCGCCTCGCGCCATCTTCGTGCACGGCCACCTCGACGCCTGGCACCAGGAGGGCGACATGGTCGCGCTGATCCGCGCGCTCCGGCTCCCCGCCCTCGACGCCCACGACCGCGGCGGCGGCTACGTCGCCCTGCGCTGCGACTGGTACCCCTCCTGCCCCGCCGAGATCCGCCCGCTCGCCCACGACGCCGTCGTCTGGGGGCCCGGCGTCAACAGGAACGAGACCGAGGATGCCATCGCCGAGGCGTGGCCTCGGCTCTTTCCTGGGACGCCCGTGCCCGAGACGATTGCGGCGCAGTGCTGTGCGCAGTTTGCGGTTACGCGGGAGGCGGTGAGGAGGAGGGGGAGGGGGGATTATGTCAGGATGAGGGAGTGGCTGCTGGAGACGAGGTTGCCGGATGATGTGAGTGGGAGGGTGTTTGAGAAGCTGTGGGCGTATATCATGACGAATGAGACCGTGAGGTATGTTTTGTGTGGAGTGGGGGTAGGGTCGTTGCAGAGGGTTTGAGACTGATTGCTACAGGTGCCCGCCTCCGGCCAAGTGTGCGTGCGAGTTTTTCGGGGCCTGCCAGCCGATTGAATGGTCTACTCCGCCTAAGGAGCTTGGCCCTTTGCCAGATAAATAGCGTTGCAAGGCGAATCTTGCAGACAGATGCTACAGGTATGGAGAAGTAGGAGTGTTAGAGGCTACGACAGCTCACAGGCTGGTTGATAAAAGTTAATCCAGGGCAGATAGGCCATTCAGTCACTGCACAATGGCACAGTTCTGGATGTTGCGTCAACAATCGTATTCCGACTTCGGGAGGATTGATTTTCAGTTGAAAGGCCGGTCAAGACTCGCTCCGAACTGGCGGACCAAGGGCTGCAAACCAGGCATATCAAGACGAATGAAGAAGTTAAGGGAGCGGAAGCGCTGAAGGGCTGGTTCTCGGAAGAAGTCAAAAGAAGCGTTCCTGCAGTAGCCTGCAGGCATCTTGCACGACGAAGGCCCAGGAGTGAGAGGGCCTAGATTAAGGTAATTGGCAACCGAGATCCCATGACGTAGTTTAAAAGACTTTTGGGTAGGTTAGCGCGGGAAAAAGAAAAACAAAGTTCAGCGTCAAACTTTGTACATAATTCTGTTTGGAGGCCCTGCCAACATCGTTCAAGAAAAAGATGAAAAATCTTAGAGGCTTACATTCGGAATTTTGTGTTATTAGTAAAGTGTCATGGTTATTGGATTTTGGGTGTACGAGAAGCACGCCTTGCCACCAGTAAGTATATGGCGCAGGAGCCATTAAGGAGAACAGTGTGTGGAGAAGGTAAGATGTTCTTTGTGAGACAAGCACCCAACTGAGCAGCCTCATTAGAGTAAATGTGGGAAGGGAGGCATACCAGTCCACAAATTGGTGGGGCTCGTCATAACACGGATTATCCCCCGACTCGTCATGAGCGCTTACAGAAATTGAGCATGAAATTAGTTGAGCTCGGAGAGTACGTATACAATGAGCCTAATTAGATGTTCAGACTTCCGGCGTTGCGATCCAAGCTCGGGTCTGGCATGAAGAAGAAAGTCAGCAGGAGCAATGCACCCCTATTTCACTCCAGATTCGATCACAGCGCTTAGAGAGTCAATGTGAAGTGGGCCCCGTGGCTGACGGGTTAACTAGACGGCGACTAGCGAGCAGTTCTGGATGGCTTGACAAGACAATAGTGCTCCTGACTTTAGGCAGGGAATAGCCACGAACTTGCATGCTGCGGTTGCATCGCGGTGAAGCTTAGGATGGATGTAGTCAAGTTAAGCGCTGGATAGCAGCCAAAAGAGGAAGGGTGCCTGAGCAGCAGGGCGTTCGCAGAGATTCCATGACCCTGGGCGAGCGCTTACGCATGTATGCAGGCGGGCTGCAAGCGGATCTGGGGAACTGAGCAGCAGCAGACTCAAAGCCAGTCGCAAGTAGGGCTGAGACGACGAGCCCCTTTCTCCACCGACGGGAGGCCGCGATGGAGGCCGCGGAGGTGCTGGCAGGGAAGCATCGTGACTCGGGCAGACGGGCGGCCGAATTGGGGGGCAGTGATAAGTCATCACAGCGGCAGGAGGCACGGCAAGCGTCGCGGAGCAGGCGGGCAAGCTGGCAGCTGGCGGAGTGTGATGCGGCGGGCTGTGACTCCAGGCGCATGGCACGGCGAGGTGGACGAAAGCGGCGGCGCACGAACGGGCGAGGATGCAGTGACGAGCAGGCCCGAGGCTTTTGACGACGGGCCAAGCGGACGAAAGCTGCGGATCGGCTGCGCTAGCCGCAGCGGGATGGCCGGCGCTTACGCGCAGCCTGTCGTCCAACCGCCGCCTCGTCAACTCGCGGCGCCCATCACTTCTCCACCTGCCGCCTGCCCCATCACATCGCTGCCGGCAATGCAGGCACGCAGGTCCTGGCTGCGCGTCGCCGTCAGTCCGCCGACGCCACATCACCCGGCCGTCGCACGCTTTGGGACGCCGGGCCTGGCTGCGGCCCGCCTCCGCCGCGCTCGACGCGCTGATTGCCCGCCTCTGCCATCGATAGCGCATCTGCTGCTCTTTTTGCGAGTCATCCTGTCTCTCCCGCAAAGTCTATTCGCCACTCGCCGCGTGGGCTTGTGACCGCGGCTTGTGCGTGCGAAGCCGTGGCAGTCGAGCGTCGTCGGCGAGCTTGCAAAGGCTAAACTGCCAGGCTCGCCCGCTGCGCGCCGCCCGCCGACTGGCTGCATGCGTGCTGCGTGGGCGCCGGTAGGGATGCAGCTTGCGGTGATCGCCACCGATGCGCACAGCCAATGCCGGCCTGCATGCTGCCGCGCGAGACGGGTGCCAAGTTGACGGCGGAGTGTCGCGACGACCGCGCGCGCTCTGGACCTCCATCACGCCTGGGCCCGCCCGCGTGGAACGGCGTGCGTGAGCACGCGGTTGGAGCGTGCGAGCGGCCGCCAGGAGGGCGCAGCGGCGGACCCTTGTAGCCATCGCAGCCCATCTTCTCCGCTTCCCGCAAGGGCCTTAAATGTAACCCCTCTGCCCCCGGTCCGCGCCCGCGCCCGCTCCGATGCTGTATCACCAGCTCCGCTGACTCCTGCGCCGCCGAGTCCAGCGCGCTGCCGCTCGTTCAGTTCCGGGCCCGCTGTTCCAGGTCTCCGCGCATCTCGTGCCACCACCGACATCACCGCCTCTGTACCACGCGCCCAACTCACCGCACCGCTCGCCATATACCACCTCACCGCCAATGCCCGCTGCCTCGATCCCTCCTCTTGCGATCCAATGCGCTCTATAGCTCCCAGCCTGGCGAGCCGTTGGACGTTATCTGCTATCTTGAAGCATCAATTGCTTCCCGCAGCGAGACTGCAACCCGCCGCCTCCGGATTCCGATCGGTCTGGAATAGGCAGCATCGACCATGCCTGCCCTACCGGAAGTCCTCGCCGGAGGACCCGGTGCAGTGCTTGAGCAGCTAGAGGCTGCAGCCGTCCTGGCGGGCCGCGAAGTGGCGGACACGGCCTCCCATTTGACCGAACGCATCAACATTCCGTTCAACAGCACGAGCCCTCCCGGGCTGATCGAAGCCAATACGAGGGACCCCTGGAACAAGAGCGGTAAATACGCGCTGGGAATGGTCTACTTCTGCATTATCCTGCTCTTTTTCTCGTCATGCCTGCGCTTCTACCACCTTTTCACCGACAAAGTTCGCGCCGCATTGCATCAGGAAGAGGTATTGAAGTCGTCGACCACCACTTCACCCGACTCGGACTACGAGATGTCAGTGCTGTATACTGACAAGTCAACCAACAAGTTCTTCCCGCGCCATGGAGAGCTGCCACAGCCTCCGCGAGTCCAGTCGTCGGTCTCGTCTTTCGCGCCCCTGAACAATCTGATCGCGCTGTTCCGCTTCTTGTTTTACCATCCTTTACCGCAGATCAATATCAAGAAGGGCTGGAAGCCAATTGTCTTCCCTTCTTTGGGTGTTGTCTGCGTCATGCTGGCCGCGCTTACTTTCACCACCCTCTATACCTTTATCCCGCAGCCGCTCTATTGGCAAAGCATTAGCTTCGGATCACCGCCCGTAGCAATCCGATCAGGCATGCTGGCTGTGTCCTTGATGCCCTGGATCATAGCTTTGAGCATGAAGGCGAACCTCATTTCCCTTCTTACTGGCATCGGTCACGAGCGGTTGAACGTGCTGCACCGTTGGGGAGCATACCTGATGTTGTTCCTGAGCCTCGTTCACACCGTCCCCTTCTACATCACCCCTGTTTGGGACGATGGAGCACTTCCGCTCTACCAGGCGCTTATCAAGGGCCCGCATTTCTACACATACGGGACAGGTAAAATCCTTCACACTCCCATTTATGAGAGACAAGACTAACGCATTTGACAGGGATCGCTGCACTGGTACCTCTTGCCTTTCTGTGCATACACTCCATCCCTCATCTGCGCAGCTGGATGTACGAGCTATTCGTTGCAATCCACGTCCCGGTATCCATCGTCTTCCTTGGGATGTTGTTCTGGCACTGCAATAACTATTTGAACTCCTGGCACTTCCTATTCTCCACCTTGGGGATCTGGCTCTTCTCCTATTTTTACCGGTTGTTCTATCTTAACTGGACGAATCCTCGGCGCATGTCCTGGTTGATTGGAGATGAAGCTGCTGTCACCATCCTTCCAGAAAACGCCATCAAAGTGACGATTCCGACACAGAAAAGGTGGAGGCCTGGCCAGTATGTGTACCTGCGGATGCCTGGTATTTCGGTTTTCGAAAACCATCCCTTCACCATTGCATCTCTGTGCAGCAGAGACTTTCCATCCACCTACGGCGAGGACTACAGAGACATGGTGCTGGTTTTTCGGCCATTCGGGGGATTCACTCAGAAGGTTCTTATGAGTGCCATCGAAAGGGGTCCTTGGCACACGTACCGCGCCTTTCTTGATGGGCCGTACGGTGGAATGCAACGACGCCTTGAATCGTTCGATCACGTTGTTCTCATTGCAGGAGGCAGTGGCATCACGGCCATAGTGAGCCAGCTTCTGGACCTTATCAAGAGAATGCGAGATGGAAAAGCGGTGACGAAGAGTGTACAGGTTATTTGGGCATTGAAGCGCCCCGAAACCATGGACTGGTTTAAAGAGGAACTCAGGATTTGCAGGGAATTCGCACCGCCGGACTCGGTCCAATGCCAATTTTTCATCACCGCCGCCAAACGCCAGGCCAGAACCGGACAACTCGTCAGCGCACAAACGCCAACACGACCAATGAGCACGTTCTTCCACGACAAAGTCAACGACGCCTTCCAAGACATTGCTGACAAGCGGTTCTCAGGTGTTTCGTCGACTTACAAGAGGCACTCGGCGTTGATAGCAGATGAGTCCCAAGGCGACCCGGATCGCGAGAAGGAACTCCGCCGCGAGAACGAAGACGCCATCACCGCCCTCCCGCAAGCCCATTTGGTCCCCGTCAACCGCGGCCTCGGCGTCGTTACCACGGACGGCCAGCTCTCCCCGCCCACGTCCCCGCGCCTCCTCCAGAAACCTAACCCCGCCGAACGGAAAACCCTCGCCGAGAAGCGCCGCTCCCGCAACCTGTCCGTCGACATCGCGACTGCCGTTGCTGGCGGATCCGGAGGCCTTGACCCCGCCGCCGCGAAGCCTGAGACGCAGCAGGCCTTTGACTTCGGTTTCCCGTCGACGCCGACCGAATTTCAGAAGAACCTCATGCGCTTCGCCTTCCTGCCCGCCGCGGTCAAGAAGAAGGACGGCTGGAGCACCGAGTACGGACGCCCGGAAATTCCTTACATGCTGCGGCAGTTCAGCAAGGACTTTGGCCGTCGCACCTGCGTGTTTGTTTGCGGTCCGCCCAGCATGCGCATCGACGTCAGCCACACTGTAGCGCGACTGCAGAAGAAGGTTTGGTGTGACCCGGATAAAGATGAGATTTTCTTGCACGCGGAGAACTACGCCATCTAAGACTCCGGCGTACGCGCCTCATATTTCATTGAACGACTCGTCTTTCTTATGATTGATGTACATGCATATAGGATATCCGTGGGCGTGGTCTGTTGGGATCTTTGGCGCTGTTTTTGTGGATACCCCGTTGTCTTGTCGGTCTGCTCATATTTCTCCTTTCTCTCTCCTTGTCTATATATTACCAGCCCTAATTGCGGGGGACTTCCATTGTGCATATGTACGTTTGATGGAGGCTGTGTATTGGGGAAGCGCGAGGAAGAAGAACCGAGTTTTATATCCCTCTCATTTTCTGGCGGCATGCGTGTTTCCTGGAAATTCACGTGTGATTGCATCAGATGGACCTACATGCTTGCAAAGTGAGTGATTAGTCCTTGGCTTGTCGACGAGTGGTTGACCGTCGGTTGATCAGGTCGGTGACGACTCCGGCAGACGGACCTGGAAAGGTGAGCTCTTTTTTCACGCATGCAAGGTAACCCCGCAATCCCCACGCACGTTGAATTGGCCCTCTGGTCTCCCCCTCACCAGCTGATTGGTGGACTGAAATTCTCGTCGCTCGCTCGGGCGATCATCGTGCTGAAGCTGCGGGGGAGTCGGATTGCCAACATCAGGAACAGCGAGGAGGAGACGCTCGGGAGGAGGAAAGATCGTCGGGGCGTTTCCCGCAAAGCTTGTCTGCTGGAATGGCTGTGACGTGCTCGAGTAACTTCTATATGTAAGAAGCCATGATCTACTAATTGCTTCTCCGCAGTCCTTAAGTCTTGTTTCGTCCTTCGTAACTCTGCAAATGCAATGCAGCAGACAGCCATGTTCTCCAAACACCTACTCTTCCTTTCGCGCAGCTGCGTCTTCCTATTTGCACTCCTCGTTCTCGGCAGCAATAATGCCGGCAATGCGAGTTCTCACAAGTCTGGGCGAAAGGAGTGCATTGTGCAGCCGGGAGGCAGCAACGCTACCGACGATGCCGTTGCCATCAGACAGGCTTTCCAGGAGTGCGGGCACGGCGGAAGAGTGGTGTTCCTGAACGAGACGTACTATGTCAATTCGATCATGAACACAACTGGGCTAGAAGACTGCGAGGTCGAACTGCATGGAACGCTTCTGGTAAATACATCCACATGCTGATGCTTTTGCGCTTCGCATACACAGATCTTGATTCACAAAGTCATTATACTGACCTGCTACCTTCGCTTTCTACTCCAGTGGTCCACAGACATATATTACTGGCTCAACCATTCTATGCCAATGGGCTACCAGAACCAGTCGACTGCCTGGTTCTTCGGCGGTCGCAAAGTGCACTTTCAGGGCTTCGGCTACGGGACTCTGGACGGTAATGGCCAGGTGTGGTACGATTTTGCCGGCGCCGTGTCCAATTATCCCAGGAGGCCGCACCAGATCACCATTTGGGAGACGTATGACTCCGTGTTTGAGGGGTTGAGATTCGTGCAGAGTCAGATGTGGTAAGTTCAATTGTGACCACATATCTTCTTGTTTCTGCTTTCTTTGCATGCGGAGGATGGTTTTGGGGGAAGAAGTTAGATGCTGTTGCTGATACTCGACATTCTGTTATTTCAAGGACGATGACCGTAAAGAACTCGAAGAACGTGCTTCTGCAGGACATCTACGTCAACAACACCAGCCATACTTCCTCTTCTGCGCGGAACACAGACGGTGCGGACACTATATATGCCTCTAATATTACCTTCAACCGATGGCACGTTATCAACGGCGATGATGGGTAAGGCGATGCGTTTGATCTCCTCCTCTGGCCACGGAGTGCGAGAAATACCATCAAACTGACACACATCTTCCAAGAATATCGGCAAAAGCCAACTCCTCCGATATCTACGTGTACGATACTATCCTCGAAGACGGCCAAGGTCTTGCTATGGGGAGCATCGGACAGTTTCCCGGGTGGTACGAGTATATTGAGAACTTCTATGCGAAGAACATAACTCTTATCAACACAAGGTACGTTTGACCAGGACAGCGAAAAAGATTGGGATAAAGGAAACTTGAAACTAATCAATCGCTCAGATGGGCAATGTAAGTCAGCAAGTAGAGATGCTATTCTAGCATAAGTGCTCAGGGTTCCCTAACAAATCAATAGCTACGCCAAAACCTGGACCGGCGTTCAAAAGGGCTACCCACCCAACGGCGGCGGCGGAGGACTCGGCTGTAAGCAACCTCTTCTTTCAATTCACTTTCAAGATATACTATTAAACTTTCTTAGCTAACATCATCTCTTACTGCAGACATGAAAAACATCAGTACGCCACCTCAACTTTCTCCCCTTTCTCGCACCTTCTCTTTCCCCATCTCTCCCCCTCTCTACTTCTCTTAAACCTGCTTTTTTTTTTTTTAAACAAACTAACTTCTAAATCCAACTTTCCAGCAATGGAATCCGTAACCCACCACTCCACCCGCGGCCTCTTCCAAATCACACAATGCAACTCCTACATCGGCGCAACGGGCGACTGCGACACCTCCACCTTCCACATCTCGGATCTGCACTGGCGGGACCACCGGGGCACGACGGAAGCGACGGAGGTGGCTGAGCTGCAGTGTAGCGGGGCTGCGGGTGGGTGCGAGGGGGTTGAGATAGCGGGGATAGAGGTTGTGGGGGTGGGGGATGGGGATGGGGATGGGAGGGTGGTGGAGGGGTGGAATTGTAGTCATGTTGTGGATCCGATTGGGTTTGTTTGTGATGGGGGAGGAGTGGAGTAGAGGGGGGTTTGTGGGTGTAGGGTGGAGTTGGGGGAGTGGGGAGGGAGGAGGTGGTGGTGGTGTGTGCTGGAAGGGATTGAGGGTGTGCGGATTGTCTGACGAGCTTCAGTCTGTTGGGTCTGTGGGTTGTTGGTTTAGGTGGTAAGAGTGGCACAACTCGATTGTCAGGGAGACATTCGCTACAAAGTGTGGAATAGATGGACATCGTGTACCTTTCTGCTCATTGAAGGTTTTAAAAGATACTAATACACAACAACCATCGCGAAAGTCCCCCGAGCATCACCACAAGACAGGCCCGAAGGCTCTAGCAGAGCCGTGTCTCCATAAGAACCACTACGCATAGGACGCATAAGCTAAGTGAAGCACTCGAGGACCATATCCGCAAGCCTAGAGTATGCTAGCAAACCCCAACCGGAACGCCCGCATCTGTGTACTCTCCCCTTTTAACCATCGAGCAACCGCAACAGAAGAAAGTTGGAAACTAATCAGCAAGAGAAAACAACCAAGAACTTGAATCTCCGTATGGAAAGGGTAGGAATCGAAAGAGGTGGGCCAGCCGGAGCCTCTGTTCGTGCGAAAAAGGTGGAATCGGACGGCGCCGGATGGTGGACTTGAAAAGAGAAGACACTTAGAAGATGGTACCGAAGTCCTCATCAACCGTCTGCAACGGCTTACGAGGGCTCATGGGTCTACCGGCATCATCTGTTGGTTTACGGTGCCTGTGTGGTGTTTAGTATTGTGAATCGCCTCTTGACGGTGGGAAGGAATGGCTACGTACCTGAAAGTGAATCCAACGAACAAGGCCTTGCCCATCTTATCGTCTCTTTCAGCCATGCTTTCCAACGCAGCCTGTTTCTCATGCACCTCCTTGTACTTGGCCATATCAGCCTCGCTGCCAAAGTCATCAAAGTAGCCGGCGTCAGTCTCGCTGTCAAGCTCAGGCACGAAGGGAGCCTTCTGCTCTCGCAGCTTGTTCCAGTCTACCTCTGCAAAGTACGTGTGCGAGTGAATCTCGCTGATTCCGCGGAAACGAGAGGTCTTAGAAGCCACAAGCCTGGTGATCAGATCCCACGTTCGCTTGCTGAGGAAGTAGCTGGGGTCTTCGTAGACAGGCTTCTTGAGGACACGCTTCCAGTTCTTCAAGTTCTGCCAGGTCTCGTCCACAGTGGCACCAGCAAAAGGAGGGTAGCCAGCGAGCGCTTCGAACAGCATGCAGCCCAGACTCCAGTAGTCGACGGTAAAATCGTATTCCTCACCCTTGAGCACCTCTGGAGCCATGTAGTCAGGGCTACCGACGATACTCTTTGCGTAGTTGACTTCGCGCTCTCGTAACGAGCGGTAGCCGTCTCGTCTTTCCGCGGCCGTACGCTCTTCGACAGGACGACCAAAAGGCACAGGGATGTTTCCGACAGACTCGAGCTTTATCCGCAAGGACTCGATCTTGGCCGGCGCCAGCATGCCAGCAGCAAGTCCAAAGTCGGTGAGCTTGACGTGTCCCGTGCTGTCGATGAGGAAATTCTCCGGCTTCAGGTCTCTGTGAATATAGCCCAGCTGGTGCAATGCATCGACGCAGGAGAACATTTCGGCAATGTAAAAGCGTGCATGTCGGTTGTGCAGAACACCGGTGTTGTTAAGAAGAGTGCGGAAGTCACCGCCCGGCACGTATTCCTTGAAGCTGTCAGTTTGATCGACTATTGACCGGACGGGCCTGACATACCATGGCGAGGTAGATGCTCTTTTCGTCCTGGAAGGCGTAAAGCAAGCGAACTAGCCATTCGCTCTTCGCATTGGTCAAGATGTCACGCTCAGTCAAAACGTGCCTGACTTCATCAAGCTTGAAGAGTAGCTTCTTGCTCATGACCTTGAGGGCACACACCTCGCGCGTGTCCTTCTTTTGTGCCAGGTAGACTTGACCGTATCCACCTTGTCCGACCTGTGTGAGGATCTGGAAGTCGCCGTGGCGCAACCTCGTGCGGCGCTTGCGCAGGTTTGCGCGTTCGCGTCCGAGATACTTCTGCAGAGCTCCGCTGTACTCTTCCTCGTCCGTCTCGGGTGGGGGAGGGAACTGGGCCTTGAATTGCGCCAGACGATTCTGGCGGGTGTGGACGTAGGAGAGGAGGTCATAGTAGTAGTCGAGGAAGTCTGGGATTGTGAGCACTTGGACGCGTGCTGTGGAGGCAGGTTCAACTTACACAGCTGCGTCACGTTGGCCAGGCGCTTCACTGAAGGCTTCTGGAGCTTCTCGATATCCTCCGGTGAGAGGCCGCGCTGCACGTTCTTGCCGACGGAATCGGTGCGATTGGCCGGGCGATAGGGCTCCTGGCGGGAAGCGGCTGCTTGTGTGACATAGCTCTCCTTCTGCTGCAAGCCTGGTCTGCTGGGCGGGGTGTTCTCCTTGTTGGCCTTGCGCGTGGGGCTCCCTGGGGCCTCGCCGTTGTAGCCGTGGAAGCCGCTCTTGGTGGGGGAATGCGGCGAAGGGCGGCCGATCTTGCTGGGCGAGCCAGCGGTGGGGGCGAGCTTCAGGGCGTTGTCGAAGACACCAGGCAAGTCGTAGGCTCCGGGCGGAGCATTGAACTTGCTCGGGCTGCCCTGGGGCGTCTGCTGGGGCGAGAAGAAGGCATTGGCGGCGGGGGTGGTCGGGCGATCATACATGTCGTTGGCGCGGCGGGTGTGCAGCGGTGGGGGCAGCGGGATGTTGGAGGCGAAGGCGTGCTTGTCGGCCATGGCGGGCGGTGGGTGAGCGCCGCAGCGGCGAGGCGGGGGCGGGGCTTGGGACGGCGGAGGCCTCAGCTGGAGTGTTTGCACGGAGGGAGCGCGCGAGGAGTGAGTTCGAGCAGGCCCGAGTGGCGGGGTTGATGTATGTATGTGTAGCTAGGCGCAGTTGGGCGCTGATTGCCGGCCGGGAATTTGATCAACAGCGCGGCAGCCCTGGCAACGCGGGAGCTCGGGCCCGCCTGCCAGCGCAGCACTCCGGGCACCCAAACACCACGCGCCCGGGGCCCAGCGCGTCCGGGCCATGGCAGCAGCAGCGCGCCCGTCGCAAGCACGCCAGACCCTGCGTCGGCAGCGCAGCGTGCGAGTCAGCGTGAAGCTGCAGAGTCAGTGGCCGGCCCCCCGCGCGATGCGCGCAATACTGTGGGGCTGCCGCCGCCGCCGCGCCTCTTGTCTCTGCCCTGCTGCAGCGATCCGGCTCAGACCGAGGCCACGACCCGCCCGCGGGCGACCACGTTGCGGTGTCTCTCGGTCGAGCATGCGCATCGTGTCGCTCTCGCACGCCAGCGTGGGGGAGCGGGTGAGCGGCTTCTGCGCAGCGCAGCGGCGGGCGACCAGGCGTGCACGGTGGAGCAGCGTGCGGCTGAGGTGTCGCTGCCTTGGCCCCACCGAAGATACTCAGGCAGCATTTTCTCGTTGCAGCAAAGCGCGATCGAGTCTAAAACCTGCGATACGCGAGCCACTTCTGCCGCGGCACCAGCCCGTTGTTCCGCAGCGCTGCGCCTTTCCAGAGCACATGCGACTGCGACGCCTGTGCGAGCTAAGTATTCCCGGTAGACTTGACCTGCTTGCAGTCCTACTATTGAGCGCATTACGCGTATATAGAACGCTGTGCACTTAGTCCTCACATATATCGTCCAAGCTATCTCTTAAGTGCCTATATTATGTCCGCTTTGGACATTTATTTCTGCACAGAGCCCCATTCCAAGTCCGAATCAATGTTTCAAATATAACGACCATCACCCGCGAATACGGCGACCGTGTGTTACCGGACTTCCCACGCTCTGTTGTTGTACCAGCGGCAGAGTCGGCTGGATCGGCGCGTCCTGCGTCGAATCCCAGAGCCCCCAGCTGCAAAGCATACATTGCATCTATTGGTCTCCGACCACTTTGACTTCCTCCGCCGCCCGGGTGATCTACTCGCGCTACGATCACCGCCCAACATGCCGCAATTGGTCGATCCCGCAAGCGCCTCTCAGCCTCCAGGATCGAGCTGCGGCTGTGCCTTGAAGCTTGACCTTCTCTTACCCAATTGGGCAATCCGAATTCTGCTCTTCCTCCGCCAGGCACCTCAGTAGTGAGCTGACATGAACGGGCACTTATTGATGTGTGGGCCTTGAGCCTGTTTTCGGGACCTTCCGACACAGTGTATCCACACGCGAACCAGATCCTGGATATCACCAACCACTTCCTCGTCCCTGGCAGCTGTCCTCCAGATAACCCAGGGTATCATTCGCCCGGACAGAACCTTCCACCGCTCAGATTCGACATGAACACTACGACCGGCGAGCCTGGCTCAAGCGTCACGTTCGTCTACTCGGATGAGACAAACGCGTCTGGCTTTGAAAGCGGCAAGGATTATTATGCTGTCTCTTTCCATGGAGCGAACAACATCACCGTCCCATCCGATATAGGGTCAAACCCGTCGGTCATCCCGCGGGTGTTTGGCGCGGGCAGAGCCATCATCGTGGCTGTCCTGGCTGACGCGCAGGGAGCGCAGACTCTGGAAGGTGTGGTTGCTGGCCCGGTGTTTTTGCTGCAGCAACCGCAGGAATTGACGCGTCAGGTGTGCGGCACCGTTACCGCGGCAGATGCTGCTGTGGGGGTTTTTAAACTGGGCTGTCTGACAGAGCAAGTCGTTGCCTGAAACAGTGGTCTCTTGTAGCATAGATATAGCAAATAATGGAGATGTTGCGGTGGGCGGCGCGTGCGGCGTCGCAGCGGCTCCGAGAATCGGGAATTGTCGTTGCCGCAGGCTTGAGCGCAGTGCCGTCATGGCGGCCCGGGAACACCCGACCAAATTTTGGGGCTCCGCACCTCCAGACAGCTTCCATTCCAAGTCCGTGGCATCTGCGTGCGTTTCTTCCGTCGACTCCTGCCCTGTCGAACCCAATTGCGGCCATGCTGAAGCTTCGCTCCTTCGCCCGGCCGGGTGCCGAGGCCCTTCTCCGCCCTGCTGCACATGCGCGACCAGCCCTCCCCACCTCGATAGCTTCCGCCGCTGCCAGGTCCTCCGCCCGCTCCATCAACACCCGCGCCCTGCAGTCTGTGAGGCCTCAGCTCCAGCACCAGAAGACCAACGCCCTGCGCACCTTTGCGACTACTTCCAGCATGGCTGCCAACACCAGGACTGAGAGCGACGCCTTTGGCGAGATCCAGGTCCCCGCCGACAAGTACTGGGGTGCCCAGACCGAGCGCTCCCTGGAGAACTTCAAGATCAACCAGCCCCAGGACCGCATGCCGCCGCCCATTGTCAGGGCCTTCGGTATCCTCAAGGGCGCTGCTGCCACCGTCAACATGAAATACGGCCTTGGTACGTAGTTTTGGCTCTTCGCCCACGCCAGGGCTAACCGCGCTGCAGACCCCAAGGTCGGCCAGGCCATCCAGCAGGCCGCTGCCGAGGTCGCTGACCTCAAGCTCGTCGACCACTTCCCTCTTGTCATCTGGCAGACCGGCTCCGGCACCCAGTCCAACATGAACGCCAACGAGGTCATCTCCAACCGCGCCATCGAGATACTTGGCGGCACCATGGGCTCCAAGAAGCCTGTCCACCCCAACGACCACGTCAACATGTCCGCCTCGTCCAACGACACCTTCCCCACCGTCATGCACATCGCTGCCGTTCTCGACTTCGAGGAGTCGCTGCTCCCGGCGCTCCGCAGCCTCCGCGATGCCCTGGACAAGAAGGCCAAGCAGTGGGAGGGTCTCATCAAGATCGGCCGTACGCACCTTCAGGATGCTACGCCGCTGACTCTTGGCCAGGAGTTCTCCGGCTACGTTCAGCAGCTTGACTTCGGCATCCAGCGCGTCGAGTCGTCTCTGCCCCGCTTGAAGATGCTTGCTCAGGGCGGTACCGCCGTTGGTACCGGTATCAACACCTTCAAGGGCTTCGCCGAGGGCATTGCCGACGAGGTCAGCAAGATGACCGGCCACCAGTTCACCACCGCGCCGAACAAGTTCGAGGCGCTTGCCGCTCACGACGCCATCGTCGAGGCCCATGGCCAGCTCAACACCCTGGCCACCTCGCTCTACAAGATTGCTCAGGACATCCGTTTCCTCGGCTCCGGTCCCCGCTGCGGTCTGGGCGAGCTTAAGCTCCCCGAGAACGAGCCGGGTTCGTCCATCATGCCTGGCAAGGTTAACCCCACCCAGTGCGAGTCTCTCACCATGATCTGCGCCCAGGTCTTCGGTAACCAGGCCGCCACCACCTTCGCCGGCTCGCAGGGCAACTTCGAGCTCAACGTCTTCAAGCCGGTCATGATCAGGAACCTGCTGCACAGCTCTAGGCTTCTTGCCGATGGCATGAGGAGCTTCGAGAAGAACCTGGTCGAGGGTCTCGAGGCTGACGAGAAGAAGATCGCTTCCATCATGAAGGAGAGGTGAGTGGCTTCAAATATCGATTTTTGCATTGGATTTCCCTACTGACATATGACGGCAGTCTTATGCTCGTCACCTGCCTGAATCCCATTATTGGCTACGACATGGCCTCCAAGGTCGCCAAGAACGCCCATAAGAAGGGCATCACCCTCAAGGAGAGCGCCATGGAGCTGAACGCTCTCAGCGAGGACGACTTCACCAAGTACGTCCGTCCGGAGCTCATGATTGCTCCTAAGGAGAAGAAATAGACTTGAATAGAATATGACGAGAAGCTGTATATGTATGTAAATGTAAGAGGAAGAAATTGAATAGTCAACGCCAAAACATTGCCAACAGACCCACTGCTGTATCTGGTGAAAGCGCATGTGCTCTGTTTAGGGCGAGTCGATCAGTGACATACCCGCTGTTATCGATAAGCATTTTGGATTTCTCCAGACTCCACCACGCCGCCGACACACAAACCTCCACCACCAAACACCCACACACCTCCCCCAAAGGGGAAGAGAGAAAAAACCAAAAAAAAAAAAGCGCACAATGGCAATCGACACCGCCGCCCCGACCCTCTCCTTCCCCCGCGACATCTTCGCCGCCCTCTCACCCGCGCCCTTCCTCCTCGCCCACCTCGCGCCCGACGACGCGCCCAGCAAACCCTCCACCCGCCCCAACGGCCGCACCTGCCCCTCCCCCCGCACCCCAGCCATAAACACCAGCTCCCTCACCCACTGCAACGGCAGCGCCGTCGTCCGCCTCGGCGACACAGCCGTCGTCTGCGGCGTCCGCGCCGAGATCCTGCACGCCAGCGACGTGCCGAACCCGCCACAGCTACAGCTACACCACCGCCACGACTCGAACACCATCACGACCGGGGAGGGAAATGTCGCCGAGGAAGGGGAAGGGGATGACGATGACGATGACGACAGAGAAGAGCTCGAGCGCCTCGGCCTCCTGGTCCCGAACGTCGAGCTCGCAACGGGCGCAACCCCATCTCTCATGCCCGGCCAACCGCCCAGCACGCAAGCGCAGGCGCTGACGGCTCGGCTGCTGGCCCTACTGCACGCGGCGCGGGTGGTGCGCGCGCGGGACCTGCGTGTCGGGTATGTGCCGCCTAGGACGGCCGACGACGAGGGGGCAAGCGGGGTGGAGGTGAAGGCGTGGTGGACGCTGTATGTGGATGTGTTGTTTATCAGTCTTGATGGGAATGCGATGGATGCGGCGTGGGCGGCTGTGGTGGCGGCACTGAGGGATACGGTTTTGCCGCGGGCGTGGTGGGATGCGGATGCGCGGATGGTGGTGTGTAGTGAGCGGGTGGAGGAGGCGGGGAGGTTGAGGCTTAGGGGCTTGCCGATGGCGGTGAGCTTTGCGGTGTTTGAGCCTGGGAGGGGGAAGGGTGGGGTTGGTGCTGGGGGGAGGAAGGTGTTTGGAGTCGATGGGGACGCGGTTGGGGGGCTGGCGGTGGATGGTGGTGAGGAGGGGGAGGATGAGGAGAGGGCGTGGGTGCTGGCTGACCCTGATGCGTTTGAGGAGGCGAATTGTCAGGAGGTGGTTAGTGTGGTTGTGGACAGGTCCGGTGGGAAGACTATGCTGCATCGGATTGAGAAGAGCGGTGGAGGGGTTGTCGGGAGAGATGTGCTGCGCCAGGTGGTGAGGTTGGCGGAGGAGAGGTGGGAGGTGTGGAACAAGGCTCTTGCTGACTGTGGAAAGGCGAGCTGAAGGGATTGAGTTGCAGGGTCAACTACGTCAGACAATAAGGTCATGGTGTTGGTAGCTGGAGGGAAAAGGAGAGCCGTCTGAGCTCCGCGTATAATGCTCAAGAGCGCGCACGCCACTATCACAAGAAGCGGTGTACCGTCAGGAATTCGCGGGAGATTTTAGACGGAGCGACGGAACAGCGTTGAGATCGCATAAGAAGCTGATAAATCGCCATAGACGGGAGGCGTTATAGGAGCATTACATGTGTGCGGCAGCCGCCAGAATCATCCAAAAGGGTTGAATGTATAATATCCCCTGCACCTTTCATTGGCGTTGCGTGGGGTTTTCTATCGTGAAGACATTTGTAACTTCTTGTCCATGTCGGCAGACATAGGCGGAGCAGCGCGAAATATTAGCAAAGTATGCTCAGCCAGATATTGTCACCGTTATGTGTATAATGAAACAAAGAAGTAAACCGACATTCCCAGCAACACCAGTACCCGAAAAGCTGATCAAGGGACAGCCTGCAATATTTTCCTCAGAGCTAATGCCAGAAAAGCCAATCAGTCCGACAGAATCTCCTCCGTCTTCATTGGCAGCATTTCAGTCCTCATCCTCGTCAAAGTCCGACGCTTCACTGACAGCATCCTCATCACTCGCCAAATCACTCAACCCGCTCTCCTCTTCCTCCGACACATCCTGTTTCTTCTTCGACTTCCGCCTCTGCTGACCAGAAGCAGCCGCCTTCTGCGAGCTACCGCCACCTCCCTTCTTGGCACCCGTCCTCTTAACCAGATGGTCGATAACGCAACCCTTCTCCCAACCCTCACTCGCCGTGCCGGTAATGGCTCTGCAGCGGGGACACGTCTTGCCGTGGCGAATCAGCAGCGTGTGCAGAGGGTACTTGAGTTCATCCGGAATGCGCACATCAAGGTGTGCATACGTGGAGTCACGCGTGACATTCTTGTGTGGGGGCACCCAACCGAGCCACTTGGTTAGACGGAAGACGTGCGTATCGACGGCGAAAGAGGGCCGCTGGAAGCAGAAGAGCAGTACGCACGACGCAGTCTTTACGCCGATGCCTGGGTAGCGCAGCAGGTGCGCCATGATGTCATCGTTCGAGGACAATGAGTGCAGGTGGTCGAGAGAGAGGACGCTGGCTTCGGCGCGGGCGACTTCGAGGTCGCGTTCGCCAGCGCTTTCGTTCTCGGCACCTGCGGGGGTGTCGGCGGAGTCTTTGGTGAGGGCGTTGCGGCGTGCCTGGTTCTCTTCGTAGACCATCTGGAGGATCTTCTTGATGTCCTTGCTTTTCACGTCTGCGAGACCGCCGGATTTGATGGCTTCAAAGATGTCTTTCGTGTCGGCGCGACGGACAGCATCCCAATTGACGCTGCCTTTGCCGACACCTTCCTCGATGATGCCGAAGCGTTTGACCAGTCCCTGGAACGCACGAGACGAGTTGGTGTTGGAAGTTGCAGCGCTCAGACGCGTTCGGATCAGCGCATCGAGGACTGAAGGCACTTCGCCACAGCCGGAGTTGGTGAGAGAAGGAGCAGGTATCTCCTTCGGTGCCTTTACTTCTCCGTGCAGGCCCGATAGAAGGCGTGTCACCTCATGGCATTCTTCAGGGGTCGGGTGTGGATAATCCGGATATGGCGTTTGTCCAGGGGTCAGTCCGTAGCTGTTGTTCTTGCTCTTCTTCTGCTTGGGTGACTTGGTCTCAGCGCCGGCGATCTTCTCAGCCAACGGGGCTGCTTCTTGGAGGGCCTTGGTAACGTCAGGTCCCGATGCTTTGCCTGAGGTTCGAGCTTTGCGTTTCTTGGTAGCAGGCTTCTCATCTTCAGCGGAATCAGCATTCACGGTTGGAATATCTCCGAGATTGTGTGGCAGGTCGTTGATGTCTTCCTCGCTCTTGGCAGGGACCCTTGCTCTTTTGCGGCCAGTGTTGGGCGCAATAGGCTCGGCCTTCACTGACGGCTCGACGCCACTGGAGGCTGACTTCGAATCGCGTGCTTTTTGACTCTTTTTCTGAGATGCGGCCTTACTTGGAGGTGCAGGAGTGGCGGACTGCTGCGACGGCTCAGCCTTCAGCACGGAGTGGCCTGTCTGCCGGGCTGCAGCTGCCCGGGTCACTCGGACAGCCATGATTTTGGAGCGACTTGGGAATGTTGTGAAAGGTGAATTACTTGAAGGTGAGATTGAGCCCCAGGTGAGTGAAGGTGAAGGTGAAGGTGAAGGTGAAGGCAGAGCTCGCGGGAGACGTCGCCGGAGAAGCTCCGACTTGAGAGATTGGTAGATCCAGATAATGCAAGAGCCCAAGTGGGCAGCTCAGTACTTGTGAAGGGCCAGAGAAGCTTCGGAAGAGAGGCAGATGTCTTGAGTCGAGAGAAACGCGGACTTCTGGCGGCGAGAGAAGACGAGGCAGGCGCGTCCGGCCGATGGATGACGTCTGCGGGTTGGCCAATGATCGCCCGCGCGGGCCGCGAGTCATGCAGGGTCTCTGGCACTGCGCAGCCGCGGCGGGCTGCTGCTGCACCGTGACACCGCGACCTCCACGCGCTGCTCTCGCTCTGCCTCGTCCGCCGCGTCTGTAGCCTTATTCTCCATGGCCAACCCCGCTCCACTCGTCGTGCCCGCTCTCAAGCGGCACACCGCCACCGTCATCGTCGCGCATGGCCTGGGCGACAGGTACCGCTCCCCCTCCCCGCTGCTCTCGCACCCCGCTACGATTCCCAAGCTGTTCTTTCAACCAGCCTTTCCTGTGACGTGTGCAGCTGCTCTGCATACGATGGGTCCGACGACGCATGCTGATGGATATATGCAAACAGTGGCGCGGGCTGGATGTTCCTCGCAGAGAACTGGCGCCGCCGCAACAAGTTCGACGAAGTTTCCTTCATCTTCCCAAGCGCGCCCTCGATCCCTATCACCATCAACATGGGCATGCGTATGCCCGGCTGGTACGACATCATGTCTCTCTCCGACATCAACCAGCGTTCCGAGGACGAAGTCGGCATCAAGCGCAGCTTGGACTACTTCCACGGCCTGATCAAGGAGGAGATGAACAAGGGCATCCCGAGCGAGCGTATCGTCATCGGTGGTTTCTCCCAGGGCGGTGCCATGTCCCTGCTCTCGGGTATTACTGCCCCGCACAAGTTGGGCGGCATATTCGGTGAGTAGGATGGTTCGGCGGCGCTTTTGCTCTAAGCTGACGGACTGTATGCAGGCCTGAGCTGCTACCTCCTTCTCCAGAACAAGATCCGCGAAATGATCCCTGAGGATAACCCGAACAAGGACACGCCGATCTTCATGGCTCACGGTGACGTTGACCCCGTCGTCCGGTACGAGTGGGGCCAGAGGACCGCGAGCAAGTTGAAGGAATGGGGCTGGAAAGTCGACTTCAACACATACCCGTAAGGCCGATGGATCGGAGGTGTGAAATGAGACAGGAGACTAATAGCTTTCCAGGAACCTGCCTCACTCCGCTGATCCCGAGGAGATCGACGACCTAGAAGCATACTTGAAAGAAAGGCTTCCTCCTGTCGGTGATAAGGAAGATGCTTCTGGCAGTCTCTGACTGCCCGAGCTTTCGAACCCTCTATCGGCAAGTACCGTCGGTTCTGTGGTTGTGCTCCTGGCCTCCGTTGTGCTGTGCATAGCAGCATACAGGAAAAGGAGCTTGGGCCTGGTAGCCCTGTTTGCAACACTCTTCTTATGAGCCCAAGAGTTGGATTTCCGAGTAGAACTCTTCCTGACGAGACTTCTGATTATCTCGCCTTTTGTTTGGTTAGATTTCGGCCGATCTCTCAAGACCACTACAGACACTATACCCCGATGGAGTTCACTTGTCCCTGACTACCCATAATTATCTTACGTACAAGAAATTTCGTTGACAATCTACGATTCTGTCGGGTGGAATGACTTGTAAACTTGCAGTGCTCCTTCAATCGATTGAAGTATGCCGAAGAAGAGGGTGAGCACCAGCACTGCTACAGCAATCCGGAAAGTATAACATTGCGGCCCTTTTCGCCTATCATAACACCACTGCGAGAATGTGCTGGGCTGGGCCTCGTCGAATTCTTGCTTGAGAATGCATAAACGGTCTTTCCAAAAGTAAAAGTTATGTATTAGACGGTCTTCCGCTCTCAGCGCCCCATATGTTGCGGCTCGTGGGTCAAGATCATGAACCAGCCGGTGTTTCTCGAACCATTCTTGCGTCTTGGAATCTGACGAAGGGAAAAGCAGTGCCATGGTCTTCAGCGTCTCGTCTACGAGCTTCCGGGGGAGGGTCCCACTGCACTTGTTAGAGAGTTGTTCGTAAAGGCAAAGAGGTAAGTGCTTACTGTCTGTTATTCTCCAAGAAAGTCGCGTGGTGAAATATTCTTACTTTCCTGTCGTACTCGCACATCAGCAGATGATCCGCAAGATCATCCGTCCACTCGATGTCCAGGCTGGAAAATCGCTGTAGATTTCGAGCGTTGAAAACTTTCTCAAGCTGTATGGTCTTCATTGTCAGAGTCGGCGGCTTGTCGAAGTATTGGTTTACGCATTCGCTGAGCGAGCCAAGCTTCCACATGAGGCTCTCTCTTCTGTGGAAACCACGTTCGGGTCGGCCAAACTCTGTCATCGTAAGAAGGTGGGCGACGAGATCGATCGAGTTGCAAAGAAACTCATCGTCGGCGGCCTTTAGCGTCACCGGCGAATCTGGAGCCATGCATGAGGAGCTCTCGCTGGCCCCATCGTCCGCCGCTGTTCCACACAACTCACGGAGTCCTTGCACGACTTCTTCACATGTCCGATCGGGGATTTCGAGGCACTCGGCTATCTCGAGTATATCGCAGTGTGTCCGTGCGGTTATGTGCTTGCCACCATCGCGCAACGCGTTGGTGCATTGATGCAAGTAATACTCGAAGTACCGCTCGTAACTAGTCATGCTGTCCCGTCTGTCAAGCTCACTCGAAGCGGCGGCGCAGAGACGCCCGAGAAACTGCAGCCGTGAGACTGCAGGTAGTGCTTAGTTAATAAGCTTGTCGAAGGCCTTTTCGTGCGACATATGGGTTCAACGGAGGGGAACTGGCTCGAAGAGGAGATGGAATGCTTCAACATTGACATGCTCTGGGCATGCAGGTGCGGGATACGCACGAGTTGGTGGAAGCAAGGGATTCTTTCCATTTGCGGCGCGCACGAACAAGCTGAGCTCCGTCCATCAGAGTCCGACATAGTTGACGAGTCCCGGTACATCGGCAAGCTTCCACTGTCGGACTGTCATTTTCTCTGACCCGTCTTGCATTGCTTCTGGCGGGGACGGATGGAACACCAAACGTCGACAGCCCTCCGGACCTCCTTCCGCAGCCCTGGATAAGCGATCGAGATCAGGGAGCCTAGATGACCCATGTCATTGCTCTCTTTGCCTGGAAGCGGAACGCGCGCCAAATCTTCAGCGATCTCGGGGCCTTTACTTTGACCTGCAGGGTTCACATGCTGCTGAAGACGTCGAGCTTCTCGTTCAGGTGAACACTGCAGCTGAAACAACAGGATAGGGCTGACCTAATCCAATTGCATCAGCGGGGAATGCCGGGGACCAAGAACCTTATGCAGGTGACGGTGTTCTGGATGCGGGACACGACGTGGCGGAGTGTGACTCTAGAGCCTCATCAGGGGGACGCGGTCAGGTTTGCATGAATCCTTCCGTCCCGAAGTGGAGGAACACCGGCTTCCTTTCGGGCGGCTCGCGGGGCGATGCGTTCCTTTCACTAACACCCATGAGCTAGACGATCCTTTGGGAGTAGGCGGGACTGCGTGGCAGGGTGGGTTGTCCCCCATTGGAAGCCGAAACGACGATCGAATGTGCCAACCACCGCTTGTTTTCGCACTGTCTCACTTTCCGGAAATATTCCCTCCGCATGGCAGGAAAGCAAGAGATCAAGAAGAGGAGGAAGAAAAAACAGGGCTTTTTCTTCTGAAGACCTCCGGATCTCTGGCTGGGGGTTCTCGCTGGGTTCAAGCGAATGGCCGGTTCTGGCAAGACGATGCGCAATCTGTGCGGAACCAGATCATGCCGCTGCTGCTCGTCCTTACGTAAGTTCAGCATTGCTATATTTTGCTAGATTCGGCAGACCCCGGCCGGCAGCCGCTAAAGCGATTTGCAAAAAGTTATAGGTAGCAAAAGGCGGCACAGCCTTCCGCTGGGTCCGCGAACGCGGATGCCCGTGCGAGAGTTCCGCCATCCACTAGTACGCCCGCGGTTTACCTGCTCCAGGAAGTGAGGTTGCGATGGCGTAGGGGCGGGACGGGCGAGGCGCTCAGAGCAAAAGGGGGCCGGTGCTCGTCCGCCGCACACAAAAGGGAAAGCCGGACAAAAAACCACAAAACGTACAACAGCCGGGATTCCCCAATGGTCACCCACTTGAGTACTAATCGGCCGATTCGCAGCTTAAATATTCGGAGAGCGGACGGGATCCGTTGTTCTCTGCGATCTATGGTCGTACGTGAGGGAGTGGCCGTCTTGTTGTGTCTATAACTGCCGAGCAAGCTTGGGCTGGCACCGAAGAGCATGGACCGGCAGAAGCAATTCGTCAAGAACGCACATGCAAGACATTTTAAGATCGGCAGGGATCGACACAGTCAAACGGCGGAGAGGATCGCAGCAGTAAAGTTATGCCCCCATGCCCCAACCCCCGCAAGTAGATTGCCGTTGCGCAACTTTCTCGACTTGAACCCCGTCCACGCACACGTCACATTCTGCGAGCGCAGGGGGGCCGCAACCGCCGTCCCCGGTGTGAAAACCTGCTTCCTCCTAAACCTTAGAGGTGGTGACCACCCAATCCGCGGAGCTCAGGCGTGGCGGCAGCATGGATGCGCAGAACCTCATCGCGGTCCGCAAGATGACGATCCCCGCATTATGGATCAGGGTACAGAGTTCTAGATCATGCGCTAAGGGCCCTCTTGATCAAGCAGTACGGTGGTTGGTGGCTGGCTGTTGCCGCAGCCTCATGGCTAACCGGATGGGACGCGCAATGGCGGCCCGTCAGCACTGCGCGTTGCAGCAACATCCGCGATTGGTCGGGCGGCGCGAGTAAACCAAGTGCGACTATCTGTCGGGACTATCGGAAGTGCGGGAAGGCTGCACTAGCGGCATCAGATAGGAGCTTTGATCAGGGGCTGGATACACTTCCCCATGTACTAGTGTGTTGGAGTCTCGCTTGCAGAACATGTATATATACCTTTGCGTCTATCTGCTCCAGCTGGCCTGCACCGCTCTTCTGCTCCCTCGACCTTCTCCTTCTGCGCCTGCGCTCGTCACCGAAACGGAACCCCAGCTTCCTCGAGTCATCGGCCCTGCCGCCACCGAACATGCCTTCCAAGACCGCCGTCCCTCCGAGCTTTCCTCCCGACGAGCTCCGCGAGATCGTCACCGAGGTCGTGGAAATGCTGAAGGACAGAGGCGAGACCATCTCCTGCGGCGAGACGGTAAGCCCCCGCTGCCGCATGACGTGTTTCTCTTTGGCCATTATTCAGAAAGTCGGAGATACATGATGGAATCGGTCTAGTGCTAACGCGGTGGCGTTGATACGTAAAAAGGCCGCAGGAGGTCTGATCTCGGCGGCCCTCCTTTCTGTTCCCGGAGCCAGCGCGGTCTACAAAGGAGGCCTGACGGTATGTTTGATCCTTCAATCAACTTCTTACGCGGTTTTGCGGGTCCGAGTTTGGCTAACCTGGCGAGGCGTAAACAGCTATATACCCTCGAGTCTCGCCTCGTCTTCGGCGGCTGGACGCAAGAGCAAATAGACACCTTCACCGGCCCATCCATCCACTGCGTGCTTGGCCTCGCCGAGCACATTCGGTCACAGCTTGGCTCGACCTACGCGGTAGCTGAGAGCGGCACCGCAGGCCCGACCAACTGGGGGAAGACTAGCAACATGCAGGCGTACGTCCACCCCATCCTTTCTCCGTTCTCGATCTCGGACTTACGAGCCTGCGCTTGACAGGGGTTACGTTGCGTTGGCGGTTGCGTCGGGCTCGGGCTGCGTAGAGCGGGAGATCGAAACGGGCCTAACGGACAGAGACGCCAACATGGTAAAGTTCGCGGTCGAGGCGCTGAAGCTCGTCAAGGACGTGATACACGCGGACATGGCAAGATTTTCCGGATGGCTGAACTGTTGACGAATTTCCTTTGCTCGTTCTATGATACCGCACGCATTCTACTTATGATGATACCGTCGATTAATGCGAATAATTGAGACTGACGCAGCCCCCGCCTTCGGGCATCTGTAACACTGACGGCTTGGCGAGCCCTACCGGGCGGGCTGGGTGAATGGGCAGGACGAGCGGATGCCCAGCCGGGGAAGCAGCGGAGCCTGTTCCCCGAAACCATCGCCCAATCTTCTGCATGGAGCAAAGTGGAAGTGATCGCCTCCGCGCCGATCTGCTGTATCGTGCTCATCTAGCATAGCACGCGTGGGCTCCACGAACATCTGCATCGGACCGGCCCCGATCGTTGCTGACTTTCGCTGATCTCGCAGCCAGCCACGCCACGATGCGGAGAATCCTCCGAGCTCGGGACCCACGCGGCGAGGCTGAAAAATCCTCGCACCGCCGCCTGGCTGGCTGAAGTGCTGCTCAGACGCGGTACGACGAGACGTCCGGCGGCGATGATCGAGTCAAGCGACCCACCGGCGGCGAAGACGGGTCGGTAAGCGGGAGAGGAACAGTTGCCCCATCGAGAAAGATGTGCGGCTGTGGGAATCCTGCTCTCATATCGTGAAGGCTGCTGAGTCGTGTAGCGCGGGCTGGCGCGTCTGCGGCGTCTCCCTGCGGCCCAATGGCGCCGCGTCTATCGAATTTCAGCCTCGCATCCTGCCGACAAGCAGCACTTCCGCCGCTCTCCTACTCTTTCCATCCTCTTTCTCCGCCTGAGCATCTCCGCCTCCAACCGAAGACCGAGTGTACCCTCCCTCCTCCGGCGCAGACTTGGGCTCCGTACGCACGCTCAGTCGCCGCTTTCGGCCCGAGGAATGCTCGGGACAAGATCCAAAGTATCCGAGCGCAGCTCCCCTGCAATGGCCCCAAGTCGTTTGACTTTGGAAGCAAATGTCACCTCACATCGCGTTTTGGCTCCGCATTAAACTTCTATAAGCTTCCGGCAGTTCAATACAATGATGCTCTTCTCCCGCCACCCGGAGGCCGGCTCGTGACAAAGACTCAGGGTCCCAACTCTCCCCAACCTAATGCTCCAATAGCTCTCAGGGCCCGCGAAGAGGGGCGTGCTTGAGCTTGCGTGGGGCCGGCGTGGTTTGCACGGCTACTGCCTTCCACTGAAACGCCGTGGCGTGTGCAGAGCTGTCCGGCAGCGACACCATGACCAAGACTCAAGCGGTTTGCAGAAATACCTGCATGATAGAACAAGGAAGCCACTGCCGTCCTTCCCTTAGTGTTCGTTGCTGCTGACCACTCCGCCCGCTGCTTTAACTTTGTGGCTGTGCACATTCCCCATTCGTCCAGGAGCTTGGCTTTCAACTTGGTCCTACCGCTTTGATCTACCACCTGTTTCAGCTTGGCACTGCAAGAATCGGAGCGGACAGACATCCTGCATGGCTCCGCTGCTCGGCTCGGCTATTTTACAGCAAACCTAGACTTTGCCGATGCCGATATGTTACGAACCATTGCAAGGTTGAGAACGGCATTGCTTCAGGTGTCAGTACTGCGTCATATTTCCAAGTTGACCTCTCCTCCGCCCCAATGTCCTGTTGGCTACTGTCGAAAGGAGACTTAATGATTTCGACCGTCGTTTTGAAGATAGCTTCTTCTATGCATTCGCAGAGCTTTCTCAACTGCCAGGCGCCTACCATGGCGAACCAAGGACTACGCAAGGAGAGGGGAAGCGGGGAGATTTTGTGGGCGAGTTCATTTGATGCGGTCAGCAGGAATTGGGAGATCGCCGATTTCGAGCTCCCTATTGCGTCGTTCCGCGGCGGCTTTTCCCGCCTGCATGAAGGACCAATATTCAGTCAGCGCCCCGAGCCAGGTTTTGCGCGTTCAGGGATACAATTCTAAGCACTAGCCACCTTCGCCTCACCTCCGCCTCACCTTCTCAAAGGATTCTTGGGATCCATAAATTTAGCCTTACTCTGTAACACTAAATGTACCGCTGCACAGGGAAAATCTCCCATTTTGGCGGCTCTCAGACTTGGAAAGTAGACATCGGCGGCAGCCTCAAGCAGCTTGCACTTTCCGATCTTGAACTCCAGCCTGCAGAGTAGGACTGCAGATCGACAAACTGGTTTCTTCCTTGTTTCTTCCTCTCTTTATTAGAAGAAAGAGGCGGTCCCGAGAGGTACCTGGCTCGGTAGCTTCTGGTCTCTACTGTGGTCGGAGGCATATCTTTTGTTAGCGCGGATCCGATGACAAGGGATAAGACGGTCTGTGCAAGGCAGATACAGCCAACCAGAGGCTCAGATTTGGTGAATACGAGGACTTACGTCGAAAACGCGCTAACAAAAGATATGCCTCCGACCACAGTATACGGTCTCTGATTCAATGCCGATATATACATTTACACACGTTGCTGTGAACTAACATCACTAATTGCTGAGTTTGAAGTTTGTAGTCATGACGACATCCTGCTTCAAGTTCGTCCAAATGGGGTCGAGTCAGCCTCACTTTACATTCCTCATAAGATCTCTACACGGCTCAGCGCCAGTCATCCAAAAATTTTGGTTCTCATACGTTATGCATAAATCTTTTTTCAATCAATCGATTCAACTCTAATATCTCAAGTCGTATCGTAGTGTTAAGGTTGAAAGCGTGTTAAGGTTGGAGACATAAGGTTTTCCCGAGAGACGGGATCTAAGCCGATTACGAAAACCGTGACGAATGGGCTGATTCAGGCCAGCAGTACTCTCTCATGTACCAAAGCGTCATGCTTCCTCAACAGACTTCGTCTCCACCAAAAGCTACCAGAAGGAAAAGGAACGCGTGATCCGCGCAGTGCCGCCGCAGGGTGCGAGTAAGCCGTATCCTGACATAATCGTAACTACATTGAACTTGAAGACTTACGCATGAAGTCTTTCAAAGGGCAAATAATTCAGGAAATTTCACTTTAGTAGAGCATCCACTATCCAAACCCCGTTTTGTAAATGCCGGCAGGGATTGTTTTCATATACAGAGTGGATATCCAGTAGCGGGCTACACCAAGAGAACTTGCATCATAGCTTTTTATGGTACGTGTGCGTACGGAGTTGGAGCATTTATCCCGAAATATTAAATATATGCTCTACTCTACTTCTTGATCTGCATGAGTGCTTCAATACCGTATGGACAAAGTTCTATTCATAGCGCCTCTCGTGCCGAAGTCCTTAAAAACGATCCTTAAGAGTCTTCCGGGAAAGACTGTCAGATTTCAGGTGAGTTTACCCATTTGCAGTAAGAATTTTCAATGAGAACCCATTGAAGTCCACTCAATTACTGAATGAGTGCTATGTAGTATCAGTGGTGCAAATTCCGAGGCCTGTAAGGACATCTCTCTCATATGCTTGAAGTACCGAAGCCTCATCGCATGATGGCGATGCTGGCGACTCGTCGAGCATAGACAGGACTTGGTCCAGAGGCTGTCAGGTATGTTCAAATCTTCGGGACCTCCATGGTATCTTCTTTGATAATTAAATCAAGATCATTGGCGATGACGGTGGAGTCCAGTTCATTAGCATTGCCCCCGGCAACTGCACTGATCGCTGTGAGCTGTAGACCCGGATAGCCCATTTTTCATCCGCGAGGCTGATTTATAAATGGCAAACCATATCAACATTGTCGCCCACACTTATTACGCCGTGCTGACCAACGGAACCACCATCAACGGAACCACTACCGTGTGTGTCAGCCAGTTCTTCTTGGACTAGAATTTGCTGTGTAGTCGAGGTGCGTTGAGCCACGCTGTTGGTCCTGCGTCCAAGCATGAAGCCGATGGAGATCACAGCACCCGTCAAGATTAAATGCGGCGTCTCCAAGATCCTTAACAGGCTTGCTTTTTAACTTGCACACCCGCAGCCCAATGGGCATGGGCCCAACTCTGCTTTGTCATGAAGGTTTGACAGTCTCGTCATTCGTCCAATCGTGATTTTGAGAAGCACGCCCCCTGAGATATCCCGAGCTACAATCTTGCCGGACGTGGCCAGTCACCACCCAGTTCAACGAATTGCAATCAACCACTGTCATCGGCAACGCGGCACGCCGTCGTCATTTGCTCGAGACTACAAGGAGTCAACAGGCGCTTGAGCTTAGTCATCAACCTCTTAAGGCAAACTAGCCCCTTTAGCTCAGTGGTAGAGCGCGACACTAGTAATGTCGAGGCCATCGGTTCGACTCCGATAGGGGGCAGCAAACGCTCCAAGCTGATGTCAGCAACCTTTTTGCGGGTTGCCGAGGTCGACGCCTTCTTTTTTGCGTCGTGGCGGAGCAGGAGAGAAGAGGGTGTGGATGTTTGTGGGTCCGGATCAGGAGAGCGGAGCGTGTGGAAAGGTCCGAGCGTCGTCGTAGCAAAAGCGGAAAAAGATTCGGCCGCTGTGATTGCGGGTTCGGGGAATTGTGTATTTGCTTTTTTTTGTTTCTCTTGGCGTGGATCTCTCCTGCCTTCTTGTACTTCCTTCCCTTTGAAATTCACGCTGATGTGTGGGAGGGGAAGGGTGCTGCTCTTGAGAGTTTGGGGTTCTGCGTTTTCTTGGACTCTGCGGCACATGCAGGGATGGGTTGGTAAAGCCACGGCGCCGAGGCCCGTAACACGTTCCACACAATGACCTGAGTCTGGCGGAGCGTCAAAGAGATCTTGAAAGAAAAAAGAAAAAAAGAGAGTGAAAGGTAGTTCGAACCTCACTGCTAGCAAAGCAAGGCCCAGATTTACTAGCAAGTCCTTCAAATTCATGATTCGACTCTTCAAAACATGTTCCTCGATACCCAGCATCGGAGGATCAAGCACCCAATCAATACTCGAGGTTCCCTAGAAAAAGTCCTTTCATGCCGTGACTCACGTGGTTGCTGAGTGAAGAAGAGCAAAGAAAAAAAAAGGAGAGGAAAAGGACAAAAAGAAAGCCAATTTTAGCTGCGAATGGTTTCGATCCATTGTCCTCCGGGTTATGAGCCCGGCGCTATTGAGGTTGTTAGTGCCTCATTACTAACAAGTCTGGACTGTAGTAGTGACTTACCGCTTCCGCTGCGCCACGCAGCTTTTTGTATGGACTTGAAGGAGATTTTTGTTTTCATTGCTTTTAATTGTTGATTCTCTGAGTGAAGGCGATGGGAAAACGATTAGTGGCTAGGTAAGATTGAGAGTTAGGAGACAAAGACAACTTTTAGGAATACACAATATACATCTTGACAAAAAAAACAGCAACCGGATTAAAAGATAGGGCCGCAAATTCAAACAATTCTCGCAGCGCCGAACGATGCTGCAAGTTCTACTGTCGCAGATCCACAGAAGAAGAACGTAAAGTCAAAAAGAAAAACCTTACCCACAACGGCAATGACAAATTGCCAGACAAGTCCCCCCACAGATTAGCAATTAGACATCCTATGTCTGCGAGGATTCTCCTCCCTCCATCTGACCGTGCTTCGCCGCTCTATCCATCTCTCCCAACCTTCTCGCCCTCCCACCACCTCTCCCCCTCCCTCTAAAACCCCTCCCACCACCACCCCTCCGGCCATCCCCACCACCTCCAGGCCCACCCTTACTCCCCACCGCGAACGGAATCCTGACCAACGGCCTCTCCACCCACTCAACCCCCTTCAGATTCAACCGCTCCTTCTCCCTCTCGGGCAACCTCCACGCCTGGAACAAGCCCATCAGCATCTCCTCGCCCTTGCGCCCGCCGCCCTGCGCGCCGTCGACGTCGACGTCGCGCAGCTCCTGGACCCAGGCCTTGATGTACGCGCCGCCCTTGTCGTAGTCGAGGGCCTGCTTGACGGGGTTGAACTTGCGGCCCTGGCGGGGGTCGTTGCCGACGCCGGCGACGTACTGCCAGTTGCCCCAGTTGTTGCTGAGGTCGTAGTCGACGAGCGCGCACTCGTACCACTCGGCGCCGACGCGCCAGTCGACGCCCAGGTGGCTGGCCAGGAACGACGCCACGTTCTGGCGCGCGCGGTTCGACGTGTAGCCCGTCAGGAAGAGCTCGCGCTGCGACGCGTCGATGAGCCCGACGCCCGTCCGCCCGGCCCGGAAGCGGTCGACGGCCGCGCGCGTCTTGGCCGGGTCGTCGCCCGCGCCGCTGCTGCGCGTCAGCGAGCGCCACTTCTTCTTGCCTTCGGCGTAGTCGCCGGCTTCGTCGGAGCGGAAGCCGTCGAGGTGGAAGAGGCGCGGCCCGAACTTGCGGGTGCAGAGGCGCATGTAGTCGCGCCAGAGGAGCTCGAAGCGCACGGCGGCGGTGCCCGTGTTCTCCCCTTGGCCGAATCCCGGTGCGCTTTTCCAGCTCTCGGGAACTGCTTGATCTCCGTCCTCGTATGCTACCAGCGATGCGTGGATTTGACGCGCGGTTATGCAGCCGAGCGCAAGCCAAGACGACAGTTTGGTGCTGAAGTCGTCACCCAGGAGTCCATTACGCGTGTCTTTGTAGTTCGTCATGGCTCCGGATGATATGAGGTGCGAAACTCGGTCCTGGGCGGTAGCTTCTCCTCCGTGGAATGGGTGAGCAGAAGTTGCCCCTGACGGCCATTGAGGGGGATTTTTCAGTTCCATCGCAGGATCAAGAGGTTTGTTTAGGGAGTCGATCATGGACGAGAGACTCTCTGGAGAGGTGAATGGATCACTCTGTGGTGGAATAGATGATACGGAGGGAAGAGGCGGGAGAGACGCAGGTGCAGGGACCGTCTCTCGCGGCCTGGAACGAAGAGGCTCCAGAGACTTGCGAAAGGTAGTGTAGACATCGGGTAGATCCTTGATTTCTTTGAAAGGGAGATCACGGCTGAGGTGAGATCGTGGTCAGCGGTGGGGCGTACAGCTGTTCTCGACTCAACTTACTCATCAACAAAGTACTTTTCGTCCGTCCAAAGCTTGAAATCCACCCCGTTAGCCTCGGCAGCCTTTCTTGCGGCGCGCTCTTCTCTCTTTTCTTCTACACCTTCCTCTGCCGTCATCCAGATGGCTGCTACACTCGGCTTCCCGCCACCGCCACTAGCATCACCATTTGCCGCTTCATCATCGGTTTCATACCACGACAAAATGTCCTGTAGCACATCCCCGACCATGCCAATGCGGACAAAAAGATCGCTGCTAATCTTCGCCAGGGACTTTTTCAGGTCCCAAACACTCTCGGCAATGAAATTGGCCCTGTGCGGGCCGCATCGCCAAAAACCAGCGACCTCGCTGCGAGCTTCGGGGTACGGGCTTTCAGCGCCGGGCTTCAAGAAACCAGAAACCTCGATTTGGTTGGCGGGGAGGACGTAGATGGGCAGCAGATGGGTGAAGGGAGAGGAGCTAGAGCCGACCTGCTGGCCCAGATGATGGAAGACGGGGTTGTCGGCGAGGCGAAGGTCTCGTCTTAGCACGTATATCAAAATGCGAGGAGCGGGGGCAGCCATGTTGTGGCAGCAGCGGCGGGCGGACGGCAGGCGTGGCTGGCGGGCGCGGGAGAGGTGACGACCAATGCAGGTACGCCTAGCGGGAGGTGGGGGCCAAAGGAGCAGGCGGGCTCTGCAGGGAGCAGGGGCGGTGGCGCGTGGAGAGGAGAGAAATTATGTATGCGGGCAGCGGGCGTGGGTGGAGCGCGTTGAGGTGTTGGCCAAGAGGGCAGGGAAGCGCAGGGCGTGCCGGCGAAACGGGCCTCTTGAAGAGCACGCATGGAGCGAGTGGCCAGTGGAGCCGGCAGGCCATGTAGGTTTTCACATTTTGAGAAGTCCCGGCAGCCAGATCCTCAGCGTCATCAGGGTTCTGCGGGCTGGCTAGCGGCGGCGTGCCGGTGAGCACGACGCCGCATGGAGCAGCGCGGCGGTTGGGCACAATACGAGCTTGGCCGCGCTGCTGCGGCGGCAGGGGGCGGATCTCTGGGACCGAGAGCGCGACAGCGGCCAGGAACGGGCGGGCGGTGCGGGCGATGATGCGCTGGGGAGTCGATGACGGGGTCGATTAGGGCGGCGAGTGCAGCGCGCGGCGATCGAGCGCTGCCGCCGACCAGCACGATCGCCGCCGCCAGCAGGGAAGCAGCAGATGGCCGTCGGTCTCGCTAATCTGGCGCCGCGGGGCTCGCTGCCTGCCGGACGAGCATCGCGGACGCCGGGCGCCCGCCGTTGCCTGCGCCCCGGGCCCTGCGGCGTCTGGACCACGGCGCGCGCTCGCGGCCCACTGCAGTGACGTCCTCGCCACCGGTGTCGCTCGCCCGCCCGCGCGCGCCAGCAGCAGCAGCCGCCCGCGCGGCAACACTGCGCGACACGCCGGCGGCGGCAGGGCTGCGTGGCGCGCGCGCACATCGTCATCACCGCGGGCGTGGGGTTTCCGTTTCGGGCGGCGGCCCTCTCGCGGGCGCCGCATGCGGCAGTGCTGCAACGGCGCCCCCGCACCGCGCTGGAAGGCCTCTCCCACGTGTCTGTCAAGCCGCCAGGGCCCAAACCAGGCTGCCGGGCGGCCCCAGGGCCTTAGATATGCACCTCGCCCGTCCCCCGTCACCGCGCCGCCCGCCCGTTGTCTTGTGGCCTTCCGCTCCAATGTCGCCTGCCCCGTCGCCGCGCGCCGCCCGCCAGTCCGACCACCGCCCGCTCCGTCCGGCACGCGAGCTGCACGGCCGCCCGCCGCGAAGTGAGCCTGGGATGCTTGGGAAAAGCAGCCGTGGTTTGTGCAACAGAGCGCTTGCTGCACGCCACATGCAATCTCCCGAGTGCCGCGTGAGTCGTGCCGGGCCAGCTCGCGGCCGCTGAGTCTGCTGGGCCTCAGGATCTGCGGCCTGGATATATCTCACCCGTTAAGGCCGGTCCTGGTTCACCCTCCCCAAGCATTGCCCCTCGCTGGCCGCTGATCCGCTGCTTCTGGCGAAGGCACAAGTATGGGGCTTGCATTTCCGAGCCTCTCGTTGTCTGCCTCCTTTCATGTGACGTTTGCGGCACAGTCCTCAGTCAACACCCTTGCTTTTGCCCTGCGGATCACCAATACGCATCTTGGCGTCGGCGCCTCGCACATCGATGCACCGCCCGCCGCGAAATACCCATGTGGTTTGCTGCACCACCCGCAGCCGTCCTCGCCGGCCGAGCCCTATTGTTCCGGGATGTTGCTCGAGAGGGCAAGCTTACCGCACATGCACGCACTGCGGCTCACTCCATATCTCAAACCCGCGAGGTCTTGCACATTTCGCCACAATTACCTGCCGTGCCATGTCTCGGCAACTCGCACCTTCGCCGTACAACACAACAGCGCAACCTCTTGGGTTGCAGAAACACATGTGTTGCGTTGAACGAGCGGCCACTTGACAGACCTCTTCACTTTGCTTTTTCTCACACATGACACCCGAATGATCCTCCATCACGGTCCGGCCCGAACCGGACGTGAGAGTTGGCGTCGAACACACATGTCGTAAGATCGATGTCGGTGTCTTGCGTGCGTGCTGAGTGCATTTGTCTGAGGCACGTTCTCAGTGCCCATGTCAAAATCCACCCCCTCAGATCCGATCCCGAAACCCCACCCTTGCAGCATAAATGTCCGAATGGCACCAGAGTATGTAAGACATCTCCAGGAGAAGTGCATTGAGTATCGTTCGATTCGTAGTCCCACAAGCAGGAAGCTGTTGGACCTCGAAAAAGCAAAGTCTAATTCTTACATGCATATTCAGATGTCCATACGAATCCCGGCAGCCACATCCCAGAACAACCTATCGAAACCCTAATATCAACCCTGCATATTACCACTTCTGGGTCATGAGAATCTCTTGTTTTCGTCGAGTAAATTAGTAGCCTTTCACGAGCAATTCCCCGAGTGACAAGTCCACATCCGAACGCTCGCTGAAACAAAAGCAAACACGCCCCCACAATGCACCCCATCGCGCAAATCCCTGGAAGAAAAATACCCGCGCCCTCCGGAATCCAATACCCCAGCCCTTCCCCATCATCACCACCACCACCTGCACCGCCGTCCCCACTCCACCCTTCCAACGCAACTCTCCTCCAAACTCCTTTCAATCTACTTCACCACCTCCTAAACAATGAAAAAGGAACCTTGCAATCCAATTCAAACAACACCTCCCTCATCGGATACGCTCCGCACCGAGCTGTGGCGGGGATTTCGATGGGGAGTTGAGGGGAGGACATGGCTTAGGGGGCGATTGAGTTGGAGGGAACGGAGGGTTGGTCGTGTAGAGCGTGGCGAGGGCTTCGGCGTAGTTGTGGAGGCTGACGGGTGTGAGCGTGAGGCATGTGGTTTGGGTTGGTGGATTAGGGATGGGGAGGTCGAGGTCGAATTGACGGCGTGGAGGCTTGTCCCTGGAATATTCGTCTCTGGCAGTGAATGACGATGAGAGAAAAAGAAGAAGAAGAAGCACGAAAACGTGATTGAGACCAGAAGAATCTTCTTCGAGACTAGGAATCAAGGTACGTCCTAAACAACGAATACACAATTGAGAAAGCCAAAAAAAAAATACATGAAAAGACAGTCGACTCACGCTTCAGGCACGTAGGAACCAACCAAGTACTCTCCCAACACTCCCACCCCTCCTACCCTTCCCTCTTCTCTCCTCGTACCCATCCATCCATCGTATCCGGCCGCCAATTACCGCTCATCCAATGCCCGTCCGTCAACCGAGCGTGCACGGGGCAAACCTGCTTGACTCAGACGTGGAACGAGCGGCACACGGAACAATCGAGATTGCGGTTGCGGTTGCGGTGTGATATTGTTATTGGGGGAGGGGTCTGGTGGTGGCAGTGGTGGACGAGGAGTGAAGACTGGTGATGCAGGCGAGGGGGGGACATTCGAAAAGGTAAAGTATTGATTTTTATTGGGGCGTGATGTGATATTGGTTGCTTGTGTGTTTCGCTAGCGCGTGGTGTGAGTGAGTGGTATAGGCGTTCCGTGCGTAGGACCATTCAGTGTCATGTTGTGCGGCGTAGCATGTCGTGCTAGACCGGTAGTGGCGAACCGAGATGACAACGGACCAGGGCCCAAAGTGCTTGACTAAGGGAACAGCAAACCTTCTTTGGAGCTATAGTCGATAAGACGATAATAAAAAGAAGTGCCTGTCAGGTAGGATTGGGATGTCGCGAATGAGTCAGGGCTGTGGCACAGCGAACCTCGAGCTGACCTGGTGAGAGTTGTTTGGGAGAGGAGATGTGCGGGGTTTTTTGCGGCCATATTTTGAGGTTCGAATTACTTCTATGAATATTCAAGAGTAGTCAGACTGTCACAGATGTGAAAATCGTTGGGCTGTCATGCATTGCATTGATGTCCTGTGTAGATTTGCGCATCGCCGTGACCGAAGCGTACGACGGTTTCTCGTACATACCTCTCATGAAAATCGGATAGCGACACGAAGCATGCGTCTTGGTGTTTCCACACGCCAGCGCATCTTCTACTCCCAGCGTCCGATTCCCAAGGAGCAGATGATTGATTTTACCGTCGATAGTCTCCATTTGAATTTTCCCTGCATAGGCAGCATTGGAGAACTGCGTCTCTCCCATTCCCACAAACTTAGAGAAGCAAAGAATCCCAGGTGGATTCCCCGTTGTTGGGGTCCTCTTCCGGAGCGAGATCCGGTATCTGGTTCATGTTGTTAAGCCAATAAGATGAGTCGAAGGTATGCGTGGTATCCCAAAACGCCATGGAGGTCAGGTCATCCGGTAGTTCTAGAGCCTGACCGAAATCCACGGGCTCAGTGACGGGTTGATCGGCTCTAATGAGCTCCGGAGAGCCCTCAAGGGCTCCTGTCAGGGTATTCCCCGACCAAGACGTATCAACAGACTCGCCGGTCCCAGTTGATTCGGCACCCCCCGGCTTCAGGGTTTCCTTGCATTTCTCGTAGCACTTTCGTACTATTTGTACTCCTGATCTCGCGGTAGGATTGCTGCTTTCCATCAGAGTCAGGCGATGGATTGCCTTTTGCAGGGCGCCATTGATCCGCGCCTTGACTTCTTCATCTTTTGGTGGATACATGACAACGATAGCTGACAACATGATCGCCGCATCGATGGTGTAGAACGTCAGCCCATAAAGCTTGTAATGAAACGGGCTACTCATGTCGAATAAGCGTTGCTGAGAATCCAAGACATTGAGAGCCGCGTGCACAGCCGCCTTTCGACTTTCTACGTGAGCAGCCATATGCGGCCGATGGAGGACCATAATAACGTTGTTCGCCACACTCGCGATTTGCTCGCGTTTCATGGGTAGCTGCAGTACCCTTTCGTCCCAGGATGTGTCCGGATTTTGTGGCCTCAGAAAAGCCGGTGCAGCATCTATGATGGCCAGAATTTGTTTGTGGAGGGTCCAAATGAGGTTATAGTCCCTTGGGTAAGGCTTGTCGGCGCCCAGCTCCCGCATTTCATGAATCTTTTGTCCCAGATCATACTGGATCAAGGTACTGGAAAAGAACGGAGGCAGTTCGTCATCAGTTGGACCTCGCGATGCCATCGGAATCTTCTTTGAAGGTTCACGGGGAATATTGCAATCCATTGGTCTCCGTATGTCGCAATCAGTAACGTTGATAGCTCGCGGACGGCCCAGCACCCAAGCCATGAAACTGAATTCGTTAGCCTTCGGAAGCACATAATTAAGGAAAAGCCTTACCCGTCCCAAATGAATAGAATGACCCAAATCCGTCGCTTGTGCTCATCAAGCCACATTTGTCTCAGCGTCTCCTCAAGAGACGTACACTGAATGATTTCAGCCTGACGATGCAGGCCAATCTCTTGGCCTTGTCTATAGCAACGTGTGAGCGGATTGATGGAGAAAAGCCTGAAGAAGACCGACCTGATTGCATTGTGAA
This sequence comes from Neofusicoccum sp. Z2, assembly GCA_037356115.1. Classification (NCBI taxonomy): domain Eukaryota; kingdom Fungi; phylum Ascomycota; class Dothideomycetes; order Botryosphaeriales; family Botryosphaeriaceae; genus Neofusicoccum; species Neofusicoccum sp. Z2. Next base: position 497,765 of record JBAWJY010000003.1, read on the forward strand.
GAGCATGCCAGGCCTCTGTTCCTCGAGAACAGTTCTTCAGCCAGACGCCTCTGAGAAAATCAGTCTGAACGCCACTAAGCGTTGGGTCATGGCGTCCCAGAAGCGTCATGATCTCCATAGCAATGTCGCTGTATCTGCGTGACAGCCGATCGCATGCCGTGGCACTGGTTATCGAAAGCTCGCGGAGACACGGTGCGTCTGGAGGAATGAGTTGCAAACCAAGCGAGCAGATTTGGAAAAGCATGGCAGCGAAATATTGAAGATCGCGAGCGATGCCTTTTGGGCCTGTATACCTTGTGGTTGCCGGGCTAATGGCGAGCCACTGTGTGAGGAGTTCGTTGAAGAAAGGACGTTCCAGAATTGGATATGACCAGTTGCTCTCAACGAAGTATACTTCGATCAGCTCCTGAAGAACAGCACCAGGCGGCAGCCTTTTGATAAAAGCTAGATACTTGACCTCTGCTTCATCGGCGTACTGACTATCGTTGCGGTTGGACGTCGCCGCACGAAAGAAATTCTCGCCTTCCAGGAGCTAATACTGTCAGACTATGAGGTCTCCCTGGAGCATGATGAGTTACCTTCTTCAGGTCTGCAAACGCAGTGGCGCCCTCAAGGGCAGAATAGCCTTGCACATCCTGGTCTCCGGTGCTTTTTGGGAGCGGCTCACCGGCTTCAGAGCTGTGGCAAGTGGTCAGAGAATAGTTGCAGAGCCTTTCGTCTTCACAAGGCCCAACAGAGCCGACAACGACGAAGAAATGGCCTATCCTTGCTTCGTTGATAGCGAGATGAGAGCCCAAAGGAAAACGTAGACATACGCTGGATCGCCGTAGCAGCACTTGTCAGGCACATTGCGCGCCAAGCATACATTGCACGGCTTCTGACGGTCACACTGCATACAGATCAGAACAGTCAGCAAGGCGTGTCACGCCAGCCGATAGATACCTTCTGCTTCCGGCGGTGGCATTCAGAGCAGGCGGTCACGACGCGCCTTCGCTTCGGTTGGGGTGCAGGCCGGCGGCCCTCCATGTCGGCCCTTGCAGAGAGCGAGGGGGGAGGCGTGTGGATGGAGCATGGAGGCCGGAGAGGAAGAGAGATAGCGCTGAGGCGCAGCGAGGGGCAGTAGGCAGTGGACGCGCAGAGACACCGGCATTTAGCCCAAACTCCGCAGCGGAGGTTGGGAGTCGGCCCGGGCAGCGTCTCGCCTTCCGAATACGATGCCGAAGTCACGTGAAAAACGGCTACGTCATTGTGCGTTGCCGCCGTCGTGGGCTGTTTTTCTTCCCAAGACGAGTGTGTCTCCCAAGAGCCTGCCTGTGCTGGGCTGGCGGACGCTGTCGGCCGCCCTGCCGGGGCCACGCATGACACGTGTCGCAGCGATCAGCCGCGGCGGTGGCACCGCGGATCTAGGGCTGATCTCTCCGCCGAGGAGCCACCAGGCCCTGCACGCGCTGGCCAGAAAACCTGGAGCTCTCAGCTGGAGCATCGCCCGCCAGCGGGCAGCGCCCCGAACCCCGTCGCGACCGCGCCCCTGAGGCCCAAGCTGCGCGCCGGTGCGCCCACGTGCCGGAGATCTCCTTTCCTGTTGATGTCACATGGCACTTTTCCGCTTCCAATTCTACCACGCGCCTCGTCCCCATCTCAGCCCTACTTTCTCGTCCACAGAGCCCCGAACCTTGGGGCATCGCACTCGTTACAGCTCCGGCGCATCCATGCATCGATAGCACCCAACATCCCAGCGGTGCTCCCTCAATTGACGCCCTTTCTTCCCCTTCGACGTCTGGACTCGGAGCTGCCGCCTCCATTCGCGATACCCACCTATCCCAGCGGCGATCGTTCTTTTCGGAAGCCCTCTGACTGCAAGCCTCCGACTCACAATGGCCGTCTCCCTCGGCCAAGTGCTGTCTGCCGCTGCCTGCCTCCTCCTGGCGCTTTGGGCAGCAACGCAGGCCGGCACGCCCTCAACGTCTTGGCTGCCCTTATTTTTCTCAGAATGCCATAATCCGGGCTCACTCTCCGGTTATTACGCGTCGACGCCTTACTCCTCGAGCTGGACAAGTTGGTGGAATAAGAATAGACATATCATCGCTGTAGATGGAACGCATTTGGGGACGTTGGGCCAGGGCCAGGGTGGTGGAGCCATCTCCAAAGATTGGAACATATTGTACCATTTGGGTGGGAACGGTCCTTGGGTGGAGAAGGTGGACGGCGTCCTTGATGGCGGCATTGCGATCCCAGCAGGCTGCAAGGTGGACCAGGTTCATATGGTGAGTTCTGGAACGCTCTTTTGAGGATTCTGACGTAGAAAGGTGGTGTGATTAGTCCTCTCCGTACTAACTGGGATTTGTTTTAGATGTCACGACACCATGAAAGATACCCAACGTTCAAAGCTGGCAATAGTATGTGATCTTCCCAATTAGGAAAAAAAAGGAAAAACAACAGTCCGTGATTCTGACAACTCTCAGAGATGATTGACCTGGTGAAAAGACTTGAAGCGGCGAATATCACGCTGAAGGGCGATCTGGCATTCGTCAACAACTGGGAGTATTTTAGTTCAAGTAAGTGTGCATGATCGCTTTATAGTGGGCTCCACAGCTGAGCTAATGATCTCCAGACCCCGAGCGGGACTTTGAACAACTCACAAGCACCGGGCCGTTTTCTGGGACTCTCGGGGCTTTTACAACCGGAACCCGGCTCCGAACTCGCTACAGCCACCTGCTGGCGGCTCGTCTCTCGCCAAGACGAAAGACGAATTTCTGGGCAGGAGATTCGCCCCGTGTTATTGACACTGCCCGCTACTTTGCCGCAGGATTTTTTGGCCTCAACTGGCAAGACACAGCGACATTGCACGTAATCCCGGAGACTGCCGAGCGTGGTGCAGACACGCTTACCCCCGGTGACACATGCCTCACCTACATCGATGACCTGGAACACGGTCATGACTATGGCGCGCGCATGCTGGCAGAATACCGCGCAACGTACCTTAGCGCGGTACGACAGCGGCTATTGCAGCAGAACCCGGATATTGAGTTTAGCGACACCGAGATCTACTCGATGCAGGAGATGTGCGGCTTCGAGACAACCGTCCGTGGGAGCAGCGCTTGGTGCGATGTCTTTACCAAAGATGAGTGGCTTAGCTTCGAGTATGCACGAGACGTCATCCACTTCTACCGTTCCGGCCCAGGAAACAGGTTCGGTGCGTTGATGGGATGGCTTTGGTTGAACGCCACCACGAATTTACTCTCGGAAGGCCCTTCTGCGGGGCCGTTTTTCTTCAGCTTGTGAGTTTTCAAAGAGATCTCTCCGATATCGGACAGTACTGACTTCTGACCTAGCGTCCATGACGGTGACATTGTGCCAATGCTTGCCGCCTTTGACCTCTTCCATGACGAAGAAGATCTGCCCGTAACGCATCGTGCGGACGACCGCGCGTGGAAGACCTCCCAAGTTACCCCGATGGGCGGCCGTACTATATTCGAGAGACTCTTGTGCCCCTCGACGGCGTCAGCAGATGGTCCTTCACCAGACGTCTTCGTGCGCGTCAACATCAACGACGGGATTGTGCCAATACCGGGCTGCGACAGTGGCCCAGGTGGAAGCTGCCCTCTGCAGAAGTTTGTGGAGAAAATCAAGGATAGGGGCACTGAGCTGGGAGACTTCAGGGAGAAGTGTGGTCTGAGCGATGACATGCCGGACCGGATCACGTTCTTGCACCAGTGAAAGAGCGGTGCGTCGGTGGCGCGCAAGAGCGCTAAATGCATTACAAACCTAGAGTCTACATGCTCATTTTGCCAAAGCAGCTGTTCCAGCTTTCCTCGCCTGCACTTTCCGGTATGCTCGCTTGCGAGTCGAATAGGTGTTTCAAAGGGGGTTACTGAGGCCGCCAGTGGGCTAGGGAGGCCGCCAGCGTCGCAACCTGTTGACGTGCGTAGACTTCCCGAGTCAGGAAGCGGTAGACCCAGTAACACATAACACGGCCATCAGGCTACGCGCAGAGTCATGCCAACGCGCTGCCTACGCCCGATACTTCATTTTCTAGACGCCGGGCAGCATAAAATGGATTCAATCCCCAGCACACATGGGCCCAAATGCCGTCGAGTGGTCGACGGGTCAGAGGTAAATTGCCGGCGGCGTCCGGACCGCAGTCCTTATTAACCGCCGCAAAAGGCCCCTAGGCGCCCCCGCGCAAAAGTTTATTCGGGCCCTGATCCACTGCGGATTGGTGGATCACGACAATCGGAATCGCTTGGCGGCGCAAATCATAGGTCCCCTTGCCAATATCCACGCTTCTAGGAGGTGCAAAGATACGAGCCTCCTGGCTCGTCGATGGTTTCGATCGGACTGGCGTTTTCCGGGCTAGTTCCAAGCCTACTCATGCCATACAGCGGCAGGAGTCAGATCAGGTGCTCGGAACTCTTATAGTCCGCATTTATAAGTCCTATAAAACCAGCTTTCCTGCGACCCTGTCCCCATCGTTGTTTTGTTTCGACAAACTGCTACGCAGCGCCATTCCATTCTTTTCTGTATAAGCTTGAAGCTTTGCGTGTCGTTCGCTTTACCGACGAAAATGTCTTCCCTCCTTCTCGTCCTCTCTACGCTGGCGTGCACCTCCCTCGCGGCCCCTTCACGCCCCTCATACGGCCATGGCTTCGGCACCACCCGCCACCGCCAGATCAACACGACCCAGTGCCCGATCCTTCTTGACGGCCGTGTTCTGTCCAATATGACGCTCGCTGCTTTCGATACCCAGAACGGCATTTTCAACCCTGACTACGTCAAGGGCAACAACGTCTCCTGGTCCCAGATCCTCGAGGAGCCCGCCGTCTCCCCTTCCAAGTTCGACGTTCCCGACTACAAGGCCATCGAGGTCACCATCAACGACGACTCCATCTTCCAGAAGCAGTATGGCTTCCGCCGCGCCGGTCTTCAGTTTGCTGCCGATAGCTCCAACGACACCTCCGACAGCGGCATTGTCACCCTCCACTGGAGCGTCAAGCAGGATACGCTGAAGCCCCTCAACCTCAGCCACGAGTACCTGGTAAGTCGTATAGGGTGTTCCGATCCGAGGCTGCAGATCAGCTGACCTTGGATATTGTAGAACGTCTGGCACGAGGCTGCCGACTACAGCGCCAACCAGTTCAACTTCAACACTGGCTACCGCATCGGCACCAACGGCAGCGACAAGGAGTCTTGGCAGCTGCTCGGCCGTGACTCCAACCTGCTCTGGACCACGCCCATCGATTTCGAGAACTGGCAGAACTTTGCCCTCACCCTGGACTACACTGCCAAGTAAGCTTTTGTCTCCCCTCTGGATGCGCATGCGTCCTTCGAAAAAGCGAGTGTTGACAATGTTGTGACAAGCACTCTTACGATCTACACTTCCAAGAACACCGAGCCCCTTGTCAAGGCGGGTGGCCCGTTCACCAACGACAACTCGGGTGCCGGCCAGTTCCAGATCGGCGTTCTCAAGAAGCCGACCGGCACCGACGACGTCGTCAACAGCGGCTTCCAGGAAAGCAATTTCTCTGAGGGCCAGATCTATGGCGGCCTTTTTGTTGAGAACAGCGCTAACGGATGCGTCTCGCTGTAAGATGTTTTCCGAGCGGTGGTCTAATAGATGAAGGGGGTGAATTTCGTCCCGACTTTGGCTCGTCGGCCGATTTGCGATAGAAATGAATCAATGTTCTGCCACGCCTGAGTGCCTTTCGTGAGACGCAGGGAAGATAGTCTGCGAGTGCTGACAATGCAGAATGCGATGACTCCATGGATTGTACTGATTCTGTATTTTTGTCGGCTTGCTTTGGTCTATGAGGGACAAATCCAGTTGCTTCATGCCACATGACATCAGCTCGTTCGTTGTAGCCGACATGTTAATATCGTCGACAGGCTCGATAGGTTCCACCTGCTCTTTACCCCAGAACGCCCTGCAACCACAGTAAATAGTTGCTTTATTCCACACTGATACCGTAGGTACATCCCCCGATAAGTTCGCAAGCTCCTCAATCAAACTATGAAGCACGTCAGTAAACACCTCTACCGGAGAGCAACGTGAGTTACGTACAGGAGTCAAGAAAGACTCGGCGACGAAACGTGCCCGGGCATTCAACTATGGCCAGTGTTAGCCTACGTTCAAGCGGATTGGACGCTACCCCCGTAGAGATCGCCGCGAGCCGCCTTCTCCCGGGGTAACATACGAAGAGCTTCATCTCCGAAATCTCCTTGTCGACCTCCTCCATGAACTGGATGATGAAATCGACCAGCTTGTGCTTCAACATCTCCTCGGTGTGGAAGTTCGTAATCAGGAAGGAAATGTCGTATCCCTAAAAGGCCATCAGCTCCTCCGTTCCCAGTGCCGTCCAGGGGGCCGCCGAGCGCACCTTGATGGGCTTCCTCCGCAGAATGAAGAACGACTCGGCTCTCTGGGTGAGGAAGCGAGTGAACTTGTGGACCAGGATGTGCTCGATCTCGTCGGCCTGCTTGATCTTGATGCTGACGCGCACGCTGTTGATGCTCGGCTCGATGAACACGCGCTCGTTCTCGTTGCGGGAGACGGTCAAGGGGTTGAGGAGGACTTCGGGGGAAGTCTGGGCCTCGATTTCGGGGACATTATGCCTCTCCGACGCTTGGGATGCGAAGTTGGACAGCGAGAGCGCAGCGGTGAGGGAGGAGCGGACGCATTGGAGGTACGGCCGGAGGGATTGCGACTAGCGGCAGGCATCAGCGAGCGGCGGAGGTGAAGTCAGCGGCAACGAGTGGCATTTTACCATCTTGACGGGGCGCAATCGGCGGGCGATACCAGGGCGACTGCGGTGGTTGCGGGAGCTTGGGCTGGCGGTACGGAGAGCTCCCTGGGAGGTATGATGTGGTGACGGCGGGGGCCCTTGGCCTTGGGCGGTGATGCGCGGGCAGCCGCCGCCGGCCCTGCCGAAGAAGCCCCGGAACGCGTCCGCCCGCATTGCTTAGCGTGCAGGTGAGCTAATCGCCGCGCAGCTCTACCACCTTCCATCCGCCGCTCTCGCCGCCCGCTCGACCGCCGCAGCAACAATCTTGTCTGGCGCACCCTTCGCGACCTCATCCGCCACTCTTATACCCCCAGCACTCCCGCGAAGATGGAGCCCATTCCAGGTACGCCGTCCCCACCCTCGTCCGCTGCCTTGATGAGCAAGTCGTGGCGCGTGGACTCCCGTTTGGACGTGGAACATCCATCCGGGTAGGTTGAGGAGCTATCCCAGATGTTCGTGCTCGGCCAACAAATTGTCTGAGGGCATCAGCTCCGTACGGGACACACCGCCACCTCCCACCGATGCTCTGGTCGCTAAAGCTACGTAGTCATTGCTGACTGACTTGCGCCACCAGTGGTTGTCAAACACCAGGGAAAGAAGTACGATGTCGAGCTCGACCCTTCGAGTACCGGCGAGACGTTCAAGTTCCAGCTCTACTCGCTCACCGGCGTCGAGCCCGAACGGCAGAAGATCCTGGTTAAGGGCGGCCAACTTAAGGATGACACCGACCTTTCGAAGCTCAACGTCAAGCCCGGCCACACCTTCATGATGATGGGCACGCCTTCCGGCGATAGCAAGGGTCAGATCGAGCGCCCCAAGGAGAAGATCCGCTTCCTGGAGGACATGACCGAGGCCGAAGCTGCGCAGTCCGCCGGCGCGATACCTGCTGGCCTGCAGAATCTGGGAAACACTTGCTACATGAACTCCACGCTGCAGACCCTGAAGTCCATCCCAGAGCTGAGGGACGAGCTGCTCAAGTATAAGCCTGGGTATGTCCGCGTCCCGGGGTTGAACCATATCATTTGGCGGTGCTGACACTGTAGGTAGTGCATCGGGCGACGCTGGTCCTAGCGACCTCAGAGCTTTCGGTCTTGGAGGACTCGGAGCTTCGACGGACCTCACCGAGGCACTGCGCGACCTGTTTAAGCAGATGTCCGAGACTCAAGAGGGTTTCCCACCCATGATGTTCCTCAACGCCCTACGAACCGCTTTCCCGCAATTCGCCCAGAAAGCCAAGGACGGTCACGGCTATGCGCAGCAGGACGCCGAAGAGGCATGGTCACAGATAGTCACACAACTTCGCCAGAAGTTGAAGACTAAGGCTACCAATGGCGATTCGTCTCAAGAGGCGGCCGATAGCTCCTTCATCGACCGGTACATGTCCGGCAAATTCGAGACGGTCATGGAATGCGACGAACAGGCGGCCAAGGACGGCGGCGAGCAGCCCGTCAAGGGCGAAGACGCTTTCTTCAAGCTGAACTGCCATATCACAGCTGAGGTCAACCACCTCCGCGAGGGTCTCACAGCGGGAATGCAGGAGAAGATCGAGAAGAACTCCGAGGTTCTGGGCCGCAATGCTGTGTATACGAAGACGTCTCGTATCATGAGGCTTCCAAAGTACCTGCCTGTTCACTTCATGCGTTTCGATTGGCGAAAGGACACGAGCAAGAAGGCAAAAATCATGAGGAAGGTTACGTTTCCTCAGGAGTTGGACGTTGTTGAGTTCTGTTCTGAGGATCTCAAGAAGCTGCTGATTCCTGTGCGGGACAAGATTAGAGAGATCAGGAAGGAGGAAGAGGATGTTGAGCGGGCGAGGAAGCGCAGGAAGCGCATCCAGCAGGGCCAGGAGAATGACTTGGGGCCTGAGGCGAAGGGCAAAGATGCTGCAGGCGACAAGGACAAGAAGAACGACAAGCAGAAGGCTTCGGGCAGCAGTGGCGACGTCGAGATGGAGGATGTCGTCTATAAGACGGATGCTGAGATTGAGGCTGAGCGTGCTGCCTCGATCCTCAAAGCTAAGAAGGAGCTGCTTGCTTTGGTCGACGAAAAGCTCCTCGCTGATGAGGCTTGCAACATGACCGGTCTGTACGAGCTGCGTGGTGTTATCACGCACCAGGGTGCTACTGCCGATAGTGGTCATTACACGTCCTTCGTCAAGAAAGAGGGCCCGAAGGACCCGGCGACTGGCAAGAGAAAGGAGGAGGATGGCAAGTGGTGGTGGTTCAATGACGACAAGGTCTCGGAGGTCGACACTGACAGGATCGAGACCTTGTCTGGAGGCGGTGAGTACAACCAGAAGCCCTTTCCGACGAAGCTGTGTGCTGATCCTCTACAGGCCAGAGCCACTCTGCCTTGATCCTGCTCTACCGCGCCGTACCTATCCCTACCAAGGAGGATGTTGCGGAGCTGGAGGCGGGGGCGAACGCCAAGCCTGCGGCCTAATTTTGCATGCTATTGCAATCTGACCGGCTTTCTAGCTTGTCTCAATGGGTCATCGGAAGATATTAGACGGAAGATTGTACGAGTTATGAGCATGGCGCGATGAGTTCATAGATTTCTGTCTGTTCTAAGCATAGCACAAGAGCGGCGGCAACTCTCATGAGCTTGGAAAGAAAATCATGAAAGAATTGAATTCGGGAAGAGGTCGTAGGTTATGTACTGGCTAGCTGTGATGCTCCAGGTGATTGATGTCTTTGACGCGTCGGCGACGCGTCCTCTTCAACTCCGCTCTTCACCCACCTTCACCTCAACCACCCAACTTCCACGTCCACATCCCACCAAAACCCTCACTCGTTTGAGACGCACAACTCTATCTTCACTCTCTACTCTTTCCTCGATCCGAGGTCGCTCCCTTGCACTTGTGGAATGCTGTGATTTGCGCTTTCACGATGTTCTACAGCCACGAAGGTGCTTCGCTCCTTCCGTCTTAAGTTGAAGCTCTACTGACGTGCACTCCAGTACTTACGTCCCGCAAGTATGGCGTTGCGACTATCTGGTGAGTTGCGATAAGCCTACTTTCTTGTTACCTGCCTACTGACGGATATATGTAGGCTTATGGCGACGCTGGGCTCTAAGTCTGGCACGACGAAGAAGGTCAGCCGCAAGGCCATCCTCAACGTCGATGTTCCGAAGGCTTGCGAGACTATCCTTACCCCCGAGGTCCCACTCGCTCTTCGCCTTCAGAGCAATCTTCTGTAAAGCTGGCCCGATACGCGTTACTCCACTTGCAAGTGAGGCTGACTTGAACGTTGCAGCTACGGCCTCTCGAAAGTCTACTCTCAGCAATGCACCTATGTCCTGACCGACGCACAGAATGCTCAAAACAGCATCCGCACTTCGCTAAAATTCTTCCAGACTGCTGAGCTTGACCCCGAGGCTGGACGGACAAGGTATGCGCGCCTAAAGCTCCGAAGCGGGTTCGCTTGGCACGCCTGTTTGCTAACTTCTCATCCAGACCCAATCAACTTGTCCTCGAAGATGATCCGTCTTTCCTTCCTGACTTCGCTCTCGTCCCTCTTGACCTCGACGACCTGTCCAGCCTAGAATTCCCGTCCACCGTCCGGTCCAGCAGCTTGTCGTCGCAGCGCCGCTCGCGCAGCCCACGCCGTAGCATTACACTGAAGGAGCAGACGGGAGGCCCAGTATTTGGAATTCAAGTGCCCAGCTCTGACAGCGGTGGCTTCGGCAACATTGCTGGGTTCATCGTACCCGGCGATGAAGGTCCGGGCTCAAGGGTTCCTGGAGGAAGCGCTCTGGATCTGGAGGACGATGGTTTCGAGCCGGGAGTGGATTTCGGCTTCGATGCTGAAGGAAATCTCGTTGAGCGCACCTCTACGGATCAGGTCCAGCAGACGCCTCTCAATGCTGCGAGGTTGGGCCTGCCGAGCGACTCGGCCGCAAGCGCGAGGGCGAGGCGCGAACATGAGGAAGCTCAGAGGGCTGGTGCAGAGGTGAGTACTACCTGGCTTTGGAGTCTTCTAATTTACTGACGTTCTTTTCAGCGTGGCGATGACATGGATGTCGGCATGGCCCTTGGCGATGACTTCGACTTTCTTCCCGAGGGCGAGGCGCTACCTTCAGTCCGCGATCGTCCGAGCTCTCCTTCCGGTCGCCCCTTGAGTGAGGAGGAAATCGTAGAGTCAATCTCTTCCGTGCAAGCGCCAATGCGCCGCAAGCCCAAGCGTCGTATCATTGAGATGGATCAGATATTGGAGCTTCGTAACTCTGATCTGTCGGGATGGATGAACAACTACGCCGTCAACATGCTCCAAGCGGGTAAACACAAGCAGACTCTTCGCACTGCTGCCCAGGCCAAGAAGAACGCAGAATATTGGGTCCTGGGTATGGGTATAGGAGGTATCGGAGCTATAGTCGGGACTACCGGTCTTGCTGGTCCGCTCGATATGTTCAGAGGCGACGCTCTGCTCCGCTCTCTAGGCATCGACCGTACTGCCACAGCAAAAAAGCGTAGACACAAAGGCGCAGATGAGGAAGAGGGAACCGACGAAGAAGGCAGGCGTGTTCGTCAGCGCTCGGAAGAAGATGAGGTTGGCCGTGGCGACATTGATATGGAAGATGGAGGCGTCGTCAACGTCGAAGAGGAGGATGTCGAAATCCCTCGAGAGGCAGAGCACGAGATGGAGTCACGACTCTCTCAGACGTTTCCATGGAACACGACCGCCTCTGTCCGCGATTCGTCTCTGGCTCCTAGCGCACGTCGTGCCCTTGGCTTCAGTGGAGCTGGACTCTCTACTTCTGCCGGCGGACCCAGTTCGGTTGGCGGCATGGTCGGCTCGCTCGGCCGTAGAGGAAGCCGCATGGTCAGCGCAAGTCCTCTTCAAGGCCGCGGCCCGCCTGGAGCCCTTCAACCTCTTCCCAGTTCTGAGGCCGGAGATGATGCTGATGACACTTTGGGAGCAATGGGCGGCGACATAAGTATCGAGGGCGCCGACTATTTGGAGCTCTACGGCCCTTCTGCGGGCGTCGACACCCAGGCTGCTGATGAGTCGCAGTTCGCGCACACCGAGTTCGCAAAGGACATGGAGAACTTCGGCCTCTTCATCTTCGATACTCTCCGGGAGAAGGCTGAGTCTGTGGCCGCTGAAGGTGATGAGACGGAGGGTGTCAATGAGATCTTGTTCGAGGATGCTCTGCCGCCGGACACGACAACCAGGATCGTTGCCGCGCAGGGATTCATGCACCTGTTGTCCCTGGCTACTCATGGCCGGGTTGCTGTCAGGCAGGATGAGCCTTTCGCTGAGATTGCGTTGAGTCTGCCACTCGCTGGCAGTGTCTGAGCTCTTCCTCAACGCTGAAGACCATGTTCAGTCTCGGACATTTGCTGTTTTGCTCTCATAAGAAAGACTTATGGTGTTGAGGGAGGACAAACGACTCTACATGATGGAACTCTTCTTCTGACGATTAAGGATGTGGTTTACTGGCTCATGGGTATTTGCTGATTTCTACTTTTCAAGAAACTGTTTCTGGTTGTTGATGTTTCTACAAACAAACGATAGCGAACCTGCATGCGGAGAAGTGGGCACAATTCCAGAAGCTCTCCTGTGGCAGGGTTTCAATAGGACCATCGAGTTGCTAAGAGTTCTCTCGTGTACGGACTAGGGAAGCAAAAGCCATGACTTGGCGGAAGGCTGAGAGAATCGTGATATTACCCTGACAAGATATATAATGTGAATTCGGCCGAGGCAAATCTTCGGATGTGTCTTGCCATCAGCGCTAGAGTGCATAACGTCTGATAGTGTCACATATCTGGCGGGTCCCATAGACCATGAAATGGCGCAGAGGCTTTAAATCAAGAAAAGTTTCTTCATTCTCCGTGGCAGATGATTAGCTGATTGCTTATATCATACGCGGACAATGGCTCTTGTACAGTTTATGGAGAGACATTCTTCATTTGCTCGTCAAGGCCGCTCCAATCAAAGGCTACACTTGACTGCTATCTGACTTGAATATCTTTGGAGCGCGAATTCGAGCTATCCCGCAAACGTTTCGTCCTCGACTTCCTCCATTTCGACATGCCTCAACTCCCTCTCAAATTTTGCCGCTTCCTCGTCAATGTCAACTTCGTCTCCACCATCCGCCTCTACATTCATCATCCTGTACTCTGCTTCTTGTGCCGCTGCCTCAGCTGCCTCCTCCGCATCTTCCATTCCTTCCTGTGCCAGCTCTTTGTTCTTCTGCCCATACCCTTGCTGCTCCAGCTTGTCCAGCTCCTCCGGCTCCAACAACTTCCCCAGAGTCTGACCCTTCGCCGCCGCAAGCTTCTGCGCCACAGCCGCCGGAACGAAGCGCGACGTCGCCTCCTTGCGCAGATCGCGATGCACAGGCGCAGCGCTATACACCGTCTTCGCCTCGACAGCCGCCGATGCCGCCGAATCAGCAAAGCCCGGCTTCGCAGGCAACGGATGCGGTCCGCTCGACGCATGCCCTTCATCCTGCCCCCGCCTCTGCTGCTGCTGCCTCCGAGGGATCGGCGGCGACGCATCGCGCGGCATAGGAATATCCCTCACATCCTCATCCGTCTCGCTACTCTCACTCGCGTCATCATCCCTCCCACCACCAAACCCGCCATCCCTCCTCCTCTTCCCCAACACCCCTCCCCGTCCCCCCCTTGCACCGCCCCTCCCCCCGCGCTCCCCAGCACCACCCCCTCTGCTGCTCGGATATTGCGGCGCCCGGTCTCCCAGCGCCTCCCTCGCTTTGCGGATCGCGCGCACCTCTTTCTCGAGGTTGTTGAGGGTCTCGCGGTCTCTGGGGCGCAGGTCGCCGCGCTCCTCGGCGGCGCGCAGCTCGTCGATCTGGCGCTGTAGGCGCTCGGGGTTGCGCTTGGCGAGGCGCTCGCTGCGCTGGGCTTGGACGGTGGCTTTGTTTTTCTTGAGGGCGCGCGCTTTGTCGGCTTTGTGTTGGGCGGCGACGGGGTTGAGGGATTTGTCTTTTGCCATGGTGGGTTAGGTGTGTTATGTGTGTGTGTGTGTGTGTGTGTAAGAGGGCGTCTGGCGTCCGGCGCCTGGAGGAAGCGGTTGCGTGGTGTGGGTTGCGGAGCTGGCGGCGGCGGGAAAGGTTTTTCGTGGGCGCGGAAGCCGGGTGGAGTGCAATGATGTGCGCGGAGCTTGTCGTCGTCGAACAGTGGGTTTGGCTGGAGGTGGGATTGGTGCGGAAGGTTGCAATGGCGGTTGGTGGGTTGTGTAAAGTTGTGTGGTTTTGAGGAAGGCGGAGCTCCGCGCGACAGTCGAGATGACTTCACCTTTCACGTGCTCGCGCGCATCCCTGTCGCGCCCGCTTTCCGCAAGGGAAATTTCCATGCACCACCGCGCCAACCAACCTTCGCCGCCGGACAACCCCACCCCCACACACACACCTCACCACCCCCTTCCCCGCTCCGCCGCCGCCACGACCGCAGCCATGACGGATAAGCGGAAGCAGCCTCCGGCGAAGCAGCAGGCGCAGAATGGCCGTGACCGCAAGCGCGCAAAGACCCGCGATGCCCGCGCCATCGCCGCCCAGAGCTCCGGCACCGCTTTCAAGAACGGCGAGGTCGACGTCGACAAGTTCCTAAAGGCCCGCGAGTACGAGGTCAAGGCGCTGGAGGACGGCATGGCGAAGGCGCGCAAGGGTCTCACCACGCGCGCTTTCCAGGGCGTGCCGCGCGAGCTGAGACGGAGGACGGCGAGCCACAATGTCAAGCGCGTGCCTAAGAGGCTGCGTGCGCGCGCGGCGCGGGAGATGGCGGAGGACAATACGCCGACGGTCACGGCGAGGAGGAGGAAGCCTACCGGTCATATGCGTCTGAGGCTGGAGACGGCCAAGCGGTTGCAGACGCTGAGCGCGAAGACGAAGGCTCGGAAGAAAAAGAGGGCAGAGGAAAAGGAGAAGAAGATGGGAGAGGACGATATGGAGGTGACGGTTGCGCCTGCTGAGGGAGCTTCGGAGCAGGGCGCCATTGAGACCCGGAAACCGCGCGTCAAGAGCTCGAAGCCGAAGAATCCTCCTACTCCGCCTGCAAAGTTCCGTAAACGCCAGCTGAACAAGCAGTGGCTTCCTACACACATGTTCCACACGAAACGCGCGCACTTGACGCCTCCAAAGGAACCGTTATGGCGATTCGCGATTCCCATGGCGCCAACGATGAAGTGCTACCGGCCGACACACAGAGCGAGTACTACGAGAGGTGCTGTAGCTTGGGACATGAGCTATATGTCGACAGTGGGCCTGGAGGGTCCGGAGGCCAATGTCGAGAAACTCCTAAAAGATCTCGGGGTCGACAACTGGGGTAAGAAGGATCAAAAATGGAGAGATGGAACCAGGACTTGGGAAGGATGGCTGTTCGAGAAGAATGGATGGCCGACGAGAGCTATTGCACCCGCCACTGTCATTTGGTGTGCGAAGCCAAAGGTTGAGGATGTGGAAATGAAAGATGCTGCCAACGATACTGCATTTTCCAAGAAAGAGAGAAGGAAAGTTCTGATTAGGATACACCCTTCGGCATTTCTGCAGCTATGGGAGGAGATTCGGAGACTGAATCCACCGGTCACCGTGGAGGACCTTCGCTGGGAGATTGGTAGCATTGAGATCACTGGTCCTGGAGCTACGGAGGCTTTGCGTGGTGTTTTATGGCCTGTTTCCTCGGAAGAGACCGAGGAGAGCCCAACTGGCGTATGGAAGTCCCTGGCATCTGTCACAGACCTGGGTACACTTCCGGCCAATCCTCTGCTGGGCTTTGATATTGCAGATCCCAGGCTTCACCATCCACCACGCACCGTAGACCTTTCAACAGAGAGTGCTTCCTACTCTCGACTACTTACGATCCTGTCCGGTTGGTCCCCGGACCGTACACAAACCCCGCCAGCTTTGTTCGATCGCAACAAACGCCTGCTGGCCGCACGGTCCTTGCCAAGTCAGAAATCGATCAACCGCCGCAAGGCTATCGCGACACCAGGTTCGTATCCCGACCCTCGCCCCACTGACCCTGCCATCCCGACCTTGCTCTTTGCGTCCCGCACGTCTGGCTCTGGTACTGGAACCTGGACACTGCTCTTGCCGTGGAAGTGTGTCTCGCCGGTATGGAACTCTTTGATGTATTACCCGCTATCCACAGGCGCGAATGTGCGCTTTGGCGGGCTGGAACAAAAGAAGCAGCTGGCGTTCGAAGCTGGTCTGCCTTGGTTCCCAGGTGATCATCCGGGGACGAAGGCGGGACGGGAGTGGGAGGAGCGAGAGAGCGAGAAGAGGAAGGAGGAGTGGGCAAGGAGACCGAAAGGGAAGAGGATTGAGTGGAATAGCTTGGCTTTGGCAGAAGGTCGAAAAGGGGAGGTCGGGCACGGATGGGCTTGTGACTGGGATGCGCTTGTCGAGGGCGACGAAGCATCATCCGGTAGGTCTACTACACGACACTCCCGCGAAGATGATCCCTCTGCTAAGATGTCAGCAGACAACAAGCCCGAACAACCAGCAGCGTTCTACCAACTGCCCGCCTCCCTCGCCGAAGAAGCCATCAGCACACGCAACACCGACTCCGTCCCCACCCCCTTCTCCGCCCTCATCAACGTCCGCGTCACCCTCGTCACCCGCGGCGTCCCCACCACCTGCGCCCGCATCTACCGCCTCCCAACCACCGACCCGTCTCTCCGCCAAAAATGGCTCTCCCTCCTCCCCAACCCGAAAGCCAAACCCAACAACAGGAAAAAATCTTCGAATCTCCCCAGGCGGAAGCCCCCTCCGTCGGCACCCGGCCATGTCCACCAAGCTTACCTCGCTGCCACGTTGCTCGAGAGCGAGTCGGAAGCCGTGCAGGCGGGTGACAAGGACTATCCGCCTGTTCCTGGGAAAGAGGATTTGGTGGGATTCGTCACGGCGGGGAATTATAATCTTGGTGAGGGAAGGGCGACGGGGGTTGGATGTTTGGTTTTGGGGAGGGTTTTGGAGGTGAGAGCGGAGGAGAAGGGAGAGGAGAGGTTGTGTATTGTAAGGAATGCGGGGGAGACGGTGGGAAGACTGGCGAGGTGGGGGGTTGTGTGAGGGTTTGAAACGGGAGAACGGATGGGATAGGGATGGAGGAAGCTGTGGACATTATGTTATGGCTTATGAATCGCCAGTGTGGCGGCGAAGAAATAGCTACCGTGGCAAAAGGGAGGCAGCAGCATACTAGCAAAGCTTGCGAGCCACTCTGGAGCTGGCATGTTTTATTTGTGATCTATACTCTATCTTGGCTTTCCGCTAAGCTGGGCCTTGATTTAGGCCCAGTCACTAGCAAAAGCGTTTGCATGTTCCTCACTCCCTAGTACCCGTCCATCAGTCTTCCCGCCATACACGCCCCCGTCCAGAATCCACTGCTCGTTGTCATCGTTATCATCCTGCACCCTCCTCCACTGCGCCCTCTTCTCCCTCTCCTTCCCTTTCCCCTCTTCTCCCTCAACCTTCGCAACCGGCCGAATCAACCCACCCAACAACGGATTCTTACTAAACGCCCCACCACCACCACCACCACTCGTCCTCACCGGCGCCACCTCGACCACCTCCTCCCCCTCCTCCTCCACATCCGCATCACTAACCGGGCTCTCCGGCCTCTCTACCGCCGCCATCCTCCTCACGACCTTACCGCCCGCCAGATCGATCGACGCAACGACGCGCCTCTTCTCCCACTCGGGCCGCGCCGCCCACTCCTGCTCGCGCAGCACCTTCTGCTGGCGCTTCAGCTGCAGCGCGCGCTCCTGGGGGCTGGCCCACATGCTGGTGCCGTGGACGGGGGTGTCGAAGTCGGCGGCCTCGTCGACGATGCGGGTGCGGCGCGCGTTGTTGGCTTGGAAGGAGAGGAGCTTGTCGCGGTGCTGCTGCGCGGCTTGGAGTTTCCTCTTTTCTGCCTCGGAGTCGGAGGGGGAGGGGGAGAGGGAAGGGGCTGGAGAGGAGGAGGTGGTGGTGGTGGTAGCGAGGAAGGCGGCGCCGGTCATGTGGCGGGGTTTGCTGGAGGCTACTTCGGCGCGTTTTTGGGCCGCGTTGTTGGCTTCCATTTTCTCGCGGCCGCGCTCTTCGCGGAGGATGCGGACCATGGTTTGGATGTCCGAGGGGGAGAGGAGGGGCTGCTCGCAGTAGGTGCAGGGTCCGAGGCCTTCTTTGACGCAGATGATCTTGCCGCAATTGAGGCAGTTGGGGGCGGCTTCGAGGAGGGGGTGGCGGGTCGCCATGCAGTTGCAGCGGCGCTTGGCGTTTTCTTCGGGGGTGAGGGCGGAGAGGGAGGGGTTGGTCTGGATTTCGAGGGCGCGGATGGCCGAGTCGAGGTCGTTGAGCACGGAGGACTGGCCGTGCATGGAGGTTCCGCCGGAGATTTGGACTTTGGTTTTGGCTTTCGGGGCGGGGGAGGCGGTGCGAGAGGCGTTCCGGGAGGCGTTCTTGGAGGAGGGGAGTGAGTCGGATATGAGCGGCCCGGCAGCTGAGGGAGGTGGTCGGGACACGCGCGGGTTGGTGGATGCGGACGTGTTCTGAGGCGTTGGCTGCTGCCTGGCGTCGGGCTTCTCCTGGAGCTGCAGTGCGCTGTGGACGGCTTCCTTGGTGTTGTTGTCCTTGCGCGGCCTGGACTTGCTGGACATGTAATCTTCCTCTTCTCTTTTCAGGTAGGCACCTGCGACGTTGCCGGCATGCTCGACCTGGCGTGCAGGCAGCTGGTGGATGTTCTTCCCCTTCTTTTTCGGCTGGCCCCGCTTGGCCTTCGGGACGTCTGAGATGTCAGTTTGGCTCTGGTTTGCGGAGCTCTCTGACGGAGGTGGTCCCCGTCTGGAGTTGAAGTTGGCGATGAATTCTAGTGCCTGCGGCGAGTCGCCCAGGAGGTTCTTCAAATGCTCGGCAGCTGCATCGCGGGGCAGAGTGTCACTGTAGGTGATTATTTGCTTGAGCGACTCTGCGTCCAGAGGCAAGAGGCGTTCCAGCTGAGGCAAGGCCCAGGTGACAATCTCCGGGCCTGGCATTCTGAGCTTGCTGATGGCTTGACCCCGGGGGATGTGAGACTCTGCTGTTGACGAACTCAAGAATTTGGCACCAGGAGAACAGGTCAGGCCGCGCAGGTTGGGAACGGCGGATAGATGTGTTTCGCAGCTGCAGCTATGAGAGTCATGGAGGCGGCGAGCTGGGCGATGACGCGAAAGGGCGGCGTACGTACGGCGGGCTTGCCGAGCTTCTGCCGCCGCACGTCAGCTTTCTGTCTCCGCGCGCTCTGCATTCACAGCTGCTCAACGCACCGCCCGCCCCAGCATTCGACTCTCCTGCTGCTAACAGCCCCCGTAAAACACCATGGCTACCAATGTCGCGCTCGAGACCTCAATGGTAGGCTCTCTGACCCATACGTACTTTGCACAGTGCAGCTGACATGGCGCAAGGGCACCATCGTCGTCGAGCTATACAACGACCACGCGCCGCGCACCTGCAAGAACTTCGCTACCCTGGCCCAGCGCGGCTACTACAACAACGTCGTCTTCCACCGCATCATCCCCAACTTCATGGTCCAAACCGGCGACCCCACCGGCACCGGCCGCGGCGGTCAGTCCATCTACGGCGCCAAGTTCGACGACGAAATTTCCCCCTCCCTCAAGCACACCGGCGCCGGCATCCTGAGCATGGCCAACAGCGGCCCCAACACCAACGGGAGCCAGTTCTTCATCACCCTGGCTCCCACGCCGTGGCTCGACGGCAAGCACACCATCTTCGGCCGCGTCAAGAGCGGGTTGCGCGTCGTGCAGCGCATGGGGCTGGTCAAGACGGACAAGGAGGACAGGCCGGAGGAGGAGGTCACGATCCTAAGGGCCAGGATCCTGGAGAAGGATGAGGAGGTGTGAAGAGGAATGCCGACTACTTGCGAATGCCACTACCCCACTGGATCATGGTCGTGCGACGGATATGATAACGCGGGATCGACGAAAAGAAGCCCAATGCCGCATGCGGTGCATCCTGGATGCTCTCCTAGCTGAGAGTGGTTCCGTGCCTCGGTGCTACACACGGCTACTTCTCCCTTTCAAGGCCTCGTGACCGAGGGCCGCGGGCACAACGCGCTCGCGCTCAGTAAGCAAGTCTGAGACCCGATTTGACTAAGTATCGTGGCCTTACGGCCGCAGTCCGTTGCTCAGATGGAGTAGGTAGAGCGATTTCTCCACACAGCACGGCTGCCCGGCTAACCGCGGCCACCAGGTCTGAATGAGACTGCTTGCACATATCCTCAGAGTCTGATCGAGGGTGGTATGAACGGTGACCGTGGTAAATTGCACAGGCCTGCCTTTCCTTGATTCGCTGTCCATCTTTGGGAATAATGGAAGCGCTAAAGACCTGTAGTAGCCCCTGGTCGAGCTCGCAGATTCACTCCGAGCCTTCCAAGGCATTCTTCTGGAACACTGTTGAGGACGCCTCGTAGAGTAAAATTCATTCCATGTTCGAAGCTATGGCCTTTCGATGCCGTCTACGGCCTTCTATTCGACCTGCGCGCCATCCGTTGCGGGGATAAACTCTATCAAGGGAAATCCTCGACCGTTTCCATCGTTGTAGACCACTATTTCACACGTGCGTACCGCAAGCTCGAGTACCGGCCGAAAAGGCCTGTATGTCTGTTCTTACCTGGGATGTTATCGCATCATTACTGCGTCGAGTCTGTCGCATCGCGCTGGCCCTCGGCCTCTCAAACATAAACCCAGCGCTTTGTCCCCCAGGCTTTGCAACGAATGTGGTATTCTTTCCGTTCTGGAATGCCGTGCGATCTGGTCATGGCATCTATAGGCATTCACAGTGGATGCATCACTTAGCGCTGTGTCTGATGTCGACTGCCTATAGTCACTGTCGGCGCTTAGTGAGTGGCCTGGTTGGCTGGAGGAGGAGGCTGGGCGCGGCACCAATCTGACCAAACGTCGGACCAACCCTACTGCGACCAACTCGAAACAACCCTCCGTCCACACTCTTGATTTCTGCCTGCTTTTTCTTTTGCGCACTTACATCTGCAGTATACCCCAACGAGAAGGCGGTAGACGGTTACGCTCCTTGGTGCTTCCGCTGTAGACTTCATCCGCACTGGGCAACGAACGACCGAACCGCTCGGAGATGTTTCTTCCTAGGCTTCTAGCTCCGGGCTTTTCTCTTACTTGATCCCTAGGTCGATCTCCCGCGACGTTTCCAAAACCTAGTCGGTCTCATTGCTTGAGAGGGAGTCGTTTTCAAGTTCAGGTTTTGCAGAATGCCATCTGAAACTGTCTGGGCATCAGCTATCCTATACAGGCAGGTGCCATCCCGGTTGAACCGCCGGGTTTCGTCTTCAGATAGTCTGCAGTGCCGACAGCCCAACGGTATGTATTTCGAGCCCAGCAGCCAAGTGAACAAATTATCTTGGCCCCCTCAGCGCCCCAGACCTGCCAGTCGACCGCAGGATACGATTGTGCTGGTCACTCAGTATCGCTGCGCCCATTCCACCGCCCCGCTGATGCTTTTGTTTTAATCTACGCTTTATTTAATAATGTATTCTTCCAAGACGCAGGCGCCTTCCTCTCCCGCCGCCCCCCACCGCCCGTACATCTCACTGCGGGCTTTATCTCTGGGCTTTGGAGCCTTGGCCGCAATATTTCTATTTCTTTCACGCCCGCAAATCCTCTTCGGACGGCCAAGAAGCGAATTCGACCTCGTCTTTGAGCAGGTCGTTCCCTCGATTTCCAGAGAAGATTTGAAAGAAGCCACTAATGCCATTAACGCTGCTGTTGAGGAGTTGTTGGCCGAGCTGCGCGCTCACGTTGCCGAGTCGACAGAACACACCCCGGAGAAGAGTATAGAGGAACTACAGAAACGACAACTGTTCCCCAACCCCTTCGCCGGCGCCCTCGGCTTGGGCAAGGGAGGTGACGGTGGCAATGCAGGAGCAGGAGCAGGAGGAGATGCAGCAACAGATGGGGCGAATGCGGCTGGTGGTGGTGGAGGCGGCTTATCCGGACTCCTGGGACTCGGCGGAGGCACTGGAGGCAGTGCTGGCGGGCTTTCTACGCTAGCCAAACCTCTGGCTGATGCCATGGGTGCCATGGTTTCCGACGGTGTCTCTGGAAAAGGTCCGCTTGGTGCAATTCTGGGAGGTATTACAAAGACTCTCAACCCAGCCGCCAACGCTCTCGGCGCCGGTGTCGGCCAAGGTGCTATTAAGGGTCTTGGACTGCAGTCGATGATGAAAGTTACGACTACGGACAATCAGGCCCAGGACTCCGGAATCTCTGGCCTTGCCAAGAACCTCGGCGAGGGTGCTTCAGAGGCCATTTTCTCTAACATCGACGTCAGCAAGCTCGCTCCTTCGGGTGATACCCTGGCGCTGGCCGCCAACGCACTCGGTAGCGGCTTGGGTAACGGCACAGCGTCAGGCCTCGCGCTTTCGAAGAATGTGACTGGTCCCGATTCTAACGGAACCGGTGTCCCTGCTTTGACTGGAAACCTCGGATTCGGGTTGACAAGTGGGCTCTTCGCCAACCTCAATACTCAAGAACTTACAAACTCCGCCATGGGCGCAGGGTTGATGAAGCAGCTAGCACAAATTCCCGGACCGGCTGGAAAAGGACTTGGCGAGGGTGCTGCTGCTGGTCTCAAGCTTCCTGGGACGGACCCCAATACTACAGTCATCGCAACGGATTCTTCCGGTAGCAACTCCAGTATCGGCTCCATCAGCGAGGATTTCACGCGCTCTCTCGCGGCTTCGTTCCTTGGCAAGGTCGACTTTAAGCAGCTGGCCGGCAACAGCTTCAACCAGGAGCAGGTATTGGCAACGGTTGCTCAGGCCGCACCAGCTGTTGGCAAGGGTCTCGGAAAAGGTGCGGCAACGGGCTTGCAGAAGTCCATTGCAGCCCCAGCAGGACCAGCCCCTCCCGCGCCTCCGGCTGGCAAGCGTCAGGCTCCGGCGCCTCCTCCATCAATACCCAGCATTGCAGGGGACTTCTCCGAGAACCTCGCACAGAGTTTCGTTGGTAACGTCGATTTGTCTAAGGTTGCCGGTGCCGACCAGCAGCAACAGCTCCTCGATACCATCAGCAAGGCCGCACCGTTCGCTGGTTCTGGCCTGGGACAGGGAGCTGCCGAGGGTCTGGGTCTCACTGGAAACTCTGCAGATGCAGAGGGAGTCGTCAAGAGGCAGGCACCGGCTCCGGGAAACGCAAGTGTCGGTTCTGTGACTCAGGACTTCACTCGCTCACTGTCATCTTCGTTCTTGTCCAGTTCCAATTTCAGCTCTATCGCGGCGAAGGCAGCCAGTCAAGGCACGGCCATGATTGGCCCTGCCGTCCAAGGGCTTGCTGCAGGCTTTGGTACTGGAGCGGCTACAGGACTTGGTCTACAGAAGGATGAAGGACAAGAGCTCATTGACAGCAAGAACATTGGATCTGTCCTCAAAGGATTCAGCAAGTCTCTCACGACTAGCTTCCTCGCCAACGGAACCCTTGAGAACATCCAGAAGAAGGCCGCAGACGCCGGCGCCGGCGCCATCCAGATTCTCCCCGCCGCCCAGGGTCTTGCCAAGGGCTTTGGTAACGGCGCTGCCTCCGCACTCGGCTTCCAGCAAGCCGCTGTGCTCGACCCCAAGGCGTCGGACATCCCGACTATCGCTCAAGGATTCTCCGGTTCTCTCACTGAGAGCTTCTTGGCCAACGGAACCATCTCCAAACTCACCTCCATGGCGTCCAACCAAGGCCCTTCGATGCTCGGCCCCATTGCCGAAGGCCTCGGTAAGGGCTTTGGCGACGGCGCCGCAGAGGCGCTTGGTCTTCAGGCTGCGGCTGCGGCTCCTCCTGCTGATGCGTCAGATATTCCAACCGTTGCGCAAGGGTTCAGCAGGGCGTTGACGACGAGCTTCCTAGCCAATGGCACGCTCGACGCTATCCAGAAAAAGGCAGCGTCGTCTATGGGCGGATTGACCCAAAGCGTGGATATATCTAAAGCCGCAGAGGGCCTCGGAATCGGTCTGATTGACGGTGGCAGCCAGGTCATCTTTGCTCAGACTGGGCTCAATAACCTCAGCTTGACCCAGGACTCCCAGACGTTCAACGACTCAGTCGGCGGAGCGGCAACGGGGTTTGGCCGTGGTTTGTCGAGCGAGGCGGTCAAGGCTGTCTTCGCGGCTCTGGGAAACAAGAACGTCACTGACAAGATTACGGGCACTCTTGATGGCGGCAGCGCTCCGCTCGTTAACACTCCCTCTCCGGCAACCCCAGCCAGGCGCTCTATCGAGGCTCCCGCACATTTCAAGCGCCAGCAGCAGTTGGACACGACGGACGCGATTAACGCTTTCGTCTCCAATCTGAACTTCACCACGGTCAATGGTCTTGTGCAGAAGGGCGCCGACGCCCTAGGCTGCACCGGCGTGGGAGGTCTGATCCAAGTCGGGCAAGGTCTGCAACAGAACTCTAAGGGACAGCCGCCCAACCTGTCCAACATCAACCTGCCCGTCAACCAGACCCTGAACATCACGTCCAACGGCTTCCTATTCCAGTTCAACATCGCCAAAACCGAGCTCCTCGTCAACGGCATCACCGTC
This sequence comes from Neofusicoccum sp. Z2, assembly GCA_037356115.1. Classification (NCBI taxonomy): domain Eukaryota; kingdom Fungi; phylum Ascomycota; class Dothideomycetes; order Botryosphaeriales; family Botryosphaeriaceae; genus Neofusicoccum; species Neofusicoccum sp. Z2. The sequence continues at coordinate 522,077 of JBAWJY010000003.1, forward strand.
CAAAAACTAACCATCCTAATCGTCGCACACAGTAAGTCCGCCTGCCCGCACAACCAGACCGCAAAAAAACAGAGCAGCTAACCACCCAACACCAAAAACAGTCCTCGCCGTCGCCACAGCCTTCTACTTCCTCCTCCCCACCGCCCTCATCCTCGACTCCGCCCGGGACATCTCCGTCCTCCTCAACCGCCCCTCCTCCGCCCTCCCCCTCGCCCCAAAAACCACCCTCACCCTCCACCTCCTCGTCCCCCTCTTCGCCGCCGCAGGCGCCGGCCTCGGCGCCGCCGCCACCGGCTCCTCCCGCCACTTCCGCACCCCCCACCAAATCACCGGCTGGCTCACTCTTCTCTTCAGCCTCCTCGGCTCCGTCCTCCACGTCGCAGTCGCGAAGATGGGGGGGAACAACAACAAGAAGAAGAAGAAGGTAAGGTGGGCGAGAGACGCGGTTGCGCAGCTGGTGCTGGTGATGGGGCAGCTGGAGATTCTGTTGGGGTTCGGGGATCTGAATGAGATTACGTTTTGCGCGACGCAGGCGATTCCGGTACCGGTGGCTTTTGCGGGGGGTGGGGGGTTGGCTGGGGTGGGTTTTGTGGCGGTGGGGGCGGTGGGGATGAGGGTTGTGGTGGGGAGGTGGGTGGGGAGGAGGGAGAGGGAGAGGGACGGGGCGGGGGAGATGAAGGAGGGGGAGGGGGATGCGGCGGGGGTGGAGCAGAATTTGTCGTCGAGGTTTAGTAATTGAGATGGTGGTGGGGAATGGTTGCATGTTCTTATGACTGATATGACGGCTTTTTTTTCTTCTGTTATGTTCATCTATCTTACACATACCTTCTTTTTACGAGATAGTAACAGGCCGGTCTGATACGGCACCAAGGTGTGTTACTGGCCCGCGACAAGAGGGACTGAACTCGGGGAAAGGATTTGATTTTTTTTATACGGTCTTTCTAGACATTTCTGGCGCAGATGACTAAGAACTGGAGTCAGTGAGCATCTCTATACGCTCTGCTTCCCCAAAGTTAAGCGGACTCATTTCATGCAGCCGGACCTGCGAGCCCTGAGAGTCGGTTTTAACGGTGAAGCAAGTCGTGTAGCTGTTGCTATACTGGAAAGAGAATCTCTCTTCTCGCGGAACCATGGAGGAATAGTTGCGAAAAGACTTGGAGTATAATCTGAGTGAAACGGGCTGAGAGATCTCCTCAATCATTGGCTGACAAATACTCGGTAGCTTTTTTGAGCCTCAACTGACGGCCCGAAACTCTGCGATCTCACCGAACCCCTGCACGCCGCAGCCACCCGGAGAAAGAGTCGTGACCGGAAGCTTTAAAGTATCATATTACTTTACCGTATGTCATCTTAGACCACCGATTACCTATATGACCCCATTTGCTCCGACTTCAGCCCATATTACTGTCTCAGAATTGACGCCACGTCGCCCAGATGCCTTTCTTTCAAAGCCTCGCAGATTACATTCTCCTATGTCTACTGGGTAAAAGTACGGAAGTAAAATCTTTGCTAAATATATGCTAAATTTTGATGCTCTCGTTTAGTAATCTGAACTCAAGGTGGTTGGAGACTTCCACAAAGAATACCATGCATTTCCTCGCGGGGCCTTCAACCACCAGAGAATGGATACGAGTTTCCAGGCGTCTGAATCGCATCTCGCACCAGGAGTCCAAGCTTATGTGGCTCTTTCAAAAGAAAAACGAATCATACGAGTAAGCGTGTCGCCGATCTTCACCGCATCCGTCGGGGTCGTCACCGCCTCCTGGTGCCTGTGCCTTCCTACTCTCCGACCTACGAGCACTGCAGCCTTCTGTAAATCATTCGAATCCACTGCTCGCATGCCCGGGACGCTGTGACTAGCTACGTACTATCCTCTGTCTCCCTCCCGTCCCGCAGCGGGGAGAACCTTGCAGGCGTCACGAACCGATCGGTCCGACTCCCCCAACTCGACCCTCAGCCCCCAATCCCGCAATCCAGATCCACGGAAGAGTTCACGTAGATCGATTGGCCTCCCATGCATCTGGAGATGGCGGACCCGTCGCCGTGTAAATCTTGCGTCGACGTATTTACGCGGCGCCAGGATAAGGACTCCCCCTGGGCATTGCTCTGTGCGCTCGATCCTGGCTTGATATATTCGCGCCGCCGTAGCTGTCTTGAGAAGTCGGCTCTGGCGGGATGTGCCTTATGCCGCGTCTTGCTTGACGTCGCCGTGAAGGGTGAAAATAGAAGGTCGAACTTAAAGGGCCTGGAGGAAGATAAAGCTAAAGAAGCCGCCGCCGTGGACGCAGAACTGCATTTCGAGTTCCGTTTCGAGACGGAGGCTCATTTCGAGAACCCTAATACCGCATATCAAAAGATTGAGGAACTATTGGTTCCTGTTCTGAGAGTCTCCAGACTCGGAACGGTTTTCTCCGGAACTTTAAGGTTCGATATCGCAACAGAGCATCGTACGTGCGAGAAGAGTGCAAGTAAAATTAGTATCGCGGGTTGACATGAACGACAGGCGATGTTTTGTCAAGACCACAACCTTTTTCCAGACACTCTCCGGAGAAGATTTTCTCCCTCCCAGAGTGCAGCCCGGACTCCAACAGAGGGACCTCAGAGGAACTTTCTGTAGTCAAAGGCTGGGTTGATTGGTGCGACAACGGCCACAGGTCCTGTGTCCGCAAGAGACGAAATCTTCCTTCAAGAGTCCTGGACGTATCGCCTGACGCCGAGACAATACGATTGGTCAACTCTGAGGCTTGCGAGCCAGAGCCCTATGCCACGCTTAGCTACTGCTGGGGAAAGTCGCAGCCCGTCGTTACGACCGAAGAGTCTTTATCGGCGCACATGGAAGGCATCGAGTTCCCCAGCTTGCCCCAAACACTGCAGGATGCGGTCAGGACGACCCGAGCTCTCGGGTTGAAATACCTCTGGGTCGACTCTCTGTGCATCATCCAGGATTCCGTTGAAGACAAGGAGCGTGAAATGGCGCGGATGCAGCAAGTGTTCCAGAATTCCTACGTCACGATTGTTGCTGCACGATCGCGCAGCTGCCATGAAGGCTTCTTCCACGCGGAAGGGTCTCAAGAACCGTTGATCAGACTGCCGGTGCTCTGCGAGAGCGGCGAGATAGGCAACATGCTGCTCCTCCCCAAAAAGCAAGGCATCGAGCAACCATCCCGCGAACCCCTCCACGAACGCGGCTGGACGCTGCAGGAAATCGTCCTCTCCCCCCGCCTCCTCATCTACGGCCGCGAGCTCGTAGTGTGGAAATGCACCGCCGGGGAAAAAGTCCGCGACTCCTCCACAGGGCGCCACAACCCCCTCGACTGGAACGGCTACTGCGCCGCCGCGGGCCTAACCACCATCCGCCTCTCACCCAAAGGCCGCATCCACCAGCCGCGCCTGAGCACGCACTCTCCCCACTCGATGTTCACGCAATCAGAGCGTCTCCCCAAGCTCTTCCGCACCTGGAAGTTCGTCGTCCACGACTACACGACCCGCCACCTCACGCACCCCATGGACAAGCTCCCCGCCCTCTCCGGCATCGTCACCTACTTCCGCGACGCTATGGACGACACCTACCTCGCGGGGCTCTGGGGCAAGCACCTCCTGCACGAGCTCTCCTGGGTCCCGACCGGCCTCTTCGCCGCCCGGCCCCCCGCCTACCGCGCCCCCTCCTGGTCCTGGATGTCGCTCGACGCCCCCATCGCCTTCCAGGCCGACGGCTGCTCCTGGTACGAGCCGTGCGCCGAGGTCGTGGCATGCGAGGTCACGCCCGCGCTGCCCGCGGCGCCGTTCTCGCGCGTGGTGGCTGGCTTTTTGCAGCTGAATGGCTTCTTGCGCCCGAATGTGCCGACGCTGCTTAGTCCGCGCACGCCGTTTGCGGTGGCTGGGGAGGAGACGGCCGGGGCCGCTGGGAGCTATGGGACTATCTTTTTGGATGTGCCCCCCGCGGAGGACTTTTTGCATGAGCAGACGACGGATGGGGCGGCGGGGTCGAGGAGGGCTTCGCAGGGCGTGCATTGGTGCTTCATGCTTGCGAGGTGCTTCACGCGGACGCCGGCGGATGACGATGAGGTTGAGGACATAGAGACTATTTGGGGTCTTGCGCTGGCTCTGAATGGAGATGAGTTCGAGCGGGTGGGGTATTTCATCGGTAATCAGCAGTGCCGCTCGTGGTTTGAAAGTGGTGGCCGGCGCGATGTCACGATAGTATAGTAAATACCGTGAAAATAAAATGCAGTCAGTGCATGAGAGAACTTGTAAGCATGCTGAATGATTTATTCATGGCCTTTTCGGCACTGTTCATCTCTTCGTCAAGCGTCGCAGCCGTCATCGTTGATCCGTCTAGCATACACTCCGATGCACACCATGGTGCATTGGCCGCTTCGCCTTATGCTTCTCCTTTGCACCAACACCACGGCTGCCGTGAGTCTTTTCGACGCTGCTGAATGGCTGCCATGCTGAAAGATCGAGCTCGTCACTCTGCATGACGGTCTCGGTCACGGCGCAGATGTCCGTGATCAACCGGTCAAGGAGGTCCAAGCTCATGGACTCGCGTACGACAACACGCAGAATCTCCGTCTTCTCTTCATTGGGTGGAAGTGGGTAGTCTGTTTATAGGTTGTACGTCAGCGTGTGCCCTCCTTTCCTCCAGTCCATCTGATAGGGCGAGGAGTCAACATACTCGGAATGATGTACTGCTTCGCTCTCAACAAGTTGCTGATCGAGACCTGCTTGACATGCGGGTACTTTTCCTTGAACTGCTTGCTCAAGGTGAAGGCAACGACGGGCAATCCAGCGTTGTACGCTGCGCTGTTCTCACCCTCTTCAAACGGCTTCTGTCCCTCAACATACTTGTGGTCACCTTTCTTCCGATGGATGTCGCTGACGCACTCATACCAGCCGGTAGCTTCGAGCGCACGACTCAGCAAGCGAGCATTGGCCAGAGCATTCTCCATGATGGCACGATAGCCGGTAAAACCCAGATGGATAAGGTTGTAATACTGAGCAATAATCTGAGCGCCGGGGCGTGAGAAGTTCAGGGTGTAGGATTCTTCGGTGCCGCCGAGGTAGTGAAGTTCGAAGACCAGATGCTTGGGGAGGTAGGACTCATCGCGCCAGATGATCCAGCCGACACCAGCATACACCAGACCAAACTTGTGGCCGGAGACGTTGATGGATTTCACTCGCGGTAGTTGGAAGTTCCTAAAGACAGTTAGGCGTGGCTTATTGCTGACTGGAGGATCGGGATGCTTACCACTTCGGCCCGCCGGCCTGTGCGTGGGTGAATGGCGCAATGAAAGCTCCCGACGCACCATCGACGTGAATAGGGATATCGACACCAGTCTTGGCCTCGTACTCATCCAAGATGTTGGAGATCTCCTCGACTGGCTCGTAGTGGCCAGTGTAGGTGGAGCCGAGGATCACGAAGACGCCTATGGTGTTCTCATCGATGTTCTCACGGACCAGATCAGGGTCCAAACGGTAGTGACTCTTCTCACTGACGGGCAGAATGCGGGCCTCGACCTCGAAGTACCGTGCAAACTTCTCGAGGGCTACCTGGGCATTGGCGCCCATGATGATGTTTGGCTTGTCGGTAGGCTTGCCCTCGGCCATGCGCTTTTCTTGCCAGCGTCTCTTCATGGCAAGGCCGCCGAGATGAATTGCTTCACTGGAGCCGGTGGTTGCGGTTCCGATGGCCTTTTCGCCTTTCTGGACGCCCCACAGATGGGCGAGAATCGACACGCAGCGTGCATGCCTGTATACCAGTTAACGCAGGCCTTCTCACAGCTTGTAATCAATGAGCGGCGCTCTTACATGTCCATCATGGCCGGGTATTCGTCCGCGTCAGACATGTTCTTGGACAGGTTCTCGACCATGAGCTTTTCGGCCTGCTCCTCCATGTATGTTCCAACAAAAGAGGCCAGGTTCAGGTTCGGACGGCCGTCAAGATCGAGCCTGGTCGTATCAGTATGAGGACCACGTCGGGTTGCTCCGGAAGCTTACTCATCCTTCAGCATCTGGTGCACAGCATCGGCCGGGGCTCCATCGTGCGGAATTCTGAACTTGGAGATCTCGGTAGACGAAGCATAGCGGCTCGAATAGGGCGTGTTGTGGGACAATGCACTAGCGGAGTGAAAGCCCTTGTGGTGCGGGGGGTGGTCGTGGAACCGCTGGATCAGCTCGTCGGGGTCAACGTGGCTCGCGAGTCCTGCCATGGCGTGCGATGGGTGCAATTGAGTCAATTGGTGAGGAAGAGGGTGCAAAAGCAAGATGGAGTGGCGGGGAAAGCATGGAGCGCGGAGGAGACTAGATATAGGACACGGGCAAGCTGGAGAAGCAGAAAGCGCGCAGCAGGTTGTGCGCCGGCGGGCGCTGACGTAGATCGAGCAAGCAAACGGCCATTCAGGCGGCGCGGAAAAACGGCTGAGACAAAGCTTGGTAAAGCTTGTTTCTCCCGGCTGGCACTGCCGGTTTTGGCGTCATTGCGCAGGGGCGGCGGCCAGGGTCGCGCGCGCGGCCGAAGTCCGGCAGAGCCGCGCAATCCAATCGCCGCGTCCACGTCGTATTCCGCGTGCAGCGCGCGGCCAGCGACTCGCCGCCGCCGCTGCCTCAGCCCAGCCGCACCCTCACACCGCGCGCAAACCATGTCTCGGACGCCGTGGATTCCGCCCACTCCCGCCGCCCGCCCAGGCAGCAGCTTTCCGCGCAGCACCGCGCGCGCAGCACCGTGAGTGCAGCACCGCGCAGAAGCGGTGCGCCCGCGCGATCTGCGCTGGCGGGGCCTCGCGTCACTTCATTTCGGCTTGGCGCCAGAGCAGTCGTCAGCTTCGTGGACGTCTGCGTCGTAAGCGACAATCACGGCGCGCGTTCTCGCCCAGCGCTGCCTTAAATGCGCCGTGTCCCGCGCTGAAGTCAATTTCTTGAAGTCTGATTCCCTTGTTGCTTTCAGCGTTCGAGCTGCCCCGCGCAGCGTTTCGGATTGTCTCCGCAAACTCCGAGGCGCCGGAGTAAGCTCAGCTTGTCTTGCCGTCATCGACCCTGCTCTCGCCATCATATACCCCTCCCCTCCGGCCCCCTTCGCCCTGCCTTCGTTTCTGGCTCTTTTCATCCCGAATAGCCATGAAGTTCGCAGCCCTCATCCCGCTGGCCGCGCTCGGCTCCGCGCTCGTCATCCCCGACGAGTCGATGCTCAATGAGCTTGCCGCCCAGACAGAGTCGCGCAACAAGCTCGCCGTTCCGGAGCATCCGCTCACCGACCTCAAGGACGCCGTGAACGATGCCATTGACGAGGCCAGAGACGATTTCGAATCCGTCGAGTTCGGCCTGAGAGACTCTGTCCTCGACGCGAAGAATGCGTTAGACGATGCCTTCGCCAGGATATCGGATGCTGAGGATGCCGTCTTCGACAAGATCCAAGATGCTGGCTTTGACGTAGACAATTGGCTGCGTGGAAGCTTCCCTCGTGGCTCCAAGCACGTTGGCCCATATGACCATGACGGTCCGCCATGCCCCCACGGCGGGCGTCCACCAAGGCCTCACCACGGCGAACACCCGCCGCCTCCGCCTGCCCATATGGGAGAACGTCCTCCGCCGCCACCCCCTAGCGGTGAACACCCTCCTCCTCCTCCTCATGGAGATCATCCGTTCTCGCCGCCCCCATTCGACGATGAGCGGCCATTCCCTCCTCCTCACCACAAGGGAGATCACCCTCCTCCTCCATTCAGCCACCACCGCGACGGTGAACACCCACCCCCGCCTCCTCACGGCCCTCATGACGAGCCCCCTCACAAGGGTCATGAGAAGCCTCCTCACAAGGGCAAGCCGCATCACCCGCCGCACCATGGCAAGCCGAACATGACCGTTTACGAGCTGATCGCCAATTCGAAGTACACCACCAAGCTTGCGAAGTTGATCAACGATGATCCGGAGCTGGTGAAGGTGCTGAACGGTACCGCGGCCAACTACACTGTCTTCGCCCCGACGGACAAGGCATTCGAGAAGATCCCCAAGCATGGCAAGGAGCCCAGCGAGGAGTTCATCAAGAAGCTTCTGCTCTACCATGTCTCGCCTGACTTCTACCCGGCCGGTCGTGTTCTCCACACCCATACCATCCCCACTCTGTATAAGGAGCCCGCTTTGGGCGAGGACTTTGCCCAGCGCCTGAGTGTAAACGTGGGTCTGAGGGGGTTGACGCTGAACTTCTACAGCCGCATCATCGCTATCAACATCGTAAGTCACTCAACGCTCATGCTTGAAGCGGGTGTACTAACCAGGTACTCAGTTCGGCACCAACGGCGTGATCCACGGCATTGACACCATTCTCATCCCGCCGCCTAAGGCTGTTGAAATCATTAGCCTGCTTCCGGGAGAGTTCTCTACCCTCACCCTTGGGTTGGAGAAGACTGGTCTGTTGGATGCTCTCAACACCACCGACCATGAGGGCGGTACCTTCTTTGCGCCGTCCAACTGGGCTTTCAAGAAGCTTGGTCCTCGCGTCAACGCCTTCCTGTTCAGTTCTTATGGCGAGAAGTACCTCAAGGCTCTGTTGAAGTACCACGTTGTCCCCGACCAGACGTTGTACTCTGATGCTTTCTACCGTCCAGGCAAGGACGACGATGAGCATGATAGTGGCTACTTCCACATCGACTTGCCGACCCTGCTCGATGACAGGGCTTTGAGCGTCGACATTGCCACTCACGGTCCTTTCACCGAGATCAAGATCAACGGGTTCTCGCGTGTTGCCATCCAGAACGGCATCGCCAAGGACGGTGTCATCCACGTCGTTAGCAACGTCTTGATCCCGCCGAAGACTATTGATGACTCCAAGCCCGAAAACCTTTGGAGGGGAGAGCCGATGACTGTTGAGGAATTCAAGGAGAGGTTCGACCCGTACGTTGAACCTGAGGACGCGGATTATGAAGAGATCGAGCTTGGCTGGGGTGAACTCTGAGTTTCCCCTTACCATCTAGACTCGACGAAAGTCGTGGCCGGAAAGATTGGAAATTCATTTCTCTGTTTGAAAGAAGTCTCCACCGGAGCATTTTGGGGTTATTCCCGGCCCAGTCATTTTTCCACATATACCAGTATTTTTGACTTCTTTCCCTTTCAAACTACGTTCACTCCCGGATTTCTTTGGCGTTCAGCGGGGATCGGCGATGCTCTGTTGCAAAATGAGGGGCTTATCATAGCAATGCGACATTCTCATCTCCGATACGCTCCCACTCTTGCTTGCTCAATATTGGTGTGTCATCTGGCAGATTGTCCTTGACGTCGTGCTGTTGACGGTGCGTTTCTCACATGAAGATATGGCTCTGCATGCCTGGCTCGCTGTGGCCTCATGCGTGCAGCTGGCCTGTGACTTCTGCACATTGCTTTTTCTTTGCTTCCTACGGGTCGGAGAAGCGGCCATGTCTCCCCCGGGCCTAACGACTGCACGGCCGCCTGGTTCGTTGAGATGCAGGCAGGTGTCAGCTGCGGGACATAGCTCAACGCATGTGCTCGTCTCACGGATATGCTTCTAGTTCCCTTTGACACACGCATCCACGATGATGTTGAGTTTAACCGCAATTCGCACGTGCAGAGATCGAGCAGCTTTTCCGGTGCCCGCCTGCGCCCTCTCCGGAAGCGAGGGGGAGATCCGATGACAACGAATCGACTGGGCAGGATGGGCAGGATTCTCCTCGTGCGACGGAACCCCCTTCTGACACTTGCCTCTTTCAGATGAGGAATCAGCGTATCGCGATCTGGGACGTACCTTTCGTGCTTGACAATGCCACACGCAACCGCCGCACTCGTGCCCCACCTCCTTGCTTTTCCGGAGGAGGGGCAGCTGTGGCTGAGCAGCGGGGCTAGCAAGTAAGAGCAACCGGGATGGGGGTGTTTTGATGTCATTCAGGCGCACCTGGAATCGGGCGAGAATGCCAAGTTGCGCATTCCGGCATGGACAATCGACGATGGGCCTATGGGAAAGTGCGCATCGAGATCTGACCGAGTGACGTCATCGATGCGTATCCTTGCAGCACCGTTCCACACGTGAAGATCGGGGAACAACACCAGGAATCCAGATCGCGATGCGTGAGACAAGGCTGCTGTTTTGTGGAGCAGCTGATCGCTGCAGTGGCGGGGCGCAGCGACAAAGGAGAGGCGCGGGCCTCGCGACGTGTGAGTGACGCAATGGTGAGAAGCCACACAAGCTAGCGGACGACTGCCCGAATAGGAAAGCCTCGCGCCCTTTGGTTCCAGCCGCAATCAGCTTCCGAGCATGACGCACCTTCAGAGAAGCTGCGGACCGAGGCTGGTTGCTCGAATACATAAAGCCTTCTTCGTCGGCCTCTGAATCACTTACTTCTTCAGCATCAACAACTGCAATCTCCTCAACCAGCATACCAACACTTTCCAAACCACCTCCTCCAACCTCTTTCAACCACACCATCAATCAACATGTCTGACGCAGGGTACGCCGACAGCCCGCTCTTTACGCTGCCTCCACAGCGCTTCCGCTGACACGGTATCCTACCACAGCCGCAAGTCCGTTTTCGACCAGGCTACCGAGAAGGTCACCCCCGACTCGCAGAAGTCGACCCTCGACCAGGCCAAGGAGACCGTCACCGGCGCCTACGACCGGTAAGTTACCCACCAAGCGCCATCACTCCCAAATCCCTTCTCCCTCGCCCCTCCTGCCTACGTCCACGCTCATGTCCACATGGGTTTCGTCGTGTATCATCACCACCCGTGCTCCGCCGCAATTGGAGTTCCTGCGCTCACATCACGTTTTTTCCACCCTTCAGTGCCGCCGGTGCCGTCCAGCCCGAGGACCAGAAGTCGTACACGCAGAAGGCTGCCGACGGTGTCCGTGGTGGCTCGGATGATGCTTCCAACGCGTCGAAGTCGTACATGCAGAGCGCCCAGGAGACGATCGGCAACGCTGCCCAGTCGGCTGCTGACATGATCAACGGCAAGAAGTAAATTCGGAAATGATGGAGTAAAGGGAAGCGAGTGCATTTATACCCTATGAGATAATGAGAATGCCATGATGGTATGATCTGAAATCATCTTCTGATGGATTTTGTTCGAGTGAATGTGTGTGACCTTTGATGTTGATATCGGCCAGTTGTCTCCCATTCCTGCCATGATAATACTTCTCCAGTATGGCGGCTAGAAGATTAAGTCCAGTTGGTGAACAAAAGTAATGGTTTAATCGGTAGAGCTCGAGAAGCTCGTACAAAGTCGATGTTAAACATATTGAGCAGGAATGCGGATGAGATATGCCAAACACTTGAGTCTAGAGAAAGAGCCCCAGATATCATAACCATTTCCAAGTATCCTATCGGCGCTGAATGCAACATGAATAGAGAACTCAATGTTTGCTGCTTTCTGTAAGCTGATGGAGAGCTCAAGCTCTGTAAAATGCTGTTAGCCATGACCAGACCGATTTGAGTACGGAGATCGGAACACCGATCCCTATCGGAAGTCCACGTAGACTCGAGGAGACAGGGAGACTGAACAAATCATCAAGATCAGAAGCAAGGGAAGCATACGCGTAGGTCGGCCGGGCAAGTACAGAAGCCGAAATCGGCATCTGATGGCCCGAGCCGGCTCACGCTTCCAAGCGACCCTGCGGCGTGCATGGTGGGGCACCGTGGCAAGCACGACACCATGGCTTCCGCCCTTCCACCCATAGACCAGTATTCCCAATTGATACCCATAAACGGGCAACCACTTGGTTCAGAGTCGTGACGAATAGATAAGAGGACCATCGCACCGTCAAAATGGTGGCAGCACAGCAAGTCAAGGTCCCGCCGAGCGGCATTTGGTAAGCTCACGCGAACGGATTCCCCGCGTCTTCCCCGCGCTCAGCTCCCTCTCCGTCCAACTCACCTTCCCTCGACGCTGACCCCTCTCTCCCCAGGGCACCAGCCATCACCCTCTTCGACAATGACGCGCTCACGCTCGACGCGCAAGCCAAATACTACGCCTACCTCTCCCGCACCGGCCTAGCAGGCCTCGTCATCATGGGCACCAACGGCGAGACCTTCCTCCTCACAGCCCAAGAGCGCGCCACGCTCATCGCCACCGCCCGCCGCGCCGTCGGGCCCACCTTCCCCATCATGGCCGGCTGCGGCGCCCACAGCACCGCCCAAGTCATCTCGCACATCGCCGACGCCGCCGCCGCCGGCGCCAACTACGCCCTCGTCCTCCCGCCCGCCTACTTCGGCAAGGCCACCACGCCCGCCGTCGTCGAGCGCTTCTTCGACACCGTCGCCCCCCAGAGTCCCCTCCCCATCGTCATCTACAACTTCCCCGGCGTGTGCAACGGCGTCGACCTCGACTCGGACCTCATCACCCGCCTGGCGCTGCGGCACGACAACATCGTCGGCGTCAAGCTGACGTGCGGCTCCGTGGCGAAGATTGTGCGGCTGTCGGCGGCGCTGCCGCCGGAGCGGTTTGCGACGTTTGGGGGGCAGAGCGACTTTTTGCTCGGGGCGATGGCGTCGGGGGCTGCGGGGTGCATTGCGGCGTTTGCGAATATTGCGCCGAGGACGGTGGTGAGGATTTATGATTTGTATAGGGAGGGGAAGGCGGACGAGGCGCTGAAGCTGCATCAGAAGGCGGCGTTGGCGGAGCAGCCTTGCAAGCTGGGCATTGCGGCGACTAAGTTTGCGGCGGCGCAGTTTACGGGCAAGAGGGCGGGGATTGAGGGCGTGGAGAAGCTGTGTAAGCCCAGGGAGCCTTACGTGGAGCCGGCTGAGGGCGTCAAGGCCATGGCTCTGGAGACAATGGCGGAGATCCAGAAGATTGAGGGTGAGCTGGGCGGGGAGCTATAGAGGGGTGTGGTACGTATGGCCCTTTTGGCTTGGTCATTACGAGGACACATAGAGCGAGAAGAATAGGACGTTCGCCAATAGAGAGATAGCTTGGGAGCACGACACACGCGGGCGTTGCTCTCCACCGTTTCGACTGGATGGATACCGTGATCAGTGCGATATCGGTGGGCCGGTCCATGTTGGATCAACGATGACTCAATCCCTTTCCACCTCGCCGTGGTGGACAGCGGCTCATGCAGCGCTTGAAAAGGGCAGGATGCGTGACAGATTCCCACCGGACGGGAACACGGCCAGCGACAGCGGACAGAAATGGCGGCAGAAGCGTCTACGGCATGGCGTGAGATGCAAGCCGCGTGTGGATCCTGAGGTTTCCGCGATCACGGCAGGCAGCGCGGCACAGCATCGGCAGCCCGCGCAATGGTACGAAAAAATTTATGGAGGCGGCCAGCCACGCGCGGAGAGCAACATAAAAGAATGGGCTCCCTCGCGGCCCAGAGTCCGGGTTACGTGCGCTGCCATTGCCTGTTCCTGACCATTTTTCGCCCCGAACCCCCGAGCCAAAGCCGCCGGTAGCCGCAGATTCTTACGTCATGGGTTCCCTGCCGATGCCCGAGAGCCGCTTCGCTCACCTCGACGACGTGCCGATGGACGAGGCCTTCATGATCATGCGCGACTTTGCTCTGGACGAGACGCCGGGCAAGATTAGCTTGGGCGCCGGCGTCTACCGTGACGATGACGCGAAGCCGTGGGTTCTGCCCAGCGTGAAGAAGGTACGTGTTATGCCATTGATCTTTCCTCTTTCCTGGAACGGCTCTTGTGATGTTGGTCGCTGGACTTCATTCGTTCTCGCATTCCCCGGAGGATGCCTCGCCGTCCTCCGCCAATTCCTTCCTCTCTTATCCCCGTGCTGTCTCCGCTGTACCTCTTCTTCCCTTCACTTGCCGTCCGCGGCAAGTGCATAACCCGCACTTTTCCTGAGGAAGCCGCGTTCCTATGGATATTGACCAGTCTCTCAGGCCGAGGAGCGTCTCGTCTCCGATCCCACCACCGACCACGAGTACCTCCCAATGACCGGCTTCGCGCCCTTCGTCGCCCACGCCCAGAACCTGATCTTCGGCTCCCTCACCCCAGCCCTCGCCCCGCGCATTGCCTCCACCCAAACCATCTCCGGCACAGGCGCCTGCCACCTGGGCGCCCGCTTCCTGGCTGACTCCCTCCGCCCCGCACGCGTCTGGATCAGCGACCCCACCTGGGCCAACCACCACCTGATCTGGACCGTCTCGGCCGGCGAGGGGGTCAAGCAATGCCTCTACCCCTACTACAACCCCACCACCCGTGCCCTCGACCTCGCCGGCATGCTGTCCACCCTCGAGCGCGACGCCCACCCCGGCGACATCATCCTCCTCCACGCCTGCGCCCACAACCCCACCGGCCTCGACCCCACCCCCGCCCAATGGTCCGCCATCGCCGACCTCTGCGAGCGCAAACGCCTCTTCCCCTTCTTCGACTCCGCCTACCAGGGCTTCGCCTCGGGCGACCTGGACGCCGACGCCGCCTCCATCCGCCTCTTCGCCGAGCGCGGCATGGAGCTCGCCGTCGCGCAATCCTTCTCCAAGAACTTCGGCCTCTACGGCCAGCGCGCCGGCGCCTTCCACCTGCTGCTCAACAGCCCGAGCGCACAGCCCCGCGCGCTCTCGCAGATCGTGCGCCTCGTGCGCGGCGAGTTCAGCACCGCCCCCGCCCACGGCGTCCGCGTCGTCGCCACCATCCTGGCCGACAAGGAACTAACGGAGCAATGGCTGCTCGAGCTGCGGACGATGAGCGAGCGTATCAAGGATATGCGGCGCGCGCTGTACCGGGAGCTGAAGAGGCGCAGGACCCCGGGGTCGTGGGAGCATATCGTCAATCAGATCGGCATGTTTTCGTATACGGGGTTGAGTGGGGAGCAGGTGCGGAGGTTGCGGGATGAGCATCATATGTATCTCATGTCTTCGGGCCGGGCGTCCATTGCGGGGCTGAACTCGAAGAACGTCGTTGCTGCTGCGGCGGCGATTGATGCGGTTGTGAGGGCGGAAGAAGAGAAGGGGAAGGAGGTGTAGGCGTAGCTTGGCTGAACGGGCGGCTATGTTGCTGAGGTGAGGTGTCCCTCATGAGGGACCTTCTTGTTCATTTGTTCTGTCCTTTTGTTTTTTTTTGCGTCACGCCAGCTGCATTGGAAGGAGTTTGTTCGCATTTCTTGGACAAGATCATCACAAGGTCTGTCGATGCAGTCACGGCACCCTTTTTTTTTCTCTCTTCTTTTCTACAGCATCATCCCTGCATTGGAAGGAGTTTGTTCCGGTGGTATAGAAAAGCTGTTATAGACGAGAGAGCGATGCCACCTCGCCAGTGGACAGCGTCATCACAAGGTCAGTCGACGCATCTTATTTCCTTTCCGCGTCGGAATGAGTCTGTCCACAGAGGTTTTGCGGTTGGGTAATGGAAAAGTGGTTTCTATGAGGGCGGGAAGGCATTGGTCCGTGGCAAAGGTCATCACAAGGTCTGTCGGTAGGGATTTGTTTTTCTTGGTCCCGTCGAAATGAGCCTAGGTAGTTCACGGGGTTAGCGTTCGGAGTTGGTGTGGAAAGTGGCACGCTTTGAGATACCCTGCAGAGGGCAAGTCAT
The DNA here is from genome assembly GCA_037356115.1 of Neofusicoccum sp. Z2. Classification (NCBI taxonomy): domain Eukaryota; kingdom Fungi; phylum Ascomycota; class Dothideomycetes; order Botryosphaeriales; family Botryosphaeriaceae; genus Neofusicoccum; species Neofusicoccum sp. Z2. The sequence continues at coordinate 537,559 of JBAWJY010000003.1, forward strand.
CACATGGTCGGTCGACGTTGTGTCGTTGTGCGCGTCGGAATGAGGTTGTTCTTGGGTGCACGAATGTGGAGGAAGCTTGCGGAACAACGTCATCACAAGGTCTATCAATGCCGGTTATGCGTTTATGAGTAGTATCGTATGGAATCGAACCAAACTGGAATCGTTAGTTCCTGAAGGGTCCTCCTCGCCAGTGTTAATTATGAAGATCTATCAAGCGTAGAATTGGTGTTCTCAGATGTGAGTCCTGAGCCGGTCTGTGTCGTTGATATTAAGTTCAGTCCGCTCTCGTCCCAGGATGGGGACGGCCCATAGGTTGTGCACCGGAAATTGTCTTCTGTCCTCGAAAGCACGAAGAATCCCTTTGAAAGCGTTGATTAGTGTTCGTTACCTAGGTCAGGTCTCTTTGTGAATATTCGGATATGCGCAAGGTGATGTTCGAGGGAAATTTCCCAGCTCCATGTCAGCGGTCTTCTGGCGATAGATAAGGGGCATGCTTATGTATCTTCGTATACGGAGTTCGGAGAATTGGAACTCTCAATCCGGCCTCAATGCCGACAAGGCAACAGGAATAGACTACTTCCAGGTCTGTGAAGATTAGACGCCGTCTGGAAAAACTTGACTCCTGGTGAGTCCACGCTCGTGAGCTCCATGTTGAATCATTCAAACCTTTGCCTGGGACTGCATGAGCTCGAAAAGTAAATAGTTGCCTGATTTGCAAAAGCAAAGGATCCAAATAAGTTCAAATGGAGGTGACCTCAGGGTCTCCAATTGGGTAATTTCCGTTCATTTCAACCATCCAGACGCGTATACCGCCCTCGGCCAGATCTGGTTGTGCTCGAAGGTCTGAAAGTCGGAAAACAGATACATCTCGAGCGATCAGTGGCAGCCGAAAGAAACAACAGCAAATCAGATTTACGGCACGAACATGAGATCAGCTTTACTCACCATCATAAGTGATAAGACCCCTTTGCTTTGCACTTTGACGTTGTTGAAGGATTGCGGGATACTTATGCATGTTGCACGAATCTTATTTCCAACGGCACGTGGCCGAGCTCGGAATGAGCCATGTCTCACAATCGCAGTGGCTTTTTCCTGTAACTTGCTAAATCCACCAGTCGCCGAATTGATGTCTGTCGTTTGCCGGGCAACGCACTTCATGGACTGCCTTCTGCAAAGTTGATTTACAGGATAGCGGCTCACATTAAAGAACACCTAATAAGAGAGAATATGTCAGGATAGAAGCTTCCTTCGAACCTTTACCTCGATATACCACTATCTCCTGGAAGTGGCCGTACGCCATTGAGCGGCGCGCCTTTGCCACCGTCACCATCCACCAGGCAGAAGTTTAGACATTTTCCACAGCCTTTACAAAGAACAGCCTTAACTCTCTCCAACATCTCATCCTCCTCTCTACCTCAACGTTTCGACGAGGGCGACGGGGGGCGGCGGACCCACGAAGCGGCGTTCTCAGAGTCTTTGCATCAGCTATGCGGGTTTTCCACTATTGGGAGCAGGATTGAGATGGCCGATATGCGAAGCTCAGTATCAGCACGTGTTGGAAAACCGAAGGACATGACGACCGCGGCATTGTCCTCTACGCCGCCAGCACACTACCCTGCGTTTTCCTCACCACCACCACCACCCACTTCGTCCACCTCAACTCTCAGAGGAGCTACAGCTACCGTCCCCTCAACAAGCACTTCCAAGCACCCAGCCTCTTCCACCTCTCAATCACATCAACCTCGTACCACCCAGCCCCTCCCTCGCCCCAACCTTCTAACTCCTTCCCCACAACCTCTTCTCCCTTCTCCTGTCCCGACAACGACAACAACAACGACGAAAACGACGACAACCGGACCGAACCGAAGACTCAACGCAACTACCCCGCAGTACTAGCTAAACCTGACCCGCTTCCACATCCCTCCTAACCCCACTGCACGCCCGCCCGCTGGCCCTTGGACTTTCACCAGCAGCCCCCGGATCCCGAACAGATCCACCTAATGGTTAAAATTGTCGACTTACACTTCCGGAGCTCGGAGGTGCAGTGGACTGCCGTAGCGGTGGGTGCGTAGGTGGCCCTACGAGGGGTCCTGGGATTGCTGTGTGGTGGAGGCGATGAGGCCGTCCGTTGTTTGTGGCGGTGGGCGAGGTTGGAGTGTAGGGGATGGGGTTGTGAGCGCAGTGAGGAGGGAGGGAGGTGTGGTATGAAGGTTGTGGGGAAGGGGGTAAGGGTGCGATGGTTGAGAGTGAGTTTGTTTGGTGGTGGGAGGGAGGGGAGTGGGGGAGGGGAGGTAGGCGAGAGTGTGAGTGAGGATGGAGGGGGTGGAGGGGGATGGGGAGGCTTTGGCGGTGTGGAGGGTTGTGAGAGCGTAGTGTGACATGAGGGAGTATAGTATGAGCTTCCTGAGTTATACTTCTCATGAAGATCATGTGTTGGTTGCAATCAAATAATGTCCCAATAGCTGGACGCTGCTCGGTGTAGCTACGCCCTCCTTGGGCCGTATTCTCAAGAGCAAGTGGGGAGAAAGAAGAGCTCAACTGCTCAAAACGGCCTATGCAACGGCAATCAGTCAAGTCATTATTGTTACGACAGTCTGCATAAAGAATGGAACAGTTGGCAATCCGGAATTGGGGCCCCTGAAATGAGTTATTTATGACAGAAACCAATCCCCAAACGATGAATCCACAGTCAGTGAATCGACAGAGATGAAATTGACCTTCAAGTCCTATACAAAAAAAGGCTGCTATGATAATTACCGGGTATCCAACTTCATCCATCCGAACCCCTCAATTCTGCGTCCCCATCGCCTCCCTCGCACTCACACTCCCCTGCGCCCTAAACAAATACGGACTCCTAATAAACTTCTCATGCATCCTAAACTCCCCCTCAACCTCAACCTCCTCCACCTCCTCCGGATCCCTCCCATACCCCCCGCCACCCGGCGTCATCACCACAATCCGATCCCCAGTATTCATCTGCGTCGTCGCCCGGCCCCCCAAGCTGATCGTCCGCGTCGTCCCATCCACCGCATCCCTCCTGATCCACAGGTTCACGCCGCGCGCCCCCTCGCGCCCGCCCGCCATCCCGTACGGCGCGTTGACGCGGCGCTCGGACAGGATCGAGACCTGCATGGGCCGGCGCAGCTCGATGTCGCGGACGCAGCCGTCGCCGCCGCGGCGAAGGCCGCGGCCGCCGCTGCCGTGGCGGATGCTGAATTCGCGGAGGAGGACGGGGTAGCGCTTTTCGAGGGTTTCGGGGTCGGTCATGCTGTGCGTTGCGGTCAGTGGTTGATCTGTGGGGTGGGTTGGATGGATGGGTGGAGGAGGAGCTTGTTTGCTTACCGCGTGTTCGTGATGTGCGTGTGGACGCCGCTCTGGCCCTCCCAGTCGGCGCCCGCGCCGGAGCCGCCGGCGATGGTCTCGTAGTAGCCGAAGCCTTTGGTGACGTTGCCGCGGGCGTCGGTGCCGCCGTAGCCGAAGGTTAGGTTGTTGCAGGTGCCTTGGCTGGCGGCGGCGGCTCGGAAGGCTTTGAAGATGAGGTCGACGACGCGTTGACTGGTTTCGACGTTGGAGCCGACGGTGGCGGCCTTGAGAGAGGGCGACAGCAGGGTGTTGGGTGGGCAGTAAACCTCGATTGGCGTCAGGCAGCCTTGGTTCAGCGGGATGTCGGAGCTGATCATGCAGCGGAGGCAGTAGATGATGCCACTGTACATGATGGCTGGTGGGGTGTTGAGGTTATTGAAGGCTTCCGGGCCGGTGCCGGTGAAGTCGAACCTGGCGGAGCCGTCGTCGGGGTTGATGGTGATCTTCAGGGCGAGGGGTGTGCCGTCGTCCATGTAGTCGATGGCTTGCAAAGGGTGGCCGCGGAAGCGCTTGCTGAAGCCCTTGAGGAGCTCGCGGACGGATTCCTCGGCGTTCTTCTGAATCGCTTCCATGTAGAACTGGACGACCGGCCAGCTGTACTCCTTGACGAGGGAGCTGATGAGGTGGATGCCGCGATTGTTGGCTGCCACTGATGCTTTCAGGTCGGCAATGTTGTCGCGGAGGGTACGTGTACCGGAGCAGCCGGGGTAGCTGCCAGGAACGTCGTACAAGTGGTGGATGAGGCCTTGCTCGTCGAAAACGCCCTCCTTGACCATCTTGAAGGACTCGATTGCGGCACCTTCCTGCCAAAGCTCGGTTGAGTTTGGAGGCATTGAACCGGCGGCGATACCTCCAATATCTGCGTGATGGCCGCGGTTGGCCACGAAGAAGAGAATCTCCTGTGGGTTTTCTTCGTCGTCGAATACGGGAGTTATGACAGTCAGATCGGGAAGATGAGTTCCTCCGGCACAAGGGTGGTTGGAGAGGATCACGTCGCCAGGCTTGAGCTCGCCTTTCTTGTACCTCTTGGCTTGGTAGCTAATGGCAGTACTCATCGAGCCCAAATGACCAGGGATGTGAGGGGCATTGGCCACAAGTCCGCCAGTAGCCGAGAAGACGGCGCAGCTGTAATCCAATCGCTCCTTGATGTTGGTTGAGATAGAGGTCTTCTGGAGGGTTTGGCCCATCTACAGGTTTGATATCAGTCAAAGAGATTGATGAAGGGGTCAGATGTAGGAACTAACCTGCTCAGCAACACTCATGAACCGGTGGCCGAAAACGCTGAGCTGAATTGGATCGACTGCATCCGTTCCGACCTTGACCTTCTCCGTATCCAGCAGCTCAATAACGAGATGTTCATCGAGGACTGTCGCCTCACTTGCCGGATCTAGAATTATGGTCTGTGTGGCATCAATAGCCACAGCCGGACCCTTGACCTTGCAGCCCTTGGGGAGATCTGCAATGTGGTAGACATGCGAGTCCACCCAGCCCTCCTTCTCGAAGTAGATCTTCCGGATGCTCTTCGCCTTGTCCGGGTCAACGTAAGGAGCCTTCTTAAGGCTCTCAAGCTGGGCGAACGGCGAGGAGAGGTGCATGTCCATGGCTCTTCCGACACTGCGAACACGGATATCATCGACGAGGATATCACGAGGCTGAGTGAAGCCAAACTCGCGGTGGTGTCTGGCCACGAACGCCTTGGCGAAGTCCCCATCCTCGGGCTTGGAGATCATGAGCGAAGTGTCGGCGCCTTTGTACCGCATGTTGAGAAAGAGCTCATGTTCAATACGGTGCGGGAGGAAGCCTTGCTTTCTTAGGGCCTCTTCAGCCTGCGAACTCAGAGCATCGAAGCGGGCGTTGATACGCGGGATGGCCTCCTCAGTGTGGGCAACAGCTTCCGGTTCCTGTTTCTCAACGACAACGTCGGCGAGAGCCATGCCGTAGGCAGACAAGATGCTGGAGAGCTGGTGTATAAGGACACGCCTGATGCCCAAATCACGAGCAATGGCTGTGGCGTGCTGACCACCCGCACCACCGAAGCAGGCGAGATTGTGAGAAGACGTCTCGAAGCCACGGCCTTCACTGAGGGTACGGATAGGTCGAGTCATCGTCGCGTTTGCGACTTGGATGAAACCCATGGCCACCTGCTCAGGGGTGAGCTTGTCATCTCCATGCTTCTCTTCGTTGACGATGTCCGTGAGTTTGAGGAACTCTTTCTTAACCCTCTCGAGATCTAGAGGGCGAGGAAAGTAGTCTGGGAGGATACGGCCAAGGAAGCAGTTGGCATCCGTGATCGTCAGAGGACCGCCGTTGCCGTAACATGCAGGGCCAGGGTAAGCGCCAGCAGACTGCGGGCCAACCTTGAAAAGGCCGTTCTGCCAGAAAAGCATCGAGCCGCCACCTGCCGGAAAATGAGCTTTGTCACTCAACGGGTCTGAATCGGTTCATAAAGCTCACCTGCTGCTACAGTGTTGATATCCAGCTGTGGGCTCTGTATAGTGACTTCTGCCGTGGTAGATTCGAAAACGTGTTCCAGGGATCCACCGTAACGAGAGACATCCGTACTGGTGCCACCCATGTCGAACCCAAGTACGGGGGTGCACTCTATCGGATCGTAGCAAGTTCTTGCGTAGCCGACAACACCACCAGCAGGTCCAGAGAGAATCGCTCTGAGACCAGTGAATTCGGTGAACGGAGTCAGACCACCATCCGACTGGGAGAGGAGAAGCTTGTTGGCATCAGATCCCTGCAACTCGCCCTTGAAGCCTTTCCTGAAGCTGTCCAAATACAACGCAATGATAGGAGACAGATAAGCATCTGCTGCTGCCGATTGCGCTCTAGGAACGAGCTTGATCATCGGCTGCAGTTGCGAAGACAGCCCAACCTTGAAGCCCATCTCCTGTGCGATTTTACCAATCTCAAGCTCATGCTCGGGGAAAGTGAAGGAATGCATGAGGGCCACAGCCAAACTCCGATAGCCCTGGTCCCAGAGAGACTGAAGGTCAGTTCTGACAGCATCATAATCTGGCTTCTTCAAAACTCTCAAGGGTTCACCAGTCAGTCCCTTAACGAGTTGAGGATCCGACTCCACGTCGATAGGTTCTGGTTCCGGGTCCTCGGAGAAGCCTTCAACTGTCACGCGCTCGTCCACTTCGACAACCGTCTCGTACAGGCGGTCGAGTTTCCTGACGGACAAGTCAAAGAGATGCGGGCGAGCTTGATTACCGATGATTAGGAGGTCGCGGAAACCCTTGGTGATGAGAAGGGCGACGCGTTCGCCCTTACGTTCTAATAATGCGCTACACCGGGTCAGTAGAGTGAATGTAGCGAAGGAGCATGTCATGAGGGTTGGCTTCTTATCTTGGATAAGAAATGTGTTTAGGGCCACGACGGAGCTGGCTCCGTCAACAGAGATGCACTTACTTGGTGGCCACCGTGGTTCCCATACGAATTGACTCCACGGGAGCCAGATCTATCGGTTCTCCCTTGGGGACAGGCTCTCCTGTTGCGATTTCTAGGATCTGTCTGATACCCTCGGTCGGGGCATCGGGGTACTCATCAGGACAGACGGACAGAAGTTTGAGGACGACATCATCACTCCGGCCAGGGATGCGGGCCCAGCTGGCGTAACAAGTCAGTACACTCGCCCGAGGCAGTCATAAGACCGGATACCGACAAGTCACAGAAGGTCCCGCCTCTGTCAATGGCTATCCTGATGCCCTCTTGGGCGACGGAAGGCATGTTTGGAAAAGGTAGAGAGAATTGAAGACGGCTCTCGAACGGACGGGAGAGAGGTGCCTTCCACTACGCTGGACGAGGGCGAGGCGGCCGGATATATGGGCGGCAGATGGTGCACCGCGGAGTTACTATCATGGGATCCATCGTCGGCATCTGCCCCTCTCAACCCCTCTTCCAGTACCTGGGAGCTACGTGCTAGTAGTGGCGACAAGATAGATACGCGCGCAGACCCATGGTTGGGCGAGCCTCTCGTCCGGGCTACGAGCAGCAATTCCGTTGCGTCAACAGCAGCGATGGTTGCGCGCAGTTGAGGACGACCGGCCGGGCTGCTGCGGACCCGGCATCACGTGCGGCAGCGGTCGGCAGGGCCGGCAGAGTCCCGAAGAAGCCGAAGAGAAGGGCCGTGTGCGTGGTGCGCGCCTCGCAACCCCATCTTCGCGCAGCACCGCCGTTGGAGATCGGGTGGTGGGCAGAAGTACCCCAGAGTGCGGACGCGCTCGCAGAAGGCGCGCCCGCCCGCACACGCGTGCCTGCCGCCCGTCGGCTAGCGCACGGCTGGACGGCACGCGCAAAAAGGCCCGACTCGAGCAGCGGAGCTTAGGCTGCCTATTATCGCCTGGCCTGCTGCGACTCGGCCGCCGCGTATCAGCGACGCCGCAGATACGCTCTGTTCGCTGCTGCCATGTCTTCTCCTGAAGCCGCTCCTCTGCGCGTCCTGTCTGCGTCTGCCGTCTTGGTCGCTCGGGGCTCCATGTCCGTGTTCTTCTGATACTCTCTGCTTGCGCGTTCTCGCTCCTCTGCTCCGTTTCTGCTCTGTTTACAGTGAAACACCCCCTCTTGCGTACGTGGCAACCCGGCCGCGGACAGAGTGCGACCATGCCTGGCGAAAAGGATGAGCTGCAAGTCTCCAACGACATGGGGGCACGCGACAACGAGCTCAGCAATGGCGCGGGCTCCACCGCCATCGATCCGGTCAAGGAGGCCCAGATGATGCGGAAGTTTGATGTGAGTCGCTCGCCGGGTAGCTTTGTGTTTGCGGCCCTCGTTGACGCGCCGAGTGCAGATATTCGCGGTAGGCATGTTGGGGATCCTGTATATGCTCGCAAACCTCGACAGGTACGCTGCAGTGCGCTGATGTCGGGTCTTCCCTTGAGGGCCACTCTCTTATGGCTCTGTAGGAGCAACATTGGCAACGCCCAAATCGCCGGCATGCCCGAGGAAATCGGCCTCACCGGCAATCAATACGGCAATGCCGTGACCCTGCTCTACGCCACGTACGTCCCGTTCGAGCTGCCGGTTGCTGTGATGCTCAAAATCATCGGCCCCAAGTATCTGCTCACCTTCTGTGCCTTTGCTTGGGGACTGGTTTGTCTCTGCACCGGATTTGTTCAGAACTGGCAGGGGCTGTACACCTGCCGACTGCTGATTGGCTTCTTTGAAGCCGGTCTTATTCCGTGCATCAACGTCTACCTGGGCATGGTGTACAAGAAGAGCGAGCGTGGCAAGAGGTGCCGCGAGCACGCCCCCGAGAAGCACACGCTCTCGCTAACAGTGTCAGGTCCTCCGTCATTTTTGCTTTCAGCGCCATCGCCTCGGCTTTCGGTGGCATTCTCGCGTACGGGCTCACTCAGATCAAGACGTCGACGTACTTCACATCATGGAGGGCTCTGTTCATCTTCGAGGGAGCACTGACTCTGTTCTGCGCTCCCTTCTTCTACTTCGTCTTCCCGCACACGCCACGCGAAGCCTGGTTCCTGACGGCCGAGGAGAGGGAGATGATGCGACTCCGCTACGAGCTGGACCCGCACTGGGGAATCGACGAGAAGTTCACGTGGGCGGCGGTGCTCAACGCGCTGATCGACCCGAAGTGGTACGCGTTGTAAGTAGCCCGGACCCACGATGCTCGGCTTGGCTTTGCTGGGGCTGACGCGGAGCAGCTGGATCTTCCAGTTCTCGGTGGACATCTCGCTGTACGGGTTCACGACGTTCCTGCCGCGGATCATCAACGGGATGGGGTACAGCTCGGTGAACGCGAACCTGCTGACGGTGCCCATCTACTTCTGGGGCCTGTGCACGTTCGTGTTCACGGCGTACATGTCGGACCGGCAGCAGAATCGAGGGTACTGGATCGCGGGGCCGCTGGTGTGCCTGGTGATAGGATACGCAATCCTCATCTCAGTGGACTCGGTGGGCGTGCGCTACTTTGCCTGTTTCGGTAAGTGGAGCCCATGCGCGGCGCGCACTGACGGGGGTGCTGATAAAGGGCAGTTGCGGTGATGGGGATATACCCGACGACGGGCATGAGCATGATGTGGCTGCAGGACAACGCGGCGCAGCACTTCAAGCGGGCGACGATGGTCGGCGGAGCGCTGACGCTGGGGAACACGGCGGGCGTGGCCGTCGGGCAAATCTTCACGGCCGACACGGCGCCGCGCTACATCAAGGGCCTGTCGATCGCGCTTGGACTTGCGGTGGTGGCGCTGGCGATGGTGGCGGCGCTGATGGTGGGCATGGCGCGGGCGAACCGGCGGCGGGCGGCGGCGCTGCGCAAGGCGGCGGAGGCGGGGGCGCCGCTGGCAGCGCGGCCAGAGAAGGGCGACATGGACGTCCACTTTGTGTACAGCCTGTAGCGGAGCAAGAATGGATGCGGAGAGGCCCGGCGGGCCCCCCCGGCGGCCACGCGCGGGCCCAATCAGCGGCGCGGAAAATCAGCGAACTCGGCAGCGCAGGCGTCCCGACGCGTTGACTCGCGGCACGCGCATCACGGCCGCGATCGCAGCGCGCGGTGCAACGGTTACTTCAACGGGCTGCAGTCCGCGCCGCTGGCCCGCGGGCGCCGCCCCATTCGCACGCGTCCGCGCCGTGCCTTACGCTAAGCGCTTAGTGATGCTCGCTGCGCGCGCACGCCTGCTCCCCGCGCCCGCTGCCGTATCAATTTCGGGCTCCCAGGCCCCCGGGCTATCGCTGCCCTATCACACGCCAGCCAACTAAGTCAGCGACATTGCGGAGAAGTCGGAGCTCCCGCCCGCGCTTCATGTCAAAAAAGCGTTGAGCCCGCCGCTTCGTGATGCCCGCCGTCTGACTCCGGCCCTCCGCCCAGCCCCCATGGAGCACCAGGAGAACCTGCTCGCCAGCAGCAGCGGCAAGAAGCGCGCCGACCTCAAGATGGCCGACAGCAGCCCGGACGACACCGCGGCCCAGGAGCCCCCGACCAAGAAGCTGAGGAGGAGCTATGTCGCGTGCGTGTACCCACCCGCCGCGCTGCCAATTCGCTGACGGCCCCAGCTGCCACCGCTGCCACTCGCACAAGATCAAGTGCTCCGGCGAGACCCCGTGCCGCAGCTGCAGGAAGTCCAACAACTCGAGCCAGTGCGTCTACCCGGTCCGAGATCGGAAGGTCGTCATTTCTGAGAGGTGCGTCCGCTCCCCGCTCCGCCAAACCGCCAATGCCCTCTGACACGTGCTGCCCCAGCTACCTCAAGAAGCTCGAGGCCGAGAACGCCGCGCTCAAACGCACCTCGCCCACCCCGCCCTCGCAGGACGATGCCAGGCAGGACCCGCCCGCCGACGAGAGCGACGTCGACGTCGCCAACGTCGATGTGGCCAACCCCCTGCTCGAGGAACACGTCCAGCAGCAGCGTCCCGCGCCCTTTGACCGGGTTGCCGGCAAGCCCTTGTACATTGGCGGTGCAGCCTGCACCGCTTTTGGCACCCGCCTGCGCTTCTACGTCAAGGGCAACGACATGGTGCCACAGCCGCGCCGCATGGTGTGTTACAAGCACCGCGGCCTGCTGAGGATCGCCAACACCGAGTTCCAGCTGCCGAACAAGACGTACGCCCGCATGCTGGTGCAGGTTGTCCTGCGCTTCATTGGGAGCGACTATCATCTCATCCAGAGGAAGAGCTTCCTGAGACGCATGGAAGAGACGTACACAGCGCAGACCCACGACGATCCTGTCTTTCTCTGTAGGCTTTTCGTCGTCTTTGCGCTGGGAGAGTTGTACTCCAAGAAGACGTCCGTGGCTGGCAACAGGAGAACGGTACCTGGAACGGCGTTCTTCCTGCAGGCCATGTCCCTCTTCCAAGACCTGCACGAGGAGGCCGATGTTGACTACATTGAAACTCTGCTGGTGATGGTAGGTTGTCCGAGCTTCACGCATTCAGGGGGAAGATGTAGCTGACGGTCTCTTCGCAGTCGTTCTACTCTCACGCCCTGAACCGCAAGAACACTGCATACACGTACGCCGGTTTGGCGCTTCGTCTCAGCCTAACGCTTGGCCTGCACCGGAACATCACCTACGACAAGAGCATCAGTGCCGTTGAGATCGAGAACCGCCGCCGAGTGTGGTGGACCGTGTACACTTTTGATCGTATGTGCAGCTCGAAGTTGGGCCATCCAGTCATGATCCGTGATGAGGATATTGACGCACCCCTGCCTTCTGTTGACGGGCTTTCCTTGGAAGAGCGTGAAGAGTTTTTGGACGCTGAGCAATTGATTGCCAACGTCAAGCTCGCCCGCAACACCGGCACCATTCTGAACCTCATATACTCCATCCCTGGTAGCCAGCATGAGGTCAACTTTGTCCGGAACGTGCATAAGATTCTGAACAGTCTGAAGGACTGGGATACTACGTTGCCGGCAAGCCTGAAGCTCGATCCTACTCAATCCCCTCCTTACCGCACACGCTCCGTTGCTTCTTTGAGGCTACACTTTAATCAGGTATGAAACGGCAAATCACAGTTTCGAGGCCAAAAGCTGACGTTTTTTAGTGCATTATCCTCACCACCCGTCCCATCCTCCTTTACGTCTTCAAATACCATATTCGTCCCGCTGGCTCTATTGCCTCCCCTAATACGACACGCCCCCTCTCCCCCATGACTACTGCCCTTAGCGAAGCTTGCATTCACGCAGCTCGCAGCAGCAACAAACTCCTTGCCCAGCTTTGGATTGACGGTGCCATTGCTACTTTCGGATATTTTGATGCGCACTACATCTTCAGCAGCACCATTGTCCTGTTGATGGCTAACATCCTCAACCCGTCAGAATTCGACAAGGATTCTATCGACCTGGCCTGGAGCCTTTTGCAATCCATGGCCGATGATGGAAATCTTCCGGCCAGTGAATACTGCGAACGTCTTGCGTTGCTGCAGAAGGATCTCGATGACATGTGTGGCACCGGAGGAGATGCACACCATGACGAGCTCAATGGCGCGTCAGGCGCAACACCTCAGAGCCATCATCCTTCCTTTGACGCTGGCATGAAGATCGAGCCGCACGTGTCTCCTCAAGCTCTTCATAAACGCTCTCCATCTCAATCACATGCCAATTCTCACCAGACTCCTCCAAATCCCGACTTGAGCCTAGGAAATGGCGAACGGAATCATGCTGCTCCTTCCGTTAGCCACTTCATCAAAAGCCTACAATCTGCTACCAATGGTGCTCCTTCTCCCAGTGGAGCCGGCAGTGATGCTGGAGCAGCTCCCCTGGATGATCCGTATATTCAGGATTTCCTGACGCAGCCGGATCATCAATGGAGCCCAGGGACACTGGGTATGACTGGAGAGAATTCCGTGCCTTGGGCTTTCGCATGGGAAGCTGGTGAGTTCCAAGGGAGTTTCCATGGACTTTGAGAGGACAGGAGAGAAAAAAAATGACAATGTTTAAAAATGGACGGAGAAGCGGGTGAGGAAAATCAAGGATGACGAGCATTGAGAAGATGACTCTTGGATACCCAATACGAGATCCTTTCGCCTTACATGTCTAGCTTCTTACGCGTCTTATTCCACTCCTGCTGGTTGTCTGTCGTGTTAAGTCGAAGAAGCAGTTCCACTTTCAAGGTTTGTCCCTCTAGTGCTCAGGCTGTCAAGGATTCACGACAGGCACCTTCGACCTGTCGCCGTAGAACCACTCCTCGAGGTTCTGGAAAGTTACCCGGTCGAACTCGCGCCAAGTCGTGTTGGAACAAACACCGATGTGCGGCAACAGTGTCGTCATCCAGTTGTCTCTGAGCTTCGGATTGACCTCCGGTTCGTTCGCATGCACGTCCAGACCAACACCAAGCACGCGCCCGCTCTCCATAGCCTCCAGCAACGCATCTTCATCGATCAAACCTCCACGCGCAACATTCACGACGCGGATGCCCCTAGGCTTCGTCAGCTTCAGCGTCCGCTCATTCAGCAAATGTCGCGTCGTCGGTGTCAGCGGACAAGCCAAGCACAAGCAATCCACCACCTCCAGCAACCCCTCCAGCGTCTCATGATACACCGCGCCCCCAAACGGCTCCAACAGCTTCTCCGCCTCCACATTCCTCTTCCGGTTGTGGTAATGCACCCGCATCCCAAACGCAGCAGCGCACTTCCTCGCAATCGCCGTCCCAATATCCCCCATCCCCACCACACCAAGCACCTTACCCACCGGATCCTCAGCCTTACCCCCCAACTCCCGACTCCTCCCCCAAGCATACTCCCCATCCCCCTCCCCACCCCGCGCACACCTCTCCGCAAAGCTGAAATACCGAAAACACCCCACCACCAAATACACCCCCGCATTCGCCACCGCCTCCGTGCACGTCCCCGGCGTATTCGCATACGCCACCCCGCGCTCCCTCATCGCCCCAACATCCGCGGCGTCGTACCCGTGCCCCGAGCACGTCACCAGCGACAGCGTCGCCGGGAAGGCGGCGACCTGCTCGGCGGCGAAGAAGCGCCAGGATGCCCAGGGCCCGGCTTTGAGCCAGCCGGTGCGCACGATGGCGGAGATGTGGGCGTAGGGACCGCCGTCGGCGGTGAGGGAGGCGCGGAAGGAGGCGAGGGTGGGGGTTGTGTTGGGGTCGAGGTGGTGGATTGTGAAGAGGTGGTTGAGGCGCGTCCAGGTGGTGGGTGGGAGGTCGGGTTCTGGGGTGCGGGTGCGGGAGGTTATGAGGAGGATTTGGGGTTTGGGGTCGAGGGGGCGGGGTAGGGTGGTGGTAGTTGTGATTGTGGAAGGGGGGTCGGAGGCGGAGGTTGTCTCGGAGGTCGACATGGTGCGGAAGTGAGGTTGTCTCAGGGTGTGTTGGATGGCTGGGGTGGTGGACGGACGGACGCGTCGGAGGGAGTGTTGGTTGGACAAAGACCGGGGATGGAGCTGGTTTGGGCAATGGTGTTGTGGTTTCTGGATGGAAAACGGGAACGGGACAACGGCGCGGAAACCGGGATTTTGGGGTATCTCAAGACAGTGAAGGAACAGAAGGGCTTTCAAAAGGTCGGCATGCTGGTGGATTGGGCTTATGTATGGCTTTCGGATAGTTGGCGCTCTTTCCGGCGTCTGCATGATCGGTTGGATCAGATCGGCTTGAGGTTTCCAGCATCCGATCATTGATTTTTGCGATGACGGGCACCACTTCTTGGTGTTTCTCCTCGTCTTTTGGAGGCCTGGACGAGTGTCCCAGCACCCAAAACATCCAGAAACCCACGTCGAACGCGATGCAGTCAGTCGTCGCCCATTTCCGGGCTTCTCCCCGGCCCAGTCCGCCTGGCGCCCAACCAGCGCGCCCAGAGCCGCTTTCTGTCGGGTTCCCAGGCCGCCGATATCGGGCGCCCGAGCTCCACAGTCTGCGCGCGGCGGCCTGCAGCATCACGCAAGGGTGCCCGGCAATAATGGATAATGATGGCCCTGGCCCGGCCCTCTTATCGACCATACCCCGCTCGCTCTGCGCCTCGCCTGATTTTTTTTGCGCGCGTTGACGATGACAATACAATAGCCGCGCCAATTCCGTGATAAGACGCTGATGGTGATGATTCATGCTGCCCACAAACACACTGACGTAAGGGTGTCTCACTCCGCAGCTGCTTTTCGTTGTTGCATCAATGCGAAGGGAGGGGCTGGGCAAATTCTTGCCTGTCGCGCGATCACGCCAGCACGTTGAAAGCAGGCAGGCGGCGTGTGTTTGGCTGTCTTTCACTGCTTTAATCGCAGCTTTTAGTCACGATCCCGGCGGCCAAGAATGGGGACATGCAAATGAAGTGTTCACCGCCCCTCCCCTCCACATGTTGTACTGCTTGCTTGAAATAATAGTTGTTGTTCTCGCAACTTCGGCGGCTCTCCGTTCATACATCCTCTCCTCACCTTGAACTGACGGCTCTCAATTGATACATCCTCTCCTCACCTTGAACTGAAAGCAACGAATTCATCATCTCTCCATTCTGCATTCACAGAAGGGAGATTGATCTGCCAACCATGGTGTTCCTCGACCCTTACACCCAGTCTCTCATCAGCGACGTCGACCTCGTCACCCCGCTCTCATCACTCCAGTCTCTGGTCCTCAAGTCTGCCATCTTCCTCTCCCTGCACATCCTCCTCTTCATCCTGCTCGTTCCGCAACAGGAAAAGAGGAAGCAGCGTTCGCACTGGTCAGAGCGGAAGCAGCTGCCAGAGCCAACCATTCCTTCGAAGCCTGTCGCCGGCGGGAAGCATGAGAGGAAAGACAGTCTGATAGCGTAACTGCCTCGTGCTGTGTGTGTGGCGGTTGCGGCAAGGAAGCTTAGGAAGCGACCAGGCTGAGAGCAGGACGAGGCTGCCATAGCCAGCTTTAACGATGAATTCGGAACCGACGATGGCCATGAGGCACGGGATTTCGGAAGCAACCAAACTACACTCGTTCAATCGGAGCTATATCAATGGCTTAATCCATCCCTCAGGATCTCTTTGGAGCGGGGAGTGGACCACCATGCGACAACCCTACGATTCGTCTCCGGACAGAACATTGACTGGCTGGTACCTGATCACTGCTTCAAGTCCAAGCTCGGCCTTTGAGGGTTTTTTGTTTTTGGAAAATTGAACAGTGAAGACTCCCACATTTCTTTCTCTGGGAGGAAAATCTGAGCGATGCGGAGATACTGCGCCTCCGCTTCTTCTCATTACACTTTTCACGAGGCTCAGGAGTGTTGTCAAGTTGCTATTGGTAGCTTTCCAGAAGGCACTTATCAGCAGGCTTCTATCTGCCTGCTTTCAATTCTGTCAACGCGTCTGGCACCTCGCATATCTGTGCATGTCTTTCGTTACTGTCATTGGAATTCAGCCTTGCACACAGCTGCCCGACACCAACAGTGCTCCTCTAATCGCTTATGTGGAATCTGCCAACCCCAAACAGCCTTTTCCGCCACGGGAGATAGGATCCAGAGTGCCTTGCGACAAGTCAACTGGGGGCTGTCTTTCCCGAAAGCCCTCAGAATATCGAACCGCGGTTACACAGGTGCAAGGCTGCACCAATGAATTCTATATATATATATATATCCGCTCATGACTGCCTCTTAACCTTGCTGTAATTGTTTCTCGGCTTTTAAGCCTGGAAAACCGACGCGCATCACCGTATTCGTACTCATTCGCAAATCTCATGGCCATCAGCGGACTCCAGGCCTCTCTTTCTGCTGCAACGAACAAAGTCATGGTTGCGGCGGCAAATATTAATTATGATTTCACTCTGGTCGAATGCGAAGCTCCAAAAGAATACCAAGAGCTCGGAAAAGTTTTGTCACGAACGCGCAGGCAGCAAGCAGGGACCGGTACTGCGCACATTACCGCAAGAAGGCTCGGTGCCCTCTTCGAGGATGTCTGCCCTCCTAGTCCTTTGCTGGTCAAAGCCTACAAAATCTCGAGTGTTGGAGATTGCTGAAGAGGCGGAAAAGAAGTGCGAAAATGATTCGATCAACGGCATCTTCGTAGACCACACCGGTGTTGACGGAACCTCTGTGTCCCCATCCGTTATTCAAGAGTACATACATTTACCGAAGGTTGAAGAAGAACTCAAACCAAAAACACATTCCGCACAGAACTTAAAGAAAGAATGTGTTGCGAATCAAAGCTCATATCTTGTCTTCCGGATTTTTTCGAAATCCTCGGAAACCGCCTGAATTGCAACCTTGATTAAACCGGTGTTTTTGGTGGCTCCAAAGCGCCGTATTAGTCCGTGAAGGCCGTTGTGATTTGCTCTACCAGCCTCCAATCCTTCGGATGTAGGACCGTTTTAAGCACTTTTGGAACTGACGAATTAGAGGTACTTCACTCGGAGTGCCCACTCTCCCGGCGAAGACCATCAAGTTGCCTTGTGTTAATTAAGAATCCTGCAATCTTCTAGCATTTCACTTACAAAGCTACTCAGAGAAAACTCGGGAAAGCTCCAACCATCTTCGCCTCTGATGCACTGTCCCATATTTCGCTTTGCTGTTTGAGCTCTTTTCTCATGTAACAACCCTTCGGTCCAGTTTTCCCTATCCATTTGCCGAAGTCTGACATACTCGTCAAAGCTATCCGTTGCAATAAGCCTGCGGGCAAGGACTGTGGACTGCTGTCCAATCCGGTCTGCTCGAAAAATGGCTTGATCGTCAACGGTTGGGTTTCACCAGCCAGTAACGAGAACTACTCCGGAGGCACGTGTCAGCGTAATCCCAATGGCTCCGGCAGCCAAGAGAAGAAGAGCGGAATTGCTGTCTGATCCCGCCTGGAAGCAATTCACTGTGCTTTTACGCTGATTGTCAGACATTCCGCCGTGGTGCCAGTCGAACGGGATGCCGAGATCCATCAATGCAGCTGCAAGCGCATCCAAAGCAACGAGAAACTCACTGAAGAAAAGAACCTTACGATCCTCCCTCATTGTAGCTTGGAGAATCCTTACGCATTCCTTCATGTCTACGAGCCTCTCGGAATATTCTTCTCTTCTCTTCGAGCGTCACAGGCAGGACAGTCTCTTCCGCGCTAGATTGTAGCCATTGTTTGCTCACAGGCTGTTCTGGAGACCGTAAAATGTCTTTCAGGCTCTCCGGGACGCAATACTCGATGACCCCAAAGCTTCGTTGCCCTGGTATATCGTTCAAATCATCTTTTCCAACGGAAGCAAGTGGACCCGCTGAGCCATCGTGGTAGCCAGCCTGTGAACGTTCCCGATGAACTCTGTGAGGGTGCCGTGCAGGTGCGGAGAGGTCGGGGTAGGGGCTATCCGTGCTTTCTGGTTGGCGACCTGCGCGGAGGCTGGCTGGTAGATGTCGCTGATGGTGTTGGCGAGCTTAGGGAAGTTGGCGGCGCCGATGAAGTCGGAGAGAGGGGGTTGCCTCCGGCGTGGAAGAGGATCGCGGGGAAGCTCTTGTCGAAGGATATTGCTAATGGGTCATTGAGGGCGGGAACGTCGCCGAAGTCATCGTGCTGACCGACGCTCTGTTCGGGCAGGAGGTCCTTGAGATTGATTGAAGACATAGTGTAATTTGCAAAAGGCTTGGCAATGGTTTCGTCTGGGCGAGCTGTAATGATGCGATATGATGGGAGGCTGAATGTGGCTTCTACGTCTATTTGCTGCACGGAAGGAACACATGCTATGCCGTGTACGCTGTTATTTTGGACAGGAAGCCCATAGGCTCCGACAAAGTATGGACAGGCGGCTCTAAGTGTAAAATTTGGAGGGTATTAATTCTCAAATGGCTCAGATAGGTCGCTCCAAATGACCTTCGTGAGTTCTGTTACTTGTTGACCACCTTGGGGAAGCTAGGTGCTTCCCACACGAACTTCGGCCTGTGCCACGTCATGTGGATGGTCAACGTACATCTCAGCTAGAGGAGGGTAGGAACAGTTGAGTAAGGTTCTGCCGGTTTCCGGGACGAGGCTGAAGAGGTCATTATGGTAGTTGATATAGTCAGTCTCAGGTTGAAAGATAGCGTGTGGGTTGTTGTGGAACCAGTTGGTAAGGCTGGCGATATCCTTCCTGGGGACAGCTGGACGGGCGTAGAGGTTGGAATGCTGAATGACAAGTTTGTCTGCATTATGTGTAGAAGTTAAGTCCGTCAAGCGATGCTCAAGGAGAGTCTTTAGGCAACACTGACTGTATGATCGCAATTTGTCGTAAATCTCCTGAATAATGTCTACTCTGTTCTGCGATTTTCTTCCCTGAATGAATCGTTTCTCTCAGCTTGGCTATCTAGAGTTGACAGCTGTTCTTCAAGCTCTCATTTCCAGAGCTGTAATGCCCCTGGAAGTGTTAGTAGCCGTAATGTTTTCACATGCACGGCCGCTGCTGGACTGTCGGTAAGGACTATCCCCATCCAGGTGGGGAAAAAGTGAGTTTAGCGTTGGTGCTGCTGGAGATGGTGTGCATGTGCTTGTCTTTGAGAGAGTGGAAAGTAACTTTCTTTACTATTCTGAGACGAGTGCGCAGGGTGCCATCGTGCGATTTTGTGTATGGGGAAATCCGTAAATTGGTAGAAAGCCCTTGCATTACCGCTTGTATGCGGTGGATTGACAGGGGATTTGGTTCTTACGAAAGCTTTTGAACAAACTCTCGATTTCAGTTTATTGGTTGCTTCAACTTTCTGCCCAGACTTTCATTTCACCTGGATACACCGAAAGCACATCGAATGAGTTGATGGTCGGGGTACAGGACGTTATCTGGGGAGATAGGCAAAGACCCCCACTCTTCAACCAATCTTCGGGTCGGCGCGACTGTCCGAGACTCTGGGACTTCGTGTCTCCGCTTCGACCAGGGCTCTCACCTCTTTCGGATATGCGGGTCCGATGCCAGCCAATAGCTCTGGCAGCTATCCAACCATATCGGCCAGAACGATACGCAGAGCTTGAGGGCGGTTAGAGGGCTTATCGCCACATGGCAGCCCCGTCATCGAAAGGAAGTTTTTCTGGATTCCTCAAATGCCGAAAGCTGTTGCGTGAGGCTGTTCGTGAAAGCCGACATCTGTACTCTTCAGCATTCTGAGGGAAATGGTTGTCTGCGGTTTGGTGGAGCGGAAGCTCCATAACGCCAAAGTAGCGTTCAGCAGCAAGGAGGCCTTCCTATCTGCCATCGAGACAAAAGAATCTGCAAAAGGAAGACTTGAGAATCGCAACCCGTGGACGAACGAGGACCTGGACATCAGTCCGAAGAAAGATTGGACGTGGGCATGGTGGGACTATGCCGCATTCTGGTGGTCATACGGTACGTCTCTCCAAAATTCAGGGCGCAGTAACGTCTTTCTTGGTACCCTTCTGCTTACATCGTCTTCGCAGGGTTCTCCACAGGCGTTTGGACAGCGGGCTCGTCGTTGGTATCAATTGGCCTAACATGGTGGCAAGGTTATACCAAGCTGATCACCGTCTCACCTCACAAAACATCGCTGACGAGCTTCCAGCCATCATCTGCATCTTCGTGTCACACTTCCTCGGGGCAGTTGGCATGGTGATGCACTCTCGTTCAGCAGCAGTCTACCACTTCGGCTTTCCAGTCGCAAGCCGCATCGCCTGGGGCCTCCGTGGCGCCTTCTTCCCCGTCCTTGTGCGCGTCTTGGTCGGCACAATCTGGGTTGGCGTGCAGCTCGTTCAGGGAGGCTACTTTACCGCGGTGCTCTTCCGCGCCGTGTTCGGCAAGTCGTTTGAGAACCTAAAGAACACCATTCCAGAGAGCCGGGATATAACCGTGCAGCAGCTCATCGGGTTGCTAGTGTTCTGGTATGGATTGGATTGCGATCTTAGCTCTGCCTTGGTCGAATAGCTTAAAGCTGACGCGCATTCCGATCTGCCAGGGTGACGACGCTCCCGCTCCTCAGCGTCCCCATCCCGAGAATCCGGGTCCTATTCAGCATCAAATCGGCTGTCCTCCCGCCCATCGTCATTGGGCTGTTCGTCTTCTGCATGCTCCAAGCACGTGGCACCGACCACAACGCCGGCACCTTCACGGGTAGCAGCAGCAGCGCGCTGCACGGCTCGGCGCTGGCATGGGCGATGTTGGGCGGGATAAACTCGGTGATGGGCAAGACGAGCACGAGCATCGTGAACCAGCCAGACCTGGCGCGGTACGCGCGCAACCCGACGGCGCCGCTGTGGTCGCAACTAATCGCGCTGCCGGTCGGCAACACGCTGTGCGCGACCCTCGGCATCTTCGGAACCAGCGCCATCAATGCGGCGTGGGGCGAGCTGATTTGGAATCCGTGGGACCTGGCCGACGCCATCCTGGACCGCCACTGGACGCACGGCGCCAGGGCGGGCGTGGCAGTCGTGGCGCTGGGGTTCCTGTTCTCCATTCTGGGGTCTAATCTCGGGTGGGTTTTTTTTTCCTTTTTCTTGTTGGCCCTACCTGCTCTGTTTTTCGTCGACGAAAATCGGTGAAATGAGATAATTTAACGTGACGGAGAAGCTGACAGCGGAAATTGAACCAACAGGGCCAACGTGATTCCCTGGGGCGCGGACACGACAGTGCTGCTGCCGCGCTTCATCAACATCAAGCGGGGCATGTACGTCTCGTACGTGCTCGGGCTGGTCATCTGTCCGTGGAAAATCCTCAACAGCGCGACGTCGTTCCTGAAGTTCCTCGGGAGCTACAGCATCTTCCTGGGGCCGTTCGTGGGCATCGCGCTGACGGACTACCTCGTGTTGCGCAGGGGCAACGTCTACGTGGACGAGCTGTACAGCGCGCAGGGCCGGTACTGGTACCGCCACGGCGTCAGCTGGCGGGCTGGGGTCGCGTACGTGGTCGCGGTGGTGTTCACCTTGCCGGGGCTCGCGTCAAGTTTTGGCGAGGAGGCAGCGGCGGGCTGGCTGCACGTATACCAGGTCGGATGGCTGCTGACGTGCACGCTCAGCAGCGGCGTCTATTGGCTGCTGTGCGCGGCGGGCGACGTTGCGGCGGAGGAGAGGCGCATGCGGTTCGAGGCGCTGAGCAGCCGCGGGCAGCAGGAGGAGCCAGACCAGGAGGTGGCAAATGTTGACGAGATCAGTGCGGTGCAGAAGGTGTAACACGCATGCGCCGCTGCGGGGAAGCGCGGCGGAGCGGGCAGCACCCATGGACGTGTCGTTGAAATAGAATGCGCGGTAGTGGGGGTCGACAACTCGGTCGGCGGTACCTCGAGAGGCGCGCGGTGTCGGCGGAGCGGCCTCCGTGCAGCAGCAAAAGGAACGCGTGCGATCAGCAGCAGCGCCTGCAGCGCGCGCCGCCATTGGCCGCCACCGCGCGCCTGGGGCGGCCGGCTGAAGGCGCTGCGGCGTGCGAGGCAGATCTGGCCGGCCGCCGGCACTTCGAGCGCGCCCACGGCGAGGAGCCGCGCTAGTCGTCGCGGCGCGGCGTCTGCTGCAGCGCACTCGCATCGCCGCGCCGCGATCGTGCGATGGCGTCATCCGCCCCAGGCTCTGGCTCCGGCGCGCGAGGCACAGACGACGACGTGCCCGCGGATGCGCGGCCCGGCCGCTGGCTGCGCTGCGTGCGCGGTACCCGGAAATTAGGTTTGCGAGCTTAGCACCAAGAGTTTCAGGTTTCACGCCGCAAACTCTCCACCACCTCCAATAAGCCGCGTGTTTGGGGGCTCCCAGCCCGCCGGCGCGCCCTCTAAATCCAACGTCCCACCCACGACGCCGCCGCACCGCCTTCCGCCTTGGGCTCGTGGGGCGCCTGCAGATTGCCGTTTGGAGCAGGTAGAGTGGTACTGCCGTCAAGTGATCTGGCGTCGCATCTTTTTGGCGCAAACCCCTAGCCCCTGATCGCGCCCATCCTTCTGCGCTGTCATGCGTGGGGTAGAGCTGCAGAAAGCTTGTCTCTGGGCCAATGCTCCCCGGCCAGTTGCCCACTCAGGCAATCCAACACCTCACACCAGGCATCCTTCAGAACTCAAATACCCGGTCAACTCCACTATGCTCGGAAATTCGGCCTCCGTAACCCCGTAATGGCCGCCAATGCGACCTCCGCTAACACTCCACTCGAAGATGTATGATGTAAGCTCATTCCCACCGCCCTGAACGCCAATCGCCGTCAAACTGAGACCCATCTGCTGTTCACATGTTCTTTGCTACACGAGCCCGATCACTTCGAGTAAGCCGCTCGCCCTGCCGCGTGGCCCATCTGCGACATCCACCCCCAAGACCATAGTTGCGCGCGCGCACGCGCTTGTAGGCTTTCATCCTGAACGTCATGCTCGACATCGTTGTTCGAGTGGCGGAAAAGTGTCCCTAAAAGTGGCAAAACCTGTTTAGTGAACAACGCGCAGCCAACGACTTGGTGGGGGCTGAAAACGCTTAAAACTCTAAAATTATCTGGCCGTATCCCCCAAAACTTGAAATGGTATACAAATTGGAAGCTCACCCGTTGACCTCTTGTTCTTTTACAAAATTGGCCCATCCCCTCCTGGTGTACATTGCGCGCGACAGATCAACCCAAAGCAAATTGACGTAATGAAACGCACTGCGTGAAGTCGTGAAGCCGGTTCTGTTGGGAAACTGGCCATGTCCGTCCGAGAGGACCAAGGAAGTCGATGCGTATGTGTGGGCTGATCCCTTTGAAACCTTGTCGCCTGTTGCTCGGCTGTACACGTCGTCCATGCTCCGAGTCAGAGTGCACATAAACTCCGTGCTGCGACACTTGCCACCAGCCCGTCTCATCGATGTGACCAATCCAACGTTCTTGCTCTTTACAGTGCCCATGTGTCTCACTTCTGTTCGATCCCAATCCCAGATCCTTTTTGGGGTATCATAGAAAAAAAACTTGCGCCGGAGAAAAATTAAATATCTCAAAAAGGGTGGTGATATGGGTTGGCCAGATTCTGCTCCTCTTCCACGGCTCCCAGTTGCGTTGGCTCGGCAAACCATTGGCCATTGTATGGCTGAACGGGTCCTGCTTGCGCGCCTTCGGATCCAGGAGGCATGAAAGACTGCCACCCCGGTGGCACCGAAGATGGCACCGAGGCATTCAGGGGTCCCGAGGAATGGTTCATTGAAGAGGAGAGTTCGTGAGTCGTATGCCGCTGATGCTGAACGGCCAGTTGATTCGCGTTCTGGAAGCGGAAGTCGTGAGGCATCGTTTCTGGCCCGCCATAAGACATTGATCTAGTTAATCCTCCTGGCCACATCGCTTGGTCTTGCATTGGAATTTGCTGAGGTACTTGGCCGTGCGGCGAGTCGTGGTTCGGCTGTCCTTGAATACCAACTGGTTCCGTGAAAAACGAAGACGATACCGGCGCCCCTGTGGCGGACCAGTATGCGACCGACGAGCCTTCCGAATGTCCATCCGAAGGCGTCTGGCTGGCGTAATTGGCCCCCCAGGCGGCCACATCGAAATTTGGGGAGTACGGGAAAGAGTTTTGTTGCGGAACGACTGTCGCAAAAGTCAGTAGGAAACGCCACGGGCGCATTGGCTACGACATACCGCCGCCCGAGTGAGACTTCATGTCGAGAGGGCCATCTTGCTCTGGGGCGACCGCAAAACTAGGAGGAGGCTCACCGGCGGGCATGGGCTGAAACGAGCTGTACTCTTCGATCGCATCGTGCCCCGAGGTGTTTGACGCGCGAGGTGATGAAGACGACGATGACGAGGGAACTTGAGATACGCTGCCTCTCTTTGCTGCTTGCGATCTAGACTCTCCGGGGTTTTGCTGTTCCACCGGGTAAAAATTGCACTCTTTTTTGAGCCTGATGCAGTTGGAGCAGCGCCCTTGGGGGTCATCCGGGGCAAGCAGGCATCGTATCTTCCGTCGGCGACAGTGACCTGCGACAAGTCAGTATTGGAGGTCACGCAAGCCTGGAGCGGCGGAAACGGCCTGACGTACCGCAGGCGACAGAGGTGCGGTGGTATCCTAGCTTGTTACGTCGCTTATCCGAATTAGGGGAGATGGGACTCGACTCTCCCAGGGCAAGGGCGCGCATGTGAGGCGTCGAGGAGGATCGCTTGATGGCGGGCGGGATCTTTCCTCTGGAGGGTCTTCGTTTCTCGTGAAGGTCCTTTGGAGAAGGGGAAGGATAGGGTCGAGCACCGGGAGCAAGTTCAGGTCCATCCACGCCGAGAGACTGTTGGGCCAACGGTTGTGCGACCGCAGTGCCTGAAACCGGGGCGGAAGGATTATATGACATCCCGTGTTGCGAGGACCCCGGAACGGCGCAGCTAATTCGAGGACTCACTGGACTGTCCCTACGGAGGGCCTTCGACTCCTCCCGCGACCCCACAGCCATGTACTGGATCAACGAGCGGGCCTTCCAGAACGGGTGAGCTCGCAGCAGGAGAGGCGCGCATCCGGGGGGTTACCGGCACGGTGGAATCAGAGCAGCAGTTCGACGGGCGTCAATCGATCTGCGGCAGGCGCAATTGATAGGGGAATTTTCAGGAACGAGACGCGTGGCGGCTTGGGGCTATTTCTCAGTGACGGCCGCGGCGATTGAGGCAGCGGGGGGGCAGATCTGCCTGCCTAGGCGCATGGGCCCAGGAAATACAGTTGCTGGGGCCAATCGATATGAGGTGCAGGAACCCTGTACCGGGATGGTTTTCGTACGATGTGCTATTATTATTGTGCGCGCGACCCAGGAGCGCAATTGGTAATGCGTACGTCAGCGAGCGCGCTCGCCAGCGGCGCGCACCGCCGGCTCCGAGTGGGCGCGCATACTTTCAGCTGCTCAGAGAGGAAACCTTAAAGTCACCGCAGCGCGCGAGCATCCTTCGCGCGGGCGCAGGACGAGGACGCGCTGGAGGGCAGCGAGCAGCAGCGTGTGGCGAGCGCGTGAGGGCGTCCTTGGGCCCAACAGGCCTAGCAGGGCAGCCCGGTACCGCGGCGGGCGTGATTGGGCGGCGCCGGGGCGCGCTGGGCGACATGGGCGATCTTGGCCGGCTGGGGCAGGCGCTGTGACACATCCTTGGCGGTGGCGGCGCCGGGTGCAGGCGTGATGTGCGGGATGGATGAGAGCGCATGGTGGAGCGGAAGATCCCCTCCGCCGGCTGCAGCTCCACGCGCGCTGACAGGCCGGCGCCGCGGCAAAGCCCGGATGCGTCGCGCAGTCGTGACGCCAGCGCGCGCCCCCTGCCGTGCGGCGCAGCGCGCCTCCCAGGATCGGATCCTCCCTCGCTCCCTGGCGCGCCTTTGCTTTTGCGCGCGCGCGAATGGCCGCATGGAGCGCCCCGGCGCGCCCGCAGGCGTCACATGCAGCGTGCGACGGGCGCGCGTTCGCTATCGCTTCGCGGCGGGCCCCTTCTCCACAATCCTCATCTCGCCGCTGCGCGGATCGCCCGCTTGGCCCGTTGCGGCGCGTCTTGGCCGCCTAGCCGCCGCTGTGGCGCTGCCCTCGCGCCCGCTGCCCTCGCCCGCCGCGCGCCGCCGGGTGCCAGTGCTGCGTCGCGCCCGCTCGCGCTGCTGCCCGCACACGGCCTGGCCAGCGGCGCCGTTGCGCGCGCCTGCGCTCGATGCGCGCAGATCGATCCAACGTCAGCCATGCCCATGACTGTGGCCTCGGGGCTCCCGTGCGTTCCTGCAGCTCTGGACCCGGCGCCCGTGCTTGGGGGGTATCTCTCCGTTCCCTGCGCATATGCCGGCCGGGCCAGCGCGCGGCCCTCGGTGCTGCTGGTGATCGCGGAGCCAATTTTGCCTCTGCTGATGCGGTCCGCAGCGCAGACGATGGGTCGTATTGGGCGCGTCCGCCGAACCTGAAACGCGCCTCGAGCGCCCATTTTTCCGGCCGGGGCTGGCGGACTTAATCTTATTAATGCCTTGTCGTCGCCTGGCCGTTGTCAAGGTGGTGCAACTAACCCCAACCAACTCACGTCGCGACCCCTGCTCAGCTTGACCGGTGGTGTGACGCCCGCGCTGGGCTAGCCTGCCCGCGCCGCCGCTGACGCGCCAGGGTCCGACATGAACAATACCTGCGGCATCCCACGGAAGTGCTCGAAGAGATCCAGAAGCACGCATCGACTTGTTCCATGCCAAGCGCCTGCATGGGCCCTGCTGGCGCGCGCGCTGGCACCCGGAACCTCGCATCCTGGTCGACTGCTCCTAGTGCTTAGCCAGGCGCCGACGTCACCACCGCGCGCCCTGCGTCCTGAGGCAGCGCGCAGGCAACCAAACGTTGCACCGCGCCAATTGGGCCACGCCCGCGGAAAATATCCACCGCCCGTTGGCAGGGTGTGGCGCAGGCCTGCCAGCAATGCACCCTCCTCTCGACCAACAAAACCCTGACTCTCTGGCTGCCAGCCGATCGCGCGCAAGGGTGCCGTAGCCTGGACCGTTGGCCTCTAGACCGATTGGAAGTGCCGCGACGCCTCTTTTCAGCGCGCTGCAGCCTCCAAGGCCCTCATGAGGGGTTTCTTCTCATGTCGTCAATCCAATATACACCTGTCCCTCAACGAGGCACTGGGGCGCGATTAGTCTTTAGTCCTGGCTTCAATTACTTGATCCTCACTGGTAATAGATATTGCTGACTTTTGCCGATAGGTCTCCAAAGGATCACCTGAATGCCCGCCAACGCCCTTCACTGGCCTGCTGCACCAAGCAGATCTTAGCACTATCTGCATCGGAACCAGCGCCGAGGTTGAAGCAAGAGAAAGGTGGGGATCTCGAGGCTGTCCAACACCGGGTTTCCACTCGACCTTCTCGTCCGGTCCATCCGCCAGCAAATGAGGCACCATCCGTGTTGCGGAGATCCTCCAGTTTGACGGTGGATCCGAGGCATTGACAGTCTGGCCCTTTTACCATTTTTCCAGAATTGGACTATTGACTTGTGGAGCTTTTTCGAGCCGAGGGATCCATCAGGCTTCTACCTGAGAACAAGCTTCTGCATGGCTATGCGGCATTAGATCTGGACTCCGCAGCTCTAGCCTTTAGTCATCGTGACTCCTGCCAGGATCCTTCCCCAAACGGCAATATTCCCGAGAACCCATGCCTCGGCTTGGCGCGCTCCCAGATCGCAACGGGCTTCCTTTCTGGTTGCTTGTCGACGTCAAGCCGTGACGGACTGCCTGCTTTTGGACACCGCTTGCCCTGGTCTGCGATACGCATCTCTTCTCAATGCATGCTATACATTCCTCTTTATAGCAGCATCTTGCGATGGTGAAAGTGCTTAGTCGACATTTGCTGACATCTCCGCATCAAGCGCGTGTTGGAGGCGTTCTCCATGAGAGATAATTTCTCTCAACATGCTTCGCCACAGGGTTCATAAAAGCGAAGGATTTTGGCGCGGCCAAGGTATCTCAATTGGTGTTGGGAAGGCCACCAAAAAGAAAAAAATCGCCGGAAAAAATCTCCGGATAGCGCATAGCACGAACATCTTGCATGACAGTCCAAACAGCCTGCAATAAACGCTTGCAAATCTCTTGGAAGGCGTGTTCGCATACTGGGCAGGTACTCGTTGTATTGCAACGGTCGTGCGTTGGGAGTTGAGACATTCGCTCGCTTGCGAAAAGCCTGTTTCCTCTCGCACAATCGCATGTGAACGAGTGCTTCAATCCTGTATAGCACGATATCTGTAATACTATGCGAATCGACCTCGTGGTTGCGATAAGCGCTGGATGTTGAGCTGGTCCGTCGTGTCGGCCCGATTGGGCCAGGTACATACGTTGGGAGGAAGGCGTTGAATGTGTAATAGCCCACGAAAATTGCCACCGTCGTGAAGCAGGCCAGCCTTTTCAGGATGGACATGGGCGACTTTGAGAAGCTGGTCACGGTTGTCCGAGAGATGTTCGCAGGAAGACCGTCGCTCTTCTATGCTGAGCTGTAGTGAGGTTCTTGTTGTCTCGGCCGTGAAGTTCCAGGGTCACGATGCGTCATATCAATCCAGCAAGCAATTGCGCTTTCGTCCTCAGATTCAGTGTGAAATGGATTCTTCGATTGCAATTCTGAGTTCCTGACTTATCAAAAGGAATCACCTCAACTCGACGAGCGCTTGGTCATGATATGTGATGGGCGTGCTCTCGGCTCTCAACGTCAAAAGCCAACTTCGTGTGCAGAGAGCTTCTTCTCCAATTACACATCGTTTGCACCAGGCTGCTCAAGCGACAGTGCCTTAACAGGTCTCATCGGCGACGGGACCCTCGCAGACGCAGCCTCTCAGCCAACTACACGGGCGTCCTCTGATACTGCGCAGCGGCCCCAACCTCGAATCATTGCTCCTTGTCGCCGTCTGCACTCTCCAGCTTGATCTCACTACAACCGCCAAAAGGTGAAGAGAGCTGAACCGTCAGTACCTCGAGCTCGCGGCACATCTCGCCTCGAGTCACTTCCACTCTTCCACGAAGCTTCTCAACTCTCCTCACCTCTGAATTCCACAGCCATCGAGGCTGTAAATTGAGCTAACTAAAGCCAGCATGCTCTCTCACCACCTCTACGTTAAGTCTGTGAGGCGAGACAGAATGACAGCCTCACCAAGCCCGGAAAACAGCACGAGAACGACGACTGCGGGCGAACGCGTGTCTACGAACATTCGACGTCACGAATCTAGCCCAGACCCTCTATTCGTGCAGCAGGATAACGATGTTACCCTCACATCGAGAGCTTATACGACATCTTCGGCTCGTCCAGAGACTCGAGACGACGCAGACGACGACGCGACAATGCCAAAGCGCGAACAACAGGCAGGGTCGAAGAGGAAAGCTTTCGACGAAGGCGAATCTGAGTGCGGTTCTCCTCCTCCGGAACCTTGGGGTTGCGACTATGGCCCACACGTTCGTGTTCCACGGGCACCAGTTACGAAGGATCAGGTCATCATGGGAAAGAAGGCACACTCCTACAAGAAGTTGGAAATCATCCAGATACTACAGCATTTTGGATGGATCGATAGGATCAGCCTCAAGTCAAGTTTAGGTGATATGTTGCATCTTCTCCTCGACCTCGAGCAGGAGAAGAAGGTCTCAGCCAAGTTTCGCCAATGGATTCTAAGGCAGCCTATCGGTTCCGGTGGCATCCGGCTTCAGACTCTTGATCAAGATGGCAATCCATCAAGAGACTCGTACCCCAAAGGCTGTGCCCCTAGAAAGAGAAGAACGGCCCCTTCATCGTCTACCAAACCTACGAGTGACGCTACAGCGGGCATGTCACTGTCTAGGATTCAGCCACAAGTTCCACCCAAAGATCAGCTACTTTCAGAGCGCGGTCGCGATGCGACGGAGACATCCAAGCAATCGCTTGTTAAAGGGCTAGACGGTACCAACTACGGCTTCGCATCTACTCTAAGGGCGAGAAAGCAGTACAACTCAGTCACCACAAGCTCGATGACCGGTCTGATTCCGAGCTCGGAGGCAGAGCAAGCTCATCAATCCCCTCCGGCTCCCAGATCAAGTATGCCAACAATGCCGAAGATGTGGAAGGCTATCAATGAACATGAAGTTGGCCAGACGGACAACGAATCGGATCCCAGTGATGATTACGTCTAAGTGTTGTTCTAGGGTGGCTAACTTCTGCGTAATGGCTAGACTCCGACAGCGTCAAGAAAAATGTCACTGGGCTTTGGAAAAGCTCAATCACCAGATTTTAACAGATTGATCAGCTATTGAGGTCTTCTCATTCACTACAAGGGTTTCAAGAGCATCTACAGAAGAGGTCGGCGTTTCATTGCTCCGACATTCACTTTACAGCTTCTCAGTTGCAGATTTATTCAGCTCTCATTACTGCTTTGAGATAGCTGTCAGGAAATAGCAACATAAGACTCTAGAGGCGGACGGAGGAAACACCTTGCATATTTCCCGATACCCATTCCCCTACCCCTCTCGGCATTATAATGCCGAGAGAAAAAGCAGTCTAGTCCCCCTAAACCTAATCTTCTTGCCTCTTCATTTACCAAAATCTCTCCCCGGCTCTAACGATTTCTCTGAAGCTCTTCCAAAATTGAATAGACACTATATGCCTTACAATCAATTGTTCTTGCCTTCCCATTAATTTGAAAGTGGGGTTAACTTCGGTCGTGAGGATGATCACAACGACTAAGGTTAAAAATAGGCCCAGCTAATTTCATCGTCACGGTATTCCATGCCGGGCTCGGGTACAGCCTTGGGACCTTTATCAGTTTCACAATTGTATGAGAAACGAAGTCAAAAATGTGGACACCCACTCGTATCAGTGAGTACCAAGGAGCTTGCTATCTTGCGTGCCCAAAGGAGTAAGTTGTACATAGGTGTTGGCCAGGTGTGGCAAGCAATTAGCCGGTGTGGCTGAAACGTAAACCAGTCAATACGAACTCGGATACAACTCAATCAGCCTCGCGACATCATGACGCAAGCCCAGCGCTCCGGAAACGTTTTAGCCGAGCTGGGTCGTGCGGAAGCTCGGAAATAAATAACTCAGCCAGCCAGAATGCATTCTCCGCAGTAGCTGAGACTTTAAAAGGTGGGGAGGACTTTCCAACGGTTCAGGCTGGAACGCCTTGAAAGGTACCCAATTGCGTCTTGGCTTTCATTAGCCTCGCGAGATGGTTACGAATCGGTGTGGATCATCAATCGCCGACCTGGTTTCTCTACGGCCAGAATCCATGAACTCCCGCCTTGCGATACCAAAGCCTGAAGATGTTGACTCGCAAGATCCGTTAACTGAGCTACCGATCCTTGCTTGTCTCGGGAAGCTCTGACTTTGTCCAAAGTGTTCTCGCACATTTATAGCTTGCATGAACAGAATGCGCTCAAAGTTCATTATCGTCCCACTGCATTGGAATCTGGTTCTTTATCGCGCCTTTTGCCTTTGTGGCTTGAAGTGAGTGACTCGACACGGAGCATTTATCCAATCTGAGGAATATGTCCGTGACCATGCAAAGTGTATTCTGCGCTACTTGGGGAGAGCTTTAGTCCTCGTGATAGAGGCCCTGCTCAGGCGGCTTGACACCGTACCGCTCAAGTCCAAGTTTGTCCTCTGGGTCGGGGTCCTCCATCTGGTAGAAGCTGTTGACTCGATTAGCATGACAATCGGCGCATCAGCTACGAAACGACAACAAGGAACACCATAGTAGACGTACCCATCGTATGTCCACCATTTCCGACCTTTCCAGACGTCCTCTACCGGCAGTACGCCCTCCTCTGCCATCTGATCTCGGACCTTCACGACTCCTTGCCACACGTGTAATATGTTCTCCCAAGCTACTTTGGCAAGCTGCTCTTCCGCTGCGCCGCGATCGAGTATGTCTTTCAAGAGCCCCAGACAACACTTCACGTCCTCGAAGCCTGGAATTGCAGACGCGATGCCATCGAAATCCGATCCCAAACCCACGCAATCCCGTCCAATACGATTCGTAATGCAAAAAAGGTGGTTAAGCACCGTGTCCATCTTGGCGTCTTGTCACCTCGTCACGACGTGTTCTGCAACGAAGGTTGCCATGATGACACCGCATTTGCCGGTATCAGGTCCCGTATTTCGTCCGGCACATTGCACGCACAGTCAAATACGGCCTTGGCATTGATGTGGGAGAACATGATAGGCGCTCGCGATAGCGCTGGGGTCTCTCTTGCACAGTCTGGCGAGGTGTGCGACACATCAGTGCTCATGCCGATGCGGTTCATCTCCTTGATCGCAGATCTGCTGGGAGCAAATAAACTACCATGAATTGGTCCTAGTCTCGGAGTCGGTGAAGGCGTTTTTACAGACTTGCGTGAGTCTACACTTTGGCTGACAGCTGCTCTCCAATTTGTTAAGCTT
This sequence comes from Neofusicoccum sp. Z2, assembly GCA_037356115.1. Taxonomy (NCBI): domain Eukaryota; kingdom Fungi; phylum Ascomycota; class Dothideomycetes; order Botryosphaeriales; family Botryosphaeriaceae; genus Neofusicoccum; species Neofusicoccum sp. Z2. Next base: position 570,013 of record JBAWJY010000003.1, read on the forward strand.
CCCCAGTGGCCTTACGTATCGAACACCAAGAAGGTAGAATGCGCGAATGATGTCCATCGGAATTCCAGCCATGTGAAGCCTGCGTATATGTAAACCACGATATCTACCTCGAAGATGTTTCAGAAGTCTATCCAGCGAGTACAATACATGTCTTGCCCGGAAAGTACCAGATGGAGGAAAAGTAATGTCCGGTCGACGCGACTTCGTATACGCACTGTCCAAGCAGCAATCAAAACATACATCTTGCTCCGGAGCTACCGCTGAATGCAACACCACGATCGTTCGAGGGATACAGCACTTACCCTTCAATGCTAATAGAACAAGCTATTTTACCCTCCGCGTATACACTTTTCACGTCCTCTGGCTCTTTTACCTGCGCAAACACATTAGGATACGATTGAGTTAGCCGCAAGGTAAGGTCGATCTGCTCTATAGCATCGTGTGCCATGGCGCTATACTCCGGCGTTGAAAAGTTTTCGGCTGACCTCAGGCAGCTGCAGGATTGATCCCGTCAGCACTTTTCAAGACCATCAAGATCTTGATCGCTCGACATCGATGAACGGGAGAAGAGAGTCCTCAAAGACACGCCCTTGTTTGACGGTCAATATGATCTTCCACCGCAGCCACGCGCGTGTTTCGATGGAAAGATTCATGAGAATGAGAAATTCGACCTGGAGAAGGGACTCCAGCGTGGAATGTGCTATGCGCATGGCCATCCTTTCCGAAGCGGTACAAGGTCGTTTCGCACGGTATGGCAACAGCAATGCATACCGAGTTGAAGCATTCATCTGAATGGGAAGGGAGTATCTGTTACGCATATGCAGCGGTTTTCGACCTCCGTGAAGAGACGCATCTCCCGGGTATAGAATACTCTTGATTGGGTTCTTTGTTCCACTTGGGAGAGTCATTTCTTCTCGAACTCTTTCGTATTTGGCAAACACTAATGAAATCTAGTCTGGCTTGGGAATATCCCACAAGTTTGCTGCTGCATAAGTTCCCAATGAACAAATACATGGATGTCGATAAGTCTATATTCATCCCCGCCGCGTCTGAAGATACCGAGATGAAGGATGCGCCGAGGAAACTCACGAGAATACGTCGTACCCCTCTCGCGCCCCATCTCGCGCCTCAACTACCACCTCAGCGGGTTCCAAGCGCAAGCAGGAAGAGATCTCAACGGACGATAACGCCATTGAGTACGAACTGTACGCGTCAGCAGCGCGTTCCTGTCGTCATCCGCATGCATTCCATATACACCGAGAAGACCGTCGTTGACCAGAGCCAGCCGCACGACTGTCGTCGCCCTCCGCTCCAGCAAGAAGAGGTCGATTTGGCGGAGATGATAGCGGCGCAAATGATGATGGAGGAGCACCGCCGCACCACGTTCCGCAAGTACCCGAGTATCTACGACCGTCGCCTAGAGCTACTACAGATGCCTCTAGGTACACGTATGCTTTAATTAGCCGGCATCATCTAAGAAGGCGCCGAGTAGGTCTAGCCCGAGCATCGCGAAGCCTATGCACACTTCGTTAAGCTCTGCAACTAGCGCTTAGGCGGAGCGGTTTTCGAGAAGGAGCAGAAGCAATAGTTTACCCTTGCTACCAATGCTCTAAGGGGGGACGCCTATAAACACGCTAACGTTATTGTGTCGACACTTAGCAACATGGCTGACCCGAAGATTACTGATCACGTCCCCTCTACTCACTTTATCTACGACGAAGCGGCTCGCGCTGCCTGGGATGGTGGTAATCTGGGTACCCCTTCCTGATACTTGACTTGGTCTTTAAAATTTAGTGTAACCAATATATAGGGTGGCGTGTTGATGTGCCATGCAGCATGCAACAACTTCAGCGGACTTTCAGCTACAAGAACGTTCTGGGGTGTTCGAAGTATCCGTGAACCCCGCTAGCGTGATCATATTCTCTATGTGGTATTAGCGCATTGAACAACCTTTGGGGATGAGTATGTGGATTCAGAGTACTGGTATTGCCTGCGTCATTGCGGGAATGGCCAGCTTCGGTATCGGTCACATTCACGGATTGATGAGCTCCTGGAGGGTTATATTCCTCATCTGGGGAGGAACAACTACTGCTTGAGGTGTCGTGTTCTGGTTGCTACTACCTGGATCTCCAGTCAGGGCAGGCTTTTTGACTGAAGAGGAAAGCAAGGGTGTGCTTGACCGCATATAGACGAATGGTACTGGCATAGAGTCGAAAGCCTTCAAATGCAACAAAGTGAGTATATGTGATTAGATTTTTCATTCAGATACGCTCTGATAATCTTGCAGTTCAGGCAGGTTCTACTTGATATCAAGACTTGGCTCCTGTTTACTTTTGTCGTACTCTCAAATAGCCCGAACGGAGGTCTTATAGTATTTTAGGGGCTCATCATTAAGGGAATGTGGTTCCCACCGCTTTAGACAACATTGATCAAAATGATGTCTGGAGATCTTCAAGCTGTGATCTGTAATTTGCAACAGATTGGGATGCGTTGTACTTGGACTGGGCCAGTGGTTTTGAAGGTCATGCTTGTAGAAGTGTCGTGCGCCCACCCATTGCGTTGTCAGGTTCGCCATTGCCAACTGGTTCTCCGTCATACGGAAAGCGTCGGCGTTCTGGTATGTAAATGTTTGGGAGAGCTCTATGTCGTCGGACTGGGTACGGCGTGACGAAGAAGTCTAGCCACCTCTTTAAAGTGAGGTCCGTTGTTCCTTTGCACCAAGGGTGGTCTACGTCTACGTCCTCTGTGCGCTCTGCCCGCTATTTTGCTAAGTATTGTTTGTATCCCTTATCGCCACATAGCAGGTATGTGCCGTTAAGTAGGCCGTACCGGACTTGGTTGTCCGGCCCTCGCACTTTATACGCACGCCTCATTAGTCGGTAGGCCTGGTTAATCTATTCACGGGACGTTGCGAACAGCCAGAGTCGAGCGAAGGCGTCTTTTCTAAAGGCTCCTTTGCATTTAGCCTCAAACAACTGTCCGATGATGGATGACGACAGATGTACGGCCGTCGGGGGCATTCGGACATGAAAGGGGTGTATGCCGATGGGGAAGTCGTACAGCGGTAGGTGGATTGAGGCGTATAGAGGTACCTTGGGTGTCCAGTTCGGTTCCATGCGTAGGTACACGGCTTTCAGGAGCCCCAGTGCGCCGTTTCAGGTACCAGATAAAAACCACTGACTGGGCTTTCGTAGATACCTTGCATCGAGATTCCCCAAATTAAAACTTGCAACCATATTAGGATATCTTGTACCATTATCTCCAAGACAACCAAAAGGTATCGGCGGAACAGCATTGTCTCCCCATCGTGCTAATTTCCCCCCTGATTGTACTAAACATGTCCAAAGCGATAAACTCTCGCTTAGACTTAGACATGGCTACTACTCATGGCATGATAAAGTTCTCCCTCTCCTCGGGCCCACTTCGATGGCTGCACTCTGGATGAATTCCGCGGCAGCATGTTTGCTAGCACTAAACACATCCCCGTTCGTAGAGCTTCCTTGTGTAAACATACTCCCAGTATGGACAATGCTGCTACCTGAATCTTCCGGGTTACCAAGCTTCTTGATCTCAGATAGGATGTTTAAAGCGCCGTTCACGTTCAAATTCATTATGCAGTTTAACATCGATGCTTCTCCGAGCGGTATGGTTTGTGGTGATTTGAGTTGGCCCCAGAAGGCGGCAATGTGTAGCTTCTTCTCTTTTTGCAATCTTTCATTCTATACTAGACTTAGTCGTATAATATATCAAGTACCTGATTACTTAAGTGGGGAGCCGTAAGCGGGGAGAAGTGCCCCGCCTGCGGAGACGGAAAACGCGCCATCTCGCCGACGGAAAACTCGCAGCACGATAGCGTTCCCCGTCGGGAAACTCACGCAATCCGTTTCCCGCACGATACCTACGCGCGTCATCTGTCGCAGGTCAAGCTATTAGATTCTTGCACTGCGTCGGCGGGATAATTTACGTGATTGCTTCCCCGATCGTTGAAAAGTGGCCCCAATGCCGCTTGTAGCGTAGCTTATTCCTGCTTCCGCTGCTGAAAGTATAAAGCCGCGCGCCTGTTTTATCGACGAAAGCTGTCGGACTCCATACTTATCTGCTTGACCACCTCGAAAATCACTATGACGAATATCTACTCCAATATCGATGCGGCCGCGCTGATGGCAGATGCTGAAGACTGCATGCTGTCCTACGGTTCGGCCTTCCACCAGGACCTGATCACGCGCGCCAAGGATTGCTACATCTACACGTCAGACGGGCATCGAATGCTTGATTGGACTTCTGGACAGATGGTATTTCCCTTCTACTATAATTAAAAACGCAAAGGACACTTTCAGATTGACATCCCGCAAGTCCTGCCTCATCGGCCACGGCCATCCCGAAATCGTTGAAACCATCACCGCACACGCCGCAAATCTGGACCATCTCTTCAGCGGCATGCTGAGCCCACCAGTCATCCAACTGGGCAAGCGCTTGACAGGACTTTGCCCTCCGGGTCTGGACAAAGCGTTCTTTCTGAGCACCGGCGGTGAAAGCAACGAAGCTGCCATTAAGCTGGCGAAATCGTATACCGGCAAGTTCGAGATCGTCGGGCTGTCCGCAAGTTGGCACGGTGTAACGGGTGTTGTAGGTGAATCTTACTGTGCCGATCCAAGCAGATAATAACGAGACAATAGGCTGCCTCGGCGCAATACCTTTCTGGACGTTCTGGGCATGGTCCTCTGGTAAGTCTTCTCACGTTTGAAAGCTGGAGGAATGGCCGCACACCCGTTAGATACGAGTCATGAGATGAAATTGACCGTCCTCCAGATGCCCGGCAGCTTGATGCTCCCCGCCCCCAACTCATACCGCAGCATCTTCCGCCACCCGGACGATTCCTACGACTGGAAGACGGAGCTGGATTACGGGTTCTCCATGATCGACAGGCAATCCTGCGGCAGTCTCGCAGCGCTCATCGTCGAACCTATTCTCTCCTCGGGTGGAATGCTCGTACTGCCAGACGGCTGGCTCAGAGCAGCGAAGGAGCACTGCGAGGCCCGCGGCATGCTGCTGATCGTCGATGAAGCGCAGACTGGCATCGGTCGGGCTGGTGATATGTTCGCCTTCGAGCACTGTGGCGTCGTTCCGGACATTTTGACGCTGAGCAAGACGCTTGGAAACGGTTTGCCGTTGAGCGCGGTTGTCACGAGCAATGAGATCGCCCGTGTGACGAAGCAAAAGGGCTTTCTGTTCTACACCACGCATATCAATGACCCCTTGCCTACTGCCGTTGGGCTGAAGGTGCTTGATATTGTCGTCAGAGACGGATTGGTTGAGCATTCGAAGAAGCTGGGTGTTAAGCTACAGGCTGGACTTCGGAAACTACAGTCGCGTTACGGATGTCTCGGAGACGTTCGAGGTCGAGGTCTCATGGCAGGAGTCGAGGTGGTATCAAACCGTGAGACAAAACAGGGAGCCGCAGAACTCGGCTGGTTAGTTTCGAACAAGATGGCGGAGCTCGGACTCTGGGCGCAGCTGTCTACTCTGCCGGCGTTTGGAGGAGTTTTCCGCATTGCGCCTCCAATCATAACGACGGAAGAGCAGTTGGAGCAGGGATTGGCAATCATGGAAGAAGCATTGAGTTCCACGCCGGGGACAATGCCGTTGTACACCAAGGCCGTAGAAGCAGAAGCATCGAGCAGGCTGTAGGGTACTACAGGAGAGAATCTTCGTTTGTTACGCAAAAGTCTCAGACTTTTACGATCCTATCTCAAGTTATTATTTCAAGATCCCAAGAGTTGAAAGCTGCCCTGTGGCCCCTCCAGCATGTCCCACAGAGACTCCCAAGGGTATTCCAAGGGTTCTATTGGGACATTTAGTTCTGAGTATGTGCTCAGTCCAAAATCATGCGGCTCTTGGACAGTCGTTCGACAATGGTTTTCTTCCGAAGTGATATTCTGAGGTCCTGGTATGGCATCAAAGTCCTGGTGGCTCATCTCTGGACCAAGGGGTGACGCTGCTGTGATTCTTGAAATTGGTTCATCACAGCGCTTAATGAACATATCCGCGAGGTCCCAGTTGTCCTGAGCTTTGGCCAAGTGCAATCTTTTCCGGAGGGATCGCAGTGAATCCTTGCATGCTTCGCCCACATTAATGTCTGTGGTATCGATGGCACAGCGAAGCAGAATTGTGGCAGCAGAGACAAGAAGATTCCCAGTATCTATGCTTTCTCGTTAGCAGAGGGATTTCCAAGCGCGTATATATATGGATAATTACACGAAAGCCAGTATTCTTTCAAATGACAACTCTGCAGTGAACAAACAAAGTCTGAAATCTGAGTCGCTGCACGACGGAGAGTTGTCAAATGGTATTGACGGATGTCATTGCTGTCCGGACCGCTTTCGCGACTTGCTGCCTGCGGGGAGATTAGTGTCTTCCTGGGAATAAAATGTCACAAATAATTTAGGCGAGGCATTTGATATGCAACCTGGAACTGAACAGTCCTTTTTGGCAGTCTACCAATGGCCGTGCACTTGAAAGCTTTGAGATGTGACTGTGCATGCGGCGTTGAAATATTTATCCGGATGTACGAAGTATACGTTTACGCCTGCTTTTAAGTCTGGATCAATGTTCAAGTCCGTATGCACAGAGAACTCATTGAAGCGATACCCTTGAGCAGGGTTCTTGTGCACGGCCCCTGAGAGACTACCGGGAAGTACTGTCCTGATCTCAGGTCTTGGTGTGTGATATGCCGTGAGATGGATTATGATCATAAACAGAAATCCAAAAAATACCAAGGCAGTTCAGACTTACCCGCAAAGCCACCCTGCAAAGGAGCATTCTGATTGACAGATATCCCAGACGTAGGCTACTAGCTCCGGAAACGGAAACACCACTTTCCAGGGCTCCAGCTTGGAGGTATACCGGGAGGTCCTCCTCCCATTGATCAAGATCGCACTCGAGACGCCGCAAGTCTTTCCAAATTTCTTTGCTTGGTTCGCTGAGGTCATAAACCAAAGGAAGGACGTCTCCAAGGATTTGAGACAGCTTGCAAAGATGTATGAAGCATTCTGCTGCCTTCACTCGTTCCTCAGTCTCTTTACCTGGAGTCAACAGGGTTGATGTTGTAGGAAGTGGCACGTCATATTGTTTCCGGAGAATTGAAGGAGGAATACCATGCGCAAAGCTCGACCTGTGATTCCAACATCAGCCCTCCTTGACCTGAAGAAACTAAACTTCAACTCTTACCATTGATCAAGAATCATACACGCCCAAAATAAACGAATGCGTAAGTTTTTATCTCGTGTAGCTGTCTTCCAGGCCCTTGGGTCCCGATTCAAGCCTAGACTATGAGCCAAAGCCATGGCCCTTCCGGCATTGACAACATTTCCCGGGACGGATCCAACAGGCCTCCCAAGGAGGTCTATGATAGCGGGATACAAAGTGGACAGATTTGGCGCAAGAAAATCCTCTTGCAAAGCAGATATTGCGAGATTCCAGAAGTATTGCTCACTAGGACAATGGCGATGTTTGAGGGTTTCTGAATGATTCCAGAAGGTCAGCGAGATGGCGTAGATCTCACAAAGGAGCGTCGAAGAGATTCCTCTTCCTTCGTGCTCAGCGTCCATAAAGGCTTCCTCGTCAAGGACTGGGAATGAGGGATGGATGTGCTTGAAGTAGAGCCGAACGACGTCTTGTTTCTTCGGCCCCAAAATGTGGTCCAGGATTTCTCGTTGACTGCGCCCCGGATTTTTGGCCAGCTTCAGGCCCTCTCTATGTCTTGGAACAGCGAGATAAATCATCGGGTTTCCAGGGGTATTTGAGACGACGCTGTAGGGCTGTTTGGCAGGCGGATCAGCCCGACGTTCCGCGGTCAGGTATTGTTGAAGGATGTGGACATCCTCGGCGACCATGGGGCCCACAACGATGGAAGATTCGCCGGCAGTTGCTGACACTCCACGACTGTCATGGCGAGGAGTTGCAGGAGCAGCTTCGGTGATTGGGGTGTTTCGCACCGAGTCTTCCGGGAGGGCGCCGGGTGGCAGCGTTGCGGTGGGCCTTGCAGCCGAGATGCCGGCAGAGGACGCCGAGCGGGCCCTCACATCAACGTCCTCCACCCGCGCTCTTCTACGCGGTCGCCCGGAACCCAGCGTCCTCCCAGACGTTCCAACGGAATGGCGCGCAGTAGCGGAGCCTGAGAAGAGACAGGCGAATCCTTTCTCGCTGCATAGTCGACACGGCCGTCCCGGAACCTCGATGTTGCAACGAATCTTCCTCTGTCGGCATTTATCACATGCAGGAATGCGGTGGCTGCGATAGGGCCGGGGTTGCGGGGTGCTGTCCATGTTGTTGAAGCCTTGGGAGTGGCGAGGAAGGCGGCGACCGGGCGGATTCCGCCAGCCGGAGAACGGCACGTGGCGATCTGAACAACCCTCGCCGGCGCTTGGACTCTCGATACATCCAGACCAAAGAACTCATCGAGAGACTGCCGGGGGTGCTATCCGGATCTCAGGTCGTCGCGAAGCCATTTCGCCGCTCAAGCCCACCATCTCGTGTCCACCCGGCGCCGTCAGACGAATTTCTGCCCACCGTCTCCGGATCCATCGCGGCTTGACATTGCGGCGCCATTGCAGAGGGCCCGTATCCTGATTACCTCTGCCGGGACTGAGAAGCGGGGTGCCTGGGGCCTTATTCTCGCCCTGTCAGCTGCTCCTTCGGACTCTTCGAGCTTTTCCACCGCCGAGAAATCCCATGCTCTTGCAGCGCCTCGTATGACTCCACAGGCCGAATCACTCGATGCATTCCATCCGAACTCAACAACGACCCGAGCTTTCACCCGGCTTCCTCTCCTCTAAGTGCGATTGCCGCGAGGGAGAGTTTCCAGAATCCGGGTGTTAAGCCTTATTACTTCGCTTAAGGTCCGCAGCAGGGCCTTTTCAACTCCAATCGCAGGCCTTCGAGAAGCGTCCCCGCATTCTTAACATGGGTTCCCACAGCCAAGCACCACCATCGTTGGGACCATTGACTTCTTTTGTACAGAAGCTAATGAATCAGACCGGACGTCTCGGTCAGCGTGACCACGATCGCAGCCTCTCTACACGGCTGCCCAATCGCTGCGTCCATGGATTCCGAGGCGGACAGAGTCATCGCTCACAAGCGGAGCTACGATCTGCCCACTCGGCCGTTGGGTCGGGATGCTGTTCAGTCAGCAGACTTCTTAGAGTCTCGCTTGCCGTTGTCCTGTCCGGAGAAGATGCTTAATGTGGCCTCTTTTCTATTGGCGCCGATCTGGGGACCAGGAACTGTTTCCTCTTGGAGAAACGGCCCTATAAGCCATCTCACCAGCCCAGTTATCTTATGCGCTCTTAAGCTGGTTTTAGCGCGCCTTGCAGCGTTTCTCGGTTATGTTCAGCCCGTTCGATTGGCTACCCCACATTCCGACTGCATCAATCCCAGTTATTGATTCAGTGCGCAGCCTCACCTCCTCTGCACTCCCAAGAACCAAGCTGTCAAGAAGTGCGCGACAATTGCGTCAGATGCACGTCCTCGTACGGTCTTTTTTTCTCATTGGGCTACACTTCATTGTCTTCGCATCCATCTCCTGAATAGGCACCCATTCCTTAACATGCCTACACGACGCAAAGTCTCAGCAATAACTGCGGTGAATCGCAGACTACCGAGGCTTAGTTGCCTGATGAGCAGTTTGTGATTCGCTTCTAAGAAAGCCAAGGCCTTGTTTTTGTCTCGTGAAGCCTCGGATTGCAGCAGCAAGAAGCGTATATCAGACAGTTCGGTACCTCATGGCGTGAACCACTGGTGTGTTGCATTTCACTCGACCAGCTCAGACACTAGTGCCAATCAGATCAGCATGCTCGTTCCTAGATTTTTGATCTGCCTGTTAGCCACAGCCGTGCACGCTGCTCCGGCAGCTGCACCACTAGGCAGCAAGCTTGGCGTCAAGTTTGACAAGCGGCAGGATGATCTCCCTACTCTGACTCTCCCGTACGGCACGTGGATGGCTTCGGACTACAACTCAGACGCTGACGTGGGCACTAAGAATCACCTACATGAACAGCTGGCTGACCCTCGACTAGATCTACACGTTCAAGAACATCAGATTCGCGGCTCCTCCAACCGGAGAAAATCGCTGGCGGAAGCCCCAGCCGCCGGAGACCAATGACACCATCCAGGACGGAAGCTACGGGCCGATCTGCGTCCAAGCCCCGATTGAAGGACTCAACCTTCTCGGGCCGGGCAACAACGCTCCCATTGGCGGAGCCATCAACCAGTTTCTTGGAGGCATCCCTGTCCCAATCTTCGAGGGTGGCTCTGAAGACTGCCTTTTCTTGGACTTGTATGTTCCCGGCGATGCTGTCAGAGACCCCGACACGCATAGTCTCCCGGTGATTGTCTGGATATATGGAGGAGCCTATGGTGAGTGAACCCTTTCCGCGCAGCTCGCAGTCCGCCAGTTACCATGCACACGGAACTTGATCACGAGCGAATCTGTCACAAGCAGCACTTTGGCGCATATTGCAAGTTCCACGGTAGATGATTGTGTGGAGTTAAAGTGATTGTGTCTAAGACGTACACTTTAACACCGCAGGATGATGCCTCAACCCATGCAGGCAAGGTCATCCTCGTGGCGCTACTCATAATGCAGGCTCCTCGTGCATGGTCCCTGAGGGGCTTTCGAGAAGAACTGTCTGGATCTCAGGTGCTTTACGCAATTCCCAAGAATGTGCCTAATGATCGGCATAGTGTTCGGCAGCAAAGACGCCCTCGACCTGATTGGTTTCTATGATGGCACCGGACTGATCCAACAGACCGGAGGACAAGTCATCTATGTCGCTGGCAACTACCGCCTCGGCACCTATGGTTTTCTTGCTGGAGAGACCATGGAGAACGACGGTGTACCGAACGCTGGGTTCTGGGACCAGAGAGGTAAGTTACAAGCTTTACTCCTGCACAAGCAGAGCTAAGCTTAGCCTTTGCAGCGGTCTTCCAGTGGGTGCAAGACTATATCAGCCTTGTGGGTGGAGACAAGACCAACGTCAATGCATGGTAAGCTTTTCCCATCCAGCCCCTCACAGATGCGGGATGCTCATGAAACCCCAGGGGCGAGAGCGCAGGAGCTGGGTCGATCCTCCACCACCTTACAGCGCAGGGTGGGACGCTTGACCCTTTGTTCAGGAGAGCAGTGGCGCAAAGCGCTGCCTTCCAAATCATGTGGGATCGGAAGGGCACCCTTGAGAACCTCTTTCAGAATTTCACTGCCCTTGCTGGCTGTACTGGCCAGGGACTCGATTGCCTTCGCGCTGCAGACGCTGAGACACTCGACACGGCCAACGAAGCTTTCATCCGGGCAGCACCGTTGAGCGCGTTCAACATCGGCCCTGCGGCGGATGGCGACTTTGTGCGCCAGCTTCCGATGCTGGAATTTGCCTCAGGTGAGTCATCAGCATAACCTGCCATCTGCCGTTACTGACAGCTTTTCAGGCAACTACTGGAAAAGCCTGGAATCGCTGATCGTCAGCCACACCGCCGATGAGGCTGAGCTCTTCGTCGACGGGCACATCCAGACTGATGAAGAGTTCAACGGCTTCATCGACTCTGTCTTCCCGGCGTATGCCAAAGAAGCCGGCATCAACGCTGCGATCGAGACCTTTTTCCCGCCCGTGTCGACCAACGACACATACGACACCGAAGTCGAGCGCACCAAGGCCTTCGTGCGGGACTCGTCCTTCACGTGCTGGTCGCGCTACCTCACGGAGGCGTACAGCGGCAGCACCTGGAACATGCAGTACTCGGTGACGCCCGGCTGGCACGGCACCGACCTCCTGCCGACCTTCTACCAACTCTACATCTCATTCGGCGGCGACGTCGCCTTCCCGCTGCTGCCGGGATTCGGCTCGTTCGCGACGGCGTACCAGTCGTACCTGACGTCGCACGCGCGCTCCGGCAACCCGAACACCTACTCGGCCAAGATCAACCTGCCGCCGGCGATCAACTGGCCGCGGCCCACCACGACGGGCGACGGGGAGAACGTGGGCAACGTGCTGAACGTGGGCAACCTGGGCTTCTCGCTCACGACGGACACGCAGATGCCGCGCAGCGAGTGCGACTTCATCCTCGAGCTGGCGGCGGCGGTGACCAACGTGGGCGGGTACGCGGTGCCGGGGACGGCGCAGCCGCAGAGCCTTGTGGAGTTTGACGGGGACCCCAGCGCCAATTACGAGTGAGTGGGGCGAGGGTGGCCGGAAGGGGAAGCGGGACGGGAGGAGTAGAGAGAAGTAGTAGGAGGTAGATGACAGTAATGCAGATACGGACTCGGTCGCCTGACTCACGGTGGGAAGAGCGGTGCAGCAGCGCATTATATCTGAAATCACGGGGCTCCCGCGGAGGGTCTGCGGGCGCAGAGAGCAGGCCGGGGCGAAGCCAGGGCGGCTGAGGTTCGTGAAGGTGCTGGAAGAACGTCGATCGACCTGCCGAATCACGGACGCTCACCCCGTCACCCAGGCTGCTAATCCATACACGGAGCCCATTTAGCCACCAAGGGGTTGAGGGGGCAGGTTAGAGTCATGATCCCCGTTGAACATACGGATCCGTAGCCAACCTTCCCCTTCTTACGCTAGATCGCTCCTTCGATGCGATGTTTTGATAGGGTAAAACCCTACTCGAGTCGTGCAGATTTTTCTTAGCGTAGGGGGTGCCTCCCAGTGGCTTGGCGGTGGGCAAACACCTGATAATTGGCTGGCTCACCAATCCCCTGGAGGGCTAAACCGTTGACTTGGCTAGCCAATCACGCGTTGATGGCTGGCCAGGTGGAGGGCAACGGCCGGCCGCCAGCGTGCGGCTTTCACGCGCCTTTCCGCCGCGCGCCCTTGCTGCCGTTGGCCAGGCGCGTGGGCGAGCACTGCGCCCGGCTTCCGAGCCCCAGCCCGCCAATGGCTTCCTCCGTGCTGCTTGCGCGACTGCTCCGAAAAGCCCGCTGCTGCGCTCCCCAGGCTGCGTGGAGCCGCCGGCCGCCTGCGCTTCTAGACCTCCGCGGGCTTGTGTCTCGACTGCTCAGCTGGCGCCACCCACAAAGAGAGCCGCTCTTTTTTAAAGGCCGACGAGCCTCCACCGCCGGTCGATGTCTGCCCGCGGTGCTGCCCCTTCTGCGCCGCAATGGCCGCTTCTCCGCCGCGGCGCTCCATCTCCTACTTCCCCAAGGCCGAGCGTCTCTTCAAGCGCTCCGACCCCGACTCCCCAGCTCTGCCGCGGCGGCCCTCCCACAAAGCCCCCATCTTCGACCATGACCACGCCGATCGGCCGTTGCGCCCCTTCGACGAGAGCGTCCACGGCCTCAACTACGCCGATGGCGCCGCGAGCCCGCCCCAGCCCGCCTCCTTCTCGTCCGCCTACCTCTTCCCCTCCCTGACCCGCAATGAGCGCCTCCGCCTGACCATGCTGTGGTACTACACGAGAGGCATCGCCGACGACCACGAGCTGCTGCAGAAGCTGCAGGGCATCGTCAGGCTGGTGCGCAGCTTCATCGGCTGGGACTTCGTCATCATGGGCATTCTGTCCGAAGACGCCTACACCCGCCTTGTCACCGACAGCGTGCCCTTGGCCATCCTGCCGCGCCGAGAGAGCACATGCGCCCACACCGTCAACCAAACATGCGGAGTGAGTCCGCGCCTCGCGTCCACCAGCTCATGCTAAACCCATCCAGGTCTTCGTGCTGCCCAACATGCTCGCAGACTGGCGCTTTCGCCTCTCCCCGCACGTCGAGGAAGGCGGCCTGCGCAGCTACGCCGGAGCCCAGTTGCGCTGCGAGACTGAAAGCGGCCAGTACGTCGCCCTGGGCTCTTTGTGCGTCGCCGCCAACTCCGAGACAGACGGCCTCAGCCCCGACAAGCAAGCTGCCCTCTTGCGGTTCGCAGACATCCTCAGCGCCGAGATCGTCAATAGGTCCCGTATCAACCGCCAGCGTCAGCGCCAGTGCATGGGCGACATCGTCTCCAGAATCAAGGCAGGCGCAACGCAGCAGAACGTCGAGGACTTGGTGAAACAAGCTCTTCACGAAATCTACCCCAATGCGTGCATCTCGCTTCAGGACTCGGTCGATGGCACGCTTCGCCTGGAGAACCGCCCGCCCATGTTGTTCTCGGACGCGCAGGAAGGCTTGTGGGAGGATTCCGAGTTCCTGGAAACCTTGATCCTCAAATACAACCACAACCGACTGTCCTCGCACCAGACAATCCGCGCTATCGTGGTGCGCTGTCGAAAGCAGCCAATTCCTCGTTACTTGGTTGTATCTTCCAAGGAGGTTCAGCTGGTCTTTGACGATGTGGACTCCTGGTTTGTTGAGGCTTGCGCTGTCATTCTCTTCGACTTCTATCACGAGCGCCTCCTCGCCGAAGCGCTCCAGGCCAAGGAGACCTTCCTCCGAGGAATCACCCATCAGCTGCGTACTCCAATCCACGGCATCCTCGGCTCCGTGGAGCTTCTCGGCGAGGAGCTGTTCTCAAGGCATCAGTCCCAAGCTTCCAATGCATCCACCAACGGCCTTGTGGATCTCTGCACGGCCAAGAATGCGAGGCTTTATCTCCAGGCAATCACCAACTCCGGGCGCGAGTTGATGTCGACGGTCAACAATATGTTGATGCTCAACCGCTGGGCAGAGTCCAGTCGATCAATGAAGCCCGCATCACTCTACGAACTCAACCAACTCGAGGCAGACATTCTGCGAGATATTTCTCTCATGCTGCCTGAGGATGGGCTGGCGTCGAATTCGGTTCTGTTCGACAACCAGCTAACTTTTGAATGCAGCATTGTCACGATCGACATTGCGCTCTTGAAAGAGTGCTTGCAATCTCTCATCTTGAACGCCATTCAGTCGACACAGAACGGCAGCACTCTTGTCATCATTTCCGCCACAAGCGACTACTCCTCTCTACAGTTTGATGTCTTGGATACAGGGATCGGAATCTGCAAGGAGGATCAACGGCGCATTTTCGAAGCATACGAGAAGGGTAGCTCCCATACACGGGGAGTTGGTCTGGGCCTTACTATATCCTCAAAGATTGCAAACTCCATGAACGGCTCTGTCTCCCTAGTTTCATCAGAAGTCGGCAAAGGCTCACATTTCCGCGTCGAATTCCTCGAGCCTGGATTTGCTTGTCTGGCTGACCAGTGCCCTGATAACCATCCGGCTCTAAAGGATATACCCAAGCGTTATCACGAGATTCCCAGAGGCTCGAAAGCTTCCCCTCTAGTTCGACATTTCATAAAGTACCTAGAGCACCGCGGTTACGTTAAATCACAGACATCCGAAGGCGCACTGAACGTCGTCAGCTTCACGGAGGACGACACCCAATTCCAGGAATATTTCAAGCATGTGGATTCGAGTGCCGTTTCCGTGTGCCTCGTACCACCACGCGCGAGCACAAAACCCTTACGCCTACCCTCGACGAACAGCAGGATCCTTTTCTTCGAGGGCCCATTCCTCTCCGCCCGCCTCTACGACATCCTACGGCAGGTCAACGACATGTACCACAAGCTCAGCGTAAAGCCGACGCTGGAACCTGTCCCGAATGGCGTGCCCGTGGGACCGAAGGGGCAATTGCACGACATGTTTGCCCGTAAGCTGCGCGTTCTGGAGCCCATCAGCGCGCTCCTCGTCGACGACAACGTCATAAACCTACGAATTTTCAAGCTGTACTGCGAGAAAAGGGGCATACCTTACGCCACGGCTGTCGACGGGAACGAGGCCGTGGCGCAGTACAAAGCGCACCTGCAGACTCAACCGTTCGATCTGATCCTCATGGATCTGCAGATGCCCAACTGTGACGGGATCGAGGCGACCATGCAGATCCGCGAGTGTGAGAGGAGCCTTGATCGTCACGCGGCGGTGATCTTTATCGGTGGGTCTTCTCAACACAACACAACACAACAAATTTTCCTTTATGAGCAATGCTGACTGAATGCGTCCAGTCACCGGTCAAGACTCTCCTCAAGACAAGTCACAGTCGAAGAGAGCAGGCGCGGACGAGTTCTACGTGAAGCCCATGAGCATCAAGACCCTGGACGAAGGCATCAGGCGATACTTCGATCCGGAAGCTCGACGCGGTTGTCCCATCGGTTGAGATTCTGAAGGAGCAGGTGCTTGTCGTCAATTTGTCATCAGCTTGCCAATTGGCATCTGTGTCCAGAAACCCGGTCAACGCGTTCCAGTCGGCCCTGGCTATACGACATCGATTCAGCATTGCAGTAATTGTGCATGGGGAGTCAAAGCATTATCTGGATGTATGGAAGCGTATTCCTCACTACACTTACACGTCCGGATCAATGCTTCAATACTCATGCATGAACCCCTGCAGGGTTGCAATAGTATACGAACCGACGTCGTATTCACTCCGAACCCTGGAGCTTCTATTCCTCAATACGTCGGGGCACAGGTCTCCAGACAACGTTGCTATCCAGGCGGGCCCACTTCCCTCGCTACACGCGACCCTCTTTGCTCATCGGAAAGCTGCATTTTGGTCTAGTGGTCGTCGGGTCGGCCCTACGCACGCGCCGTTGATGAGAGCAATATAAACCAGTCAGTGGGGACTCCTCAATTACTCCACGTATCAGGAGGGACCTGCCGACTGTAGGAATGAAAGTGAACAAGAAGCAATCGGATAATATAAGTTGTTGGCACTTCAGCACTTTTCTTTGCTGAAACAAAGATACCCCCAACATCTGCAATAAATTTGCTAGCTCGATTAAAAAAAAAAAAAAAAAGACGGATTCTTCATCACGCCTGTTATTATGCCCAATGGTGCGCCGAAAAGGAAAAAGAAATGGACCTCCATGGCGATCGTGAATCATAACAATCAGACTACGAAAAAAAACAAAACAAAAGATAGCCGCCTCGCTGCAATCCATCTCCTCCTCTCCCTCCTCGTTCGATGCGATTAAGTGTTCAAAAGCAGGTATGCAACGTATAACAAGCAAAGCAACAAGCAATCAAGCAAGCACAGGACCGACCGTCGTCGTCGGCGCTCCACCAGTCGCATCGCCCGCGTTCGGTCCAGTCGCCGGACCGTTGCTACTACCGCCACCGCCGCCGCCGCCGCTGCCTCCGGATGCGGCCTTCCTGCGGGCTTTTGCGTAGCGTACTATGAGCGTGGCTGGGTTAGCAAGGAGGTCGGACAGAGCAAGAAATATAATCTTACGATTGAGATGGAAAGAAAAAAAAAAGAAAACAAAAATCTTTATGTTGAATAGAAGAAGAATGTAGAGAGAGAAGAGAGAAAAGGAAGAGAGGGGGAGAAAGAAAAGGGAGAGGAGAGGGAAGCCAAAAGAAGAAAATAGGGCATCACACTCACATCCACACGCATTACACAGACTCTTCGGCCCCCCCGGCCCCTTCCTCCACTCAGGCGAGTCCGTCGTATGACACCACGCACACACATACTCCTCCACCAGCTTCGCCCTCTTCTTAAACCCCCCGCCCGCCGCCAACGCCTTGACGATAAACGGAATCCCCACATCCCCTTCCACAACCGTCGGCGTGTTAGTCGGGCTCCGTTTCGCGCTCACGCTACTACTCCTCGTGCCCGGCGTCGCTGCCGACAGCGAGCCCAGCCGCCCACCACCACCACCACCACCACCCGACGACGACGAAGACAGCGGCGTCCCGGTCTTAGTAGTAGTAGTAGTAGTAGTATCGGTGCTGCTATTGCTCCGGCTAAGCCCAAACACGCTACTGCTGCTACCACTGATGACCGAATCGTGCGCGGACGGCGGGCCAAACGACGTGGACGACGAGCGCGAGGGCGGGGCGTCAAACCAGGGGAAGCCCGAATCGGCGCTTGGACGGCGGCGGTGGAAGGACGACGACGACGAGGCTGATGATGCCAGCGCCGATGCTGCTGAGGATGGGGAAGGGAGGGCGGCGGCGGCGCCGCCGCCGAAGGAGTGGCTGCGCTGCGGTTTGGGGTAGGGGTCGTCTTGCTGCTGTTGGAAGTCGGCGGGGGCGGTGTCGCTGTCGGCGCCGCCGCCGTGTTGCTCGGCTTTGAGAGCGGCGAGCTGGCGGGTTAGGAGCGCGTTTTCCATCTTGAGGGAGAGGAAGGAGTCGAGTTTGTAGGCTTGGGTGAGGGGGTAGGGCCGCGCCATGAGGACGAAGACGCCGCCGTTAACGAGGGTGTGGTCGTGGTAGTAGTTGGGGCGGAAGCTTATCAGGCCGATGCCTAGGGGGACGGGGAGAGGTTGGTTTTGTGGGTGGAAGTGCCCGCAGATCTCGAAGACGGAGTAGGTTGGTGAGGGCGGATCTGTCCGTAGTTGCTGGTAAGACTGCTGGGGGACTTGGTAGTCCTGGCCGGTGAATACTTGGCCGTCGACGGTATTGGCGGTACCAGCAGTCGGCGCAGTGGCATCAGAGCGTTTGGCATGATTGCCATTCCAACTTCGAATGCGGCAGTAGAACCGAAAGGGCCGGCCCGTGGACGACGCCTCACGCAGCTCGTCCCGGTACAGGGGAGCGTCGTCCTCATGCACGTGGTCGACAAGCACGGTGCCGAGCAGCTGCTCGGGTGCGTAGCCGAGCAGCGTTGCGCAGTTGGGTGAGACGTGCTCGATGGCGCCGGCTAGCGACAGCACGTAGTGGATGTCGCGCAATGATTCGAGCACCGCGGCGCTGATATGCGTCCAGGTGGTAGAAGGCTTGGGTCGCTTAGCTGGGGTGGCTGCTCCGCCATCGCGGCTGCTATTGGCCACGGTGGTGCTATTTTGGAATGCAGTAATTGGATATTCTGGCTCCATTGGCAAGGGAGAGGCAGCGTTCCGGCCCCGGTATGCGTGTGGATGCGCGCGCCTCGGAGCTCAGCTTGACCACGAATATGGCAGAAGAAAACTCGAGCGGTTGTCAGTGGGCGAGAAAATGTCCGGCCGCCGCTATACTGGGTTGGTTGGAAGAGACAGGAAGGGGTTTATTTGCGGTACACACCTTATTTCAGCAAAGTGTCCAGAAAGAGGGAGGGAGGGCTCTGCCGTGCCCGGCAAGATGGAACGAATGGCGGAGCGGACGGTCGTGGCAGCTGCATGCATAGACCGGCCAACATGTAACAGAGCGTCTTCTTCTGGCGACCCGTGGTCACACACCAGAACGGGTGCTGCCAACGGCAAGCAAAAGGAATGAGTGAGAGCGAAGACGCGGGCCGATCTGGAGGACGGGGAGGAACAGGCGCGGGCATCGCGAAAAGAGGTGAGCATCTGGTCGGACGGATCTAGAACAGAGGGCTAGCAGAGGGGCTGCGGCCGTGTGGTGCGGTGCGCGTGCTGCGCGTGGTGGCGAACGCGCCCCTGCGCGGCGGGCGGGCATAGTGGCGACGGGAGTCCAGAAGCAGCGTCCAGTCGGCGCAGAAGAGAGACGCAGAGGCAGCCGGAGGGCTCGCAGGGCGGCGCAGGGCGCGGCCCAAACAGGCAAGACGGCGGGCGCATGCAGGCCGCAGAGCTGCAGCCATCGCCGATCCGGCGGCGCGCGCTGGGCGTTCTGGACCAGCCGGCGGGAGGCCCGCATCCGGGGTCGCGGGCGCATTCCAGAGCGCGGGCTGTGTCGCCGTGAGGCTCAACCGCCCTCGCGGCCGGCCGATTGGCCGCTGCGCTGCAGATGCGATGGCCGGCGGTCGAGATGCCGGCCGTCGTGCATGTTGCCACCGCGCACGGCCGCCGCGGCGCATCTAATCTGCGCCGCTCGCCATTCGCCGGGCTCCCGCGCCGCATTGGGATCATCTCTGCAGCGCCGTTGAGCCTGCGCTTATGGACGTCTCGCTTGCAACGGCATGGCGCCATGATGGCCGGTGGTCTGTGGGTGCGAAAGCGGCAGCTCGCGAAGCCGAGAAACATCGAAAAGCGCCGACTCTTTGCGGCTGGCCCGTGCCCGCTGCGCATATCGACCTGCTGCGCGAAGATCATATAACCCAGAAGCCGGTCGATTGTCATCTCTGCTGTTGATCTCTAGTCCCGCCCGGTGTGCGATCTACTCTTCTGCATGTGAACGCCAGACCCCGTGCCATGTCCACCCCGTCCGAGCAACGCCGATACTGATGCAGAGGCCATCCAATTCCTTTTTCGGCACACGCGCCTTCTCTAGCTAGTGCGTCTCCTCTTCTCCGCTGGCTGTCCGTCCGGCATCTCGGTGCCGCTTGCAGAGCGCCAGTTCGTCTTGCCCGTCACCCCCTCGTCGGCAGCATCCTGTCCGTCTTTCCTCGCGTCTTTCTTCTTGCTCTTCGAGAACGCGAATGGCGCAGTGACGGCAAAGAAGAAGACGTCGCGGTCATGGTCGTGCGAAGAGTCCGACCTCTTCTCCTTCTTCGCTGTCGCTACGCCGTTCGCAGCATCTCCCTTCTCGTCACCGCTCTCGTCGCTGCCAATCTCGACGTACTTCCTCGTTGCTTTCTCCAGCTTCTTCTCCGCGCGCTTGGTTCGCTCCTTCGAAAGAATGCTCATCTTCCGAAGCTCCTCCTCGTCTTCCTCGAATGCCTCGCTGAACTCCTTCATTTCCTTCAGCTCTCCTCTCACCAGTGCAGTGCCCCACGAAGCCATCAGCACACCAGGCACTAGATAGAGCAACGCAGGTTGCGCATGGTTTGCGATCTGCATCGCTGCCAGAGTAGCAAGCATACCGATAACGTAGCCGATCATGGTCGCTTTGAAGTAAGGCTTCGGAAATGACAGCTCTGCCGAGTGTGCCCAAAACCACTCTCCCCATTTGTTCGACACGGAGACATAAGGCGCTTTCTGGACCTGCTTCTGTTGAATGGAAGCTGCTGCTGCCTCGGTTGCCGTGTCCTTTGGGTTTGAGGGTTGAGGACTGGCCGCTTTGATTTGCTTGCGCAGGTAGAACATGTACAAGTCGAAACGAAGAGCCAGTCCAATCATGATACCAGGGAGAACCACATCGCCAAGGCCAAGCATGGCGTGTTGCTTGATCGGCGGCTTGGCTGGGTCAGCCGAGGGAATGTCAGGGCGCGGGAAGACAAGTTTGATGGGAATGTCCAGCGACTTCGCAACCGTTACCATCATGGGTCTGATGCAGTCAGCATATTAGAGTCGGATACGTCAGAACGGAACAACATACGTGAAGAAAACCATGTAGATATCGTAGAAGAAAAGAGCCGACAGCAAAAGAGTCCCGGTTGCAAATGTCGTGGGGCTCATAAGCTGCAGAGCGCCATAGGAGAAAGCAAAGCCCATGAGGTTGGTCAAAAACCATGGCTTGTCCACCAAGTTGAAGTATGCCACAGAAGCGACGGCCAGAACAAAGCCGACGACGCCATGAAGGCCGAGGTGAC
Source organism: Neofusicoccum sp. Z2 (assembly GCA_037356115.1). NCBI lineage: Eukaryota > Fungi > Ascomycota > Dothideomycetes > Botryosphaeriales > Botryosphaeriaceae > Neofusicoccum > Neofusicoccum sp. Z2. The sequence goes on from JBAWJY010000003.1 coordinate 591,318, forward strand.
CACGGACAGAGGTGACGCCGCGGAGGAAGACCTTTATCGTCCACTTCTGCCTTGGGATGTTGCGCGCGTTCCAGAGCAGAGCCTTGACCGAGGCTGGTAGAGGGATGCGAGACAAAACCCCGGGGAGCGGAGAAGTCCTGGTGTAATGCTTGGCTGATTGAGAGGAAGTCCTTGGCTTCGCGACATGCGCATGCGAATGAACGTCGTACAGGACCCCGCCGTCAGTATATCGACGAGGGAACATGACGCCGTGCACTAGGTCTAGGCCATCAGTAATGAAGCGGCTCACGCTAAGCACGCCGAAGAGTGAGAAGTAGGCGTTCAGAATCTTGTTCAACAGCTGCGGATCCTGCATCCACTTGATAAGGAAGTACAGGCCGGTCAGCGTGATGCCCGCCATGATCGGGAATATTATTGCGTCGCGAGTCGACAACCCTTCCATCTGCTGGATGTCATCTTCCTCCTCTTCCTCAGACTGCTCGTCATCATTCTGTGTATCGGGCTTGGGCGCTTTCTTCGGTTTGGCCGCGGAGGACGGTCTAGTGAGCGACGAGTGCGCGCCGGCGTAGATTGGGAAGAGGGCGGAGACGAGGAGGTGCGAATAGGTTGGAATGAGCGGCTGAACTTCAGCAAATGCATAGGCCAGCTTGCCCAGAAGCTCGTAGACGGGACCAGGATCGGACATGGCTGCGATGGTCGTCGGCGGTCGAGCAACGGCGCAGGTGCTGGGTGCGTGTTTCGAGAAGGAGAGTGGAAAAGCCCGAGGGGGCTTTGGAGGCGCGTTTTTGGCGGCGTCAGCTGGTGAGGAGCATGGCTCGGGCGAGGGTGAGGGTTGTGGCAGGCAGCGCGTTTGTTGCGAAATGAAAGAGCCGCGTAGCTTGAAAGCGATTGAGGCGTCAGTGGCGGTGCGACCGCGGAACCCCTCCGCACGTGGCATCTTCCGGTGCAGCTCCGATCACCGCTCCACTGCCGCTTGACAAATGCACCCCCCGCTGGTTTGATGTTCGGCAGCTGAGGCGCCTTCTCGCAGCTATCCAGTTCCATTATCTGATTGTCCTTGATAAAATGCCTGAGACCCAGGTCCGTGGCGTTGCTTTTATAGTGGCCGGACTCGCATTAGTGCTCGGCATATTTGCTTCATCATACGATCTTCTCTACGCCGTCAAGCATTATATGGCCTCAGGCACCTTGCCTTCCGCCCGCCGAACCCATTCGCAAGAACAAAAAGTCAAAGCATCTGACATGGCAAGCCAACCTCCCAAAACTCCTGTGTATTTCCTCTCTCATGGAGGCGTAAGTAATCCGCGATGTTCCATCAACACCCAGGTCACTGACGGAACAGCCAAACATCATCGAGGAGCCCGAGCATCCCGCATACAGAAGCCTACAAGAGATAGGCAAAGAAATCACAGAAAAGATAAAGCCAAAAGCCGTGGTCCTCTTCTCGGCCCACTGGCAGGGTCAGAGTGACAGAGTCCTGGTCAATACCGCCGAAATTACCGATTTGATTTACGAGTGAGAGGAAGCCAATGCAGCCATCGAGGGCTCGAGATTGACGTTCAGCAGTTTTTATGGCTTCCCGGATTGGTACTACACCGTCAAGTATCCCCATGTAGGAAGTCGAGACCTGGCGCAGAATGTCATGTCGAAGCTCGAAAACGCCGGCATCGCTTATGCGCCCATAGAAAGGGGTCTTGACCATGGCGCTTGGGTTCCGCTACTACTGGGTAAGAGGGATGCCACACGAGATTCCAGTTTCAGTGAGGCTAAGAGCATATCAGCATTCGACCCCAATAATAACCCTTTAAACATCCCAATCGTCCAGGTCTCCCTCTTCAAGAATGAGGATCCGGGCGTGCACTACCATCTCGGAGAAGCTGTTGCAGCCCTCAGAGAGGAGAACATCCTGGTTCTGGCGTCAGGAATGGCGGTGCATAATCTAAGGGATCTCTGGAATTCCATGGGCCAGGATCAACCCATGCCGTGAGTGTCCTCTTCAATATTGCATGCCGGGAAATTCCAATCTTATTCGATCGCGCCTAACGAGAACACAGATACGTTAGTAGCTTCGACAGCGCTTTGCAAGACGCTGCGACAGCAGACCCCAGCCAGAGAAAGGCGAAAATGGCAGAGCTTTTGAAGCGAGGAGATGCTCGCCAAGCCCACCCTTCATTTGACCATCTCCTGCCCATCCACATCGCAGCAGGGGCTGCTGGCAATGATATTGGCAAGCGTCTCTTCACGATGGCGGAGGGGAGTATGAGCTGGGCGCAGTATCGATTTGGTGACGTCGCAAGCAACGAGACCGTCGCAGCAAAACTGTAGCAACTGGCATTGGCCCAGAACTTGCATAGTGGTGGATCCGGCGGCTTGTCAATGCTCCTCTCGTACAGAGCTTCTGTATTTGTACAGCCCTTCGGTAGGGTAGCGTCTATTCATGCATCTATGACGACTTGACCAACTCGGTGACTTTGCTCTCGATCGCGGAGTCATCCAGACCTGCGTGAATCCGTCAGCACCCTGCGACCCTGCCGCCCTGCCGCCATGCACAGCGAGGCACTCACCCTTCAATGGCACCATCTTCTCCTTGCCGAACTCTGTTGTGCTCGTGTCAGCCAAGGCGCTTCAGCCGGCGGGTGGGACGTGGCCGCGGCGCACCGTATCTCGCGTAGACCTTGGGCTCAACGTCCAGGGCTTCTCTGATCATGATCGGGGTGTGCGGGTTGTGCTTCTTCATGGTGGGATAGGCGCGCACGAGGAAATTCCTGGGCGGTCCAATCAGCGTTGTGTCTTTTCCAATCCGCGAGGCGGCGGGGACGGGGCGCGGTACCGTGCGGCGGCGCTGTGGGAGGAGGACTGGCAGAGGGCGAAGCGCAGCTCCTTGACGGCGCTGCTGAAGGCGTACTTGGAGGCCATGGCGTCGGTCGGGGGCGGCGGTGCGGCGAGGAGGGGATGCGCGGGAACCCAAGCTGTGCAGCGCAGCGATGGCGTCGTCGTCGGTCGGAGCGCAGGGCTTGGCGCCAGCGGCATTTCGGAACTCCACTCTTTCCTTGCGCCTCAACGCCAGTAAGCTCCGCGCCTTTTCGTCTTATCCCCGCCCCCGTTCTCTCTCTCTCAACTCTCTCTGCCTCCTCGCCTTTCTTTCGCCGGTCTTCGCTCCTTCTCACAGCCGTCGCCATGTCTGCCTTCCGCCCCACCACCCGCATCCTCAACTTCTCGCGCAACCTGCTCCGCAGCCCGGCCTTCCGTCAAGCGCCCCAACGCCGCCTGCAGTCCACCGCCGCCGATGCCAGCGCGCCCAACCAGAGCACCTTCGCCAAGATATGGAACAGCCCCGTCGGTCCTAAGACCGTCCACTTCTGGTGCGTTGCCACCTTTGCTTTCGAGTGGCCAAAAATTATTGGGAGCCGCCGATATCGCGTTGAATGGGGAAATTTTGAGCACGCGACATGAGCTGACTCCATTGTCACAGGGCTCCCGTTATGAAGGTACTATTGCACCTTTTTCAACCCTTTCCCGCCGATCCCCCCTCCCTCCCTCCCCGCGTACTCGCTTCGACCAACCACTTCCCAACGCTATGACTGTACCGCGAATCTACAGGACTGACGGGTTATACAGTGGGGTCTTGTCCTCGCAGGTGTCGCCGACTTCTTCCGCCCCGCCGAGAACCTCTCTCTGTCCCAGAACATGGCCCTGACGGCCACTGGCGCTATCTGGACTCGTTGGTGCTTCATCATCAGGCCCAGGAACATCTTGTACGTGTACCCCGGGCGGGCCTTCGTTTTTCACCTATGGGCTCAACAGAGACATTCATTGCTAACATGACCGATTTGCAGCCTTGCTGCCGTCAACTTCTTCCTTGGATGCGTCGGCATGATCCAGACCAGCCGTATCCTCATCTACCGTCAGTCTCAGAAGGGTAGCACCTTGACCGAGGAGGTCAAGCAGGTTGCAAAGGAGGAGGGTGCTGCGGGCAAGAAGGTTCTCGAGAACCCCGTCGCCGCCGTTAAGGACGCTGCCAAGAACTAAGAGTCCGGAATAGAGATAAAAGGGCAAGGCGATCGTGGTCCGGTTCAAAAGTGGTGTCTTTGCGATTGCGGACCTGAAGACTTTATGCGAGCCGAATAGAGAGGGTAGGCAGGGCTCACAGGAGCGATACCCACTATCAATTGGAGGCGGTCTGAAAGACGCATGTACTCAATCTTTGCGGGGTTTGTTGTGAGCGTCATTAATCAATAAACTGTCGTTTCTGCCCTCTTCCCTTGGATCCACGTCTTCTTACGTCCTTTCTAGAGAAATTCATATTCACATCTGATACCATAGTCATCACTTCGAGCTACAATGATGTTGCAAAACCATTCAGCGGACCGTAACGATTACGCTGCGCATACAGTATCAGATCTTGGGTTTATCGCCCAAACTCAGGACACTTAGAGCAAGTGTGTTACAATGTATGCCCATGCAGGGTCAGTTTTCTTAGGTATTGCGGCAGCAGGGCTAGGGCCTCATGCGTAGAGACTTGAAGCTTTCATCTGGTCTAGAAGAACATACTTTCTACCACACTTATATCGTGATGAATGCTTCAACTCTGTCTACATTGCTATCGCAATACAGTGCGAACCGATCTTGCATGAATGCATTCACTTAAGTGCAGTCCGGTGGCGCAGCACTTTCGGGTTTCGGCGCCGTTGAGGTCGGCTTTACGCATTGCTGGAGACCTTGATTGTTTTGAGCTTTTTCATATGTCCTTTAGCTTTTCCTTGCTTCCGTCGACCTTCAGCCAATGGGGAATAACACACGCGGTCGGCTTGCATGATGTCACAGAATAAGCGGCATACGGAGTTAAGCATTGGTCTGGATAAGGTTGTCCTGTCTTGTAGTCCACGTTCGCATGCGGACGAATGCTGCAACTCCCCATGTATAGAGATGTCATGTAACATGGAGCTTGGTCCTCAATTGCGGTCCGGTCCTGAGTTTTGCCGCAAGCGAATAAAAACTGGACCAGCCCTTTCAGTGCTGACTTCATCTTGATCAAAGTAATACGACTATTGCGATAGATCAAAGTGAAAAATAGTTGCAGAGAAAAGAGTGTGCGAGAGAGGTCTAGATCTCTTGTGAGGAAGGTCTTTCAGGCATCTAACCTCGACACTGCAACGTAGTTTCATGGATATCGAGCGTATTTAAGGGAAATAAGAGATGAGAAAGAAGACTATATAGCCTGAGGTTTTTCTAGTCATTGATGAATATGCAGCCTGATCAAGGATCATCCTTGCTCAGAGCAGACTAGTGATCAAGAATATGCCGAGTAGACACCGATGCCGCTATACGAGCATGCACTTACTCATAATCGCGGAAGCAATTCTTAATGCCGAAAGGAGAGCATCTAAGCGGAGGCAACTACGGAGTCAGCCCGCCTGTGATGCATTAGCGAAGACACCGTGAAGCTGACCCATGTCGGTGACAACTTACACATCGGCCATGCGCTTCGCATCTTCCTTGATTAGCTCGGCGGCCTTTTCACCAATTCCGTAGGCCGGCATTTGGGCTAGTGCTCTTGTCAGCATTGTGCATCGTTTTCCATTGATCCGGAGGAATTCACTGTGCCCTTGATTCATGAATGGCATGACACTGCAGTCGGCGACTCTCAGCCTGCCAACACCCCTCACGCGGAGCCTGGCATCCAACACAGCAAGCGGATCCTTATCCTTGCCCATTTTGCACGTGCCAGCAGCATGGTAGCCTGTCAAGACGAGTCAGTCACTTTCCGCCGATCCCGGAAGAGTCAGATCTTCTGCGGGAATAATGGCTCACAAGTCGTCGCGTGCTCCTTGGCATGCTCAATCCATTGCTCCCGGGTCGTGTACTCGTGGTGGTTGGTTCCGGGCGGCCAGGATCCCTTGACTATGTCCTTGGTCCCCTCGCCCTTAGTCACGATTTCGTTGCCCCATCGACAGGCTTCGGCCATCACCAGCATGTCCAGCTCGTCGCCGAGGTAGTTGTGGTCGACGACTGGGTTCGCGGTCGGGTCTGTGGACTTGAGCGTGACGCTTCCGCGCGCCCTGGGCGAGAGCAGCATGTTCGTCACGGCGAAAACACCCTGGCCGTCCGCGGGGAAATTATCGTATTGCTTGGGACCACCGTAGCACTCGGTGCTGAACCACTCAATGTTGGGCTGCGAAGGCAGAAGGCCCATCGGGTCGCGTTCTGGGCCGTACGGATGGCCATCGGCGTCTTTCGCAGGTGAAGCTTTCTTCCACTGCTCCAAGTCTGCAAATCGGTCATCCAAGCGAGCGTATCCAAAGGCACCAAAAGGGAAAGTGGACAAGAAGCCGCTCTTGGTATCTCTGTACAGCTGGTAGGTAGAGGCCATAGCTCCCTCGTAATAGACGAGGTGATCGTTGGTGAGTTCAGGCTTCGAGGTCTCGTAGAAGGCGAAGGTAATAGTATGATCCATGAGATTCTGTCCTACTCCGGAAAGCTCGACTTGGACCGGAATGCCATGCTTCTCGAGCTCAGCCCTGGGGCCGATGCCAGAGCGCAACAAGACAGCAGGACTGCAATAGCTGCCAGAGCTGATGATGATCTCTTTGTTCGCACGAATTGTGGTCTCTGCACCGTCCTTAGATACGAGCTTGACGGCTGTGGCTGTGAGCTGGCCATCAACGGGCTCAAGGATAACCTTGTCCACCACGCTTTCCGTCTTGATGGTGATGTTTTCACGACGGTATCCTTTGGTGATGAAATCTGCCCCGGTCGTTCGTATGCCTTGGTAGACAGTGCGAACAGTATTGCTGCAGCCTTGGGGAGAGAGGCCTGTGTGTTGTATTAGGAAAAGCAGCTTGAATGGCTGTGATGAAGGTACCTGTAGAAAACAAATCTGGTTTGTACGGGATGCCTTGGCTCTGCATCGACTTCAGCAGGAGCTTGGAAATCGGGGCCAGGTCGTGCGGCTCCGTATGCAGGGGCCCGCTAGTTCCATGCACACTCAGATCCGCCTCGAAATCGTCCTTGGGGTGGAATGTCTCGGCCTGGAGATAAAGCAGTAAGCGCGACTGTCATTGTGGCGAATCTCTCGCATGCGTCAAGCTAGCGGGAACGGGCCAATCCTATGAAGAGGACACTTGTGCGTCCAAACATGGATTTTTACCCCCACGCTCGATCAAAGGCTTCTTCGGACGCGGCGACGAACGTCTCACGGGAGCGTGCCTGGCAGCGGTGCGGGGTACGGGAGGGGTGGGGCATCCCGGCTCACCTTTGCCATGTACTTCCACATCTCTTCCCCACTCCATCCTTCCAGACCCCAGTCATCGTAGTCCTGCTTATTGCCTCGGATGCAGAGCGTCCCGTTGACACCGCTGCAGCCTCCCAAGAAGCGGCCTCTGCTGTTCTTCACTTGGCGACCGTTGATGCCGGGCGAGGGCTCGGACGTAATGTTCCAGTCGGTGTCGCAGTCGAAGTTCTGCGACCAGCCGCCGACCATGTGCACGTTTTCGAGGTCTGCGTTGGAAGGCCCCGCCTCAATGACACAGACGCTGACATTGAGGTCCTCAGCCAGCCGGCCCGCAATGACGCAGCCCGACGTGCCTCCGCTGTGGGGGTCCGTGAGGGAAAGCCACTCTGTGCCCGGGGAGAAGACCTACCCGCACACCACGTAGTCGTACGCATCGGGCGCCATGTTTGCTGGCAAGATTGCGAGGCGATTGACAGGTGAGAGGAGCAGAAGAACGGTCGCTGCCAGCCATTATAACCACGGTGCGGAGTAAGCACTAGGTCCGAACGCTACTTCCTCATACTCCACGCCAGGCGCCGTCTTCCCTCGTGCTTGACGCATGCCGGATTTGGCATGCTGCCGGCTTACTCAGGCACCGGTGGGCAGCGATCTTGCGTTGAAGCAGGGCCCTTTCCCGAGCCACGCACCCGCCAAGTGCGTCGAGCGGCATGCACAGGTGAGCGCGACGGCGACGAAGCAGGCGCGGGCCGAGCCCGAGCACGTGCGGCGGCTGCTGGAACGGCGCCGACGCGGCCGGCCCAACCAGCGCGCGCCAGTTGTGACGGGGCCAGGCGGTGGGCGAGCGCTGGTTGCGCGGCGGCCAGCGCGCGTTCTCGAAGGCGCAGCGAAGGCAACGATTTCCCCCGCGTGCCCGCCGACGCGTTCCAGAAGACTGCGCGACTCCACCACGCCCGCCCTCGTCACACGCCCACCCAGCCCCGGCGCCGCGTCCAGCGCACCCGGAACCTGCCTCGCCGCCGCCCGCCCCTCTCGCCTCTGACAAGTCGTGGCCCTGATGTGGCACCGGGTGAGCTGGCGTCTGCAGGGTGCGCACCAATCAGCCCGCGCGCGCCGCCCTCACGGCGGGAAGCCCTGCAGGCATGCTATCATTTATCGTGATCACCGGCCGGGATGTCTGCCCAGTTTGCTTGTTGACCGTGATACCGCTGCCCAGCACTTCCTCCACACCACCCTCTGCTTTCCTCGACCACTATGCCACCGCCCACCGAGTCAGGCCCAAGAGCTTTGATTCCCAGCGCGACCAGACGCTCGTCCCTTCACGATCGCGCGATATCGGGCAATGAGCGGTGTATGCGCCCTGTGAGCTGCCGTCAAGAAACCCGCGGCGCCCACCGAGTCCGACGCACCTGCCTCACAACCCGCCTCACCACCGCCCCCCCTCACCATGGCGTTCGGCTGGCGCAGACGGCAGGCTCCCGACCCGGATGCCACGACCGAGAAGGTCGAGGTGCGCGTGAGGAAGCGCGACCTCCTGCGCCAGGTGCTCTCCGGCCTGTACAGAGAGCAGCGGCAGCCGCGCGCCGCCAGCATCCCCGACATCGTCGAGCCTGAGGTTTGCAGCCCCTTTAACCACCGACTCGCCAGCGCCTCGGCTGACATGCTCGGTGACCTCCAGCCGCGCAAGAGCCGTATTACCGAGCCCTTCAAAGGCCTCAAGAAGCACTACCGCTCGCGCTCCTTCGTCAAGGCCAGCGACCACGACAAGGCCGCCGCCGCCACCCCCTCAGCCACCGACACCCTGACCACCCAGGCCGCCGAGAACGACGAGACCGACGATGAGAAGTCTGAGGCCCAAGGAGACGACGCCTCGACTCACGAACCGAGGGGTGCGTGATCGCGATCTGCCCTTTTTCACCGCCACAGCGGCGTGGTCGGATCCTCAGGGGAACTGGCCCTTAAGTCAAGGGATGCCGAAAAGACTCAGCTGCTAACACTATGGATCTTGCAGGCCTGACCGAGGACGACGTCCCCACCCTTTTCTCCGGCGCCCCGCTCTTCTCCGTCGAGAAAGTCAAGGGCAGACGCATCCCCAAAGTGGACTTTCCGTATAACGAGAACCTTGCCGTGCTGGACGTCAGCGACAGCCCTCAGCTCTCCCACGAAGCCTTTTCCGCTGCTACTCTCCGGCCCCATCTCCGCCAGGTTGGCCATCAGGATGAAAGCAGGGGTTTGTCCATCGGCTACGACATCGACGTGGTCGAGGTTCCGAGTATGTTGAGCGAGCAAGCTTGGGAAGCCGGTACCGTTGGCTTTGACCATTTCTTGGAGATTCCTAGGTCGGACCACCTTCGGATAGAGGACGACGACGAAGAGGTGGTTTTGAACCGCGAACTATTGGAAGAGGCGCCGGAAAAGCTGGGAATCAAGTGGCTTGACCAGCGCTTGATCTACGAACGACTCATGGAGCTTAGCCAGGTTCACCAGACGTACAAGGAAAGCGCAGGAAAGAAGACCATTTTGGATGCGCAATCCCCCGGCGAAATGTATGCCCACCTCTTCGGAAAGTTCTTGATGCCGCCAAGATACGACGGAACGACGGGCGATCCCACTGGCCTTAAGGTGCAGATCGAGACTTTGATTAGGATCTTGAGGCTGAAAGGGATTTGGCACGACTTCAGTCTTGTGGAATGGCGAATAAAGTTGGGACAGGTGCTGTGGGATATTGATGCTTCAGAACCGGCGGATCCGGACCAATACGCGGCGCCCAGCGAACGAGATATGCTCCTGCTTCAGATTTTGTTGGCCTCGGAACTCCTCCTCCGCCTGGATGCAATCTCGGGACTCAGTGTTAAGGAAGTCAGGGAAGATTTGCATTTGACTGAGCCCGAGGTTCGCAGCTTTGCCAGCATGAAGACTCGCAAAACTGACTGGGATTTGGTGCTCGCGAGGCGGTTCTTGGATAACATTGAGATCAGTGAGGAAGCGCCGGCTCCGCTTACGCCGAAGAGAAGAGGGTTCCTTGCTGCGCTCAATGTGACGCGGCCTGTTGAGGAAGAAGGGGAGCCACAAGAAACAGAATACTGGTTGAGACCGCGCTATCGGGAGCGCCAACTTGCTGGTCTTCTCCATTTTGCGGAAGCCGTTGGCTGGCCAAATCTTAAGGAGGTATCAGTCAATCTTACAGCCAAGCTTCAGGACACAGGAACCCCTCCGTCACCCAGCATTTACGGCACGCCGCTCGCCTCGCCTCTAGCAACTCCACGTATCACGAAGGACGCTGATGGATATTTCGATGATGCTTTTCGACGCCCGTTCATCAGCCGCAGGAGCACTCAGCGTTCGATCCTGTTACACCCTTCAGCAACCTCTACACCATCAACTCCGCAAAGGCCTTCGCTCCTCCGAAGAGACAGCTCGCATCCAAATTCGCATGCGAGCGGCGGTCCTCCAGACATCGGCGGATGGTTGAGCCGAACATATCTCACAGGGCTCGTACTTCCTGGCGAAGCCATCTCACATTTCCTGCTTTCCACGCTGCTAGAAAATGACAAGATTGCCGTCAATACCCTGGGAGATTCTGCAAATCTGTATGGAGGCTTCGTATATGGTGGACGTAGTTGGTGGAGCAAGAGCTGCGTTGTCGGCAGGGTGTTGGCTGCCATGGATGGTGTGAAGGAATGCATGGGATGGATCAGTGTGCCTTGCGCTCCAGAAGACGTTCAAGATACATGGGTCGACATTGCTACGGGAAGGGCACCTCCGAGTCCGAGTAAGAAGTCGAAATCGAGGATCGATTATGGAGAAAAAATAGAAAAAGATTCGAGCTTCTTGGCAGGGACAGACGCGAGAGAAATCACAGGGGAGGATTTATCTCTGCCAAAGGATACGAACGAGGCACCGGCGGTGCTAGCCCATTTCAGCAAACTACAACTGCTTCCTGAGCATCCGATGGAACCCCAAGACTCGGACACAGAACCGGATGTTGAGCCCCAACCCAGCTGCACCGCCCTCGTCACCTTCGATCTCCCCGATACCAGCATCACCCTGTCTTTGACTTACGATGTCCACTTCATCACGGCCTGGCCCTGCACACCGCCCTCATTCGCCACAAACAGGAATCTCCGCCGCCTGAACAGGAACAGCTCCACCCAAGGCAAGAGCGGCCCCGTTTCCGCGCACCCGCTGCACACCGCGCACAAGTACCGCGTCATCACCCCGGCGCAACTCCTGGAGGGCTCACCGCACACCACGCCCACTTCTTCGTCCATCTCCCTGCTCGACGAGACGGCTGCTAGCGGCGAGGTGCTCGTGATTGATGCTCGCGCGCCGCGCAAGTCCGTGGACTCTACCGCGTCCCTCAAGCCATCGGTCAACGGCGCTGACGCGGCGGTCCTGGCTCGTGCGTGGTGTGCGGACCGCGGCGAGCACGCGCTGGTTGGGCGCGTGGGCCGGACGTGTCTTGCTTGCTGCGTGAGGGAAGCCAGGGCGCTGGGCGTGCGGATCGTCATCCGCGTTTGAAGAGCAGAAATGCTACTTAGAAGAGAATGGGATTAGAGAAGACGTAGAAAGACATACTCCCCCTATTTTCCATATTACTAAATTGCGGGTCAATTGGTTTTAGCGAGCGAGCGAGGGATGGATTGGAATGATTGTTTTTTTTTTTTTTTGAATTTGGGATATCCGATTTTAGCAGTTTGGCCTTCTGGTCCTTTTTCCCACCCTCTTAGCGTTCCCCCACTGTTTTTGAGGCACGGTTACAGCAAGCGATTGTTTAACAAGATTGTATATCCAATTCCCCCTTGTTTAATGGGCGTGTTCGTTGCACATAAAAAGCGTTGATGCGAGCGAGTTTCTTCCTCTAAATTGTTAGTCAAGGTTGGCCATTTGTTTTAGACCCTTTAATCCCCTATTTCTTTAATAGTAATTTTCAGATTCCGGGTACTTCTTCTTCTCTCCTGGATGCATTCCGCAGACAAGCGTGTGCTTCCCAAGATTCTTTGGGTATGGTTCTCATCATCATTACCTCATTTTCTTCCTGAAGCGCAGCATAGTTGTTCCGAGCCTTTCCGACGTCGACTATAGAGGCAGGAGATCAAGAGCATGTTTCGGAACCCGAAATCTTGTATACAGATACCCTGCATGGCAAAATCGTATCACCAGTCTCTGAAATTGCGATGTAATCTCCAATATTTACACGAATGCCATAACGCGATGGGTTTGCCTAGGATTGCCACGGTAGTGCATACGGAGTTGAAGCATTCGTCCTAATGCAAAGGTGTGGTAAGCCATACCCTCTTCGCATCCAGATAAATGCTTCAGTCCCCCCACGTGCGAGTCCCAGTCCTGTTGTTGCAATACTTGGCGAACCAACTTTGTGGTATGGGCAGAAACGGGACCACATCCTTCACTCAGACGTGGGTACTAACAGCTCATGCTCTAGTAGTTCTGCTGATCATTCCAGTAGAGCGTGTCATGTTGGACCTCTGGGCCCGAGGCCAACAAGTCCCAGCCGAACTTGATCTTGATGAACTGCATCAGGTGGCTTGCAACTTTGATGGCGCCGACGTCGGTGGGGTGGTATTGCGGACCCTGCATTTTCGGAGAATATGTCAGCAAACCTTCACTTTTTCCCTTTCTTCCACTTCATTTTGATTCGTCCTCCTTCCTCCAAGATTCCTTCTTCAACTCATCTTCCTTCCCGTTCTGACAGACTTATTTTTTTCCTAAAAGCAAGATGGTGGGGTGGGAGCGGCTTACGATGTCGTTATGCTGCATGATCCCCGTCGTGTTGAAATAATGCACGAACCCCTCGCTCTCATAGTGCCTATACACCTCCTGGATCTCATCGACAAACGCGCCCACCTGCGCGTACGAGCTGCCCACCGGCCCAAACCCATTCCACAAGCTCATCAGCACAATCTGCGCCCGAGGCCAGACCTCATGCACGTCGGCGACAAGCTCGACGTACGCGTGCAAATACACCTCGGCCGACACGTTGTTGTGGGTATTATTATCGTTGGTGCCGAGATTGATCACGACGACGTCAGCCGGCGGGTGGGCGCCAAAATCCCACGGCTCGGGCTCGTTGCCGTACAGTTCGACGGCGCGGTAGCTGGTGTCAGAGGCGTAGCGCCACTGGTAAGCCTGGCCCCGCGCGTTGCCCCAGCAGGGCGCGTCGGCGAGGCAGATGCCCGGATACGCGGTGATGCTGAACTCGGTGCCGCCGAGCCCCTCGCCCAGGCCCCATGCGTACGACGCCAGGCCCTCGTACGTGGCGTACTGGCCGGCTGACAGCGAGTCGCCGATGATCTCGAGGGTGCGGGGGTGGCGAGGGAGGACGACGAGGGCGCCGGTGGTGTGGACGGCGGCGATTTGGACGCCGTAGGCCCAGTTGGTGACGCGGAGCTCGAAGGTGCGGGTGCGGGCGGTGGTGAGGTTGAAGCCGGGAGTGCTGCTGGATATGAGGGCGTGCGTGCTGTTGGCGGTGACGTTGGTGAATTGCCAGTCTTGGCCGTCGAGGCGGTAGCCGATGAGGACGCCCGGGGAGGTGTGGGTGCCGAAGGTGATGGCGATGCGGTCGCCTGTGAAGCCGAATTTCAGGCCGGGGGCGCTGGGAGTGGTGAGTGTTGCTGGTCATTATTGACTGATTTCCCACGTGGTCGGCTCGCATTGTATTACAACAGCAGTACTGGGTGGTTGAAGCGTTCATCTAGATGTCCGAAGATGGTATCTCGCTGCACTCCAGCATCCGGACCAATGCTTCAACTCCCTCCGTGCAGCGCTGCTGTTGCAATCCTCTGCGAACCGACCTCGTGTCTGCTTTCTGTTTCAAATAAGGTACCGGGGCCGGAGACTTACGACCACCCTAGACAAGATATGGTCAGTAGTGCTGATGCGCGCCGTAAGCAGGCAAACTTACACGAGATGTGCTTGCTGTCCCAGCGGCCCTTGTACGCGATCTCGGTGGCATTGGGCGGGTACGTCTTCCAGGTCGCGTTGCTTCCCGAGCCGAGCACAATGGCGGTGTCTGGATAGTCGGTCTCACGGACCTGGCCATTCTGCAGGATCGTGGCACACGCGGAGGAGGCCAGAGACAGAGCGGTGAGCAGGACGCTAGAGACTCGCATGACGACGCCGAAAGCCTAAAAGTTGCAGCTGGAGCGGAGCCCAAGACGGCGAGCGCGGCCGCAGAGACCCGGGGAAAGCCAAAATTAAATATGCTTCCAGCTCGTGGTGTCTACACGATTCCAGGCCTGCGCTAGCAAGGAGCCCGGAGGCTCCGCGGTGTCCGCCATTGGGCAGAGGGCGGAGACGGCGAGCAATACAGCGCGACAGAGTGCGCAGGACGGCGCTCCGGGAGCAAAGCAGTAAAGTTGCGGAGGGGAGGCCGGCGGTAGGTCGGGGGACGCAGCTCCGGGGCCTCGAAGCAGAGGTTCAGGCGGCGCAAGAGCCAGGATTCAGGCTGAAAGAGGCAAGGCGGGCGAGCGGCGAAGCGGTCGGGGGCGAAGTCAGAGGCTGCGGCCAAGCAGACATCATGTGCTCGCGCGCCGCGGTGACATCAAGCAGCGGGCGGCAACGGGCAGCGGGCAGTGGACCTGCATCCGGGAGGCCATCTTACCCGGGCGCGGTGCCGCTGGGAGCGATCTGCCCCGGGGCGCGCAGGCGGCGCGTGGTGGTGTGCGAGCGGCGCGGCTGAGTGGCCGCGAGGCAGCGGCGCCGTTGCACGCGCGGGCGTGCGGACGGAGGCAGAAGGTCGCTGGAACGCGGGACCAGGGCGTGTCGCGGCGGGCGATAGGGCTGCAGTGGGCGCGCATGGTGTCGTCGGTGCGACGGCGTCAAGTGGAACGCACCCCTCCTGCCACCGCCGCGCGCTGCCTCCCGCCATAACACCCGCGCGCCGCCGCACCGCGCCCGCCCTCTGCCCTCTCCACTCTCGCGCCGCCCGCCCCCGTCCATGGCGCGCCGCGCCCACTGAGCGCCGGGCAATGATGCCGCCGCCGTGCATGGCTCGCTCCAATGGCCTCCCCCGCCGCCTCCATCCCCGACAGCCAGCTCGGCCTGACCGCCGGCGAGATCCAGACGCTCCGCTACCACCAGCAGCTCGCCCTCTCGCAGCACGCCGGCTCGTCGTCGCGCGCCGCCAGCCAGGCCTCGTCGCAGGGCCGCCTGCTGCTCGACCCGTCCAGCCTGCAGGCATTGAGCACCCACTTTGACCGCCTGCTGCACAGCATCCAGCAGCGCTGGGCCGCCGTGAGTCCCTCCGCCCGCCGCCAGCCCGCCTCGCTGACCCAAGCCCAGCTCTCCGAGCAGACCCAGACGGCCACCCAGCTGCAGTACGACCGCGCCGGCAACGTCATCTCCAACGCCGACGCCCAGATCGCCCGCTTCCACGACATCCTGCGCCAAATCGACGAGCTGCAGGTCGAGTTCGACAAGATCCGCCGCATTGGCGAGATCGTCAAGGCCTACCGCCGCCGCGTCGAGCACCTCGACCGCCGCGTCGGCCGCTGACCCGCTGCCCCGTGTTTTGAATTGACGCTATGCCTCGCTCCGCCATATTTAAGCTATCCATAGCTCCCAACATATACCGCCCCAACCGTTACCACATGCAGAGAGCAAAATATATCAACATGATCCAAGCCGGCGTTTGTCACCCATGCAGATGAAAGACCCCCGGTCAGAACATTATAAAGATTGGACGCCTCGCGGCACAAAATCGTTTTAGCGGCTACTACTGGTTTTCAGGGAAGACGGTGCGGCTCGGTGGCTCACAGGCGTTCATGCGGAGTAAACTTCTTCGGCCTCTTGTTCTCCCCCACTTCGGGCGGGATATACCCCATTTCATTCTCCACTGTCTGTGTTCCTGCGCTCTGTCCGTCTGATCTTCGCAGCGTGTCTTGATATCCACTTGTCTCTATTTTGTCTATCGTCGCAAGCGTCTCAATTCCCGTTCCGTCCAGCCCAGCCTTTTTAATGAAGTTTCGATTTTTTTTTCGGCCCCTCACGCTGTCTGTGCCGCTGCTTCATGATTGGTCCGATTCATTTACCATGATTGGGTTCGGAGACGAGGTCGCGACTCTTGGCCCCCCCCTCTCCTCCCCTCCTCCTTCTTTCCTGCCTGCGACGGCCCCAGGCAAACACGGCACGTGCCGCCCTGCCACACCCACCACGAGACCGGCCAGCCCGACCAACCGAGGTCGCGTCTCCTCTCCTCTCCCTCCTCTCTCCATGTGCAGGAGGGAAAAAAAAAGAAGAACTGCGCCAGGAGGTAGGTCACCAGACTCGATGCAATCTTCTCAGCCGCGCTCCGCCGTCAACTTCCGATTACCGCGGCTGTCTTGTCGCCATCACTTTAACCTCGCACTGTAACATCTCACATACGAGCTCCGCGGTACCGGTGAGCGGCGCTTACGAAAAGAAAATGTAAGGATGAAAGGAACCCGCGGGGAAACCCAGACGTGAGGTTTGGGTAGACGCCCTAATTTCTCACTCGGCTGTGGCGTTGCGCTTTATCAACACTTTCTATCTAGCGTCAGCAGTATCCCGTTCCATAATGTGAGCCTTTTTTTTACCACGGACATGCTCTGGGGCGGCTGCCTCCGCACTTTCTCGCTTTCGCTTTCCCCACCTTTACTTTTTCCTCAACTCTAGCTGGTCCGGGTGTATGGAGCTATTTTTTTACGGAGAGGCTTCAACTATATTTCACGCATCACGCGACGCGCATGGGAAATAAGAAAGCACTTGATCTGGTGACGGTTCGACTGGGTAGAGAGGAATGACGTGCGATCTAAGAGACGGCAGAGTATCTAAATCAGTCTTTCTCCAGTGCGCTCCCTCCTCTAGTCTGTATTTGAAGAGCGAGAATGCGTCTACTGGATGGTGCAGATGTGCCAGGAGTGCTTTTTGTAGCTATCGCATATAGTGCTAATTTAGCCAGTATTTTGTTATTGAAGAACAGAACCTTTTGTTTTCTTGAACGTGTTGGTTAGCTCAATAGTAAATCATCCAGACGATGAAGTAGGAAATGAAACTTCCAAATGCCACCGATCATGCAACATATAATTTTCCGAAGGGGGGCAAAAGGTGTCTTATATCGAGGGCCTGAATCTCGATCGATAATCTACGACCGAGGAAGTTGCGCCAGGAGCTGGCCAGAATCGATGCAGCAGAAACGAACCTCTACTGCAAAATGGTAATAAGGAAGTCAGGACGGGCACTCGCAATACGGAATGAAGAGTGCCTTGCGCGTACGGAGCTGAAGCATACCTCTGGACGTCAGGTTCGACTCAGACGTATGCCAGATACATCCAGATTAACACTTCTGCATGCAAATCTACCTCAGTCGCTGCGACATGCCTAGAGGTGCTACTCATAAAAAGCTTCCTGGTGCACGATCACTGACGGACTACAAAGAAGGACTATCTCGATCAAAGTTGCGGGACAGGAGTAGCTATCAAAGCAAGTGGAAGATACTTAGCAGGAGAGCAGAACAAAGGATATTGATGTTTCAGCCTACTTCTTCAAAGAAAAGAATAATAGACAAAGAGTAAGCTAGTCAACCTTATTTTCGTGAGCATTATTCCTTTGTCTCACGAAGAAAGAAACCTATAGTGGACATGTAATCAATAAGATCCATGTGATGCAACTAACCGTCGGGCATGTGGATGCTATATAAGGGTCATAAGCCCGGAACGGAATCCAGATCTCTTTTTCTGCAGATGACCGTTTCGACACTGCACACAACTCACTTATACACAGACTAACTTTTCCATACCACACATCAACATGAGCTTGGCTAAAATCAGACCGCCGACGTCTTTCCCTTGCGTCGTCATGTAGGACTCTCATACCATAACACACAAAACGCAGCTTATCTTTAACCCCGAGTCCTCATGCTCCAACTGCAACCAAAAAGGTAAGAAAATACACAGCGTTTTCAAATCTTCTCGTTCCAAGTAAGATCAAAAGGTAACCCATTGTGAATCCATGATTTGAGTTTGATGCAAAATGACATTTGACATCCTAGACGTTCATTATACAGCTCATGCCTCGTCTAAAGATTTCATCATCACCCTCGCCCAAAAAAATATTGAAACTTTAAAAAAAAAAAGGACAAGCCAAGTCACAGCGCCATCAAGACGCCAATCCTTGCTTTCAATCCTTCCCCAATCCCCAAGTCTCCCTTCGACCCCCAAACTCCCGAATCTCACTTAGACTCCACATCCATCTTCCCGTTGGCCGCGAGACTTCCTACTACCCCGGCTCACACCAGCTTTTTTCCTTTCATCCCAGCTGCCTTTCTGCCAACACCCCGATCTACAAGCCCCACAGACCAGCAACCACAGCAGCGATCCCTGCCACACCGGCGACGCCCTTGCCAACGAGGGACACGGCGGCGCCAGTCGACGAGGTGGGAGTCGCCGCGCTGCCGGAAGGCGTGGTCGAGGAGCTGCCGGAGGAGGAGGAAGAAGCGGCCATGAAGACGCCGCCACGGATGCTGGAGGGAGTTTCTGCCTGGCCGACCTGCACAGCGGCCTGGGCGTACTGGGCGAGGGTCCTTCCAGAGGCGCTGTGGAAAAGACAGACGGACACCGGTTAGCCAATGACTCTGGGTGGTGGTGGTGGTGGCGAAGGGGGAGGGGGACACTTACGGAGGGTTGACGACGCCGACCATGCCGCTCTGGCAATGCTTGCCCTGGGAGCAGTAGAACCAGATGGGGTCTGTGTTGTTGACGGTGACGACGAAGGTGCGGTTGGCGGCGCCCTCGGTGACGGGGACGAAGTCCGAGTTGAAGCCCGTGTCGCTGGGCGTGCAGGGGCTGCCGAAGGCGCCCTGGACGACGCTGTGGGCCTTGGGCCAGAACTTGAAGGTCAGGGTGTCGCCCTGGGCGGCCGTCGTGCTGTTGGGCTCGAAGGTCAGGCCGGTCTTGCCGACGATGATGTCGATGTTGGCGGCCTGCGAGAGGGAGATGAGGACCGTGGGGGCCAGGAGGGTGTAGGTCGAGAAATGCATTTTGGATGGTGTGGTGGTGTGGTTGAAAGGGTTGGCTGGTATTAGAAGAGGATGGTGGCGGTCTTAATGGGAACTGTATCAAACAGTTTTTTGAACAACGAACAAAAGCAGAAATGGGGTATCTTCTGGAGAGAGGGAGGTTTTGATGCTGGAGACAAGAAAAAACATCAACAGCGGTGGACGAGGCTGCGACTTTATGCTTCCCGCAACGCTCCGTTTCCCCGCTCTGACATGGCAGCCCCGTCTACCAACACAAGCTGAGGCGGTACGTAGGGGCTGTGTGGTGCGCCACGGCTAGGGGATGCTCGCACGTCTACCGTTCCAGCTGCACGCAGCCATCGCGCTTCCATACTCGGGTGTGCGCAAACGCTTGCCCCAACGCGCCACCTGTGAGGCGCCGCGGCGGAGGCATCGCGCATCTAACTGGATCTCCGGCTTCCCTGATCGACCGGCCAAGGGATCGTACCTGCATGGCGCGGGCTGTCGGGGCTGAGCCGAGCCCCCGTGAGACCGCACAACGGCCCAAAGCGGCGAGGGCTGAGGCAGTCGAGGTGTAGGAGCTGGCGCCCGGACGGGGTCATGCGGAGGCAGGCAGGGTTCTGGAGTCCAGGAATAGCGCGGAGGTGTCACTGCTGGATGCAGACGGGCTAGCGACAAGCTCGCGGGCGCCAGCGCAAATCCAAAGCTTAAGCCTGGGGCTACGCTTGCTGCTTGGGGCTTGGTTGGGGTTGCGAGCGGCCGTGTAGCTGCGCGCGCTGGGCGTCGTGATACGCCCGCTTAATCCGAAACGTCGGAGTCGTGTCGCAGCGCCGTCGGAGAGCTGAGGCACTGCTCGAACAGCAGGTCACTGGCGCCCCAGGCCTGAGGCCGTCGTGGCGGCGCGCTTGTCGCTTTCGCGTAGCGCGTGCGGGTGAGTGCAGCTTGGCTGCTGTAAGCGCTGCGAGAGCGTCTGCAGGCGAGGTTGGGTCGCGCGGCCTGCGTCGGAGTCAGTGGCGGAGAGTTTCCGGGCGGCACGGTCGCAGGTGAGTCCCGGGTAGAGCGATTGGGTCGACGTGCGGGCGTTCAGTTTGCAGGCGTGGTGAGGCGTCGCCGTGGCTCAGCTGCCGTGAGAGACCGGTCGGGGCATGACTGGTGGCCGCCAGCGCATGGCGTGAGGCCGCATCTCCAAACGCCCGTCTCCCAGCTCTTGCTGCCAAAGTGCCGCTATCCGGAGGCCGCTACCCGCGCAGGGCAAGTGATAGCCGTCATCGCATGATGGCGGAGCAAGAACGCGGCGTAGGTGGTGTCTTTGCAGAGATACGCAGCCGACGGTCCAAGCGGGCTCGTAGAGCGTGCAACGCCGCTGGCGGCACCGGATGCTTTTATAGCAGCTGCTCTTGGCGCAGCGTGGAAGCTGCAGCGCTCGCTTGCTCTGTCGGACTGCGGTGGTTGGGCATTGCTCTCAAATCTGCTCACAACTTGCTCACCACCGCAGCAGCAGCAGCAGCAGCATCGCAGAACCACGACGTTTCACAGCCCATGCCAAGCCGAGGAATCACGATCGATGGCACGCCGCAGCGCCGCAGAAAATTCTCGCACCATGGTCCGGACGACATTCGAAGTGCTCGCATCGTGCCTCTAGAGGTATAACATCCGCGCACACTTACCTAATAACCCCCAGGCCGGCGTGCTCATTACGTCCAAGCAATTCGCCCCGTGGCCCTCTAGCACGCCTGCCCCATCTCTATCCGCAGAAAACCGCTGGTCGAGCCCTCTCCGGACCCCGGGCTCCGCTCCCTCACGAATTTTTTGGCGCTCTCTTCCTCGATCTCCGCGGCGGCACTTGTTGCGCGGGTGCGGATACGGACGCTGCTGCTGCCACCACCCGTGCACGGCCAGAAAGATGTTGACCGGTGTGGGAACACCAAGACGACGACAAGAACGACGCGCGCACAGTCGAGCAAGGGAAAAAAAAAAAAAAGCTAGAAGGCGCATCACCGCAGGTACCTGCGCGCTACGCACGGTGCTGGCAGCACCACCAGCAGCACCAGCAACAGCAGCAGCAGGAGGTTGCAACGAAGAGCAAAGGCTGGACGAAGCACCATGCAGGCCACAGGCCCAGAGCCGGCGAGTGGCCCCCCCCCTGTTCCGGGTCGGGCCAGGGGGCCCCGAGGGGCGGACGGGCGGGCGGCGCATCTCGAGCGCGCATTGGCGTCATCCGACTGATAGCGCTTGCCAAGGCCGTCGCCGCCGCCCAAACGGGCATGCTGTTAGCAAGAGAAACGCTGAGATTTGAGCACTCTGCTGTCAGAGCCTTGCTCTCGGGCCGTTCGGCGGACGATGGCCAGAAAAAGACCTGGGCAGACCGATGAAAAAACACGCTTTGGCTCCCCCCTCCGCGGGCCTAGGACACTCTTTCCCCTCCCCCCCCCGGACTGGGTCAGGTGGGGATCACGTCTCTCTTAGCTTATTTTTCCTGCAACCCTGCTGTCGCTGCGCTTAGGGTGGATGGTCTTTAAGCTGCAGGGTCCCGCGGTCGTTTGTCCTGCTCTTGCTGCTGCTACTGCTGCTGCCATGGGCGATTAGCGACTCTCCCCAGAGCTTTCCCCGGATTGACGCCATTTTGACCTACCAAGAGCACCATTGCACATATTTCTACCAACCTATCGGACATTGCCCCGGACCAGCGCGCATCCCACGGTGACGACACTGCACGTCATTCGCACCTTCTATCACGAACGGCGGCTCAAGGCTGATATGCCGAGACTCCCAAGGCCATGGCTCAACGGTATCTGGAACCTTCGCCTTATCTCGGACAGACCGCGAACAGAGCTTTAAGGGGATACTTCCATCGTACCACTTGCCCTCTCTGCCATTAGTCATGATAAGACGAACGTGGGGACCCGGGCGTTGAAAAAGCTAGATCCAGGTCCTCCCAACAGCTTCTTCACTACACGCACACGGTACCGGCACTCGCGCTTGGGGGATATCAATCGCATGTTATTGCGTCTCAGGCCTCGTCCCGTCCAACACCTGCAGCCACTACGACTACCGCCAAAATCACAATCCGCAAAGCGCTCCTAAAGCACCGCCGTCTATACAAGTCCGAAACCCGCAAACAAACGCGAGCACAAGAAAACGAATCAACGAGTCCTGTCCTACGCAAACAAATACTACCCTTCGACATACAAGACCAATACGGAAGAACCGCAAACAAGGGAATCACATCGTAAACTCGTGGCAGCAAGACAGAACAGAAAGAGACAAAGGGGATCATAAGGAAAATGAAGAAATATAAGAAAAAAAAAGCGCCACAAGGAAAAATTAAGTCGGGTACCAAGGTTTCGCAGAGCGCCTGCCTCCACTGCTCCACCCGGTAGGTCTCCCGTGGATGGGTTCCCTCGTATTTTCTTCCGAGTCTCCATCGCTTCGTCAATCTTGTCTTCTCTTCATCCACACACGGCGGAGCGCCTGCCTCCTCCACCGTTGTCAATCTAGGTATTAAACGAACCGGATTAAGTATCGCAACAAGCGCCGACTCATACACCACTTCGAGTGGTCCTGAGCGGACGGCCCGCTTGTCGTGCAGAGCGCCTGCCTCCTCCGCACTGTTCGCTAGGCCCGAATGAACGAGAGGATAGCGCTTGTCGGACGTCGGACTTTGCAGATCCGAATAAGAAAACCTCTACGACAAGAGCCATGTAATAATGTCTCTTCCAATCATTGCGAGGAAGTTTGCGAATGCACGATCGTCAAAAAGCGATGGTGGGAGTTCAATGGGCCCTCTTCCAAGGACTCCCACCTGTGGTATCATCGTGGTTGACATGGGAACAACAAGGGACGAACGCCGGATACGCCTAGTCAGGAGCCTTGATGAAAAGCAAGCATGCGGAATGCGACTCGGAGGAGACCGAATGGAGCCAGGAAGTCAACGCGCAGAGCGTCGCGGTGCTTGAACATCAGATGAGATGTAGCACTGCCGGAAGCGACCCTCGACGCTGGAATCGACTGCTCGAGGGAGCTCGTTGACTACAAACTCATTGTCAACCACTCCCACTCCTGCGGACCGCTTCCCGAACCCGGGACCACACCCTGTCCCATGGAGCCCATCTGAATGGGGTTGTGCTGGGTAGTTATGGATGAGTGAGCCTGGACAAGGGGTTTCGGCTCATTCTTCCTCTGGCTGCTGCTCGCAGTGGGCGCAGACTTGCCAGTCGTGTCATCCGCATCGCCCATTTCAGTGTCCTGGGGACCAGATTTGCTCTGACCCCTGAGCCGCTTTGGCGTGGCAGCGTTGCGAGCGGGAGCGGAAGCGGTAAGAGTCTGGGACTGCGTCTTGGGAGGACCAGGAGCAATGGGCACCACACCACTCTTGGATGCAGTAGCGCTGACGTTAGTAGCAGTGTTTGCAGCAGTCATGCTCGAAGCGGAAGCCGCGGTCGACTTTGGCGACTCGGAATCAGCCCCGCTGGCCTTTGCAGAGTTCGGCGTGGTCGCAGTAGACTGGGCTGCGATCGAGTTCTTGCGCGAAGTCTTGTTCTTCGATCTGCTCGAAGATCCGACAGGGACACTGTTCCCGCTGCCGCGGTTGCGCTTCTTGATCACGTCGGTCTTCAGCGACAGCGGGCGCACAACACCGTGCAACTTTAAAAATAGACCACAGGCATTGCAGAGCGGATGACCTTCAGGGTTCCGCCTCCACAGAGGGGTGGTCTGGGTAAAGCAGTTGGTGCATGTCGTGGGCACACCATTCTGGTCGCCTGATTTGTTGCCTCCAGGACTGGCAGGCCGAGATGGCGCAGCCGAGCTGAACCCCGATTCTGGCGGCGAGTTGGGCGACGACTGCGGCCGCTGTTGCATCGCCTGATGGGCCAAGGCCGCTGCGTTCGGCGTGGAGCTGGTGCGGGGTATTTTCTGACGGCGCGGGTCGTTCCCACGATTCCGGATTTCGCTGACAGAAGCGGCAGAGCCATGAGTGCGGCCCAAACTGCCCCCGGAATTCCAATCTTGCGGTGAGGGAACCATTTCCGTTGGCCCGATAGTAACCGTCTTGCGTGGGGGTCCAGCCGGAAATCGCGCGGCTGTCGGGTTGAATTGATTTGACAGGTTGGTGGTGTCCCACTGGAAGCTCCCATTGAAGTCGAGCGATTGATCCTCCATGGGAGAGTATTGCGACTGCATGGGCATCGTCCGGTCGGGGAATGCTCCTCCCTCATCCTCGTTGTCGTCGGAGTCCGCTCCGAACTGGAAGATATTGTCGTGCCGGGACATGTCCATGCTCGCCGATCGCGTGCTATGTGGAAAACCCGGGTGGACGACCTGGCTCGGATCCACATGGCCAGTCTGATGGTAAGAATGCGCTGAGAATGGCGGCGGTGGTCCAGCCGCCGAGACGTTGTTGAACAGCGACTCGCTCGCGGTAGGGTTGAACATGAAGGGCTGCATCGAGCTCGACATATTTGACTGTGGAGGGTTGAAGCTGCCCATCCGGCCTCTTATATCGACACCGTTGCGGTCACCACCGAAATAGATTTGCTCACCTTCAGGAATGGGCTGCGGAGTCGAGACGGTGGAAGGATATGCGGAGCCAGGAGGAGAGTTGTAGTAGTCGTTCGAATTGAGCGACGACGCCATCGAGTTCGTGTTATTGAACATGGTCGAATAAGGGCCTCCCTGGTTGACCATGGGCGATCCGATGGGCGAGAAGGTAAACTGGTTCTGGAAAGGCCCGGCAGAGCTGATGATAGGGTCGTTATCGATGTCGAAGGTGTTGAGGTTGAAAGGGATCTGCCCGTGGCTGGACTGCTGGTGCTGGAACTGTGGGGGGTGAGGCTGATCCAGAGAATAAGAGTGGAAGCCTGGGTCCTCGGGGTCGTGGGGTATCATAATACTGTTCACAGCGGGTACCTGCGGGGACGCGTCCGGTTTCCTCTTGGGAGGCTGATAAGGATTAGCATGGGTGTAATCTGATAACAGTCGTTAAAAACGGCTGCATGAAGACCTACTCGTCGC
This sequence comes from Neofusicoccum sp. Z2, assembly GCA_037356115.1. Taxonomy (NCBI): domain Eukaryota; kingdom Fungi; phylum Ascomycota; class Dothideomycetes; order Botryosphaeriales; family Botryosphaeriaceae; genus Neofusicoccum; species Neofusicoccum sp. Z2. The sequence continues at coordinate 616,553 of JBAWJY010000003.1, forward strand.
TCGTCGATGCTCGTCTTGCGTACGTGCCGCTGGACATATCCAAACTCATTCTCTCTCGACAAGGCGGGCGGCACAGAGGGAGCGGACGCGCGCGAAATGTGAAGGGTCTGGTCGTTGAGCTGACTCTGTTTTCTTATCGGAATGGCAGGAGCGGTGGCATTCGAGGGCTGATCGTCGACGGAGGCAGAAGGCGAGTGTGGTATGCCGGCCGGAGAGGCGACGGAGGAGGGGACGATGAAGTCGTCGAGGTTCATGGGCTCGGCCTTTTCGGCCTCAAAGTCCTGATGGGCCTGCTTGTCCTGAGACAGGCTGCGCAGCTGGGCGATACCGCTGGGAGCGGTGGTGGGTCTCGAGCTCGAGTTCTTATCGTTGTTGGTTGGCCTCTGAGATAACCTAGCGGCATGCTTTGTCAACACCATCCCAGACGTGCAGAATCGCGAAACCTAAAACCAAACACTGACTGTGCACTTTGCCTACGCATCCTTCGCAGGTTCATTGACATCATCCGCCAGGTCAAGTTCTCCATGCGCTCAGAGTTGGGCAGCTGCGCCTTCTGCTTGTTGTAGAGCTTCCATATCTGCGTGCCGATTGGGTCCTTCTTCTGCATTTCCTCGGGGTCGTCGAAGTCGGCCGTTGCATCGCTCGTCAGGCGCGGAAAAACCGAGTCCTTGAGCACGCCGGTGCGGGCGGCGCTGTTGCACGGTGAGAGATCCAGCTTGCTGTCGAGCGTGCTAGCTGAGGTGAGGGACTGGACGGCGGACGAGGAGCCGGAGACGTCGTCGGCGTGGCCTTTGGGGAAGCGAACGTGTCGCGGCGAAGAGGATGTATGGAGGGAGTGTAGGTCGGCCATCGCTCCAATAGCGTCCTGGTCGAAGTCGGCGGAGAGGGGAGAGGTGTGCATGCCTCCCCCACGCTCCCCATGTTGCGCCCCAGACATTGGCGAGGACGGTGTTGCGCAAAGCACGGGGGTGCGGGACAAGTGTGGCAGGCGAGCTGGGCGGGAGGATTCGAGCTTGGAGCGCGGGTGCAGCCTCTTGCGGTTCCCAGCTGTCCACGGGCTTGGGGAGGGCTGAATTGTATGGACACGGGCGTGCGGCCACACGAGAGCGACCTCGTTACAGTGCTCTTCTATGGCTGGCAGCAGGCGGCGTGATGGGGAGGCCGCTCGGTCGGGAAGCGTTCAGAAGCTGGCCTAGCACCGGACGGGCAGTCGCTGAGGCTGGACTAGCGATCCTTGGCCGGGCGATGCTTGCGACGCCGTGAATGGACTCGGGCCTTTTGGGGCCCTGGCGGGTGGTGTGGTGCGCAGCGCTGCCGGGCGCGAGTGGCCTGCGCTGGGTGTGGGATGCCAGAGACGGGCCTAGCGGCTTGGTGGGGGGTGCGCGAGCGAGAATTAGCCCCGTCGTCGACTCGCGCACGCCCACCGCCGGTGCGTCCACGAGCCAACAGCGCCCGGCAAATGTGGCGCGCAGGTCTTCCAGGATGGCCCTGCGCCGCCGCGCCGGGTGTGCAGGGAGCGCGGGCGGGCTGCGGCCGGCGAGAGATGACGGGCGGCTGCGAGCGAGCGCGCGGAGGCCTGCGGGCGTGCGGTACGAGCAATGATGTATGCGGAGCAGCGGTCGCGTGCGAGCAGCTGCGCCGGCCTGCCGTGCGATGATGATGCGCAGTGGCGGCCGGGAAGTGTCTGGCGCTTGCGGCGAGCAACGGGCGGGCAGCGCAGGCCGCGTGGAGCTGACTACTGGCACGCGACGGGGGGCGAGGCGCGCGCACGCTTCGGGAAGCGCAGCGGGAGCGGATGGCCGTGACGATTGATGCAATGCCGCGGCGAGTCACGCTCGCGCAAGCCAGATATTATTGCTGTGCCGCACAGGAGATTTATGCGCGCGCGGAGGGACTGTGCTCCGCACACGTCAGAGGGCCGCGGGCGGTGGTGGTGAGAGCGTGGGCGGCGCGTGGGCAGAGGCAGGCACGCGGGTGGACGGCGGCGGCGGGCGCGGCAGGCTGGCGGTGATGGTGGTGACGCTGGTTGGCGTCGTGGAGGTTGGCAGGTTGGCCAGCCCGCCTGGGGCGGCAGCGAGCGGCTCCGCGTGTCAGAGCAGCTAACGCTGCGGCCGACGATGGATGATCTCACTCTTCACGAGCGACGCGCGCACGCGCACGACTCGCTGTGCGCCGGCAGCCGGCAAGCCTCCTGCTGCCCGCCTTCTCCAGACCCCCAGGGACGTCCCCGACGCTCGCCTTCGCCGTCCGCCAGAGATCCACTCTCGCCGGGCTGATTTGACGACGATGGTGCAGGCGGGCATCTCGCTGCCCACGCCCCGGGGGCGTCCCCTTGCTGATTTTCCCCGAGTGCTCGATCTGCCGTTCGTCTCCAGGCCTTGCCCATAGCTTCGCCCGCGCTCGACGAGCGACGGCGCCTGGGCAGCGGCGCGGCTCACCACCGCGCGCCCATGATTCGCGAATGCGTCACTCGCCCTGCAAGGAAGAGCTTTGGAAACACTTTTTCTTTCCCAGGCGCGCGAGTTGCTAGCTACATCATCTGCCGTCGTCGTCGTCGTCGCTCTCACATGCCTGCAGCCGTCGATGACGGCGTCAGTTCCAGACGGCCGCGCCTCGAGGGTGCCCCCAAAAACAAAACGCAGCCCCGCAAGCGCATGCAGAACATCATCTCTCGGAGGTACGGCGGCATCTTCCATGGATGTCATCAATAAACACGGTGGCCCGCCGGCGCCGCCGTTGCGCCTGAGCGTTGGTCGGAGTTGATCCCCCCTCTTTTCTTCCTCTGCGCTGCCAGCCCTTCCTAAAGAACCCGACGCTCGCGCCCTAACGCACGCGAGCGTCTCCACGCCAGTGTTAGAGCTGTCGCCTACGGCCTTACCGCAACCGCTGGTCGCTCCGTTGGCTGGCTCGTGTGCGCGATCTGGGCGCACGCCCGCCTGTCGCAAGCCGACCAGGCCAACCTTTAATTCCACCTCCAATCAGCATCCGGGCTTTTCAAACCCCCGAACATACCAAGCTCTCTGTGACTCGTGCTGGAGCGGAGAGCCAGGCGGAGGCGTCCAAGCTCCGCCGGCCGCCCCCCGAGGTCCGCCGTCGTCCCTCCGCCGGGTTTTGGGTGCCCTACTGCGCCCATGCCACCCTAGTCGTAATTCGGCTTGCCGGGCTCGGGATGGATCTGGAACCCAACTTTAGGGCGGGAAACATGCGACGGTGCTTCAGGACGCACGGCACATCCTCGCTCCACTCTAGGCTGCTGTGCCTCGTCCTCCGACACGCACCAATAACTGCGGTGGAGTTGCGACGGCGACCTCACCCCTCAGCTCTGGCAGTGGCGGCGCACGCACCGTGGGAGGATATAACGATATGCAGATCATCCGAAAGTGTACCGGACCAACATCTCGTTCCGATTTCGCGTGAGCCTCGACAAGGCCCCCCGGCAGGTTCCGTTGCCTGCGCAGCGTTCTGTGCCGCCGCCGCCGCCGCCGCGCGCGCCCTGAAAAATGAGACGATTCTTGGAAGATTTGCCCAAGGGCTCGACATTTCTCCACCGCAATAAATGTACCGCCAGTCAAAGCCGTCGGAGCGGCCGTATGCCGAAGGAACCGGTGGCAGGAACCACCACAGTCCACTTCGCGACTTGCCGCGACACGCCTGCGTATGCAGGGTCTCGCTAGCCCGGTCGAAATCAACCTGAAATAAGTCGGCTTGGGTTGCAGCATTGAAATCCGAGCGCGGGCTTGGCTCTGCTTGCGGACCGGTTCGGCGGCCGGCTAACGCCCCAGGAGGCGCTGCGCGAGGCGGCGTCGAGATCTGGCGAGCTCCACCGGCGTGCCAGATGTCTGCCAGCGACGGACCGTTGCGAGCTGTCGCGTGGCAGAGGGAGTGTGCGCGCGCGACAGCGCGGCGGCCGCGGTCCGCGAGTCGCGAGAAGCAAGGACTACCATGATCGACTCGAGTGCTTAGCAGCCCATTTGTCAGTCAGCTCGCGACTTAAATAGAGTTTCTGGGCGGGCGACCACAGCGCTGGGAATCTCTGCAAACGACCACCATCGCCATCGCGATCGTGAGATGGGCGCTGCAAATCCCAGATGCGCCCGACTCAGCGACGCCCGTCGGATGCTGGTCGGATTTCGCGCCGTATGAGCCAGCCGGCCGCCGGCGGCGAGGGATCTGCTCTGCAGTGTAACGGTCGTGTGGCGGAGGAGATCTGTTGCTCGCGAGCGCGGCCGCGGTGATGCCCTGGGCGGCGGTCGCTGCTGGTGCCGTGGGTTGTATCGTGCGCAGCGGCGCGCAGGCATGGCAAGCAGCAGAGTGGGCCTTTCACATGCTAGTCGACATGCATCCCATGCAGCACGGCGGGTTTCGCTTGTCGCCAGCGCGCCTGCTCTGCCTTCCCGGGACGACGCAGCGCCGCGCAGCAGTCTGCCTGGCGCACGCTGCCAGTTCCCGCTGCCGGCGTGCCTGCTGATCCGGCCGCGCCAGCCAGCAACTGCCGTCGCAGGCAATCAAATGGCGGCGGCGACATTGCTTGTCGCGGCACACGCAGCGATGCCGGTTGGGGCAAAGGCGGGTGGGGGTCGCCGGCTGCAAGCCACCGTGGGATGCGATCTGCAGGCGTGCGCGTGCGTCGGTCTTAGGCTTAAAGCCGCGCCTTGCCGCGCCTGCACTTCAGTGCCCGCGCCGAAGGGGCTGCCTCCGCGCCGCCTGCCGCGCTCGTTGGCCGGCGTTCGCATTTCCGCATCATCGCCGCGCCCGTGTCTCCGCTGATGCTCGCGGGCGCCCCAATTTGCGCGCTGGGCGGCCGGAGAGCCCTGGGCCGGTCGTGTGCGCGCCGTCGCGAGGACCCTGACTTTGCATGCCTTCCGCCGCCCTGCCGCTGCCTCCCCCGAGCCCTGCCTCCCGCCCAGCCCTCCACCCAGCCCATCCCGCGCGATGATGGAATGCGCCGCGCAAGCGTTGGCGAGCAGACGACGTGCTTCCGATCCCGGTGCCGCCCGGGTCCACGCCGGCATCGAGCAGGCCAGCCCGGCCAAGTATTATTGTCCGCCGTCTGGTTGGCGTGCGTGGCGGGAGACACCGCGCTACGTATCCCTTCCGTCCGCAGGCATGCCGAAGGGTGGAAAAGGGCCCCGGAAGTGCCTGAAGCGGAGCTGCCTGCATTGCTGTGTCTCACCATGCTCGCGTGGGCCGGGGCCGCCAGAGACGTCGCGCATCAACCGGGCTGTCAATCTCTCGTATGCTGCCAATCCTCGACCGGGATGCCTCGGTCCCTCCGTGTCGTGAACGTTATGGCGCGCCCTAAACTCCCGCTCAACATTCACCCCGAGCGCTGCCCGTTACCGCGTCTGGCGACGTGTGCTGCTGTCCACGACAGCGGCCGGCAGAGCGGTGAATATAGAGCGCGTGGGTGTTGGTCACACCGCGGATGCGAAGCCAGGCAATCCTAGGCGGTGTTTTAGTCGGTCAGAAGGCCGCAGGTGTGGAGAACTGCCCGAACAGGCGGAGATTTCGACGCAATGCTGCTGAGGCTGCCGTGTGTCAGCCATCTCCAGTCCCCACGCAGCGCGCAGGCGAGGCGGCGAGACACGCTGCCGGTGCGCGTGCGTGCATGGCGGTCAGCCACAAAGCCCACCATCTCCTCCTCCTCAGCGCTTCACGGCTCCACTCCGGCACTGTGGCCCCCAACGGGCTCCACGGCATTGTCCAGGAAACGAGGCGGGGCGGTATGTAAGCGACGGGGTCCGTAGGCGTGTCGTGAATAATATTCGCCGTCCATGTTGGTCGAGAGCGGCCTCCCAGCCTCTCTCCAGGTCTTCCGATTCGGGAAGTCGAGCACGCGTGGTTCCAGCCGCTGGTGTTGTTGAGGTCCCTCTCCAAGGGTCGATGCCGTCATGCGAGTCCGGTGTCCAGGTCCATGTCGTCGACCCCCGAGCAAGCCCTTCCGTGTAGGCTCCGGTGCACTGGGCTCGAAAGCTGACGCTATAAACAGAAGCATTCCAATGCGGACGAGGGCTCTGCTTTATACCAAGGCGAGCCCTCCCACACCCACCACACCCCTGAAAGCGATCGCGGAGCGGGAGAAAAGTGACCAACGCAAAGCTGCTAGACAGCGCTGTGGGCGCAGAATCTGCTGATTTGCGATTCCCAGGGCAGATAACGTTATCTGTGTCGTGTCCGCGCCGAGCGCCAACGTCCCAGCGGAGCGCAGTGAAACCGAGACAACCCGCGTTGATAAGTGGCTCCGAGGAAGCCAGCTTGGCTGCTGATGTCTGGATCCGTCCCGCCTGCACCACCTCTGCCAATGAAGCGGCTCACAGACATCTCTGCGCCCTATCATTCCCCATCCGCCTTTCCCTTTTCCCCGGATCCAGCAGTTCGGTCAGTCCCAGCAGCCAACCTGATAGGCCCCCGCCCTACGACGTGTCCAACGCGACGATATGCAGAGCGGTGATCAGGTCAGACCGGTCAACAGGCACAACAGCCCGTATCTGTGGAGTTGACCCTACGGTATGGGGCGCCAGAGGAGCAGCGCGCATCTAGGCACCTTGTCGGTGATATTCGCAGCTTCCTAGATGGGAGGTCGATTCACACACATGGAGCACAACCCCCAATCTTATCTTTCCAGAAGCGTGTCGGGGTCACTCCGAGGAGCCATTGCCTGCAGGGACTGCGGGAGCGTCCAATTGCTTGCATCATGATCACCATTCTGTTGTCATACTGATAAAGCTTGACCGACGGCTTGCCGAGCTACCCACCGTGGAGGGCGGTGATAAGCTGGAGGCCTTGCTCACTGCATCCCCACATAGATCGGTAGTTTCTCGCCGCGTGGGTGGTTTTGTGGGGTGCATGATGGCTGGTTATCTTGGGGAGATTCGGGCCTGCGAGATTGCCGGTTGGCGACGGAAGTGCCAAATCTTCGAACAGTGGCAAGAGTGGGCAAAGTTCTGCATTTTCGGAGCTGTCTCCTCACTATAGCATTGTTTGGTGGTGGCATTGTAGGTTTCCTGGTTTCCCATCTCTAGCGTGTCCACAATCACATGCATCCAATCCTGAACCCGGATCCCTCCGCGCTGTTGCTTTTCTCGACTTCGGTGCAGGCGTTGATAAAGAATCCTTGGATCTGCCTTCCCCCTGAAACCTGAAGCATTATGCGTCTTATCGTGCGTGGGAGGATTTCTTCGCGTCGTGAGGTACGGAAGAGTGGAACCGCGCAGATATGGCAGAGGCGTATGACCGAAGCACGTCGCATGTGCTGGCCCTCCGTGCCTCCTTCTCCAATCGAGACGGAAGCCATGAGCGGGCAGGTATCGTTCGAAAAGACTTCGCGGCTGCTCACGACGCACTCTTATCTTGATCGCGCGAAGCGCTTCCGCCGCTAACGGTTTCTTCGCCGAGCACCTTGCTGGCGGCCATGAACCTGTAGGCGAAAATAGCGATTAGCGGCTGTCCTTATCTCATGCTTTGTCGCTCCGTTCTCTCCACGCGTCCAGAAAGAACAGTTTCTCCGCGGGGGATGGAAGCAGAGATTGCGTGCATACATTCCACCGCAGTAACCACCCAGGCCGCGCATGCTCTCCGCCTGCACGGCAGTCATGCGCAGCAAGTTCTCCAGATCCGCCATGTTCGCCGTGAGCTGTGCCAGCTGGGACTGGAGGTGCGATAGTTGGCGGGGCTTCTGCGAAGAGGGAGCGGTGCTGAGGCGCGAGCCGGTGCTTGTCGGGCGTTGGGTTCCAGACATGGCGAGAGACGTCGCGAAGGGTAGCGCGGATGCTTGCGACACGGAAACTTGGGGTCTGGACGGGTGCTGCGCGAGGGAGCGGCCGTGGTGTGGTGATGTTGTTGTTGTGCAGCGCTTGGGCTGCGGGCTGTGTTTACTTGCCCGCCCACGGAGCTTCGGAGTTAAGTCACCAGCGGCAGGGGTCTCCGCCCGCCCAAGGCGTGAGCTTTTTCGTGCAGCGCGACGCAGCTGCTTCTTCCGCCCTCGCTCCACCACCAGCTCGCCCAAGCCACGCCCAGCCATGGTGTCGCAGCAAACTGTCCGGCGTGTCGTCCTTACCGGTGCTGTCGCCGCAATCACTGTCACAGGGTCCCTGTACGGCGCCGGCTTGAAGACGCAGCAAGAATACAAGCAGGTACGTGCTCCCGACACTCGCTCGAAGCCCGCGCGAGCATTTACGCTCCAGCCTGTTGCCCTGCGCTCGTCCTTTCAGTTTCTGGTCAGGAGGTCGTTGCCGCCGCTACAGGTCGCTAACAGCAGTTCCAGGCGCAAAAGGTCGTCTACGAACTGCCGGTCGAGGAGCGCATTGCAGGGCTCGAGACGAAGCGAGCGCGTCTTGTTTCCGAGAAAGAAAACATCGAGAGGAAGATCGCAGAAATCGAAACGCGCCGAGCTGCAGCCTCCAAGGCCCAGGCCACCGACTGAGGATCCTGGCTATAGGGCAGCGCTCTGACGCCAACCATCGTGCCCGTCATGCAACATCACGCGCATTCACGCATGTGCCTGCAAGGCCCCACTCCATCCTCTACCGCATACGTAGCTACAGATAAGCGTGGCGCCGCTCAGGCGACTTGCATCAGCCCGGAGCTGAGTCCACTCGAAGCCACATCCGTCGCGGACGGTCTGCCCGTTCCGTGGCGAGCATCGTGGTGGCGTGGCGCTCTGTGAGGAATAATTCTGGATGGAAATTCGTCACGGCCTGTTCCTGCGCAGTACCTGATCAGGAAACGGCCTGGACCAAGATATCAAATGCGACCCTGGCAATCACATGAAAGTGGCATGAGAGTCGATGATGCGGGCGAACCAACACACCACTGTCCCGGCCTGCCCGGCCCTCGTGTTTCTTGCTCCCGGAGAACCCGACCAAATCCGACGTAAACACCAACCCGGACGCAGGCATCCTACCATGTAGATGGAGCTGGACTGGGAGATCCGCCCGCGCAGACCCACGGAATGACTGGCACTCGAAACGCGGAAATGTAAAAAGAGGGAGAGGGTTTTTCGATGCCCTTTGCGCGCTGCGGCTTTATCAATATATTCCCTTTCTCGTGATCAAATTCCTTCTTGCATTTTTGGGCCATTTTCTTGTTCCGTTTCAGGATGGGTAAATGCTTTACCGTGGGCCACGTCAGCGTGAAATCGCAACAGGCAGGACTGGTAGATTGGTTTCACAAAGCATCTAGATTGCCTAAAGAACATGATCGCATACTTCAAGACCTTTCCTTTGTCTGATCTCGGCAGAATTCTTGGTTCCATTCGCTACAAGAGTCGATTAGGGTGCCCAGACTAATTTCGAGCTTGTACACTATCCGCTGACAAAGTCGGTTCCCGTAGCATTGCAACTGAAGGCTGCATGAGCCCATGCGTGGGGAGTCGAAGCATTCATCGGCCTGCGAAAAACGTGTTTATTGATACACTCTCGCATCCGCATTATTGCTCCAACTTTACAAGCTCTTGCAATGCTATGCGAATCGACTTGGTGGGGCTTACTCTCCAACTGGCCCGCATCTGGACAGGAAAACTCGAGCGGATATGCCTGCAATCATCTCGACTTGTCTTACGCGTTGTAAGTATCAACGTTCTCCTGCTAAATCACACGGCTTTGTCTTTCTTACAAAAAGAAGAACGAGAAACAAAGAAGGGGTTAAACATGCATTCTACAGAAGCGGTAGCGCCTCTATCATCGATACAATACCTTTGTATACTGGAAACAGAGCAACAACGGAGGGAAACAACTCGCATGCTAGACGCAGTCCGCTCAACATTTAATCTCCAACATGCCCCGATACCGAGGAGCATCCCAAGCACCAACCTCAAGCCACAAGCCCAGACCTCCACAGCAGCAGGACACCTCAAGCAACACCAAACACTCCCGCTCACCTATATAGCACCACCAACCCGTGACATCCCACCCCCCAAACATGGACCACCTCTTCTTCATCACCGCAGGCCTCGACTACAATGTCGAAGGTGAACCCAACGAAGATCGTTCTCCACCCCCTCCCACCGCTTCCGAACCTGCTCGTGGTCCCGCTCCTGCTGCTGCTGCTGCTACCACTACTGGGGCGAACGCCGCCGCCTCTTCGTCCCAAGAAGCCGTCTCTCGCATCAACCCCGCCACTGCGCATCTCGTCGCAGCTGAGGAGAAGAACTATGTCGCGTCCGACAAGCTTCGAGCGGCGGGACAGGAGCAGCTGAAGGGGTCGAATAAGGCGCAGCAGGATTCGGAAGGTCTGGTGAGCCTGGAGATGGGAAAGGAGAAGAAGGTGGACTAAGGTATGTGTTGGTAGGTTTAGCCTTGGGGTAAGTTTTTGCTTTTTCCGTTCTGTAGCGGTGGGGCTGGGAGTTGGGAGTTTGGGACTCTGACGAAGTATCTTTTTTTTTTTTTTAAACGGGCTACTGTGTTTAAGTGCAGATGTTTTTCCGGGAGAATTTATAGCATTTCTCTTTCAACAGAATTGAACTTCATCGAACCCCGTATACTTCTGAATGGTTGATCAGTGGCGTCATGTTACAAGTCAAGGACTTGCATATGCTCAGATGCGGCCATTCAAATTGGTTGTCATCAAATAACGGCTGGATGTTTAATCTGTCGTTGTAATGCGCTTTGTTCTACCCCCCTAGGACTAAATTTAAACAAGTATACGAGATTTGAGATTAGTTTTACATGGTGTCTGAAGATGAAGCATTTATACACACTGACATTGCATTTTCTGATTTTCTAGGTCTGAGTATGAATGCTTCAACTCCGAATTCCCAAAAAAAAATGGTTAGTTCGTAAGTAACCGTCGAATTCTCTTGATTGCATTTCGCCTTCGGCGAGGAGGGTAAAGAAGACACTTGATTGAGCGAACAAGTCACGGTACACCATCACTTAAGACATCAAACACTGACGACAGAGAGCAGCTAGCGTTTTAACCAATAATTCTTTGATGTGCTCGCCCCATCTAAGAAACAGCACGCAAGAACCGCTCCCCTAGCTAGGAACCCAGGCGTAGCAAACAAGACGCCTGTATATACAAAAAAAAATAAACTAAAGAAGCCCGATCAATACGAACCCATTCCGTTCCGTCGACGAACCTGAAGGAAGCACGGCATAATTCGCCACCCACTTTTTTTTTGTGCCCAAAGGAAATCCCTCAAAGGTTGAAGATGAAGGCAAAGCAAAAAAAGAGTCCGAGACTAAACGTCCCGACGGCAATCACAACCTTCCTTACTGTTACAGCTCCTCTCCCGGATATACACTTTTCACCACCTTCGCCCAATTAGTCAAGGGGAATGCCGTCGTACTCGCCGTAACCCAGAGCAAGGTTCATGTTCTGCAGGCACTGAGTGGCGGCACCCTTGAGCAGGTTGTCGATGGTAGCGTTGACAACGACGCGCTTGCCCGAGCTGTGGACGGCGAAACCACCGACCTCGACGCCGTGCTTGCCGCTGATGTTCTTGACGAGCGGCGACTCGCCGGTGATCTTGATAAGCTTCTCGCCCGCGTACCGGTCCTGGTAGAGCTGACGGATATCCCGAGACTTCATTTCCTGCTTCAGGGGAATGTTGATGGTGTGCTGTGCGGAATCATTAGCTTCAGACGGGCTATTGGAATGGTGCGGGAAGACAGCGACTTACGTGAATGCCCTGGAACCAAACCGCGACATGGGGGATGAAGGCAACTTCAGTGCCTAGCTGGGCAGAGATTTCGCGCTCGTGGATATGATCCGTTAGGCTGTAGGGGATGAGGTTGTTGGTGAGGTTGGCGACGTCGTTCTTCGGGCTGGGCTTGGTACCAGCACCCGAGTAACCGCTGACACCGAAAACGGTCGGCTGGCCGCCGATGAAGTCCAAAACAGGAGCGATACCAATCTGCGCCGCAGTGGCATAGCATCCAGGGTTGGCAATGCGAGTGGCATTGGCAATCTTGGAGCGGTCAACCAGCTCAGGAAGACCGTACGTCCACTTGGGGTCGAAGCGGTAGTCAGCGGAAAGATCGATAATAACAGTGTCAGGCTTGCCAGCCGCATCGACAGCGTCCACGAAGGGCTTGCAGACGCCGTTGGGGAGAGCCATAACCCAGCAGTCGATATCACCGTCCTCAGCCATACGGCGAACGTCGTCAGGGGATAGGTTCTCGTAGGTGATGTCGCGCTTGGTGTAGCCCTGGAGCTTCTTACCCGCCAACTCACGGGAGGACACATGCCGCAGATCCATGTTCGGGTGGTTGTTCATCAGGTCAATAAGAGCCTGGCCAGTGTAACCACGGGCGCCGATCAAGGCAACCTTGGAGGGCCAGTCCTTGCTCTTGAACTTGATGCCATAAGGAGGGTTGGGATTGGTGGTAGTAGCGTATCCCCTGGACGAACCAGGCGCCTTAAAAGCGGCAAGTCCGGAGCTTAGGATAGAGCTCTTGGAGAAAGAACGAGCACTGGTTGAGTAGGCCCTGGTTTGAGAGTTCTGTGCAGCCCTCGCCCTCAGGCCCTCGGCATATTGTGCCGCGCGGTTGAGCTGAGACTCAAGGTTGATATCACCGAACATGGAGCGGCCGTGCTGCTTGAACTCAAGCATCAACTGACGGACCTCCTCAAGGTCCGTAATGCCGTACCAGTAGAGAACCTCATTACCGTGGCGCAGAGAACCGTCCGCACGCTCAGCGAACCAAGTCAGGTTCTCATCGTGCACATCGACAGTCCACATAAGCCTGGGGAATTCGGCCTGCAGACGAGTGAAGATGTTGCCAGCAAGGTTGGTCAGCCAGCCGGACTTGGTGATGGTGAAAGTGGCAAGGTGTGCGGTCTTCGTCTCGTTCGAGGGGGGCAGAACAATGGCAAGAGCCTCCATCTTCTCGTCGAAGTAAGCCTTGAAGGGGCGCTGAGAAAGGCTCTGGATGTAGCGATCGACAACGGCTTCAGCATCGAGGCCCTTCCTGTCACGGACGAGGACCTCCTTGAGCTTCGACGCATCCTCAAAGCCAGAAAGGCTATCGGCGGTCTTCACCTTGTCACCACGCCTGATCAGAGTACCGGCGCCAGAGTCAGTGAAAAGCTCCTTCTCCAGGTAGGACGGATGGATGATGGCGACGCTGGACGATTTGGGCAAATCGTCCAGCAGCTTCTTCATCTCCTTAATCTTCAACTTGGTGCCGTGCTTAACCCACGGCTGAGCCATCAGGTGGTCGTACTCCTCGTCCAAGTTGATGGTGGAGATCATCTCGTTGGTGTTGGCGTTCCACAGACCACCCTTCTCAGACAGATAGACGATCTTCAGCGGCTCCAGGGCGCGGGCAAGCTCGCCGGCCGCAACGTCGGCATTGACGTTCAGAACCTGGCCCTCCTCGGTCTCGGCCATGGAAGTCAGGATGGGCAGCTCCTTGGCCTCAATGGCAGCCTCAATGGGCTTGATGTTGACGTTGGTGATCTGGCCGACCAGATTCCATTTCTCCTTGTCCAGGTAGTCGGCGGTCAGGACACCGGCAGTAATGGGGCGAGCGCGGACACCCTCAGCCCACAGGGCCGACACGAGCTTCATGTTCTCCTCGAGGAAGAGCTTGCGAGCGATGCCCAACGTCTTCGGGTCCGTGACACGGATGCCCTCCTCGAATTGGGGCTCAACGCCAGCAGCCTCAATGATGCGGTTCAATTGCGGGCCGGCACCGTGGACGATGACGGGGTACAGGCCCATGGTGGTCAGGTTGCGCAGGGCAGTGCAGAGAGCGTCCAGATGGTCGGTCAGAATGGCGCCGCCGACTTTGATGACGGCGAACTGCTGCGACTGCACCGAGCTGAACTGGGCCAGGTACTGCTGGATCTCGCGCTTAGAGCCAACGTCCTTGAGGATCTTCATGATGGCAGTGCGCGCGCCCTCCTGGCGGCCCGGCGAAGAGGTGGTATAGCGGCGGGCAGCGCATGACTGGAGGGCGGCGGGCGCAGAGCGCGGGACCGAGGGGCGGGCGCGGCGGAGGGCAGAGCGGGCGGCCGCGTGGGCAGCGCGGGAGCGGAGGGGCTGCATGGTGACGGGCTCGGGGTGGAGGTCGCGCTTGCGCTTGCTCAGGGCGAGTGGTGTGTCCTGGGGGCGCAGCTTTTATCAGATCTGACGTGGAAGAGAAGCGCCGGAGTCACCGAACGCACCTTGCGGGCGACGAGAGCTTTCGGGCGCTGGGCACGAACAGACAGTCAACGCCGGCTAGGCGCGCTGAGCGGGCATGGACAGGCGGAGCGACCCGCGGGGAGGCGAATTGGCAGCGAGCGGAGGGCGTGCGGGACGGCGTGGCTGCTGGGGCGGGCGGCAGGCGCGCAGCGAGGTGAGTGATGTTTTTCCTGCGATTTTTTCCCTGCGCAGCGTTATCGGGCGCCGCGAGCTCCCCACACTCTGCCGTCCGTCGGCCTCGCTACCGGCAGCCCTGCTCTCCGCGACATGCATGCCATGATGCGGCCCTTGTGGCTGGCCAGGCTTTTCCGCGTCCTGCGTGATCTCTCTCCTCCGCCGGCGCCTCCGCCTGTGCACACGGACGGCTCTCCGATATAGGACTGCGAGGCTGGTCTGTGTAGCATTGCGACCCGTTGTGGATTCATACATGAGTCGTCGAGACTTTCATCCAGACACAGGGAGGGAATCTTTCATGCTTTTGCACCCAGTCGAATGCTTCGACTCCGTACGCACTGCCGGCGCAATACTACGCGCGCCATGGCAGATGTCCCGCAACTTCAAAGACAGCTGGCTCGGGTCGATCGTCAATTCTACTGCGACATGCAAGCGACATGGAGTCGAAAAGACCGCGCGCTAGGTATCTTGACGCCGCCGTCTAGGTCTTGCAAGCCACGCCATGAGAAAGCCACGCACAACTCGCGCAGAAATCACGCTCGACCGACGACATCAACGCCTCAAACATCCAGACCACAGAAACCTGCACTCTTCCAAGACGACCAGCCATTCAATTCGTTCGGTAGACATGAACAGGTAGTTTCCTAGCAGTGGTGTATCGTAGTGAAGCCATCAATTATTACAAGCCGGAACTTCATGCAGCAAGAAAGAATCCCCCGTCGCTCCATATTCGCCAAATACGTAAGAGTTACACTCCGGAGAGGATTGGTCCCCAGAGAGTCCGTCGGTCGTGACACATGCCTTCGAGGTGGGCGCGTTTCCGCATGAGCATAGCACTCGTTAACTACTTTCGCGTGGCGACGACTGCGGGCTGCGTCAGCGGGCGCCTTCAAACGGGCGGCCTGTTTCGAAACTCACCGGACGGGACGATGATGATGACCAGCAGGATGATGATACCGACAATCAGGCACATGCGCATCTTCATGTCCTTCCACCACATCTGCTTGCGCACGCGGTTGGCGCCGCGGCGGAAGCCTTGTGCGGAGACGGCGAGGTTGTCGGTCTTGTCCTGCAGCGAATCTAGCCTGGCGCCACGTTCCGACACCTTGTTGATGTTGTCGCGCATAATGCCGACGGTGCTGTCGATTTCCTGCGCATCACCAGTCAGTACATTGCCCGGGAAGTTTTCCAAATGCGGCACGGCGGGGCGAGGTGCTCGGAAGTGCGACAGCGAGCAGCTGAGACAGCTGTTGTTATGACGCGACCGTGCGACGTATAAGGAGGTGTGGCAGCGCGACGCGACGGCCGGCACGTCGCCGGCGGGGCGATTCCAAATGTCGCGCGAGATGTGGCGTCCGTCGCAATCAAAGCTCCCAGCGCAAAGATGCCTTTGTGCCGTAGCTCTGATGCTGCGACTGCTGCCGTGCCAGAGCTCCATCGCGGCTGCCTATCCACGCCGCTCGCTGCCGCATCGTTCCGACATGTGCCGCGGTGCCCGAGGAGTGCCAAGAGGAGTGCGGTGACCTACAGCCTGGAGTGCGGCGGTGCGGTGGTTGCCATTGTTGGCGCTGGCGTTGCCGCCCGAGGGAATGTAGGGGTCGTAGGGCTGCTCGCGGTCGGCCATGGCTGCGGATGGATCGGTGGAGAGGGGGGGACGAGAGGTCGGTCGCGCCGGGTGCTCGCTGCGGTGTTGGTGATGGAAGGTGGTGGAAGGGTGGTGGGCGAGCGACGGGTGGAGGAGTCGGTCGGAGACAGGTGGTCGGGCGCAGGCGTTGGCGAGGATGGCTTTGACTTAGGGAGGCTGAGCAGGGCGTTAAGAGTCGCGTTCTCGTGTCGTGGGCGCGGGCTGCAACGCTGGGCTTCTGCACGCTGGTGGGCTGCAGACGATCGGGGGTGCGCAGAAAGATTGGAGGAGGACGCAGAGGTCTGAGATTGAGCAGCCTAATACACTGATCAGTCGCCGCGAGACGCAGCGCGCTGGCGATCACGTGCAGCAGCGACCGTGGCAACGGGCGGTGCGGCTGGGGCACGGCCGCGGCACTGGCGGGTTCTTCGACGCAAGCGGGCAGGAGTGCACGGAGTGCTACGTAGGCACTGGGGCTGATGCTCTTCTGGCGCCGCGCGCGCCGCTACATAAGCAGTCGCGGCTGCTCGGCGCCTGCGCGATCCGCGGCGGCGCCTGCTGCTCGCCGGGCGCTGCGCTGAAGCACGCGCGAGACGCCGCCGGCAGCAGCGCACTCCCGGCCTGCGTTTTTTGCGCCCTGCGGCCGTCAGGAACGCCGCACGCGGTTTAGCCCCGGCGTTCCAAGGCCTCCCAGCATGCGTGATGTGCGCGCGAGCGTGGCTGAGCGCAGCAGCGCGCCGCCGAGCCGCCGGCCAAGACGAGACAATCCTGCTGCGTCGGATTGGGTCATCGTCCTGTTCTCCCAGCCCGTCCCCCTCGCCCTCTGCGACCTTGCGACGACACACACACACTCGTTTCCCTGGCACGCGCCCGCACGCCTCCAGTCCTCCTCACAACACCCGCCAGAGCCGTTTTTACCGCCGCCGCTGCGCGTCCGTCCGGCGTTGCCGTACCCCGGATCTCCGCTGCGCACCCGCCATCTCCACCGGCCGCTCCTGCACCGCGTCATTCCCTCGTTCAACCGTGCTCCTTCCAAGCTTCCGCGCGCAGCACCGACCTCATCTTTTGGGGCCTTGCGGATCATCACCGCCATCCGCGCGCTCCGAACTAAGCCTCACGCATTCTTGAACGAGGCGACGCTGCGCACGCCACGCGCTTACGATTGCCTCGACGGCGCATCTCGCCATAGTTCTCCCATCAGACCGTCGTCGCCATGAAGCTCTCCACTGTCGCGACCGCCGCGCTTCTGGGCGCGGCAAGTGTAGATGCCGCCCTTTCTGTTACATGGGAGGATGAGAGTAGGCCTCACCTGGTCCCCCAACCTCCATTCCGCTAACACGACTCTGCCAGACTCGGTTAAGCAAGGCATGGCAACCGTCGCCAAGGGCATGACCCAATACTACACCGGCTACAGGCCTGGCGATGTACCCGGCAACCTGCCTGACCCATACTACTGGTGGGAGGCCGGCGCCATGTTCGGCGCCTTGATTGACTACTGGTACTACACGGGCGACGACCAGTTCAACGCCATCACTACGCAGGCCATGCTGCACCAGATAGGCCCGGACGACGACTACATGCCTCCGAACCAGTCCAAGACGCTGGGTAACGACGATCAGGGATTCTGGGGCATGTCGGCCCTGTCAGCAGCTGAGAACAAATACCCCGATCCGCCGGATGGCCAACCAGGCTGGCTTGCATTGGCGCAGGCAGTCTTCAACACCCAGGTGCCCCGCTGGGACAATGCGACGTGCGGTGGTGGTCTCAAGTGGCAGATCTTCACCTTCAACAACGGTTACAACTACAAGAACACCATCTCGCAGGGTTGTTTCTTCAACATCGCCGCTCGCCTTGCTCGGTATACTGGCAACCAGACCTACGCGCAGTGGGCCGAGACAGCTTGGCAGTGGACTGCTGACATTGGTCTGATGGACAAGAACTACCACTTCTACGATGGTACCGATGACACCATCAACTGTACGCAGATCAACCACATTCAGTGGACGTACAATGCTGGCGTCTTCCTGTACGGCGCTGCGACCATGTGGAACATCGTGAGTACTCCCCTTTCCATTCGAGCCTGAACCCGATCTAACGGATACGCAGAGCGCGGAAGCTGGTGATGAAAACAACATCTGGCGCGAGCGCCTGAACGGCATTATCACCGGTCTCTCCGTTTTCCTCTCCCCGGACAAGCCTAATGTTATGTACGAGGTTGCTTGCGAGCCTAATGGCAAATGCAACGTCGACCAGCGCTCGTTTAAGGCATACCTCTCTCGCTGGATGGCCGCAACCACGAAAGTTGCATCCTGGACCACACCTTTGCTGGAGCCCATCATGGTTGCGTCCCGCCAGGCTGCCGTCTCAACTTGCAACGGCGGCAATGATGGCAACCAGTGCGGCCTAAGGTGGACTGCTGGCACCTTCGACGGCAGCACCGGCGTCGGAGAGCAAATGTCGGTGCTTGAAATCATGGGTACCGCGTTGATCGCAAAGGTTGCCGGTCCTCTTACCAACTCGACCGGTGGTACCTCCAGGGGCGACCCGAGCGCAGGCTCGAACAGCGCGAAGACCCCGACGTCGGCTGACCCTATTTCCACTGGAGACAAGGCTGGCGCGGGTTTCTTGACTGCTGTCATCCTCATCGGCATTTTGGGTGGCGCCTGGTGGATGGTCGCTTAAGCCTCGCCGGTATGAGGCTAAGTTCTTTTCCCTTTGGCGCGTACACTGTTTGCTCGGGTCTGAGCATTTAAGCGTCGATTCCTATTTATCATATGAGAGTTAATTAGGCGAGAGTGCTCCTTTCCTTAATTTCTCTTTGTAGTACTGCTCGTGAAGAAAGTAGGCGTTGGCTTGAGAGCCAAAAGAAAGACCACCTCTGGATTAGGTGGTCTTTTGATTTATGGGAGTAAAACTCATCCCGGGGATCACATTGATGGGTCATAACGTTGTTTTGAAAATACCTAGGTCACTAGTAGTTGACGATGCGTTTCCTTTTTTTACTATTGTGGCTTTGGGTGCTCAAGTGGAGAATGGATGGCCTCTACACAAAATCTAAATCATGCTGGACCTCACCATATCTTCGGCTACCACGTGCGGACCGCTGCGCGGCTATCTCCTTCGGGTGGCTGTGATGGTTTCTGCAGCCGCGATTTGCTTGGATGAGACCGGCCGTCCCAAAGTGACAACACAAGTGTAAATTCGGCCGAGCAGGTTTGATCATCCCGCTTCGCGCGCCTAACAACAACATCTCATAGGCTCTAACCGGGACGGAATCTCTCCATCTTCTCTAACAGGCACAGTGACAGGTGAACTCTGCCCCCGCAAATCATCAAACTGTGTCAGTTTCAGTAGCCACGGTCGAAGAGTGGCCGGCTACTTTTAGCAACTCCCCTCCTTCCTAATAGTCACCCGATCCACAAAATCAGCCACGCTTTTCAATGCAAAGAAAGTGCACCTGAACCAAACAAAAACAGGGAAAGAAGAGAAGAGCCACCATATCTATCCGTCACCACAACCAATACCCAACCGCCAGCCGCCGTCTTCGTCACTACCGTCCTTCTCCCACCCACACAAGCCACAACCGACCAAGATGGGCGTCCGACCAAGCAGACACGTCAAGCCCTACGAGCATCTCCCCCTCCTGACGGAGATGCAGCAACTCCCATCCGACCAGCAGCATCAGCAGCAGCAGCAGCAGCGACAGGCCGCAGCCTTTCCCTCCAGAAACGCCAACGCCAACGCCACCATCACACCCTCCTCGTCGCTCCCCTGCGGGGACCCGCACCACAACTTCACCTTCTACAAATCCTCGATTCCGCCCCGGTACGCGCGCTCGCGGAAGCTGTCGAAGCTGCGGAGGATCCTCTTGTGCGGCGGCGGCAGCCGGAGGAGCGACGCGGCTAGCCTGGAGGACAATAGCGATAACTTTAGCGTGGCGGAGAGCTTTAGCAGTAGCTTGAAGAGCAGCGGTAGCAGCACTATTGTGAGCCTCTCCGCGTACCACCACTACCACCACTACCCTCCGTCATCACCTCCTCCTCCGTTAGTGTATCGCGAACCTGAGCTGAAGAAGCGTAGAGTGTTGGACGACGAATAATATTGTAGGGCGGTTGATCGATACTCGTCCGGAGATGATTTGGAGAGAGAGAGAGAGAGAGAGAGAGAGAGAGAGAGAGAGAGAAGAGGGCCTGTGAGCAAGGAGAGTGTGAGGACCAAAGAAGTGAAGGGCTGGGGAAAGGATAGACGGCTTGGGTCTGGTGATATCCTGCGAGGGTGGTCTTTCGATGTCTTATAATTGTCCGGCTGGGACCGGGCCAAAATACCCATATCTCGTGCATTGCAACATGGCTGGTTTGGGGAATGCATTATGGAGTTGCTTAGGAGCACATTAGGACTGTCTTGACCATGAGATCTATTAAATTAGGTATCTTTTGATCCAACTTGCTTCGGGACAGTCCATATTGGCAGTCCGCTAGTGGCCGTGCTCGAGGAATCTCGCCATGAGAGACACTTCGAGCCGTATCGCAGTTTGTGAGGCAGACGTTCATACCAGGTTGAAGCATTCATCCAGACGTAAGTAGAACAAGGCGTGTATTAGATACGTCCAAGTGAATGCTTAACCTTGTACGCGCAGGGCACTCACGGGCTGCTCACGACACAAAGATCCTCACGCACGGTCCTTAAGAGTCTGTCGGAAGGGACTGTTCCGATCTTAGGTGCCTTTGATCCCTTCTCTCTTTCTAATTCTCAGTCTTTGAATGTTCTTCCTTCTCGACAACGTCGACCACGAAGGCACCGCCGAGAAGAATGGCAGGTTCATTGATCGAGTGATGCTCGTAGCTGCGACCCCCGGCGAAGATCAGTTTAACTCACGGTAAGTCGTAGTCAGCGGGATACGCACCTCAGCGTCCCCACACCTCCTGCCTCCAAGATCAAGGACGGGTTATCCGACACGTCCTTGCCAATCCACCGCGCCGCAAACGCGCGCAGAATGTGGCCATGAGCCACAATAAGCACGTCGTGCGGCCCCGCCTCCCTCTTCGACTTTCCAATAGCCGGTCCATGGAAGCGCGAGCGGATATCCCGGATCAACTCATCCAGACGCTTCGAAACGTCCGCAGGCGACCTATTTCAACCCCCCACATCAGCACAACCCTCACTACCACCTCTTCCCTCTCATTTCCCCCCCACCCCCCTCCACCTCCTCCACCACCACCAGACAATTCCCATACAACGCGACGACGGAAGGTTGGTTTCTTTCTAGGTACTCACTCTCCACCCGGACACCCATCCTTCCAGATATCCCACGACCCCTCCCCGCGCTGAGCCCGCTGCTCGCGAATCTGCTTGCTAGTCAAGCCCTCGTAGTCGCCGTAGTCCCACTCGCGAATCGCCTCCGTCACCTGGACGTCCGCGTGCGTGCGGATATCGGCTTGCGCTGGGTTGGCGTCCTCCTGCTGCTGCTGCTGCTGCTGCTGCTGCTGCTGTTGCCAAGGCAAGCGCTCAGCGCAGCCGAGGGACAGTAGTTCGAGAGTGCGTTGGGCGCGCTTGCGGGGGGAGACGTAGCTGTTGCGGTTGGTTGGTGGTCAGCAACAAACAGCAACAGCAACAGGCGGGTTTTCTGCTGCGGTGGGGATGGGGATGGTGGTTGGGGAGGCGGAGACGACGACGCTGCAGCTGCTCACATACATGTGCGCGAGGTTCTTGGGGACGATCAACCGGTCGTTGCCGACTAGGGCTTTGCCTGTTGCGCGGATTCTGCGCTCGCCGTTTGAGGTCAGGGGGAGCTCGGTGGTGCCGGTGTGGCGGCCGTTGAGGGACCATTCGGTTTCGCCGTGGCGGATGATGAAGACGCGGGGCGTGCAGGCGGCGGACATGGTGGGGAGAGGAGGGAAGGCGGGGATGCCTGGCGCTGAGGAGGAAAGGGAGGGGACGATGGAGGGTGCAATTGAGGAGAAGGGAGGGCGGGAGAGCAGGGGAGCTGGTGGGAAAGACGGTCGGGGGATTTACATGATGACAGATGCGTGGGTGTTGGTGGAGCTTT
Source organism: Neofusicoccum sp. Z2 (assembly GCA_037356115.1). Taxonomy (NCBI): domain Eukaryota; kingdom Fungi; phylum Ascomycota; class Dothideomycetes; order Botryosphaeriales; family Botryosphaeriaceae; genus Neofusicoccum; species Neofusicoccum sp. Z2. The sequence goes on from JBAWJY010000003.1 coordinate 638,528, forward strand.
GCTGATCAAGACGATGACATCGCTCGCGGCGGCATCGCGGGGTCGGGGCTGGGCCGGGCTTCTCCACGCCCCCACCCTGCTGCCCTCCTCGCCCATCCTTGCCCTCGTCTTGCTCGGCACCCAAATCTTCATGCGCGAATGGTGTCGAATGGAACAACTCATTAAGTAACTACTAACTAAAGTCGTGGACGCGTCTCATGCGCTCAAGGTCCAAGGTCCCGCCCAAGGCCGTTGCAGAAATCATGAATCTCGTCGACCGGACCAACGCCGGGTAGGTAAGCTGCCCGCAGAAGAACTCCTAGCCTACCGTCTGTCTTTTGCAGTGAACGGAACGCATCTTGTTGGGGCGGCAGCCATGACCGCATCACTCCAGCTCCTTCCACTTCAGCTTCGCCGACAGGGCGTCTTCTCCCTTGCGCGCCCGGCGCGAGCTCAGCTTGGACTTGAAGGCCATGACCGGGGCCTGCCGATCCGTCAGTAAGCTTGATCCATGCGCCGATGCAATGCGAGATATGCCCCGCGGGAGCTTACCAGAATGAGGAACGGCAGCGGCGTGGTGCTCTTTCGCTTGGCCTTTTCCTTCTCGTCGGCTTCGTTCTCCTCCTCCAGCTCGCTGAGGATGTCGTTGAAATCGGTGGCAGGGCTCTTCAGGCCGCTCGATGCGCTCGAAGCGCTGTTGGCTCGAGAGGTGCGGGGGAGGAGCGGCCCGCCATCCCAGCCGACTACTTGTGAGGACGGATGTCAGTGCTCATCACCTGACGGGGGCTCAGGCGGGAGGCGTGGTGGAGGCAGCCTACTTTTGTCCAGCCTGCCGTAGGCAGAGCCGCTGTCGCTAGTGTAGTACTGGCCTTGGACATCGCGGAAGGTGTACTTTTGCGTGTCGGCGTCGTAGCCCACGCGCGTCATGCCAGCCGGCAGGCGGTAGGCATCCGTGTCGTAGCTGGACCAGCGCTGGGTGCTCATGGTCGCGCACGCATGTCAGAGAGGGCTGGGGGAGAGGTGAGGGCCGTGGAGCGCTCCAGGTAAGCGAGGCCGCGAGAGAAGATATATGGGGAACGGCTAAAGACGTGGACAGCCAGAAGGATGAGGTGGCGGGGTCAGCGCGGCAGACACGAACGGTGACGGCAGCTGCCCCAAGGCTGGGCTGAAAGCAATATTTAAAGTGCCCGGCGAGATAAGGTTTTCCCGGTGTTGTGGAGGGGCGCCCTCTGGAATGAATTCACATCGTCATGTCGCACGCGAGGCTGTGCAACGGGCGATGAAACGAGGGCGGGCGGTGGTACGTACGTCCTAACCGTGGCTGCCACTGGGCGCCGGCCCGCAACCGGCGTATCGTTCGTCTCCACCGCGTGCCAGCCTGGCCAAGCCCGGCAGGATAAGCCTGCCCCCAGCAGCAACGCCGCACTTATTTTTACCTACGCTGCGCTGCATTGCGCGGCCTCAGCATGTCCGGCACCAGCTAGCAGCCGGCGGACGCTCCCTTTCCTGTGCCTGTGCGCCCCAGCCAGCGCCCTGCAGACGCCTTGCACCTGCCGCACAAGGTCACACCCGCCGCCACCAGCATTTCCTGTCGTTGCCTGGGGAGTCCATTGTGGGGCCAGACTCCAGGCTATCCAGACGACGAGACACCTGAAGGATTCTGCCGGCTTCTCGCGCCAGGCTATTGGAGTCGCCGTCAGAATTGGCAGTCTGTCTGTCGTTTGCCGAGCATAGTGGCACCGTGGCGCCGTGGCACCCGTTGCCATGGCGTTGCCGGAGCAAATGACGGTCCAGCACGAGAGATCAATCCACCGTTAATGGTCGCTACGCCGAAATAACAGAGAAGTAGGAGACCGCTTTCTTAACAGACTGGCTATTGAACCGGCCCGCCAATCATCAATTGTCCGCGATTGCCCCGGTCTCCACCCACACGCGTCTTCTTACCGCATCGGGTAATTTCTCAGCGCTCGGGGCACGCATAACGCCTCTGCGCTATAGACACTCTACGTAAACGCGGCAATTCCAGTAGGAAATGGCTGCTGAATACGGGAATTGGCGACAGCACAGTGAGGTTTGCATAACAGAACGACCTGGGCTACGAGATGACCCTCCTGTTGGTGAACGCAAAAAGAGAAAGACCTCGGAAACTTGAACAAAATCTGGAGAAAAAAAAAACCCCTAGGATGAAAATAATGATAATCTCAGTTGACCACTGTTGCCGTTAGTTATTGAGTCTCAGCGAAGAAAGTAGGAGATTTGCTATTTTTGCCATACCTGATACCATACTAAACGGTTCACCGCGCATTGCATCCGGAACCCTTCGGCAGTCTTCTGATTCCCAGAGTCCAGTTTTCGTCTCCACACCGTTCTATTCAGCCTCATCCACTTCTTCACCGTAAGAAACTCAGCAAACTCCGAGAATAAAGGGCTTGTTTTCAAGGACGAGAGACAGATGTTTTTCTAACCACTCGCACCTTCGATGTTTCATCTCTGGCGTGATATTGGTCTCCCAGCGCACTTTCTCTCGAGATTCTGTAGCCAAGTAGTGTCGGTATTAACAAGACACTTGACTCAGTATTTGTTGTGCGATCTCACCGATCCGTACATCGTCTCAGATTGGAGCAATTTATCGTTAATCTGGTCAGCCACAGTCCACCACGTTTTTTCCCCCACCTCCTTGCTAAGGTAGCGTTGGATGGGCAAGGGAATGATCTCGTCACGTAAGTGGTGCTCTAGATCGTGTTAGAAAATAGTACAGGCAATACTCTCATATCGTACTCACAGGTTGAATGTGGGTGAAGATGAAATTGGATCCGCGAAACCGTTCGAAACTTGGCAAGTTGTGGAAGATCATCTTTTGGAGACCGTCTTCTACTTTCTCTTTCGTCTTCACTTCACGGATTCTCTCCATATCGTACAGGCGCCGTGAAATGTTGACGAAGGCTAGCTTGTACGTCCCACCACTTATCATTTAGTCCTTGCACCTTCTTTGCGTTCTGTCAACCGAACGCATTTTGAGGAAGACTTTTTTGGAGGAGAAGAAAAAGAAAAGACACAATACTCACGGTTTTAGGGCCGTGTTTGACAAATATTGCTTCCTCGATTTTCTTAATGAATGGCGGATGGGCCGCCCCCGTTGAGAAAGTCATAGACAAGCCAAGATCCACAGATACGGTATTCATGGCGAGCATGGGCAGTCTTACTGAAGGAGTCAAGGATACTTAGATGTTCAGGTGTTGTTGGACTGTCAGCTAAAGCGCTGATGAGAGCCGATCCGGGAGCGTTCGCCACAACCGCTTGCTGGCTGGAAATTTCCAGAAATTTCGCTTTTTCGAAATGCAACTCTTTGATGTAGGAGAAAAATCATGTATCTTCGATTCGTCTATACTTTTTACACCTGCAGCGCGTTTGCTTCTGAGCAAACAAGATAACAGCAAGAAGTGAGAGAAACACTAACATCTTACAGCAAACCCTTCACAGCAATCTTTGCCATTACCTCTTGGACTACGTTTATCCACTTTGTCATGCTTTTATTGACGCTATCATAATTGGTCCATCATTCGATGACAAGTAGCAATCATCGATTGGCCATTGTCTCGAAATTCCTCAGCTGCACAGACCTAGTGATCACACTGAAGACTCTCGCAGCTGGAAGGAAAAAGCCCTTGGCTGAGCAAAGCTAAACACCGTCAACACTTTCGTTGATCAACTCGTTGCCGATAATGAAAGGTGCGAAATGATCTAGACCGTCAGCCCAAGCAATTTTGATTACGTGAAGATTCATGAGTGGTGTCGCAGACGTCTCTCTTAGAGGAATCGAGAAGGTCTTTGGATTTATCTCACGAGATTGAGACACATCGCAAAGATACTGCAAGCTGACTAGAAGAATTCCTCTCACAAACCAACATCAAGCTCATGATGAGGTAATCCCTTAGAAAAGTTTCTACCACGCACCATGAGCAGACCACGTGTAAGAAAAGAAGCCGGTAAAGCGAGGTGGATTGATGGTTGCAAAGGAGAGTATGTTCTTCCTAAGTTCAGCACGGCAAAGCCGCTCGGCAACGGCATCATTGCCACCGGGAAGAAAGGCCAGAACCCTTTGGAACACGCCAAGTATGCAGTCAGAATATGCAGGTAGCACGAAGGATAAGAAGACTCCCAACCAGGCACGAAAGGCAATCGAGAGCCATCGAAAATCGGGTGTAGAAACTCAATCGAGAACGGCCGGGCCGGCCGTGGTCCCTGCATACGAAATACATACTAACGGTTATCTGCTTGCAGGAATTCTTCCGGCTGCAGGGTCTACTCACGCAGCTGCCTCCGAACGTACCACGGCTTCCCGTACCTGAGTATAGCAACCCAGAACCTCGGGTAGGTGGAGACGCGGTCAGATGCTCATAGCGCGGTGCCAAAGCGAGGTTCGGAGGATGTGCGTCCGCTGAGATGGCGACTCGATCTGGGAGACAAAAAGTAATGCAGGGAGCGTTGCTGTTGCGGTGCAGAGATAAGATTGCGGACGGGACGCCTGTGGCTTGTACTACATACTCTAGCCGCATCGCGCCATCACATCGGCAGAACGATGTTCCCCGATGATGCAGGACTCAGGAGAGAATTCGGCGACCGAGGCCATGTCATGTCAAGCCAAGTCTGGGAGAGAGACGAAGTTCATTACTAAAATTAGCCATGATCCCCCCAGGTCTATCCCTCGCCCAGAACGCACGAATCCACGCCCACACGTACAGAGCTGAACCCTTGAAACCCAAAATCGACAGAAATTCATGCATGTCATCCAAGTGCCAGCCAAACCAACCCAGTCCCTGCAAATGACGACAGCTTAAATGTCCAAACTTTCCGAGAGCTTACCACTTTTGGTTGCTTGCCATTAGTCTCCCCCCTTTTTTGGAGTTGCCGGACCTGCGCTTCCTTCTAGAACTTTTTGGATTTTTAGATTGCGCGATTAATGTAGGAAAGTTCTGACGTCTGACGGCATTGCTTGTGCGCATGCCGCTGAAAACTGGAAACAGATTGCCTGAAGTAGTTGACGGCGAAGATGAAAGGCGATTGAGGTCGGTAGTTGGTTATGGTGCGTTTAGATTGATGGTTGAGAGGGCCGCGGTGGACATGATCGGGTGAAGTGACGAGCAGTAGGGCTTGAGTTGTTGGTTGAGTTTCGCGGCGCAGGATGGCTCCGATATCGCGGATATGGAGCGGATGGTGGCCTTGTCGGAACGGAGAGGTGTAGAATCGATTACGAGGAATATTGGTGTAGTATTACAAGGCAACGTAGATGACCTGATGATGTGTGGTCTCATCGCGTAGCTTGGGTGGCTGCTGCGCGTGAGATGATAAAAGAGGTTGCTGGCGTGATGTCTGCGTCACTTGTTAGTATCTGCTCATCGACAAACCAGCAGAGTCATGAGATGAGGCAGGCTTACCATGAAATAACTCGTCTCGTCAGTTTGTTTAAGACGACTTTCCCCTCTGCGAGAGCCAGCCGCCGGGAGCTTGCAGGCCGTCTTTACGATCTTGAGACGCCCCACTGCTCTGGTAGCGAGAAGAGCTCTCCCGCGACGCAGCAGGGCGAGCAGACTGCCCCGGAGTGGAGCAGTACGGGCACGGCTGACGCAGGTACTTGCCATACCAGCAGCCAGGTGCGCATGTGGAGCCGGCCATTTTGGTGGGTGTGATCAGGAGGCAAAGTCTGAAAAGGGACTGAAACGTGTGCGGTAAAGCGAGACGCGCGGTGCTGTATGATATTCTTGCGGAAATCTTTGGGAAATCAAAGGCGAGTGACGTTGTTGAGCACGCGGGACCTCGGCGGGGTTTTATCAATATCGAGGTGGGCGGGGAGATGGTGAGACGAGTCGCCGGGTAGGGAGGAATCAAGCTGAGGGCTGCGACACGGCCAGAACGATGGCTGTGAGAGAGCGTGACGGCAATATGCTCAAGTGTTCAAGGACGTGCTGAGCATGCTCTCGGGTGGTCGCAGGGCGCTGGTTGCGTAGAGGTCATTCCCTTGCACCGGCTGGGTGGACCAGGTGGAATGCCGGCGCCGTCCGGGCGGTTGTTCTGTCGGTTGCGGGCGCGCGGTCAAGCATCTGATCGAGCGCGGCGATCAGACGGTGGCAGTGCAGGTCGACGTCGCGAGAAGGCGTGCTGCGCGATATATGTGCATTACGAGGGGCGTTTTCTTGTTGGGCCGGGCTAAAGGCCGGGCCGGGAGGGGCGCCGGAAGCTTTGGGAAATAATAGCTCAAGATAGTTACCTTGGTGTTGTGTACCGGCCGCTGGCTGGACTTGCCGCAAGAGGCTGCTGACCACTTGCCACCACCGCATCTGCGGGGGCCTGGGGCGCGCGCGCGGAGGGATGTTCGTGGCCGCCGCGCTGAAGGGCGCCTGCGCGGCCACGCAGCGCGACGCAGCGCCAGCACTGCAGACTTCGCCATTGATTGACGCGGCTGCAGCGCGTCAGCCCAGTGTTGCGCTGCAGCTGCATGACGGGAGGGCCCTGCAAAGCGCTGCGTCTGGCGCAGCGGCGAAAAAGAGACGTCGCTACGTCAGCCCAAGTCGCGAAGGATGGAAAGGACGGCCAAAAGCAGCGGCGCCGGCTGCCGCAATCGGCGATGCGCGGGCGCGCTGCCGACAGCTCCTTCCTGAGCCCTGGGCCGGGCGGTGAAGCGCGCAACGGCTTCGCGGAGGTCCCTCCAGCCTGCCGTCGATGAGGGGGTGGTGGTCGGTGAGAGAGAGTGAGGCGTGCCAATCGTGCGGTCACCCCAGGAGCGATCAGCCGTCCGAGGGCTCCGCGCTGGCTGCAGCTTGACCACCGTCGCCCCGCGCTGTGGGCTCGTGGCGAGGACACAAATCGCGCGCCGAGCCTGACAGTCGCGACGGCTGTCTCTGCATCATGACTCCATGAGGCTCCGCGCTCCAAACGGCGCCAGCCGGGCTCACCGGCGAGCCGTGGTCGAGCGCGGAGGACAGCCCTCCCCCGGAAAGTTTATCGACTAGTGCCGACGACGTTGACGCAAGAGGGGCTGCACAGCGTGGGAGTGCGCGGGCACCGCTGTGAGGCATTTCGCCCGCGCGGAGAGATCGTCGGGCCAAGCTTCTCCCCATTCGGCTACAACCGGTGCGTGGTTTTCGGCAGACGAGAGCTGCGCCTGCCAGCAGGTACATACAAGCCGGGCTTTCGTCTCAAGGCCATTTGTCCGCGCAAGCGCCTTGTTTCTTCCACGCCGACTCGTCTCGATCGGCAGCGTGATTTACCTGTCACGGGCATGCCTCTGTCGCCGTGACTTATCGTTGCGCTCTATACGTTCTGTGCGGCTGCCGTCGCTGGCCATGGGTTCCTGACCTGGTGCCCTGCGCTGCCGTGGGATTCTCACCGCCGGATGCTGATGGTGTTGTGGCGGCGACGTCTATATATTCCCCTCCGCTCAACCGCCCTCTGCTGGCCCCCAAGCGAGTTGATTCCAATCACCAGTGACTAGAGTCCTCTTGCTCCGCTCGGGCTTGTGCCCACCCGCTTCTCAAGATCGATCACGCGTTCCTCCTCTTGCGTTCTTCCGTTAAATGACTTCTCCTTCCATTACTCTGACGCCGGCAACGTCTTCTCCAAACGAGCAGGCTCGCGACATTTCTCTTCTGGCCAGCCAGCCAACAGCGGGTGAGCTGAACCTCAAATGCTGTTGTTGGCCTGGCTCGCGCTAACCGTCAACAGCTCGACGCCCTTCTACTCACAACATCACCGACAACTACCGTAACCGCTACGCGCTTTACCTCGCTGCTCAGTTCAACATCAGCGCCGCGGCCGCCTTTGTTGAAGTCGACGAGCACATTCGTTTCAACCAGCCCAGGAAGAGCTCCGCAGTCTCTGAAGCAGACGTTCGAGATGTTCGAGCTCATCCTGGCTTTTAGCGTCTTTATAGTCGGCCTAGTGGCGGCAGATCTGCACTTCGGCAGCGCCGAGGCACGAAGAAGTATGAAGCTGGTACAGGAAGCCAACTGGGACCGTGGACTGTGATAGATGAACCTATGGAGGGATGAGACTGCTCCTTTTGCATTCGTTTGTGCATTTGGGTTGTGGGGCCGATCCTGTCTTTTGCGTTCAAAGCGTTGAGTTTTTAGCAATCATGAGCCTACGAATTCCATTCTTTCCAAGCATGGTTTGATCCTAGTCTTATGACTGTTCTGTGAAGTAGGGGAAATGAATGCGAAGAGAACGTCCCCTGGAAAGTGGAAGCGGGAAAGAAATAAACGAAATAAAGCGCAGGATTCTGGAAGTGAAATCCCTGGTGAAACGCGAACTACACTGCCCTACCAACAGAAATACATGATGGTGACTGGCCGGCACAATACAGTGTAAGTGCATTATTGCTGCAGAATGACACATGCATCCCTCGTACAGCCTGTGTTGGTGCGTCGTTGCTGAGCGCAATGGGCCGGCTATCGCCGAAGGTGCGCATCGGGTGGCTTCCTTCCACGGCGACCATCGGGACATCTCGAAGAGGAAGACAATGCGACGGCTTTACGCTCAATTGTGAGCTTCGTTATGCGCGGGCGCGATGTGAGTGAACACGCGTGCTTTCACCCCGCCCTCGAAGGCCGGCGGTGATGTTTTTGCTCGTCTAAGCGAGCCCGCACACGGCGCCGACCGCGCCGAAAGTTGAAACCATCACGAACTTCGCGACCTCGATTCAACCGCCTCATCCTCACGCAAAGGTACGCTCGACCCCCGGATACTGGCCCGCCGACTGCTCGCGATGGTCGCCAATCGCTGTTTCGCGCCCCGCAGCGCTGACTTTGCCCGGTGACGCAGGTCCTCGTAGCTCCAGCCTTCCCGACCTTCTTCCCCACACATTCTTCAATAATGGATCAAGCAAAGCTTGCGCGGATGCAGGCCTCTGTGCGCATCGGTAAGTGAAGTCCCCGGCAGATACGGCCCCGGAATGCTACCAGAATGCAAGTTTGCAGCTTTGGAGCTCGGCTGACTCAATGACGTGAATAGGGTAAGCTATGTCTCCTTCTCAACAACACGCGCTCTCGCTTTGGAGCCCCTCGACGCCTGCCGATGACTTGGCGCACCAGATTCGACCTAGAGCCGTCCGCTAATCAGCAACGAATGTGATAGAGGCAAGGGTACTCCGCGCCGGAAGGTCAAGAAGGTCCACAAGGGCTCTGGCGGTGATGACAAGAAGCTTCAGGGCGCGCTGAAGAAGCTCAACGTCCAGCCCATCCAGGCCATTGAGGAGGTCAACATGTTCAAGAGCGACGGCAACGTTATTCACTTCGCGGCACCCAAGGGTGAGTTTCGCATCAGGCATACCCCGCTTTCGGCAGCCCGCGCTGGTCTTGAGCTACACCACCATCCTGCGCGACGTCAGTCCTGCTGCGCAACCTCGTCTGACTGACACCGAATGTAGTTCACGCCGCGGTTCCCGCCAACACCTTCGCCATCTACGGCAACGGCGAGGACAAGGAGCTCACCGAGCTCGTCCCCGGCATCCTCAACCAGCTCGGCCCCGACTCGCTGGCTTCTCTCCGCAAGCTCGCTGAGAGCTATCAGAGCATGCAGAAGGAGAAGGGCGAGGGTGAGGAGAAGAAGGACGATGAGGACGATGACGACATTCCCGACCTTGTTGCGGGCGAGAATTTCGAGGGCAAGGCCGATGTTGAGTAGACGCAAAATCCAGCAGGATAGGCGGCGAAAAGCAAGGAGAGGGAGCAGATAAAGGACCATCTGCTTGTGGGATTTGTCCCCCAAAACTTGGAGAAGCATAGCTTCCACGGCGAAGGAAGAGCACATTAGGCAATCTCATCCTCTTTTCTGTGATCTTGTAACTATAGCTGCAATGCGGCGTCCGTGAGAGGATGCAAGAATCGCTGTGTAGCTGGGATCGGTCATACAAGAAATCAAAGCTGTATGAGCCCGCTAAAGACAATGATCAGCAGCTGTTGCAAGCAATACCATGAAGAAATAGCGACGCGGGGCCCCAGTTAAGCTTGGAATGTCCCACGCTTGTCTGGCAATGCTGGGGATATCTGATATATTGCTACCCCATCTCCTCTTTACAATTAAGGTCCCTCGAAAAAATCAGGCAGCCTTTCAGTGTCCTGAGAAGCAAGAATGCGGCTCTGGTGGTGTTAAGCAGATGCATGAATGTCGCATGCTGATTGGATGAAGATCGTGGTTCGCATCTTATCTTATCAGCTGGCGGGCTCCCGGCACCTGCTCTACGCGACCCAGACGCGTCTTCCGCAAACGCCTACGCGGGGTCTTCCAGGCGTCGCCCTCAACCTCTAACGACTCTGCACCTCCCCAACCTCACACACGCACGCTCTCAATATGGCGCGCCGCCGATCAAGCTCTGAGCTCGACGATGATGAGAGTGGTGAAGACAGCTACGCGTCCCAGTCGGTCAGGAACGCAAAGCGAGCGCGTACGGAGGACGACGATGTGTCCGAGGTAAGTTCTCGCTACCTGTCTCACTGCACCAGGATAGTCGATGCTGACGAAGGTCTCGCAGACGTCTGATGATCCAATCCTTCCCGACAGCTACCGTGCACAACCTCGCCATGGAGCCAGCAGCAGCGACAGCCTTACGCCGCTCAAACATCAGTCAGGCTCTATTGTGCGGGTGAAGCTCACCAACTTCGTAACCTACACGTCCGCCGAATTCCAGCTAGGCCCGAGCCTGAACATGATTATCGGCCCCAACGGCACTGGCAAGAGCACACTGGTCTGCGCAATTTGTCTCGGCCTCGGCTGGGGCCCGCAACATTTGGGACGAGCGAAGGAGCTTGGCGAATTCGTCAAGCATGGCGCACGCGAAGCTGAGATTGAGATTGAACTTGCCGGAAGCCCCCAGACCCGAAACAGAAATCCCGTCATCCGCCGTATGATCCGCAAAGAAGGAAACAAGTCCAGTTTTTCCCTCAACGGACAACAAACCACGCACAAGGAGGTCTCCCGGCTCTGCAAAACCTTCTCCATCCAGATCGACAACTTGTGCCAGTTCCTTCCGCAGGACCGCGTCGTTGAGTTTGCAGCTATGAATCCTGTTCAAATGCTCGAGCAGACACAGCGAGCAGCCGCCCCAGATTACATGAATGAATGGCATGAGCAGTTGAAGAATATGAGAAGGGAGCAGAAGACAAAGATGGATACCCGGGATAGAGAGCAGGACCAACTCAGAGACCTGCAAAATCGACAGAATCTACAAAGAGCCGATGTCGAGCGTCTACAGGAGCGCCAGTTACTTACCGACAAGCTACGTGCCTACGAGATGGTGCGACCCTTTGTCCACTACCGTACCGCGAAGGAGCAATATGAGACGTCCAAGGCGAAAGTTGTAGAAGCAGAGAAGGAGCGCGCTCAACTTATGGCGCGGGTTCAACCCACTCTTGATGCCCTTGAAAAAAAAAGCGAGTATCACGATCGGGTAGAAGAAGTTGTCAATCGCCGCACAGCTGTGGTGAAGCGAACCATACAACATGCCGATGATCTCTCAACACGGATGAAGGAGATGCAAACGCAAGTAGAGGACAAGGAGAAGGAAAGAGTCCTCGAGAAGAAAAGCCATGGAGAGCGAAGAAATTTGAAAGAAAGAATCGCACGGGAAATAAGAAGCATCGACAACATGATGCAAATACAACCACCCGAGTTCGACCCTGCCGCTTTCAATGAGAGATCACGAGAGAAGCAGCGCGCTGCGCGCGAGCTGCAGGCTAAAATCCAGGATCTGAACCAACGGCGTCAAGAAATTGCCCTTCGCATCAGAGAAATCGAAGCCGAGAAGCAGCAAACTGAGAAAGAGGCCGAGAACTTGAAGTCGCAAGCTGGCCAGCAATCGAATAAGCTGAAACAGATGTCATTCGACACTTGGAAAGCTTGGGACTGGATCCAGAAGAATCGGGATCAACTTAGTGGTGAAGTCCATGGCCCACCTGTTGTTTCTTGCTCTGTTACAGATCCGCGATTCGCCACCGCCGTTGAGTCAATGTTCCAGAGAGGCGACTTCCTGGCATTTACTGTCAGCAACCGTCGCGATTTCGGTCTGTTGAGCAGCAAGTTCCAAAATATGGGCCTCAAAGACATCCATATCAAGGAAGCCATTAGGCCGCGTGATAGCTGGCGGCCACTGGTGTCCATTGAGGAATTGAGGCAGTATGGCCTGAGTGGTTGGCTCATCGACTATTTGAACGGACCTGACCCTGTACTCTCGACTCTCTGCGATAGCTTGAGACTTCACCAGTGTGCCGTGACTCTCCAGGAACATGGCGACCAGCAATACGAACGCGTACTTCAGAGCTCCATTCAGCGCTGGGTCACTGGGAAATCCTCGTACCAGGTGTCTCGTCGACGAGAGTATGGTGACCAAGCTGTCTCGACAGTGGTCAGAGAACTTCGGCCTGCAAGAGTATGGACAGATCAGCCCGTGGATATGGGAGCAGAGAGGCAGCACCGAGAGAAGATTCGGGAGCTGAATCACGACATACAAGAGCTGAATGGTGAAGCCAATGAATTGACGGATCAAGTTCAGGTCAACCGGAGCCAAATTGCGGATCTTATGAAAGAAAAGGTAGCATTGTTCTTCCAGGTCTTGAAACATGTGCTAAGTTCTCGCAGGATGAAATTGATCAGGAGAAGAGCAATTTGCAGAAGACTCGAGCTGAATTTGAGGGGCTGCAGACGAGGAAAGGTACGTCCGTAATCTGACCAACGGTATGATGGAGGACTAATCCAAGTATAGATACTCAGCAGGTTAAGCTTGATCAGGTCAAAGCGGACATGGCCGAAACCGAGCAAAGACTTGAAACAATCGATGCAGAAACTGATGAACTAATTTTGAAGAAAGGCCAGGCTGCAATTGACTATGCCGTAAGTCTTGTCGTCCATGTATGTTTGCCTTCTTTCTGATTCGTGAACAGAATGCTGTCAAGGGAGTCCTTGACCTTCGACAGGAGCTCTATGAGGCTGAGTTTGTGCTTGCCGAAGCCATATCGGAGCTGGAACTACTTCAGGAGGAGAATCGAGAGGTCAAGAATCAATTGAACAGGCGGGACGAAGAAATCCAAAGGCTTAAGGCGGAAAAAGAGCGGCTGAGGCAGGAAGCCAAGCGGCTAGTGAAGGAGGTGAGTCGCATCAGAGACACGAGGACACGCGAGGAACAAGAACTTGCCGAAGACATCCAAGAGACAATAAAGCTTGAGGAATTGGAAGCGGAGATCGAGGGCTTCCGGACTCGTCTCGCGCTCTTGCATGGCGGAGATCCCAACACAATCCGGGATTATGAGAGGCGCGCGAAGCAGATTGCCGACAAGGAGGAAAGACTCAGCGGCTTGGAAGCAGAGCTCGAAGAACTGCAAGGGCGCATTGACGAGATCAAGTCGCAGTGGGAGCCGGAGCTGGACACACTTGTTCAGAAAATCAGCGATGCCTTCTCATTCAATTTCAGCAAAATCGGCTGCGCCGGCCAGGTCAGTATCTACAAAACCGACGATTTCCAAGAATGGGCCATTCAGATCCAGGTCAAGTTCCGGTAAGCCAGTCATAAGCACTTGACACTGATATACGGCGCTGACCACGAGGCTTAGTGAGCATGAACAGCTTTCCATACTTGACTCGCACCGCCAGTCGGGCGGTGAGCGGGCCGTGTCAACCATCTTTTATCTCATGGCGCTCCAATCCTTGGCACGCTCTCCGTTCCGGGTGGTCGACGAAATCAACCAGGGAATGGACCCACGCAACGAGCGTATGGTGCACGAGCGCATGGTCGACATTGCATGTCAGGAGCACACATCGCAGTACTTCCTCATCACGCCGAAGCTGCTGCACGGCCTAAAGTTCCACCCGCGAATGACGGTCCACTGCATTGCCAGCGGCGAGTACATGCCGACGGACTACCGTGAGCTGGACTTCAAGGCGCTCGTTGATGTGGCGTTGAGAGTGAGGGGCAAGGCTTAATGGGTGTATTCAGGAGTGGGTGTTTCTGGGCAAGGAGTTAATAGGACATTGGGCGAATATCCACGGGTGCTTTTCAATTGCTCAGGCCTTACATAGAAAGGAAGGGCGCATTCTGGGTTGAGCAGCATAAACTTTCAAAGCTTCGAGACCGACGGGCTAAGATGTGGATGCGAGAGGTGAAATAGGCCGCTGCTGGTCGAAGCGGGAAAACAGAGTAGTAGAAGAAGGCGTCTTTCGAAGACGTCGTGCGGGCATGGCGCAAATGAGGCTCAGCAGGCACGGGGGTTGTGCCACTGTGGCTGGAGGCGCTAATGCACGTCTCCCGAGCCGTGAAGTCGACCCTTTCGCTGACACAATCCTCCACACTCCCCGCTCCAGGCTGCCTGCTCTGCCACCGCCCTTCTCGTGCCTTGCCGGTGACGTCCGACGCCAGCTGGGATCGCCGCGCACGCAGACGGGGAATGCTTCGTCCGCGCCACCTCGCCTAACGCCGTGACGGGCTGTTGAGCCCAGCTGCAGATCCCCCGGTCACGCAGACTCACTTTCGCCGGGCACGCCGCTGCCTCTCGAGCACCTGCACCTCTCGCGCCCCGCGAACGTCGAGCTCCGCCGCTGCAACGCGACCCGGATAGCGCCAATCGCCCCCGGCGCTCGGCGTCCGATACCGCGCCTGTCCTCCTCCACCACCGCCGTCTCCCCGCCACACAGCGCGACCGGGAAGCGTCCTACCCTCCGAGCGCAGTCACCACGTCATCGTGCGCACAAAGGCCGCCTCGTAGGACACTGGCGGGCTTGGACTCCGGAGAGGACCTGAAGCGCACCGCCATCATGTCCGAGGACAGCAAGGCGCAAAGCGCCGGCCTCAGCTTTGCGGATGTGGTAAGCTCAGGAACATTGGCCACGCTGGAGCTGGTATTAACTGCAACGCCAGGCTGCAGGTATCGTAGAGGATTGCCTGTACAACATCATCCACGACATCGTCCTCCAGACCCACCGCGAAGAGAAGCTCCTGCGCATGCAGTCCGCCGCCACCAACGCCGAGCAAGCCGCCATCGCAGAACACCAGGAGAATGCCGAGAAGGTCGCGAAGGGCTCCAATCCCCAACCACCGAGCGTCAAGATCGATACGCCCGCCGCCGTCTACGATAACGGGCGCGTCACCCTGCGCGGCAACCCGCTGAAGACGACCCCCGACATAGCCTGCCCGTACTGCAAGCTTCCGCGGCTCACGTATCCGATCGCCGGCGTCGGATCGCAACTGCCGGATCTCACAAAGCAATACTGCACGCGGCACCCGTTCGTCTCGAGGCCCGGCCACGACATCTACAACAACCCGTTCCCGACGGACATGGCGAAGACGAAAAAGGAGCGCGAGCTCATCAAGCGGCAGGAGAAGGACAACACGCCGGGAAGCCAGGACGCGGACTCACAGGAGAACAGCCTATCGAAGCTGGCCGCTGGCGGCAAGCCTGCCTCCTACATCCCCTGGCACACCTGCCCCAACTGCAAGCGCAGCCTGCTGATCACGCGCTTCGCCCAGCACGCGGAGAAGTGTCTTGGCATCTCGGGCCGCCAGAGCAGCCGCAACGCCATGGCCAAGCTGAACTCGCAGGGCAGCGGCAGCGCCGTCACCGGCAACACCCCTCTCGGAAGCAGAATGGGCACCCCCGTGCCCGGCAGCCAAGGCAGCAAAGTCAGCCCCGTGAAGAAGGGCGACGCGGATGGAGGCGACGACGACGGCGGCGACGGCGACACGCCCAAGAAGGTCAAGAAGAAGAGCAGCTACATCAAGAAAGCCGACCGCGATCGCGGCGACGGCGGCGGCGACGAGAAGCGCGAGAAAGGCGGAACCAAGATCCTGAAGCTGAAGACCTCGGCCAGCGCCATGTCGTCGGCCAAGAGACCACCCAAGGAGGGCGGTAGTGGCGGCGGCGGCGGCGGCGGCGGGAGCAGCACGGCGGACGGCAAAGACGACGCCACGCCCAGCGGCGGCGGCAGCGGCAAGAGGGAGAGGGAGAGGGAGAAGGATGGCGAGGCGGAGGAGTCGGCGCCTAGGAAGAAGATCAAGCTCTTCAAGTCGGAGAGCAATGCCAGCGAGGCGGCATCTTCGTCGGCGCCCGCTGCGGACAATGGCAATACGGCTACTGCTGGGAGCCCGGAGAGTACGGCGAGCTGATTTTGAGGCGGTAGCCCTGCCTTCGCCTGGACTATTGTGCCGGCGGTGTGTTGATTCTGGCTTGGTATGGGGACGGGGCTTGTTGAATACTTGAAGTTGTCATACTCGTGTCTCATTTTTTTTTCTTTTTTCAAAGCGGCATCATTGGCGTTCGAATTGGTAAGGAAGATACCTGGGGCATACGTGCCTTCCATTATTCACACACACATGGGATGGATTGGTGGGGGGAGAGGAACGGCAATTTTCTTTTTTTTTTCTCCCTTCAAATAGTCTGTGTACGTAACCTGGTCGGTGCGTCTTTTGTTTTTTTACCTTGATTGTTCTTGCGCTGCGGTATTAAAGTCTTACCTGGTATCGGTGGGTTTTTTTTCTTCTGTTTTTGGGGTGGATTTGTTGGTCGCTGCTGAAAACTGCGCGCAGCGGAATTCTTGGAAGATAGAGGAGTGGCGGTGGCTTCTTCTGGGTCTCTTTGTGAGGTAGGAATTCGAGTCTTGCTGTTCTGGAAAGGTTTCTGCCTTTTGGAGTGATGGTATGTATGTATGCGTGGATGATGATGGTTGCGTGGATGCATGTGTGTGCGTAAGCATTTTTTCTAGTCTTGTGGAGTGACTGAGGCTGGCTCTTTGCCGTGACTTACATACAGTGCGCATGCGGTTTTCGTGTGCCGCTTTAAAGATTGTTGTGGGTACATCCGCCGATAATGGTATGAGGAGCGTGATTCGCACTATATGTGCTGTGGGTCTTAATACTCTTTCGCTGGGCTTCCTCCCCAGCAACTTGCGTCTGTCTCTGTTAAGTTGATCAAGTACGCGTCAGGAGCCCACTTAAGATAGTGCGTCATTCTGCTTTCGCGTCTCAGATACATAGGGGGTTGGAGAAAGAGTGTCGGGGCTCCATAATGATGGCACGAGTATGATGGCGGCCTTCAGACATGCGGCGACTGTCTGTTATCGTCATAGACGTTCTGCCGTATGTAGAATGTTTGTACATACGCTAAGGACTGATTTATAGCTTCTTCCATAGCTAGTTTTGTTTGTCTAGGCATACAGATTTGCAGCAGAATCAGATATATCAAGGTCCGTCCGATTGGCCGGTCTTGGGCTTTTGCAATAATTCAGAACTTATTACTTGATCGACATATGATTTTCTGATCACCTATACATATGTGACGATCGCAGTGATTTGCTGGGACTGATCATAGATGGTGGTCGCGAGTCGTCCCGTCCACGGTACGACCCCACGATCTCTCGAAATCTAGATAAACCCATGGCATTGCATGGAAATTACTTGACGCTCAAATCAGGCATCTTCCCCGTGTACTCCTCAAAATCTCGAGAGCTTGCATCATCACTTAGACGGTTCACATGGTACAGACACAGAAAAGTTCCGGAAGAAGCTGTCGAAAATTTGAATAAAGCTGAGTGCCGACAAGGAGAAGAAGTATGTACAAAGAACCTCTCAATGTTCGTCACCAGATACATCCACCGCGCAGCTCAACCTAAGCTTCCCCCCACCTAGACCTTTCTTTTTTTCTCTTAGTTTTCTACCCCAGTTTCCGAAAACCCACCCCCTATCTATCCCCTAACTCCTTTAAACTCAAACATAGACATACTCAACAGCGCACGGTCCATCCTGCTCCTCGCCATCCACAGACGAAGACGTGGTGGTCTCGGTCTCGGTATTGGTCTCGGTCTCAGCGCCCGTGAAGCCCTCGGCTCCGCGATGCGGGAAGCCAGACGGCCAGGCGGTGGGCCAAGCGGTGGGCCAGGATCCAGGAGTGAAGGCGGGCCACGAGCCGGGAGCGAAGGTGGCGGACGGCTGTTCAGAAGCAGCGCCGTTGCCGGCAGCGACCTCGCTAGTAGGCGTGGCCGCGGCGCTCGAGACGGCGGCGGTGGAGTCGACCTGTACGGGGGCGGTTGATGAGCGAGTCTGGGTGAGAAGAGTGGTTGGGATGGCAGCGGTGGTGGTGATGGTGGTGGGGGCAGCGGCAGCCGAGGACTCAATGACCGGGGCCGCGGAGGTCTCCGCTACTGCGACCGGGGCACTGGTGGCAGCTACAGGGGCAGAAGTGCTGGAGGGGGCCTGGCTGATGGGTGAGCTTGCTGCTGAGGACGCACCTGCGCTGCTGCTGGAGCTGCTGCCGTCGAGACTCATGCAGGCGAAGGACATCTTCTGCGTGGTCTCGGTGGAGCCGCCGTAGGCAACGGCCTGGGAGAGGTCCCAGGTCATGCTGACGTAGGGCCAGCAGACGCGGCCATCGCTCATGGTGACCATGTCGCCGGCAACGTAGGTGTCCGAGACACTGAAAGCCTCGCCGACCTTGGTACCAGTGGAGTCGACCTGCTGGAAAAAGGTGCCGGCATAGGTGCCGCGGCAGCCCATGGCGATGAAGTCGCAGATCGGGTCGCTGATCTCCTCCCAGGTGATGAGGGCGTTGCTCGCGCCGAAGGTGGCGGCATGGGCGTTGCTGCAGTCATTAGCACCAGAGGTAACCCAGTTGACCTGGCTGTCGCCGTCAGCAGCGCCGACCTCAGAGGTGGCCTGCTGGCCGGTCAGGGTGCTCTTGTCGCTGAAGGTGGCAATGGCAACGTGACGGGGGTTGGTCCGGTTAATGGAGTGGGTGTAACCCTCGCCCATCCAGTCATTGAGAGTCAGGTCCTTGGCACCACGGGAGACCCAGGTGAAGATGTACTTGGTGGAATCAGCGAAACGAGCAAGACCGCTGTAGCTGCCAGACATGCCACCCATGGCCTCGTTGCCAGCACCGTTGGTGACGTTCTCGTTGGAGATCTTCTTGCCAGCAGTGGTCATGCCAGTGGCACCGGTGTTGAGCCAGATGGCACCCTGGTCCTCAGAACAGATGGAAGCGAAGGGAGCCTCATCGGCGGCCTCGAAGGCAATACCAGTGTTGTGGCTGCAGCCCCAAGTGCTGGTAGCGCCATTGATGGTCTTCAAGGTACCGTCGTCGGTCACATACAGGATTGCGTCACCGTAGTGGCCCTGAGCATCGCCGGAGTAAGCCGTAACAACAAAGTAAGCACCGTAGAGACCGGCCTTCTCCGAGTAGGCGAGGTCACCGTTCATGTCAGGAGAGCAGAGAAGACCCATATCACCGGTGACGTCAGGGCCGCCAAGCCAAGTCTTCCAGGTCTGCTTGCCGCTAGTGTAGCGGTAGAGGGCGGCAACGGGAGTGTTAGACGGGGGAGCGTTGGTAGTGCTGGAGGGCATGGCCTCGTTCACCAGGGCGGCGAAGCCATCGTTGTGGGCAACAAGACCGCCAGCTGCACAGAGTCAGCAGTGAAGGAGGAATAGGCTAGTATACTAATATACAAACCTTCCTTGGCGCCACTAATGGTGACAGTGGTGCCGGTAGCAGCGAAAGTGCTGGGGTCAACCTGCTGGACGTGGACATCGGTGCCGCTGCTGTCCAGGTAGGCAAGGTAAGCAGACTTGCCGTCGGGGGAGACGGCGAAGGGAGTCCTGCGGTGGTGGGGGTAGCCGGTCCAGTAGGCCTCCTTGACGGGGCCGAAGCTGAAGTCGAGGGCCAAGGAATCGACCTTCTTCACCAGGTTGGACTCAGTAAGAGCTGCGGTGGTGCTCTGCACAGCAGAGAGCAGCAGAATAGCGAACGAAGGCACCAGCATGCTGGGCGATGGGCAAAGAATGACAGTAGAGAATGAACAGCGCTAGACGCAGGAAGGAAAGCGGATGCAGCAGGAAGTAGAAGCGAGGCTGGATTACTGTATATGTAGCTGGCAGCTACTTCATTTTGGCGATACGAGCATCATGTCAAGGCCCGCAGACCGGACATTTGCAGCCCCGCGGCGCAGGCGCTGGGCGTGTTTTGTTTTGATGGGGCTCAGCGGACGTTTGCCTGCGATGGGCTTTTCCTTACTCGCTTGAAACGGAGCAGGGGCGCGGGGGCGGGAGATCGTGTTTCACGCCGCTCTACAGAAACAACGTGCCAGCGCGCGGGACCGCCGCGCGCCGCAACGGCGCTGGATGCTCCGCGGAACGCCAGCGGCGGCGCGCTGTCGGAAAGACGCCGCGGCCGCGCGCGGGGGAAAAGCGGTCGAGGCCGCGACGCGGACGGGCGTCAGTCGGAGTCGATTCACCGCTTGAGCAGACGCCTGCGCCGCCGCACGCTGGCAGCGCGAGGCGAGAGGGCCTGACCAATTTCCGGCGGCGCCAGAAGGACCAGGAAGCAGACAGCATCGCGAGACTCTGGAAAGACGGCGGAAGGAGCCGTCGTGCGTGGACGGTCGCAGCCGGGATGCCTTCATCGCTGGCGGAAAAGAAGACGCAAGCTGGGCGGAGCGCCAATATCTGGAAATAGAGACTGCGTCGAGCAGATTGCGCAGCGAGCAATCACGGCCAGAGGCGCTGCATGGTGATGGCGTCGCTGCTTCAGGCGCCTGTCAGCCAAGCCGGCCAGCAGGCACCGGGCGGGGTTCGCGGCAGACAGATGACGGCGGCAAGGAGGCGGCGCGCGGAGTGACGCAGGGCGACGTGGGCGCGGTGCTGCGGTGGTGGACGAGCGGCGGCGGTGGTGGAGACGGGGGCTCGAGGGCCAGACGCGCCGGTACGGCGGCACAACTGCGCGCCGGCACGTTCACCCGACCCGGCGACCGGAAGCGAGTCGCGGCAGCTGCAGGGGGCGCTTTTTGATCTCCGTGATCACCACCACACACTATGGCAACCCCCGCCGACCAGGCCACCGCGGCCGATGCTGCTGCAGCTGCTCCCCCTCCGCCCTCAACAACGCTCACGGACGCTGCCGTGTCGGACGCCGCCCCTGCGCCGCCGTCGCCCGCATACGCGCCCTCTGCATGGCGCCGCTGGGTTCACGTCTGGCTGCCCCTGGCCGCCTGCGCGTATTACGTCGCGCGCCAGTGGCAGCATCCCGAGCTTCTGCTTCTCCCCGGTGCTCCGCTACTCGTCGTCGTCGGCTCGCCCCTGTTCTCTGGCCTGGCCTTCCTCGTTTCCATCCCCTTCTACCCGTCCCGCAACCGCCCCGACGTCTCTCCTGACGCCGCAGTCCCCTGGACGCAGCGCTCGGCCCTGCGCGACTTCATCATCGGTCTCGTCTGCGACCTCTTCAGCTCCTCCAATGTCGACTTGTCGCTCACTGTCACAACCTACCTGGCTTCAATCGCCATCACGCACCTGTTGACCTCCGACGAAACTGACCAATTCAAGCCCTCAACCGCCTTGTGGCGCCGTGCCGTGAAGGCGCTTGTCGTATATGGCCTGCTTGACCTCATTCCGGAGCAGGTCTACCTGAGGTCTATCGCCAAGTACATTTCCTATTTGCAGTTTCGTCTGGCCTTCATCGCATTCGTGCACGTATTCCTCTCCCATCTGCTGCATCCACCCCTCGGATTCCTCGGCCGCCTTCGCACGCTTTTCTACGTCATCCTTGTCACCACTATTGCAACCGCCTTACTCTTCGAGACTCCCTCTAAAGCCTTCACTGAGCTAGTCACTGGGCAAGCCTCTGCTCCAAGCACTTGTCCGCCACATCTCAAGGAATTCCTTTACGTACAGGCCTGCTACGCACAGATCCAAATCAACGATCCACGTTACCTCCACAAATTTCAGGCCTGCCATGACCACGCAGGCTTTCCCATTGGCCCAGGCGACATTCGCGCTGTGTTGTCTTCTCCTGCTGTGAGAGATGAAGTTGTCGAGAAGTGTTCAGAGCACGATCTCTTTACAACATGGATCGAGGCTTGTGTTAGACTCAACACCTGGGCTAGCCAATTCGAGGATTTCGGCATAGCTTACAACAAACCAAACTTTCAAGGAGATCCAAGTAGACTCCTTCAGTACATGATGCCAGACGCCAACGCGTTTCTGTTCTGTACCGCGACGTTTGGCTTGTGGCAGAATGGAACAAGAATCGTGATGGACACGAAAGCGAAGGAGGCAATGAACGAGTCGACTCTCCGGACGATGGGCGTGTCGCTCAATCTGAAAGGATGACGAACGCCCTTCACAAGATGTGTATATACATGCCTTTGACAGAGTACATCATGTCCTACTACTGTATATATAATGTCATCTGCCCAAAGAGATCTTTGCTTCTATCCACGTCGTCTCAGTTCGACGATGCTCTGTCTCCGGGGTACTCGACCCTTCTCACCATGCTCCGGTTGCATGCTTCAATGTCTTTGATCCCAGCCAGACCCATGCTTTGGTCCAAGTCGGCGAGAATGCCTTTCATCACGTCCCGAGCTCCAGCCTTGCCCGCGATACCAAGCCCATACGTCCATGGTCTCCCAATGCAGACCGCCTTCGCGCCGAGGGACAATGCCTTGATTATGTCGACGCCAGTGCGGACACCGCTGTCGAAAATGATGGTGAGCTTGTCTCCTACAGCATCGACTATCTCCGGGAGCACAGTTAGCGACCCAATTGCTCCGTCGAGTTGGCGACCGCCATGGTTAGAAACGATGATGCCTTGAACGCCAACTTCCGCCGCCTTGAGAGCATCATCGGGATGCTGAATGCCCTTGAGAACAATAGGGCCATCCCAGTGCTTCTTCAAAAGCTCGACGTGGTCCCCTATATGCCATATCAGGACACTATTTTCGTCTCTACGAGGAGAAACGAGGACAGTCGACTTACACGTATGCGCTTTGCCCGAGTAGCATGTTGCCGTCCATTCTCGTGCTGCGGCTAGTATGTCTTCCTCCACGTCTTTGCCGTACTTTTCCTTGAACTTTCGCCTAAAGACAGGATCCGTGAAGCCTATATCGCAGCCAATCCCCTTCGCTATAGGCGCATATGCTTGATCCAAATCCCACGGCCGCCACGCCAGTGCCCACGTGTCGAGCGTCACTACGAGCACGGAGTACCCGTTACTCTTTGCTCGGCTGAGCAGCTGAAATGCATAAGCTTCACGCCCAAATGTCGGAATTGATCCGGGACTCACCGATATCGTGATATCGTCATCATGGGGCCAATACAACTGGTACCATCTCTTCCCGCTCCCACTCGCTTTCGCGACCTCCTCGATGGTAGCCGAAGCGGCTGTGCTCAGGATGTACGGCACGCCTATCTCGGCAGCAACCTGCGCAACGCCGGTTTCCTTGTCCTCGTGGAAGATGGACTGAACGCCGACGGGTGAAAAAAGAAGCGGTGTTTCGTACTCCTCGCCGAAGAGCTTGACCTTCATGTCGCGCAGCGTGGTGGGTCGGAGCATGCGTGGAACGAGCTACCGGGCGCCAGCCAGCGAGCTGTCAGTGCCGGCAATTAATCCTCTCACAATGGCGCGAAAATGAGACACGGGAGAAGATGGAATCCCCATACCTTCCATGTTCGGAATGCAGCGCGGTTGGCGTCCATGGTGGCTCTCTCGCCGGCGCCACCCGCGATGTACGCATAGCTGCGCGAGCTCATGCTCTCTTTTGCTTGCTCTTCCAGCTTGTTCGGATCGGTCGTGATGGAGGGGAGGATATTGTAGAACATGCCCTTTCCATAGATTTCCGTTTGGAACGCGCCGTACTTGCGCGCGTCCGACGGCGCTGGGGGAACGTGTTGGACGGCCGACATTGTTTCTCCGCCGAAGCCTTGGGGAAGGAGAATTGATGTGTGGGGAGAGGAGGAGGAGGAGGGGGGGAAGGAGATTTGGGGTAAGTGGGCTGACTGAGAACTCAATTGATATGCGTGTGCAAGTCCGCTGAGGGGTTGCTCAGCCTCGGAACTGGTGCTTACGGGATGCTGTGCGAGGCGGGTCGCGTAGGCGGGGTGGCGGGGTACATGCAGCGCCGGATATTGGGCGGAAATACAGCGATAGATCATCCATTAGACTACGCTAATACACAGCTCTGACCACAGCTTCTTTCCCGCTGTTCCTGTTGTCCTGAACCCTGTTGTCAAGATATCAGACTTGCTTGCATCCCACCCTCACAATGTCGCATGCGCCATCAGCCCCGGCTCCTTCGCCAGAACCGCGCCGTGCAAACCCGACGACACGTCTACAAAATCCCCAATCGCGCTCCGCTTCTCCGGCCGGAACGGGTGAGCGCCCGCTGCGCGTCCAGCCATTCCTTCGAACCGCCGACGACGCTGACGTTCCTCCGGCCCCCGGAGACGCCAGCGACGTAGCGGCGGATGGCGAAGTCTGCGTGCTCGGCGGACGTCAACACGCATGGCTATGGTCGCTGGCGTCAGAAAGTCCTGCATCACCAGAGAGATCTTTTGCGGAGCTTCCGGGAGATTCAAAGAGGTGTGGAGGTGAGGAGAGGCTTTTGACGGCGTCCCTAGCTTGCCTAAATGAGTCCAAGCCCGCCGTTGCGAAACCCGCTGCACCGGCTCCCTACCCAGCAGAAAGGGACCGAACAAGTGTAAGCCGGAGAAAGAGCCGAGCAATCCTGTACCAGTTGATTGGCAGTGAATCCGGTGTTGTTTCTTGTCGTCGAGGGAAGACCAAGAATTCATTGGTAAGTCTTGACCTTGTCAAGTCCTCTAAGCGTGCGCAGACGACTGCATAATTCCGAGTGGTACTTTTCCGGATGCAACAGAAATCTGAAACGCCTCGGGGAGCTTCTCCCAGTAGATGGGCAAGCAACGGCATTCTTTGGCTGGTGCTAGACCCCCGCATTAGAGAAACTGCATTCCTGTTCCGGATCGGGCATTTCCGATAGTTGAGATCTTCTGTCTCCCCGCAAAGCTTGAACCCAAAGCTGGCAATAAACTTTCATCCGTGCCTGAAAAGCGCCGGAAACCCAGGCTTGTGGTGAGTGCCGCAGGTACCGGTAGTTTTCGCAGGCCGAGAGTGCCTTCTGCTGACGCGGCGCCGTTTCCTCTTCTCCACCCGCTGGTATCATTGACACTTTCGGTCCGCGCCTGTGGCTTGATCGCTGGTGCTACAGAGAGCGCTATCGTGCGCTTCAACCTCTGAACAGACCACCTCGGTGGTGCTGTCGATGTTCACGCGACACATCTCTCAGCATGCGGTCCAGAGCTACAGTTACATTGCAGGCATCACTTCTGGACTGGAGAAGCAAACCGACCATCGCGTCGATCCCACGGCCCAGATCATCGCGAATTCAGACAAGCAGACCGCGCGAAGACAACGCAGCGACTATCGGGGAAGGCCGTTGGCGGCGTCGGGGTGGGGGGCTAAGCTGAAGCCACCACGCCTGGCGTCTCGGCAACTAAGCCCGCTTTTGATCGGTCGCGCGAGCCTCTCACTCCATTGATTCCAGCCTCAGCTTGTCTTTTCAACCTTGATCTGTTCCTGCAGGCACGATCCCTGCTTTTTGGCCACGTCCGGCATCTTTGCTCTTCGCCTGGCCATTGCGCGTCCCCGGCCTCTCATGGCCCCATCAACACTTGCGGATTTCTCCAAACCACCGGCCGCCGCCCCGTTTCTAGACTGTATAGCAGGCTGTCTGGGAACAGTCATCGCGCCTTTTGCGCCCCTGGCCGGCGCTTTGAGCTGAGCTAGACTGGTGGCACAAGTATGCCGAGAACAATGGCGTTCTCCAGCGAAACCCTCAAAAGCCGGGTATGCTACGCGTTCCTCGGCCTCACCTCCAACAAGCATTTGCCTGCCAGCTGCACTGACGCTCGTTAGTCGTTCGCTCGTCACTCGTCCCCCCTCGGACGCTCTTCTCCAGCGATGGTCCTCTCGCCGCTCAAGGCGCTGCTGAGCGCGCAAGTACTCTTCGGGATCGCATCGCTCAGCAACGCCCAGCAGTATGTTGGTGAGAATATCACCAATTCTCTGCCGTATGTTCCCGGTTCAGAAATCACGTATTTCAACATCAAGGATGGAAGCAAGAAGAACGGAAACACGACCCTCATCAACTACATGTCCCTCAACAGCAAGGGACAGCGCCCTGATCTCACCAAGATCAAACGCGCAATCATCGTGGTCCACGGACTGAACCGGGACCCCGGCACGTATATGAGCAACATGTAATATCTCCATCTCCGACTTCAGTCTACTCTAAGCTGATCCATCACAGGCTCTCGGCGATAAGCCAAGTCACCGACCATCCAGAAGTGAGCGCCGATAGCGTTGCCATCCTTGCTCCCTACTTTGCCAACGGAGATGACAAATACACTGGAGGATATCCTTGGGATGCCAACGGCGCGGGCTCCTACACCTCTGTGCTTGTCTGGAAAGGCTCTACATGGGCTTCCGGTGCGAACAATCAGTACCCAAAAGCGCAAACCACCGTCTCAACTTTTGCCGTTCTGGACCAACTGACACAATGGTTCGACAACAAAACCATTTTCCCGAACATTAATCATGTTGGCATATTCTCCAAGGTTTCTGGTGACGAATACTCATGTACTAGTACAGATTGTCGTTGCTGGACACTCTCTTGGAGCGCAGACAATCCAACGTTACTGTGAAGTGGGCAATAACCTGAACACGAAATCGCCCCTTGTGTATTGGATTGGAAACCCGAACAGTTTTGGCTGGATGAGTGCGGACAGGCCTGTCGACTACTCGTCGTGCTCTAGCTACGACGACTGGCGCGACGGTCTCTCCGCTTACACGAACACCTATGGAGCTACTCTGGTTAGCAATGGCCGCACTGCGGTTTTGAACAACTACAACACGAAAAAGATCGCCTATGCCCGCGGAACCCTGGATTTTGGAGATGACTCCTCCTCTTGCGCTCCCTTTTCCACCGGCGCTAATCGCAACGAGCGTTTCTTCAACTTCATCAAGGCCTTCCCGCCCCCCAGCAGCTGCACGATCGATTACATACAAATGGGTCACGATGCTGGCGGTATGTTCGCTGCTCCAGCCGGTCAAGCACGTCTCTTTCTTGACAACTTCAACGGAACTGGAAACAAAGCCTTCGATTTCGGGTACCCTCGTCTTCAGGCCGGCGACGACCCCTACCCTGATCCCTCTCAGAGCTCTGCCGTCAGCCCTGTCTCTCCGGGTACATTTTCGGGCATGACGTACCAAGGTTGCTATGCGGACCAGACTCCGTCATCGCTTGCGGTGAAGGCTTATTCGCGCGACGACAACACGATTGAGCTGTGCGCAGCTACTTGCTCCGGACAGGGTTATAAGATCGCGGGCCTTGAGTATGGCAATGAGGTGAGTTGGCGTCAACGATTTCTGTACCTCTTATTGACCTTTACTGACTGATTCGCCATTCAGTGCTGGTGCGGCAATACCATGACCTACAAGGCAAGGCGCACCGCAGATCAGGGTTGTACGATGACCTGCTCCGGAAACTCTAGTGAAATTTGCGGTGATTCCTACCGAATATCTGCCTTCTCGGCGAACACTATCACTGTTGATGCTGCCCCTTCGTCGCCTAAACAGGTCGGGTCATTTTCCCTGTTGGGATGTTACAGCGAGGCCACATCCGGCAGAGCCTTGTCGCAGAAGAGTACTTCGCAGTCCGGGATGACTGTGGAAACCTGTGCTTCTTTCTGCTCTGGTTTCAACTACTTCGGCGTAGAGTACGGCGTTGAGGTAAGCCTTAATTCCTTTCAAAACTTAGCTCCCTGTGAGTGCTAACCTTAATAGTGTTACTGTGGAAATATTCTTGCATGCTCAACTGTCTCCTCTTTGGCTACCAACTGTACGATGACGTGCGGCGGCAATCCCACGGAGTTCTGCGGCAATGGAGGGTACCTGAATCTGTACTCCCTGCCATCAACTCCCGCCGCTGCCGCCTGCCCGTCTTCCTCGAGCACTTTCAGCTTCATTCCCACCTCCAGTTCTACTGGCTCCATCAGCGCTGCCAGCGGCACTGTCTCTACGACCTCAGCGACAGCGTCATCTACTGCTCTTGCTTGCCCAGCTGCGAATGGGTCAACGTATACCTCAGCAAACAACAACAAATACCTCATTGAATGCTCTACCGATCATCGTAAGTCGTTCTGTATCAACAAGTATTGCACATACTAATTGCATTGGTTCACAGAGGCTGGAGATATGCTCACGACGTCTGCGGCCACGTTGGAGCTTTGTATTGCTGCTTGTGACGCCAACACTGGGTGTGTCGATGTGTCATGGGTTTACGGTGCCTGCTACCTGAAGAGCTCTGTTGGCACTGCTTTGTCCAACAATGACGTCGTTAGTGCAAAACTGATCTTATCTACACAATCCATGTCATCCTCCTCTACCAGCCCGTCAGCGTCCAGCTCCTCAACAATTTTAGCGACTACCAGCTTGCTGCCCACGGCCTCGTCCAGGACCGTATCTTCCAGCTTTTCAACTACAAGCTCGACAGCAACCACCTCTGCTTCGGCTATTTCCTGCCCGGATTCTGACGGCAAGGCCTTCACCGGACCCAGCGGGCAGACTTTCTTCGTCGAATGCTATGTGGACCATCAGGCAGGAGATATGGCAGAACCTTCTTATCCTGGAAGTTTTGCCGGCTGTGTTGCACTTTGTGACTCCACCAAGGGCTGCGTCGACGTCTCTTACGTCCCCGGTAGTGCCTGTTACTTGAAGAGCTCTCTTGGTGCTTCATTGCAAAACTCCGGTATCTGGGGTGCTAAGCTTGTCTCGAGTACCACCTCCGCGTCCATCACTGCGAGCACCACCTTCTCTTCGATGTCTATCTCTAGCTCGAGTCTGGTTACTACTTCTGGCGCCTCTTCGTTGAGCTCCGCTGTGTCTTCTTCGACTTCGTCTTCAGCACCGATGTCATCACCCACTACCTCGCCCTCATCTGGTATCTCCTCTTCCTCAACTACATCGTCAACCTCCGCCACCACAATCCCATTCTCTTCAACACCTTTGCCAATTTCCTCTACAGCCAGCGTCACTCTACCCACCGGCATCGTGGCTAATGGTTGTTACGTGGACGGCGCAACGCGTGCATTCCCTACTCAAATTTATTCCAACTCATCCAATACCCCGAGCCTCTGCGCTTCAGCCTGCAAAGCGAGAGGGTATAAGTACGCCGGTACGGAATACGGTTCAGAGTGTTGGTGCGGCCCTTCCCTTCCTTCCACTGGCGCCTCCACATCGGACTGCTCGAGCTCGTGTGCTGGAGATTCCACACAGAAGTGCGGCGGCGGCTACAGACTCTCGGTAACCGAGGACACCAACTGGCAGCCCTCGTTTTTCGCACGGGCATCCTATGGCACCTGGACTCTCATGAGTTGCTACGAGGACAATGCCAACAGTGCACGAACCCTGCCGACCGGTATCTCGATTGATTCAAGCAACGCAACCATCTCCAAATGCCTTGACGCCTGTGCCGCTAAGGGATACATGTACTGCGGTGCCGAGTATTATCACGAGTGCTGGGGTAGTTCCGCGAAACCTGCGGACAGCTTGATTGCTGCCGGAAGCACTGATCCTCTGTTGGCAGGATGCAACTACCCTTGCTCTGGAAACTCGACCGAGGCTTGTGGTGGAGCAAACAAGGTTTTGGTGTATGTGAACAACGGTACCGCGACGCTGTCTTAACAGCTCCGATCTTATGAGCAGAGGGATAGGTATCCCCGCTGAACGGTGGTAATGTAATATTTCTTTCGGTCATGATTTGATAGCGAATCCAAACTTCTTTTTTGGTCACGTATGCTTCGGTAATATTTGAAGTGGTTTCTGACTCTTCATGCTGAAGATTCTGGTTTCTGACCATAAGTAAAATAGAACTTGAGGTGGATCTTGTACTTTGAGTACAGAAACTCGTTCCTAACGGCCGCCAGCAGCCCCTCGATCGTAGGCATATCCCAATCCAAAACTCGACTGAATACCGCTAAAGACGTTGGTGCTATGCCTTCGAATACATTCAGTAACGAACACTTGCCCACCTCGAGCTTCTCCTTGTCCCACGTGCCCACGGGTATCTGGAGCGCCATTGAGTCAGTATCTGCTAAGTTCAATTCTCCAACGTACTTGATATGGTGACTCACCTCGTAAACCTCCTGAGTGACATTAATGAACCCTTGAGTTATCATGTTTTCCTTCTGCTCATGTGCCCTATTGAATTTCTTCCCCATCCTCGTGGTTCCTTCATCAAGCTGTGACTGCCAATAGTATGTATGGCTCTGTTCAAACCCCGGCTCGTCCGAGTAAAACCACGCCGAGATCTCCTGGTGCTCGACCCAGCCTCCCGGCTTCAGGTGCTCGAATGATTGTTGCCAAAGACGCGACCAATCGCTGATTCCTGGGTATAGGTACCGGACATGGATGTAATCGAAAGATTCCTTCTCGGAAAAGACCCAGTCAGACTCGGCATCGTCGATGATGAAGTGGCAATTCGGTGCCGTCCTGAGGATTGTCAACCAATCGAGCGATGGAGGAGGAGTTTTAGAAGGAATGGTCTGTACCATTCGGGCTGGATCACGCTCAGATCAGTTCCTGTAGCACCGGTCAGCCGTGTTTTCCGGAAATACGGGCAAGCGCCCTGGCACCCGCGTGTGCGTCGGATTTCCGAGCCCCTGGGTCTGAAGATCGCAAGGCCCAAAGAAGCAACAAAAAGCAAACCTCGGCCGAGGCATCGATGAGCGGCATTCTCCCCAACTCCTGCCACGGCGCAAGAAGAAGAAAAACACCTACCAATGATTTGCGCACCAGGGTGCGCGTCGGCAAAGTCCAAAGCCCAGAGGCCCGTACCGGTGCCGATGTCCAATACACGTTCGGGATCTTTGATTGGCGCCTTGTGCAGCTCGCCCTTCATGACCAGGGAAAACCAGTGTTGAACGAGGTCCAGGCGGTCCTGCTCGCGCTCATCCTCCGGGAGCGGGTACGCGCCCTCGCGGTAGGTGTGGTAGCGGCGGCCATTCTCATAGCGGCCTTCGCATATCGAGGCCGTGACGGATTGCGTGAGTTCGTCGAGGAAGATCTCGTCCGAGTTGGCGGTCCGTCCGGAAGACCTGCCCTCGTCCGACGCCATGCTGCGACCGGCGCTACTTCAACGCTGGTTTTCTCTGCTTGGGGGCGAAATGCCGGAGCGCGCAACTTATAAGGACAGCGCCCCGCATGTTTTATGCGCCGCGAGTGGGAACCCGGCCGCGGACAGGGGTGAGCCCGTCACGTGTAAATGACTCAGCAACCCTGCGGTGAGCCACTACGTGTACGCGGCGGATTCAACCGTCTTTTCTTCGCTCCAGCCCTTCCACCAAGCCTCGAGGGGAGCCGCATGCGCCTTGCTCCGCCCTGCAGCCGTTGGGTGTCCAGAACAGGCCGCCGTCCGCGAGCTTGCAGATCTCCCAGAGGTATAGAAGTCCCGGAAATCAAATCTCGCGGCGAATGGCGGAAAATCCATGGAGATCTTCGTAACTCCCTTAGTCCGATCAGGAGACGTACACCGTATCTGTTTGTCGGCGGTTACGAGTCCAGCTTGTTGTCCGTTAGCCGCCCAGTAACGGATAATACCACCGAAACATCATCACACGACACCCTGGAGCAAAACGCAGCGCAGCGGTAGGAAATCCGGGCCCTCAACTGTTTCTGCATATGCGTCAGGACGATCTTCATGTCCCATTCGTGCCTCTCAGGCTGCTTGATGAAGCCTGGAAGGGAAAGCTCGGCGTTCTTCTCCCAGTTTCAGCCACTCAAAGCGAACGCCTTATTCATGCAGAGGTGCTCAGACTGTTCGAACGTGGCGATGATAAGCGCGGCAAACCAGACATGTCCAGGAAAACTTTTTCGCTGTTTCAACAAATCGCAGTCCGGCTTTCAAGGTTCCCCCTGAAGCAACCGCTCAGAAATATCATCCTTCTCACCTCGCATTCAGTGTCTCAACCGAACAGTTGAGGTCACCCTGCATCTAAATGGCTACTTTGAAAAATCATGAGAGGGTCTACAGCGTCATAGTTGCTGACATGCAGACAGAAATGAGGAATCCGTACGGACGTAAAAGTAGGGTAAGACATGCACCTCATACATCCTGGTTAATGCTTTCATTCCATACGCACTTTATTCCTTGTACGCGGTCTGTAGCACGTCCACAGACCGGTCTAGACTCTATCTACAATCTCTCGGCTTGTCTGAATTTGAAATACGGCAGTTATCCGCCTGTTGACAAGCTCGCAGCTGTCCAAAATTTACCACACTGTCGAAAGGCACTACAGCCACACCAAGGACTACGTAGCGCGTTCAAATTGCGCGATTGCTCTTCTGCTGTCTTGATGTCAACTCTGAGATCTTAAAATCAACGTTCATAATGTAGGCACATCATGTCAAGAACGGGCCGAGCCGCTGGGCTGGATTTTATTAACTCAAGTGTAGATCAAGGCCCGACAATCCGGGTCTGTGGGGCCAAACTTCCGGTAAGATCGTGATCCTCCAAGGCAAATCCAGAAGAAGACGTATGCTTCCAGTCATGAACTACCAAACACTTCATGTACACAATAGCCGGCCGCTTGTTCCCAACCTCAAGGATCATCGATCAAACTGAGTTTTATTTGCTCCCTGGTTTATACTTTCTTTATGGCCGACCAATAGGAGGTCAAGAGTCTCGTAACAGCTGATTAACTTGATACACTCGAGCGTACGTACGGATTTTCGGACGGCCGTAAACTCGAAAACCCACATCTCCATCGGGTAATGGCTTCAATTGACTTCTACGCATTCGATCACGGCGCATGTGCTCAATCGAACATCAAAAGAAAGTTCAAGCTGTGCTGAAAATCTCCGCAAACTCGGTATGGGGCTTATCGGTCAGTCCGGTAGCGCCCGCTTCACTTGCTCCAGAGCCAAGATGCCCAGACTTGATCAGGATTCTACCGGGGGAATGACTCAAGGCCAAAGAAACCACCGTTCCTACCATGTACTTAAACCTCCTTGAAAATTGCCAGCTAACGTATTTTCGCAATTATTTTGGTGTTGGTTCCATCAGAATGGTTCGCGGAGTCCACTTGTAGCGAAAGGAGTACTGGAACAATTTGGGGACGATGACGTGGCTCATACGAATTTCACCTTGGTCTATGCTGGGAAAGATCCATAAATTGCATGGTTCAAGCTTAAGTAAGTATCTACAATCATATACCCAGTCACAGGAGACTGGTCGCCTTCCTACAATCGATCATATCGTACGAATTTAAGAATCAATATCAGATTTTAACACAAGGTCACAGTTACGACCGTAGAAATTTTGTCTACTCAAGATGGCCCGGCTACTTCGCCAAGTGCGGCCGTAAAGAATCTACAGAACCAACGCGTACCACCGGCTCTTTCGCCTACGGTGAAAATGACAATGAACTCTGGGAGATCTTTGAAAGTGAAGCTCTCGAAGACTTCAAAACCACCATGCAGACCATCGACCTAATCCTCCCTATTCCTGAACGTTCCCTTTCAAATAGTAAGCAAAATGGTCTCCAACAGAAGGAAACAACAGTCTGACTTGCGTGTTCAGGATCGCCAAGAATACGCATCTTGTGGCGGATGATGCCGTGCTCGTAGTTAATGTTGGTCATGGTCGCGGACATGCCCTTCCCCGGATTCGGGACGAATGCCCAGAGATCCCTGCAGAGAGGACAGTTTTACAGGAAAGACTGCCGGTCATCGAAGACGTAAGGAGACTGGACGTAGCGGAGCTGCGGGCTGTCAAGAAGATGGCCCACGACTTCTTCGAAGAGCGGCCTGTCAAAGGTAAGTTTTCCGTCCTTGTGGGAGACTGAGGGTAACCAATTAGGCGCTCTGGTCCATTATCTCGGTCGGGTCTTGTGCGACTGGTCCAATAAGAATAACTGCAAGGTTCTTGGCAACATCCTGGAGGCGATGAGCCCTGAATTTAATATTCTAATCACCGAACAAATCAAACCGAGTCCTCATTCACAGAGACTGCCAGGCTTGATCTGAAAATGATAAGTGTGGGCTCTAAGAAACGCACTGGGAAGGAGTGGTACGCTCTTGCAGATGGAGCGGGGCTCGAGAACTTCAATATTTAGGAAACGTCGATGACGGAAGCCGCGATTATTGAATGCATAAGAAAACGTAGCAGTAGTTATTGTACTGATGGACCGAGCCTTTGATAGGTCTTACCCAAGCCGCCTGATCTTTCTTACTCGAATTGTGCTTATTATGTCCACTTTCAGCCTCGCGGGAACGAGGCTTCTCCTTTAAATTTCTTTTCCTTCCATGTAGTCGTTGGCGTGCAATAAAGTCATGTTTTGATCTTATGAAAGTCTTCATAGAGCCAAAATAATGAATTAACTAATCTATCTGTGATGCTACAGAGGCCTGTTATATACATGATATTGGTAGATTGCCTCCCTGGCTTCCTCCAGGGCGGCGTCGCCCCTTAGAAGGGCGCTCTAAGATGATATCTTCGGTCACCGAGCCTTAGGCAACCTAATGCTCACGAAGTGCAACAAATCAGTTCAGTTACAATTCTATATAATTTGCTCCACGAACATGTAAAGAAAATGGTTTATATTTTCACATTTTAAAACAGTCTCCAATATTCCAGTCCCCAGACTATCAAGCCCTGACAAAACTGCTTATCTGGCACTTAGTTATCAAGACTGATGAATGGTGGAGACGAAGACTTCTTGATGTTTAATAGGTGAGCCCTACAAAGACTGGTAGCGAATATGCGTCTGGCAAAGCTAAGTATACTAGTCAGTCTACTAATACCACAACTCTCTCCTACTTAGGGTCTTTTCCATGCTGTAATCGCCAAGAGCAGGATCACATACGCACACAACCCAATCATGGGTGAGCTGGCCACCTCGTTACCAAATAAGAGCAAACCCTGAACGCCAGGCTATCAGCCACAACATTCAGCATAACGTGCCGACCGTTGCACAGTTGCTCAATCTCTCCATGGGATCCATACTTGATAGCAATGATGCCGATGGCTTTACTACCCCTGGTGACCCACCATCACCATTGTTCTGTCTTGCCATTGATCGCTTACGTCTTTCAAAGCACTTACGTGGAATCTGGGGATTGGCCCGTTCAACGATGTATCAGTGATCACTGGCATCAATACGGATGAGGTTGGTGTCTCTACCACCCCAATGTCAATCTTGTGGAAAAGCTTGAGACCAATATGGAGAAATACGGAGATTTGACGGCGGCGAAATTCAGGATCTACCTGGAGTTACGCGGATCACTGATGTGGCACGGGACAACCTGATAACAAAGTTTCTCGCTACATCGGATTCCTGCTGGTTGCTTACTACTGCTCCACTAGTGCAGAATGTGGGTTGAGACGAAGTGGAGCTAAGTTGTCTGCCCTACACTTCTGATCCCACTATCAGCAACAAGACAAGCCTCTTCCTCGACCTTGAGAGTTTGGATCTTCTTTTGCCTACATATATCCGTGCGATAGAACATTTCAGCCATGTATCTCGGAAAGTGCCTTTTGAGGGGAACCATAGACCTTCTTTCCCGCCCACCATCTTGGTTGCTGGGTACAAGACGGTGAGATAGTGGCTTGACGACTCCTCAGTCTTACATCCACATGGGGACCCAAATCGCACGCTCCTTTGATCTGCATGAAGCCTTCGGTTGAAGCATTTGGAAGGGAAGCCACCACATGTTCGGCAAAAGCAAGTGCGTCCAAATACCACTATTGGAACTTCGGGGGGATCAACCTGCAAATCAGGAACCGCGAAAATAAAATGACTGAGGCACAGCGAGCACCCAGCGCCAAATTTCTCAGTTGTGACTGCATGGCGAAAGAGCCACACACTTCAGCTCCCACCCCAAGAAGCATCCGGGATAAGGGAACGGCGTTCCTCCGGAGGATTAACCAGTTCCTTTCTGGAAAAAGCGAAGGTGCCGTTGAGCCAATACGAGAGGGCCCAGATCTGCGCCTGCATAAGTGCGAGCGGAAGGGCGGCATGAAATCCGACTAGTAGGTACCTGTGGCGTGGGCACCATCATCTCGCCGATGGCATAGGCGACGGCGGCAGCCGAGCCGCCGGTCCGAAAGCAAACGGCTGGGTTTCAGAAGCTGAGCATTCTTGGCCTCGAACCGCGTATGTGGTTAATGATGGCGTCCGATTAGGCGTTGGCGTGATGGGCCGCGCTGGTGGCAGATCGGATGCGGTCCAGAAAGATCGACAGCTGAGGAGATCGTGCCCACTCCGTCGGATGCGAGACATAAAGGCTCCCAGGATCCCACCTCTAATGATTTCCAGGGTCAGGACGATCTTCTCCTCGCGAGCGGGAAGAAAGGTAGGAGATGGGTCCGGTTGAGAAGGGAATGGGCCCGATTGATGAAAAAAAGTGGAATCTGGGGATGATCTTTGACAGGGCAAAGCAAACGGCCGAAGATGAACGACCCCTTGCTTGCTAGCCGTGCCCGGAGACCATCGTGCATCAGCCGCGTCCCGAAATTCTTGCGGTCATCGCCAGATGACTTCCCCTTTGGAGCCCAACCCGTTGTTCCGCGGGAGACATCTCGGCTCTATGTCTCAAATCAGAAGCGAGGCTGAGGGGCGTTCGGCGGATAGAGAGCCCGTGAACGCTCTGCTGCCGGTTTGCAGAGGCTGGCGTGCAAACGTAGCGCAGCGCTAGGCGGCGTAGCGCGCGAACGAGCCACGCGCCTCGTGGCCGAGAACGCGGGGGTATACCACTATTTCTAGAATCTTTCCGTTCTGCAAGCCCTTCAGGGTCCCATCTTTAAGTGGCTTCTGCGGCTCGACAGCTGCTTCTGTGTCGGCCGCCCCTTCTCTTCCACGTCGGCCTGCATTCTCACGCCGCTTGGGGAATAGTGGCCAACATGCTCAACCAGGTACAGAAGGAGTTCATTCTCGAGCAATGGCTGGAATACGGAATTGGCATGGCCGTATTTACCTTGCGTTTCTACGCCAGGTGGAAGGTTGTGGGCTTCCAGAACTTTTCGTGGGATGACACATTTGCTGCCATTTCCATGGTAAGCCGGCCTCTCTCCACTTCATTGCTCAAAGTCTAACCATAACACAGGTCTTCTACACTTTTGATCCTTCTCTACTGCATATCGTCAGTTAGTACTTCCCTTTCTATGCCGAAGAGTTTCCGCACCCCTGACCTCAACAGTCACCCATGGATCTTTCGTTGGATTGGACGAAAACTCCGCCAAATTAGTCCCACCAGCACAAATTCCAACATTGGAAAAGGGCTCAAAAGCACTCTTCGCTGCGTGGTTCACATATGTAACGTTGATCTGGACCTTGAAGGGCCAGGTCTTGGGCTACTACAATCGACTTACGTACGTCCTATCAGAAACGCATTTCTGAGGCTCTCGTTTCCTCTCTCTCTCTCTCTAAGGCTGTACTGACCATACCGTCTGATATATACAGCGCTGGTACTTGGCAACATAAGTGGGTCAAGGTTATGGCCGTTGTCAGCTTCTTGTCATGGCTTGCTCTCATGCTCATCATATTCTGTCGTTGCACGCCAATCCAGAAGAACTGGCAAATAGTACCATACGCTGGAGATCAATGCACAAGAACGTCCTCAACGGTCCTCGCCTTGATGATTATCAATATCGCGTAAGTGTCATTTTATTCCCACCTATTCTGTCACTCACTGACTGGTTACAGCAACGATATTGGCCTTGTGTTGATCCCAGCCAACGTCTTGTGGAGCGCTAAAATCCCACTTCGCCGAAAGCTCCTCATCTCTCTGCTACTATCCTCTTCGTTCTTCATCATCACCTGCGCCCTCCTCCGTGGAATCTTGGGCCTGCAGTCCATCAACAACATCGTCATCTCGATTCAATGGGGCACTCGAGAGACATTTGTCACCATAATCGTCATCTGCATTCCTCCGATAAAACCGCTTTTCGGCAAAGGTTCCAAGATTGGCTCGTCTTACGAACACCACACCTCCACTGGAACAAGGTGGGGGGACTCTACCACCAGAAGACCCATCGAGCTGAAGGTGACCGACCCGGAGCGCTACGGGTGCCCCACCAAAGACATCGACAATCGATCGATGGGCAGTAGCAAAGACTTGATCGAAGATCGTGAAGGCTCCAAAGCATTCCCTGACTACAACCAAGGGATCAACGTCAGAACGGAGGTCGCAGTGTCGAGTTCCAGCGCCCATTCGGCATTCAACGCAGATAGCCATGAAGCAGGCTGGTCCCACTTCAACTCGACGAACCCTATGGGGCGTAACACACCTGCATAATTGGGTGGAATATGCTTTTTCACCCCAAATAGAGTACTCGTAATGCTATCTTCTATAAATGACTCGTTCAATCGTACTATAGCCTGGACAGCATAGCATGATTTCTTTAGAGAGACAAAACTCTAATAAAAGATGTCAAGTCACTCTTTTAAGGCGGAGCTCTTAAGGAAAGTTCCGGTAGAGGAAAGAAGGCATGGAGGTCGTCGACTTGGACTTCTCAGATGGCTATGCCGCAGGGGGGCTGTGGCTGATCCTACTTCCAACAGAAAGTATGCATAGGAAGGGGACGCATCCATTGGCAGCAACGAGAACTTGGTCTTCTGTAACAGAAAACCCTTCAGCTGTCAAGCCGTAAACCCGAAGGATCGGGCTTATCACGGAGCCAGCTCAGGGCTAATTCAGCCCCCTGCTCACTGGTCGCGTATTCATCGCACTAACTATCGGATGCTGCACCTTCTGTATATTGCGCAAATCTTTACTAAAGTAAACTCACGGCTCTCGTACTGGACCGAGCTCGTAGTAACGGCCATCCTAGCCAGTACCAGTAAGTTTTGCCGGCACCGGTGCTACGGAGCGAGCAACTTCTGAATAACCGAGATTAGAGTCATGCTACGCAATCAGGCTTTCAGTTTGCGATAATGGTATTCTGTTCAAAGGAAGACACGAGGCAACATCACCGCCCGCCGATATCTCTTCAATAGCCATTTAGGTGCTGACTCTTCCAGTCCGCAAGCCCAGCACTAAAAGGTCTGTTTTCTTTCTTTAGACGTGAAGCTGTTATTCTGCATCAACATATCTCTAATAAGATGTACAGCGGTTGAAGAGGACTGAGCTTTTCCCCCATGGATAGTTTGCATTCAACATCATTCGTCAATAACGTTTTGAATCGTCCAAGCCTTTCCAGAAAACCCATTATCAAACAATTCCGCCGACGAAGCGACAATCGTCTGACACCTCCCCCTGAAATGCCAATGCGAAATACCAGAATCAGTACAGCCATGCAGGAGCTTTACCATCAAGTACTGTCTTAATCATTTCAGGTATGAGTACCGGCGCTCCGTCCGTTGGCTCGAGGCTCATTTGGTGAGCAAAGCCTGGACTTTGTCAGCAAGCCACATCACACCCTCAACTTTATCAAAGCCCACACATACCGCCTGCTGATTCTTCTGGTTCTGTTGAATCCCCCCAGCGAAATCCGTCAGCAACTGCTGAATAATAGGCATGTCATGCGAGGGATCGCCATTCAGACTATCCGACAGAGACTTCTCCTCCTTCTGCGCAGCGGCAACCGTCGCCAGTCCATCAACTGCATCTTGATTCGCCCCAACCGCGGCCGCAATCTTCTGGTTGTTGGCTCTGATATTGACGCCTGAGTCGACGACGATGAGAAGGTTGGCCTTGAGGTTATCAAAGAGGTCCTTGTTGCCTGCGTCGGGACTAGTCAAGAGTGTCATGATGGCCATTGTGCTGGCCATTTCGTTCTGCTGAACGAGGATGTTCGTGCCTATTCCGTTGAAAAGAGCAATCTCCCCAGCGCTACCGGTGGCGGCGGCTGCGGTTGAGTTCGTGGCCTGCGAGCTGGTCCCGTTGTCCTGCCGGGATTGGACGGACTTCGCATGGGGCGAAGCGGACGCCAGTGAAAATGTGAGAATAAAAGGAATGATGAGCATTTTCCCGTACATAGCGAAGGTGGTAATGCGGCTCCTGGCTACGACTGATAAACTATCAATTATATCTTGATTTGAAGATGGTGAAGAATCTGGACAACACTTTAGCATTTTTATATCTGTCTTTGTGGAATCTGGAATTCGCGGCATAGACCGGCAGTTTGAGACCGTTATAAGACTCTGAAATAAAGCGTCAAACAGTCTCAGCCCCGATGTTCAAGGTTTATGAGTAGACGATGACAAGAGAGATGAATCAATGTAGTAGAGAAGAATTATTAATACCCGTCTTATCCGCCCAAGAAAAGCTAAGACTGTCCAAGTGAGAGCTTAAGCTCTCATCTCGAGACTTAGCGCTTACGTTTCAGATCGGCCTTTCTGAGACGCTTCTCCAGACCGTGCTATGACTCGCACACAATTCGGCAATCGATTTAGGCTCGGGTTTGAGGGATTTGTCGTTACGGGTTCAACTTGTCCGATGGGCTTCCGTCGTAGACATGGCATTTGTACTCCTCGGTTCCTCCCCCTCCCGCAACTTTCCAGACCACCAATCTACTTGGTTATTGCAGTATACCATCACTGACCTACCTAGCATCCCATGGGACGGTGCCACTAGACGACCAATAGTCAGGCACTTCCTTGCAATAAGTGTTCAGAATGATTCAGAGAATTCAATATGCGGTAGAGGAAACTGCGAGCACCTATACGGGCTGGTGATGAAGCACGGTCAAATCTTTGACTCACGCGCGAGAGGATACGTAGTACCAGCTGTAAGTTTTTCTTGAGATTATAGGTCGGCGCCTTAAGTGTGACACAGCAACTCTGTCAGGCACGCTTCAGCTATGCGGCGTTGACAAAAGTCGGGCCATGTAACAGATGAGCTTGCAGCAATTGAAGATTCAGATGGCTTGAATGATGATAATACCCGCTTTGATGAACAAGCAGGCAGTGACCATGCACGTGGATCGTGATTACTTGCAGTTTACCTGGAGAGGACAGGGCGTCGACTAGCAAGCTTATCTTTCGTCGAGGCAAATAAGGTGAAACCCTGTGTCTTATTTTGATCCAGTGAGACATCATAGGGCTTATTGAAATGATTAACTAATACACGCAAGGGCGTGCTGTGGTCGCCACTGCAACGTCTCGTTATGAAGAGTGGCAGCCAGATTCAGTGAACAGCAATGTATTAAAACGTCGTTCCATATTTAGGAAACCACAGGCATGAATCTGAGCAATGCCAGCTCAAACGAAACTCTTGGCCTTCTGTCCCTCCATTCCGAGCTCCTGCGGGCATCTTTCATAATTCCCAAACGCTAAATGCGAGAGATGATAATCTCAGCGAATAGCGGTTCTGTCGGTTAACATACTTTCGAAAGTGTATCACACTCCTTGCTGCGTTCTTCCGAAATGAAGAATCATCTTTCAGACAATACTGTTGTGCGTGGCACTTCGGCCAGACATGTCGTCTGGGATTTCAACTCCAGAAGGTGGAGACTATTGATGTTCCAGGGCCAATGCTGTACGATCTCTGTTGCAAGTTCCCGTAATGTCTTAGTAGTAGATGCTAACTCAGGGATGACTTGGGCTTTAATTGAAATGATATATTCCGAATGTGGCTCAGGACCACAAACAAGTAAGCGAGGCAGTATAAGGAAAGCAGAGTCATTTTGAAAGCACTATGCAAAGAAGACGGCTGCCACGAACCCTCGAACAAAAGCTTACTTCAAGTACGAATGATGTATTGAGGCTTTTGCGATTCGATAATTTATTAATTGCGGGAAGCCAGTGTTTTCAGTGGCGGCGCATGATCCACACCCGTCGGTAAGCTCATCTGAAGCTATGGCTTGTCGATCAAATTGCCATATTCTAAGAAATACCCGGACACGCGCGCGCGTAGTGGTTGTCTTTTTGTTGCATTGCCTTTATGCAGTTTAGCGTGACGCTTCAGCGATTGGTATGTTAAGCCATCGCCTGCCACCCACCGAACTCCGTCCAACAACTGCCATTAGGAAGGGAAGAGATTTCCACATATGTCTCTGTGAAGTCTTCTTGAGCTATAAAGTTACCGGCGCAAATGCTAATATATTCAATTAGTAGACCTACGAGGCATGTGTTGCTGACCGGCTTGATGATAGCCTGTCCCGTTTCTTTTTTTAGTTCCCGACTCGCCCGTGTCGCACATACGTGCAGCCCCAAGGGATGGCGGATTTCTGAACACGGCTAGCATGATGGAGGATCAGGATTCAAGAACGCATCTGGAGGTCAGCAGTTACTCCCGCTGGCAGCCAATCGTGGAGAGAGTGGAACCACCTGAGCCCCGTCTCCTGGCCCAATTCTTGATCCACGCGCAGGATGGGGAACGCGAGCAGACACACCTACGACGTACGAGTGCACGCTCTGGCCCCCAAATGTTGGAGTGCGACAGGCGCTTAGGCTCTGCGTTGATTGGAGGCGTTTGAGCGAGCTGCATCCTTATTATCGTCCCAACCGCCCTGCCCCTGCTTCCCCCTCTTGCTGCCTGCGGTCGACGCTGTCAATTTCTCTCTTATGCGGAGGCTGATCTCGCGAGAGACCCAACGACAATGCCGGCACAACACCTGCTCGTCTATGCTTTTGCGTTGCTGGCCGCTTCGCCGGCCAGCGCCGCAAGCAGCTCCATCATTCCCACCAAGAATTACATCGATACCATCTCCGGTTACGTCGAGCTTTCGACATGCGCCGAAGGGGCCCTCAGTACCATAGTCAGAGCCCAGTACAGCGGCTGCGGTGACAACATGGCATTGACGAGCTACACGTGCTTTTGTACTGATAGTAGCTCTCTGTTCAGCGGCTACATTTCGTCGGCAGTTCTGAGCTCGTGTACTGGTGCATCAGCATCAGACCAGGCTTCAAGCGCCCTGGCCGTGTTCCATACCTACTGTGCTCTTGGTGTTTCTGCCGGGTTGGCAACAACCACAGATACTTGTGAGTCTTCCGAGTTCCTGCGCAGTACCGCGTCCCAGATTGCTGATGCGCCGATAGCTGCTACGCAAACCGCTACGGACTCGGCGTCTCCGGCTGCCAGCGCAACCACTTTCATCACATCCACTACTTCAGCGTCGGCCGCTCTTTCCACATCTCCTTCCAACTCCTCGTCGGGCGATTCGAAAACCGCCGCCATTGCAGCTGGCGTTGCCGTACCTGTAGGCCTGATCGGACTTGCGCTCGTTGGATATCTTTTCTACCGAAAGCGCCACGCGGCAAGAGGGCAACGGCAGCCCATAGCAGCAAGCCCGACTGAGATGGGTGGGGTGCAGAAGGTCGAGTTGCCTGGTCACAATCCAGTCTCGGAAATGCCCTCGCAGACAAGAAACGTTCATGAACTTGATGGAACTGCCAAAGTCGAAGCAGACTCAGAGGCATGGAGGTAGCCGTACGTATATCACAATGCGATGTCTCTTATCTGTTTATTCCAGACCTCGAAGAATCTAGCAGAGAAAATAGCCCAGACTCAATCAAAGATTGTCTGTGCTTCTCTGGTGCTATAGTTAGTATCTTCTTCCGTTGAGGGAATCCTTCGGGGAATCCGAGGGCACGCCATACCTGGAAGCAAGCCTCTCTCATTTGAGTATGTTCTATTCCGGTTTTAGAACCCACTCTTCAGAAAAGTTCCTTTGTACCGGAGGACTATGCAACGAACATCAATAGCAATTGGCTTGATAGCTACACTCATGCTGCTGATAGGCTCTCCAATTGCATACGCGGATTACGTCTATGATGGCAACATTGTGACCTAATGCGGTCAATATAATGCAGTGAGCACAACTTCGGGACTGTACGACATCATCAATAATTCTTGGGGCGATGATGGCTCAGGACTGACTTGTACTACCGTAAGCATATGCCTTCTAAATTCCAGTATCAAAAGCTCTTAGTTGACGCACATCAGACGTATCTCGCGGAAAGTACGGACACTTTCGCGGTGTTTAGCTCTCCGTGGCGTTGGTACGACACTCCAACCGAAGTATGATTGGCCATCTCCTAAGTTTTTGCCCATACAAAGTTGCTAAATTTTCCAAGGTTCACTCGTATCCCGATGCATTGCTCAATACGGGGTTTTTCCTCTTCCATTTTCCGGCGTCACATGCCTGAAACTGGTCGCGGACTGGGCAATCATGCCCTCTCCATCTGCCGAGACAACAACATGTGAATCCAATTTGGCTAGCCTGATGCGGTCATGGACGTCACAATGAATCTGTTTTTGGATGAAGACCCAGCACGGCGTCCGATGCATCGGCTGCCGCCTATGAGATCATGATATTTCAGGCGCCGTACGGCGACTGCAACCCAATCGGCCATGATCCCACCTCCACGACTGCGCCGAAGCTGGCGTCACTTTAGTATGTGCTGTTT
This sequence comes from Neofusicoccum sp. Z2, assembly GCA_037356115.1. Classification (NCBI taxonomy): domain Eukaryota; kingdom Fungi; phylum Ascomycota; class Dothideomycetes; order Botryosphaeriales; family Botryosphaeriaceae; genus Neofusicoccum; species Neofusicoccum sp. Z2. The sequence goes on from JBAWJY010000003.1 coordinate 682,728, forward strand.
TCTTCTCGATAAATGCGCCCGCAGCATCAGCTGTTCACCTGTTCTCAAACGGTTCTGCAGCTAATGCATTACAGTACCTTGTATCAAGGACCTAACGCCAAAGGGCGGATGGTTTTCATGTGGTATCTAAGCCACCGTCTCTCTTCCGTTGCCGCCGCTTCCTCCCCACTCTTGGAAACTCTCCGTGATGGTAGATGCAACCCCTCGATGGCTTACTTGGGTCGCTACCAGTGGGGCTCGGAGACCAAACGTTCGGCTTTAAATCAGAACATTACTTTCATTGTCAACTCATTGGAAATGAGCGTCAACTGAATCAGATGGGAATTAAAAGAGCAGGTCTCTTCGTTTGCTTTTGACGACCCATGAACACGGGCTCATAACGAACAGGCCGGAGCTGTTTCAATAGAGAATAAATGATCTCTATATTCAATGAGGATTACTCTGAACGTACGATCTACTATGTAGATGGATTAATATAGATAAAGGTCTGTTCAAAGTAGAAATGCTCATCAAGTTCGTAACTTTTGTGTCTACAATTTCCCTTCATCGCGGCGCCGATTCTTGGGCTTCATTACCTACCACCATCAACGTGCTTAGTTAAGGGGGCGATCTTGGGTTGAGCAATGCGGGGTCTCCTTCTTGTGAGGCTTACGCGTCCAATCCTGTTGGGATATGCACAGGGTGACCCCTTGCCTCCGACTGTCGGCTTTATTGCTAGTTCTCCTACGGGCCCGGCTTCTGTGGCTTCTACTACATTGGTATGGCTAACTCTATAGGATTCAACACTTTTTGCGAAGAAATCGCAGCGGGTGCCTTCTCCGTCAATTGTTGTGTGCAATTGTTACAGGAGACATCTCGATCGACGCGCTAAGTTTAAGACCCACTCCTTGCTGTTGAATGTCGCAGATTGTTCCAACAGCAAAGACGCTTCATGAGGATCTCTGCGTTTCAAGGCGATCAATGAACTTGCGGCGGCAGGGAGTAGATCAATTGCTTCTCGCGTGCCTAATTTTACCTTGCTTCGGGGCCTTCACAGCCGCATTCACCCCTGTATCTACCATGTCGTGAAAACAATACAACCAGAGTTTAATTTTCGAGAATAACAGAAACCGAAAGAGCTATGATGATGCTACTAATACAGATACGTAAGTTTCAACTTTCTGTTTCATTTTGGCTTCTGTTATGAAAACGAAGTTCCCTTGAAATGTCCGACCAATACCAACAGCCATGCCCTTGCCTCATCCTAGCGGACACAAGCCAGACACGTCAGGACCCTGAACACTAGGCATTGAATATGCCATCACAATTTGAGACTTTGCAGAATCCCTTTTCAGCTTATTATTGGCGCCCTTATCAAAGAACCGGAGGTTTGGGTGCGGCTTCGGTTTTCCTCTGTGATGCGGATCTGACCTGTGAGGAGCTTTGGGTGTAGCTTTATGAGATGGCTTCGGCTTTTTCAGCTTGAGTGCTTGAGCTTGTTCCGCCTGGTTGTCACGTGCTTGAACCAGTGAAGCTTGAGGGTTTGGCCGTCGTTGACCTGAGTGATGGTGATGCATCGGTTTATGGAGGCTAAGCCCAGGTTCGTTCGTGGAACCCGTTTGCTTGTTTGACGAGAGAAAGGTCGTGTGCGGATATTGATGGCGATGATTTGGGAAGTCAGAAAGTTGAGTAGGGAAAGGTGACGCTGCGGTCTCTGGATGGTGCAATGCATTTGGTGCTATCAGATCAGTCAGAATAAGGGCTCATCTACTTCGTCCTAGTGCCTTACATTTAGAGGGTTCCGGAGGTATTTCAGGTTCCTTAGAGGGCCCGTGTTCGTGGCCACCAGGCGCCATATCTGACTCTTGGAGAGCGGGAAATGCATACGCCATGCTACTCGTGAGTCAGACTTATTCAAGAAAGATGAAAAATATACTCCTTACGAGAGACAGGTCAAAGCAACTATTATGTGATTAGAGAAATGCATGCTGAATTGGGCGTTATTCTATTTTTGATATTGTTGGCTTTAAGCTTTCTGTTCGTCTGTTGTTTCCATTCGTCTACGTCTCATATTTATATCAAGTCAATCGTCGTACAGACCCCTCACGGAGCACTTACCCCATTTTTACGGAGCAACTTCATGGTAACGCCGCCATGCATGTTGGCGAAATTTCCCCCCTGGCATTTAATCACGTTGTCGAGCTTGTCGGTCCGCGAAACGCGTAGACGTCATGTGCTATACACTGCCAGTTCGCTGCAAGGTTTGATAGAAACCGTTCTGAGCATGAAAGTTGCAATTTTCTCCATCGTCTATGGACCTTTTGTTCTGATAAGTGGGAAGTGTACTTGCGACTCTCGGGTTCTAAGAGCAGGAACTGAGAAAGGTAGGCTTTCGGCATATTCTCCTTGCGTGGGCTTTGCTGAATGCCCGTGGTTGACCAGGCATTCGGTTTGCATGACGCAAGCCCCTACGACTATTGTGTAACTACTAATCATGCAGGATTTGAGGAGATGCAGAAACCAAGGGATGAGGAATTTCATTAGTGTCTACTTCAGGATGTCCGCGTAAGCCGACTTTTGCCTGAGATTCGGACAGAAGTTCAAACGGCATCACTTCTTAATGCGGCAAGGAGCATGTAGCAATCCGATGTTCATCTTTCACATTCGTAAGGATGGCTGTTTGAAGGGTCTGAAGAGCCGCTGTTTCTAGATCGCTCCCGTTGCAACATAGCAGCACAATACATTTCATCCGCTGATGCTACTTCCAATTCTATCAGAAACGTGTCCGTCACGGAAAACCGACAATCTCCGGCTTTGAGCATCAAGGCTCGGCTTCTGTTCGAGTCATGGTCCGGTTTGGTCTTGGTCACGATTTCGAATGCTGACAATGCCATCCACTTTTTACCGGGGCTGGCTAGCGCGTCGCCATCTCAATTAGGTTGCTTACTCACATCAAATCTTAATGATCACATCAGCTATGTATCCTGGGAAGTCCATGATGGCATCGTGTTCATTGAAGATCCGATTACGTACGCGCGGCGAGTTCCGTCAGTAACATCCGGAATGTTGGTCGTGTATCTGGCTAGCAGGAGAGGCTACTCATTTCATGAGACCATCTGACCCTCGATTCAAGAGCCATATGATTTACATTACATAGCTGATCATCCTGTCTTGGTTTAAGCCCGTGTCCATCCACGGGATCTTGTGATTCCTGCTACTTACTCATGACTATCTTGGCGGAGCTTGTATATTGGCCATCGCTCTTGCTTGTAGCAAATCGGTCCGAAAGTATCCGGGCCTATGTGTTTGTGTGTAAGAGTCATCAGCAAACACTATTGATACTACATACAATGGGATGAGTAGCTATGCCTACGTGTAAGGTTCTCTATTAGCAAGTGATTTTGTCTTCCGTAGATTTCTAGGCGCTAAAACTAGGCGAAAATATATTTTCATTTATTTATCAGCGGAACTGGAGTTTCTTGTGCAGCAAAACAGTCTGAAAAACAGGCATAGATGCTACTAGCAGTCACGTACAGTATATCGTAGCGATGTTTCTAAGTTGAAACACGGCACATCTATTGCTGAATCTACAGTTTTGACATCAAGTTTCTACTAATGATGCGGAAATGTTAAGATGATATTCATTTGTTCAAGCATTCCATGTGCTTGCAAACAATCTCAAGGCTTGAGGTACCTTCATCGGAGTCACAGGACTAGAATTCAATGGCAAATCAAATTCTCGATTAACGTCAAATCTTTGCGTGGAGCAGCTCACAAAGCCACAAGTAACCGTGATCCAAGACAATAGATCAGTAAACTCGCGTTAGAGGCTTAAGACCTTGTGCGAGCTTTCCAAAAATTTCAAGTGATCTGGAGACGTGTGTGATCGTTTATAACAGTCCAGTCACAAGTGCAGGTAATGAACGAACATGGCTTGAACTCAGCAGCTGAGGCCTCAGCAGCACAGTTTATTAGAGCTAAAGAAAAGTGTGTAACTAGAAGTCGATACAAGAATAGAACACCATCCACTAACTTATCCCATGCCCGGACTTGAAACTGGCCAAAGCCAGCTCTTCAAGAATGCCGCGCGTCTAGCAGCTGGAGACGGTGGAGTACTTGCAGGAGCTGCTGGGGCCGGAAGAGATCTCGGTAGGCTCCTTGCCGCTGTTGTTGCCCTTGTACTCAGTGCAGATCTTCTTGACCGAGGAAGCGCAGGTGCCAGTGATGGTAGCAGTGTCGCCGTAGTTGGAGTTGATACCGGCGAGGAGCTTGCCGTTGGAAGCCTAAAGCTAAATCAGCGAATGGCTTTCTAAGAGATGCCTAGTTGTATCCCATACCTTGACGTTGCTGATAGTGACAGTGCGCTTGCCCATCTTCTTGCAGTTGCCGCAAGAGCGGTAGAGCTTGCCGAAGTCGGTGACGTAGAAGCCGTCAATGGAAACGGAGCCAACACCGTTGTGCTGGATGACCTTGTCGTCAGCGCCGCGGGCACCACCGCCAATGACCTTGGCGTTGCCGTCACCCTTCAGGGAGAGTGCGTCTGTCGGAGTGTTAGTGGATACTCTGCCCGGCAATTCTGCTGTAATGGTATAGATGGCATACCCTCGCAAACGGCAGTCCACCAGACGTTCTCGATAGTGCAGGAGCCCTTGCAGTGGACGCCCTCGACCTGATCGGCGCCAATGATGGCGTTCTTCAGAGTAGCACCATCCTCGAGGATGAAGACGGCGTCCTTGTCACCGCCCTCCTTCTGGCCAGTACACTTGACACCACGGCCATAGGTCTTCAAGCCACCATCGAACGTGCCAGAGATAGACTTGGCGCTGCTGTACTTGACAGTGCCCTTGGAGGCGGGGATAGGGAAATCCGCACGGCGGACGAGGTCGAAGCCGAAAGTGTCATCAGCAGGGGCAGCAAGCGCGGAAGCCGCCAGGAGAGGGAGAACAAAGAACTTGGAGATCATTTTGGCTTGTAGTGGACAGTATAGGACACGATCACAGATCGGTTCGAGAGTGTTCAAAAAGAGCAAGTGTGCTAAATCGAGGGAAGAGAAGGACTGTGCTGGTGAGAGAAGTCTGATGGTCGGGGTGGGCTGGCAGTTATATATCAGCTGTGCGCGACTCCACGCCAGGCAGTATCCCAAGATGGACCATGAAGCTATCCCGGCAGTACGGAGCGAGTGGCGTCGTGACTTGAAACTTCCAAGGCCTCTCCGTCCGGATTTAGAGCAAGAGCACTCTGTGTTTCAATCAGTATGCCTTGGCATTGCACAACTCCGTTTCGCTGGAGACGGTTCCGAGCGGAAATGGGAATTAGGGGTGGTGGATGGTAGCCATGCTGGGTCAGTGGAAATTTCCGGGGTTTGCCAGCGGCTGCGGCGAAGGCATATTCAGGAACTTGTCCCGCCGGCCACGCTCCTCAAGTCTTCTTGGCTGCGCTTGGCAGCATCAGAAGGAGTAAGCGGCGTTCGTTTCACGCCAGGAGCTACACAGGGAGCCAATGGTCAGGCGAGCAGTCAGGCCAGGGAAAGGGTGAGCTTGGCTCCGACCTTAATCATCCCCGTCACCCGCAGCAGGCGATGTTTGGCGAGCATTTCAAGACTCTCGTTTCCGCCGGGCCCAAGACTTCTTGGCTGTGCTTGGCAACATCGGCAATGGAGGTTGAAACGCGCGCACGCTGGACGCACAGTCCGTGGACGTCCAGGCTCGGCCCGAAATCCCCATACAGAATCCCCCCGTTCTGCACCTCGTGTTTGCAGTGCGAGCGTTTCCAGCCAGGCTCACCGGTTGTTTGAACTCAGCGATGCTATGCGCTTCGAGAAACATGGAAGAGAGTTGAGAAACCATCACTAGCTTGAGGACTATCATCAGCATGATATGATCTCAAGAATGCAACGACAGTGAGTGACGAGAGGTAGACTGCCAGCTCACGGCCATTCTCTCGCCGTTCCTGTTCGGCCAAAGCTGTGCTTCGCCAAGATATTACCGCCCCGGATCTCGCTAGTTATGGGCTGAATGCTCCACTGTATTGCACAGCCAGCTGCTAATACTGGAGGCCAACTGTACCTCATGCACGCACTGTCAATCAAGACCATTATTTATGCCAAGGTATTGCCGGGCCCGGATCTCGCTATATACTGTTCAGATACTGAAGCCTCTTCGGCAGTCTCCACTCCGGTGGTTTCTCCATGCTTCGAGAAACCTTGTCATCGGGAAGAGATCCACTGTCGAAAGGCGAAGTACTGAGTCGGACGAGGCCTCCAACACTTCAACATTTGGTATTAAGAAGCATATTACAGAGCATTACCGGACGGAAACTCAGCAACGGAAACGAATTATCCGTACTTGCCTCCTGTTGTTCTGACTTTGTTTCGAGCGTACCATAGTCCGGACTTGCGGGGGTTGAAAAAGCCGAAGCCGCCACATGCGCCATTTATCGAAACGCAGCGCGTGACGGTGCTGGGGAAACTTAGATCAAAGCTCAGATCCGTGCTTCCTTGGCAGAAGCTGGGGGTGGTTCTGTGAATAGGTACGATCTGTAGCAATCCCCACTCTTCCCGCCTTGATGTTCTTGACTTTGCGGTCCTTAATGCTTTTTAATTTACGAACTCTCTCCACTGTAAGCTGACACATAATCAGGAGAACGGAGCTAATCAGGACAAAGTGAGAGACACTGAACGCTACAACATCGCTGGGGTTTCTTCGACCTCCCCTCTTTGGTCACAAATGGAGCAGAATCCCACGCCCACAAAAAACAGTATATTCTGAACTATCTCTATATTTCGCACCATCCCCATTTCTGAACCATCTGAATGGTTGTCTTCCCGGAAGCTGATTAGTAGTATGTAGCTGTCCCTCATTGCCTCGAGGTCGAGTAATTTGGACCTCACCATGGACGGAGTGTTGATGCTGGCATGGACATCGAACAAATCCTCCTCTTCCAAGCTATGTACATCCTCTGAGAGTATACGCAACGACGCCAGCGTGGAAGACGGCTTTTGGCACCGCAGTAATCGATTTCATGTAGGGCTCAAAGACAGGTAAATGTAGAATTGCTGTTCTCCCATGGCTATACAGAGGATTCTGTGGACTGGTTGATTAAATTATAAGCCCTAAGGGCCCAGCCACACTGTGTCAGACAGGGATGACAGTATGAACTGATCGAAAGCCTCGTAAGTCAGGCACGAGCTTGTCCTTCACGGCTCGTCGTAGACTTGAGGGGGTCTCGGATATACTGCCTGCCATGCTCTTCTTTGTTTTCTACTTGATCAAGCAACCCCATATATATCTATAGCTTCATAGTATTCGACTGACCAAACGTTGATGCTCTGAAGGCTCTTAGTGTTTCTGGCTGCGCCTCACTACGCGAGAGCTAAGCGAATTGATATTCAGCGGCAACAGTATAACCTTCTGACCGTCTCCTTACATGTTCTCATTGTATGCCACCTTCCTCATGCTCAGATGCATTATTGTACTCATTGTTCAAGCGTAATCGTTTATTCCAGAATAAATGAGAATAAATACCCATCTTTAGCGCAGCGCTCGCAATGGAAACGCCGACATATAGCTGACCCTACCAATCAGACCTCACTAGAACGGCGGACAAGTCTCTACCGGTGTGCAATCGACGAACTCTTTTTCAAAAGAAGTGGTCTTGCTGTAGCCAATGGGATGCATTCCTACTCTGAAAATAGAACAGTTGATAAAAAAAAAGACTTCTACATAAGGAAAGTCGAGTCAACGGGCGGTGTATAAGCTTAAGCCGCATTCCAGACGGCGCAGCTACGCACGACAAGATTTCACGACAACGAGCCAAAGCCTAGAGGCCCAGAGTTATCGCCATGCTTTCCCCAACCCTAGCAAAACGTTACATGGCCAGAGGTGTCGTGGTCAAAAGCTTCTTGGCAAGCGACTGGCGACGCGATGGCTGGCCCTAGCTTCCTGCCCAATCGGGGAACCGCACACGCGGCCTTTCCCCAAACAGAGCACTCCGCGAGCAGTCGTGGGCCCGGCTGACGCAACACCATCTCGGTATACCCCAAAAAAGCTCGAGCGCTTGCCGTCCTCCCGTCGCCCCTGCTTAAAGCCCCTTGCAATGGCCCTGGCCAACGATCTGCGCCGCCGTCCTTCTCAGAGAGCTTATTGTCACGTCAATAGCGAAGTACATTTCAGATCGGAGATGTCTGGGATTGCCGGCCGCTCGAAGAGCTGCAGGACGTGTCGTCGTCGCGGAATCAAGTGCTGTCCGCGGAAGCTTTGCTCTGATTTACGTCGTCCAGTGTCTGATTTCAGCTTTGGATCCACGCCGTCCAGGCTGTGCCGACTGCCAGAGGTCTGGACGCACATGTGATGATTGACCCGGGACAAGCTTCGTCCAAGCAAGCTTCGACGGACCACCACCAAGGGACCAGCACCCGCGCGGATGACGGATCATTTCCCCGAAATAATTCCTCCCAATCCTGGTCTACTTCCCGAAGCGGATCTTGTCTCTTTCTCACCCTTCCACCCTTTTAGAGACATGACTTCTCGTTTGAATTTCGGAGTGGACTCAACACCAAAAAGGCAACTCCACTATCAACCACGCCGCTGTCACTCCCAACCTGAACAGTGCTGACACAATTCACTAACCCGGCGCCACAGGCTCCCACGTCGATATCGCATAAGACCTTCCCGACCTCTCAACCCAGCAGCATTCATGACCGCCTTCAAGACACGATCAACCTGATCTGCACCCGTACCCACTTCATCCGCGGTGACCTCAGCTACCCCACCGTCTTCCAAGCCGCCGCGGCCACCGCCACCGACAGCTCCTCCTCCTCCTCCTCCTCCTCCTCCACTGTGAGCGGCGGTATATCCTGCGGCGGATATGCGCCGGTGCGTTAACTGCCACCTTCTCGACGCTCTCTTCGTTCTTGTCCCGTTGCGCGTAGAGAGGCGTGGTGGGTTCTTGGCAGCCGTCGATCGCCCGCTGCAGCCAGGTGGGTAGAAGATATTATGGACAGCATTAATCGAGGATCCAGAGCGAGGTGAGCAGTGGCTAACCATTTCGTCCGGGCGAATTAGAATATGATGGAAGCAACCGAGAGCTCACAGTCGCCGGGTAAGGTGATAGTAATTTAGAGAGGGACGAAGATAAAGTCTCAATACTTCTATGTATGTACATTAAATATGCTGAAGAGAACGGACTTCGTTATTGAAAATGATTCCAAAGACTAAGGATGCCAGGGACCAAACAAGCGTTCCTCCCCGCGCACAAAACACCCCTTTACTCATAAACTCATCAAGGCCAAACAACCCGCAACAAACGCTCTACATAACTCTAGCAGTTGTAAGTGAGACGGATGCCAGAGGGCGGGCTCTGGTAGAAGCCAACGGAGCCAGCCTGCGTCCCCTCCACCTCCATCCTGAAGTTCATCGTCGGCTTGCAGGCAGAAGTAGCCGCAAAGATCCTGGTGTCGCCGGTGGGGGCCAGGGCAACCTGCGAGGTGCCGACCAGCGCGACGGGGTTAGGGTGGTTATTCCAGGTATCCGCGAGCGAGACGTCGCGGTCGACGGAGAAGACGTCCAGACGGGTCTGGGCGCCGTTGACCGAGAGTTGGTTGTAGCCCTGCTGGAAGAAGAACTCGAGCTGGCAGCCGTAGGCGTTGGCGGGGATGCCGGTGAACTGCAGCTCCGTGACCCACTGGTGCGTCTTGCCGGCGTCCTGGTATGTGTAGACGTAGTTGTGGTTGCCCGTGTTGTGGTCGGGCTGGTCCTGAATGAGCTGCAGGGCGATGTTGGGGTACTGGATGCTGCAGGCGCGAGGAGCGAGGTCGGCTGGCTCAGCGGCGGGGAGGGCGGCAGCCAGAGCGGCGCCGGAGAGGGCAGCAGTGCAGACGGTAGTGAAATGCATTTTGGCTGTTGGGGATTATTGAAACAGGATGATGAGAAGAATTGTTGGTCTTAGTAGCGATTGAAGGACTTGTAGAAGGCTGTTGGCTCTGGATGTTGGATGGAGAGCAAATTCGACGAGAGTGAATGAGGTTTTATACCTCCCTCCTCGTGATCTCGCCCATCCATGGACAAGGCAGACACACAGCCCTCGCTGCTGTGGCGAACCATCTCAGGTCGCCGCTGGAAGCCGGTGGTAATGGCATCGTAGCATTTGCTGGAGACACCCTCGTATAGTTGTTCAGGCTTGCAGCCACAGCTGGACCGTGGGTGGAAGGAGTAAGACGAGGCTTTGCGTGGAGAGACTGCCATCACGTCGAAATTCACCTGCAGTCCGGCTTTGCTCTAGAGTAGTTGGGCGAGAAGCCAATCATGCTGAAGTGGCTACGCCAGAGAACGCCTTTAGATCGTACCAAGAAATGGCGTACCGTAAAGGTTTACCTTGGGGGCATGATTGCGGGGTGCTTCTTTTCTATTTTTGTCAGCGTGCAGGGCAGAGACGGGTGACATTACGTGGATGGTCCATCACGGGATCCACGGATGGTAGTGGCTTGTCCCGCCGCTTCAGCTGCCAAGACCTGTCATCAGCCCTGCCGCAGGTGCACCAGAACGTGACATCGAACGCTAACACAGTCAGAGCGCCCTAGTAATCAGCTCGTAAGCCGGTACGGAATCCCACGCGGTTTATAACTCGTAATCTGAACTCCTATGATATTCCCGTTTAGCCGCAGCACTAATATACATGATGATTGGCTATACTCTGGCGTGTGAGAAGTAATGTTTTCGGATCCTCCAATGCGATGAATCCTTACGACAGACATAATTGGAAGTGCGGCAATACGAAGTAGGCTTAGCCCCTCAAGACAGCGCGTGTCCCTCTTTCCAGCAGCACGCCACCTGCTCCCACGGCAATCACCGCCCACGTCCACTTGTTCTGGACTTCCTTGACACTGGGCCAGAAGCTATTCTTGTCGCGCTTGTATTCCTGAAGCTGCTGGTACTTCAGAGGGTTTTCCTTTGCATAGTGCTCCTCCTGGTAGGCCTCGTTCTGCTTGTCACCACCAATGAAGCGAAGGAAGACGTAATTCGCAACAGGGCCCAGGATCGTAAGGGGATGGAGGATTCCGGCACTGAAAAGGAGAATGGGAAAGGATATATGGACGAGAGCGTCACCGAGGTAGCTAGACACAGTCAGATTCTGCTGTTTGTAGCACGATTGGAATGGAAATACTTACTTCGGGTGCCTTACAATGCTCCAGACGCCCTCTCGGTTCAGCTCGGAGTTCTTCTGCTTATGGGATTCCAGCTGTGCATCTCCGAGGACCTCCAAGGCGAATCCAGCACTGAACAAGAAGATCGAAAGGCTGTGGAATATAGAGGCGTTCTCGGGAAGAGGGGAAGCATTAGCACTTTCGACGCCGGCACGGAACGGCAGTGTGAACGGGAGTGAGATGATAGTCTGCAGTGCAGCCTCGGGGAGGAACATCGTGAAGAACGCCTTGTTCCAGAAGCTGGGATCTTGCTTCGCCGTGGTATACCGAGGGTCATCCTTCCCGCGCTTAACAGTCCGAGAGGCGACACGGTAGAACAGGCGAATTCCCCATAGAGAGACGTTCGTAAGCAAAACTTTCTCCGGGTACGTGAGTGTGGACCAGGCTTCAGTAAATGAAAGTCCGTCGTAGGCCACGCGAGTGCCGATGGCACTCCACCAAGCGTTGGCTACCTGTCCAGCCGGCCAAAGCCAATCCTTTCCCTCCGCTGTGTTGGCGTAGCGGGACACGCCATATGCGATGACAGAGAGACTGGTATGGAAACCGAAGGACGGCAGAATTGAGGATTGGAGCAAACCGACGGAGGCGGTGTTGATGGGGGTTCTGGGACGGGCACCTTCAATGGGGTTACCTGGACGAGAGAAGTGCGAACCCAGTCTCTCTTGCTCTGCGCCAGAGCCCACGTTTCGCGTCGACCAACCCGACGTGCCTGGTGCAACTTCGACGGGATTGCTCGGGTGCAAGCTGAAATGGGAGGCGTAACGGTCTTGCTCGGCAGCGGAGCCAATGCGATCCGTACGATTTGGGATAGGATGACCTCCAAACCAGCCCTCGTACCTATCTTGCTCAGCACCCGAGGTATGGGGAAGCCTCTCGTTGATCTTCTCTACGGGAATGGGCTTGCCCCCGAACCAAGCACCGTACCTGTCCTGCTCGGCGCCAGAGGTATGGGGTAGCTTTTCATTAATCTTCTCGAACGGGATGTGTCTTCCGCCAAAGTGTGCGGCGTATCGATCCTGCTCGGCGCCCGATGTCTGGGGCAGGTGTTCAGAGACCTGGTCGGCAGAAGGCCCCTTGCCAGCAAACCAACCGCCATAGCGATCTTGTTCGGCACCGGATGTCTTGGGGAGCTTGTCTTGGATCTGCTCAGCTGATGGAGCTTTGCCACCAAACCAGCCACCATAGCGATCTTGCTCAGCGCCGGACGTCTTCGGGAACGCATCTTGGACCGTCTCTTTGATCTGGTCGGCAGTGGGAGCCTTGTGGCCAAACCAACCGCCGTACCGGTCCTGCTCAGCTCCAGAGGCTTTGGGCAGTTTGTCCTGGATTTGGTCTGCGGATGGAGCTTTGCCTCCGAACCACCCGCCGTAGCGGTCCTGCTCGGCGCCAGGGCCCTTAGGGAGGTTCTGCAGGTTGATGGAAGGGGAGTCCTTGACCGGGTTGTCCGGATGGGCTCCTAGATGGGAGCCGTAGCGGTCTTGCTCGGCCATTTTGATGAAGGAGACAACAATTGATGCAATCGAGGCGAGGGATGGAGGTGGAGTGACGGCAGGTGAGGGGCTTATTATGTTTACGCGCCTGCTGCAGCTCGGCCGGGCAGCTGCATGCCTGGGGGGAGCTCCTCTCCGCATATGACGTCGCCATGTATCATAGCTCCCGCCGCATCGGATCCATCACTGCATCCGGTCAAGCTCGGCGCTCACAATGCCACTCGCCGGGTCAGACAAGCGTGTCTAAGTCCGAATCTCTTCTGCTCTACTTTACTGGATGTACTTCTTAAGGCCCCGCAGTCTATCTTGAGCGAGCTCCAGCACGTCGTCGTTCTTGCACACCGCGAACCGCAGCCAGTCCTCGACAATGTGCGCGTTCCCCGGCGTGAAGAACTCGGTCGGCGGAATGGCCGCGACACCAAGTTCCTTGATCAGGAACCACGAGAGCTTAAAGTCGCGCGGCCTCTCGGCCACATGCGGCGGGAACTCGTAGTTCTCAGGAAGCTTCACCTTGGACATGTTAACAAGCACGAAATAGCCGCCCTCCGGGATCGAGTACGGCATCCCCAACTCATCCCAGATGGCGTTGAACTTGTCCATCTTGTCCTTCATCTCCTTCTTCGACTCGTCCCAGAAGTTGTGCTTATCCGCCTCCTCGAACGCGACAGCCGTAGCCTCCTGAAGGGGACTGACACTGCTGTAGCAGATGCGCGTGTGCGCAGCGCTGACATACTTGATCAGATGCTCCGGTCCGATCAGCCAGCCCACTCTCCAGCCCGTAGCATAGAAGTTCTTGCCACCGGATCCCACCGTTATCGTGCGCTCACGGATCTCGGGCGACAGCGTTGCAACGCGCGTGAAGGGCACGTAGAAGAGGCGGTCGTAGACTTCGTCGGAGAGGATGATGAGGTTGTGCTTAACGCACAGGTCGCCGATGGCCTGCAGTTCCTCCTTCGAGAAGACCTTGCCAATCGGGTTGTGTGGGGTGTTCAGGACGATCATCCGGGTCTTGGGCGTGATGGCGGCCTCGAACTCGTCCAGATTGATCTTCCACTCGGCAGCCGAGGTCGTCTTAGTTGCGCCCTCCTTGGGCGGGTGCATGGGGACGTAGACGACCTTTCCGCCGGGCATCTCGATGTTGGAGATGTACTGGTCGAAGAACGGCTCGAAGACAATGACCTCATCGCCGGGCTCGATGAAGGCCATGAACGCACTGAGCATGCCTGGGAACGCCGTCAGCCAACTCGACACACCAGGAGGCCGCTAGACTCTCTACCTTCGTTGGCGCCCGTGGTGATGGTGATTTCGGTCTCGGGGTTCAGCGTCTTGCCGAAGAACGGCGAGTACGCATCCGCGAGGGCCTTCTTCAACCGCGGGCGGCCCTTCACGTAATCAGCATCGTTGTCCTGTATATATCCCGCCCTTTGGTACCTTCGTAGGAGAATATTGGTTGCATTCAACACGATCGAGCGCCGCCTTCGCGGCATCGAGGACGAACTGCGGGGGGTTGTAGCCGAAGAAACCCTGGCCCATGTTCACGATGGGCTGGACGGGTGAAGCAGCGGCCGCTTCGTTGACAATTGACCTGGAGGGAGCATGAGCTGCTGCTGGCAGGTTCAGTAGTGGGGGGTGACGCACCAGACGTCCTGCTTCTGGCCCGCCACTCTTGCGGCGGGCTTGTACGGGTCGCGGCGCGCAGCGGATGCGGACATGGCTCTTGCCAGCTGTGAAGTGTGCGAGGCAGGAGGAGAGAAAGCAAGAGTCGGCGGTCTAGAGCGCGCAGAAGAAGCCGACAGAAAGCGGGAGCGCAGGAAGACCGCCGGGCGCATAGCTAGCCAACTAGTTGGGTGACTCTTTTTCGCAGCCCACCTCTGGCCGAGGACCGATTACGTGCTTGCGGCGGGCGCGAGCGATGATCGGCTGCGAGCTGCCGATTTCGGGCGCGGGACGGTGCGAGCACTGACAGGCTGGAGGCTGCTGCAGGCTGCACTACTGGAGCTGGCGCGCTGCTGCGGCCCGTCGCGTCGCCCGCCTCAACACCAGCGACACCGCGTTTTCGACGCCTCCAATTGGGCCGACGCCGCACCATGGTCGACTGCCCCATCTGCTCCGAGCCCGTCTACGAACGCCACATCAACGAGCACATCGACTCCGGCTGCAAGGTCCACGTCATCGACCACAATAGTGCTGCGCCGCCGGCTGCCACGCAGAAGCCCAGCGCCAGCGTTGCCAGCTTCTTCCAGCCGCCCTCCGCGAAGCGCGCCTCCACTCTCGCCGGCAAGAATGCCGAACCCTCGCCGGCATCCTCGCCAATTCCCACCAGGACACAGGTTCCGGTGACTTCCGAGCCACGGGCCAGCGCTGCAAATGGTGTTAAAAGAGCCTTCGAGCCCGAGCTCACAAGCGCAAAGGCAGAGCTGGGATCCTCGCCGCCATCTCCCAAACGCACCAAGTCGAATGCCCTCCAGAAAGTCGCGCCGCTTGCGGAGCGCATGCGGCCGCGAACACTCGATGAAGTCTGTGGGCAAGAGCTCGTAGGACCTGATGGCGTAATCCGCGGCTTGATCGAGCAAGATCGTGTGCCCTCGATGATACTGTGGGGAGGACCAGGAACGGGCAAAACCACCATCGCACGGCTCATAGCACACACTGCTGGCTGCCGATTCGTCGAAATCAACAGCACGAGTTCCGGTGTGGCAGAATGCAAGAAACTCTTTGCGGAAGCTCGCAATGAGTTGAGCCTGACGGGACGAAAAACCATTATATTCTGCGACGAGATCCACCGGTTTAGTAAGAGCCAGCAAGATGTCTTCCTAGGGCCTGTCGAAGCCGGCCAGGTGACGCTGATTGGGGCAACAACTGAGAACCCAAGCTTCAAAGTTGTCAACGCTCTACTGTCGCGATGTCGGACATTCACTCTGGCAAAGTTGTCGGAGAAGACCGTCATTACCATTCTGCGGCGCGCCCTAGAACGTGAGGGAGGGAATGATGATGCCAGTCTAGTCGACGACGAGATGTTGACCTACCTCGCAGCTTTCGCCGACGGCGATGCCCGGACAGGTCTCAACCTCCTTGAGCTAGCCATGGACTTGTCCACGCGCCCCAGCATGACTAAAGGCGCGATCAAGAAGTCACTCACGCAGACGCTCGTCTACGACCGCGCCGGAGACCAGCATTACGACACCATCTCCGCCTTCCACAAGTCCATCCGCGGCTCAGACCCAGACGCTTCGCTGTACTATCTGGCGCGGATGCTCCAGTCGGGCGAGGATCCTCTCTACATCGCACGGCGGCTCATCGTCGTAGCATCCGAAGACGTAGGCCTAGCAGATAACAGCATGCTGTCGCTGGCGACAGCCGCGTACGCCGCCTGCGAGAAAATCGGCATGCCCGAGTGCCGTATCAACCTGGCCCACGCCACTGTTGCGCTGGCCATGTCCCCCAAATCGACGCGCGCGTACCGGGGCCTCGCAAATGCTATGGCTGCCCTTCAAGAGCCTGGTATTGCAGGCCTGCCTGTGCCGGTCCATCTGCGCAACGCACCAACCAAGCTAATGAAGGAGCTTGGGTATGGAAAGGAGTATAAGTACAACCCGGACTACCTGGACGGAAAGGTCGTGCAGGACTACCTGCCCGAGAAGTTGCTGGGCCGGACTTTCCTCGAGGATATAGACCTTGGGACCAAGGTCGATCCTGATTTACCGGAGGATTTCCACGAGTACGATCTTGGCTAAGGCTTTAGTTTTGAAGATATTCTCCTTGGAGGAACACAAAAAACCAAAATGGCGTCGAAATTGGCTTGCCCTCGGAAGAGACAAGAATCCCCTCTTGGAAGGGATTCGAGCTACTTCAGCGCTCCCATCAGAGGTTTCTTGCATAAAACGAGAACTAGATGCTCGAGGGTAATCTGAGCAAACTTTCGAATGGCTGGCCGAATGCACTGCCGGTCCGGAAGGCGTATCGCGTACAGCCAATGCCAGGCTCGGGGATCAGGTGGCCCGGCAGGAAGGACGAGAGCGAAGGATTCGCAGGATCAAAAGGAATCACCTGAAGTCTAAGAGGGGTTATCCCGGCGCGCCGTAAGGATGAAGAGCCCGGAGAGGAGAGCAGCGGAAGTGTTGGCTCGCTTACATAGATGCTATGCCGGTGGATAGGAAGGGGCCTGAGCTGATGCAGCCGCAAACGTATGTACGATTGAAGGACAGTTGTACAGTTCTTGTAGATGTCATAGTGGTGAGACATATCGGACCACAAGATTCATCACCTAAGCAAAACATTTCTCTCTTGTGGCGTGACATTTCTAGGATCCAGGTCACACACGACAACTATCCTGAAAGTGCGGTGTAGTGATTCCGTCGTCCCTCGAGACGAGCCTCAGATCTTGATTGGCTGGCCGTCCTCACTTCCTGGTGAACTTAGCCAGTGTCAGTTAGAGGAAGCAGAGCAGCAGAGACACGGCTTCCCCAGACCAAAGTCTTGTCACTTGTTTAATATCAATTCAGTGCCAGCCTATCAATGCTGCCCATCTTGCATGCATGCATTTTCCTAGTACCATAAAATGATGTCCACGGCTAAAATCATCCTGCCGCTTCTTGATCGCCACTTCCGAGACAATTCATGCAACCTCCTGGACCATTCTCCCTGCAAAAGGACTCTTATCTGTTGCTGGCCTCGACTTTCTCAGAGGCTTCCCGATGGGAGAATCAAGCCATTCGTGGGGTACGGCGACCTGGCTGTTCTCTGCAGTCTGGATATAGCGGATGTACAGAGGCGAAGCGCGCTCATAGTCGGGCTCTTGCTCTTCGCCGGCGGCATCGGCTTCGATCTGGGCTTTGCCACGGCGCTTCGGGGCTTGCTTCTTCAAAAGACGATTGATGGTGTCCATCTATATATCCGCAGTCAGAAATCGGTCATTAGGAGATTGGGGGTGGGAGCGTGGAACTTGCCTTCTCCTCTTCATTGCGCTTCTCGCTGAGGTTCTTCCTCCGACGAGCCATCTCAGCTCGCCGCATGGCATGCTCCTCGGCGGTTAGGTGCTTCTTCTTCTGCGCTTCTGTCTGCGAATTAGTGAAGTGCGGGGGATTGTAATTATGCTGTGACATACCATTTGACAGAGAGATCAGCTCGCCCTCGTACGTCTCAAAGGCAGCTCGTTGACGTCTGGTCAACTTGCTGAGATCTGGTGTGGCGCTCCTACTACCAGACATGGGCGTCTCATCGTCGCTGTCTATGTCTTCGTCCAAGTCGTCGTCGTCGACCTCAACGCCCTCCTCGTCGCCTTCTTCGTCCTCATCCTGCTCGTCCTGGGAGTCCAGCTCGGAGAGCTCTTCGTCTTCGCTCTGGTCGTCTTCCATGGCCATCTCCTTGGCCTCGACGCTGGGGACTTCTCGGTCGGCGTGCGAGACCTTGATGCTGGGCTTCTGCTTGCCTCGCGCCTTGACGGCGGGCGGGGGCGGTGCAGGCAGCGAGTCCTCCATGTCCACGTCCTCGTCGGCGTCGGCATCGGCGTCGTCATCGTCGGCCATGTCGTCGTCGTCGTCGTCCTCTTCGACGTCACTGTCGTCTACCTCGTCCTCCTCGTCCAGCTCCTCCTCGCTCGTCTCCTCGACGATGGTCTTCTTGTTGCGCGAGCTGCGCTGGCCGACGACGATCTCGCCGCCCACGAAGGTGTCGCGCGAGTTGACGCCGGCATTGCGGCGGGGCTGGCCGGAGCCGCTGGTGGCCTCGCGGAGCTTGCTGGGGGCGGCCTTGACGGTGAGGTGGATGGACTGGCGCGTCTCCTCGGGCGAGGTGCGCTCGATGGTGGCGGAGGTGGGCGCGGCAGCAGCGCGACGGGGGCGCGAGCTGGCGGAGGTGAGCTGGCTGCTCGAGTCAGCGTTGATCTGCGCTCGCGATCGCAGGCGGCGGGTGGCCATGGTGCGGGCTGGGGGGCGGCGTCGGGGCTGAGGGCGGCAGAGGAGGAAGGCGGATGCAGGTGTAGCTGATAGGCTTGGGTGGCTCTTGCTCGCGGGGCCAGCGGGCGTCTGCGTGCCTGGGCGTGTCGCACGGCTTACTCAGGGCTTAAGTACATACCTGGAGTCGCTGGCTTTGTTTGCCTGCGCCGCAGGTGTCCAATCGTCGCTGCCAGAGTCGTCGTCGTCGGTGCGCTGCCGCTTGACAGGGCGCCCGCCGCGATCCGCCATTCTTGCTCGCGGTGTCCACAGCGCTCGGGAGCAGGGTTCGGGAGCCTGTCGGCCGGTCGATACGAAATGCTGCGCGCAAGACTCTGGCGCTCCCAGCCCTCAGCATTCCGCAGATGCGCGACGGGAGCGAGCGCTCACGGCGGGCCGCGCTTGGCCGCACGTGATGCCCGCGCAGCTCCAGCTTAGCTCGAGGCCCTGCGTCACCAGCCGAGGTCCAGCCCGCGGCGGCCATGTTGTCGCCGGCCTCGCTGCGTCTGTCCTGCGACGCCCTCCTCCCGCCGCTGCGACCATGGGCGACTCTGCCGCCGACAGGAAGCCCGCGATCCCCGCCTGGCAGCGCGCCCAGGCGCCCGCCGCCCCCGACGAGCCCGCGTCTTCCGGCGCGGACGCCTCGCCGCCGGACCCTCCAAGCTCAGACTCCAGCGCGCAGACCGCACCCGCAGCCGCAGCCGCAGACGCAGACACGCCGCCAAAGGACGCCGCCGCCGTGCTGCAGCAGGCGCGCAGGTTCCTGCAGGACCCCGCCATCCGCGATGCCGCCGACGACCGCAAGCGCAGCTTCCTGCGCTCCAAGGGCGTCGACGACGACGACATCCAGCTGCTGCTCGCCGAGGCACACGCGCAGGATACACCGCCAAGTGCACTGCCTCCGCCGAAGGTGGGTACATCGCCCGTTCTGCCATCGCCCTCCCGCCTCGCGTCATTTCCGCGCGTCACCTTTCAACCGCCGCTTATTGCTTCCCTCTCCGCGAACGTGACCTTCCGAGCTGACCGTATCTAGTCCGCGACGACTCAGCATGCTTCGTCATCCCAGCCCGCATCCCGCGCTGCTCCTCGAGATATCCCGCCCATTGTCACCTACCCGGAGTTCCTGACCCAGCCGACCTCGCCGCCTCCGCTAATCACCATTTCGCGTGTTCTCAATACCATATATGCCGTCGCGGGAATAGGTGCCGTGACATACGGCCTCTCGAACTATGTGGCTAAGCCCATGTCCGAAGAGCTGAATGGAGCTCGCCATGAATTTGCCTCGCATACGCAGTCCCGGGTGCAGACATTGAACGAGAAACTAGAGGGCATGGTGTCGACGGTCCCGAAGCTCGGCACCAACGGCAAACCCATAGCATCAGAGCAGGAGAAGGAAGCTGTGTCAGACGAAGATTCAGATGAGGACCCCACGGAGCTGTATCATCGCGACTTCGGCACACAGACAAGCCCCAACCTCTCCCGCCGCGGGAGCGTCGCCTCGTCGGCCTCAGATGCAGCAGAGTCACCATCCACGCCAGTCGCTACGCAAGCTTCGCACATTGACAAGCTGACGGCTGAACTCCGCAGCCTGACGTTCATGACGAGAGGCAATTCGACACAAGACGAGTCCGTGCAGACGCAACTGGGAGAGCTGAAGAACTACCTGAACGAGATGGCGTACTCCAGCTCGTACTTTGGTAGCGACATATATGGCGCCCGGTACGGCGCGTGGAAGAAGCCGGGCGAGGACGATGCGATTGAGGCCTTCAAGGCAGATATCAGGAGTGTCAAGGGTGTTTTTCTCTCATCGAGGAACTTCCCAAGTGCACAAAACAGGGGCTACACTGTGGGAAGATGATGTCGGCTAAGGCAACTTGCACACGTTGAATTCACGAATAAGCGCTAGGCGTTAGCTGGTCTATATCCGGAAATGGGAAGTCGTCGCAAAATGTGACATCTGTATTGGTATGATAGGTATGTAAATTTACGGGAATAGATGAATCCATATAATATTCACGATTTTTCCTTATACTCTGCTGGATTCGGAGATTCTAGTCACTGATGTTTGCTTGCGAGATCTCGTGTCGCAATATCCAGAAGATTGGACACATTGAACTTCAAAGGTCATCATATTTTTATCTTCCTCTTCTTGGATTTTCCGCCAACGCTCTTCAACCAGATATTCTCACATCTTTGCAGTGGCTTCATTCACCGCAGCATCTGGGGCTTCTTTGAGAATTCTGCGAACCCACGCCGTCCGCGTTTGAACGGCGACTTTCGAAATCTCGGCCGTCGGCACAAATCCATCGAAAGCATGCGGACCGCCAGGCCAGACATGCAGCTCTGCTTGAACGCCACATTCCCAAAGCTTCGTCGCGTACGCAACATCCTCATCTCTGAAAGGCTCCGTGGAACCCACATCGATAAACGCCGGCGGCAAGCCTGAGAGATCTGCCGCCCGCGCCGGAGCAGCGTAGTAACTGACATCCTCTCTTCCCGCGCTCTCGCCGAGCAGACACTTCCACGCAAACGCATTGCCCGTGCTGTTCCACGTCCCACCCGTGACAAACTGCCGACACGACACGCTCGCATTCCGGTCATCCAACATGGGATAAACAAGCAACTGAGCACACAGCTTCGGGCCGCCCTTATCCCTCACCATCAACGCCACCGCCGCAGCAAGACCCCCACCCGCCGACTCACCCGCCAACAACAACCTCTCCGGATCCACTCCCAACTCCTGCAAATGCTCGCCCATCCACACCAACCCCGCGTAGCAGTCCTCCACCGGCGCCGGATGCGGATGCTCGGGCGCGAGCCGGTACTCCACCGTCACGGCCACGGCGTCCAGCTCCTTCACCCACTCCGCCACCATCGTCATCCCGAGGAACCGGTCGCCACACGTCATGCCGCCGCCGTGGATGTGGTAGATTCCCGGTTGGCGGCCCGGCTTGGCGACTTTGAGCTCCGCGGGCGCGAAGATGGAAAGCGTGATGTCGCCCCGGGGCCCGGGGATGGTGCGGGTGGTGTGCGTCATGGCTTTGTCGGCGAGGAGTTGTTGCGTGATGGGCGCCATCATGGTTTGGAGGCCTTGGCGTTGGAAGGGGATGATGTCTTTTGTGAGGGGGAGGGGGGGTTCGGGGAATGGGGGGAGGAGGGCGGTGATTTCGGCGTCGTAGGGAGGACGCGGGAGGAGGTCTGAGGTTGCCATGGCGCTTTTTTCACTTTCTTGATTCTTTTCAAAGTGACGAGTGAGTACTGGAAACGTCCGAACGGGAGAAGACTATGCGGGAGAATAGTCGAATCTGTTTGCTGAGAGAGTTGAGGATGGTGCTAAAGAAGGACGTACTTCGGCCTTTGTCTTTATAGGCCGCAGATCCATGACTAGATCCACGCCCGGAGCGTTCCGGTCAAGCTCTTAGCCTTAATTCCGCTCTGAAGCTTACAATTCTGTCCGAGCCATTTGACTTGACCGCCCGATATGCGTGGAAGATCTGTACCTTGCAGCTGCCGGCAGGATCCGCGTAGGATCTATGTTGTCTAACTACGCCCCGCTTAATGACGAGCATGGTGTGTTAATCAAAGGACTTGACAATCATGCTTAACAAACCCGTGTGTTCCCGGACGAATTCCGAGCTTTTGTTGGTTTGCTGTTGGTCAGAGATAGGTCACTATGTGCTATGGATAGATCTTAGTCGTCGTGAGGCTTCCAGTTCATCCGGGATCAGTCGTCCGTTCATTGGTAATCGACTCTCGCTCCCCAGCATCAGAGTAGACCATCCACGGACAAGAGTCGAAGCACAAGATTGGCGTCGAAACCTTCTATGTAACAGTCTGATTGCCTTCGCGATGCAAACTTAGAAAGTTCAAACGCTGTGCCGCACGGTTACCGACCACTCTCTTTTGATTGACTAAAACAATCGATTGATCGCCCAAAGAATTGTCTCTGGCGACTCAAGGGCTCGGTCTTCTATTACACAGCGAACTCGACGACTATAGGGCTTCTGATCATGATTTCCATGCTATTCAGCAACCGCTGCCGAGGCTTATCAACCAGTATTCTTATCACACAGATTCAGCGTCCTTGGCTAGAGTTCTTAGCCCTTAAATGTTCAAGAGTCTTGACCACAACTTCGTTAAAAGAACGCCTGACGTGCGCTACTTAGTGAGAGTATATCCCTGGCTATAGCTTGTCACAGAAGGCCAGCCTCCTTCGACGCGCAACCTCATGCAATGGTCGACCAATCGGTCATTTTTGGCAAGCCGTGGTCTCGTGGTCGGTACCCGTGCGGCACAAACACTATCATCTCCGAAGCGCGTCAGTCATCAAACAACGCTCAAATCCTACAATAATCCTCTCAACTGAGAATTGACTATAGCGAGCAAAGTTTCCGTTCTAGTTCCCATTGTGGCGGTGATCCTACGCGCCATGTAAGCAGCCCCAAATGCGACAGCCAATACCAAGAAAACGCACAAAGCCCACCTAACGAACTTGCCGACCTTGACCACCTTTTCGTCTTGAAGCCCAACCCAAAGCCCGCATGAAGATACGCTTCCGCTTCTTCCTCCGAACAGCAGCCCTGCCATCCGTTGAATTCCCCGTCTCCCTCAGCTCGACTCCACCGCCATCGCCATCCCCATACAAGGAAAGTCTCGCCCTTTCGCCCGCTCTCAATCTCTGCAAATTCACTTCAGCATCTGCGCGAGGAAACCCTTCCTGACTGCCCAGCCTTCCATGATCTCCGCTGCGATCATCCCCCACCAACATCCGATATGATCTCCTGTGTATCAACACCCCGTCTTCCTTCACCCATCTCTCCTCTCCCTCCTCAACCACCTCATCATCAGCCGGCTGCACGCCGCCACGACTTGCCCCGTCTTCTCTCATTCTCA
Organism: Neofusicoccum sp. Z2; assembly: GCA_037356115.1. NCBI lineage: Eukaryota > Fungi > Ascomycota > Dothideomycetes > Botryosphaeriales > Botryosphaeriaceae > Neofusicoccum > Neofusicoccum sp. Z2. Next base: position 706,220 of record JBAWJY010000003.1, read on the forward strand.
CAACCCGCCTCACTTGCTCCCGTCTGCACACATCACGCATGTGCGTCTCAAAATACTCATCCGCATCCCTTAGCGGGACGCTCGAGAACGCCTCAAACTGCGCATCCGAGACATCCTCAAAAGAGAGACGATGCCACTCCAACTTCCTGACCAAAACACTCCACCGCGGAAACTCCGACTGCGCAATCGACGACGCGCGCTCCAAGATCAGCGAGAACCTCGAGGAAGATCCTCGAGCAGGCGTCGAAGAGGCGTTGTTGTCGTCAACTCCCCCTCGCAGAGGCAGCGATACGGCACCGCCGTCGTCAGCGAGAGCGTCCGCGCCATCCCCCTCGCCGTCGTCGCCTCCCGGCGGCAGACCAACATCCCCATTTCCGATCCTCCCGCGCACCCGTCTCAATCCCACTGACCCACCACCTCCCCCCTCCCCCTCAAACCCCCAAACCGCGAGCCAGGGGCAGACGTCGGAGAGGGGGAAGATGTCGTCGTTGTTGTTGTTGGTGTTGTTGTTGATTGGGGGGTTGGTGGTGGTGGTGGTGGTGGTGGGGGAGTGGGCCTGGGGTGGTGACTGGGATCGCGTCGTCGTCCCTGTTGCAGTTGCTGTTGATGGAGGAGGAGGAGGAGGTGGTGGTGGTGTCGGTGGTGTTGGGCGTGTGGAGCGTTGGGTGCCGGTTTTGGGGTTGGGGCGGCGGTCCTGGCCTTGGTTGCTGTGGGTGAGGCTGCCGGATTGCGAGGTGTTGTCGTCGCTGGTGGATCGCTGGTCTTGATGGTGGTGTGCAGCGGCTGATGAGGGGGTTGAATTGTTGGGAAGGTTGTTTGGGGATGTGTGGAAGAAGGGGAAGTAGTCTCGAGAGGGGTCGTTGACCCAGGGCTTTCCGTTGCGTCCGCGGGTGATGGGGAAGTAGCTGGTGGGGGAATCTTCTTGCTGGCATTGGAGGTAGGGTTGGGTTGCTGACTTTGTGTAGTCGCCTGCAGTCTCCTGTGCTGGAAGAGAAACCGGGGAGGGCTGTGGCGGCTGACCAATATTGGGCTCTTGTTCTGCCAACTGCTGGTGTGAAGCTTCAGAATCTCCCAAGTGCGAACGCTCTGAGTTGTCTGCGGCATCACACCCAGACATCTTTGTATTGTCGGCCATCAAGCAGTTCGGTGTGTATGTGTTGTGGGAAACGCGAGAATATCGAGGAACAAACTCAGAAAGACAATCTGAGCAGATCAAGTGTGCAGGAGACTCCATTGCTTCATCTTAAGAAGCTGGCCATGGTCCCAAGAATCAGAGTGGGATGTGGGTCTTACTATACTGGTGCCATTGGTTCAGTCTTACTGTACCACAGAGAAGCTCATTAATGCCAAAATTCCCAACGTAAGGATACAATACTAGTTATTCTGCGCGAAAATCGATAAAATTAGATGCTTTATCTTACTGCGTATTCCCATAATGTTGACCCTGACCACCTTTATGGACAGTGGACCAACAGATTCTAAGAATACCCGAATCAGTATTGTCCCACTGACATGTACACTCTACAAACCTTCTCTGATAATATCCATCACTTGTAGGCTCGTACACCGTGCTGAATCCCTGTCCGGATCAATGTCAACCGTGGCATCAGCTCCGTGAGCTTTCGACATAGGTAGAGATTTCAGGCAAATGTTCTCATCTCGACAACTTGCAGGTGTACCGTGGCCGACTCAACGGCTGTTTCCTATTTCGTAACGGCGGGTCGCAAAATAATACGAAACTCTATTCCTTGGCCGGGTGGGACCTTCATAGATGTGCAGACACACGTCACTGGACCAAGCGACAGAGGAGGCTCAACAACAGCATGCACGCCGCGCCCAAAGGACAGAAAACGCCTCTAGCTTTTCCATGTTTTTCCATTATGATTGCGGCAGTCCAGTACCTACAGAATATACAGTTTGTCGTCGCCGATGCTCATTTCTCAGCAACCAGTGCCTTCGTGTCCTCCACCGCGCTCCTCGACACCTTCTTGAGCACGACCTTGTGGTCGGCCTCGCGGTACCGTTCCCAGTGGTCCAGGTCTTCTCTGGCTTGGATGGAGAGCGTCTCGTAGCCTTGCTTGATGACCTTGCTCACCTCCCTCGGACTGAGGTTCTTGCTCTTGACTTTGCCCTTCTCATCGCCCTCCAGGAGCGAGTGATAGTGGCTCGAGACACTGATCAGGGTCTCGATGGAGTTGGAGCTGTTTTGTCTGGACAGGTCGTATGCGTCCCGGAACTTGGTGAGAATATCACCAGTCTCGACTAGCTTGTAGAAGAGGTCATCGTAAGCTGCAGCATCAGGCAGGAAAGATTCGCCGGCGGAGAGTGACAAGGCAATGAGGTTCACGGTGTCGTCGATTAGTCGAGACGACTCGCGTAACGACTTTATGTCACTTGCATAAGTCGTCAAGAAGCGGATGAAAGAGAGCAGAGAGCGCCACAGCTCGGACCAGTGGTAACCTGCAATGTGTCAACAAATGGTTCGCTGCGCGGGCTACCCAAGGTATGAACATACCAAACCGTATCCGAGATCTACCAAGGAACGATATGATCCTTAGTATGATGCCTATGCAGAGGCTAGATAGAGTCAGTTGTATTCACAGAAAAGAAAAGATGGAAGAGGCATACATGTAAAACTCTGTGTCAAGGCGACGCCGCAGGTTGTGGTTAATTCCATCGACCATAATGTCGAGGATGTATGCAGCTAATACACGGTCGCCCCGGACAATAGGGAGATAAGGCTGTCTCTGCCTGCAGAGCCTGACAGGAGTCTTGCTTTCCTCGTTGCATATCCTCTTCGCAAGTGCCGGGTCCTCGATGATAATTTGAAGGATGAACAAGTTCACATGGGTATAGAGCGCAGTTCTCGCAGAGCGGTGAGCATGTTGGAAGAGATAGGATGTTAGAGAGAGGAAAGCGCTGAAAGGAGTAATATCCGTCTTGCTCGCCGTCGGGAGATTGACGAGATTGAAGCAGAACAACTTGTTGGCGTTTGCAAAATCGTAGGCCGAAAGAAGAATGGCCGCTTCAGGGCCAGGTCTAGGGAGATGGTCAGATTGGTCGTCATTACTGTAAACGAAGTGGTGACGTACAAGGTAGTGAGCAGAGACTGCGCCTCCTCAGGGGTTGGAGCTGGCGATGCAGGCCGGGAGCCAGTCAGGGCGCCCAAGCCAACATAGCTCAGGGCAGTTCCGATTGACCATGCCTCAGGAGTATCATCCTGCACGGCAACGTATTTGTCTCTGAGGTCACGGCAGGTGTTGCCAATGCACTGGACCGTCTTTTTGATGGCAACATCGTTGACGAAATCGTCGAGACGCAGCCGGTAGGGATTCTGGAATTCGAATTTGTTGTAGTTGGCAAGGAGGCCTAGGAGGATGAACGGCTCGGAAATTTCGGCAGACGATTCGCAGTCTTGGACAAACTGTGCCGGGGTCAGCTTGGATCCTACGTGGCGGGATTGCGCTTGGCTCGTACCTTCATCAGGGACGGGAATAGATCGCGGTGGGTGAAGTACGAGATCAGGCCGGTGGTGTAGGCCCCGGAGGTAATGGAGAGAGCCACGCGGATGGCTTTGCGGCGAACTTGCACTGCCCTGCTGTCATTATCCCTCTCCTCACCGGACACGCGGGCTGGACTCCAGCAGCAGGGAAATGCTGCCGGGGGCCTCCCTCAGTCTCGCCGGGGAGACTCACTGTTCCGGCCACTGCGCATTATGTTGTCCAATGCAGCCACCAATTCCGACAGCACGGCGTCCGCATCGTGGAGGCCTGCAAGCACCGACAGGATGTCGGAGCTGGGATTTGTGTACTTCTTGCTCAGCACGGCGCCTAAGAAGACTGTCAAAGTCTAGTTCGTAAGTCTGCGGGCTTCCGGTGGCAGCGGGCGGCGGCTGGTCTTACATCGAGCGCGATCTCGTCGGACGGGGCTCTGGCGGCCTGCACGCGGTCAACGGCGCGCGAGAAGAGCTGCTGGGCGGGCACCTGCGGGGAGGCCAGTAAGCACGACGCGGCATCAAGGAGGCAGCTCGGCGAGGCTCCTTACCTGCAGGTGCAGCATGGCGTCGGGGCTCAGGTCCTGCAGCACGCGCCGCAAGCTCGGGGGATCTGGCTTGAGCAGGAAGAACTCCTGCCAGAAGCCCTCCGAGTGCTCGTGCTCTGCATCGTCGTCGGGCTGGCGGAAGAGGGTCTCGTACAGCTGGACGATCTTGGGCTGGAACGTGTCCGGGCGAGCCACCTGGGTCAGCGGCGACGGTTCCATGGCGTGTCGCGCGCAGGATGGACGGGGAGGACACGCAGGTGTTGCGCTTCAATTTCCCGCGGCACCGGCGTTTGCGCATCGCCGACCGATCGTCATAGCAGCCGCGGGGCCCTGCGCCGTCGACGCTGCGCCCCTCTGTTTACTGCTACACCTTCGATTGCAAGACCCTCGATCCCCTAGCCCGCGTTCAGATCTTCTCGGATCGCATCTCACGGCCTGGGCAGCTCCGCAGCTCCGGCCGCTGCCCGTCCGCCGCCATGGTTTCCCACAACCACCCCACCCCGCACCCTCCCCCGCCGGCCCATGCCGACGCCGCAGCAGTAGCACGCCTCGCGGCCACAGACCCGCCAGCGCCAGGAACATTTGATCTCTCCTCCGGCTCCTCCGACCCCGCCTCCGCACCCGTCCTCCTGCTCGCCCTCTCCGGGCCGTCCAGCAGCGGCAAGACGACGCTCGCCCGCCTGCTGCGCGACATCCTACCCAACACGTACATCCTGCACCTCGACGACTTCTACAAGCACGACACGCAGATTCCCGTCAACTCTGCCGGCGTCCAGGACTGGGACTGCCTCGACGCCATCGACATCCCTTCGCTGCGCGCCGCTCTCACCCACATCCACGCTCATGGCGAGCCGCCGCCGGATTTCGTCAGCAAGGAGGACAAGAATGCTGTTGGGGACTGTGGCATAGCGGATGAGGCGGTCGAGCGGTGCAGGGAGAGAGTCAGGAGCTTTTTCCAGACGCCGGGCGTTGAGGACAAGTGGAGAGGCCGTAGGATAGCGATTATTGATGGCTTCTTGCTGTACTCGAAAGAGATGGCGGAGCTGGGTATTCGCGACCAGTTTGATCTCAAGCTGTTTCTGCGCACGTCGTACCAGACGGCTAGACGGCGAAGAGAAGCCCGGACTGGGTACGTCACGCTTGAGGGTTTCTGGGAGGACCCGCCTGGGTACGTGGATGATGTGGTCTGGCCCAACTACGTCAAGGATCACAAGTTTCTGTTCAAGGGGGAGGATGTAGACGGAGAAGTGGATGGAGAGCTCTGCAGACAGGTAGGCATCGAGGCCATGCCGAAGGATGCAGCTGAGGATATGGGAAAGGTCCTCGAATGGGCTACCCAGGTAATATTACACAAGCTGGGGGAAATAACCCAATCTTGAAAGAACAGAGATGAGAGTAAAGGCTTCAATACGCCGCTACGCCTGAGAAGTGATCAGCGAGGATGACCATCTGCCTATTCAAACAGCAGAGCTGCAATGGCAGCGGGGTATCATAAAGCAACCAGAACCAAAAACCCACCCCTTGAGTGGAGCCAAAACACCAGACAGATGCATCATCCAACCCAAGGTCCCTCATCCTGACAACCTCAGGAACCCAAATATTATGTTCAACAAAAACCCCGTCAGCACCGCAATCTGCCTCCTCCTCGACCACACGCCCTCCTCCCTAAACCCCCACCCCAACGCCCCCAGCGGCCAAAAGAACCCAACCACATTCCCATACAGCATATCATCCAACCCCCCATTATCCGACCAAGTCGCCGTTCCCCATCCCCCACCCCCAGCATCCCCACCACCCTCCGCCCCCGCCCCATCCGTCACCGTCCCACCAGGCCTCGCCCCATTATCATTATCCAGCCACCGATCCTCCAGCACGCGGATCTCCTCGGCCGAGGGCATCGTATCCGGCGTGTGCGTAAACGAGAGATTAGCCCTGAACTGCGAGCGCAGCGACTGCACCTCCGCAGACGTGAAGCCCGCGTTGAGGAGACGATCGAAGCCTCTGGGCGCCTCCGTCGTGCTCGTCGTCAGCGCGCCAGGCTGCTGTTGTCCTCCGCCGGCGGCGGAGCTCCCGGCCAGCCCAACTCCACCACCCGGCATGGCCGCGCCCGAGCGTGCAGCCACGCCGCCAGGCTGCGAGAAAGCGGCTTCGAGGGCCGCCTCAGCGGTGGCGGCGGCGGAGGCTTCGGCGGCGAGGGCGGACGGCGTGAGCGTGTCGCCGATGGAGCAGTGGATGTAGACTTTGCGCGGCTCGGGGGCGTCGGTGTTGTTGTTGTTGGCGTTGGCGTCGTCGTCTCGGGCGCGTTCTTTGCCCTTGCCTTTTCCCTTGGCGTCGCCATTGCTGCTGGTGCTGCTGTCCGGCGGTTTGGCGCGCGGGGGAGGCGGCGGAGGGAGGCTGAGGCTGGTTGTTAGGGGCGCGGTGTCTGCGAGGACTTTGCCGGCGTGGATGAGGCGGAGGCGGCTGGTCGCGTGGGCGCCGGGGATGTGTTTGCGGATGAGCTGCTTGAGGGAGAGGGCGGTGGTGGCCTTTGGGTTGGACACGGGGAGCGGGAGGTCCGGGAGGGAGGCTGTGAAGCGTATTATGAGGAGAACCTCCGGAGGGGGAGGGTCCGCCATCGTGTTGCCGTTTGTAGGTGTTTGAGAGCGGCCGGATTAGATGGGTAGAGGAGCTCTGGCATGATGTCGGTTGAGCGAAGCTCCGACCCGTCCGCCGGGGGCGGAAGACAGGGTCTCGAAACGTCATTCAGGCTACCGTAGTGGGGTTTGTGGCAGGCTTAAAGCATCCCCCCTCCCTCCCTGCGTTATCATTTAAACTCCTGCCATTCCTCTCTGTGAAGAGCTTCTGGGAGAGCGCAAGGACGCTGTGTCACCAAGAAACATGCCCATCGTTCACGTTGTCCAGTTCGGCTTTAAGCCGGAAACAAGCGCGGAGAAAATCGATGAAGTGAGTGTGCATTAATTAGTACAGATCTCTACACTGTATGTACGCCCATCTAATAATGCTCCAGATTTGCCGCAGCATTCTGTCCTTGAAGGACAACTGCATCCACCCAACCACCCAGAAGAACTATATCAAATCTTCCGTCGGAGGTCGGGATACAAGTCCCGAGGGATTCCAGGTAGTCTCCGCTATTTAGCGCCCCGCAATTCTTCTAATTCAAGCCGTTGACGTTTACCCAGGGCGGCATTACGCACGTGTTTATCTTCGAATTCGAAAATAAGGAGGACAGGAAGTACTATCTGGAGAAGGATCCGGCGCATTTGAGCTTCATAAGTCTTGTGAAGGATGTGGTCCAGACTGTTCGGGTGGTCGACTTCGAGCCGGGGAAATTCTAATAATGGAGGGGATATCCGGCTGTTCCGTAGTGCAAAAATGACCGTTTGCCCGGTTCTCTAATGTCCGCCAAAACGCCTTCCAATGCAACGCCGATCGTGATGATAATGGGTGTAAAAATTTCAAAGCGTCCCGTGAAGCTTAACTGACGCTGAAGGACTCGCCACATCCGCACGATTCCGCTACAGATACTGTTAGTATGATATCAACCAGCGACGGAGCAGCAAACATACTGATGTTGGGGTTCTTGAAAACAAATCTCCGGCTAAGCTTGTCTTCCACCCAGTCCATCTCGCTACCGAGGATATGGATGAGAGCCTTGGAATCGATCAGAACCTTGACGCCGTCTTGCTCGACAAGATCATCGAATTTGCCAGGCTTATCGACGTATTCAAGGTGGTATGCCAGACCAGAGCAGCCCTTGTTCTTAGTTCCGACTCTGATCAATTTGGGCTCGGGCTGGTCGAGAAGCTCTCGCAGTGCGGAGACGGCGGCGGGACTGAGCGTCATGGCGGCCTTCTTGGGCTTGAACTTGAAACGGCTCGGTCTCTTGGACGGCGATGGCGAGGGCGCGGGTTCGGCGTTGAATGCAGGTTTCGACTTCTGGGCCTCGGCTTCGGTGACGCTGACGCTGCTCTTCTTGTCGTCGCTCGCGGCAGCGTGGCTCCCGCGCTGCTCGGTCAGCCGCGGCGGCCGTGTCTCGTTGACCTCGGGCTTGCCGCCAGCGATGGAAGAATCGGGGATGCCCGCGTTCCTCGGCGGCGCGGGCGGGGGCTGGAGGGTGTGCGGCTGGTAGGCGGTGGCAGTCTGCAGACGGCGGGTCTGTCTGACGGATGAGAAGGTGCGGAAGCACTGAGGACACCAGCGCTGGGCGGACAGCGACGAGGTGGCGAAGCGGAACAGCGAGGGCGCAGCGGCGGCGGCGCTGCTGGCGGAGCGCGACACTGACATGGTGACGGCGTGTGACAGCGATGGAGGTGGAGGAGGCTGATGGAGCAGGTGCGGGATGGTTGAGTCGCGGGCGTGCGGCGGCTTTGGTGGTGTTTGTAAGCCTTAGCCGCGGTCCTGCCGACCGTCGTCATGTTCTCGGTTAAGCTGTGCCGCTTCGGGCTCGCCCAATCACGGCAGAGAGAAAGTAAGCGGCACTCCTATCTGCTCCTTCCGCCCCGGGGACCCTTGATTTCCGGTCCATCCCGTTTCGACAGGATGCACTGCTGCTTACGGCATCGCTGCCGCCTTCCTCCGCGTCTCTCACCACTGCACTGCGCATCCCAGTCTCTCCATCACCAAGGGTCCATCCAGCTCCCCGACCTGTTTCCTCGGCTTTGCCGTCCGACATGATCGTATGATGTCGTTCCCAACGGACTCACGTGCGCCTGACCATCCGCTTCACCGCAGAAGTCTTTATTCGATCTGTCCCTGTTCATTTATCGACAAGGCGGGTGCACGCTACGCACAGCCACTCATCCTCCCAGGGTACGCTGGCGTGCGGCCTCAGACAATCAAAGCCGCGATGATCAGAATTATGGACTCACAGTTCAATATACCAATCAGCGCGTGCCAAAAGGATCATCATCCCAGTTTCAAAGAGGGGGTATCGACTACAGCCCAGCCCAAATCACACCACATTTCCGTGTCCAACGCTGCCCGCTCCAAAGAAAGACTAACGTAAGGATGGGGTCTGGTCACGACCAGGCTTCAAGCATCTCCCCTTTCTCCCGACTTCTTTTCTTAGCATTGCTAGCTGGTCTTCGTTCTCAAACCGGAAGTCTCCGCTCGCAAACCCACATTCGATGTTGCTGGTTTCATTCCGTGCCTTGCTCTGCTCCAACCCCTTCGCATCTACAGGAGGAAGATCCACAACCTCCCTGGGGTCTGCCATGGCGATGAGGCTACCACCTACAGTGTGATGGAACATTTCGGGATTCACTGTATAGCACCGCAGCCCTTTTTTACTTCGACATCCACGCATTATTGCCATATCGTATGCCGGAACCGGTGGGTGGGAAATGGAAGCAAATTCGACGATTATCCGAGCGGCCGCCGCCCGAGTCACGGCATACCCAAACGTGCAGAGAGGAAGGATGGACTTATGTACGAAGCGTGTCTTTTCCGGCAGTTCCAGAGCATCCAAAAAGTCTTTCGTAAAGGGGTGAAGGTTTGGCCGATTGGGGAGAGTGCTGTCATGGAAGAATTTGTGAGGCACGGAAATTAGATCAGAAGGACGTTGGTGGCCTGGCCCTATTCCTCTGTCGATAGTCTGGAGCCAGTCTCCGCAATGACCGAGCCACAGGAGATCCCACGCCGAGAAGTTCCCATAGTACTCTGCCATAGGGAGTAGCGTACGCATTGCCGCTGCAAGCTGTGGCATTTGGACGGTACGTAGGTGTATGTCCCAGTCCACGTCGTCTTCAAGAATAAGGGCGGTCTCCAGTCCTGAGTCAAGGAACCTCAACACCAAGTCAGACCATTCACCCGTAGATAGGCCTGCTGTACTCACCATTTGAGCACATGAATATGGGAAAGCCAGGCCAGTACGGACCCCCGTCCCGGTTCCTTGCTTATCTTTTTCAAGCCGCTCCGGAACACTATTTCATCTGACTCCGTCCAGACTGGTTGCTCTGGAATTATGATGTCGATATCCGTGACATTGGCCGCCTGGATCAGCCTTGTACGGCGGGGCGAATTTGGTGCAGACACAGCAAGTACTGCGCCAAAGCCGAGAGTGGAGTTCACACGGTCGCTAATGGCGTCGGAATGACTAAACGTACCATTTGGGTATGCGGGCCTTGCATCATGAGAGTATGAATGGAACGACTTGTGATGAAAAAGGGTGGAGAAGAATAGAATGAGAGCAAGAGCTGCAACATATTCTTTCGAAACATGCATGTTTCATGAGTCCGACATGATGGGAATCCCGAGGGACACTTGGGGATATTTGTCTCGAGACTTGAAGCTGCTTTCGTTAGCGCGGCGCGAATCTTACGCTGTCAACTACGTCGCCATATCCTATCACGGATGTTTGTGCGCCGCATCCGTGCTATCAGAAAATGCCGTGCACACAAGTACCAATGCTACGAACACATTTCCTTTTGTAGTTGGTCTTTACCCGTTCCACGCGGCGATCTGATCCGGCGCAGTTGTCCAAAACTTTACCTAAAAGCCGACCAGCCTCCGTACCCTTGGAAAGCACAGGAAATCCCACGAGACGCAGTCTTCTCGATGCGCCTATGAAGACAACAGATCTATGTCTGGAAACAGTCAAGTAGCTTTTCAGCGTGGTTCATCGGCGCCTCCGGTGGGTTCGTTCGCCACTACGACACACTCGGGGTCATTCCCAAGCCAGAAATGCTCTCAACAGGGTCAGCCCAAGCGCAGCTTCTCAGGCTCGCGCTAGAGGGGCAAAATTGCCGTGGAGCGTCTATTCCGGAGAACGACTGCTACTTGCCGCCAACGTGGTACCGAGTCAATCTCCGATACTTTCCGTTCTCTCGAGCAAAAGATGGAGAGCGGCGGACACTCGAATAGAATTCAGCAAATGATGAAATGGGGAAGATCGAGTGTAGATATTGGTCATCGTATCTTGGACGAGCGCGAACAGCGGCGATGTGGAACGGCAGGGGCGCTTGCAGGGGCGAGGAATGTATTCTAAGCATGCAAGCAGCAACAGCCGCGTTCAAGGAAGTCAAGGCACTAGCCCAAGGAAGTATGCAGGTGGGTGCAACACCCGGGTGATCTGCACTGCGCGCGGTGCTGCCCGGAATGACCCTCGAGCTATATGGTAGGGCGGCAAAGCGCGCCGACCGTTTGCGCTGCTCAATTGAGGATCAACAAGCATCGCGACCCGCCTGCTCACCCTCCTTCTCCTCCTCACCCCGGAGACCCTCGTCAACGGTACCGGGCCTACCAGTCACCGCCAACTGCCAACCGCTATCATTCTACCATCCTCCGCATCATTCAGGCGTACGAATACTAAGGCTAGCGGCGGGCATCGATGAGGGATGTCCGGCCTGTCACTAAATATATCCAAACCATTGTATCACAGTTCTTATCGTAGATACGAATCGCATGGTACAACGCCGCTCCAGAGATCACCAGCCACCGATTCCCGCAAGCATAATTGGCCAATAATCACTGACCAACATCGAGGCCCGCGTCGCATTCATTCGCTGGATCTGTCGACTATAAATTCCAATTCTCGGTCATCAACAGCTTCAATTCATCCGCTGTATTCTTACCGCGCCTTCAGGCTCGAAAGCTTCCCATTCCTTCCACCAGCAGAATATAGGTAGCTAAGATGCAAAGCCAAGTGGAGATCAAGAGAAGGAATTACCATGGTAGTGAAGGGATTGTTGCTGCTAAATAATCTCAATCCTCCAGGCAAGACTGATGGCAGGAATCATTGTGTACATGTCTTCATTTCTCTTTCCTTGTGCATGCCCCATACGTTACGCAAGCGGTATGGCTGTGGTAACAAACTAAAGATTTTCGATCTATCGTATCGATGTTTTACACGTGCTATATAGAGATACTTAGAATAATCTAATGAAAATGTTTATGTTCAATGCCAAAGCCCTCTCCGGCTATGTTCAAGCTACTTCACCCATTACTCGTAACGTCAATTTGGATGAAGACCACTTGCACTGCCGCCCAGGCAGCACCAACAAAAAACACATCCGCCCGCTTTGCAGTCGTGAATGCAGTCAGGCAGGATGTCAAGAGCAAGTTGAAAACAGCAACGAGTCCCAGACGTGCTCCCACACTGGGCACCAGGTACAGCACCGAGACAGACAAAATAAGCAGCAACGATGCAAGCATGCTGGTCAAAACGAACATCCAGCGAAACAGAGTCTCGTCCTTGCATCCCAGCAAGCCAGGCACCTTGGAACCCCGCAACACCTTCCAGGAACATGCCCACGACGACCCAAAGATCTTCGCAATTGCTTTGCCCGACATCCAATTCGAGAACGCATCCTCCTCGTTTCGTGGAAGGAGAGCAACGATATCGGAAGCGTGGCTTTTGGGATCGTGCGTGAACCCCCAGATGTCCGAATCACGACCGCAGAGGGCGAACGGGCCCATCTCCGGTGTCTCGAAGAATGTTTGTATATGCTCGAGGTCCCACTCGCTGGGCGGTCCCATCCTGACAATGCACGCTTGTTGAATGAGCGCGTTGTCTGCAATTTCTCAGTCTGATAGTCTATCGGAGGACACATGTCTCGAAGGGGGCACTCACTGTATTCCTTCAATTTGTCCCTTAATTCGTGTATCAGCTGCAGCTGAGGTCCGGTGCTCTGCTGGAGGTAAAACCAGTCCACGGCATACTGCTCCTTATCGAAATCACCGCTCTTGCTGTCTTCTTCTTGAATTTTCCGAAGTCGATGCTCCATGCGCATCAGCTCCGCTTGGAGGTACAGCAGGTTCTGTGCGTTCAGCGCTCCAAAACGTCTGAATATGGCTGTTTCTGGGATGGCGCTCATTCGCTCGGCGAGCTTCGGATAGCCTGGCGGACCATTTGAGACGTTCATCGGTATTGGTAGTTGAAGTTCTATATCTTGGGTTTTTCTGCTGGCTTCGTTTTGGTCGGACCCAGAGCAGTCAGGTGGATCTTGGCTATTTTGGCGAAACACATGGAAGCTTCGGAGAAATTTGTCGTGGAACAGGTTGAAGATGTGGAAAAGCATTTTAGAATGGATGCAGACGCGTTGTGGGGAGAGATGGGTTTGTTCGCTTTTATAGATATGGGAAGCAAGGCTCTCAGCCTTGCGCCCATGGCATGAGGCAGCAGCCGTCCATCTTGCAAATATGTCTTTCTTCTAACGTAGCTGTGTGTCACGCTGTCTTGGCTGCGGCTTCAATTCAGCCTTGCATGTCTCCTGACCCTACACTTTGTTCTAATGTGAGTGAATCGGATGCAAATGCTCGGGTAGAACGCTGCAGAGTACGGGGTCGTGAACCTTTTTTTTTGGAAAAGAAAAGCTATACTGCCCCGAAAAGCAAAGATATACAGTTTCTTGTTTCAAGCACTGGAATGAGATTTGTGTAAAGTGGGGTAGTGTCAACATGCAAGGCTGCAGTAAAAATCGTTGAGTCAGCCTTGTCAGCCCAGGCAGATGCAGGTGGCCTCTACATCCGACTTAGCCTTCCATGAAGGCTTATTCGGATCGTGCTACGCTTGTTATCCTAAAGGTTTGTCGTGTGGAAATATTCGTGGCGGTAAATTGCTGCGTTGAAGAGGCAAAGCACTCCAATCGCAGATGCGTGAAAGGCAATCGGCTAATTTGAAGCCCACCCAATCCGATGAAGCTTGTGACGGTGCAGTGATTTGCTCTGGAACTTATAAGAATCATTGAGGCATTCATTCCAAATGGAGAATAAGCACAGGCATGAAACGTGCCTTTGTTAACAGCTCTTTGATGAGCGGAAGAGCGGGTTTTTGTTGGTGCATGACGCAGAGACGGTAGCTCGGGGACGCTGACCAACACGTCGTTCCTAAAGTTAGTTAATGCTCGACGCTACAAAGGATGCGATCCAGCGACTGTACCATTGCAAGTGGTCGATGAGCTCCAATCTGGAATGGGAGACGCTGAAGGACACGATGACAATGCTGGACAACCCGTATGGGCATTCAAGGACACAGAATGGTGGGGAAAGAGAGGCAGGTATCTTGAAATGGTATTTTTTATACCATATTGATTGCTAGCTGCAAAATAACATGCAGCCCTTGTACATGCCCATTGACCGAATTTTGACCCCGCATAAACCGTGAAGAACCCGCAGCCTAGCAGCCAATCCTCTACTTCCTGATGGCACGCTGGTAGAAGGCGAGCTCCTCACCCTCCAGGATGTAACCGTCGCAGCGGCCGCTCTGGCCGGGCCTCGAGGAGACGACGGCGTACAGACGACCAGCCTCGAACTGCCTCTCAAGGGCGGACTCGACCTTGCCGGAGGCCTTGACGCGCTCGGCCTGCTTCTTCTCGACGCTCTTGCTCTTCTTCTCGGCCTCGGTCTGCTCGGTCTTCTGCTGCCTCCTGCGGCCAAGAGAGGCGCCGTAGTGGGCCTCGTACCACTGCCTGAAAGGAGCAGCGTCGATCTGGACGACGGCGGACTTGGTGAGGGTGTTGGTGCGGACGAGTTCGTTGTTGGACGGGTGGTAGGCGACGACGATCACACGGGTCTTGCGGGCAATGCCCTCAGAGGCCCAGGAGAAGTTGCCGGAGTCGAGGCGGAGGGCACGGAACTTGCGGTTGCCACCACGGGTGCGGACAAGGTGGATACGCTTGGCACCGATACGGGTGTTGGCGGGCTGGCGACCCTTCTCGAAAGCCCTGTTGCCATGTCAGACATGGTTGAACAGAGCGATCGGGTTATGCATACCTCTTCTTGCGGTAGTATGCTCTCTTAGCACCGGTAGCGGCGCGCTTGTGACGAGAATCACGAGAGATACTGGAGACGCATTAGCACAAGCCATTGGAGACACGGCGGAAGGTTATAGATACCCCATGGTTGCGGAGGAGGAAGATTACTGCATTCAAGCATGTTAGCCTCGTCTTCTAAGAGCACCCAGAAGCTCCACAATGCGTCCAAGACATCGGAGTTTTGCAGCCCGAATTTTGAGTCTTTGTGCACATCAACCCCCGGCCGATGCGACAGGCGATCCGCAGCCATTACAAGCCACTGCTGCGAAATTCTTCCTGCTCTCGATCCAACACACGAGGTGGGCTCAGGTGAGAGCAGGCCGTTTGCGGAGGGTCGAATGCTTCGCGCTTGTCTTGATCGTGGAAGGGTGATCGCTTGCTCGTCCAATACGGGCCCAAAACTCCGATGCTTGAAGCGCTATGCGTAGGAGCGATGGCGATGCGGTGTCGACTAACCTTCTTCTCGTAACTTCGTCCTGGAGGGTGGTCGGGGTCGCTGGGCGATGTCGTGGTTGTCGTCGTTGAAGTGCGCTCCGAACTTTTCTGAGGGATTGTGGGTTGCTCGCCTACGGCCGCGCCAACCCGCCTTCGGACTAGCGCGTAACGCCTGGTCGCAGGCACATGTTAACCCCGTGACATTGCAAGCATCTTAGACGTAATTCCAAGCACTGTTGGTAGCTTTGCGTTCATTTGGGAAAGCTATACGGCGTGACGCGTCACAATTTTCTGTTATTTCGACTGATGAGCGCTATACATTCTGCCCTGCGCTAGGAGAATAGGGACACCGTCCCGGACCCTTCCTAAAGCTATCATCTACGTGAAGTGAATGCTTGCTCGTAATAGATGAATGCAGACAGCCAGCGTCTTCTTTCCATTTCCCGACAGAGTCTTCTACTTCTTCCCAAAGCCGAAGATGTGCCGTTTCCATCTATACCCGATGCTCGTATTGTAATATCCCTTACCATCGTATTCGCCCACCTGCGCATAATTGGTAAGCTTGACCTCTGTTTCTCACGCGAGTCCCGCAAACAGAGAAGTATAGCATAAAGTGCGGCCAGGCTCGTTCATATGTCCGCATTCGAGGATCATAATTGCCCAACATAAGGGGCGTCTGATCATCAAGCGAGGCGATGATTAAGATTTGCTTTTGGCGTTTCGAGGCGCCTGCAGGAGAGCCTGCTAATCCGGAAAGGAAAGGGGGAGGAGAATAACCGAAAGTAAGAAGTCTAGGAAAAACAGGAATAGGAACCTACGAAAAATGAGGCTGCTCTAGTCGCGACGGTCGGAGTCAGCGAAATTTCGGGCGCGATTCAGCCGGGAGCCGGGATATCGGGGGGTCAACGGTCACGTCACGCAATCCCTGAGATGGCAGTGGGTCATCGCTTGGATTCGACACTCGAGCAGAGATGGCCTTCGGCGAAAGCTGAGGCATCGTTGTGAGTTGTGAAGTGAAGAGCCGAGTGACCAGATCATTGCTCCAACGACACGCCAACCCGAAACAGGTGGATCTTTTCTAGCATCTGCAGCCGTGTCACAAACGCCGAACTGAAAGAGAAAAGCGAATCTATGCCACCTGTACCCCAATTTTTATGTCGAGCCAGAAACCGAAACTCGAATGCTTGAACAAAGGAAATGCAATATGAGGATATGATTATGCATGCACGAAGGGGCCGCCCGGTCGCACCGAATCAAGTGCTTTTTGCAGTGGTCAGGAGACACGGGGGCCTCTTCGCGACGGGCTACCGGTGCATGGTGCATTTGTTGAGAGCAGCGAGCAGCTCCGGGCGGTCCTTGAGAGCCTGAGCGGCTTCGGCGTAGGTGCACCACTTGCGATTCCGCTTGTGGGATTCCGGCCACTCCTTCTCCATGCGCTCGACGGTGGCCTCGAAGAAATGGTAGCTGGCGCGCGGCGCCTCTTTTGTGAACTGGGACGGGCTGCGCTTCTCGTCGATGGATCCCAGGTCGTAGGTGACCTTGCACACGATGCCGGCCTCTTCCCAGGCCTCGCGGCAGGCTGCATCTTGCGCGGTGGCCTCGTCGGTCTCCCAGCCGCCCTTTGGGAGGACCCAGGTGTTGTGGCGGGTGGATTGGATCAGGAGGACGTAGTACTTGTCGGCAGAGAGGGGCACAATGCCGGCAACAAGGCGCTCGCCGTTGCTGCCGTAGCCTGCGAGGAAGAGGGAAAAAGTCAGCACCGGGGCGCGCAGACGGGCGGAGGGCACGGCGTCGGGCGCGCGGGCGGCGGAATTGGGCGGAGGTCTCGTGAGGGCACTCACGCTGGTTGCTGCGGCCGGTCCGCGCCTGCATGGAAAGAGTCTGCTGCGCCATGGCGGAGGCAGACGTCGGGCCTGGCCGGTCTCGCGAGAGGGTGCTGCGGCGTGCAGAACGAGCGGACACGCCGGGTGGTCGAAAGAGGAAGAGGCTGAGGCCGAGCAAACACGGACGCCGGCGGCGCTGGCGAAGGGGAGGCGCGGGCGTGAGGGAGGCGGGCGCTGGGGGGCGGATTGGGGCTCAGTCCCGCGGAGGACGGGGCTGAGGGAAGGTGAGGTTCCTGGGGAGGTGAAAGGAGAGAGGCATCGTGGGCAGTGTTAGTCCCTAAGCATCGTGCCGTGGTCTTTGACAGGGCAGGGTCCAAAAAAGTGAGATAGGCGCCAAGAAGCTATGATCTGCGAGATGCATCTCGAGCAGAATCGCCTCTCCTGTGCGCGCGCCGGCCACACGCGCGCAGCGCCGCGGCACACGCGCAGACGCCGGCGCAGGCGCTGGCCGCGCGCAGGCAGCGAGTGAGGAGCAGCGGCGCGCGGCGTGGGCGCGCCGGCGGCGAGGGCTCAGTGCTGTGCGCGCCGCTGCATAACATACGCGCTGTGACGTGGGCGCGCGCAGCAGCGCCTCACCGCGCCCGGCCATATTGAAGCGACTGTCGCTGCGAGCTGCGCGCGCGCCTGCCAACCACGCCGCCGCCGCCGTCGCCAGTCTCCCCCACCGGCCACCGCGCACTGCCGGCCGCCTGCTGCCCACGCTTGTGCTGCCGCCATGCAGGCCCCGGACGCGGGCGCTGGGCCCGCCTCGTTCCTAACGCCGCTCGGTGCGTCGCAATCCACTCATCCGGCGGCGTTGCAGCCCGTGGCCCTCTGTTTGGACCTGATTCCACCGGCTGCTTCCAGGGTCCGCCCACCGTCCGCGCGGGCTGCCGGAAACCGTTGCGTCTCACGCTGACTTTGAGTAATCCAGGCTATCAGACAAGCTCCTGCGGGTACTGCAAGAGCGACGATACGAGTCAGAGAACCCCCAATTCGCGTGCGTTGTCACCGCACCGCGGCGCGCTGCTCCCACCCGCCCACGTCCTCGCTTTGTTCCGCCCTGTCCTCCTCGCCGTCACGTGCCGCCCGTCTTCCCCAGTCTGGCTCCACCCGCTCCGCGACACGCGCTTTGCGCTGCATCGTGAATCCCTGCGCCGCGCTGCTGAGCTGTTGTCTGCTTGCTTTTTGCCCGCGCCTGACCCGTCGCCGTCTTGAAGCCCAAAGTCCGATCGCGCTGACATCTGACGGCTCCAGGCGCCTCCTACTATGTGAACAGCAAGAAGCTGGACGTCGCACACTACCAGGCGCTCATCGACCGCGGCTGGCGACGGTAGGCTGCCCAGTTCCACTTGCCACGTGGGACGGCACCACTCCCCTCCACGGATTCGCTGTCTGACAGATGCCTGCCGCCTAATCTGACTCCGCTGTAGATCAGGCACCCTCCTCTACAAACCTGATGTCCGGAGAGCTTGCTGCCCGCACTACACTATCCGGTTAGTCTCCTGCGCCTGCGTCACACAGGGAAACCCTAAGCTGACCGTGGCCCCCAAGCCTCCCGGCCGCCTCTTTCAAGCCAACCAGAGATCAGCGGCAAGCTGTCAACCGTTGGAACAAATTCGTTCTCGGCGAAGCGTACATCAACGAGGCCAAGAGGCTGCACCCCAAGACTAAAGGGTTCGGCGCACCGACACGCACTCGAAGCTAATTTGAGCTAACAGTGTCTCCCTAGAGAGAAGGCACGGCAGCGGAACGAGTTTCATCTTCGCGAGGCCGTACATGAGGCAGAGTACTCCTCCGTGAAGAGGCCGCCCGAGCCCGCTCACCGCCTCGAGGTGACCTTGGAGCCAGACAATTTCACCGAGGAAAAGTTTCAGCTGTTCTCGAACTACCAGCAAGCAGTGCACCACGACGCGCCTTCCGAGGTGACGCGAAAGGGATTTCAACGCTTTCTGTGTGACTCGCCACTTCAACGTCGCACTGTGGATGGCATTGCCGCACCTCTGGGCTCGTTCCATCAATGCTACCGACTTGACGGCCGCCTCATTGCAATTGCTGTGCTCGATCTCCTTCCGCACGCCGTCAGCGGTGTCTACTTCATCTACCACTCTGACTATGAGAAGTATTCCTTCGGGAAGATAAGCGCCCTCAGAGAGGCTGCCTTGGCTGATGAGCTGGGCCTCCAGTTCTACTACATGGGCTTTTACATCCACAACTGCAAGAAGATGCGGTACAAAGGCGACTACCACCCTCAGTATGTTCTGGACCCGGAGTCATACGAGTGGAACCTGCTTGATGATGAGCATCGCGCGTTGTTGGATGAGAAGAAGTACGTATCTATGGCAAGGGAAAGCAAGAAGAAGGAATCCCAAGCACTTGACAGTGGCGGTGATACGCCCATGCCAGAGGCCAGTCAGAGCGGCGAGGAAGAAGGCAAGCATCTTGACTCTCCTTTACTTGCCGTGCAAGCGGTAGATGAGGGGCTCTCCCTCATGGAGCTGGGCATGCCTGGTGTCTTGAGGCCTGAACAGCTCTCGGAGCAGGTTGATATCGACAAGATCAAGATTGCGATCCCCAGGGCGGGTATGATAGCGAGGATGGAGGTGCGTCAACCTCCATGACCGCGGACTCGTTTTATATTGACACGTGGTAGGATCTCGTTACATGGGATCAAGGAGCTGCTACCGACAAGAGCTCCTTGAAAGGGCACATCGCAGAAATGGCGGCGTGCGTTGGCCCCGACGTGGCGAAGGAGATGGTAGTCAAGCTGAGCGGATAGACTGCGTTGACGATTTCATAATTCCGATGAGTCCCAAAAGTTTCTTCTGGCTTCCTCCTACAACACTAGAGAATAGACCAAGAAAAAAAGGGAAATACACTTGGTTTTCATTGATTCATCCTGAACCGGGAGTCCAGGTCCAACTTCACTGGGAAATGAGTCTCCTCTGCGGAGCACTAGACTTGTTCTAACGAAAAAGAGAAAAAAGGTGTCCGCCGATTCAATGAGAAATCCTGACTTTTGATGTTGTATGAAGAGGGAGCTCTGCGACCGTCATACACAGTCCGCGGCCAATTGTGCTTAAAATAAAGAGGTATGAGCATTAATGTAGGAAGGAAGTACCATTGGGTCGTTCGCAATACCCTTGACAATTCTGCCGAGCCTGGTGAGCGCAACCTGCAATCGACACTTCGTATCACTGCCACGGGTTCCAATGATTTCTCGAGGTATGTCTCTTCAGCGTACTGAGGACATTCCTGATGAGATATCTCAGAAAAGACTTCGCCCAACGCAAATCCAACCGACGTCTTCTATTGACTTTCCGACCGGGGTCAAGGTGCAGGGTCGCAGATATGAGGATACGCAAGCTTAGGAGGTAGAGATCTTGCACACAGACCCACCGAAGAAATGTCCATGATTCTACAATGGCAAAGCTTCAACTGACGGTGGCATGATCAGGAAGAAGCGCAAACCACCACACAACAACCCTTCTGCACATGCGTCGCAACACAATTCGGACGCAGACGGCAATGCAAACCGCGAAGAGGCGCAAGAGAACCACACGCGCAGGGCGGAGCGTGGAAGGAATGACAAGACCGACAACGCCGACAAGGAAGCCAGGCGCCAAAACGGAGGGTCTCTACTGGACGGAAACTACGAGGACGACCTTGCAGAGGCTCTTATACGAAGCAAAATAGACGCGCAGTACGCAGACAGCGAGAAAGCGAAGACCAAGGTCGACGACGAGGAGACAAGGATTCAGAAGGCTCTGGGATCGAGTCAGATGGAAGGAGTATCAGCAGATGATGAGGTCGATGAGGAGCTTGAAAGGGTTTTGGAAATGAGCAAGTACGATCGAGGCGGCCGCAACGACTACGATCCAGACCAGTTTGGTGAGACGTCGAGGATGGGCGCAATGAGGAATGGACAAGGTGGCGTGATGCAGTCTCCTCTCCGCGACTTGGCAATGGACGGGTGTGATGAGATGGCAAAAGAAGAGCCGCCTCCGCCCCACAAGCCATAAGCCAAGACATGAGCTTTAGCGCCGAGGGGCATGTGCAAGCAGCTGCAGGTTCGTCCTACGAGCCAATAGCTAGCACGGTGCATACGGGGCATTGGCGAATCAGCAGTCGAGATTGAAGAAAAGTAGCAGTTTGATTGGCCTATCAATTCAGAGGTAGTTGGAGTAAGCATAGCCTATGGTCAGAACCTCGGAGTGGGCAAATCTGATGGCGCAATGGAAAAGGTCGGAATGATCTGACCTTACCCCGGATTCTCCACAGATTGACTGCTCGCTTGGCTGGATGGACCTGGTGAGCGGCTTGAGGCTCCGTCTGGAGACGGCGCGCCTGCAGCAGCCATCGGGACGGCGGCGGACACGTCTCTGTGGTAAGACGAAGCACGACGTCCACGGACCGGGCGCACACGCTCGGAGGAGCGAGGAAAGCATCGGTGGCAGCAAAGGAGTCATCCAGGAGAGGCGGGCCGGCACGAGTGATCGCCTCGAGTGAGTCAACAGCGGAGGGGAGACGCGGCCAGGGGTGCGAATATTTTTTTTCGCTTTCGCAGGGTATGACGTCGCGCACGGCCAACCCAGGAGGCGGACACGTGCAGGACGCAAAAGTCTTCCAGGCCGCCCGCCGACGGCCATTGAGCAGCACGCGCAGCCGGAGCACAGCGCGCACGCGGCCGTCGCAGTTCCGTCGCAGTTCCGAAGCCTCCGCGCAGCAGGCGGCGAGGCCAGCAAATTGTGGGCTGCTTATTGAATCCCCGCATCGCCTCAGGCCTAGCGGCGTTTAGGCTCGTTTGGGCCGAGATCGGCCCTGGTCGCAGACGCAACTTTCGTGCGCTTGCCGAGACAACTTCCAGTCATCCAGCAAAAACTTCATAAACCGCCCGCCAGCCGCCCGACCTCCTCTCCCCAATCCACCCGCTCCCCTCACACACACCATGTGCCCGACTCCCGACGCTCCGGCCACCAACGGCCACTCCAACGGCGTGAACGGCCAGGCCAATGGCTCCAACGGCGAGTGTGCGTGTCCTGCCGCCAATCCGCTCCGCGCCCCCCACTGACCCCTTCGCAGCGCACCCGGGCTTCACTGGCATCACTGTACGCGCCTTCGCTTGCTCGCTACGACGCCCCTTCTGACCCCTGCCGCAGACCAACCAGAACCCGCACCCGCGCGCCTCGAATCCCTACCAGCCCGTCGGCGACTTCCTCAGCAATGTCTCGAGATTCAAGATCATCGAGAGCACCCTGAGAGAGGGCGAGCAGTTCGCCAACGCCTTCTTCGACACCGAGACCAAGATCAAGATCGCCAAGGCCCTCGATGACTTTGGTGTTGACTACATCGAGTTGACCTCGCCCGCTGCCTCCGAGCAGTCTCGCCGCGACTGCGAGGCGATCTGCAAGCTCGGCCTCAAGGTCTGACCGCCGAATTGGGCCGCCATGGGCCCCCATGCTGCTGCAAACGCTAACGCATGCAACAGGCCAAGATCCTCACCCACGTCCGCTGCCACATGGACGACGCAAGAATCGCCGTCGAGACCGGTGTTGACGGTGTCGATGTCGTCATCGGTACTTCCTCGTACCTTAGGGAGCACTCCCACGGCAAGGACATGACCTACATCAAGAACGTGAGTGCTGCAACCTGCGTCGGTCCGAATGCACTCTAACTGGCGCAGACTGCTATCGAGGTCATCAACTTCGTCAAGTCCAAGGGTCTGGAGATCCGCTTCTCGTCCGAGGACTCTTTCCGTTCCGACCTGGTCGACCTTCTTTCCATCTACAGCGCCGTCGACAAGGTTGGCGTCAACCGTGTTGGTATTGCCGACACTGTCGGTTGCGCCACTCCTCGCCAGGTCTACGACCTCGTCAGGACTCTGCGCGGTGTTGTCAGCTGCGATATCGAGACTCACTTCCACAACGATACCGGCTGTGCTATTGGTGAGATTTCTCGGCGAGTCTGGAGATTTTACGGCCTGCTAATCGGTTTTCCACAGCCAACGCTTACTGCGCTCTCGAGGCTGGTGCCACCCACGTCGACACCTCCGTCATCGGCATTGGTGAGCGCAACGGCATCACCCCTCTCGGTGGTCTCATGGCCCGCATGATCGTTGCCGACCACGACTACGTCACCTCCAAGTACAAGCTGCACAAGCTCAAGGAGATTGAGGACATGGTTGCTGAGGCCGTCGAGATCAACATTCCGTTCAACAACTACATCACCGGTTTCTGCGCCTTCACCCACAAGGCCGGTATCCACGCCAAGGCCATTCTGAACAACCCCAGCACCTACGAGATCATCAACCCTGCGGACTTCGGCATGAGCCGCTACGTCCACTTCGCCTCGAGGCTGACTGGCTGGAACGCCATCAAGAGCCGTGTTGAGCAGCTCGGCCTCGAGATGACTGACGCGCAGGTCAAGATTGTTACCCAGAAGATCAAGGCTCTTGCCGACGTCAGGCCCATCGCCATCGACGATGCTGACTCGATTATCCGGACTTTCCACCTGAACCTGCACTCCAAGGTCGAGCAGCCTCTCCTGCCTAACTTGACTGCCGAGGAGCAGGCCAAGTTCGAGCAGGCTGAGAAGGAGCTCGCTGGCGAGAAGGAGAAGAGGGCACTGGATGCCACGGCTGATGCGGAGGCTGAGGTCCCCGCCGCCAAGAAGACCAAGACTGCGGCTGTTGCTTAAAGGCACCAAAAAGCCTGACAGAAAAGCAAAAGCCCGTCCCAAACGTGGGAAATGGATTACGGGAAAATGGAAAACGATGTATTACGGGGACAGGGGAACAAAAGCACATGATGGCTTAATGGCTTGCCGATAGAGCGCTTGGAGAAAAATAAAACTGGGACGCGAGAGTAGAGATGCGAGGACTGCACGAAGCCTCCGGACACTGATTATTTTTACGGGCGACATTCGGAGTTATCTGGGTTGAATACCTGAGGTTTAAGTCTTTCTGTAAATATCTCTCTCGCGCAGTGGATGCAAGCATGCATGCTCGCAAAAATGGTAGTAGGAAAAGCGAATGCATTTCACGACATATTTCTTATCTTTTTGCTGCTTGCATCGTGACGAGGCGACCGATGAGCTCCCCTTGCTCTTCGCTGCAATTGAAGACAAATAGTCTTTCGCAGACTCCGGTGTTTGGGCGTCAGGGCAGCTCCCGTTTAACCCCAGTTGTAAGGGATTGGCCTTAAACCACTACGCCACGCCACCGTAGTCCTCAGTAGGGCAAAAGAGGGCTGGTATGAATCCCAATTAAGGGATTCATAGGCGTGGCTGATATATATACCATGTCAGTCCCTTTGGGTACGTGACACCAATCTGGAGTCTGCCTGCCTGCAACCGCTACCCGTGATGTTAGTTGTGCCCGCAATAATCAGTTTTTCGCCATTGAGTTTGGCTTTTGGATGTTTCCGCGCTCATCCCAAGCCCCGGATTCTTCTCTTGTCTTCCCCCCCCCCTGATCTTTGGGTCGACCCAACGTTCAAGCAATTTTCGGAGGAGATACGAAAGCCTATTCCATGTCACCCCAGATATTAGTAGTAGGTGATAAGGTGATATTAGTCAGCACCTGGTGCCTCGCGTAGATACCTGGCTGGCTATATATCAGGCTCTTTCAGCGCCTTCGGCCTTCTTCTAGACAAGACACTCAACTTCTCCTCCTCGTGGGTCCAACACCAGATCTCAGCATTGTGAAGCCATATTGCCCTTCTTCCACTCTGCGGCATGCTTCCGGCACCAATCGCAACCCTGAGGGTGGTTCTCCATGTACTGCCATTGCTCCCACATCGGCTTGGTATTCAAATATCTAAGTAGGAAATCTTCAGCCTGCTTCTTGTAGTGCTGGTACGCGTTGATATAAAAGCCTTTGTGCCGGTTAATGATCTTCGACCCTGTCATTGCTGGAATGGTTGTGGCGCTGCACGTCCGGTATGAGGAGTCATCAAAAAAGCCCCGGCCAATGTAGACTCTAATTCCAGGCTCTGGATAAGAGTAATCTTTCAGCTTAGTTAAGTCGACGTTTTCGGGAGACCTGAGAGTGGAAAGGCTTGATAGAAGTGAAGACCTGGCGCCATGGGTGGGGAGAAGGTCGACGGAGTGAAGAGAAAAAGACAATGATGTTGGACAGATCCTTTTTAGAGAATTAAGAAGTGTTTCGTCGGTTGTGATGAGGCCAAGAAATAGATTTTGAAGGTACGGATACTTGACGTCCTGTAGCCGTGCGAGGATGTCGTAGGTGACATCATGAGAGCTATAGAAGTCCCAGTTCCAGTATTACTCCTCAAATCGAAAGTAGAGTGTCAAGTCCTCCATGTTAGTTGCTCTACGGAGAAGGCATGCCAGTCCAGTGGAGATATCTAGAAGATCACCTGCCGCAACAACTTGGAGCTCAAGACACGACTGGTGGGTGAAGGGCTGATGCATGAGTCTCATGAATGTGGCGAAAAGATTGTCCCAGTCTGGGGCTTCTTTCGAAGCCATAGCTTCAGAATCGCTGAGATATATAGCCCTCGGCAGTCTGTGATAATGGCGATTTGTCATCTCGAAGGGGTCTTCGTAATAACCCCAGAGATCCTTTATCCTCTCCTCATTTCAGACTCCCGGCCCGTTTATATCAATGGAGATCTACCTTTAGTATCTATTGAAGAGACAGGCTTATCTAAGCGGTAGTTGGATACATGGATTTGTTCGGTGTCGAAATTAACAAAGCCGGAATGAGCTGGATGAGCATGTGTGAAGTGGATGCCACGCCGTGTGAAGCAGTATCCCTGGAATCTTTCTCCAGATATGAGAAAAGAGTGGAGGTTCGACAGTTGCTCCGTAGCTTCCCAGATACGGGCGGCAACGAAGCCCATTGGTTCTTCGATTTCTTACCCTCCATTCAACGCTAAGACGAGATGGCGTGCTGCAAATAAGTCTTCCAGATATGCCTCATGAATTTCCTGAGTTCTTTTCTTGAGGGTGTGTGTCTTGTACGGTCATCTCAGATGAATATGGCTGCGAGAAACCGTCTATGCAACCAATTGTAGCAGAAAGGTCGCCTTAGGGGGCAATGGGGTCATAGTAGTTCGCTCAAACAAGCAGGTAGTCATGACTCAGAGAGGCTTTGATCAATGGCTTCTTCGAATTTTTCCTATGGAAGACTGGCATCCCTGTACGAACCAATACGAATGTCGTCACATGGCGGCAGAGCTTGTCGTCGAAACCGATATTAAAGAGGTTCTGTAAGCCGTCCTTCCGAATGATGAGACGCAGTTCTTCGAAGAAATGTGAGGCAGCAGCCGGTAAGAGTGCCCTGCACGCCGGACGGAGCTGCTTGTTGTCGCTCCGCTGAAGGTGAGATGAGACCATTACCCATAGCTCGTTGATGCGAAAAATACGACCTGCGCGTTCTAAGCCTCGGTAGGTACCGGCAGCGCTCACCGCGGAAAAGCGAGGAGATGTTGGAGTTGCGATGAGGAATGTGAGGAAAGTGTGAAGGTCGCGTGCCTGGAGCTGCTGGATAGGCAATCGCGCGTCGATCCGCAGATCTCCCGAGCCCAACCCTGCCTTCCAAGACCGGGCACGTACGTAAGCAAGGGCTTAGCGACGCTCTTGCCAATCCCACTTGCGGACTAGCGGCAAGATAAGGACCCCTCGTCTCACTCTCGGCCAATGCCTCAGCACGCTCCAAACCTGTTGGACCTCCGATGATGAGCTCACCACCAGTCGCCACGAACCCAGAAAAGCTTCCCGCCTCCCCCCTTTTTCCCACGCAAACCCCAGCGAAGACCCCGCTTCCGACAGCGAAAGTAAAGTGTCCCAGAACCGTGGCACAACGAAACAAGCCGTCGGCACGAACCACCTGCCCCGCCGTCGAAGATAGATGATGACTCCGACCACTACCCTGAACACCACAGTGCTACTGCAGCAGCGCGACAGCAGCCTTGGCTGCATAAGGGACGAGTAACGTAGACGCACCGCTGATCACCCCCTAGCTCCGATCCCGGGAACATGCCGCACGCAACACGCTTTTTCTGTTGCGCGATATCCGTCGTCGCAATCGCGAGAAGACAGAGAGATTGTCATTTAAGAACGACGATCGGAAAGACCCCAGAAAGGGAAAGATCAAAAGACAGAAAGCAATGGCCAGGCACGCCAATCAGTTACTTAGCCAGCCAATCAACCCCACTACTTGTGCATGTACTACCTATGTACCCGTCACGTTAGGGTAATCGCAAGCGCCACTTTAATCTGCGGATCACGCCTTCCTCCCGTTGAATCGACGTTCGAGAAGGACGGGAGATTGGCGATCCGGCGCGTTAGTCTTGCAAGCTAACGTGTACCCTATTTTTACCTATCTCCTCGTGTTTGGTCGGTGTAGTTTGGTTGGCTCTGGTTTGTTGAGTGGCTGTCATTCGACGTTTGCAGAGTTTGAGATAAGGCAGGAAGAGCGCGGAAGGGAACACTACTCTGACCCCTCGCACGCTCACACAGCCACTGGTGCGGCGCAGCTGGCTTTTGGGGATCCGGCCCGTCCAGAGTTTGACATGATGTCACTCGGGCATTGCCGCACCTTACCCGAACTGGCAGAGAGTATGACTCGTTGGGGACTCGGAAGAGGTTCCAAAAGTTTGAACGTCGTATCAACGTAGCGTAGATCCGCATCCGGTGGGTTTGTGATGAGTTGATTTTTGATTCACTAGTCATGGGCTGTGCCCTTGGTCGATCCCAACGGATCTCCTCTGGAGTTAAATACTATCCTAACCATTCCGATCCAGCGGTCGTTTACTTTGATTCCCTCGAAAGGAGCAAAAGAAGAATATAGACAGAAAGAATGGAACGCAAGACGCCATATCTTGGCCTGGAATTAGGAACCCCTTTCGTACAACAAATTGCGACGATGCTTCATCTGACACAGGCCAAATGCAAAGGAACGTGTATGCACAGAAACAAAGACTTCGACTCTCGGTATCCGATCGAAGAGGTAGAGGATTGTATTCACGCGGCTTTCCGGGTTCGCCTTCATCGAGTCTGGCGAGTTGTGTGCTCCACGCTGCTCGGACTCAAATCCAGGTAAAGATCGACTGGTGGCCATCGCCATCGACTGCTGAATTTGTTGCGTTAATGCGCGATATCTTGAGACTCTAAGGCGGGTTCTCCGAGAAAATGCGCCTCAGCGTCAAGGGCGGGAATCGGGGGGGTTTGGGCTCGAGGGGACTGAATAGTCTATGCAAGCCAGAAATTGGTGGCGGGATTGTTGGCTTCCGGCGTAGGTGATGTGATAGATATCCTGCATGAACGCTTTTGCCAAGATTCTGTCATCTTGGATTCAGTCGGTGTGTAGGCGGGTTTGGTGTCTGTTACAGCGCGGTGCCTTCGACGGCTGGATATAGGGGTCCTTCTACGGGAACGGATGCTTCCTGAGCGGACATAAAGGGCCGCCTCTATGTCCGTGAGAGCTTTCGGCCGAACCGCGACCTCATACTTCACCGAGCGCCTGTCGCAAGATTTGATTTCCCAGCACGAGACTCTCCAGGAACTTTGCACCTTCCATCAACGTACTGCTCTTGCTGAAGCCGCCCGCCTTCAGGCCAGGGACAAGCTCGTTCAACTCCTCGAAACCTTGTTTGATGAGGTTGCGGCGCTTCTGCTCGCTCAGGATGTGATTATTACGCTTTTGCTCCTCACTCAAGTTCTCGCGTGCCTGCTTGGCCGTGGCCCTCTTCTTTGCCGGGGTGTCTGTAGTTGAGTCTCGATGCTTTTTCGGACGTGAAGCAACGCTAAATGAGGCGGCACGCTGAGACGAAGCAGCAGTCGGTGTAAGGTCGCTGAGCCTGGAGCGGGACGGGAATCCGTTCTCGTTGAGAGTGCGGCGACGTTTAGCAGATCTGCCACCTGGACTGACATCGTCGTCGAAGGCAGACTCATCATCGGATGCAGCGGGGGTTGGTTCGATAGGGATCAGATTCAAAGGCAGACGAGAACGCTGTGGGCTGGTAGGCTGCTGCTTGACGCGAGGAGCGCTTTCCTCGTAAGCAGCATAGGGAACCGAAGGGCGTTTTTGCAACAAGGGACTAGATGGCTGAGTGTTGGGCCGGGTATTCGGGACGCTTTCGGAAGGCTCGAGAACTTTCATATCACCCAACAAACGGCCCCAAACAACTTGCTCCGAGTCCGCCTTGGACGGAGCCATAAAGCCATTGCTCTGGAAGCTGCTGTCGGAGCCAAAACGAGGGATCCCTCCGGGGCGAGGGCGAGATGAACTGGCACTGGCCGAAGGATTTGCGAGGCTCGTGGGCCGTTGGTGGTCGAAGAAATTGAGTACAAGCGATTTGCTGTCATCAGGCGCGCTCGCGGGTGCGGTGAGGGTGCGTTGATCGGAGCCAGAGGTAAATGCCGCGGAGGCCGGAGGGCTCGGCAAACCCATAAAATTGCCCCATGGCTTCTCCGCATAAGTAAGGTCAGGTTGGGGCTGCGCGCTGGACAGCAGGGCAGTCGCTGCTCCAATGACTTCATCCGAAGCTTCTCCTTGCGCGTCACTGTGTCGCGGAGCCGTGTATTCCGGGCCAGCGTGCTGATCCAACGCGCCGAAGATGGTGTTGGCCTGGGTCGCGTCGGAGACGGCGCCGTGGAAGGTAGGCGGCGCTTCGGAGAAGAAGTCGAAGCCGAAGGCGCTGGTAGGGTCATTGGGGGCGTGCAGGTCGGCGTCGGAGAAGGCGAAGTTGTTGGAGAAGGCGTTGAAGGGGCCCTGGTCGAAGAAGTTCTGGAGCTGGGTGTACTCGAAGCCGGTCAGCAGCGGCGGGCCGGCGGCCGTGACGTTTTCCTCGGCGGCAGCATTGTCAATCTCCTCCGTGGTGAAGGTGTCTGGGCAAGCGGAGGTCAGCATGGGCAGGCAGCGATGATCAGACGACACGCACAGCCGAATGGGTTTTCATCCTTCCCAGGCACCTGGTGCGAGCTCATTCCGAAGTGACTGGCCGGCGCCGGGCGTCCGATGGCCAACATGGGTCCGACGGGCGTCAACTCGCGCGCAGGACGGTGAGGCGGGGGCGGGGAGCCAGCTAGCAGCGAGCGGTGGTGGTGGTCGAGGGCAGGCGTGGACCAGCGCGCATGATCCTAGGCGGCAGCGGCGGCGGCTGGAGCGCGGCTGCGCGCGCACGGCGACGGAGGGCAGGCGGCGGCGATGGCAGGAGAGGCGCTGCGGGCGCTGCGAGCGACAGGGCGGGGCGAGGGTGGCACGGCGAAGCTAGGGTGGTGGTGAGGGTGGAGGAGCAGCGCGCATGGGCCGGCGGCTTCACGTCTGCAGCTGGACGGCGCGAGCTTAAGCAAGACTAGGCGCGGCGACGGCGGCGGCGGACAGGGCGGCGGGCCTCGGGGACTGCGCGGTCGTGAAGCAGCGCGGCGGGCGAGGAGAGGCGCGCATGGTCTTCAATGCAGCATGTCATCCATCCCCAACGGAGGAGCGCGCCTGCAAGCGTGCTGCTGGAGCGATCACATGCAAATCGCGGCCGGCATCCGTGCGCTGCCTCAGCAGCCCAGCGCCCAGCCGCAGCAGGAGCGCCCACCGCCGCCGCTGCCACCGCTCCGCCCCGGGCCCGCGCCGACCGCGCGTCGCAGCAGCTGCCACTGCCCGCCCAGAGCCAGCGCCGCCAGCGCACCGCCCAGGTGCCAGGCACCGCTTGCAGCGCTGCGCAGCGCCGGCACCGCTGCTCCCTCCGGCCTCGCGGCGCCGATCGCGCGGCCAATCTCGCTTCTGCCAGCCTCCCGTCCCCGCGTGGGGACTGCTCCGGCGCGCATCTCGACACTGCGGCCGAGGCTGCCGCTGCCGGCCACGACGTGTGACCTCACTGCGCGCGCCCATTGCCCCGGCCTCAGCCCTGCGAGCGCCGTGGCACCGCGCGGGCCTCGGCTGCCTGTGGCTCGCCTGCCAGGGCCGCAGCGCGCGTACCTGCACGCCCCCGTCCTCCGCGACTGCGCGCCTGTCTCACCTCCACCGCGCCCGGCCTCCATCCCCGCATCGCCGCCTGCCAGAACGGGCAATGGCGGGGACGAGCCTGCGAGCGCCCCCGACGCGCTCTGTCCGCGCCCTCCTCTCCCCGTGAGTGCCCTCCCCGGCCGATCATGCCTCCGCTTGATCCGCGCCTGACGCCGTCCGTGCAGCATCCTCAAGGCCTACCTGCTCGCATATACGTCCATTGCCGGCCCGCGCGCCCTTGCCATTGTCCTGGCCCTCCTGCGCCACAAGGCTTGTCCAAGTGCCGCTCTGCTCAAGGTAACTCCAGCCTGTTGCACTCCCCTTTCACGCCTGCATTAGACTTCGCCCATCGGGCCACAGTTACTTCGCCTGTCGTTCCAGGCGCCGCCAGCTGCAATATCCCTCCCATCCTCTAATTTCGACCGTTTTCGTTGCCAGCATCGCCAGAGGCTGACGCGCTGGTGAGTTAAGGTGTGGCGGGCCCTGAAACAAACCGCAGCCTGGAACCACTTCCCGGCCTTCTGCGCCGTCCTGGTCGCCGGCTCTATCAACTTCCAGATTCCGCTACGGATCGTCGCCGCAAACCTTGATCAATGGCTCCGCCGCCGCAATCTCGCCGTCGACCGCGGGACTGCAGAACTACTCACCAAGTTCCTAGCCGCCCTTCTTGCCGCCAGCATCGGCTTCGGCATATTGAACAGCAGACCCAGTCAGCCCCTGAAGTTTCCAGCCGTAGTGGATGCAAACCTCAGCTCGAAAGAGCCATCCGTCACAGCGCTAGAGAACTCGGTGCAGAAGCAGCATGAACTCCCTCGCCATGTCTCAGCAAGGCTTGACTCCCAGGTCCATCCGCTGTCCCCAATGGCGATGGGCGCACCCCCGGTATGGCAGTCCTCGGAACCCCTGGCGGGCCGGACCATGGATCTTACTCTCTTCGCGGTGATCCGCGCTCTTGACGTCCTTATAGCTCCCCTCGTGATACAGAGCGCCTCACGCACCAGCCGTTTCATCACCAAGACCTCCACTCCGCTTCTCTTCGCACTATCCTCGGCCGTAATAATGCACGCATGGTTCTACAATCCCTATCGCCTCCCACAGTCTTACAACGACTGGATCTCCTCTGCCGCCCAGGTGGATCCGCGCCTCGTACTCGCTTTGCGCTACGCCCGCTTCGGCAAATGGGTCTACGGAAAAGACACGGGAATGGCACCGCTGCTTGGCAGCATGTGTCGCGACTACGGCTGGCCCGAGGAGTGGGGCGATCCAGCGAAGACCATCCCTGTGCCCTGCGAAATGGTCCACATGGGCTGCGGACCGAACTGCGAGAAACATGCGTTGAGGCGATTCGTAAAGGGCTGGTCTTTCGCCGCGCGGATGTACATACCGCTGCAATTGCTGGTCTTGCTCAAGAAATCACGTGGCCCTGGCAATTCGGTGAAATCGATGAGGGACAGGCTCCTGCGTGCGTTGTTGGAAGGCAGCAGATCCTCGGCTTTCCTGGGCGGTTTTGTGGCGCTGTTCTACTACGGAGTCTGTCTCTCGCGCACGCGTCTGGGTCCGCGCCTCTTCTCTGATAAGACCATCTCGCCCCAGATGTGGGACAGCGGATTGTGCGTCCTTAGCGGCTGTCTGCTGTGCGGTTGGAGCGTGCTGTTCGAGAAGGTTCAGCGGAGGACGGAGATTCTGTTCTTCGTACTTCCGAGGGCAGCGGCGGTCTGCTTTCCGAGGCGGTATCTGAAGGTGGTGAGTACATCTCGGATTTCTCTCTCAACGTATATGCCGTCCGCATTGAGACTCTTTCGCTATTCAAAACTCGATTGAGCAGGGCTAACGTTGCGATGCTACAGCATCAATGGAGAGAACACCTCGCATTCTCTCTCAGCGTCGCCGTTATACTTACGGCTGCCCAGGAGCGCCCTGGAAGAGTGAGGGGCGTCTTTGGGAGGGTTCTGGGCAGTGTGATCAACACCAAGGCATGAGACTATGTGACAATAGTGTTGTACTATGTCATGGAAAGATTAAGAGCCAGGCAAGAAGGTAGCATGGGGCATGTGGCGTAGGAGGAATCCATGGGTAGATCCGGGGTAGATGGATGCGCCTCGCGGTGATCATACTGGCGTTGTGTCTAACGGAAGCATTTTGCATTCAAGCTTCATTCAAGCTTTCCTTTCCTGAAGAACTTTTACCCGGAGGAACCTTCAGCATCCTTCGGTTATTGTCTTTCATGTGTGTGCTTTCTTTCTTCATGTAGATCTTTCAACAGCCACTTTCGTCATTCCCTTGCTTTAACTCCCATCTGCGTCCGCCGCTCCCTCATAAAGATGAAGAATCATGGGTCAAACTCAGGACATGAAGCACGAGGACAAGGAAAATCATCGGTTCTGTTGAAGTTACTGGTCTTGGGTTATACACACTCTGCACGGCCGTCGTGGCTATGTAGCTGCAATGCTGCCACATCTGTGCTAGCAAAATCACGCTCCCGGTAGTCATTGTTTCCGATGATCGTTGCTGACTTAACCCTATCTGGACCCGTCTATCTCATCTGCACGTGGTTGACGGCCTAACTCCCACCCCGCATCGGCACATGTAGATAGGGTCTTTCATGCCTTTTTACCCGGCTCCCGGTCCGTCATCCGCCACGAACGTGTGAGTCGAACACCTACAAAGCTACTAAACTTAAGCTAAAACCAAGTCCCGAAGCAACAAAAACCCCTGATTGGAGGAAAGGGTGCTGTCAGTCGCATGAATACGACCACAAATCAATCCCAGACGCCACCTTATTTTTATACACGCGCGCGTGTAATAGCTTAACTGCAGTTCCGCGTGGTTTGCCCCTTGGCGGCCACGCTGCGCGTACCTTGTAGTGGCGGGGAGGGCAGGGAAAAGGCACCAAGGGCCTGCAGGGAACGTGCGTGTGGGGAGGAGGGAGGGAGGGAGGGAGGGAGGGAGGGGAACTGGGGGCTAAACGCAACGGGGCAGGGTTGTTGTGTTTTGGCCTTACGGCCGTTAGCTGAATAGACTGCGACATGCAGCTGTTTGGTAGTTGTAGCGGGGTCGACATACACACACACAGACATACAACACACCCGCCCACACGCAAGAGGGGGGGAAGAAGATATTCTAGGTTGCGGCAACTGCGCTACGTAGGTACGACGATGCGGCCCCCAATCCCCCCGCCGTTCGGATGGATGGATCGCCGAACTGCGGGTGTTGCGTGTGTGGTTCTGGTCTGATTTGGGTTGTCGGTGCTGGTTTTTCCCTGGTTCAGCGCGGGCGGGGTGTGGAGGCAGAAACGTTTCAGGAGCAAGGAAGGACACTAGGTGATCCAGAAGGGAGGGGGGTCTGGGGTGCTGAGGGCTTACGGACGTAATGGATTGAGGGGGATGAGACGACTCTTGCTGGTTTTCCCGATTCGGAGCGGGGAGCATCCGAGAGATGGTGAAGCATTCGACTTCGCAAGGATAACGAACCAAGTCGAGACAATGCGAGGCTGTGTTCGGCTGACGTGTTCCGAGGGGTTTTTTGAAGTTGGGGTGAGCAATGGTGGTGCATACGGAAGTGAGGGTCAGTACTGTTTGAGTGTCAGATCAAAACTCATGCGTGCTGGGTCGGAATGATGAGCGAGATTTACAGAGGCTGACGAGTGGACTGAAGAGAATTAGGCACAAACTACAAGCTCCCACAGATGTCGATTCGAATGCCTCTTTGAACTCCGTGCTGTGGTCTAGAAAATAGTCCCACTTTATCGACGCAAACGGTAGTCAGTGAGCTGGGTACCTGTCCGTGCTATAGACTAAGAAGGATCAGAGGAGAAAGCAGAAATATGCGTCCAAGGAAAGAGAAGGGAGCTGAAGCTTCTTAGAGTTGAGTTCGCATTCAAGATGTATTGGCTCCGGGGCAGACCTGACTTGGAGTCGAATCGCTCCGAGGAATAGTAGGCACGCTTGTTAACTTCAGTGACAGCAAGACAGGCCTATAACAAACTACTTATGACAACGAATGAACAAATGGCGATCAAGCGGTACCTTCGGGAAACTTGATGCTTCGATCTGCACTAGAAGCCTAGCGGCTTTTCCTCGAAGAGCTTTGTCCATATTCTCCGAGCCGCTTCGGGACCTTGCTGAAGAGCGGATGGAGTCCATGTTGCGGGCGGGTATAGCCATGGAATTCCCGAGGGTATCTTCAGGATGGTTGCAACCGAGAATCGAACGATGACCTGTGGGTCACGAATGGAGGCTAAGATGCGAGGAACAGACACGCCAAGATCGAGTCACGCTCGCAAAGCTCACAGTCTAAAGAGCCCCTTATTGTCGCCTCTTCGCTCACGCAGGAAGCGCCTCTCTCGATCCCTTACGACTCGGGGCCACTCGTGCCCAACGTCACACTTTAACTGTGCATGGCTGGTGGGATTGAACGCCAGGGAAGATAAGAGAGTTGCTCTGATCTTGGAGCCATTCTAAGCACGAAATGATTATGGTGTACAAAGAGAAGGTTGGACGTATAGGAGGCCGATGTGCGGGACGGCGTAGAAGGAGCTCTTGGTGGTTCTACGAATGTATTATGATAGCATGAATGATAAGACTCGACTTTGACACTTGTATGCACTACTACCCGCTCGGTATATTGAGAATATGCCGGCGACTATGACTCGGCTCTTGTGGAGTTGTAGGCTGTAAAGGGGCGAGTGAAGACGGCGGCTCTGGCGATGAGTGTCCGGGCGTTGTTGCTTCGGGAATGACGCTCGGCACGATTCTCTGCGCCGACGGCCTGCTGTGGGGCGCTTTTCCCGAGCTCTACGTGTTTATTCGGGGCATGGCGTGAAATGGGATGGCATTGTTGTCTCTGTGCGAAAACGACTCTACAGCGAGACCCGTAGGTGCACGCCAGCATATGCTTGCGCAATCTGGATAACATGGTGGACTGCGTCGGTTGACGGACCAATGCAGTGTTTGAACTCATGGACCTCATTGGACCTTACAAGAACAGGTTCTGACCCCCTGAATAGTGATGAAAGTAATCGGCATGGCTTGGTATTGTGAAGGAAGCAGGATAGTCTCGGTGTGAAAGACCATGATAGAAACAAGGAAAAAGGATTCCACGCAACTCGACAGACTCTTTCAACGGTATCTGAGCACCGCAGACATGACAAGAGAAGAAACATTTTCCGGCAATCTCGTTAGTGCCTTTCCGGGTCGTACGAGAATCATGAGTCAGAGGCGTATTTAAGCGGGCGTCTCGTCACCAATTCAACAAGGGATGAATGGATGTTGGAATGAGAGCGTAAGCCACTATTGTTCAAAAACAGCCAAGGAAGCGAGGAGGCAGTCGCCGTGCTGGATATGCGGGCCTGGAGCGTGTTGCCTTCGGTACGATTAAGCCGATGGACATTGGACGTGTTGTCGCTTGCCTCTGCGGCGGCATCTCGTCCGATTGGTCCGATAACCAACAGTCCAACATCACGTCCTCAGTTCGATGTCAGCTCCAGATGCTCTGGGCACGGGACCACGTAGTGGACTTTGCAGTGCAGTTTGTGCCTTATAGCAGTCGTAAGGCAGGAATATTGTTTGGGGCAAGCCAGAATACGAGGCTGCTTTGCATAGAATTGCAATAGCAAAGTTGTCGGAGCACATGCGTTGAAAGTTGAAGCATTTAGGCAGATGCGAAGAGCGCAATTCCCATTACACTCACGTCCGGATGAATGCTCCAGCTCCATATGCATTGCTGTCGCACTACTATACGAAGCGACCGCATGATGGCAAATGGTCGGCTCTCGCACGCAGGAGAATCTTTAGCGAGGGAATTCACGAGTCCGACGGTCGGATGAGATGCGGGAAGACATGGTTTGTTTTAGGTTTCTTCGCGCGGGTTCCCACTTTAAGGAACCTCAGCATCCGCATGTTTCCGGAAAAGCTGTTTCTGCTGTTACCTACTTCGAGTCTGTCAAGGGAGATGGTCCGATTGGTGTGCATACGCCTGCCATTGCTCTATTAGCATTTGGATTGACGTCCTTGTCGGGGAAGATACCAGAGGTCCGAACTGAACACGTCCATCTCTGTCCTCATCATACGAACTTTGGCCAAAGATTCAGACCTGTGGACTTGCGGATGTGGAGGGTAACTTGGATCTCTAAGTGTACGTGGTAGGCCCTGGACAGAATGCTGGCTACTACGGATACCATGCATTTCAGTTCGAGGGTTGGCAGTATCGATGTGGAACAGCTTTCGGCAAGCTGCCCATGGTGGTGTACGAGGACGAAGGAAGAGCAAAAGAAGAGGGGAGGGTAATATCAGAGGAGTGAGCAGAAAGAAAGGAAGGACTGAGCGTAGAAAACGAGCAGCGAGGCCTCAGCAGCGGAATGGTGCAGCATTAAGCAGCTGTGCGACGTGCGTCTCCCACCCCATAGCCGGGTGTCGTTTTCCAGCCCATGTCGAGATTGTCACCATTAGAATCCGGCTTACCGGGCTGCGTCGTCCACCAATGAGGGGGAGGTGGGAAGCAAGTTGACGTCCAGACGGACAAACACCACCACGCCATCCATGCGATGGAGCAGCGAGCGCACGCTTCAGCGGGCAGACTCAGGGAAAGGGGAAGGGGCCAGGAGGGCAAAGACACAGAGGGATGTTCGGCACGACAGGCCGAAGAGCTCGAGCAGGCCTGACGTCACGGCGCGAGGCTCGCGGCGGCGGGCGATGTGGGGAGCAGAGCAAGCGCGCGCAGCTCAGCAGCGCTTCGAGTCGTGTGCGACGTTCGAGGTTGGGCGGGAATAATAGCACGTTGCCCGTTTCAGGGGGATGCATGCAATGGTGAAGGCGAGCAGGCGGACGGGAGGGATGGAAAGCGGCTCCTTCGCCGCGCCGCGGCGGGCTGGGCGGGCCCGGTGGCAGCAGCGCGGGCGTGGTGAGCGCAAGGAGCCCGAAACGGCAGCCGGGGGGCGTGAGATTGGCCGCCGCCGGCCGGGGCCAGCTCCGCAAACGCGTGCGCTGCGCGAGTGGATCAGCGCCTTCACCAAATTATTTCCGCCTGACGTCATCTAGGGGCTGCCTGTGCCCGTGGGACGCTGCGCACTGCGACGCGCTTCGCACGCCCGCCGCCCCCGCGGCGTGACGTGTCCGGCCCACGCCTGCGCCGTCGAGGGCGCGCTGCTGCTGTGGCTGCCGCCGCGCCGCCAAACACCACGCCCGCGAGCGTCGCGAGAGCGCGCCGCAGCGCGTCGCAGCGTGGCGGCGGCGGCAGCAGCAGCAGACGCGCGCAGCCGGCGAGCGTCGTCGGATTTGGCCCTCATCCGACGCGGATATAAGAGCATCGCATTTCGGGAGCTGGCGACTCAGTCGCAATGCCTTGCGCTCCCCTTAACCACGCTTCGAATCATGTTCCGACGTTCGAGCTTCGCCCGGCTGGCCTCCGCGGCCTCGCGCCTGGCGACGAGCCTCGGCGAAAAAAAGAAAAGAGCAGGCGCCGTCGACTCAGGGCCGTCGACTCGCCGGCCGCCAGAATGCCTCCGGATACCCACCATCGACGACTCGCACGTCCCTGAATCATTTCCCACCGCAAGCGCGCGCCCCCGACTCTCGTTTCGATCCTTCGCCCAGAAGAGGCTGATCCGCCACGCCCGGCACGCATCGAGCGGCGTTCGCAGCCGCCGGCGGCCGCGCCCCATGCAGGTGCAAACAAAGTAGAAATGCAAAGCGAGCAGCGCCGCCCCGAATTGGCTGCGTCGGGCAGATCGTTCGGCGGGATGGCGTCATCTGCCGAAGCGTACGGTCTCGGGAGATCCACGAGTCGAGGGCGGAAGAGCCTGAGGACGCGCCTCCCCGAATACGAATCAGAGCCAGACGTTGGAAGTTGGCGCTGGCCGTGCCGCTGATTTGCTGCCCGCCGCCAGCATCGGGTCCATCTGCCGGCGTCGATTCAGTCGCGGCGTTGGAAGTTGCTGCTGCTGCCACGGAGCCGCATGGTGGCGGCCCAGAGCTGCTCCACCCGCTGCCTCCTTCTCATGCTGTAGAGTAATCACGCATTTGTCATCGCCTGGTTATGCTCCGTAGCACGACTCAGAAGCCGCCAGCGCCGTCAGCCTCGATTCATGTCCCGACGTCTGAATGTGCCCCGAACGAGTGTGTGACCCGCTCCTTCTGCACTGCCATCACCAGCGCCAGGCTGATCCGCGCTGAGGCACACTGAGCCCTGTCCACCGCTCGCGACTCAGCCAGGCTATAACACTCACATTCGAATCATGACAGACGTTCGACGTTGGCCCAAACAAGCGCCCACGCCGCTCCCTGCGTGCCTCAATCTTCCAGGAGAAGAAAGTGATGTCGAGAGCACAGCCTTCGCTCGGCCGAGCCATTTGTTCCATCGATTCATTCCAGACGTTCGAAGCACCGCCGATGTTGCTCCTTCAAGCAGGCCGCCGTGATAACGAGTGCCACCCTTTGGCAGCCTCCTCCTAGTGACTCAGATCAGACGTTTGAACTTGTCCACCAAGTCCCATCTGGGCCTCCTCCATGCTTGTGCTCTCATAAGTGAGAGCCCTAAGCACCTGAAGATTGTCAACCCGCTCAGCAGCCGACTCATGCCAGACGTTCGAAGTTCAGCCTAGACTTCACTCCGCAAATCAAAGGGACGTATCGCTTTCCATCCATCGTAGTACTCTGTCAGACACTCATAACACGAGGCTGCTATGGACCCGAACGTTCTCCCAAAGCTCAACAGTCGATTCATGCTAGACGTCCGAACTTCTTCAACTGCTTCATCCCGTTGGCCACCCATTGGTGCGTTCTGCACCTGGGATGATAACCAGAGGCGTCAGACACCAGATCATTACCTGAACTTCCCCGAATCCCGTACAGGCCGCCCATGCCAGGCGCCATTCCCCACTGTCATGTCCGGTAGTCTTTGCGGTATGAGGACAATGCTGACGGACATTGGAAACCAGTATCAACATCTCAATTCGTGACGTATGGATTTATCGAGCGTGGCATGTCGCCCGTTGCCTGAGACCTGCTCGCGAGGAGCCATCCAGGGCAGAATAAGTTGTGATAAGAGTGAGCTGAAAGGGAAACGCGCAGGTTTTCTCGCTTCCCGACGAGGTGACGTCCCGATAACACCAAGCGCCAAAATCCACTAACCCTGTTTCCGAAACGACACCATGAGGCTCGAAAACTTTTCCAAAGGAGCAAAGGAAACAGAGGGGAAACCGCGAAGCGCCAAAACGCATTCCTAGACAATCTGGGTATCGCCGCGGCTCTCAACGAGTACTAAAACAAAGCAGCAAGAAAGAAAAGCTTCCGAGACGTCATGACTACTGTCCTCCGCGATGGTCACGAAGAATTCAATGCTGCCTTCGTAATCGGGGGTAATGCGGACGCCGACGATCGCGTCGGTCTTCTATGCGCCAGCCGTGGGTTGTCTGAAACGGATCCGCCGTCCTCTGACTTGGGTCACGGTCCGAAAGAGTCCCACCGCCGCTCAGCTCCTTGTATTCAGCGTCGTCAATGATGCGCTTCTGCCACAGGTAACGGTACAGCTTGAAGTCCGGGCGCGATGTGGACAGAGTCTGACCAAGGCGCAGGTGGGCGGCCAGGTGGCTCATGCGGGCCTCCCAGGCCTTGTAGCCATCGTACGGATCCTCGAAGCCGAAATCGCAGAGCGAGCACGCGACGCTGCGCGGCGGATGGTTGCCGTGGAAGTGGCTCAGGTTGTGGGTGCGCCACTCGGCCTCGTCGGCGAAGAAGGCGCGGCAGCCTAGGAAGAAGAAGGTGCACTCGTACACGGGCGTCAGCGTCTGGTGCGGCTGCTGCACCAGCACGCCCTCCGGCCCTTCATTCAGCAGCGGGTAGCCCGGGACGATCTGGCAGAGATCGGTTCCTACGGAGCTCTCGGCGTACGAGAACGAGCCGTCCTCCGTCAGCGAGGGCGGGGCGAGCGAGGCTGAGGCGACCGTCGACCCGGCCCGGTTGTGGATGGCGGGGTGCGGGTACTGCGACGGCGGCATGGACACGGAGCTCTTGCTGATCGAGATGGAGGTCGGGTAGGGGTAGGCGGCGTGGCTCAGCAGCCGTGAGTCGTCGGGGGCTGAGGGATCGGGCGGGAAGGAGGGATTGGCGGCGGCGAGCAGGCGCTCTTGGAGGCCGTTGGGCTGGCGGTCGCTACTCCATGCGTAGATTGGGGGCTGGTACGACTGCGACTGCAGATAGCGGTCCAGCGACGGCGGCGGCTGGCCGCGCTGCTGGGCGACGGACCGGCCGGCCGACGAGGCTGATGCGGCCGTGGAAACGGCGCTCGAAGGGCACTGCGGGCTCACTTTCGGTTTGTGTGCTCAGCCTTCTCCTCAGCCTTACAACCACCTGCACATCGGCGAATCAGGCGGGCGTGCTTACTGGTTTCGGTAGACCGCCTCGAATCCTTCAAACGCGGCGCGGGAGGTGACTTGCGATGTCTGCGAGGATCCTTCGAGGGGCGCAGCAGCGGTCTGCGGCGGCAACGAGCGCGCATCGGCGGGCGCAGGGCGGGTCGAGGGTCGCGGCGGGCAGCGCGGTGGCAGACGCGGACCTCCGACAGTCGCTTTATACGGTTTCACATGGCTCGCGGGCGCTGTGGGAGAGGCCTCTGACTGGGAGCCCGGGCGAGTGCGGCTCTGCGATCCGGCGTGCTGGGTTGCGTGCGCGGTTGACGCACGCTGGCCGGAGGGGACTGGAGCGCTTCCCCGCTTCTGGTGATCGCACGCATGGGTCGCGATGAATCACACGCTGCCGCCCGCCCAGCGCTGCGCGAGAGCCACCATCAAGCCGGCGCCGACGTACCGTGTCTGCAGCGCCCGCCCGTCGACTGCCAGTCCGCCCGGCGGAGCGCCGTGCCCACCGCCCAGGCCATCGCGGCGCCCGCCAGCTGCTGCTCTATCGCGAACATGTGAGCCAACCGCATGCCGTGGCTCCCGGTCCGCGTCGCCCTATCCGGCACTCTGACCGCAGCATCTCGCGGGAAATGTCGGTGACTGCTGGGTACGCGACCTCTGCACGCCGGCATCCACACCTGACACGCGTGCAGGACGTGGGGACGCGATTTCGGCTGCCATCCTGCGGGAACCACCATTGCACGTAATTGGATGGGCGAGCCCGCTGCCAGGTACGCGAGCCGCTTGATGGAATTGCTGACGGGCGAGAGCGCAAAGGGAGCAAACACGATGCCGAAGTGCTTGGTCAACACACACCTGCGGCTTGGACTGCCTACCCGAGCAGGCACATGACCACCTGGCCTTCGCTCCGCCGTGGACGAGAACGTCGCCTGGAATGTGCAACGAGTGACCCCTTTCACGTGGATGGTGGCTGCGAGAGGACATTGGCCATTGGCGACACACAGACATACATACACACCCACACACACCAGAGCCTGTCGTGTGAGCAGCCTAAAGCAGTACAACCTGCAGACATGTGGCAACAGCCTCACTTTTCTGTCCAAGCCGGGACGAGTCAGGAGCTTGAAAATCATAACTTATGCCAACGGCCAAGCCTACCGCCCGCCACTGCACCAAGCAGAGACCCTCGAATAATTTACAAAGAACCACCCGCCCTTCGCCTCTGCGCAATTATGTAGATGAAGCAGAAACCAGTATCCTTCCTGTAGAGCGTGCGAAAAGACCAAGCGCGAAAAGTAGAGTCGCGGGAAATGATGAGCGATACCAACGGGAAAGGACGACTGCGGAACAAGACCTGGAAACTTTCAAATCTCCGCCCAAGGTGGAGACGCGACATTTTGCAGACTAAGTGGGGACATGCAGCCTATTGCTCCAACGGGAAACGACCAGTAGAGCAAAGAGAAAGCCGCAAAAAGAAAGACTCGAGAGTATGATGATCGGACTAACGCCACGCTGACGAACTTGGAAGCTTGATGGAAATCAGAACGGACCCACGCGCGCACGAAGAACTCCTGCAGAATGGTGGCGGCAAGCAGATGCGCAAAGAACAAGAAGTATGGCTCCTCAAAACCCGTAGTTCGCCTTTCCTTCCCTCACACTCTCGCCAAAAGAGACAGAATAAACTTCCTGCTGTACCCAAGATGAACAAAGAACATGTGCCTGGCGGTTGCGAAAATGACCAGGACAACATCCGAACCTGACGCGTTGGAGCGATTTGATGCCTAAAATTGCGGGTCTAGGGGTATATCAAGATCAACCCGTAAGAAACAGCATCGTCTACGCTGTCCGCGTCGAAGCAGCCCGGTTGGCGCGCCAACTCCGATCCTTGAAACCCATAATCATCACGTCATCTCAGCGGAGCTCCATTAAGACGCTTTTGTCGTGATCATGTGTGCCTCTTTCCTCAACCGGGGTTGCCTTTGATTCTCTTGTTATTATTCGGGAGCCTTGGGCTTGGCTTGACCTTGTTGGCGGTCGGCCCCGGTCCATCAGGGCCTCCGCCATCATCGCCCTCAGCTTTGACAGTGCTGCGTCTCCGCTTGTTGCTCACATTCGGACTTGTGTTGGCACTCGCAGCAGCACTGCTATTTGTTCCCTGCTGGCTGTGTTGAGCCACCAGGCCTGGTGCTTGCATATGTGCCTGTGCAGGCGATGGTGTGTGAGTCTGGCCGCCCAGGTGTGGCGATCCATTCACTGCGGGGTTCAGGCCGCCCGGGAACTGGAGGTTGGCGATGTGCGGAGACATGAACTGTTGGTTTGGAGGATGCGGCTGCATGTTAGGATTGCCGACAGGCATGGTCTGGGGCGTCCTGGCTCCGGGAGCACTGCCGGGAGTAGGAGCACCCGGTGGAAGGTTTATTTGAGGTTGCCCGGGCCCACCTTGCTGCTGTTGATGTTGCTGCTGTTGTTGCATTGGGTTACCCTGAGGCATTCCCCCTTGATTCTGTTGCTGAAGGTTGAGAGAAGCAACTAAACTATTCATAGCCTGTGAAGGTGTGTTCCCAGGGGTTTGGTGATAGTGAGCAAACAGTTCTTGCATGTTGGAAAGCGTTTCGCCAACCTGACGAGGAGATGACGATGTCAGCTTCAAGTTCCGTGGAAGCCCCAGCACTCGCCG
Organism: Neofusicoccum sp. Z2; assembly: GCA_037356115.1. Lineage (NCBI taxonomy): Eukaryota > Fungi > Ascomycota > Dothideomycetes > Botryosphaeriales > Botryosphaeriaceae > Neofusicoccum > Neofusicoccum sp. Z2. Next base: position 750,303 of record JBAWJY010000003.1, read on the forward strand.
CACGTACCTCGAGGAACTGGAGCACCGGATTGGTCACGCCCCAAGATGACACCGGTGCTTCAGGAAGTTCTGAGAATAGCATCGTGGGCTCCGAAGGCTGCATGCGCGGGTTCCTCTGGTTCGGAGGATTCTTTTTGCTCATCTTTGGCGACATGTTTTGCTGAGGCGATCTTGACTGAAAAAGATGTTCCAACTGAGACCGTGGCAAATACTGCTGATGGTCGTGCGTGTCGAAGATGAGAAGGTTAATCTTGTCGTTTTGATCAAACATCGCGCTAAGTTTGCCGCTGCAAACCACCTGTTGACCATCAGCTACGGCTACAGACTCGAAAGCAGAAGAGGGAGACAAACCTGCGTTCCATTCTTGAACCAATATATGAACTTTGCCCGTCCGCTTTCAACGTAATGGCAGTTGTTGCCAAACTCCTTCTCGGTGATGCCGTCCATAGTGAGCTGGATGTTCAACACACCGCTTTGGAATTGCGTGTAGTAGTAACGGGGTAATGCGGGGTTGCATATTTCAAAGTTCTTCGCCTTGCCTGCGTTCGGCGCATAATCCAGGAGCGATTGCTTGAAGATGCCATCTTCGGAGAAAAAGCGTGCCACAAAGCTTTTCCAGTGGTTGATATCGTTAGCTTGCCGATCCGCCTGGAGAATGTTAGTAAACCACTGAAAAGATCTGGGTCCATGATTCACTTACGTTGAAGCGGCTGAGGTTGTCCGCTAAGTTGAGCAGCTTCAAAATGGTCGTGCCATACATCCTGTTCTGTGCTTGAGCTTGAGCCGCTTGGGCCTGAGCTTGGGCCTGAGCTTGTCGTTGCATCATTTGCTGTTGAGCAGCCATTTGCTGTTGACGCTGCTGCTGTTGCTGCTGCATCGCTTGTTGCTGATTCTGAGGCTGTTGTTGAGGCTGTTGGGGCTGTTGTGGCTGCTGAGGCTGTTGCTGGGGTTGTTGTTGCTGCTGCTGCGGCGGCGGCGGTCCAGGTGGCGGAGGACCTTGTTGTTGAGGAGTTGGGGCCTGCGCTGGTGGCGGAGGCTGGGGCTGCGACTGAGTCTGCTGCGGCGTGTGATGTTGACTCGGCGGAGGAGCTGGAGAAGCCTGTGCTTCGTGCCCAGGCTGCATCGGAGGCTGTGGCCTCATCTGCCCAGGCTGGCCTTGTGGGGGTTGCTGATTTTGTGATCCTCCTTGGCCTGAGTTGCTCTGCTGCGAAGCAGCATGTTGCATGGCCGTATGATGTTGCGCCATCAGCTGCTGCTGTTGGGCCTGCTGTTGCGCTTGTGCCTGCGCATGCTGCTGCTGCATCGCCTGCTGTTGGGCGAGCTGCTGGCGCATGTGGGGCGGCAAGTTTACCTGCAGCTGGGGATTACCAGCCTGCATCGCAGCCATCTGTTGTGGAGTTATTCCCTGGGTTCCATGCGGAAATCCCATCATGCCATTCTGCTGCTGTTGCTGCTGCTGCATCATGTGCTGTTGTTGCTGCTGGCGCAACATCGCTTGGCGTTGCTGGGCTTGCATGGCAAGCGCCGGGTTCTGGGCAACTGTTGGATTTCGATGTTAGCCTAGCCTCGGCCGCGGAGAGGAAGAACAAGCAGTACAACTTACACATCTGTTGCTGCTGCTGCTGGAACATGTGAGCCTGGGGGGTAAGGTGCGAGAGCGCATGCGCGCTTGGTCCCGGACCGCCCATTCCCGGCTGCATGCCCATCATGGGTCCAGCTTGAGAAACGTGTGGTCCGTTGGGACCAGAGACTCCCGGATGCATCTGCATTGGCTGTCCCATAGGCTGGCCAGGATTCGGCCCTGGTCCAGGGCCCATCGGGTGACCATGTGGAATGCCGGGCTGCTGGAGACCGCCTGAATGATGCGAAAATGCGCCAGCAATCATCTTGAACGTTGGAGGCTACCGAACGCCTGCGGCGATCTGTCTCCCGTGGCCCTCGGAGAGCGAACCCTCGGCCGCAGCGGTTATGTACACGGACAAGTCTTGTATCGGCAGTATGAGCGAGGAAGGGCGCGTCTTTGGCGGCACTGTCGGGGATTCTTCACGATAAGCCTGTGCTCACGCTGACCAGAATAGCATCCACGTATGTTGTAGCGGTCGCGTGAAGTGGAGTGGGTCCGGGGTGTGGGGTATACCGGCGCGACGCACGGCTGGCAACACAGCGCGCAGATTGCGAGTCGAGGACGGGCGCGTTTATCGTCAAGGGCGTGGCGTTGCCGTCGAGAGTGGTGTCGTGAGTAGTGTCAGGGTACCACGGCGCGGCGGCAAGTGCCGGAGCTGACTTGCGATCGGAGTCAGCAGGTGACCGCTGATACAGGCCCCCAATGCGCAAGTGCGAGCGACGCGCGTGAGAACGTCTCTGCTGCTATTCTCGGGCGCGGTGAAGGTGTCGCAGGCGGGCAACACGTCGGGAGGCGCGCATCCGCCGACGGGAGGTTGGGCGCGCGCAGGGCACGAACGAGTGATTGCAGCGCGCAATGGGTGCGGAGTGCGATATCACAGAATGACGAGGAGCGGCGACGCCATGTCAGGACGATCCGGGACAAGCGCAGGAGCGGATCTGGGGGTGATGCGGTCGGGGAGATGATGGGCTGGTCGAGTTGTGGTGTCGAACGTTGGCAGGCCCTCTCCCGTCGGGCGGACCTCAGTTCTCGATGCGGCTTAGCCGCCGAAGGTTTCTCCGAGCCCTTCTATAAGCTTCGCGCGAACATCGCCGCGACGCGCTGCGGCACCAACACCAGCCGCGCTCCTGCGCCCCGAGGTCAGTCACATCCCGTCCCGCCCCTACGCTGGGCTCACTATGATGAAATCCATACCACATTTGCAGTTTTCACTCTAGCCGTCGCCTAGAACCTAAGCTCAGACGGTTGATGAGAGCAAATTCGTCCTTGGATGTCTGATCCAGCCCCCGGCGCTCTGCCGTCTCCTGCTCGCTGTCGGAATCTTCGCATGGCGCCATGCTGACAGTCCGCATCGGCAGACCAGTTGTGAGGTTCAAAATGTGCTCCGAATGGCACGAGTAGTGGGCGCCTGCAGTGCTGTCATGGCTCGATCATGTGCTCTTGCTTTTATGTCTCGAGAAGGTTGAGCAAGAGACGCTGCGACGCGCTTAAAAGCAGCCGCCCGCCAGTTCGCTTGTAGGCTTGTGTGTACCGTGCATTTTTCTAGCTGTGGAGATCAACAGCCGGGCGACTGGGTTTAGAATGTCCTCATGACCGAGTTGGCCCAGATTCCCGGATCGAGGACTGAATTTAAAGCTCGCGGGATTGACGGATACTTTCGACCGAGTAGCGTTGTGTTCAGCACAAGTCGCACTGGCCGCTGAACGATTCATCTCGATACGAATCCCGCTCTGCAACAGCTCTTAAGCACGAAGCTGCCCATGCGCCTTGCGATCCTGCGGAGGGTCCATCTCTAGGAGTGGCATATCTCTACTGATCCACTGTTGTACAAATAAATAATTCACTGGTGTTGCTATTTTCTCGACCAGAACACAAGGCAAATCAAGCCTGGGTAGCATGGTGCTCGGCAGGGAAAACTGGCGAGAGTATTTCAAGTTTGTCTTGCACGAAGCGCCGGCGCTCACATAGAGAGCCAAGAAAACACATGTGCAACCGTCGATGACCCGCGACACGTGCGCCCAGCGTGGAGGGGTTTCTGCATCTTGGCCGGCGGGCGGCAGTTTGCGGCCTTATAGGTCGGGCGCCTATCGCGGGGCTTCGTTAATCCCAGGCCGCTGCCCTGTGCGCGTCACCTGGACCTCCAACCCAACCTCGAGCTGCCAAGCTGCATAGCACGCCCGCCTCCACACCCAGCACCGATCGCAGGCCGTCTGCGACCCCAAGCGACCTGCCATAGCTCCTGCAGCTCCAGACACCCTCGAACCCGTCCATATCACCCGTTCGCAGCCATGGCGCCGGCCCCGGTAGATCCCCGCATGATGTCGGTCAAGCCTAGGATACGTTACAACACCATCGGCGGTGTTAACGGTCCACTGGTCATCCTCGAGAATGTCCGTCCCCGTCTTCCTGTAGTCCGCCTCGAGCTGTAGCTCACGCACCATAAATACAGGTCAAGTTCCCGAGGTTCAACGAGATCGTTTCCTTGACGCTGCCCGATGGCACCGAGCGGTCTGGCCAGGTTCTTGAGGCTAGAGGTACGATACACCGGCACACGCTCGATGAGATGAAGTTGGCTGATTTGGGCGTCTAGGCAACCGCGCCGTCGTCCAGGTACGCAGTTTGGAAAGTCAGCCTGCTCAGCCGTTTAGCTAACACCGGGAAGGTCTTTGAGGGCACCTCTGGCATCGATGTCAAGAAGGTAGGCACAGCTTCCGTGCGAGTCGCAGGCTACGCCCGCTGATAAGTGTAGACCAAAGTCGAGTTCTCCGGACACAGTCTGAAGCTTGGTGTCTCTGAGGACATGCTGGGCCGTATCTTCGATGGTTCGGGTCGCGCTATCGACAAGGGCCCTAAGGTGCTGGCGGAGGAATACCTAGACATCAACGGCAGTCCCATCAACCCTTACTCCCGTGTAGGTGACCCTGTCTAGCTCGTTGCAGAACGGCTTTGCTGATCAAATTTCAAGGTGTACCCTGAGGAAATGATATCTACCGGTATCTCCGCCATCGACACCATGAACTCCATCGCCCGTGGACAGAAGATTCCCATTTTCTCCGCCGCCGGTCTCCCTCACAACGAAATTGCTGCGCAGATCTGCAGACAGGCTAGCTTGGTCAAGCCGACGAAGGGTGTTCACGACGATCACGAGGACAACTTCTCGATTGTTTTCGGTGCTATGGGTGTCAACTTGGAGACGAGCCGCTTCTTCACTCGCGACTTCGAGGAGAACGGTAGTATGGAGCGCGTGACGCTCTTCTTGAACTTGGCGAACGACCCCACGTAGGTGTAACCATGGCAGCGTCTTGCGTGACCCAGCTGCTGACCGGAGATAGTATCGAGCGTATCATCACGCCTCGTCTCGCTCTCACCACGGCCGAGTACTACGCCTACCAGCTCGAGAAGCACGTCCTGGTCATCTTGACCGATCTCTCGTCATACTGCGATGCTCTGCGTGAGGTTTCGGCCGCGCGTGAAGAAGTGCCGGGTCGTCGTGGTTACCCTGGTTACATGTACACTGACTTGTCCACTATCTATGAGCGCGCTGGTCGTGTGGAGGGCAGGAACGGTTCCATCACCCAGATTCCCATTCTGTCCATGCCTAACGATGGTGAGTCCCCGGCGGAGCTTGACCATTCTGCAGTAGGGTTGGAGACTAACGGTTTTTTCGACAGACATTACCCACCCCATTCCTGACTTGACTGGTTACATTACGGAGGGCCAGATCTTCGTCGACCGTCAGTTGTACAACAAGGGCGTCTACCCGCCCATCAACGTCCTGCCTTCCCTATCGCGTCTCATGAAGTCTGCTATTGGCAAGGGGCGCACGCGCGAGGACCACGGTGATGTCTCCAACCAGCTGTACGCCAAGTACGCCATTGGTCGTGATGCCGCCGCCATGAAGGCGGTCGTCGGTGAAGAGGCGTTGTCTTCGGAGGACAAGCTGTCTCTCGAGTTCCTTGAGAAGTTTGAGAAGACGTTCATCTCGCAGTCGCCCTACGAGTCGCGTACCATCTTCGAGTCGCTCGACCTCGCCTGGTCGCTCCTCCGCATCTACCCCAAGGACCTCCTCAACCGTATCCCCGCCAAGGTTCTTGACCAGTACTACCAGCGCCGCGCCGACGAGAAGAGGCAGCGTCGCGGCAACAAGGATACGAGGGACAACGAGGTCGACGGCGAGGCCCAGCAGAACGGACAGAGTGAGGGCAACTTGGTTGATGTGTAAATCCTAGGACACGAAAAGGAGGGTTTTGACGGCGGTTTGGCAAGCGACGTGTAGATTACGGAGGCTTATGGATTTCCTTTTCTTGTCATGTTGGAGCGATTATTCTCGCTTTACGACTGTTGATACTTGATAGAATTGAGCAAAATGTGGAACATGCTTTTCCGATTGCATTTGCCGTCTTGAACGCTTTGGGGCTTTGGAAGTGTCTTGCCGCTTGCAAGAGAGGTCAGGCTTGACGGATTCATGTGTGGGAGTAGTACGTCGAGACTCCTTACCCTTCTAGAAGATTACGTCAGTCCCGCAAATATTTCGCCCTGGTCCCTGTCTAACGTCATAAACGGCTGGCAAAAACAACTTCGATGCTCGAGGCATTTCAGATCCAGAGGAAAACCATGAGCATTTCTATGTGAGCAATCTCATGGCTTGACTGAACGTTCACCATCACGAAACCGATATCGGTGAACACGACCACATCCAAATCTAAGTTTCTCATCGGAATCGTGCAGTAAATCGAGGCAGTTCAAGACCTAGCTAAGGTATACAAGTGGGGTTGTTCTTTTCGACGTCCGGCCATGCAGATATCGCAGGAGGATATTTACAGAGTGTCCTGGAGGAGCTTGTTCATCCTGGCCAACTTGGAGGAAACGCTGAGGTCGATGGTCCTATCGCCGATCTCGACGATGAGACCGCCCCGGATGTCGGGGTTAACCTGCGCATGGGGATCAGCACTCAATTGCTTGGACGCATCGTTGTCGGTGGAAGAGCGAACCTTAGGGACAACCTTGAGCTTCCTGCCCTGGGCGTAGGGAGACTTGGAAACGGCGGCCTCGAGGCGGTTGAGGACCTTGTTGTCAAGCGGCTGCAGTGTGTCAGCCATACATTCTCCTGTGATTTATGCCCAACTCATTTTCCAAAACGAACCTGGGCGCTGGTGACGTTGAGCTCAATCTCGCCGCGGTAGGCGCTCATGAGCTGGGCGAACTTCTCGGTGACGGGCTCGAGCAGGCCGAGCCTGTTGTTCTCGGCGAGAGTCTCGAGGAAGTTCTTGACAACGCCGTCCTTGTCCTGGGAGCCGACCAGCTTCTGGAGCTCGGCGACGATCTGCTTCTTGTCGGAGGGCGAGAGGGTCGGGGCCGAGAGGACGGCGGCGAGCTTGGGGTCCTTCTTGAAGGTGTTGTTCAGGCTGTCGAGGGCCTTGGCGACGGGCTCGAGAGCGGAGGTCTTGGCGGCGGCAGTGTACTGTTGGTTGTGCAGACGCAGAGCGATGGCCCGTCAGCGATCATAATGCCCTCTCAATCCGCGTTCCGCGATTTTCCTATCTCTGCCCCAACCGCCAATTCGCGGCAATGCCATCTCGGCGGGCGGCCAATTCCTTGCAGTCGGACCGGGGAGACGTACCAGAGCGCTCGCGTAGGTGCCATCGAGGCCGTACAGGGCAACCGGCGGCTTGACTGAGGCGGACGACGCAGCTTGGGCGTAGCTCCTGGCAGCGACGGCGCGGGGAGCGGCGAACGCGGCGCGGGGAGCGGCGGTGCGCGCGGCCTTAGAGAGTGCCCGGGCGGCGAACATGATGGGGACCTCGGAGCGGAGATGGGACGGTTGGGGTTGCGGGTGCGGTGGGCTCGATGGTTTCGCGCGTTCGCAAGGGCTCTGGCGCAGCAAGTTCCGATGAGGTGCGTTGCCGGCGAAAAGGCTGACTTAGCACCGGTCTTGGCGTGCGGGCTCGCTGCGCCCGCCGCCGCACGCGCTCCTCTCACCCAGCTTCTCGCACGGATGTCTGCAGCCTCCGCACTCTGCCTGCGCGGCTGCGACTGCGGATCTCACTCGGCATCCGAGCAGCCGCCTCGCCGTTCGCATCGCAAAAAAAGACTTCGTATGACCCACCTGCTCACTCTTTCCAGGAGCCACGTGCTTCTCCTTTTTCCCCTCTCCATCGCGATTGCTCATCTGCGCACAAGAACATTCATGGTATCAATTTCGTCATTACAAGAATTATGGACGTGAACAGAAGACGAAGCATCCGGCCACCATCTTCCATCCGTGGCAATTTGTACATCAACCTGCGCCGATCCCCAGCTTCTTCAAAACGCCGGATACCCGTCTCGTCTAATCCCTTTCGACACTCTACTTCTTCTCCTCGAACGGTGTCTCGTACGGGCGCTCGGCCTGAGGCGTGATGCGAGCGAGGTGACGGCGGTGGCCGTCGTCCCAGTCAAGAATGGCCGAGTGAGTCGTCACACGGTTGTCCCAGACAACGACTGTGCCGGGCTCCCACTTGACACGGACCTGGAAGTCGGCGCCGGTGGCGATGTGGTTGAACAGGAAGCGCAGCAGCATGTCGCTCTCCTCCTTCTTCAGGCCGACGATGCGGCGCGTGAATTGAGCGTTCACGAAGAGAGCCTTCTCGCCGGTCACGGGGTGCGTCCTGACGATAGGGTGCTCCGTGGCGATGGGCGTGCGGCGGACGACACCTCCGCGGCTGGCGCTGTTCTCCGCCTGCTCGAAGCCCGAGTGGATGGCCTTCAGGCCGTGCAACCTCTGCTGGAACGCGGGGGACAGACGGTTGTATGCCTCGACCATGCTAGCGAAGAGGGTGTCTCCACCTGCCTCAGGACCATCCAGGACGTACAGGAAAGTCGTGCCCGGCGGCTGTTGCTCGAAGGTCACGTCAGAGTGCCAGGTGATGGAGTTGGTCCTCTGCTCGAAGAAATCCCTAGCAGTTGTGTCCTCCGCGCTGCGGTGCACAAGGTGGATCTCAGGGTATCCTGCAGGAGCGCCGCTAGAGACATGGATGTGGTGGCGTCCGAAGTATCCGCCGAAGTCCAATGCCTCCTGGATGGGCAAGTCTGCAAGGTCCTGGTCCCGGAAAGCTTTGAGCCAGTCAGCATTGGTCTTCATCTCGTCATTTGTCCTACATACCAACAACTTTCCTCTGTGCCACAAAGAGGGCCAGCTCATCCTTGGCTTTGTCGGACAGCTTGCTCAATTGCACGCCAGTCACTTCAGACCCAAGCTTCGGTGCCAGCGGCCTCTGCTTGCCAGTGGCGAACAGGTGTGAGAACGAAGGGTCGGCGTCTTTGCCATGGTCGTAGTGTTGGAACGGCTCAAGAGGCGGGTATCTTTATATGTTAGCGGGGTGCAGCGCAGGTGAGATCTATATCTTACGTCTTGGGGTCCCAAGTCGGCAAGTAGTGCGGATACTTGGCAGGAGCGTGCTTCTCGCTGCCCTTCTCCTCGGTCTCCTTCTTGAACGACTTCGGACCGTAGATGAAAGCCTCCTTGTAGTCAATGGGGCCCCGGACTGGAGCCGGGGGAAGCTGTGGAGCTTGCTGTTCAACGGCGACCGGAGCCATCTTTGCTACTCCCAAATTCGAAGTCAAGGTAAGCTTCTTTGGGTAGTGATTGAGAATTAGTCTGTCGGGCTCGAGCTACTCGCGTGAGGGGGCTTTGGGGCTTATGTACATCCGCAGCCAAGGCAAGGCATTGGAAAATCGGAGGGGCAACACCAATCGCCGACCTCGTCTATGCGGCGGCGCTGCAGAAAGCGGGGTGGCTTCCAACGTCTCATGATATCCAGTATCTTCAGAGCAGCCGCTTGCACTTATTCGAGGCACTTCCCATGTGTCTCTTCCAATCAGACGGAATCGCGATCGCATCATGCCGGGATGCTTCACGTCATTGAAGCGGTTCACCCGGACAGATGCGATATCGCCAAACATCCGCGTACATCTGCATCTTATCCCCGGTCATGTACCATTGGCCGATTCGAGCCCTTGAAGATTATCTTGTTGTGCTGACTGGCTGAACATCTTGCCCAAAAAGGGGCGCGGATGCAGCAGGGGGTGTTGCTGACTGCTGAGGGAGCACCAATCATCAGCGCGATGTAAGTCATATATCACCCTAATGAAAGATAAGTTACTTAACGGTCTTCTCTGCGAAATGAGGATGGGTATCCTTGCGTATGAAACGCCATCCTGGACCGTGGTTGGCTGTCGCAGTTGCATACGCAGTGTTGCACGCGAGCTCCTGGTTAAATCACGCAATCAGCTGGACCTTGCGCAGCAAGTACTGGAACATCCTCACCAATTTGGGAAATTTGAAACACAGACCGCCGACTGCGCTCGAGCTCACCATGGCCCGGTCTTCTTGCGTGCTCGTGTGACGACGCATATTGGCAGGAGGTACGGAGTACATGGGCGGCAAGCCGCGCTGAACGTCCCGCCCCGGCCAGCCCACCCGACTCCCATCGGGCTACCTCTGTATAGCCGCCTTCCAACGGAGTCCTGTGCCGGTACTCTTCTTCCGTTGCCCGATCGGCCAAGGGCTCTCTCTTTCTCCGTTGCCCCTATCGCCAGCCTGATCCGTCGCCATGGCCTCCTCAAAGGGTCGGCGCCAACACCGCCGTGCGCCCTCTTGGCTGCAGCTGGCCACGGCGGGCGCCAACTACTTTGGCAGTCCGAACGGCGAGCAGTCGCCTTTTTCGTCGACGCAGTATGAGTTCCTGGCGTGCGAGGCGAGCGCGTACGAAGAAATGGCGTCGCCGAGGTTAGACTCGGTTGGCTTCGCGAAGAAGAACGACATGCAGATTGAGGAGGCTCCAGTCAACACGAACAAGGCCGACCCCACATTTGCCACCTCCGGACTAGACAAGTACTACCGCCCCGTAGACGGCTACGAGGGTCTCCACCGGTACGACCCGGAGTTTGATTGGCATCCCGAGGAGGAGAGGCGGGTGGTGCGCAAGGTACGTTATGTTTTTATCCTATTCTTGGTATCTCACTGCATGGGATTATCTCATGTAGTTTGTCTTGACATCTACACCGAGAAGCGCGAGGCATGGGAAGCGGTGTAGGCGCAGAAAACAATTCACTCGTATGGACGAAAATTTCCTCGCCCGTGCCTATTCACAATCCATCTATTCTGTCTATGCCTAGACTTCCCAGTGCATTTCGCTAAGAATAGAAGACGGTCCTATGCTCAGAACAATAAAGAAAGCCTAAAATATCTGAATACATAACACTAATGTTTCACCAGATTGATAAACGTATTTGTGTATGGGTGTGCATAATGTTCTTTGCGCTCCAGTTGGATCGAGGCAACATCTACCAAGCTCTCTCAGACAACATGCTGGACGACCTAAATCTAACGACCAACGATTACAACTACGGCCAAACCATCTTCTACGTCAGCTTCCTCCTCGCCGAGCTCCCCTCGCAGCTCCTCTCCAAATGGGTCGGTCCCGACAACTGGATACCCATCCAAATGGTTTCCTGGAGCTTCATCGCCAGCCTGCAAGCCTTCATCACAGGCCGCACCTCCTTCTTCCTCACCCGCTGCCTCCTGGGCACGCTGGAAGGCGGCTTCATCCCCGAGCAAATCCTCTACCTCTCCTACTGGTACACCAGCGCCGAGCTCCCCACCCGCCTCTCCTGGTTCTGGGTCTCCTCACAAGGCACCAACATCATCTCCGCCATCCTAGCCTACGTCCTCCTCCGCCTGCGCGGCGCCTGCGGGCTCGCGGGCTGGCAATGGCTGTTCGCGCTCGAGGGCCTGCTGACCGGCGCCATCGGCGTCCTCTCCTGGTTCTACCTGCCGCCCGGCCCGACGCAGACGGCCAGCAAGTTCCGCGGCCCCGACGGCTGGTTCACCCCCCGCCAGGAGAAGATCATGGTCAACCGCGTGCTGCGCGACGACCCGTCCAAGGGCGACATGCACAACAGGCAGCCGCTGTCGCCGGGTATGCTGTGGGAGTGTCTGGCGGATTGGCACATGTGGCCGCTGTATCTCCTCGGGTTGACGGCTTTCGTGCCGCAGTACCCCATGACGGCGTACCTGACGCTGCAGCTGCGGAGCATTGGCTTCGATACGTTTGATACGAATCTTTTGGTCGTTCCGCCGCTGTGTTTGTATATCGTGCAGTTGCTGTTCTGGACGTGGCTGTCGGAGAGGATTAATGAGCGGTTCTTGCTTTCGACGGTGGGGCAGCTGTGGTCTTTGCCGTTGTTGGTGGCGTTGGTGTTGCTGCCGGTGGCGACGGGGGAGTGGGTGCGATACGTGTTCATTGCGCTGTTGGTTGGATTTCCTTACGTGCATGCGGTGAGTGCCCCTTGGCTTTCGAAACACTCCAATGCAGAGATGAACTGACATTTGTCATCAGATCCTGGTTGCGATCACTAGTCGTAATGCGGGAACTGTGAGGACGAGAACGGTGGCGTCGGCACTCTACAATATGTGCGTGCAGGCTGACAACATCATCGGGTCAAATGTAAGTCAATCCCTCTTTGTCATTCTGTTATTTGAGATCAAAGAGAAATGGAAGAGGAGAAAAAGGGCCTGTCATTAATCGTCGAATTTTCAGATCTACCGCGATGACGACAAACCCCTCTACTTGCGTGGCAACAAGGTGTTGATCTGCTTCTGCATCTTCAATATCCTGCTTTTCGTCGGCACAAAGGTCTTTTACGTGACCATCAACAAACGCCGCGAAGCTAAGTGGAATGCCATGAGCTACGACGAAAAGGAAATTTACCTAGCGACGACCAGGGATAAGGGCAATAAGAGGCTGGATTTCCGTTTTGCGCATTAAGGACTAGATGGAAAGCAGAGCGCCTCATCGATATTTCTCTTCCGTCCATGCATCCATTAGCGCTGGCGCCGGTAGTAGAGTCATATTCCAATGCATCTTCTTCTTTCTTTTGTTGAATCAAATGCCCACTGCGATATCGTGTTATGCGTGGCTCACGGTGAGTGAGAGATAAATGCCTTTGTGGAATCAAGGCAAAAACCGCCTCAATACTTGCTCCGGATAACCAACGACTGCTCTTCTACCAGACCGAAAGGCGGAACATTTACAAATCGAATTCGCATTACCGTAACATCGTGCAGTCTCCAAACTAATAAAAATACCCAACGACAGGAATGGTGTTTCTACATTTTCATTTTCGCTTTTTCGAATCTCTTCTCCACTTTTGTCGTCCGTCATCAACTTCATGAGCCCGTTGAATTACGATAACCCAATTAATCCCTAGTGCAGATTCCATGAGAGACAAGAAGTTCATCTTACGCTTTGGCATCAAGTCGTGCATCATCAGTCATCCCTGTGTGAAAGAATTGTGCAGCAAAAGGAGCACAAACGACAGATTGCCTCCTAAGCCCCTGAGCACCCCCAAACCGTTCAAGCCGAAAGAAACATTCCCTCTTATCATTTACCCCCAAGCGCAAACACCAATTTCCAATACCAATACCGTGTAAGTGCGACGGCTTTAGCGTTGCTTGGACTCAAGCTTCTTTTTCACCCCTACTCGCACTCTTTCCACTCCCTCTGAATCTTCTCAATCTCGTCCCTGACCCGCTCAGGCTCCAGACTGCTGCTCACAGCGCCACTGCCATACGAATACCCAACCTCACGCTCCCGGATCATCTCCTCAAGCAGTCGCCGCAAGGAGCGGTGCTGCTCATTGAGTTCGCGCTGGATTTGTCGCCGCTCACGCACCTTCCGAGCCAAGTACACATAGTCATCATCGCGCACCGCATGTGCCCAAACCCGTCGCATGCGTGGGCTGTACAGCTGGCAGGAGTTGCCCTCACCGGTGTATTCCGCGTCACCGGGCACGAACTGCAGAGTGCGTGTGACGTCGTCAGCCAGTCTCGAACCGCTCTTTGCGGCGGGGTACACGACTTCGTCGTAGCACTCCTCGCAAACGGTTAATTCGGGGAGGCCGGGCAGCGTGTGCCACAGGCCGTTGCGGATGATTGTGTCGCGCGAGCATTCACGCTTCCAAGCGTGTGATGATGTGAGCTCGATGAAGGGAGAGAGATCTGGAGTGCGGTTGCGCGTCTTGAGAGCCTCTTCATGAATGTCTAGGAGCATGTCGAGATACTGAGGAAAGCGGCGGCTCGTTGTCCGGAAGGAGCAGGCTCGTGGAGAGGAGTTGTCGATGCGCTTAAAATGGCCGCGTAGTGTCGGCATCAGGGCTTCCAAATAGAGGAGATCACGTTCGCAGATAAAGAGGTTGGAGATGAAATCGTTGCCCCGTTGGCTCGGGAGACCATACCAGGTGCGAACGGCTTCACTCTCGCCTGGACAAGGCTTCTCAGCATCTGTGATCGAAGCAAGAGACATCATCAAATCCAAGTCTCGGCGCTTTTGTTTCAGCGTCATGAGCCAGGCCAGCCGGAACCATGCAGAACTAAAGTCGCACTTCTTTGCCATTTCGGTAGGCCGTGCCCTGACGAACTGCCTGCGGAATTTTGTGCGTCCAATGATTTTATCCAAACAGTCGGGACAGATATCGAATGTTGGAGCGCTGTCCAATGTGTACCAGTCCACGTACCGCGAGGAGAAATTTGGCCTTGGACACGGCGGTAGGGGAAGTTCTGGCATATCTGGATCTGCATCCTTTTCCGGCTCAGCCTGGCGGGGTGTCGTCGGCACTGAGCGGGGACTGACACGCTCCGCCTGCACACTGCCTTCCGACAGCGTGCGACGCAAGGGAGCCCTACTAGGATCTACCTCGTCTCGCACGTGACTAGGAATCGAGGGCATTGCCGGACCACGTTTGTAGTCAGAAATCGTCCTTTTCGGGCTTTTCGGGCTTTTCGGGCTCTCAGGAAAATATTGAAAGCTCTCCTCCGAGGGCATCATCAAAGTTGGACTGTCGTCAACGGGGTATGGCAAGGATGTAGTTGACTTCGAAGCTGGAGGTCGAGCTGGCGAAGGGGACTGAATGTCGATTCTCGGAAGTAGCTCCTTGAGCGAAGGTTCCGGTTCTTCGACTAGAGCCGAGTCGTATCGACTGTGGCGAGAAGCAGGCCTTAGCCGGTCTTTCGGTGAGCTGGGAACAGGGAATGAGGAAACACGCTCGGGATGACTTTCCCTGATCTCGATCCGCTGGGAAGATGACAGGGGATCGTTATCGTCTGCTAGGGGAGAGCCGGCACGTGAATTACGAGACCCTGGGCGGGAGCCAGGGTCTACGCGGACCCTTGCATCAGGACCCTGGGGTCTCAGCCTTGGGGATCGAGCAGGGGATGGCGGCACCCTGCTGTCTTTCGGTCGTGGCGAAGGCGGCCTGGACGAAGACTTGGAAGATATGGAGCTTTGGTGTTTGTCTTCTACGCTTCCGTACAAAGTTTCGTTTGTTCCTCGACGTGTTGCCTTGGGCCGAGCCCAGGGCAAGTCACTGGAGAAAAACTGGGATGAGGGAGTGTCCCCAGCAGACGAGACCGAACTCTTCGGAGTCGAGCGGGGAGTTGAAGTAGGCGGAGTGGAAGGACGCCCGGATTGTGGGGCAGAAGAGCGCGATAGCCTATCCTTGACTGGGTCACGATCTCGGGGGACGCTTCTGACGTCCCCCTTGACGTCGGCAGGACTGTACGAATAGGGTGAGGATACACGTTCGCGGACCGGCTCGGGATCAGCTAACGGGGCATTGATGTCATCCCTTTTCGGCTCCAAAGGGGTGAAAGAATAGGGCGAGGATTTACGATCTCGAGTAGGTGTGGATGCATTCACCGGGAGTCGAAGATCATCCTTCTTCAAGTCTTCAGGGGAGTAGGAGTAAGGGGAGGACACGCGCTCTGGCGGAGCCGTGAGGTCGTGTAGGGAGGTTCTCAAATCATCCTTCTTCAAGTCGGCTGGACTGAACGAATAACGCGCCGGCTTCCGTCGCGAGCGCAATTTGAGGGATTCATCTGCGGATATGTCTGAGCCATCCGAGACCACATTGTCGCGCCTCGAGTCTGACGGGAACAATGAATCCACCTGGAGGGATGCTGGCCGAGACTTGCGCTGATCAGTACTACCGTTTGCATCGGGTCTCACTCCGGCAGTCTGCTTGAAAGACATCGACGAAGCCGCAGATTCCGGGGAGAGATAGGCATCGCCGGAATATCGCTCCTGCTTGGTTCCGGACGTCTTGCTGTGTGAATAAGGCGACGGCGGACGCCTGCTGTGCACGGGCGGATCCCGTAGATCGGTCTGCAAGGGCGGAGCCTTCTGACGATCTGCAGGCTGGCGCATGCTCTTGCGCGTGGGCACGTCATCCGAACGCTTCTCTGCAACATCACCGCTGCCCGGCACGATCACGAAGCGGCGCTCCCGGTTGAAGCGCGCCATCTCCTCTTCCACCTCGACCAGGACCGGCTCCTGGTCAACGGCGCCCCGGTTGGGCGCCTCGTCGCCGCGGTTCGCGTCCAGCGGGGCATGGTCAAGCTCTTTCGCGAGGGCTACTGCGATGTCTTCGACGGTGGGAAACGGCGGCCACGACGGGCGTCGGCGGCGCTCGATGCGATACGAGGCGGAGGGCGGCGGGGTGGGCGGGTAGCGATCGCGCGGGTCGTAGGCGTAGGTGTAGGGGTAGTCGTCGGCGTAACGGGCATCGTAGTCGGCGGCGCTGGGCGGGCGGCGCGGGTCAGAAGCATAGTAGTCTGCTGTGCGACGGCGATCGGAGGCGTAGCTGGGGCCCTTCACATGCTCGTAGTCGCGCGACCGCGAGGTGTTCGGTTCGTAGCGGCGACTCGAGTAGCGGGGCCTCTCGTCGTAGTCGCGGTAGGCCATGCACGGCAAGCCAGCAGCGGGCGCAAGGGAAATAGGAAGCAGAAGCGGAAGGCAAGGGAGGCCGCGGCGTGTCTTAAGGCGGGAGGTGGAGCAGGGCCAGGCGCACGCCGTCACGCAACGCCATGCGTGGTGGGGGGGCGGCTTGGCCGGGGCGGGTAGGCAGGCTGACGCAGTGCGCGCGAGAAGCGGTGGAACATGCTGAGCGTCATGGGCCCTGCTGCAGGCGCGGGACCCTGTTTAAGCCCGGCTGAGCTAGCTGGCACTGCAACCCGACGCCGCCCAGGGCTCGCGGCCAGTGGGCCCTGCCGCCGTCACCGCAGCTCCCCTCGCGCGCTCCGCTAGCCTGGAGCCGCAAAGGGGCGTGCCAATCGCCACAGCCAGCCGCCTATTCTGGGCGCCCGTACTCGCGTCATGCACCGGCTGTCAGCGCGAGGCACGCCATCGCGAGATTCGCCCCAGAGCCGCACGTCTTCTGCACATGCAGTGCCTCTGCGGCCAGCGCGGCGCCACGTCCGCCCGCGTCGCAGCTCAACTGTGTAATGTATCTCTCCATGTCGTCGCCCGTTGGGGTCGCATGAAGCACTTATGCACGCTCGCCCTTCTTCCCACTTCCAGAGCGGCCTATCCACGCTCTGAATCCCGGAACCTGCAGAAATGCCTCCGATACTATCAGTCATAAATTCGTCCATATACATGCAAGGTTGATCCTGCGAGCACGCAGCGCCTGTCGGGTGCGCCAGCCGGTCCGCAGCGCCATCGGCCGCCGCCGCCTAGCTCGCGCTCCAGGCTGCTGTCCTCGGTGTACTTAGCGCTCACCTCGCCATCGTGAAGGCCGGCGAGGCAGTCTGCACGAAGTCCGCCCGAGCAAAGAGCCTCCTCCAGCACCGTGCAGGCGACGTGGCGGCTGACCACAACATCAGCCATCAAAACATCGGGCGCCGCCGGTCAAGGTCTCCTGTGGCGTTCGCATCCTGCTACCAAGGGTGAGGCTGGCTGCTGTCAGCGAATGCAGCTTGGGTAAGCTGTCTCTGGCTCGTGACCACTCACCTGGTTCTCCCACGTCCAGAAAGTGCCGCTGTGCTGGATGCCTTTGCTTTGTATTACATCGATCATACCGGCGACTGATACTTCGGGGCTGATTTGGCCCTCGATCGTCCAGGGCAGCTCGATATTGGACATGTCCCTACGATAGATCAGCCTCACTCTTGCGCCTAGGCACTCGCTACTCTTACGTTGCCACTTCGCCCGGATGAATCGCGAGGATTATCGTGTCGTCGTCTTTGCGTTTCAGTTCTGCCGCCATATGCTGTCGCAGTCTGTTAGCAGAAGCGGAGCTGGAAGACGCTTGCTAGCTAGAACAGAAACGTACTCGGAGCATCTGGTTGAGAGCGCACTTTGAGGCGGCGTACGCGGCAAATCTGATGCGCGTCAGCATAGCGATAACGTTAGCAGAGCTCGGAACAGTACCCGTCCTCCATCTCTCGGAAGTTGATGGCCGAGCCAGAGTCACTGGACATGAAGACGATGGTTCCGATCGGAATGTTGGTCTGGAGTAACTTCTGAGCCGTGATGATCGGCCCAATAGTGTTGGTATGGAGGTGGAACGCAAACTCGTCGAAGGAGCTATACGCAAGTGTGAGAGGTACGAACGAATCACAACAGAAGGAACTTGGTACACGGACAGTTCAGTGGCTCTCTAGTAAACGGAAGGTCAGTCTATGCCCAACCGATCGAGTGACACAGAAGAAGCAAAAGGCTCACATTCGGATACCTCAAGACACCAGCATTGATTACGACATAGTCTATCTTCAGATTGGGGATTGCGGCGAGTTGGCTCACGAAGCTCTGTCCACTGATCAACCGGCAGCTCCCTCCGACGGCGCGAAGGAGACTGTTCGTACAACGATGCTGGCTTCGGATAGTATGTCACAAACGAACATCTGACAGCGGCCGTGGTCGTTTCCTGAGTGGCCCCACAGGGCAGAGGCATGTTCGGCATACGGCTGTCGAACCGTGGCGATGATCTTCTCGCCGCGCGCAAGCAGCTGGCGGACGAACTCGAGGCCAATGCCTCTGCTGGCACCCACGATAACCCAGGTAGTCATGTCCTGGTCGCAGTAGAGAGCATCGGGTATTTGGTTCATCTTTGTTGCGGGGCCGGCTGGAGATTTGGCGGGTGCGGCTCGCGTCGGCGGGACTCTACCTGCATGCTAGTGGAAAGTGGGCGGTGATAGGCAAGGCTGGTGACCGGTCCGACGTGGAGAGCGACAGTGGAGAGAGGCGCTAGGAACGTCTCCGTGGCGCGGATCGCGATGGGAAAGATGGTCTGGCAAAATAGCAGGCAGAATACGATGTACGTCCCCTCGTTCATCTGGCAGCGTGGCCAAGGCCGACAGAACCGGGCACCCGCAGAGCTGGCGACAGGGAAGCTGCATATGTGCATCATCGCGGCCGCTTCTGCTCCTCTCCAGCGCCGGAGATCACATGGAGACGCAGCCACAGGTTCTAGACTTCTAGATGCGCATGAGCGATGAGCGGGTGCTGCTGTGAGGCGCAAGAGCAGAACGCCGCCGTCATGATTCATGAGGAGCAGACGACCATCGGAGCGTGCGGCTGCCAGGGCAGAGTCGCCGAATCGCGCACATGACCTGCCGACCATGCCGCAACGTAATCCGCGGTCTTCCAGCCGGCACTTGGAGGACACGCGCGAGCAATCGCCGACCAAAGGCCAGCGCGCGGCTCCAGCCACAGGGGAGCGCCGCTCGCCCGTGTTTTTCCGACTGCCGGCTCTCAACCCAGGAAATCATCTTCGCGCTGATTGGCTGCCCAGACGCGGCTGACCCGTTCTAAAGACGATTCTCTTCCGTCACCAGCGACTTTTTCTTCCCTCCTTCTCTCACCTTCAATCCAACTCCTCAACCTCCACTCCCACGCCGGAAGACCCTCGTCGTCCATCAATTCCTCCGCGTTCTTCTTCGCTCTACCCGTAGACGCCTCCACCTCCAACAAAATGGGTTTTGAAGCCGGTACGCGCGCCGCTCTCCTTGCCTCCTTTCGCCCATCAGCCGCAACGCAACGCCACGGTGGCCACGTTCCGAGTCCAAAAGCACATGCAGTGCCGTTCGATCGCCGGACGGGCGGCTGGCACACAACGCCCTGGACGTCTATGGCTGCATGCGCGGCCTTGCGCCTGTGTGTCGCTGCTTGACCGCTTTTGCGACTGGACGGGCCCATCTTCGCCGCGCTGTTGTGTCGCATCTCCATTCCCCTCCAGACCTGGCCTCCATAGGATCCAACAGACGCTGACGCCCCGGATGCAGGTGATTCCAAGAAGGGTGCCAACCTCTTCAAGGTACGCTGGCCCTGACGAAAAGTCTGACCGGGAAACCGGTTTTGCACCTTTCCTCAACAGTCCGTCCTAACACTCCTCACAGACCCGCTGCGCTCAGTGCCACACCCTGAAGGCCGACGAGGGCAACAAGGTCGGCCCCAAGCTTCACGGCCTCTTTGGCCGCAAGACCGGCTCCGTCGACGGCTACTCCTACACCGACGCCAACAAGCAGAAGGGCATCACGTGGACCGAGGACACTCTGGTATGTTCTTGACAATGTCGCCGGCTCCCGCACCAACTGCTGGGAGCTTTGCTGGCGTCGCGCGACTTGCCTACTGACCGCTTTGCAGTTCGAGTACCTCGAGAACCCCAAGAAGTACATCCCCGGCACCAAGATGGCCTTCGGTGGCCTCAAGAAGCCCAAGGACCGCAACGACCTGATCACCTTCCTCAAGGAGGAGACCGCATAGACGACATCATCCACGATACCTCAACGACTTCTACCTTCTTCCTCTACTTCCCTCTCATGTACCATCAAAACATAGACGTACTATAGGCGGGCTGCGTTGGTGGTGGTGTTCCTCCTTTGTGCTTGTATAATACATGGTTTTGCGTATCCTAGACATAGACCGTTTTTCAGTGGGTCACTGTCGGCGATACCAAGGAAACGATTCATTCTCCACTTCCGATCTCGGGCATCCATTGACGAAGTACATTGTGACACTTTATTCCTAGGGTTGGCGCACGTCACATCCACCTGCGCCGAATGCACGCGCAATTGACTTTGGCTGTGCAGCAGGGCACGTCATATCGCATCGGTCCGGATCGAAGCGAACAATAACAAGACCATCACCGAGCACGAGAAAGACGTTCGAGGACAGTAGAAGGCGTGCGGAAGACAACACGCAACAAAAATCGCTCGCTCTCCCACCCGATCTCGATCCCCTGTCACGTTAACGGCCCCATCCTTCCCAGCTCGTCTCAGCTTCCGCGTCGTTTTCTCAAGGCCTTCCACAGCCGGGCGACCCATCCAAATCTGAACGCCGAAGACTCCGCGCCGCCGAAGCCCCCGACCCTCCAAAGACTTCACACACTTTTCTTCTGGCAATTGGATGGCTTTGCGCGGCGTGGGATACGGACGACGATGCTCTCGGTGGATCACGCCACCGTCGTGGCAGTCCTTGGGCTGAACAAAAGTACCAAAGCTCCCGGCAATCGCGTCCGTGCTCCAATGCGCTGGCTTTTCCTTGCCATGACGTCGTGCCTGTCTCTATGATTCCGCTCTGGGTATCTTGACCTATCTGCCTCAAACGCCCACCTTCATGCTTCCAAGCGTGCAATGAGCCGCATCGCAATAGCTCTGCTGTGAAGCGAATGTGTTGCAGTAGAGCCTTTCGCTGCTATGCCCGAGCCTTCAGTGCCATCGCCACATGATCGAGGCCCGAATATCCCACCCAGACACGCAATCCGCCCCCCAGGAGCCCATATGCTATCCTCTCCAGCTTCCCACAGCTGCACAGTACTATGCCGGCGTACCGGCCCTACCACCTCTACTACTCCGCCTACTCCCGGAACTGGGACTGTCCCTCTCCCTCTCCCGTTTGTTCCCAGCAGCAGAAACGCCAGAACCGGCGGCATCTTCCTGCGGCGGCGGCGGCGCTGGAGGCGCCTCGTCTTCCCATTCGGGCTCCGAATCGGACCTGTCGAAACCGGCGACGATTTTCTCGAAGTGAAGGCGCGTTTGGGGGAGGGACTGCGGCAACGGGGTGGTAGGTTAGTTAAAGCTGTACGAACGCGATGTTGCGAGCGGCGGCAGAAGGATTCGCGCGACAGGGTTTTTTTCGTTTCTTGGATAAGGGTTGTAGCAAGCAAGCACTCCGCTATAGATCAATGCGCAGAAGAAAAAAAGCGCTAGACATGGCCAGATCCTCCTTCTCTCTACAGACACGTCGAAAGCGCCAATTTTTTTTTCTTTTACAGCCTCGTTCCCTGCTCGATCCCTCCCCTTCCCTTCCTTCCCTTCCCCTGCCCACGAACAAGACGGGAAATGATTCGCGATGACGTACGTACCTCGTTCCGCGCTACCGAATGCCAGATCAGCATCTCGTTGCTCTCGAGTATGCGCGCGGCGTTGTACCGCCGCTCGCGCTCCTCGAACGTCTCGTCGCGCACCAGCGCCGAGCGATGCGTCCCCGCCGCGCTGCCGCGCATCGCGCCCGTCGTCGTCGTCGCGGCGCTGTGGACGTTGGCCGGCCGGTTGCGCGCTTGCCGGTCTTGCTGCAGCGCAGTGTACGGTTGTTGGGGCTGCGCGTGGCCGGAGGACATGGCGGGCGAGGTAGCAGCGTGCTGCGGGGCGGGCGCGTCGAGGGAGTAGGACGGGGAAGTAGGAGAGGGGTCGGTCGAGGAGGCCGAGGGGCGTGTGTGAGGGCGGTTAAGAGGAGTGTGGGAAGCCTTCGGGCTGAGGGGAGATGGGGTGGAGGTACGGCTGCATGCGGGCGATGGTCATGAGGCGCAGATGTGGGGATGAGCTGAAGTTGGTAGACGGAGTGGGAAGTGACAGGTCGGCTATACTGTGTGTGACTTTGGCGGATTCACATGTTCACGTCAGCTCGATGGCGGCCTCTGCTCGGAATCGCAGGTCAATCGTGCCTGGGATCTCGGAACGATGACGAGCGTCTTTCACGAAATCCGCCCTCTGGTACATGCCTAACCTCTTTCGCCCCGCGGGCCGCTCTGCCGCCCCGCACCAGATTTCGACCAGGGATCTTTTTTCTTTCACCCTTGAACTTCAGCCTCAAGAAGCTCATACTTGCAAGATTTGGAGGTCAAATTCTCATTTCATTTATCTCTATGGTTTCATCATGCATCAGATCTCTCTTCTCGTCTATGGGTATACGTCTAAAGCTTCAGAGCAGCCAGGGGGTCGTAGCCATTAGGCTCGGGCTTGTCGGGGAATCCAAGGCTAACACCAAAGGCGGGGTACACGAATCTGGTGAGGCCCTTCTTCTTGTGGATGCCCTCCAGCGCTTCCATGTCGGCGTCGTCGAGCTTGATGATGTTCTTGTTCTCGTCTATCCGGGAAGGAGTGACCGACTTGGCCAGAACAGAGCTTCCGCGAGAAACTGGGTTAAATTTGTCAGTTTACCCGGCTCATTGGTGGAAAATACTTTTTTAAGCCTCGGCATCAAACTCACCGTGGTAGCTCAGCAGAATGTTGCCGGGAGAAACATTGTGCTTCTTGGCGACCTCTTGGATGCCTTCCTCCTTGAACATTGGGCTGCCAGTGCTGCCGAAGGGGCTGTAGGCAGTGATGTGGATTCCCTTAGCCTTGCAAAAATCGACGATCTCCTGCTGCGGGAGATACGGGTGGTTCTCGATCTGGTTCGCGGCCGGCACGATAGTTGCCTCCTTGAGGAGAACCTCGAGGAAGGGAACGCTGAAGTTGGCGACGCCAATGGCCTTCGCCTTGCCCGTCGCCGGCAGCTTCTCCAGCTCCTTCCACGTCTGGATGAATGACCACGACTTCTCCAGGTCACGCGAGCCGTCAGGGAGCTTAGGGATGGTGGGGTGATTGCCTGCGATTTTGTGTCAGTCGGCGACTTCCCCAGGAAGCTTAATGAGCTGCGTACCCTTCGGGTTCATGGGAACAGGCCAGTCTGGAGATTGATTAGTCTTTCGCTTCGCACATGCGGGGCTGGATCAAAGAACTTACGCATCAGGTAGAGGTCAACATAGTCCAGTCCCAGGCGCTTCAGACTCTCGTCAAGGTTCTCCTGGACGCGCGAGTGGAAGGTGCACCACAGCTTGGTGGTGACGAAGATGTCCTCGCGCTTGACCAGGCCCGACTCGAAAGCCTCCTTGAAGGCCTCACCAACCTCACCCTCATTGCCATACATGTAGGCGCAGTCGATGTGACGGTAGCCCGACTTCAGCGCGTGGGCGACGGCGGCCTTGACCTGGCCGGGCTCCGATTGCCAGGTGCCCAGGCCGAGGGCCGGGATGGTAGCGCCGGTGTTGAGAGGCAGAGGGGTGTTCATGGTGGGCTTGGGGTCGAGGATGCTGGAGGGGGTGCGCTTGAGGATGAAGTTGCAAAGAGACGGGTTCATGATAAGAAAAGGAAATGGCGTGCTTGACAGATGCCACGCTGTTTTGTTTTGCCGGCCTCAAGCTCGACAAGCAGGCGCGCCCGACCCCACCTCTCCGCGCAATTACCATCAAACGCCGATGACGCCACTGCCCTGGCGGGGCACAACGTCGGCCATCGGCGTTTTCATCGGCGAGCTCGCCGCCCTGGCACGTGTCGGGCAGGAGGGAGGCCCAGCAGCCGCAACACCAGCGCTCCGCAGCGGCGCGGTGACGATGACCGAGGGAAGGACGCGGAGATCCGCTCTGGGGCTGCTATCCCGACATCTTTGGCAGCGCAACCTGTTTTCCATGCGTCCGACGGCTGTGGCTCGCGCTCCCGCCGCTCCAGCCTCCGTTGAGCCTCACAAGCCCGTCGCCTCTACCGCATCTCGCCCACGCCGGACCAGGCAGGCCGAAGCGGCTTGCTCCTCTCAACGAAGCGGACGCTCTCACGTGCGCGCCCGCTCTGTAATCGAGGCCTTCTGGAAGGCGTCCGTGCCAAGGATGATCTCCGTGGCAGGCGCCCTCCAGCTTCTCCGCGCTAGCGAAAAGTGGTTTCCGAAGCTCTCCTTCCCCGCTGACATCAAGAGATTGCCCCTTCCAGCCCGTGTAACCTGATTCTCAGGTCGTCCGGGCCAAGATTGCCTCCACGATGCCCGGCTGGGACCAAGCTGCCGCTGCGCGCGGTGGGGAATGCCTCCTGGGCCTACCACAAATGCTGCAATTCTTCTGCCGTCAGACTGCGGGGTGCGTAGGTCTGCGGAGGGCGGGAGCTGGGAACTAAGTTTCCAGAGGCGCCTCTCGTCATGGATTCCGGAGAGGCCCCGGTCCAGCGTTCCTGCCCTTTGCGATTGCCTCTTGTGTCTGTCTGAGTAAAGCACCTTTGCGTCGCGGTGTAGTTGATATTTAACCCCTCCCGCCACCAGACATCTCCCTCCCGTCCTCATCACCGAGCCTTCTCATCAGTCCTCTTCAAGTTACTTCTGCTCTTCACTTCTTCAAAGATACCCATTTCTTTAGCACAACACAACCTCACCACACTCACGATGGCACCCATCGCCCTTGACAGCACCACCGCTGCCGCCATGGCCAGCAAGGACCCCTTCAACAAGGAGCGCGACGGTCTTGCCTTCGAGGAGATGGTCGACAACATTGCTGCCGTTAACGTTCTGAGGGACACACTGAAGAAGGAGGGCTACAGCGATGAGGAGGTCGACATCTACGCCCAGTCCAAGTTCGACGCCGAGAAGGATAAGACCAAGTTTCGCCAGTACGAGGACGCCTGCGACCGCGTCAAGAACTTTTACCGCGAGCAGCACGAGAAGCAGACCGTTGCCTACAACCTCAAGGCCCGCAACGACTTCCACGCCAAGACTCGCGCTGAGATGACCGTCTGGGAAGCCATCGAGAAGCTCAACACCCTCATCGACGAGTCTGACCCCGACACCTCGCTCTCCCAGATCGAGCACCTGCTCCAGACCGCCGAGGCCATCCGTCGCGACGGCAAGCCCCGCTGGATGCAGCTCACCGGCTTGATCCACGATCTCGGCAAGCTGCTCTTCTTCTTCGATGCCCAGGGCCAGTGGGACGTCGTTGGTGACACCTTCCCTGTCGGCTGCGCCTTCGACAAGCGCATCATCTACCCCGACACCTTCAAGGGCAACCCCGACTACGGTCACGAGATCTACGGCCAGGAGTACGGCATCTACACTCCCGGCTGCGGCCTCGACAATGTCATGCTTTCCTGGGGCCACGACGAGTACCTCTACCACATCGCCAAGGAGCAGTCCACCCTTCCCGATGAGGCTCTTGCCATGATCCGCTACCACTCCTTCTACCCCTGGCACAACAAGGGTGCGTACCACTGGATGATGAACGAGAAGGACAAGAAGATGCTTGAGGCTGTCAAGGCTTTCAATCCCTATGACCTGTACAGCAAGAGCGATGATATGCCCAAGGTTGAGGTCCTCAAGGTATGTTTCGACCACTAAACGTCAATCACTTGATGACAATTGC
This sequence comes from Neofusicoccum sp. Z2, assembly GCA_037356115.1. Taxonomy (NCBI): domain Eukaryota; kingdom Fungi; phylum Ascomycota; class Dothideomycetes; order Botryosphaeriales; family Botryosphaeriaceae; genus Neofusicoccum; species Neofusicoccum sp. Z2. The sequence goes on from JBAWJY010000003.1 coordinate 776,179, forward strand.
TGACCACCTTGCAGGTGTACTACCAGGAACTCATTGATGAGTACTTCCCCAACAAGGTCATCAGGTGGTAGATGCAACATATTGGAGATGGAAATATAATGACTATGGTTTTCTGAGCGAGTTGCTATTATCTTCCGGCGTTTTGGGATGGATAAACTTAATCACGAGTACCCGCTGCAAAATCCAAAAGCAGCCAGTTGTGATAGATGCACAATGATCACACTTTCGATGGCGTTAAGATATGCGTCATCTTAAACAAGACTTGTTTCACTTGACTGTGCTAAATGTACAAGGTTATTGTGATTCTATGTATTACCGGGGCCGATGCAAGTCCAAGACATCACCCTAGCTGTCAACTCTAGTCTGCCATCTCGAACTATCGAATGCTCGTACAGTCACACAATACGCATGCACCTTGACCTTCTTTCACTTTGACCTATTGGGCGTTACCGAGTACTTAACTGCTAGAATGCACGAATTGTAAGCCTACGGTCTCTTGGTCTATGTTCACTCCGAGCCTTGAACTTTTCCCTTATTCTGTCCTGAATTCCCAGCATTCGCCATTTTCACATGCGGATTTGAAGATATGCAACGGATCACAAAGCCTTCCCGGAATCCGCACTCCGCACACTCTCTCACTTCTGCAACGTCAAAGCGCGTATTCTGCAGTGTTACCCACAGACCCCCGCTGGAACGCATCGACTCCGCAAACCATACTCCGCACCGCCTTCCGAATCATGATGTCGGTTTTCCCCACAAGCCAGGGCCGGCAGCCCCACCTGCTGCACGCCCGCATCGCAGCCCACGGCAATTCCGCACCCAAGACATTCTGCAAGACGCAAACTTTGCATCACAACCACCACCGCATCGCATGCATGGTTGCCGACCACAACCTGCCGGTCGACCCTCCACCACTCACTCACTGCACACTGACATCATCGGCCGCTTCCCGCCCATCGCCCACCGCCGCCACCAGCACCACAATCCACCTATCCGGCCAGACCTTATCCCCCCGGCACACTCCGCCCACCCACCCACCCACTCACCGCACAAGGAAAAAAAGAGAGAAAAGAAAAAGTGTCCGTGTAAGTACCTCGTGCGAACCTGGACCAATCCGAACGTCCGCCATCGTTTTTGGAAAATGGAAAGGGCGGCCAAGCGGAATCCGAGTCCCGGACAGGCGCGGGCACGGGGCAAGAGAAAAATACGTGTGCGCGGATCACAGATCGCGCTTGTGCGCGGGCACAGGCCTCCGCCGAGTGCCTACATACGTAGGTTAGTAGATAGGTAGGTAGGTAGGTCCCGTCAGGGTCTCAGCAGCAGGGGCCTCCTTCGGAGCTAGAATCCTTGTTTTTCACCAAGTGCTGGAATGTGGCATGTGGCTTGACTGGCTAGCCGGCAGCTTTGCTCCGAGCTCGGACATTGTGGTGGTGGTGTGCACAGTAAAGTCCGAGAGGTGGCGTGTGTCGTGGATTGGTGGCGGTCGGCGGTGGTTCCCTGTTTTGACGAGAGGAGGTGCTGGCAGATGCGCAGGTGCTGGGACGGATGGGGAGGAGCGGGAAGGGGATGACTTTTCGGTACGAAAAGTAGACAATTTGGTGGCAGGAGATGTACTCCGTATGCGGGAACGCATGGGTCCAATACCGAAGCTGTCATAAGGTTTATCCGCGGCCAAGCTTCTCCTCGTGGAGAAACGTCCCTTAGGGGAGAAAAGCGGAGTCATGTTCTCCGCAAGGGAATAATACGGGATGACGAGACTACTCCGGAAATGGAGAAGTGCGGGGAGGTGGGAGAAGGAAGAATCTGGGGAGAACGAGGAGATCCTGTCACTCACACGTGATGGCGCGTTTTGCCCAGAAGCGTTACAATGAGACACCAAAGCAAAAGAAATCAGGAAGAAACCAATAATGCGAGATCGCTGACTGGCGAAGGTACGGATACTACAAAACCGAAATAATGGGAATTTTATCTCAAAATCTGTGCCAAAGAACAAAATATTGCAAAATGTGCTGGCGAGATGAACGATTTCCTCCTCTTTTCTTCTCTATCTCTGCTACCACACATATCAACACGTCTAATACTTTACCTGCCCATCCAACCTCCGTCAACAGTCAGCACCTCACCACTGACGTACCCCGCCGCTCTCGACGCCAGGAACACCACGGCGCCCTTGAAGTCGTCGGGGCTTCCCCACCTCCCCGCCGGAATGCGCTGCAAAATGCTGTCCGCGCGATTCTTATCGTTGATCAGCGCGGTATTCATCTCCGTCGCAATATAGCCCGGCGCAATAGCATTAACCGTGATGCCCTTGCTGGCCCACTCATTGCTGAGCGCCTTGGTCAACTGCGCAACACCACCCTTGCTAGCGGCATACGCAGGCACGGTAATTCCGCCCTGGAAAGAGAGCAGCGAAGCGACGTTGATGACGGCACCGCGGCGACCCGTCGCGTCAGGGTCGCGCGCCAGCATGTGCGCGCCCACGTCGCGGCACAGCGTGAAAACGGTGTGCAGGTTCACCTGCAGCACGGCGTCCCAGTCGTCGTCCGGGAACTGGTGTGCCGGGTGCCGCCTCTGGATGCCGGCGCAGTTGAGCAGGATGTCGATGCGGTGGCCGTCGCCGGTGATGGTCGACGTCAGCGCCGACACGGACTTTGCGTCGCCCAGGTCGGCGGTGTAGATGAGGGCGCGCCGGCCGAGGGCCTCGATCTGGGATTTGGTGGCGGTGTTGGAGGTGTCGCGCTGGGAGACGTGAGCTGAGGCTCTGGAGATGAAGGTCGGAGGAGGGTGGAGACGGGCGTCGCATGCTCAGCGTACCTGCACGAGAATGATGTCTGCGCCGGCCTCAGCCAATGCCACGGCCATTGACTGGCCAATGCCACGGGTGCCGCCTGTGACGAGCGCCGTCTGGCCGTCGAGCGAAAACAACTTCTGGACGGACGTCATCGTGGAGAGTGGAGAAAAAGAGGATGCAGGGGAGGATACGGAAGAGAGCGGAGGAGACAGCTGCTGCTGAAGCTTGCTCAGGCGCTCTTGGGCCATGCGCACAATATGAAGTCGGGAAGACTCAGGGCGCAAGAGCCGGGTATCGGAGAAGGTTTGCCATTTCTCGCTCGGCGCCGCGACAGGTGGCTGACCTGACGTCTTGCGCGCGAGAGCTTCCCACGCGCGCGGGGCCGCCGCTGTGGACGGTGGGGCGGGCGGCGCGGGGCTTTCGGCCTTTGAGCCAGTTGCCGATGCGGACTATTTCCCGCCTCCACACTTTGCTGCCGTCATGCGCGTCGCCGTCGGATCAGTCCCTGCGCCCTGGGTATAGCTTTCCGTCGCCATTGCCTGCCCCGCGTCTGATTCCTTTGGTATTATTTCCTTCTGTGCCTCGCCTTTTCCCTAGTCCGGCCTCCGTCTCTTCTAGCCTCCACACCTGCTCTCACCAAATCCGCCTTTGTCTTCCGCGACTCTCCTTGCCTGTCTGCCGAAGAACATAGCATTACATAGCTCTCTGCTCAATCATAATGGCTACCGAAGTCAAGCAAGTACGCGCCTCGGTGCTCCACGGCACGAAAGACCTGAGAATTGTGAGCTCACGCGACCATTCACCACCCAACCTTACTGACTCGGCCACAGGAAAACCGCCAACTGCCCGCACCTGCCGCAGATGAGCTTCAGGTCGCAGTCCGGGCCACCGGTCTTTGTGGCTCCGACCTGCACTACTACAACCACTACCGCAATGGCGACATTATCGTGCGAGAGCCCATGTCTCTGGGTCACGAGTCTGCGGGTGTTGTGGTGGCAGTAGGCTCTGCGGCGGCAGCAAACTTCAAAGTTGGAGACAAGGTCGCTCTTGAAGTTGGTCTCCCCTGCGGTGACTGCGAGAGGTGCAAGGAGGGCAGGTACAACATTTGCAAAGGCATGAAGTTCAGAAGCTCCGCAAAGGCTTTTCCGCACGCGCAGGGCACCCTTCAAGACAGGATCAATCACCCGGCTGCATGGTGCCACAAGTAAGCTTTGCCCTCCGTATGCAATTGAGAACACAAACTGACAATGGATTGCAGGCTTCCTGGAAACCTCTCTCTCGACCTGGGCGCACTCCTCGAGCCCCTCGGTGTTGCGATTCATGCCACGCGCCGCGCCCAACTTCCCCCGCTGAGCACGGTCCTCGTCTTTGGCGCAGGAGCCGTTGGTCTGCTCGTTGCTGGAATGGCAAAGATCTCGGGAGCTAGCACAGTCGTCATTGCAGATATCGACGCAGGACGAGTGAACTTTGCGGTCGAAAACGGATTCGCGCACGCCGGCTACACCGTCCCGCTCAAGCGCGGCCAGACTATCGAGGAGAATCTTGAGATTGCGCGTGAGACGGCCGCTGCGATTGGACAGGTGAAGAAGAGCACCGGAGAGGAGGTGGGCGAGGTGGACGCCGTATTCGAGTGTACTGGTGTGCCGTCTTGCCTGCAGGCGAGCATTTACGTACGTATCTCTTTCCGACCATCACGGAGCTGTCACTCACGGCAATTCTAGGCGACCCGCCCCGGTGGACGAGTCCTCCTTATCGGCATGGGTCATCCTATCCAGACTTTGCCCATTTCTGCGGCGGCGCTGCGTGAAGTCGATCTCGTCGGTGTCTTCCGCTACGCCAACACCTACCCCACGGGCATCGAAGTTGTGTCCAAGCCAGCTGGCCCCGACTACCCGGACTTTTCTAAGCTGGTTACGCACCGCTACAAAGGACTCGATTCTATTCCGCAGGCGTTCGAGATGGCAAGCAAGACCAAGGATGAGCAAGGCAAGCTTGTATTGAAGGTTGTGGTCGAGATGGACGACAACGGAGGCCTGAGCTCGCGACTATGAGAGGCGCAGCATAGGTGTGGGTGCATGTTTGGCGTTTGGGAAATGATACGGTCGGTATACTTTGCGTAATGGAGTGGGGTGTCGAGAAGTCTTCTCTACGGCGTATGGCATATACTGATGTGTAGATGTAAAAGAAAAAAAAATATCGCAATACTGCTCGGTCAAAGATCTCCGGTGTTAATCCATCCTGCACCCCGCAGAAATTTCTAATTCCTCGTGACAATACGCTTTGAAACGATATGCTCGTGATGCTACCATAATCCCATTGTGCCATAAATAGAGCACAAATCCACAGCGAGTGGCGTGGCTGCGCAGGTGCCATGCTGTGCGCGTGGAGCGACCAAGACCGGATCACGCGGACCAGCGATTGGGCAGCAGGCAATTTGAAGCTAGGATTATGCGGGCCGCCAGAGTCGACCAAAAAATCCAGAAGGGGAAGTCCACGATGCATGCGCGCAGGGAGCCAGACGCGTCCATCCGCGCATCCCCAGTCCGAAGTTCGGAGGATGAGTCAAGATCCCCCTTTTCCGTTCCGCAGAGCAAGCCAGGCGTGGCGGAAGGAAAGTCTGGTCTGACGCGTCGATGAGGCAGCGGCAGAGGCGTCCAAAGGGCGAAGACAGCCGTTCCAGCGGCATCCGGCTTGCTCGAGGCGTTGATGTACGGCAAGTTGCTGCCGGCGAGCAGCGAGCGTAGTGGGAATGAAATTCCGAGCTAGACGGCAGCTCGCGTAAGCAGCGACCGAGCGCAGCAGCGAATGGAGAGGGCCCTTGCGAGCGTAAACCGCGTGCGGAGAGCGTAGGACCTGAGCGGCATGGCGGCGGAGGGAAGGAGTTTCCGAGTGGAGCTCAGGCACGGCCGGCAGTGGCCTTGCCGGGCGGTGAGGCGCCGATGCCTGCAAAAAAGTGTGGGGGGGCGGCAGAATGCGCGCATCTGGCAGGTTTGCTGCTTCACGACAGCTCGCGCCCCTTGCCCGCTCCACGTCTGCGAGGCCCCGTCAGCTGCGATATAAGCTGCCGCCGGTCGCCGTGCCCTCGCCGCCCTCCTGCATCCATTGTTCACCCCTCCGCATTGCCCTCTGACCGTCTCCGAAGGCCGGAGTAGCTCGCTTCTTGCCGTCTCAACAACAAAGTTCGTCCATCTTTATCTGCTGCCTCTCCCGGTCGCGCTGCATGGATCGTTGAGCTGACCTGCTGTTTAGGATAGCTCGCCGTCCCTTTTCCGAGCTCCGACACCTTCCTCGCAAAAGTCTCCTCTTCCCTCTCGCCGCGCCCCGAAGCTACCGTCGGCCTAGTTTTCGCTACCTCCTATCCCTTCACCGCGCGGACACACCTCTCACCTCACATCACACCATACCACAATGGCTCCTCGCAAGCTGAACACCGCCATCTCTGGCCTCGGCCGCATGGGCGCTCGCCACGCCCTGAACTTCGCCACCCGCACTCCGCGCGCCAACGTCGTGGCAGCCTTCACTCCCGACCCCAAGGAAGCTGAGTGGGCCGCGAAGAACTTGCCCGACGTCAAGGTGTACAACAACTACGATGAGATGTTGAAGCACCCCGGCCTCGAGGCCGTCGTCGTCGCGACCGTCACGACTGCTCACGCCGAGCAGGCCATCAAGGCCATCAATGCTGAGAAGCACGTTCTTTGCGAGAAGCCGCTGAGCACTAGTGTCGAGGTGGTAAGTACACGGCTCGGTACGCAACCCGAGAACAACTCTTCTAACAGGCTCGCTCCAGTCCCAGTCCGTTGTCGACGCCGCAGCCAAGAAGCCGCACCTGAAGGTCATGTGCGGATTCTCCCGCCGCTTTGATGCCAGCTACCGCGATGCGTGGTCGCGCATGAACTCGGGCGCGATCGGCAAGGCGTCCGTCTTCCGCAGCCAGACGTGCGACAAGCTGGATCCGTCGGGCTTCTTCGTCGAGTACGCGCAGTTCTCCGGCGGCATCTTCGTCGACTGCAACATCCACGACATCGACCTTGCGCTGTGGTACTTCGGCCAGGATGCCAAGGTCAAGTCAGTGGTCGCCATGGGCATCACTGCCGTGTCGCCCGAGCTGGCCAAGTACGGCGACGTCGACAACGGCGTCGGCGTCGTCGAGTTCTACGGCGGTAAGCTGGCCTACTTCTACTCGTCCCGCATGATGGCCGCCGGCCAGCACGACATGTCCGAGGTCATCGGCACCCAGGGCAAGCTGGCCATCAACGCCAACCCCCAGGGCACTCTCGTCGAGATGCACGAGCCCAACGGCGTGCGCCGCGAGATCCCGGAGCACTACTACGGCCGCTTCGAGCACGCCTTCGTCACGGAGGCCAACGAGTTCACCGCCGCCTGCCTCGACAACAACACCCTGCCATTCAAGCTTGAGGGCGCCGTTCAGGCTGTCCGCATTGGCTGTGCTCTCCAGGAGAGCCTGCGCTCCGGCAAGAAGATCTGGTTCGACGAGCAGGGCAACCGCGTTGAGAGGGCCTCCCTCTAAGCGTGACTGGGCCTCATTCACGAGTTCCCATCTATCCATCAGTAACGACTTTTGATTTTCCAGACACAACCCATGAAGGCACGACATGTTATGGGAGAAAGAGGATCTTCGAGTACCTCTGGGCTTGAGCCCCTTTATTTTTCTATTTCGCCGCGGCAGCGTAGCGCAGCGGAGACAAAAACTAGGTTTTGGGCGTTCTTTGGGTTAGACACATGGCTTGCATTGTAGAGTCTTAGTTTCGTCTATGAGAGCAAGGGTATATCCTGTTATCCAGTCATGACCCGAGTTTTTCTTTTTTTTTTGCGGCCTCGCGCTCTCTCTCTCTCTCAATAGAGAGGTAGAAATTCGGATTGGAGAGGAATGCGGCTCTAAAGAAAATATGAGATGGCGTCTTTCCTCTTTTGGTTATCTCGAAGGTCTGATCTTGTATGTACATACATGTGTTGGCTGACAAGTAGATAAATGATGCCCTGTGGTCCATTCGAGCTTCGTGTGACTTTCACGTTCATCATCGCTATGGACCACATGCATTCTGCATCATGACATTCTCTCGCGTCGCATCCAAATGGGAAAACCAGTACTGAAGAAAATCATGAAAATGCCATTTCTTTTTCTCTACGTCTTTCTCTCTTTATTTAAGAGATCTTCATGGACCCAAGATGACACACACTACTAACTTTTATTTTTCACCTTTTTTTTTTCCTCCATTCACAAGTTCTCAAAGAAAAACGTCGGCGCACCAGGCACCGCCGTGTCCGCCGACGGCGGGAGATTCTCCCTCGTCTCCCCCTCACCCAGCAGCACCTGCCCGACCTTCTCGCCCTCCTTGACGCTCACAATCTCGACGACCCGCAGCTTCGGCACCGTCTGCTTCAAGCCGGGCACCATCTCCTTGAGCGTGGCGACCTCGTCGAAGGGCAGGCGGCGATCGAAGACCTCGACGGGCTTCTCGCCGCCGTCGAGGCGGCGCTTCAAGCCCTGGACGAAGGGCATGGCCTTCTTCATGTCGGGCTTGGCGATCTCCTTGGTGAGGGCCTTGACGTCGACGAGGCCGAGCTGCGAGAACTTGTCGCGGACCAGGTCGAGGTACTTGTCTTGCCAGGCGGGGAAGGCTTGCGCGAAGAAGATGGTGAGCTTCTTGTCCTGCTTGGGGTCGAAGGCGACGTTCTTGCCCTTGGCGAGCTTCTTGACCTGCTGGCCTTCGGCGGACGTGATGTTCGAGGTCGTGTTGCGCACGTACTCGCGCGCGGCTGTGAGCGACGGGTCGGGCGAGGGGACGGTCGGGTACAGGGCGTTCTGCACTGTCGACGGCTTCTTGAGGACCTCGAGCCAGATGTACTCGGACCAGTGAGGGGCGAGGGGCGTGAGGAGGAGTGCCTGCAGCTCGATGAAGCGCTTGGCGAGCTCGTGGTGCATGCCGATGCCGGCGGCTTTGGTGACCTCACGGTAGAAGTCACGCGCCGCGGTGAAGTCGTAGAAGCCGGTCTTCAGGGCAAGCTTGTAGAAAGTGCTAGTTAAGGGCTGTTAGCCTTGCTTCTGCCATAATCCTGATTGTAGGGTCACTTACTCTTCGTAGTGCTGCCTCGTCTCCAGGACCAAGCTGTTGAGCTCGTTCTCGAACATCTTGTCCCAAAGCAGCTTCTCGCCAGTACGCTGGATCGTGTCAATGCTCTTGACCTTACCGCTATCGCGGACCTCCTTGTACTGCGCCTCGCCCTCGACGAGGTGTGCGTCGTTGACCATCTCCTCGCACCATTTCCTCAGCTCGTATAGCTTAAGGATACTGCTGTTCGCCACCGTCTCCTCGAAGTTGGCATCTTCGATACTGTCACCGGCATCGGCCAGAGTAACTCTGGTTGCGTCGGCACCGAACTTCTTCACGGCGTCGCCGAGGGTAAGGAAGTTACCCGTGCTCTTGCTCATCTTCTCACCGTTCAACATCAGGTGACCGTTGACACGGAAGCCCTGCGGCCAGTACTGCTGGGGGAAGAGCGCAGCGTGGATGTAGAGACAGAAGGTCAGATGGTTCTGGATCAAGTCCTTGCCGGAGACACGGACGTCCAGCGGGTACCAGTACTCAAACTCCCTCCGCATAGCCTCCAGATCCTCCTTGAGGATGTCGGTCTTGACGTCCTCGGTGCGGCAGAAGAGGTAGTCCCAGACTTCGTCGGTCATCTGCTCCGGCGTGATCCTCTGCTTGGAGAGACCAGCAGTCTTGCCAAAGATGTCGCCATGCAGGTAGTGCGCGATGGTGTAATAGCTCATGTAGACAGTGCTGTCGCTGAGAGACTCAACCAGCTGAGTGTGGTCCCACGGCAGCTTGGTCCCAAGACCGTAGGATCTCGAGCAAGCCCACTGTGACAACCAGCCGAGAGTCATCTTGAACGCATGTTGAGCTTCGGGGTAGAAGGTGTTCATGCCCTTCTCGAGGTGGTCCAGGACGGTCTGGCACCACTCGCCGTCACCGCCGTTCTCAGTAGTGCCGTAGTTCATGTACCACTGGTCAAGGTACGCAGCAACGCACTCATCACCAGAGCGGGACATGACCATACCGTCGGGCTCGCCATAAGCGAAGGCAAGGCCGGAGTCGATCAGTTGCTTGCGAACAAGGGGCTTGGCGTCCTGTACAGACTTGCCAGAGAACTCGCCGTAGATCATCGTGCCCTGGTAGAAGCCCTCCTTGTAAGCCAAGTCCTTGGCCTCGGTGAGCTGCTTAACGTCCTTGGGCGAGTTGATCTTCATCTGCTCGACCAAAGTCTTCGCAGTGAGGTCGCCGTACGTAGGCGTCTTGATGATAGGAATGATCTCAAGCTCCGCCCATTCCTTCTTGATGCCATAGTAGTCAGCCTTCTTTGCCAAGTCCATGGTGGTCGCATAGTCGTCAGGGCTGTCAGAGGGCACGCAGGTGACCACACCAGTTCCTTTGGTCGGCTTGACGGTCTCCATGGGAAGGATCCTGACACCGTCCTTGTGCACGGAGAGCGGAGCGTTGACGAGAGTGCCAACAACATCGGAGCCCTGGAGCCCAACGGCCTTGGGGAAAACACCCCACTCGGGGAAGATGTTCTGGAAGGCCATGTTTCTGGCAGCGCGGTCCGACATGAAGAAGTACTCGGTGTCAGTGACCTTGAAGATGCCGTATTGGACCTTCGGGCCGACAAAGCAGCAAGTCTGGCCGTACATAGTCTCGGGACGGAGAGTGGCGGGGACGAAGTAGACGTTGGCGCCGCTGGGGACCTTGTCGCCAATCAAAGCCTTGGCCTTCTCGGGCCACTCAAGGACCTTGAGCTTCAAGGCAGTGTATTCCTGGACAGTAACACCCTCGCCAGAGCTGCGGTCGTGGTCGAGACAGGCCTGGCCGTCCTTGGGCGAGTAAACGGTGTAGCGTTTGCCGAACTTGATCTTTCCAAGGCCCTTCAGGCGGTTCATCTGCCAGCGGACGAAGGCGTCGTAGAAGGGGTTGGCGTCGGTGGTGACCATGGATCTCCGCCAGTCGACGCGGGCACCGAGGGAGGTGAGGTCCTCCTGGCAGCGCGGGGGGAAGAACTCCAGCCAGTACTGCGGGTCGGCAAACTTGTGGATCTCCTCGAGCGGGATGCCCAGAGACAGCATGATCTGGAACTGGTACTTGGTCTTGATGGTCTTGGCCGCGGCCTTGCCCTTGGTGGCCTTGAACTTGGTGATGTCGGCCTTGGTGGTGTCCTCGGTCGGCGCGGGGATCTCGTTGTTGGTGGGCTGGGCGATGTCGTCCTCCTTGCAGCCCTCGAAGTTCTTGCCAAACAGCTCGATCTCGCGCACCAGCTTGTCGGCGCAGGCCTTGATGGGCATGCCGGTGCAGTGGTAGCCCTGGGGGAACAGGGCGCGCCTGCCCTGCATGCGGGCGAAACCGGTGGCAAACTCGATCTTACTCGCGGTGAAGCTGTGGCCGGCGTGCAGCACGCCGTTCATGTAGGGGTAGGCCATGGTGCCGAAGAACTTGGGGTGCTGGGCGCGCAGATCGGCGGCGGAGACGGAGCCGTAGGGGACGTCGGCGGTGGAGGGGGCATCCTGCTGGAAGACCTTGGAGGCCTGCCATTGCTGCTGGTACTTCTTCTCGGCGGCGATGAGGGTGTCGCGCTTGTCGGTCTGGGGCGGCGTCAGCGGAGGAAAGATTTACGGCGGGGCAGACGGCGCACATTCTCGATCTTCAGCGTGTTCTTGGAGGAGCTGCTGGGGTCCAGCGCGTCGAGCGTCGCTTTGGCGGCCGACATGATTGCGGGTTCTCGCGGCGCTGGGTGCGAATTGGGGCCCGGCGAGCTCGAGACGGCGTTGAGTCACGGTGGGGGAGCGTGGTGGGCGGGCGCCGCCGAGTCTGCTGCGGCGGCCATGACGCCCGGGCGGTGAGCAAGCGAGCGCCCGCTGCTGCTGCGCCCAAACCGCCGCATCGCCGCATCGCCGCACCGCCGCGCATCGCAGCGCACCACCGCCGCCCGCGTCCCGCCTTAGCCATGCTGCGCTCCTTGGCCCGCCGCGCCGCCGCGCCGCCCCGGCCGCCGTTCGACATCCACAGCAACCCCTACAGAGCCAAGCGCCTGTGGCCGCCCGACTTCTCCAAGCTCTCGCCGAAGCACCAGTTCCGCCTCGAGCGCAAGTACCGCCGCCGCAGCCATCTGAAGTGGGCCCGCCCGCGATGGAACAAGTTCGTGAAGCTGGCGCAGTGGGCGACAATCACATGTAAGAGCGCGGGCGCAGACTGAACGCGCCGGGGTGCTGATGCCGCGGCAGTCGTCGTCGTCTACAGCGTGCTCTTCATGGACTGGAGCAGCGAAATTGAGGCCAGGGGCCGCTCCAACGAGGAAAAGGAAGAGCCGTTCCAGGGGGTGACGTCCCACGCACATTTCTGATGTGGCAGGCATACTGACGCTGCGAAGATCCGCAATTGGTACAGACGCACCGTGGATTCCATCTGGTCCAAGCCCACGTCGCAGTCGAAGCAACCTCAGTCCTCGTCCTCGACGACGTCATAGATGACCTGATGTGCACAGGCATCGGCGCGCCCGTGGCATGGGTTGGGCCCCAATATTGGGCAGATTAAAGGCGCCGGCCATGCCAACAACACGCCCTGTCCGACAGTCTGCATAGGCCTGGACTTACGACAGGATTGCATCCGTGGTCTGCTTGAGAGCAGGAACGGATGGCTCTGGCTCAGGTATCTGGGTCACATATGAGCCTCTTGGAGCTTTGGCAGAGCCCTCAAGAGAAGATCTCCGCTCAACGACAAGTCCGGTGCGTCCGGGTTGTCAAAGGAACTGCAATATCCATCACCAGCATCTGCACAAGCGCGGGAACGTGATGAGACAAATCTCTGAATGCGCAACTCAGGAAGAAACTCAGGCTGCAGTCTGATGTATGAAAGTTTGTCAATGTCCAAGAACTTTAGTCCACTTTCCTCAGCTCAACCTTGACAAGCAAAACTTAAAGCTGGCTGCAACAAGAAAGAGAGAGATAAATTTGAAGAGCGGGTCTTGGCATCGGGCATGCGGGTCGCTCTTTAGGAAAGCCTGCGGGCATTTTGGACCGTTAAGGCCGATGCCCGAGCTCCGAAGTTGCCTCCTACGCCGGTGCGCTCGGAAGTTTTGACCATGCTCGTCTTCCCCACACGCTCCCGCGCGTCGACATTCCCTTTTGGTATCTTTTTCGTGCAAGAAGTGCGCTTGTCCCCGTCTTCCCCGCATGGGCCTCGCCGCGTGCCAGACTTTCCCCAAGCGCTGAAACGGTTAATATGGGCCGACCTGCCAACCTGCTGTCATACCACCCCCTCTGCCTCCTTCTTCGAGATCGTTTAGCCAAGACCACATGTCTTCCATTCCCCGGACGCGTACTGGCTGTCAGGTATTGTATACTCGCAATCGTGCGACAGAAGTGTTTACTTGTCGCTAATGTAATCTTGTCTCCCAGAGCTGTCGGGTTCGGTGTGTCCCTGGCCATCTTGGGCTCTGGTATTCGTGTGCATGTACTGATGACTTTCCGTGGTTCTTAGGCATTTGAAATGTCAGTATTGGCTCTGTTACGGTCCGCGGACATATCAGCTAATGGTAATCATTCCCGTACAGGTGATGAACAGAGGCCCTCCTGCAACAGATGTGCAAAGAGTGGCATTGAGTGCATCCGCGGCTACAACATCCGCTTCCGTCATGGTCTAAATCCGAGGTAATGCATTCCTTCCCCAGTTATCTCATTCCTTCTGTCGGTTTGACCCACGATCCGCTCAACCCGTTATGCTCCCCAACTCGATCTTCGAAGTCTTTCCCAGAGCCATTCATGACATCTATGCTGTCATCACTCCCCAGCTTGGCTGTGGGGTACGATGCATGAGAGGCTGGAGATTGCTGACTTGGCAACAGCGTAGCCAATGTCAAAGGCTCTGGCCTGGGAAAATGCGACTACGACTTTGCCAAGAACCAGCCCTGGTGCAAGACCGCCCACACCCTCAATTTCGTCGATGAGACTCCGGAGCTTAGAAATATCTACGATCATGATCTGGATTCAGATGAAGAGAATATTGTGACCACTCCGCCAGATTGGAGAACGAACCTAGCCCCGGCGTCAGCGGCGCACATCAAACCTACCCAACCATCCCCGCAAAGCAATCCCAGCGTCAGCGAGTCCGGTTCATCTTCAAAGCGTCGCAGACTTGATTTGCGGTCGGAGCTCAATGATACGGCACACAGATCGCCGGATCATCATTGCAACCTTGTAGACCGGCCTCTTGATGATCTGACACCGAGTCAGCACACGGAGTTCATACCACACGCCAGTGCGACGGACACATCGCTGGTTTTACGGGAGGACTTCCCCCCATTAGAACCCAGTCCGTCCATAACGAGCGACTTCGGACCAGAATTCTCCGTCACAAATACCACCCTTGCTTTATCGAAGGTATACCTGGATGCGCCAGTACTGCCTCTGAAGGACCGGGAAGAAGCTGAACTTTTGCGGTATTTTGTTGAGAATCTGGCTTCGTCTCTAGACCTTTGTGATCCAGACCGGCACTTTCAACTCGTCGTTCCTAAAAGAGCGGCAATATGCCCGACTCTTCTAAATGCCATCCTGGCTGTGTCTGCTAGACACCGAAGCCGCGTTGGAGATTATGATCCATATGTGGCCGAAAGATACCACTCCGAGTGCTTGAAGCACCTGATTCCGATGTTGGACGAGACAGCGGCTCTTATGGACGAGAACCTTCTCGCTGCTACGGTCATTCTACGGTTTTTGGAGGAGATTGATGTTCCGGTATCCGGCACAGAGTCTCAAGGTCACCTTCTCGGGACGCATTTATTCATCAGTGCGCAAGAACGCTCCACCGTTTTCGGTGGCCTCCGACAGGCAGCTTTCTGGGTCGGCCTTCGTCAGGAAATTTACATGGCGTTCGTTAACCAACGGACAATCATACCGGTCCTTGAACACTGCAACATAGACCGGTCCTTTGAACCGGCAGACGATTGTACCTGGGCCAATCGGATCGTCGTGCATTGCGCAGACGTGCTCCGTTACTGCTTCGGGGACGGCGAGCAGAGCACCGCAAACTATAATCGACTGTTAGACTACTGTGACGGCTGGTACATGTTCAAACCGCAGTCGTTCTCGCCAATCTTTCACAGGGAGCCTGATGGGGAAAACGTTATACTTCCGGAAATCTGGCTTCTGAGCGATGCCGTCACCACCGGTCTCCAACATTACCACCTGGCAAAGATTCTTCTCACAGCACATAACCCTAGGGTTCCGCGGCTAGGGCCAGGACAAAAACAGGCAATTGCGAAAATAGACGTACGCTCGCCCATTTCGAGGAAACTTGTGGAATGTTACGCCACTCACCAATTTCATAGGATGAGATCAAGAACCACGTACGGCAATTATGCGGAATGGCAACCTCAAACACGCGCTGTCCTCCAAACTTCGTGTACGACTCGATCACGCAGTACAACCTGCCAATGTATGGCCCTAGGGGGGCTAACGCATTAATTAGAACTGCGTCTATGGCTATAACACTCGCCGGAGAACGATTCGCAAATCACGCGGAGCAAGAGGCCCTCATGGATATTTTGGTCAGGTGTGAGAGGAATCATGCATGGCCGACTTCTACCGCGTAAGTACTTTGTTCTTTGCCGCTGGTAGAAAGGAGCAGAGGGTAAGCTAAAAACTCGCTGATACCCGTAACAGGCAAATGCACCTCAAGGAGGCGTGGGGTTGGCCGACTGAGAATCATCTCGATACAAGTAGGGTCAGCATTGACGGGTTGATGAATGCGCTCTCGTAGACGTGCTGTTAGAGTCAAATAGAGGTGCGAAGTTGCCGCTCATGCTTCCTGACTACTGACACATCCTGCCGTGCTCCGCTAACGACGGTTACGCCACATGCGTCTCCACCGTTGTTGCGACCTTCCATGCATTGTGGCCTTCTGTGTTGGTATTGCAGGTGGATCGGGTATTGAGCAAAAGATTCGGCCGAGACGGCGCAGTGTAGCGGAACGCGGCATGAGCTCAGCCGAATGTTGATTCTGGGAATGCATCGAGTGGCTGGGATAGGGCAAGTAGGACCATCTACCATTAATGAAGGCAAACGCCGATCTCTTCGTTCTTCCACCACTGACCAATGCAAAGATGAGCGCCATTTGCTCTGGGTAAAGCGGATCACAACTGGCCAGAAACCTGGGCCTTCAAAGGCATGCCGGAATAATCTTCTTTGTTTGTCTGTCACACAGAAGTCCTCGACAGCGAAATTGCCTGACAGACGACGAAAGAGGAAGGTGGCGCGACAGCCAAAGCGAAAGGAGTAATTTCCCCCGACATGTTCCCCAGACCCATTCGTATTCCCCACACTCTCAGCCCCAGACTGACGCACATGCTCCTGCAGAACGGAATGCGGGACTAAGATTGCGGGCGCCTATGCAAAGCTACAGATACTCGCCGAGGAGCCTCCTGCGGTTTCGGCGCCGAATATGGTGGGGTGGAGGGGCTGCCTTTTGCAGCCCTCAGATCCCGTTTTGCGGAAGTGGTAAGTAAAACCCGTTGCTGCTTCTGTATATTAACCTTTGTCCGGCATCAACTCTTCTCTCATCAGTTGGCTTTGACTTCCCGGGGTTTCCCTCATAACTCCGTCTCTTTCGTAGCTGCCACTCGACTCTCCCACCCGGCCCGGTACGCGCAAGACGTCCTTGTGGTTCTTTCCTGGAACCTGCCAGCCATGGCATCCATTCTGTCAAGTCCTGCTTTCCAGGAGACTCTCACAGAACTCTCCAAGGCAGCAAAACCTCAATCGTACGCCGATATTGCCGCTCTCGGCGTTTTCGCACTTGGGTCCGCCGGGTACCTCCTCCGCGGCTACACCTGGGACAAACCAGATCCCTACCATCACATCTGGTATGAGAGACCGCAGCTGAAGAACGGCGGCGCTCTCAATGCGAAGAAGGAGACAAGAAACATTGCCCAGAAGCTTGAAGAATCGAACAAGGACCTCGTCATCTTCTGGGGCTCTCAGTCTGGCACTGCTGAGGGCTTCGCCAACCGGCTGGCGCGAGAATGCCATCTTCGATTCGGCCTTGGGGCCATGGCAGCAGACCTATCCGATTTCGACCCCGAGACAATCGCCCTTATCCCAGAATCGAAGCTCGCCATCTTCATTTGCTCGACATTCGGCGAGGGCGACCCCAGTGACAACACTGCTGGTCTCTGGGAGTGGCTGCTTAAGAGCCAGGGCGTTACTCTCAATAGCCTTCGCTACATGGCCTTTGGTCTCGGAAATAGCAACTACAAGTACTACAACCGAGTGATTGATATTGTGGTCGAGGCACTCAACAAGTTCGGCGCCCGTTCGCTTATGCCTGTTGGCAAGGCAGACGATGCAGAGGGAGGCACGGAAGAGGACTTCATGGCTTGGAAGGACGAGCTGTTCACAGTTTTCAAGAATGATCTCAAGTTGGAAGAGCACGAGATCAAGTATGAGCCAACTTTGGCCACTGTAGAGGACGAGTCACTTGAGCCGATCGATCTTCACCACGGCGAGCCGGTCCACCCCAGAGACAACCCCAAGGCCGCAGCAGCTTGCTCGCCCATCAAGGCACTGACGATTCAGAATCCGAGGGAGCTGTTCAATAGCAAGGAACGCAACTGCGTCCACATGGAGCTGGACCTCTCTGATCAGCCCGAAATCAAGTACAAGACAGGTGATCACCTCGCCGTCTGGCCCACCAACCCCGACTCCGAGGTCGAGACACTCCTCAGCATCCTCGGGCTCTCCGAGAGACGCGATGTCCCCATCTCCATCAAATCCCTTGACCCGACCGTCAAAGTCAAGGTGCCGACGCCAACAACCGCCAGCGCGCTCTTCCGCTACTACCTCGAGATCTGCGCCCCAGTCTCCCGCGACACGATCATGAGCGTCGCGCAATTCGCGCCCACGCCCTCCGCCAAAGACTTCCTCCTCAATCTCGGCAAAGACAAAACCGCCTACGCCAGCTTCCTCAGCCGCACGCACCTCAATCTCGGCCGGCTCCTCACCATCGCCGGCGGCGGCGGCGGCGGCGCCTCCACCCCCTGGCGCACCCTCCCCCTCTCCTACCTCATCGAAACCCTCCCACACATCCAACCCCGCTACTACTCCATCTCCTCCAGCAGCGTCATCTCCCCCCGCCACCCCTCCATCACCGCCTTAGTCTCCACCACGCCCCTCCCCTCCGACCCCACAACCACCATCCCCGGCCTCACCAGCAACTACCTCCTCGCACTCTCGCACACCCTACAAAACCACCGCACCACCACCACCCCCTCCTCCTCCTCCAATCAGCAGCAGTTGCCGCCGCACCCACCCCTAACCTTCGACCTCACCGGCCCCGCCAACACCCTCACCGGCACAAGACTCCACGCCCACATCCGCAAATCCAAATTCAAGCTCCCCAGCACGAGCGCAACGCCACTGGTCATGGTGGCCGCAGGCACGGGTCTCGCGCCCTTCCGTGCCTTCATCGCCGAGCGCGCACGGCTGCACGCCATCGGCAAGCCCGTGGGCGAGATGCTGCTGTTCTTCGGGTGCAGGCGGCCCGACGAGGATTACATTTACAGACGGGAGTTGGAGGGGTGGGTGGAGGAGTTGGGGGGGAGGTTGAGGGTTGTGACGGCTTTTTCGAGGGTGGAGGGGGGAAGGAAGGTGTATGTGCAGGATAGGGTGGAGGAGGGGATGGGGGAGGTGTTGAGGCTGTTGGATGAGGGGGGGAATTTTTATGTTTGTGGGAGGGCGAGTATGGCGAGGGTGGTTGGGGGGAGGGTTGGGGAGGGGATGGGGAGGAGGGAGGGGTGGGGGGAGGGGGAGGTGAGGGAGTGGAGTGAGGGGATTAAGAGGAGGGGGAAGTGGTTGGAGGATGTGTGGGGGTAAGGGAGGGAGGGGGGTTTGCAGGTTCTCGGAGATAGTTCGTTCTTGGAAACATGGATATGATGCTAGCGGTCTTCTTTTCTTTTTCCTTTTGTTTAGAGTTTTCTCGGATTCTCATGACCTCGTTAGATCCCATCGACACTTCGATCAAATCGTCTTGTTAGATATGCAGACCCCATTCCCACAGACCCATTCCAGCTGCCAAAAAGAAGGAAATAAGAAATCACAACCCCAAAGGATTCTGCCCCGTCTGCTTCTTCCCCCCAAACGGCTCCTTATCCTCCTTCGCCTGCTTCCCAAAGTCCTCGGCGCGCTTATCGCCGCCCAGGATCTGTGACCGGTCGGCCTTCTCGCCCGTCACCGGGTCCAGGATCGGCTTCGTCATGCCGCCCACAATGCCCGTCACCGGCTGCGTGACCGTGCCTACGACGGCACCGACGGGCGAGAGGACTTTGCCGAGGCCGGTGCCGACGGGGTCGAGGCCCTTGGCGAGGATGCCTGTGGGGAGGAAGGAAGGAGGTTAGCGAATTGGGCTGACGGCCAGGGCGTGTTGCGGAAGAGGGAGGGGGATGTGGGTGTGATAAGACGCGGGAGAAGAGGATAGAGTCTGTCTGAGGGAAGGGGAGAAGAACGAGACATACCACTGCGCTGGTTACCCTCTTCCTCGTTCGAGTTGTTAGGGTTGGACATTTCGGCGGTTGGTTTATCGGCAACGACTTTCTGGTTTTGGCTGCTGCTGCTCCGACGGGTTGGAGGTTTAAAATTAGGCGGAAAGAAAGTTATCGAGGGTGCTTCTAGATTGCAGTTCAGGAGCACGCCGCGAGTTTAAATTATCCTACTCCAGCCATGGATTGCGTCCTTGTCGAGTTGCGTCAAGTGTGCCGTCCTTGTGCATTGGCGGGTCAGCAGCCGGACGCCCGCGCAAGCCGATGATGTCATGTGGTGGCATGGCGAAACAGGGAAGACCTGGACGTGGGCGGGCGGCCTGGATTCTTGCACAAGCGGCTGCGACCGCGGGAGATGAGCGCTGCATGTGCAGATGCTTCTGAAAAATCGATGGGGTGAGATGCTGGGGGGCTGGAGGTCCAAGGAAGAAAGTTCTTCGGGGATGTGCACACTGCACTATCGCTCATCTCACAGCGTCGGGCAGACCAAAATATGAGCACTCACCTCTGCTAGAGCCCTTCCAGACTCTCCTTCCATGGATGCATGCGCGGTCGGCCGAATTGGTCGACTCAAACGTCATTGGTTACAGGTACGACGGATCTCAAGTAGCGCACGACCGGCGATTCTCTTCAACGAGTTGTGTGACTTGACATTTTGCTCCCTAGTCATCAAGTCAGAGAGCCGTTCCGAGGCTCATCAATGAAAAAAAAACATATTACCCAATCCATGTTTGCATGCCCATTGACCCATCGCCATCCCATATGCACAGTAACCGTCATCGTCAAACATGTACACCGCATACACAGTGAAGCAACACAAAGCGATAACAGACGTCAATCCTGCAGCAAACAGGCAGTGCGGCCTTTGCTGCTCGTCTGGCTTCATCCCGAGCCTGACCGGCCTCACTCACCCACAAATATTCTCCGCCTCACACTCCGTCTTCCTCAATTCCGACATTCCGCCACCAGGCCCCTTTGAGGCCTTCGTTGACCATGCTCTCGGCATCGCCGACCTGGCGCCTCTCGCTAACTTCCCAAGTCGTTGTATTGTCCATCTTGAGGCGCTTTACACGACTTGCCATGGTGAGAGCCTGGCTTTGCGCGCTGATTGATTTTCCCGACTGCCGTGTCAATCCTTGGAGGATGGTTTTCTGGTTTCTAGTGCTTCTGCGCGCGCTGCTTTCCCATTCACTCCTCATGACCGGCAATTGTCATTGCAAAGGTTCCGACGAAGATGACAGTCGGTTAAGGTGGAGGTAAACGTCCGTGCCGTACCTGTGGAAGAAGCCGACGTTAGTTGGAATCTCATCGGTCGGGTCGCCGAAACTTACCCCTCCATGCTGATCAACTTCAGGTCGCCGCCAAAGTACCGCGCATAGAGTCTACTGATGGGCAATCCGTAACCGAAACCAGCCATAGGCGCCTTGAAATCGCTCTTGTTGAAATCCGGGTCCAAGTTCGGAGTCTGATCTACCGTGGTGTACATATAGGTCCAAACGAGCGGAATCGCACTTCGCGGGATGCCACCGCCCTCATCGGAAATCTTTATGGTAATGTCCTCCTTTCCCTCGGCCACAATGACCTTCGTCACCGGGAATTCCTCCTTGTCTTGGCCGTGTCTCTCAACAACGGCACGCAACGAGTTCTTCAGGGTTTCGAAAAGCATGTGCGACAAGTGTCCCGGGACATACATGAAGTGGATGTTGGGGTCGCAGATCAGCTGAATCTTCGGGGCGTCGAACAGACCGTAGTGGTCCTCGCAAACGAAGCGGGCGTTCTCGATGGCCTCCATGGCCAGGTCTCGTACGTTCGTCTTTGTGCAGATGATTCCGACATAATTAGGATCGCTCCGCTGTCTCTGGTCTGTCAATGCAATATGCTGCCCGATAAGCATGCGTATTCCGATACGGGACATGTAGAAGCGGTCAAGGAAGGCCTGGATATTATGGTCGATCTGCATGCGTTGCTGTTTCCGCTTCCATTCGAGAATGCCCTGAGCTGTGCTCACGTGTCAGTTGGGCAGAAGGGCAAGAAAGCAGAACTCCAACATACCAACTGTGGTCACAACGCTGTCGTGCCGCCTTTTGATCTTCTCCAAAGTCTTGGCAAAGTTGATATTGTACTGATTGAGCTCGGGCGGCCAGTCCTGTCCGTCATCGGCAGCGACGTAGTATCTCTTGGCAGCGGCCACCCTTCCTTGGCCGTTGCCGTTGCCATTTTCGTCGCTTTCTGGGGCGGAGCGGTATTGTCCCTTCGTGATGCTGGGGTTTTGGGTGGTCTGGCTCAGTATTCTCGACTCCCTACCGGCCTTTTTTGCAGGCTTCAAGAGGCGTTCGCGTACTTCTTGGGGCAGCTTTGGGCGGGGAAGGGTGACGAGTTCCTGGTCACACGAGAGGCGTCAGAAAGATGAGAAGGGCCGAGATGGGGAGTCATGAGCGGCCATGCTGGCGGCGTACCTCGAACGACTGGGCGTACCAATCCTGCACCCTCTTGATCGAAGGCATCTCGTTCAGGCCATCGGGAAGCTCCTCCAGCTCCTGCACGCGATGTGCGAGGCGGATGGGCAGCTCTTCGGACAGAAACTGCGAGGCGCGGAACAGCGTGCCTGCGGGGCGAGAGCGTCAGTACAGCATCGGCGTGTCAGGCCTCAGCGCGGCAGCGTACCGGTGGAGGGGCGCTCGCCGAACTGGACCATCTGGCGCAAGCTGACTCCGGTGGCGGGGAAGCCAGCATAGTGCCGGATGGTGTTCATGAGCTCAGCCGTCTTCTTCCAACTCATGGCGGGGGCAGCCGCGAGGCCTCGCAGGGCGCGGATGGGGCCTCAATGCGTCGGCGTGGTGGCTCCAGGGTGGACTCGTGGGCGGGCGAGCCGGTGACGGGAGAGAGCAGCGCGCAGGTGCCCGCGAGGGCCGAGGTTGCGGGCGCAGGGCCGGACAGCGCTGGGACGGGGCGCTTGGGGCGGAGGCAGGCGAGGGCTGCGGCAGCGAGGCGGGCGAGGGCGCGCGGTGCAGGAGCGTGGGAATTGTTTGGCGGCGGCGGGCTGGTGTGGGCGATGGGAGTCATCGGCTGCTTTTCCTGGAGCTGCCCGAGGCGGCGCGCGCACCCCAGACGTCGCTCCCGTCTGCCCGCAGGCCTTCCCCGCCTTAGCCGCCCCAAGCCAAGTGCCAACCCACCGCCGCCCTCCATCTTCACGTGCTCCGTCCGCCGCGCTGCGCGTCCGCCAGCGCCCAGCTGACGCCCAAGGCCCCGTGCGCCAGGCCAGCTGCCGCCCTGAACGCCGCCGCCGGCGCTTGTCTGGACCGCAGCGCTGCGAGGGCGCCGCAGAAGCCGCGTCGCGCGCGTCTGCTTCCCTCGGCATGCACTCGCCGTCGGGTGCGCTCGGGTCGAGGGAGAACCTCTAAGGGACAGAAGCGGTCGCCCGCCGCGTCCTGCCATCCCGACTGCTTCCTCTGCCCGCGGCGCTGCAGAGAGCCTCCCGCCTCAGCAGATTCGGCACCCACTCGCGGCGCATTGGCCCGAGCATGAGCGTTCGTTAGGAACGAGAGCACCTGCTTCTGCGTAGGTTTATCCCGCACTGCGAAAATGCCGCGCAGCCAAAGCCGAGACGCGGTGCAGAGGGGACGCGTGCATTTGAAGAATTTCGCCGGCCCATCACTCCACGCTGCCTGCCGTCTGATCTCGGCCGGACGGCTGTTTCAGCGAGCTCCACGCGGGCCGCCTCATCGCCATACGCTGAGTCCTTTACTGTACATGCCCGTCCGGAACGCTCCCCGCAAACGCCCTGCCGCAATCATTGCCCACGTTTTAGTGCCGTCCGTAACACTTACATCCACCCACACTCACTGTGCAACGAGCACACATCAGATGTGCGTGGCCACGTAGCACCGCCCAGCCGCCAACCGATAAGACCATGAGCCAATTGCACCCGCTCATTCTTTCTTGATGAGATACCCAGTGCAATGAGGGAGCGGGCTCCATCCGTTCAAGCTCATCAGCTCGACTCTCGACCACCCGTCTTTGCCTCCCGCGTTGAGCAGCATATCCCTCGTGTTCCTTTGAAGGTTGCAGTTGACGAAGAATTCGAAGCCGGCCAGGCTGTACAAGACCTGCAGAAGTCTTGATAGCAGGCTTCCGCCCTCCTCTCTCCAATAGTTGACGACGTGCTCGTGCACCACGAACCTGCCGCCCGGCTTGAGCAGCCTGTACAGCCCTTGCACCGTCTCCTCCGGCCTCGGCACGCCGCACAGCACCCTGACGCAGACAATCTCATCGAAGATGCCCGCCGCGCCATGCTGGAACAAGCCGGCGTTGGCGAGCGCCGGGATCAGGCTCTCGGGCTGTGCTCCGCAGTGCAGCACCGTGTACTTGTCCCCAAGGCCAGCCTTCTTCGCGTTTGCTTGCAGCTTGCCGTGCAGCTTCCCAGCGGGCTCGGCGCCGTAGATCCTGGTGATGGCGGCCGCGTTGAAGTGGACGGTAATGTCGCCGCTGCCGGGGCCGATGTCGAGAACGGTGCCGCGTACGGCGCCGAGGAGAGCGACGGCTTCCTCAGACATGCCTTCGGACATGGCTTCGCCTGCGTGGACGAGGTGGTCAGCTGAAGATTCCACTGCGAGTTGGTGGGTCTCACCGTAAGCCGTCCAGAAGCGGGAGAAGGCGCGTTCGCGCAGCTTGGAGAGCTGGATGAGAAGACGCGGCTCATGTTGGACGGCGATGATGTCCCAGACGGTCAAGATGAACTCTTCACGGCGAGATCAGTCATGTGCTACAGCTGCAGGAAAGCTCGGGTTTCAACGGACGGTACGCTCCCAAAGCAATGAGGTGAGCTGGCGCAACGACGCGCAGGAGCTTCTCCTTGAACGATGCAGACATGGTGGGGGCAGGTCTGACGGATTTCGCAGGGTCGACGAAGCATCAATGGACGTCGTGGGACCATGCCTTAATAAGCATCGCTGGGAAACTTTTCGGAGACAATTCCTATTTAAACGGCGTGGAACCGCGGCACCGCGGGGTGTCCAACAGTGGGGTTTAGCTCCCGCACCGTTACGGACTGTGGATTCATCGCTTAGGTGTTGCCGGCGGAGTGCGTGCCCATCACGTAAAACCCGGCAAGGCTCAACTTTACGTGGCCACGGATCCTGTCGTGCGGAAGAGGGGAACTTGACGTGCTTGAGTAAGTAAGCACGGTGACGGAGCTCGGGGCGCTGCTCGGCGAATGAGCTCGACGGATTGCTCTACTGACGCATCCGGATCTAATCTCGCATCATCGCAGGCGGCAACTGCTCGCAGTACGAGACGGAATCAGGGTTTTGTGCCAGGCACCCGCGCGTCAAGGCGATCTTTTCGCCTTTCGCCTTCGTCCTCCCCTCCAGACGAGGGCGAAAGAGCAGGCGCCAAGCCGGAGTCATCTCCATGGCCGTCTCCCAGCGAACAGCTGCACGGCTCCTGCCTCCAGGCAGCACCACCCGCCCACCTGACCGGTCCCCTCCATTACTCACCCTCAGCTCTGCGCCGACGTTGACGTGGATCTCCATCTCGAGAGCAGGGATTTCAGATGGTTCAAAATCCTGGACTGCACGCGAAGTGCGCGCCTCCGTCGCACCCCTGTCATTCCAGTGCCCGCTCTCTTTGGCCAATTAAATAACCCGTCTCTCGGCCAGCCAATAATCTGTCTCTCGTCCATGCCATTGCTGCGCGGACATGGGGGCCAAAATGCAGACAGACTCATTCCTCTCCCCGCTTCAGCCTAAGTACCACTATCCCATTTACTCTCCTTCTTCACGACTGGACAATTCCGCCACCCGTCACGAGCCTTCTTCTGCTCCCGTCGAGCCTGCCCTACTGGGCGCTTTTGCCTCCCCAACGCGCTACAAGAAT
Source organism: Neofusicoccum sp. Z2 (assembly GCA_037356115.1). Lineage (NCBI taxonomy): Eukaryota > Fungi > Ascomycota > Dothideomycetes > Botryosphaeriales > Botryosphaeriaceae > Neofusicoccum > Neofusicoccum sp. Z2. The sequence continues at coordinate 801,440 of JBAWJY010000003.1, forward strand.
GGAAGCCAGCCTGCTTTCTTCCCGCTCTCCACTCCGCCGAGTGGAACCTACGGGGCCTCGTTTGCCAAGGACATCTTTGAGAACCATGAGCTCGAAGTCGACTTGGCCCTCCTCGACGATTTCACTCTGACACCCTCAACAAGATCAATCATGTGTCGAAGCTCATCAGCCTCTTCGCCAATCCTGGCCCGCGGCGTTGACGATGTGGAGTCCAGCCGTGTAAGCTCCTCAGATTCCCTCAGTTTCTTCTCGTCCGAGTGCGCCCGCGTCCCCGAACCAGTCGCATCGATCGACGAGAAAGTGGCAGATTTCTGCCACCGCTGGCTCGTCAACTTCTCCCCCTGCTGGCCCGAAGAAAAAGACTTCGAAGCTTTCGAGCGCCTAACAGGAGAGTCCGTAATCCGCATCAAAACCTGGTTCGGCCAACGCCTAATGTCCCAACCACTCCGCCAACTCCCCTACACACGCACAAACAACAACACCACCACCACCCACTTCCCCTCTCCCCCCGCCTCCTCAACCCCCTTCGCCCCAAGCACCAGCAGCCGGCGAAACTCCCACCAAAGCACCACCACCCTCCTCGCCAGCCCTCACCCCAGACCACCACCACCACCACCAGCAACCACAGCCCCCCGGTCCCCCTCCTCCCCCGACCTCTTCCGCCCGGAAACTCGCCCCTGCGCCCCGACATCCGATCCCCGCAAGCTGCTCCGCGCCGCCTGGGACCCCGACAGGCCATTCCAGTGCACCCACAAGTGCGGCCGCAACTTCCCACGCAAGGGCGAGTGGATCAAGCACGAGCAGAAGAACCATCCGCAGCGGGTGTGGCTGTGCATGGTCGGCGCGGTGGAGGTGGTGCGAGAGGACGAAAGTGGTGGTGGTGGTGGCACCCCCCTCTGCGCTTTTTGCGGAGAGCGGGATCCGGAGGGTGGGCATGTGGTGGGGGAGCATTGGGAGGAGGGGGATGCTGCGGAGGCAGGAGCCCGGCAGCAGTGGTGTAGGAAGCAGTTTATGCGGAAGGATCACCTGCTGGTGCACTTGAGGACGGTGCATAGGGAGCAGCAGCGTTTGGAGTGCTATGAGGCGGTTGGGAGGCTGGAGGTGCCGGATCGGTTGGAGGGGTGGTATCGGTGGTGTGGGTTCTGTCGGGCGGGGAATTGCTTTACAAGGTGGAAGGATCGGGTGGATCATATTAGTCGGCATTTCAAGAAGGAACGAAGGACTATGGGGGAGTGGTCGAGTTTTGACTTGGATCCGGAAACGGTGGGTTGAGACGTGGTTTACGCCCCGAGCATGACGATGAAGCTACGAGTACAGCTGCCCTTTTCTTTCTTGTGGTATAATTCTGTCAGACGGTCATGTGTCCTGGATGCGAAATAGGACTTCTTCGAGGTCACGACGCAGTAGTTTATAGCGTCCAGAGTTGAAACATTCATACATATGCTGATGCTGGAGATATTGGCATCAAGAAATTAACCACATCGTCTCCCCGTGAATAACATACGAGGTATCACAAGTGGACATGACGTCATCTCGGGTCAGCAAACCAATATGGCTCCAGCTCCGTGCCTCGCTCTCCGCAAGCTGTTGAACCATTCCAACACTCCCAATGTCTTCCTGACATCTCGTCGTGGGTAGTGCACTATGGAAGCCTCAACGACTCCGGCCGATGGAGCCGACCCTGGACTACCAGAAAGCGCTCACCGGTGATGGCTGACCGGTGCCACTGCCACCCTTCCCGAGCTTCGCAAGGCTGAACATGTGAGGACCCACTGCTACGCGTCTTCCCTGCTGACTGCCTGGAGCCTATATGCCACCAAGTGGTATTGACAACTCAATATGTCGAATAGAAAGACGTCGGTAAAAGACAAGTTTAATGTAAGGCTCACTGCTGATGAGATGAAGCCTTGTATCTCAGCGGCCTTCTCATCAATCATCAGTTCCAATATGCGCACTGCCACGTACTCATTTTCTACGCAAAGGCGCATTAGGCTGCGCTCCGGCCTCCCCACATTATCCGCACAAGCTGCATATCTCTCTCCGACGACCGAGGCAGCCTTGCGCCCGGTTACTATGTGCTCGCGAGGAATACGGATCTGCCTCAATTTGCGCGACCGCGCAAAGCCACTGCCGCGGGCTGATTATACGGCGAAAGGCAACTCCGTAGGGCTACGCTGGTCTTATATGGACCCCTCTCGCCCTACACGGGCACCACTGACCCTGCGCAGGCAATAGCGCCCTCATGCAAGAGCTAGAATACCGACCAAATCCGGCAAATGCTAAGTCTTCTCCCGCCTACGTACTTTAAAAACAGGCTGTGTAAGGCATCGTGGCGCTGCCAAAGCTCGACTTCGCCTCCATCATCGCAGGAGCGAGAGACAGACTAACTCAGTCCAGCAGCAGTTCTCCCGATTCAATAACATTGGGAACGGCCCCTAAAAGTAAGCCCCCCACCATGTTCATTTTGCCGACTCGAATCTGCAACAGCCATGGCGCGTCCCAATACCCCTTTCGGCCGAGGTTCCGCGTCAGACATGGGCGGACTTGACCCGATCCTCTTTGACCAGGGCTCCATCAGCCCCTATCTATCAGAGCCTTTCCCTCACATCTACTCAGAAACAGGCCACAACAGCACACAATCAGCTGCTCCAAACAATCCTCACCCCGGCACGCCGCAAGACAATCGCCAGCTTCATGCTACGAACGCTTCCCTTACCACTACTCATTATACAAGCCCATACCACTCTTCAGGCAACCACTCATCTGACCGCTTCATCACGGAATTCTTCACCCCTCCAAGCCAGGATCAAGACTGGCGCCAGACCGCGAACCAAGGACCGAACGGCAATCACAATCTTGCGAACCATTCTGGGCTGCTGGGTCCCAGCGTCCTTCTTGACGACACGATACTTTCAGAAGCTCTACCCCCAGTAGACAATTCTAGCTGGGGAGCTTCTTGGTTTTCGAATTCTCTGTTCGATAGTTCCAAACCTGTTGAGGATCACGCCATGGGCTCGACACCTAGGCATTCTCCGCTGATGGAAACTGGATTGGGTTCCAAAAGGGCGAATCACTCTCCTCCGAGTACTGAAGACGCAAGGACTTCGAAACGCCCCAGAGCAGAAGAACCAACCCCAAAGGCGAGGAAGCTCTGCCAGGTCTGGCATAGCACCTACAATCGTCCTCCTAGCTCAGATGATCTAATTGCCCTATCTCGCCTCACTGGAGTTTCTGTCGAGTCCGTTGAGGAAATCTTCTTCGGTGTGATTGGCTCGGGCCGTGCATACCAAGATTCCGCTTACCAGACTGGGGGTCAGCCCAGTACGGAACCCTACACTGGACAATCTTTCCCCGAGGATAGTTCCGGGGACGACACCATTCCCGAGCCGCGAACGATGCATCAACAGCCCTCAGATATCTTTGCAACACCACACGGCAATGACATCGGCATTCAGACTTCCGCGGAACAAAATTTTAGGCCGAACATCAAGCCCTGTACCAGGACAGCATCGGAAGAGAGGCTAAAAAGAAACCCTTCGAAGGCGTTCCAGTGCACGCGCAAATGCGGCGCCTCTTTCTCGAAACAAGGCGACTGGAACAAGCACGAGCAAATCAGCAAGCCGCAAAAGGTTTGGGTCTGCATGAAGGACAACATAACAAGGCATAATCTCTGCCGCTACTGTCAGGCGCAGGAACCTACAGTCAACCACATGATTGAGCAACATGCCGATCTTTGCCAAAGCTCATCCGGTCAGGCTGTTCGGTGCCAGAAGCACTTCCACCGAAAGGATCACTACTTCCAACATCTCAAAAGCTCGCACCACATTTCGAATAAAGAAGATCAAGAAAGTTACGCTCAAATAAGCTGCAAGGATATACCAACATTCCTCGATAACTCGGACAAATGGTGTGGCTTCTGTAGAAAGGTGATCTGCGTCGGCGACTGGATTGGGCGCATTCAACACATTGGCAACCACTTCAAGAATGGATCTGACATGACCCTTTGGGAAGACTATAGCTATCGGAGCTCCCGAGTTCGGCACAGAAGTCACAAAGGATTGGATGATCATGGCTCGGGACACAATGACAGCGACGAAGACGGAGATGACGATGATGGATTTGGAGGCGGCCATGGATCTCGACGTACTACCGCCCAGCGAGGAGGTCTCCACCATAGCATGTCCAACCGGGGATTAAATGCCCGTCAAGGACCGGCTCCCGGGCCATCTGGTTACAGAACTCACGCCGCAAGGAGGTGGGATATTTCTCCGCAAGGCCATGCCCACTTGGAAGACCAACAACCACAAAAGGAGCACCCAGCCGTGCTAGACGATGATTCACTCAGCCAGCTAGGGAAGGAGATTCCGCCCGAAAGCCATGCAAATAAAGACCCGGCAAGTGCTTTCTCGAAAATCAAAAACCTGGGACGAGGAGCCTTTAGCGTGGTCGACGAGGTTATTCATCTTACCACAAGGATTCGTCTAGCTCGCAAAAGCGTCAAGGACTGCCCACGCTCCGCCGGTCGCTTCTCCAATCTAGCCGCCTCAGCAAAACAACTTGTGGCTGAGATCGATATGCTGCGCGGAATCCGCCACCCCCACATGATTCGATTTGTAGGCTCATACACTGTCGGCACGAAGTCCTTTATTCTTCTATTCCCAGCTGCGGATACCAATCTGTCTGAGTACATGATGCAGGCTGCTGGTGAGCATGCTTCAGATGAGCAAGGTTTCAGAATGTTCAGTCGTCAATGGTATGGATGTTTAGTCTCCGCTTTGCATTATCTTCACGGCAAATCAATCAAGCATGGAGACATCAAGCCAGCCAACATCCTCATCAAAGGCTCACAGATCCTGCTGACGGACTTTGGATCTTCGAGGACTCTCCAGAAATCCCTCACACATGATACAGCTTGGCATCCAGTCACAACTCAGTATGCTGCACCCGAGGTATTAGATCGGAAAATCAGTAACCACTCCTCGGATGTCTGGTCGCTTGGCTGTGTCTTTCTTGAAATGGCTACCATTCTCCATTCACACTCTTTTCCGCAATTTCGGGAATTTAAGAGGCAGAACTTCAACCACGACAAGTCTTACTGTCGAAACGTGGAAGCCATACGGCGTTGGTTGAGGAATCTGGACCGCGGAAACCTACCTCACGGGTCGACATTAGTTGGAACAATTGCGTCGATGCTAGAGTCGGACCCTCAGAAGCGTCCTGATTCCGGGACCCTATTGGTATATTTTCCGCCGTCTTGGTGCTGCGTTGATTGGTCGCCCTTCTTTTCAGAGAAACACGGACCATTCCAGGAGCTGTACGCTCTTTCGGAACTTTTACTGGAAGGACAGTATAATCCATTTTACACGGAGGAGAGGGAAGGAGGCTGTTTGTCTATTCGAAGCCGTGTCGCCGAGGGGTTCTTGCGTTTCTGGTCTCAGAGATATGCCAATAAACTCCGCAACTCCTTCGAGCTGGCGGACTTTTGGCTCGACCGCTGTGTTAAAGGGCACGAGACCTGTAGGTGCGGCAAGGACGGGGCTACGTTGGAATGGGCGCCGACCAGGCTTATTGACGTTCGTCTTGACAGTGACGATGGACCGCAGGTACGATTGGTAGTGTGCAAGGAATCCAAGCGAGATTATTTGGCTTTGAGTTATGTTTGGGGTACTGGATATTCGCAGGGGCCGCAGCTAACTACTAATCGCTTGGAAGACATGAAGCAGTCAATCCCGGTGGACGGCCTGCAGAGTGCAGTCAAACGCGCCATTGAACTTGCCCGGTTTCTTCGAATTCGATATCTATGGATTGACTCACTCTGTATAGTACAGGATGATAAGGAGGATTGCAAGAAAGAGATAGGGAGAATGGCGGAAGTGTACAAGAACTCTCTCTGTACAATCATCATGGATGAACCATCAAATTGTTCCGAGCTTGTAGAGAAGAAAGAGAAGGAATCGCGTATAACAGAGCCAGAAATTTTTGGAAACAGGTGGTGGACGCGGGCATGGACGTTGCAAGAGGCGACATTGTCACCGCGGAAGCTCTTTTTCGGAAGATCTCAGGTCTTTTTCCGCTGCTTCGAACTCGAGGCATCGGAAGCCCTACCTAATGGCCTCCCAACCATCCTGTGGTCCGCGATCCACGATTCGGCTTCTGGGTCGAAGTATCTGATTGATGGACATGGGTTCAGGTATGAACGGCGCATGAAGAACCACAGGAATTGGCATGATGTTATCAACGCCTGCTCTCGGTTGGAGAAGGACAGGCGTATCAGGGTCCGGATACTCTCCAAAATATCGGACCAGCTCCGATCCACGCTGAACTATTGCTGCCTTACTGGACTCTGGAGACCGACCTTACCCTGTTCTCTGCGCCGGACAGTCGGAGCACAGACAGACTCCTATTACGAACACCTGCCGTGGACCAGGAATCTATACGCGCCATCCTGGTCTTGGGCGTCAGTTAGCGGTCTAGTAGTTCTGCCGGAGTACGGAATCGGAAAGGCTTATACCAAGATCATGGGTGCGCACGATACTGTTATTAGACAGAATGGTGCTGGAAACCCCGCGTCGACTTGGCGCTTGCAGCTGCACGGAAGCCTTAGCGTTGTCAGGATTGGCGCAGGGATGGAACAGAAACCAGGCCGCTTGCGAGTCAAGATTGATGGCATGGATAAGCCTATAATGGCTTCGGTCTATCTTGACTCAGGGGGAAATCACGAGAACATATACGACTGTCTGTGGATGTGGGCTGATGAGACTGTCCGCATCAGTTCTACTAAGGGTACGCTATACGGATTGCTGTTGAAAGCTGATTGCATGGAGAAACGGACTTACTCGCGGCACGGAATGTTAGTTGTCTCGGATCGGCGGGCATGCACTTTTTTGCTGGGTTCCCCGAAGGCTCGAGGATTGGAGGGTGCTCAAGTGTTCCGGTCTGAGACTATACTTCTCATTTGAACCTTTGGGAATATTCACGCTGGCATAAGTATTTTTCTTTCCCTTTTCAGTAACGAATAAAGAAAGATATTTGATATGAATAAGAGTGAACTTCTAGCTCATTGCTATCTTTGTACAGCATTTGACAGGGTCCAACGAGCCACCCGGACCAAGAACTGCTAAGCTATGGCAACGATTGATGTTGGGTGGATTCAAGGATGTTCATAGGAAATAGGAGGAAAAAAACGCCATCTTTAGTGTCTTTGCCTAGCTAGGTGAATCACTCCGCCCGACACCGGGAGCCTGCTGAGAGGGACTGTCACGTTCCCAAGCCCAAGGGAGTATTAACATCGCGGAGGCAAGAAGCTGGAATATGTGCATTGAGACAGTAGAGGAGGCTTTCAGAGTGGAAGCTAAAGGCGATGGCACCACAGGCAAGCAATTATATGAAAATCTTTCAATTTTTTGGCCGGGTACCATTTGGGCGCGATGATTATGCTTTTGGCGGACCGCGCTAACCCCGGATAGGAAACAAAGCACCGCCGACCAATCACAGCCAAGAACGACCACACACCAGAATATATCTACGAAGTGCCGGAGCAACCAACAAAGTTGTTTCCACTGGCGCCAGTGTGGGTAATGGCGCCGGCGTAGTCGCAGTCGGAGTTGAAGACAACACGGTCGGCGCCAGGAGAGCCGCCGTCGTAAGCACCGCCGCTGACCAGAGGGAATTCCTGGTACGGTCCGTCGACAGGGAAATCGAAGCCCCTTTCACAGTGTTAATCACGTTGATAGCTCTTCCAGATCATTAAGGGGATTCACTCGTAGTTATTGTATTGATGTGGGTAGGTAGAGCCGCCAGCAGTGCTGCCCTGCTGGTAGTAGGAGCAGCCGGCGTTGACGGCAGCTCTGACCTGGCTCGCAGAGTACGACGTGGAGCCGCAGGTGGTTGCGGACTGGCGGCGGACGATGGAGTCGACCGGGCCGGCGATGGCCAGGCCCAGAAGGGAGGCCAGGGGAACGAGGGTCTGGGGTCTGGTCAGTCTCGGAGACGGGAAATTGGACCACAGGCAGGCAAACTGACCTGGAGAACAAGCATTTTGGCTGTTGGAACGGGCGAGTGGAACGATGGACTGGCTTCTGGAGAGGTACTACGAGAGGTAGCGAATTTATACACGAAGCTTGTCTCCGAGCTTAAGGCCGTCAACGAGCTCCGACACGTCGGTTGCATGTCCCACGCGTGCTATCAGAGCGTCCAATCCGGCGCCGGCCAATGGAGATACGAAGATACACACGCGTGCCCCTAAGACGAAGCCAAGTCTGCATGACCTCGGTAGCGCCGGAGCAGGGTGTTTTTGGAGACGAGCGCTTCGGACTGGACGAGAACTGGAATGAAACGGAACCGGCAGGTGGCCGCAAAGCAGCATCCCATTGGCCTCGGAGAATAGAACTAGAGGCGCTGATGCAGCACGCGGAAGCCATGCGGACGATGGTCAGGGCACCTTCTGCAAGCAGACGCGGGGACAAGCACAGCGCCAGCAGCTGCGTGCACGGCGGGAGCGGCCCTGGTGGCGTTGCGGACGATCGGGTCGCGGCCAGTCAAACACGAGCGGCGGCCGGCGCGGGCGTCGGTTTGGGCCGCGATCGGCAGCGGCGGGGCGCGTCGCCAGTCCCGAACGGGCAGGCGCTCTCTGTTTCACGGCTGCCCGCTGCGTCTTGCCCGCCGCCCGCGTCCGCCAGCTCCCCGGCATCCCTCCTCCTCACCCTCCTCCCATGTGTGCATCTATCTCTGCTGATTGGCGACGCCGCCAGTTTCCATCACCTAAAGCGCCGCCCCATGGCTCCGCTCGTCGGGCCTCGCCGTGCCACCGCGTCCTGCGCGCGCCGCGTCTGCCCCTCGACGTCATCTGACTGACCTCCGTGTGCTGTCACCGACTCTTCCGCCGCACCACCATATCTTGCACCAGCCAATCTCCTCGATCCTCTCACCGCATTCCCTCCCGCCCAGATTACCATTGACTCCAGCATGGCCACCCCCGCCGCGAACGACTCCATCGCCGCCTCGCTTGTCGCTGGCACCATCTCCGTTCAGGAAGCCGCCCAGCAGCTTGCCGGCCCAGCCCGCGATGCCTTCGAGAAGAATGGCGATCTAGACAAGCTCGAGCTTGAGCTGGGGAACGCCTGGTCCGCTATCGCCAGCGCCGCCGAGCAGACCCCCCACGCGCAGCAGGACAAGCTGGTCGACATTGTGCGCGCTATCAAGGAGATGCCGCAGCCCACGCACGAGGGGAAGAAATTCGAGCTCTGGGGCGAGGTCTGCAGCTGGGAGGACCTGCCGCTCTTTGGTGCAAAACTCCGGGAGGGCCTGGATAGCTGTACGTTTCTCGTACTTGCACAATTGCATGTTGGTGGAAGGTAATTGCTAATTCTTACCGCCCAGCCCGCGACTCTAGGCTAGGCAAGCCCCAGGATAACTTTGTGAACTTCAATGCCTTCTGCGCCCGCCTCACCGCCGCCAACGTCCACGACTGTAGCCTCTTCGCCATATGGATGCTGCGGGAAGCACTCGAGAACCCCGAACCCGAGGACATTGCAAAAGAGACTTCGCCCGCCTCTCTCAAGGTCTCGGCCATCTGGTTCGTCTACGCCGGCGACGCCTTGTGGAAGTCGACGAAGGATCAGCAGCAGTTCCCTGGACCCGTGGCGAAGCCCGGCAAGAGTCTGTCCATCTTCAAGGATGCCCCAGCGTGGAGAGGCTTCAATGAAGAGCGCTGGAACACTTGGGTCGAGCGACTGGAGGAGGTGAAGGGGGCAGACGTTGATACGGATGCGAAGACCCTAGTTACTCAGGCATTAGAGGAGACGGCCAGAATTTCAAAGAGTGGTTAGTTATGGAAAGAAAGCGCTCCCGAGCAAGACACGGACGCTTTATCCAATGCCTTCTTTGATGTTTAAATATAAAAAGATCTTTTTTTGTCCTTTGTGCACGTTTTGCTGATGCGGAAACAGTGTGTAAAAGATACCAGTATGGAGTGATCAAGTGTGATCCGAAGAAGACTTGTGCTTCGAGCACGTACAATGGCCGACGCTATTTCTCAACAATCCGGAGCCGGCATCTAATACGATCTCTTCTTTGGAGGCACACTCTGTGCACGCCAGACCAATCAGTAACTCATCTAAATCTCGTGGTAAACAACAGATTTCTTACCGAGCATGCTTCTGAATCCAACGTGTCAAAGATGACCTCTCGATATCCCACTCGCACATCTTCACTCACCCCTTTCTGCCAGCTCAGACTGTGCTTCAACCACTCCTGGTCCAGTCTGTCTGGAAAATCCTCCCTGGCATGGCTCCCACGACTCTCCTTCCTCTCAACAGCACTGGCCACCGTCTGCGCGGCGCACGTCAGCAAATTGCGCGTCTCGAGCGTTTCTATCAGATCCGAATTCCAGATCAGAGATTTGTCCTTCACCAATAACCGCTCTCTGAAGTCCTGCTCCACCGCTTTGACAAGATCATAGCCGACTGCAAGCGATTTCCCGGTTCGGAACACGGCCACGTCCGTCTGCATGGTCGTCTGGAGGTCGCCGCGGATTTCGGCCGTTAACTTGTCGCCGTTCGAAGCTAAGATGCTGTCCAGGTCGGATATCGAGTCCATGCCAATGTCTTCGGGGGCGTTCTCATGGGGCATCCCCTTCTCGTGACTACTAGCGATGTCCATGGCGCATGCGCGGCCAAATACAACAATATCGAGGAGAGAATTGGCACCCAGTCTATTCGCCCCATGCACGCTTACGCAAGCTGCCTCACCAGCCGCGTACAAGCCAGGCACCCTGGTCTCTTTACCGTCGGGCCCAATGTCGAGAACCTGACCCTTGTAGTTGGTCGGGATACCGCCCATGCAGTAGTGGACAGTCGGCAACACTGGGATGGGTTGCTTGGTGATATCGATTCCTGCAAAGATCGAGGCCGTCTCTGCTATGCCAGGCAGCCGCTCCATGATGATTTCTCTCAGGAGATGAGAGAGTTGCAGGTATATGTGGTCCTTGTTCGGCCCGCACCCACGACCTTCCAGGATTTCCATGTTCATGGACCGCGACACGACATCACGAGACGCGAGGTCCTTAGCTGTCGGCGCATATCGTTCCATGAAGCGCTCGCCCTCGCTGTTGAGTAGGTAGCCGCCTTCACCACGAGCACCTTCCGTGATCAGAACTCCGGCACCATAGATCCCGCTGGGATGAAATTGGACGAATTCCATATCCTGAAGGGGCAGCCCAGCGCGTGCGACCATTGCATTGCCGTCACCGGTGCTCGTGTGGGCAGAGGTCGCGGAAAAGTAAGCTCGGCCGTATCCTATCGTCAGTTCAGCAACCCTCCCAATTCCATGCCCACGAGATCTCACGGATGCTGCTCATACCTCCAGTGGCCAGAACAGTATTCCGCGCAAACATCCGGTGCAACGTCCCATCCTCCATCCCCATGGCCGTAATCCCAACACACCTCCCATCCACCATCATCAGATCCAACGCGAAATACTCGACGAAAAACTTGCAATCGTGCTTCAACGACTGCCCGTACAACGTATGCAGCATCGCATGCCCGGTCCTGTCCGACGCGCACGCCGTCCGATACGCCTGCCCTCCCTCGCCGTACCGCAGGCTCTGCCCTCCAAGCGCCCGCTGGTAGATGGTGCCGTCGCGCGTGCGCGAGAACGGCATGCCGTAGTGCTCCAGCTCGATGACGGCGGCTTCGGCCTCGCGCGTCATGTAGTGGATCGCGTCTTGGTCGCCCAGCCAGTCGGAGCCTTTGACCGTGTCGTAGAAGTGCCACCGGTAGTCGTCCTCGGTCATGTTGCCTAGCGCCGCGTTGATGCCGCCTTGGGCTGCGACGGTGTGGGAACGGGTTGGGAACTGTTCGGGTGGGGGGTTTATTAATGTATTGATATGCGAGATTTAGTGGATTTCTACCAGCTTTGTCACGCATGCGGTGTTGAGACCGGCTTCTGTGAGGCCTACGGCTGCACGTAGGCCTGCTCCGCCGGCGCCAACGACAAGGGCGCTGTCTGAATGTTAGCAAAACTAAAAGTTTTATGCACTGGGTTGTCAGACTCATAGTGGTGATCGATTACGGCATATTTCTTAGGCTTCGCACTTGTGGCAAGCTTCCGGTGAGCAGGACGATTGCTCGAATTGCGTCCAAGCGGCTGCCTTAGAAGGCTCCAATGAAGAGCCCGGTTCATGGAGGGTCGCATGCTTGCACGAGAACTCGATTGGAGCTTCAGACGTGTGTTGCGCCATTGCGGGAGATGTAGCGTCTTTATCGGCCCAAGCACACAGTTCCCCGCAAAAGAGGCTCCGGCAGCGCATTGGAGTTTATGTGGGTGTCATCAGCCGAGGAATTAACCTTGGCGGGGATAATGGTTGCGCCATCTTTATTCCCGGCAGATGGCCGAATCAGATCTCCGCTATTCCGCAGCTTGTGTCATCATTTTCTCCGCCAATCCTTCAGGTCCCCACCAGCTATTGCTCGTCGATCGTGGAATGACTACCCAAGATTGTTCGGATGAGCAAAACGTACGCTGATGGCTACCAGCTCTGAAGCCTGCTAAAGCAAGTCACCAATCCTTACCAACGAATCGGTCCGCAGCTCCAAAGCGCCATCATTCGCATCAGCCTCAAGACAAGGCTCGGACTTCTCATCGTACAGAATCGCCAAGATGCCAGCCCTGCTTGCCGGACCGACATCACGATCCCTGTTGTCGCCGATATATACCATGTCCCCAGCATCAATCCCATACCTCTCCAACACCACCTCGAACAGTCCATCAACCTTCGCTCTCCCCACTTCATTCGTCGTCACCAGCACATCAATCCATGGCGCCAGCCCCAGCTCCGCAACCGTCCACTCCTGCGCGTCCCTCGGCCCTTCAGTAATAACAACGACGTTTTTCCCCGCCTGCTTGAGCTTCTGCAACAGCTCGAGCGCCCCAGGTTTGAGCCGCAGCGCCGTTCGGAGAGCGTCCTTGTACGTCTCAGCGAGCTTGTCGAGATACTGGGGATCTTCTTTGATCGATTGCGTGTCCAGGAGAGCGGCGAAACGCGCTTTCCGGTAGTCGGTCGACGTCTTGCCGTCTGCAAAGGCCTTGGCGGTGTGAGTTTTCATGATCATGGAGTAGAATACTTTCAGTGTTTCGATGTCGGTGCCATGGCGCTTGTGGATGGAGGTGAAGACGGCGAGGGCGGCCTGGCTGGAGGCTGCGCGGAACTCGTGGAGCGTGTCGTCGAGGTCGAAACCGAACCAGCTTCGGGATGCGAGGGCGGTGCTTAGGCGACTTTGTTGTGTAGCCATTTGAGATCTATGTTTCTGCTGCGAAGTGTTTGGTGGCTATTGGTTGAGCTCTACTTCGAGGACTGGACGGGGCGGTGGAGTGCTCGAATGCATGAGTCAGACGCTTGGTACGTCATCATGCTTGTTCTTTAATTGTAATTCGTCCACTGATATGTATGTACATACTCTCTCTTACTTCTATTTCCTCTTTTTTGTTTTGAGTGTAGTGAAATTCTGGTCCTGTTTTTGATATTGCTTCTTTTATCTTGCAATTGAAGGAGGCAGTCACGCCGCCCGGGTTCAAGCGAGAAAGTGTCACTTGTTCAAAATGTTGCATCTCTCAAACGTTGATAATAGGGAGTGTTTCAGAGAGAGTGGCGTCATCCAAGTACTACTATGTATCACAATAAGTTACGAGATAAAGTGCATGTATCCTCCACCAAAGAGAAACAAAGTGACAATCGCGCACTAACAAAGGGAGACACATGAACGCAAATAGGATCTTGCACGTCAACCAATTCTTTTCATATCTCTGACAACAATGTTCGTGACTCAGACATACTCCATCCACTTTCTAGCTCCCGTGGTGAGCGGAAAACGTGCGTTGGAAGCTCGTAAGCGATTTCGTTACTCCACGATACAACCGGCTGCGTCCACAGCTCAACCGGCGCTGTATGGAAGACATCGCTGTAAGGACACTGCTCACTATGAGTACCATGTTGGCAGCCGTAAAGGCACTTGGTATCATCGTGTGACTCTTGTATAAGGATGTTTCCGGTTTGAGGCCCTTTGCGCAGTCTTCGCCGCCAGAACACCACACCAACGACGGCCACGATCAGAAAGACAACGCCGACCACAATCCCTCTCAGCACTCATGTCATGAGACTTCACCGCCGACGAGGTGCTGGTAACAGAAGCTGTGGATGCCGCCACTGGAGAGCCGACTTCGCTGCTGTCGTCCGCAAGCACCGTCCAGTGATTCGACCAGGAGTCTGCCAAAGCGGTGCCATCATCTTCCGAAGTCTCGATAGTTAGATCCTCATCTGCGATAATTTTCCGACTTTCCACAAGACCATTCCCTGAAGACCCAGGACCCGGAGCTTGACTAAGCCAGGTCATGGTGTTGCGATAGTTGTGGCCGAGGAAGGCGGGTTGAAGAAATGCTCTTCTGAGTCGATAGTTTTGTCGTAGCTGTGATGAAGGTCTGAGTTTTTTTTGCACCATTAGCACCTAGGGCGATGGCCTTGACTTGTGGTCTGTGTTTCTTTGTAAAGACGGATGATCGATGTTGATTCTTGAAGTGAAACCTGAGGAGGCGGCTATTTAACAGGTGCAACCCCCCCCTGGCTCCTGCCTTCTCTGATACCACTGTCGTCACTGCCATAACAATGCAAGATCTGAATTTAGCGAAGCAGCTCCGTGAGATTTGTCATAAAATTTTTATTCGTTCCTTAGAGAGATTCGTTTCTCAAGAATGTACATTTCTTGAGTCACCTAACCAGACGGCACATGCTGTGCATGAGACCGTATACAGAACTTTCACACGCTTCCATTGCCGTCCGTTCACGCATCGTCCCAATTGACCTTGAGAGCTGCACAAAAAAAAAATTAGCAAAATCATCTCCCGACAACAGAGGAGGGAGAGCTTACAAGCCGGGAAAGGGAAGAACGAATCGTTCATCTCCGTCAAATACTTATGATACTGCACCTCAGGCCTCTCCAGCTCGGGCGGCCCGGCCGCCTGCGCCACCTTCCTCAGAACGCCCTGCGGGCCCTTGGCCGCGCGCAGCCCCGGACACTCCTTCAGCACGACCTTGAACAGCGTCGTCAGCGCCACGCGCGTCATCGGCAGGCCCAGGCAGCGGTGCGGGCCGTGGCCGAGGTGGATGTAGGCGTCGAGCGGACGGTTGACGTCGACGTCGTCCGGGTTGGGGAAGATGGCCGGGTCGCGCGACGCCGCGCGCAGGTGCACCATGAGCTTGTCGCCCGGCTGGAGGTCGAGCTTGCGGGCGCCGTCGATGACGGTGACGGGCTTGGTGGCGTAGCGGAAGACGCCGGTTTCGCCGTTGAGACGGCTGCCCTCCATGAAGTAGTGCATCAGCTTGTCGAAGCTCTCTTCGTCGTCCTGCAGCGCGAGGCGCCGGCATTCGGGCAGGAGCTTTTGGCCCTGCTCGGTCTTGAGGAAGAATTCGATGGTTTGGCCGAAGAGTTGGCCTTGGTTGGGGGCCATGCCGCCGGCGGTGCCCATGATGTGGCCCCAGACGAGGTCGTGGACGTCGAGGCCGGAGGCGAGGAGGCGTTGGATGAGGTGGATGCCGAAGTGCTCGAGGCTGTTGCCGGTATCGACCGAGGGGAAGACGAGGGACATGGCTTTGGATAGGACACCACCGCCTGTCTTGATCTCGTTGACCTTGAGCTCGACGAGCTTGCCCAAGGCCTGGGTGGCTTCGTAGCCCTTTTGGCGGAGCGGGAAGGAGGAGCCCGGGTCGAGATCGAAGAAGACTACTGTGAAGACGGCGGCGAGGATCATGTACAGCTCGTGCTCGGTGAAGATGCCGTGCGGGTTCTTCTCCGTCTTGAGCGGCAGGAGGAAGAGGTCGGCCGTGAAGTGGATGTGCACCATGTTGCTGACATCTCGGATGAGGTCAACTTGGTTGAGATTGTCGCCCAGCTTGTACGCCCTCTGCTTCAGAAGCTCCGTGCTCTTCTCGGTGTAGTACTTCTTGACCTCATTGTGCCATTCCTTGATGTACAGGGCCTCCGTCATCATCTTCCTCGAATT
This sequence comes from Neofusicoccum sp. Z2, assembly GCA_037356115.1. NCBI lineage: Eukaryota > Fungi > Ascomycota > Dothideomycetes > Botryosphaeriales > Botryosphaeriaceae > Neofusicoccum > Neofusicoccum sp. Z2. The sequence continues at coordinate 817,490 of JBAWJY010000003.1, forward strand.
CTCATTCGTGTTGCCATCGCCCGCGAGCATGAAGTTCGCCGCAGGCTTGCCCATCAAGAACTCCATGGCGGGGCCCCAGGTCACGTGGAAAGTCGCCTTGTCGCCGAGGATCTTCTCAGCACATTCGTACGAGTAGATGAGCTGGGGCTGTCCGATCCTCTCGGGCTTCTTGAAGCTGTATTTGTGTGCATTTCCAAGGGTCTGACACACGCTCTCCATCTCCGACGGAATGGTAAGCGGGTAGTGCGCATAGATAGAGTTGGGCTCAAAGTGATGCGGGAATGCGCGCAAAAACAGCTTGTAGAAGACGCAGCCGTTATCAATCGTCTTGTCGGAGTCGACGAGAGCATAGCCCCAGTTGGTGAGCACCTTCGGGTGGTAATCAATGGTGTAGAAGCGATCTCCTCGAACCAGAGCCACGGCATCGGAGAGCACACCTCGAGAGATGGTGTAGTTCGTGCAGAGACCGGAGCCAGGGGTCATGGGCTCTTTAGCACCTTCCACAATCAGACCAGGGTACAGTTCGACCAGATCAGGGGTATCGTATAGATGCTTGAGCTGGTCAGCGATGTCGGGGTTGATGTCTTCGAAAGTCGTGTGCGGGGTCAAGTTGAAGTACTTCCTGAACTCATTCAGGGTTGCGCAATTCCAGGCGCGAGCCTGCTCGATTCCAAGGACCTCAATCGCACGCATCACTGCAGGGACACGCTGAGCGCCGAATGTATTGGCGCAGTCTTCGATTCCCTCCACGGCAATCTTGACGAGCTCATCATCGTCGAAAGTACCATCTGCCTTGCGCTCCATCTTGTTGAAGGTTCGCTTCAAGGGGTCCTTTGGCATTTCTGCCTCCAATTTGCTCGCCTTCTGGATGAACTCGTGCATTTCCAGTTTGCTTGGGTCCTTGCCGGGGAAGAGCTCCTTGAAAAGATCCTCGGTCCACTTCTCATCGCGGTCCGAAATCACCGAATGCCAGCGGTAGACCAAGTTGAACTCGGCTGAGACCTGGTTGCCAACCCCCTTCTCAACACCCTTCATCTCGGCACGAGGGTTGAGTGCCCAGTTGCTGTCGGTCTTGTTGAGATTGAGGATGGTTCGGACGTAGTCGAGAAGGATACAGTTGACGTAGAGGCCGCAAGTAATCAGACGCGCGGTCTGGAAAAGGTCTTCGTCATACTTTTCCCAGGTCTGGGCATGAGGGCCGGTCCTGCCTTCGACCGGCTTGCTAAACCTGTTCCCTTCGTTGATATCCGCCAGTTGCTCCGCGACGTAATTGTGGAAGCGGTTAAACATGATCAAGAGCACACCGACACCGGGAGGAAACAGCAGGAGACGGGTCTCCGAGAAGCAGTCAGGCTTGAGCTTGCCATCCTTGAATGTTCGCATGTTGGACAGTTCTTCCTCGTTGCTACCGTACAGAGGAGCAAGGTCGAGATAGGACGAGGTCTTGGACATGCTGTAGTCATCGTGATCGGTGTGGAAAAGATCGTGGATGATGATTGAAGCCAAGTAAAACAGAAAGCTGGAAATCTTGTTGGGATGCTTCTCGCTCTTCTTGCGGGCCAAGATGCTGTCAAAGACAACGCCTGCGTCGGGGAGGGCCACCATCTGAGGACTCTTCGGCGGCACGGTCCTTGCGTAGGGCATATTTGCAGCGCCGAGCATGGGATGCTTCAAGCTGTTCCAAGAGCCATCGGCCTTGCGGTACTTGAGGTTGCCTCCGAGGTAGGACTGAGGCGGGTGCTGCAAGTCATTCCACAGCTGGGTAAGGAAGCCATCTGTGAGCTTTTTCCCAGTCGGGGAGGTGTCAGGGAGTTTCGCGGCGGCCTGGATCAGTCTCTCCATGAAGTAGGTCTTGTCATCGACCAGTTCACCAGTGAGCTTATCCTGGAGGACGTCGACCAGGGTCTTGTAGTCGGTGATGCCCAAGTGACTGAGGTCGGAAAGTCCAGCCTCCGCGGCCTCAACAGCATCCGTGTGATAGTCATCGGTGCTGAGGTCGGTGCCGTTCCCAGTTCCGGTAGGGACAGGCTTCACGGCCTGGCTAATGAGATTGCTGAGCTGGGACACCGCCTTGCCAACTTCTTTGCGGGTCTTGTCGAGCTGCGAGAGCTCAGGCTCGGACGAAAAATGAACAGACATTGTGTGTGGCTGGAGGTGAACTGGAAATATGGTCAGAGGCGAAAAGGGGGGAGCCGGGAGCGGCGGATGGTGAGTAGAAAGGGCATGTGCAGAGATAAAGGAAGTCGGGGGAAAGGGATTGCGGAATGGATGAAAACGGCGTATTGTGCCGCTCGTACGCAGCTCTTCACGGCAACCCCGACGCTGGCATGACACGGGAAGAGCAACGATGCTCAATGCGAGGTGGGACTTGTGGAGCTATGCGGGCGGCGCAGCGAGTCGGCGGGCGCGGCATTGATAGGGCGTGGAGGAAGCATGCAGGACTTACGCAGAGAGGGGTATCTACGGGGAGGGGAGGGCTCGGGCAGTGGTATCAGACGATATAAGACAGCGAAGAAGAAAGAAGGCGCTCAATCAATTATAGCAATACACGTGGTCGCGGGAGGGGATCGGGAGATGTCGAGGGGAGGCGGCGGGCGGGCGGGCTTGGGCTAGATATACGGGGGCAGCAGAGGCTGGAGGCCGCCCGCCCGGCAGCTAGTAGCTGCGGCTGAGGGCATGGACGACGGTGTAGGAGAGTCAGCGCGCATCGGGGAACGCGACGACACGCGCAGCAAGGGGCGCGGGCAGGGATGTGAGCCAATGACGCCCCACTGATTATCGTCGTTTTGGATGCGGGCGCGCGCTCAGCTGCGGTGGGCCGCCGGCTGCCCGCATGCAGGCACATCCGCCGGCGGGCGAGGCCTGGCGTGACGGCGTTGGGCGTGGCAGCCTGCGCAGGGCTGAGGCCGGCAGCGCTCGAGGCCTGTTGCGCGCGCAAGATTGGCTGCGCAGGGCTGGCGGGCGGTCTGCGCCGGAGCTGAGCTGCCGCGGGCTTCGCAGCGGCCGCCGTGCCGAGGCTGGGCGCGCGCGCCGGGCACACAGTTCGTGCTGCACGTCACGGCGCGTCGCTGAAGAAGCGGCCGTTCGGCAGGCCAGCACCGGCCAGCCCGGCGGCACAGCCCTAGAGCGCGGCGCACGTGCGGCGGCCCGCGCGCTGCGACGCTGTCGGAGCTTGGGCGCGCGCCTCGCCGACGCCTCGCGACACAAAATCCGTTGGGCTGCTCCCTCGCCTCGCCCGCCCACCCTGACCCCCAGCCATGGCCGAGCCCGTCACTCTCGTCGTGCAGCCGCGCGGTATGCTGCCCTGCGCGCCTCCGCCGCCCGCCGCTGACCCAATGCCCCAGGCAAGCCCATCAAGACGCTCCCCGCCGACACCACCATCGCCCTGACCGACTCGACCGCCGAGCTCTACAAGCGCATCGCCGCCGCCTCGGGCTCCTCCGTCCACCGCCTGCGCATTGCCAAGGGCAGCGATGGCTCCGTCGTCCCCAACTCGCCCCGCACGCTGGTCGAGCAGACCGGCCTGCGCCAGAAGAGCGTCATCACCGTCAAGGATCTAGGTTGGCCCCCGTGACGTCTGCTGCTCCGCCTGCCGCCCGCTGACCCTGTTCGCCCGCCAGGCCCCCAGATCGCCTGGCGCACCGTCTTCCTTGTCGAGTACGCCGGTCCCTTGCTCATCCACCCGCTGATCTACTACCTGCGCCCGTATCTCTACCCCACGCCGTCGCTCTCGCCCTCCGCCCTCCCGGAGCCGACGTCCCTGCAGAAGCTGTCCCTCCTGCTCGTGACGATCCACTTCGTCAAGCGCGAGCTGGAGACCCTTTTCGTGCACCGCTTCTCCAATGCCACCATGCCCGCCTTCAATATCTTCAAGAACTCGGGCCACTACTGGCTGCTGTCGGGCCTCAATCTGGCTGTCTTCACCTACGGTAGCTCCAGCAGCGATATTGGCTCCAACTTCCCGCTCGTGGCCGCTGCCGTCGCGCTGTTCGTGATTGGCGAGCTGTGCAACCTCAATGCCCACTTGGTCTTGCGCGGCTTGAGGCCTGCCAACAACCCTCAGGCCCGCGGTATTCCCAAGGGCCTCGGCTTCTCCTGGGTCACCTGCCCGAACTACTTCTTTGAAGTCATCTCCTGGACCGGCGTGTGGATTATCAACTCGCTCATCAGCAAGAGCGGTTTCTTCTCCACTGCCCTGTTCGTCGTCGTGGCGAGCGGCCAGATGGCTGTGTGGGCTGCCAAGAAGGAGAGGCGATACAGAAAGGAGTTTGGCGCCGAATACAAGCGGAAGAAGTTTGTCATGCTCCCGGGTATCTACTAGAGATCCTTGGACTATGATACGACCAAGAAAAACGGGCGATGGACCGACGTAGGGTATATTAATCGGTTGTTATGTACAAGGGGCATGGCATGTGTTGCACTCTAGCTGCTGGGAGGTGTCAGGCACGGACGGGCTGAGACGTAGAGGGTAAGTATCAAGTGTCTCACGAGAACCAATCAGGCCCCGGAGAACCAGAGTCTTCTTTCCCATGTCCGTTTTCCTTTCAATGCGTGGGGGCCAAATGACCAAAATCTCACGGGGAATTGTAAGCGATCAGCCATAAGCTGACGCCCCGGGTTACGGCAAGGTGACTTTCGAGGCCAATCACACAGATCGCAGCCACTAAGAATCTTATGAGGTCATCAGCATATCTTTCAGCATATCTTTGCTTATCGACGTCCCTTGCTTTCGTTCACGCTTTCGTCCACATTTCCGACGCCATTCTAGGAACTGGTACTGTTCCTCGCGTCGGCAATAATCACATCCGCCGCCTTCTCGCTTATCATGTAAACGCTCGTCACAATGAAGAAGCCCGGGATGCGAGGCAGCGCCGAGGCATCCACGACGCGGAGGTTCTGCACGCCACGAACCCTGAAGTTCCCATCCAACACGGCCATCTCATCATCGTCCGCGCCAATCGGGCACGTGCACGAAGCATGGTGTCCCCAGGCCTCATCCCTGATGAACTGCTTCGTCGCGTCCTCGCCCGGCGGCGGCCTCACATTCTCATAGGGCCCCAGCGTCGCGGGCATCAGGTCGTAGACGTGCCGCGCCCACTCGACGCCCTCGTACACGGCCTGCAGATCCGCATCGCCGCCCTGCGCAAAGTAGTTGAACGTGACGTCGGGCGTGTCGCGCGGATCCGCCGACGCCAGCGCCACCGTGCCCGCGCGGTTGCGCGCGTGCGCCTTCAGCGTCAGCCAGCTCCAGTGCTTCGAGTCCGCCACCACCTCGTCCGAGTACCCGCGGAAGTAGCCCCGGAAGTTGCCCGGGATCCCGAGCACGATCAGGTCCGTCGGGTCCGTGGCGGCCGCGACGCTGGACTTGCGGATCGAGGCGAGGGCCAGGCCCGAGGAGCCGTAGATGCCGCGCAGGATGGCGTTGTTCTCCCAGCGCTGGAGGCACGGGTCGTCGGGCGTCTTGTTCCAGGTGCAGTCTTCGGAGATGGTGAAGTTTTCGGCGAATTTGACTGTGGTGCCGATCTCGTAGCGGTCTTGGAGGTTTGTGCCTGTGTTTCGTTGCTATCAGCATTCCTGCTATTCTAGGGATAATGCGCGCATCGTCTCTTGAAAACAAACAGGGGAAGAGCGAGGAACTCGACTTACCGACTCCAGGAAGGTCCTTGACAACCGGGATGCCAAACGACTCCAACTCCTCGCGCGGACCGACGCCGCTTAGTTTGAGCAGCTGCGGCGTGTTAAAAGCTCCGCCCGCGAGGATGACCTCCCTCGTCGCGTTCACGCTGCCCGGCGTCCCCGGCGACCCGGTAGCCTCAGCCCGCGGATCCGCACGGTACAGGCTCGCACCGTCCAGGAAATCGACACCGATGGCCTTGGTGCCGTCGAAGCGGACTTTGGTGGCCAGGCAGTTCATGCGGATGTCGAGCGGATAGCCCTGGTTCACCACGTCCAGCAGGAACTCACGCGGCCCGTTGCGAGCGTAGTTGTCGATGTGGATGGGCACCTGGTACACGTCCTGAGTCTGGTCGCGCTCCGGGAAGACGCGGTTGATATCGAGCGTCAGGAGCGAGGCGAGCCCCGTCACGGTGGTGAGGAGGGAAGTGATGATGTTCTTGCCGAGTGCTGCGGCGGTGGTGATCACCATCTGGAGGAGGCGGATGTCTTCGAGGACGAGCGTGAGATCTGTACGGCGTCGTCAGTCCATCGTGCAGAATACTTCTTCAACCCTCTCCACCACTTACCCGTAACGCCAACCTTCAACCACCCACTGAACCCATGCCCAACAATACTGTTCCCCAGCAGATACGTCGCATGCTCCAACTTCTCGTAATACGCCCTCATATTATCCGCCCCCCAACTCCCATCCCCCGTAATCTCCGCAATGTAATCCCAATCCGACCGATGCGGATAAATCATAATCATCGCATTATGACTCCCGCACCCCCCCAGCGTCCCCGCCCTCGGATACAAAATCCCCTTAAACGTCGACCCCTCCGGCGGCTCGCTCCCCGTGTACAGCTGCCCCTCAGGCGTCGTCCACGTCGTCTTCGAGTCGCGCGCCTGCGTCGCCTCGTCCGCGTAGTGCCGCACCCAAAAGTCCCACCGCATCGGCGCGTACTCGCTCGCCTTGGCGCTGAACGCCGGCACCTGGTAGTCGAGCGACGCGCCTTGGTCCGAGCCCGCTTCGATTAGGAGTGTGCGGTGCCCGGCTAGGGCGAGGCGGGCGGCGAGGGGCCCGCCGCCGGCGCCGGAGCCGACGATGATGTATTCGTAGGGGGGGAGGGTGACGGATTGGGTGGGGCTGGTGGGTGTTAATTCAATCCTGGAGGGTGTGCAAGAGAGTGGGGGCTTTTTTTTATTGTAGGAGGACTGACGCTGTGAATAAGGTCCAGAGGAGGAGGAGGGTCGAGGTGATGGAGCGTAGTCCGGACATCTTGACGGTTCGCGCACTCGCAGCAGGTACGCACGGTCAAGGACGCAACAGCCGGCCGACTGCGAGGCGGCGGTTCGAGAAGAAGGCCTTGATGGAGAGAGAGAGAGAGCGGCAGAGCTTCCACTTTTCTCGGGTCACTAAAAAACTCCAAGGCGCGAAAATAGCATTAGGAGCGTTCCTTTAACCACTGGGTTCTCGATCGCGGCTCTTTTAAATGCTCCGATCCAGCGAACTGCCTGTTCAAGTCGGCCCCCACCGGCCAACAAGACAAGTTCGGGCATGCGCACCACTATATTCTGCAGGCACCCCTTCGTATCCATCAAGTCGAGCTAGTTCCCTCGGGTCTTCCCCTGCAGAACACCCTACATACATGCATGTGTGAGGCCGATCAGCCCCAGGAGGCCAGATGATCGCAAGAGTCAAGCGAAAGAACCAATATTTGCAAGACAGACGAACCACCCGCTTCCGCTTTTGATGGAACAACAAGCCCGCGAAGCCTTCTCGGATCGACACAAATGGCGGGCTGCTGACCCTCGCCGAGAGCAAAATGTTTCACGGCACTGGGTCCTGGATGGTGGTCTTCTGCCCGCCCGCAATCCAATTTCGGACCTTCGCACTGCTTAAGGCCATGCGGGCCGAGCCGCCAACGCACCACCGGCGGAGAAAACGCTGAACGGCTTGGGGCTCCTTTGACAGCTGCTTAACCGGTGGGGGGAACTGTCTCGCCAATCCAATATCGAGCCTGACAAGGATCGACTTCTGGAACGGGTGCGAGATCGGCTGGGAAAGTGGTGGGCTAATGCGCGATGCAGGGTCGGCTGACCCGGGGAAAGTGGAAGAAGGGGAGCCAGGCCGATATTATTGCCTTTCCCTTCTGATCACTACGTACCTATAAATGGGGAGGGGGGCGGTCTGGTAGCCTCGTGCTCGCGCCTGCGCCCTTGTTATCGTTTTTTTTTCCTTCTGCCGTGCCGCATGTGGCGGGCTGTCTGCGGGGTCTGGGTTGCTCGTTTTGCGTAATGATGTGCAAGCCACCGCTTGGTGTTCGCTCGAAGGGTGGAAGATGCCCGCCAGGTAGGTAAAGTGTGGTTTGCAGCCAAGCGCTGTGATTGGTTCGACTCCTCTTTTTTCTTTCTTTTTTCCACAGGGCGAGCTGCATGCATTCCGGGTGGTTGGTCGTCACAGGAACATGCCGTCGCTGCAGCTGAGCTTTGAGATTTTCGTCGATGTAGAGAACGGAGTTGAAGATTCTCTTAGATCCGGGGGTCCAGGCAGCCGAGCTTTGGGATCTTCGTTGTAGGGGACGGAGTTGAAGATTCTGTTAGATCCGGGGCCGAGGCAACAGTGCCGTGCTCTGAGCTGGCTTCTAGTTTGTAGGCGGAGCGCCTCGTGCAGATTTGGTATTGGCAATTTACGCGTGTGCATTTAGCTGCGTAGGATGGTGGTCAGGATGATGAACATTTCCAGAGTAAGTAGTACGTCTTTCTTGAGGCTTGTATACCCCGCTATCGCACCCAGCTTTCGTCTTTGACCATAAGCCTGGAGTACCGATCCAGTCTGAAGTTACGTGTTTGTATTGACCCGTATACACCGCAGCGCAATCAGTTCAACTATACCTATCCCATTCCACATCGCTTCGACTTAGTTCATATTTCCAAACACATAAGCCATACCTGCCCACATCTCCTCGCCAGTCGGCCTAATCTGGCTTGCCGGCAGCACGAAGCCATAACGGCCGGTATCGCGCAGCTCCGCCGTGAACGTGTACTCAGAGCGTACCACATCGTTGGAATAGTCAACGCTGCTGCCGCTAGCCTGATAGATCGTGGAGCAGATGGGGCCGTATTCGAACTGCGTGCCGTGGACCGCCTGGATGGCTGAGACGGCGCCGCCGGAAATGGATTGGAGCTCGGCGTTGGTGGCGGGAAGGGAGTCGCAGGTATATCCGTACGCTTCAGATACCACCCGTTAAAACGTTGTTTGCTTGTCACAAGTGGAGAAAAGAACTTACGGGTCATCCAGAGCTGCGAGTACGAGTGCCAGTCCATGTACATCTTGACGCCCTGGCGGTCACGGACGGTCCTCAGGAAAGCTGCAAGGCCGGTCGTCTCGGGGGCACTGAGCGCGGCGGTGCCTTTTTTTTCTGAGTCAGTCTCTGGCTTGATTTGTAACTCTCAACTGGAGTAGCTCTGTGGACACACCTCTGAAGGTCTCATCGCACGGGTCGGTCGAAGAGCCACCGGCCACGTCCCAACCGACGGCCCAGTTACGGTTGATGTCAGTGCCGACACAGGAGCTTCCCGAGACGCTCTGCCTATTCTTGCGCCAGAGACGGGTGTTGGTTTGCGTGTAGACGAAGCCTGTGGAATGGTGAGAAATTGTATTCCAGAAAGAAGGCCTTGAAGGATTATGCCTACCATCAGGGTTGACAACTGGGAAAACGTAGAAGTCGTACTTGTCGACATACGACTTGATCGTAGCATCCGTAGCGTACTTAGTGATCAGCTGGTACGCGATGTACTCGTTGGTCTATTGAGACAATCATCAAATATCAGCTCATGTACCAATCTTACAAAATACTTCCACGAAGCATGGGCAATTCTCACCAGTGTGGTAATCCACTCACGCGCATGCACCGTGGAGTGCATCACAACGGCCGGCTTCACGTTCTTGCCCGCACTACCCCAGAAGTGGATACCAGTGATGTTACGGCCCTGGGAGGACGTGCCGCTGTACACGATCTCCGCGTTGTTTGGCCGCACAGAGACGAGATCTTGCAGGAACGCCAAGTGGTCGGCATATGAATGGTACGCGTCGAACCAGGAATCAGCGGGAGCAGCTCCAGCTAATCCAGCTTGTCAGAATCTTCTCCAACCAGTAGGGGTTAAGTATCGCAATGTTGGACCAATGAAGTCAGAAAGGATCGGAGTACAAGAAAAAAGGAGCAAACAACCACCACTCACCCCTGTACACCGCAAACTCCGACTCCTCCTGCTTGATCGCCGCGCCAAGATCATCGTGGATCACCTCGGCTTGAAGATCCAAGCCGTCGATCTCGCTCGCCTTCTCCGGCGCGACCAGCAAGTCGACGTGGCCCAGCTGCGGCGGCTCGTCGCTCAGCTGCTGGCCGAGCGCGGCTATGGCCTCTGGGTTCTTCGAGTAGGTGCTGTAAGGCACACGCAGCACCTTGTAGCCGTCGTAGTTGAACTTCTCGCTGCTCTCCTCGGCGGTGGTCGAGGCTGTTGAGATGGGCGAGGCGATGGCCAGATCGAGGCCGAGAACGAGGATGGGCAAGAGGAGCTTCATTTTGGCGACGAGCTCACGATAGCTATGGGAGTTGGGAGGTAGCTACTGGGTCAGGAGGGAAGTAACAGGAAAGAAGGGCATTGTGCTCCATGGTTTATATACGTCTTTCGTTATCGGGCTGCAAAGAAACGCCAAGGAGGAGCTATATTTACAAAGTGTGGGGATAACGGGCAGGTGCGCCCCCTAGAGCAACGGGCACGTCAGACAAGAGATAGGCAGGATGTGCATGAAGGCGGTCTGAGCAGACAGGCGTGCAGATCCAGCCGAGCCCGTCGCGTGTGCGTCCAGCCAGGGCAGAAAAAGGGCCGAGTGGATCGGCTTGACTCGTATGACGTGAATTCATGCTGTGGCAGTGAGAATGAAGAGATCTGAGAGGCTGGGTGTTTCGTTCTGGAGCAGCCCCGCGTGGCCAGAAGATATTGCGGGTTGTAAAGCAGTCTTACACAGACTAGGCAGGTAGGGCGGTTCCAAGAGTCCTGCCAAGCAGTTTCATCCCTATCACCTACCCGGACCGATCTAGCACACGTCATGCCGAGTCTCTTGGCCCGAAGCAGCGAATATGTTGGACGGTGAGATCGCGAACCTTATATTCGGCAACCCGTGTGCGCCGTATTTATACCGCGGACCACTCTAAACACGGCCAAATCCAGCAGCTGCGAACTTTCTGGCTCCAGACTACGAGCCCGGCTAGCATCGGGCGTGGCCGTACCATCCGACTTTTGCCATCAATGTGGAAGTTAAGACGAGGCAGTGGAAGTCTGGGCCTGGATCTCAGCGAGCTGCGCTTGCGCTTGGGCAATCTCCTCATCCGTGGGCATATTGACGATCATGAGGTACAGCACGTCCTGCGGTTTTCGGATTAGCCATACGAAGCCATGATCAAGTTCGTACAGAGCCAGCTCACCTGCTGCAACGCCTTCTTGACCATGCCAATGACGCCACCTCCTCGTGCAGCGCGCCTGTCTCTGAGGCCGCCTCCTCGTCCACCCAGGAGCCCTTGCCGGCTATGCATCGAGCTCGTCTCGCTGTGCTGGTAGCTCTCCGCTTCCCTGTTGTACGGCTCTCTTTCAAACGGCCCGTGGGATGTGCTTGATTCCGCATAGTTCCCCGCTTGACTATGCACGACACCACTTGTCTGGCCGTGGTAAGGGTCGTCTGCGTGATCATACGGGGACGGGCTCCTTCTTGCACCAAGGCGTCCACCTGGTGAGAGCCCTCTCCCGCCGAGCAGACCTCCACCAAGTCCGCGCCCACCAAGCAGACCGTCTCTTCCACTCGAGCGATCTCCTCTTCCACCAAGGAGTCCCACTCGTCCTTCGCGGCCATCCGTCGTTCCATAGTGGGCCTGGTGCGGGTCTTCGCGTCCATCTCTCGAACTTGTTCGTCTCTCAATGGCTCCACTCACGGCTCCTGCAATACCACGCAGACCCCTCTGTCGGGGCGGAATCTTTCCGCCACTGACCAAGGTAACCAGTGTTCCCTGGTAAGCAGGATGGGTAGGATCAGCCAGACTGGATGCAAACTTGGGCTTCTCCTTGATGAGCGAAGAGTTCGGATTTTGCGCCACCTGTTACAAGCACGTGAGCAGACTGTTTCCTCACAGCAGGAGACAAGGAAGCAAGGCAGAGGAGCCAGGACGACCGTATAGCGAAAAAAAAGGTGCAGCACTCACAAACTCAGCCTGCGCGCGCCTGTCATAATAATCCGCCAACCACTTCGACTTCTTCTTCATCTTACTCTTCGCATCCTCCCCCTCCTCCGCCGCCTCATCCAGCACCGGGAACACCAGCTCCGCTGCCTCAGGCAGCCCCTCCTCACCATAACTCTTCCCGCTCGAAAACCTCAACTTCCTCGCATTATCCTTAAACTTCGACCCAGAGGAATTCGTATACTTAGCGATAGCAGCCGTGATATCCACCTCCTTCGCCTCAACCGGCTTCTCCACATCCTCCTTAAAAGCCACAATCATAGCATACAGTCCCCGCGGCCTAAACACCCGCTCATTCACCTCGTCCAAAAACCCATTCGTCCGATACCGCTGCTGCGCGATCTGCGCGGGGATGACGACCGCATTGATCGCCGCCGTCGTTGCCATGATGATCGGCTCCGGCACCAAGCCCACCACCGCCGTCGCGACGAGGATCACCTTGAACACCGGCGACGCCTGCGTCGCCGCGTGGAACGACTTCAGGAACTGCAGGAAGGTGTCCTGGTCGATGCCAGAGGCCTGCAGGGCGGGCGCGTACGCGCGCACGAAGCCGCGCGTCTTTTCGCGCGGGCGGCGCTGCGGGAGGATCACCGGGTATTGGAGGCGGGCCGGGGGGTGGGGTGGGTCCGGGAGGCGGGCCAGGAGCGCGCGGATGAGCTCGCTGTTGCTGGTGTTGGGTGGTTCGCTGGAGGATGGGGGTCCATCGTGCTCTTGCTCTTGCTTCTTCTCCTCCGAGGCTTCGTCTAGGGCCCAGACTTCGTCGTCCTCGAGGATGCCGCCGTCGTGGCGGAAGTCGAGGTCGGGCTCTGGGCGGTCGTGGGGCGGGTCGACGGGCACGGCCTTGCCCGCTGCGATCAGGTCTTGGGCTTGCTGCGTTGGGAGTTCTACATATGGCGGCGGCGGTTCGAAGGTGGGTGGCTGCGTTGGTGGTGAGGCTGGTGCTTGCGACGAGGCGGATGAGGAGGCGGCGGCGTCTCTTGCTGCAGCCTTGGACTGCTTGCGGGATGCTGCTGCCTCGGCGGCAAGGGCGACACCGCCGCCGATGAGCTTGACGAGGATGGACATCCTGCTTCTGCACGACTCGAACAAGTTCTGCCGGAGACGGACGGGCGTAGAAAAGGCAGCAGCGTCTTGGACTTTATATCTGAGGTCGGCATGGTGTCGGTTCGTGCAGTGCTAAGCCTCACGGCGGATCGTCGTTATCGGCCTAGTCGAGTCAGTCTCCTGTCAGCTTACTTCTGTTCAGCTCCACTCCCTTCGCTCGTTCCGAGCTAACCAGCCGCATGTGCACAGTTCCTCCCGCGGGGCTGGTCAGATCCCTAACCATCCTTCGCGCCTCTGCACTCAGCCACTGTCGCACCACTAAGATGGAGCCAAGTGCCGGTTGTCCAATGCCGCGCTCCCGCCGAAAGCTTGTCCCGCATAAGAGACGCTCTGTCCTCGCAGCTGCAGCTTCCCCACACGCCTTGTGGCGGTGCCAGGCAGCACAGTTGAAAGACGATAGGCTGGCTTTGCTGTCTCCATTGGATCAGTCCGGAACGACCGGCAAGCTGCTGACGACGGCCCTGCAGGAATCCACTCCCGTCTCGCAAATTACTTCCCAACTCGGTCCAATGCGCGAGATTCCGAATGTTTCGTAGCCCAAATACTTGCCTGTGAAGTGTGCCTCAATCCGACTCGCAGCCATGACCTACAGGCTCGATCTCAGCTTCGTCTGGTAGAGGAGAGAATATCTTGCTACATCTTGTCAGCTGGAGCAATCTGTCAACTCCACCTGTCCTGGGCTAGCTATGCTGCCCGCATATCTCGGGGTCGATCAAATCTCGAAATGTATTTGCCAGCAAAAGAGATCTAGCATTTGCGTTTTCCGCCTGCAAAAAGACGACTTTTGACAAGAAAAAAGAAGCATGGGTATAACTACAAGATCCAAGCGTTGAAGCCCTCCCCATGGCCAGACCCGGCCAGACCTGACTCTGTACAAACGAGAATGAGACGACGTGAACCCCACACCGAGGCCGACGAGGAGAAAGTCGAGCGGGAATAAAAGGAAGAAAGAAACCAAGAAAGGAGTGCGAGGCGCACACAACCAGGCCATGCCGAAACCCTGCCAGACCAACCCGTGTGCGTGCTGGATACCTTCTCGTCCACTGAAAAGCTCCAGGCCAACCATCCATCCACCCACCATGCCCCCTACCACCACAAACATCCGACCCTTCCCTACCTTATTTATGCGAAACCGCCGCCACGGGCGAAGATGGAAAAATGGAATTAGGCAAGTCATACGCGCAACAAAAAGAACAGAACGCAAAATGGGGAATACAGGTCGAAATCCCGTGGTTATATCGGATCGCTTACTCCTCAGCGACGCTCTCGCCGAGCTTGAAGTTCTTGCTCGCCTTCTTTCCAATGTTCAGCATTGAGAACCTCTTCTTGACGTTGCCCGTCATACGATCGCCAATGCTCTGACCTTGAGATGACTCGCTCCTGCTAGTCTTTGGACGTTCGATGCTCATGCTGCGCTGACTGGTTCCGGCGCTCGAGTCGTTGGTTGAGCTCCCGTGCAGGAAGCTGAGTCGGTGCCCCAGTACTGCGTGCCCGTGGTCCTTGCTCCGGCTGCGCGATGTCGATGCGTCGTCATTCTCACCCTCTTCGTACATGGCACCGTTGATCTTCTTACCTTCGCCAGGCAGCTGAGTAATCGATCCGCGCTTAAGGAAAGTCAAGCTCAAGCGGTTCTTCTCGGCCCGCGTGGCGCGAGAGTCGACACCAGAGAGGGGCATCGTCGCGCTCTGCTTCAGCAACTGCGGCTGCTGAGGAGTGGGAGTCGTCGATGCGGCACGAGAACCAGGGTTAACCCATGAAGACGCTTGTGAAAATGGAGAATGACCACCAACATGAAGAGCCTCCAATTCGGGCGCGTAGGTCTTCTCGAAGCCTGTTCCGAAGTTAGCACCACGCATACTAGAAATGAAACCATACTATCCGAAGAACCTACGTGATAAAAGGTCTGCCGCGGTGGCCTGTTGAGCAGGCCTAGTATAGGCACCCAAGCAGCGTTTCACCATCAAAGCATGGTCCATCAGAGCCACCTTTAGCGCATTCTCCATGTCAGACAGTTGGGGTACCTCTGGTTCATCTTCCTCGTCCTCGTCCATGTCCGTTTCGGCTGGCGTGGGAGGCTTGGGCAGAAGATCACGGTATTGGGCCACGGTCGCTGGCGAGTTCTGGTCGACAGAAAGCATCAAAGCCTCGGTGAGCTGCTGCAATACTGTGTCCTCTCCGTTAGTGACACGCCTCTCCATAGACGCAAGCTCAGCAGTCTTTCTCAGCGTGCGCTCGAGAGCACTTTGAACAGGCGAGAGATCGACCTGATCCACCGACACGATCTCGCTTCTGCGGAGAATAGTAGGGAACGCCTCCGCGGTCGAGTAGATCGTCTTCCGAATCGTCTGTTCCTTCGGGCTGGTCTCGCTGTGGTGGCGTCTTGAAGTTGTGGAGAACTTGTTCGGCCGTGACAGGACATAGTGCTCCCGGATGGGCTGCCCAACCTTCGCACGCTGGTAGATTGGATGGGTCAAGTCCTTCTGTGCGCTAACAGAGTAGATATGAAGATATTGGCCCTCCATATCTTCATCACCAGCGCCGCTGGAGATTTGCGCAGCTGGGTGCTGCTGCTGCATGCGATCCGTGAATGTAGCCCGACTGTCCGTCGGCGAACCCTCAAAGATGAATTGTTTGTCCCGCAGTGATATCGGGAAACCCAGACCCCTGTACACGACTCGGAAGTAGCGAGGAATCTGTCGATCGCCCTTGTTGATGCTCTCGTACACGGTCGCCATAGCCCTTGACGTTCGTGCTAATTTGGCGAAGTCAAAGACGTTGCTTTCGTACTGTCCAGCAAGTTCCTGGTAGGCCTGAAGAGCATTGTTCCAAGACATTCCTTCTTCATAGTGCTTGATCATCTCGAAGTACAGCTGCTCCTTCCTTTCAAAGGCTGACTGGGTAGGGAATGGTGGATCTTCTAACGCCGGCACCGTTGTGCTAGGATCCCACTCGTACAATTCAGCGTGGAGACGTAGAGCAAGGCCAGCCTCGGTGTGGTTGCCCGAATCCGCTTGGATCTCTGCCAGCTGGTGCACGTATCTGATGTAGATATCCTCCTTCTGCATATCTTTGAGGAATTCCATCAGATGCAGTGTGTCCATGATGTGGAATATCTCGCCCGAGTTTTCTCTTCCGTGCACAGCCACGAGCAGGTCGAGAAGTTCATCAATCGTTCCGATGAGATCCTTGACAGCTGTGAAAAGAGGGTCGTCGGGATCCTGGGCCAGGGGCTCGAAAAGATCGATGAGCTCGCTGATGAACAACTTCTGCAGGATGCTTTCCGTGATTTCCTTGGACTTGAAGAGATGGTCTAGGCAATCGATCATTTCTGCTTGTATGAGGGCCAGATCCTGGGAAAGCGTCCATTCACTGATGATCATAGTTTGCAGGACTTGGATTGCGACACTGCGAAGACCTTGGTGGACACTGAGGCAGAGCTCGACGATCGGCGCAACGAGTCCAGGCACGTATTGCACTTGATAGCCGCCCATCTTTTCGAGTCCGTACTGTTTGCGGTCTTCGGGTGTCGTCTCCCAGCCGATTGTTTCCCAGCTCCTTCGAAGAAGTTCGGCGCCGATTTCTCGGACGTCACCAGCTATTTTCCAAACAGCGCGACGCTTCTGCTCAGGGAATGTTTCAAGAGCAAGAGCATCGCTGCCGACCAGCTTCAACAGTGCATCAAAGAATGCCCGCCACAGTTCGGTGTTGAAATCATCCGCTTCATCCGGGTCAGGGAGGAATGTGTCGATCAGGATGCTGCACAACTTCTCCAGAGCCTTCATCGTCGCCCGATGCTGATAAATGTTGACACTCAGCCAAGATTTCGGGAATGCTTCGCCATCCAAAAACGAGAGATAGACCTGCAAGGTATCGAAGAGAAATGAGGCAAGTGCTGGTTTCGGTAGATCCGGTGAGATGTTGATTGGGAGATTTGTAGTAGCTGCGAGAACTGCAAGGATTTCAACCAACGCCTCATCAAAGTCGGCATCGGTTGTGGTCGGTTTCGTAGGGAAAGGATAGGAAGTAGGGAAAAGGAGAGAGAGGGACTTCTTCGGAGATCTGGGAGTAGATGAGATGGCCAAATATGACTCCACAAGTTTAGGAATGTATTCAGCAGCCTCCGCCCCCAAGTCATTGATCTGAGAAGCCACAACTGAGCAACACAGCCGCACTTGATCCTTCCACTGGCCAGTGACGAGGATCGTCTTTCCCCAGTGGGGGGCCAGCCAGCGCACCGTATTTGAAAGGAGGGTAGGCCTCGTCTCCGGGTCCTTGAAGGCTGGTACCTGGGCGAAATGGTAGATCAGGATAAGCTTGTAACAAATGAGCTTGCCGTGAGCTTCCGCACAAGAGTCGATAAAGCTGCTTGCAAATTCCAGGACCTCTGTCGGTGTCAGGCACAAGGTCAATTCCGGTAACCATTGATGGAAGTGTTGCACCAAGAGAGTCTTAGTTCCGACCAAGATCGGCGCCGAGTTAGTCATCAACGCCTCAAGAGACTGGAAGATGTTTTGCATATCCTTGGTGAAGGTCGTTTGCCGATTGATGATGCCGATTCCAGCTTCCTTCTCCTTCTGCTGTTGTCGAGCCCTCATAATGAATTTGAAGATGTGCGCTCCAACCTTGAACGTAGCTCGAAGCTT
Source organism: Neofusicoccum sp. Z2 (assembly GCA_037356115.1). Lineage (NCBI taxonomy): Eukaryota > Fungi > Ascomycota > Dothideomycetes > Botryosphaeriales > Botryosphaeriaceae > Neofusicoccum > Neofusicoccum sp. Z2. The sequence goes on from JBAWJY010000003.1 coordinate 835,185, forward strand.
ACGGGAGGTCTCCGGGTCCGCGGGCTTTGAAAGTAAGCGGTTAAAGCCCCTAATCAGAGAGGCCGTCGCAAAGGGGTAATTGAACCTGTTCTGGGCGTATTGATCCACGAGAGGAGAGAGGTTGAATCGACGATCGTACACGATTCCCAATACTATGACCAAAGTGTTGAAGACCAGGTCTTCAATCTCATCATTGCCCGCATACTCGACCAGAACCTCGAATAGTGCGTCAAAGACCTCAGGCAAAAGCTTGACGATTTCAATCTCCGGGACGAAGAGGAATCTCTTCAACACATCAGTGATGCCATCCGCTCCCTGATCGCGCCATTTAAGCAGGCCGAGAAGAGACGGATCCTGGGAATATTTGGTGCTGCACAGGTACGTCCTTATCCTCAATGTTGCCATGGATCCAGTTGATGCTTCATCTTTCTTTTGAGCGGTCCAGGGCAATGCCAAATAAGCACCACGTCCAGAGATCATGCTCGAGGTGTACTCGTCATACTTGTACAGAGCCAGAGCGTGATCGCCATCCCGTACGAAGGCATCATCCGTCCATAATGGCATCCAGCAAAGGGCGAAGGGAAAACCTGGAGCATCTGCTACACTCATCACAACGTGAGAACCGGGAACATCCTCCGGGGCAATCGCGAAACGGATGGTCATGTTCCAGGCCTCTCCCCGCTCGATCGCAGTCGTCCTCCAGGCCGTGTGACCGGCACTGTTGCCTGATGGATAAATGCAGTTCTCGATCCGTTCGCCTGTTGATTTTCTGACCTCAAGAGTGAGTTGCAGATTTGCCATGTTTGATGGCGTTCCCAGGGCCACCGATCCGTTCTTCGGGTGCGAAAGGAAGCAATTCCGCGGTAGGAAAGGGTCGCCCAGTGTGACATAAATGTCGCTTCGTGGCTTGGTGGGAGCGCCAGAGAAACCGATCTTCTTGCTCTGATTGACGTTGTGCAGGAGCGTCGGTGTTTTCTTGATCAAGGCCTCAGCGTCAGCGTGGGCGAAACCTTTCACATGTACCTGCAGCCGATTCATGAAGGGATATTGCTTGTATCTGCCAGTCACGCTCGGGCTGAGCTCTGTGATCAGTTCGTTCCAGGACTCTGACTCTTCCGCAAGTTCGTCCAGCGGCTGGCTTGGAGTCCATAGCAAAACTTCTTGCTCTGATTCTTGTTGTTCTTTGGCAAAATTGTCCACGCGAAGTACGCCAACAGCAACAGCCCGCTTCACGGTTCTCGTGTCTTTGGGTGTTGTCGCACGGGAATTCTGTCCTTGGCCTTCGCTCGATGGTCTAGCTGCTGCGGTGCTACTAGGCTTCAATCCAGGTGGCTTCTCGCCGGGATCAGACTCCTTCCGTTTGGTCCCCCACATCAAACTCCGTCTGCCACCTTTTACGCTGTTGGTATGGTGAAGTCCATTTGGTGCCGGGCTCTGTGATGTTTCCCGGGAATTGGGGTTGCTTTGGGTGGGCGTCGTTGAGGTTCGAACGGGTTCGTTGGCAAGGATCTTGAGAACGACGTACAGGCTGGAGCCTGCGCCAGCACCTTCACCCAGGTCGACCGAGCTCAAATCAACGAACAGAGTCTTCATCTTTTCCTCAGCAACCGCTGCAACAACAGCTTCCTGGTTGGTCAGATCCACGGAAAAGACCTCGGATAACGGGACGGCTCCAGAACCGGGAGTCTTGGAACACAGGTACATGCAGAGTGTAGTCGGTTGCTTGACCTCGCCCGAGAAATGGCGTACCGTCACAGCGAGATGGTGGAGGATATGCTCGTCCACAGGCTGCACTGGCCGCTCGTTCAAAAGGCTCATCATGGATTGGAGGCGGGTGATCTCGATCGCGGAGTCCTCCGACGTCAAAATTCGACCTTTCTGCGAGGGGCTGCGTACGATGACTTCGCCCGACAGCATTTTGTTGCCGCTGACCAGGTCCCACACTGTTGCTTCCCTCACGGCCTCCAGCTCCTTCTTCGTCAGAACCTTGTGTAGCAGCTGTCTCCGTGACGAATCGAGTCGCTGCACGAGCGTCGTCATTTTGTCCAGCGTTCCATATCTCCTGGCCAGCAAAAGCTCGTGGAGCTTCGTGGAGTGCCACTCGCGCAGGCAGGAAGCAATTTCGTCGACTAACGGCTCGGAAAGAGATGTCGGGGTTTCGTCTCCGATTTTCAGCATCGGTACAGGGGCAGGAGGGCGCGGGGCATTCGGGTCTCGCGACGTGACGGAAACGGGAGAGAGCGGAAGGAAGAAGGCAGGCGAGCCTTCTCCGGCAGCCTTCTGCGAGCCATGGCGCAGGAGGACGCTCTCTCGCTTCTTGTCCGACGGTGTGAGGGCTAGACCGAGGTTGTTAGCTGCGCCCGACTGGGCCTTGCCGGTGGCAGGACCGGTCGACGTGCTCTCCTCGGGCGTGATGACGCCGTTGACGGGCTGCTCGCCGTCGCTCCCTTGGCCGTCGGCGGCGGCGAGCAGACCCTGGAAATAGTCCTTCTGCTCGTCTGTCTGACCATTGGCCTTGCCTTCTCCAAGAACCTCGCGGACCTCGACGCAGCAGCGCGGGAAGATTCCAGAAAAGACGCGGGCCTCGAGCGTTTGGCCCTTGGAGGAGGTCAGACCGGCGAGCAGCGAGGGCGGGGCAACCAGATAGCCACGGTACCAGGAGCCATCCCTGCCGCCTTGCTCGATGATGTACAGCTCGTCTCCGATCTCGAGCGGGAGGTCAGCGGGCGACGAGGGCTGGAAAGGATAGGTGCAGATTGCAAAAGCAATCCGCGGGAGAGGCCGCCAGGGCATGGCGCTGTCTTACGGCGCTATATGGGATACCGGGGGAAGAATTGCATAACGCGCGATACGAGGGGTCTGGGGAAGGCGGGCGGTCCGAGGGAGGCGTTATGGGGCCGCGCGTGTGCGTGCCGTGGCCGGGCAGCGGGCAGGGTCGCGCAGTCGCGGGAGGCACGAGAGCGGAGGCGCGGAGGAGCGAACGGAGGCGGCGCGGCGAGCTGGGCGGCGGGCGCAGGCTGGGCGGCGGAGCACGCGTGCAGCAGAAGAATTGGAGCTGGGCGAGCGGGCGGGCAGCTCTGGCGGAGACGGGCGTGGGTTGGTTCAGGAGCAGCAGGCGCGGCCGCAGCGGTGCGCACAGCAGCAGCTGGGGTGTGGTGCCCGAACGCCTGCGCGCCGTCAACGGCCCCGAGCCGCCAAGCCCAACCACTAGACGCGTCGCCTGTCTCGTTCCTGCACGTCGCGGCCGGCGGCCCCGTGGCCCTAATAAGATTTAACCATACAATTTCCATCCTCCCGCAGAGATCTGGCCGCTGCTGCCAGCGCCGTCCTACCAGAGCGCCCAGCGCGCCGCCGTGGATGCGCTGGCGGGCGGCCCTGGCGCCGCCCGCCGCCCTGGCTGCTGCTGCCAGCGCCGGATCAGCGCAGCAGCGTGAAACGCGCCCGTCGACGCTCCACCACGTGTGCGAAATCTCGCCCGCTGCGATCGACGGCGAGCGACAGAGCCAAGTCCACCGCGCCAGGGGGCACAGGAGGCGCGCCCCTCGCCCGCCGAGTCAGCCCGCCCTGTGGAGAGTGGCAGTGGCACGCGCCGGCCAGCCAGACGCAGCGCCCGGCCAGCAGCAAGCGTCGCACCGGCCGGGCTGCGCGCATCCAGACGCAGCAGCACGCCCGCCCATCTCGCTTGTTACTTAGCGCCGCCCGCGTCACTCGGATATCACACTTCATTTTCGAGTCAGGAGTCGCCCTCTGCTCGCGTGATTGGTATTGCTCTACTCTATTCTAAGGCCGTGTCTGTCGGATATCATCTGCATCCCTGCCCGCGCAACCCTACTGCCTGCCCTGCTCCGCCTCAAACTCCTTCGAGAACGCGTAGTCCGTGTACCCGTCGGCGCTCTTCGCCTTGTAGAAGGTGTCGCGGTCGTACTCGTTCAGCTCGATGCCCTTCTTGATCCTGTACACAAGGTCGGGCGTCGAGATGAAGTACCGCCCGAAGACCGCGCCGGCGTTGTAGTCCTTGTAGTCCTCGTCCACCAGCCTCCTGGCCGACTCGGCTCTCAGACCACCAGCGATCAGCACAGGCTTCTCCTTACCCCACGCTTCCAGTGCAAAGTCGAGGCGATCAGAGGCCTCGATGTCCGCGTTCCCGGAAATCCGAGACTCGACGACGTGGATGTAGGCAAGATCCAGCTCCTTAAGCCCCTTGATGATGTGCGTGAACTGCGGAATCGGGTCTTCCATCCTCATCCCCTGGAAAGTGCTCCACGGGCTCAGTCTAATGCCGGTCCTGTCGGTGCCAACGGCCTGAGCGACGGCCTTCGAGATCTCCAGCGCGAAACGGGCCCTGTTCTCAACACTGCCGCCCCACTTGTCGGTCCTCTTGTTGACCGTGTCCTGGTTGAATTGATCGATAAGGTAGCCGTTGGCGCCATGGATCTCGACACCGTCGAATCCAGCCTTTTCAACGGCATTCTTGGCCGCCTGCGCGTAGTCTTGGATATACGACTCTATTTCCTCCTCCGCCAACGCCCGGGGAGTGGGAGAGTTGTCGCTCATAGGAACGGCGCTGGAGCTAACAAAGTCATCCTTGAGGCCTTCGCCCTCGAGGACCTGAGGATTGGCGGCACGGCCAAGGGCCCACAGCTGAACCCAGACCTTGGAGCCCTTGGCGTGCACGGCGTCCGTGACCTTCTTCCAGGCGGCCACTTGCTCGTCCGTCCAGAGACCAGGGATGTTCGGGTATCCGCCAGCGCGCTTTGAGATGAAAGTGGCTTCGGTGATGAGAAGGGTTCCCGGGACGCTGGAGCGCTGAGCATAGTACTCGGCCATCATGGGCGTAGGAACATGGTCGTCGTTTGCGCGGAACCGGGTAAGAGGGGCCATGACGATGCGATGCTCAAGTTGGGACGAGCCAACCTTGAAAGGGGTAAAGAGCTTGCTGTTGGCAGCCATGGTGAGGGAACTCGGTCTCTGAATAATTCCTAGGTAGGTGTGGTCCTATTGCGGCGCTTGATGGTGTAACCGGGTCGTTGGCAGCAATAGCCTGGCAAGGGGAGGAAGGCTGGTAGAGTGGTGGATGGTGAAGAGAATCACGTCTGTTCAGGCAGACAAGAGCACATTTATACGGGTGCTGCACGATCGTGGCCTACTAAGGCGGGCATTTGAAATCGAACTCAGTAGTGTTGTTGATTGATAATACAGCAGCCGACCGCCACGCCAAACTGGCAGTGTTGGTTCGACGCTACTCTGCGGGCGCCGGCCATTTCGGGAAGATGGTCAACGTCGTGCGACGCAATTGCCAGCCTGCTAACAATGCAGACATTGTGCCACGGCGCAGCACGCAAGAAGGCGTGGAAGTGAATACTAATACTTGAACCCTCAAACACGGAGTTATCAGCAGAGCGAAGGGACGAAAGACGCCGCCTGCCGCGGTAGATTACGTCATCAGGCCGGCGTATCCCTGACGGCACTTCGGCGCCGCAGAAAACCCGGGCCGCCTGTCAAACGCCCGACATCACCCTGACGCCACCCGATCACGCCAACCATCCATCCGCACTAGCATCTCAAAGCCATCGCCGTCCTTCGTCTTTTGCTCTGAAGCTTGTGTGTTGCTCACGCCAAACTGGATTCCGGCATTCCCGCCGCTCCCGCACAGTCAGATACGGCGCGCGTTTGTGCGGATGCCTGGCGGCGTGTTTCCCCACAATTTGTCTAGACATCTTCCCCGCGTTCTCCATTGAGCGCCTGATTGCTTGTTCTGTCTTTCCTGCCAGTTTGATGGGATTTCTGCGCTTCTTTGTCTCGCTCCTGGACCGAAACTGTCTCCATCCCACGCTGCTGAATGACCAGGACCTTTGCTGCTAAGCTTGAACCTCTGTCTGGAAACTTCTGTCTGGAAACGTCCTGTCTTCCAGAATCTCTGCCTTCATAAACATCTAGAATCCAGACTTCACATGCCGCGATCTCCGCCATTCTCCTAGCCATCACATCAGCAATTTCCCATCCCCGAAACCATGGCGGAGGAACGGTGTGAAAGATGCCAAGGCAAGCATGAGCTCAAAAACTGCAAACTTCAACGTGGCAAGATCAAGAAGTCAAGATTCTGGTCCGACTGCGTCGACGTAGGTGCGAAGGAGGCTAAGGAGAAGGAGTTCATGGCTCAGTTCCCGGGCAACGTCCAGACCCAAGAGCAGCAACCGACAGCTACGCAGCCTAAACCTACTCCGTCAACAGCCACCAAGTCAGCGCCCCCCTCGCAGAAGACTGAGGTAAAATCGTCGAAGCAAGCCATGAAGCCAACAGCGGGTGCAAGCTCTCAGCTTCCATCTCGCCCAGCGCAACAGTCCCATGATGGTCTCGACAGGATGCGTTTTCCAGGCCCTGTGATCAGACTCCCTCCCGTGCAACGCCAACCACCCAGGTACACCCAGACCATCTTCGCTGAGAAAACTCAGCCAGTCCAGCACGTTTCGGCCAACGTAAACGTTTCCAAGAATCCCCCAGAAGAGTATCGCTCTTCCAACAGTCTACGGACTCAGTACGGTACAACTGGACAATCGATACGGGTCATCACAAACTACGTGGCAGTTAAGAAGGCACCGGCTGAGCTTTTCGAGTACACCGTCACTCTTGACTATGCTATGAAAAGTGAGGCACATCCCGAGACAGCTACCGCAAGAGCGGTAAAGCGCCTCAAAGAGCTCCGCCGCGTCTTTGAGAGCTTGAAGAACATACATCCATTGCAGTCTCGAAACGACTGGTATATCTCACTGTTGAACTTCAAGACATTTGTTTCTAATTTGGTGTCATCATAGGGCTACTGACTTCACTCACGTATGGTCCGTCAAGCCTCTTTTCCATGGAGAAGAGCTTGTCATTGCGGACGTGTCCTACTTCATGCAAAACGGCCGCGAGGCAAGCATTCCGCAGGTTACTTTCAACCTGAACCGCAAGCTTGATTTCCGCCGCGGCCATCTCGACCTGGTCGAAGTGAAGAACATTGACGGCAGTACCGATGTCGCCATGAAGTCGAGGGCCCTCAATGCCATTGTCTCTAACTACATGTGCCTCTCAACTTCGACGCCAATCACACAATTCGGCGCCAACCGCTTCTTTCTAACGGATGCCTACCAAGACATGGGTGAAGATTGCCCTTTCGTCACCCTTCGTGGCTACTTCTCATCGATACGCCCTGGCATGGACCGGATGCTGCTCAACGTCAACACATCCACCTCGGCATTCTTCAGGCCCATTCTTGTGTCGAGATTCATCGAAATGCTCCAGAATCGCGGCATCAAGTCATTTGCTATCGCTGGAATGTTGAGGAATCAAGTAGTCAGGCTGACACACGACAGACCGTCCCGTCCTGAATCAGGGATCGATCTTAACAAAGAGGAGAGCAGGAGAAAACCCATTTCCGGGTTCGGCAAGCCGCCGTCAGAACAGACCTTCCTCCGTGACGGCAAGGAGATCACAGTCCTAGAGTACTTCAAAGGTGTGTGATACTTTCAAGTATTCCTGCAGCGCTCCATATGCCATTGGCTAACGACGCAAAGGCTCTCCTCTCAATCCGCGCAGCACCATGCCTTGCGTGAATGTCGGACCGGACAAGCCAGGCAAGGAGCAGTGGATCCCGGCAGAATTCCTCGAGCTAGACTACGCGCAGCTTTACACGGCAATTCTCCCCTCCATCTTCACCGACAAGATGATGTCAGTTGCCCTTCGCGGCCCGGCAGAAAATGCCAACTTGATTGTGAACGAAGGCCTTGTGCACCTCGGCATCAAAGATATCGGTGGTATCTCGAAGTCTATTAACATGGTAAGGATAGCCTGGCTGGTTCAAATCACTGCGAGAACTGAATTTGCAATTTCTATAGGGAGAAATCGGGTTCGAGATCGACGACAAGCTAATCAATATCCCGGCAAGGATCCTCAACGGGCCAAAACTTCAGTACTACATCAGCAAAGGTGGAAGTCAGGCGGTGCTACCGAGGTTTGCCAGTTGGAATCTCGTGGATCAGTCCAAACGAAAGCAACCCTTCGCTGTGTCCACTCAGCTCCCAAGGATTGGAGTCTTGAATCTGGGATCCCGCGTCAAGGGCCCAGATCTGGCCAGAGGGCTCCGCAAGGTACTGGTAGAACACGGCATCCGTGTCCCGAATGTGCCGGATTGGTTCAATGATGGTGTCCCGAGGCCGGATCAAGAAGGCAGCTACGTGGCTTCCATGAACCAGGTTATCACACAACATGAAGCTGAGATGAGGAAAAACGTCATCACTGTTGTTCTCCTTCCGAGACAGGATTTCGACATCTATGCAGCATTGAAGAAAGTCTGCGACACCCGGGGCCTTCGTACCATCTGCTCCGCCTCTCCCCCGAACAAGCTCATGAATGAGCAGACTTTGTCGAACATTGCCCTAAAGTTCTCTCTCAAGACGGGAGGAAGGCCGCACCAGATTGCGGGAGGCCTTCGTGTAGCCTCCGATACCATGATCATGGGCGCTGACGTTACGCACCCAGCCAAGGGAGCGAAAGCTCACTGTCCTTCTGTAGCAGCCGCTGTTGGAAGTTTTGACGAGCACGCCATCAACTACTCAGGCTCGATGAGGTTGCAAAAAAGCCGTCAAGAAGTAAGGAAATTACTCCCATATCTTTACGTACAAATTCACTGACCAACGAATGCTAGGTCATCTCCGACATGCAAGAGATGGCGACCGAGCTCATCAACATCTACGGCAGCAAGAACAAGAAGCTTCCATCCAACATCGTCTTCTACAGAGATGGTGTGAGCGAGGGCCAGTACGAAGACGTCCGGCGCGTGGAGGTTGCGGCCATTGAAAAAGCGTGGATGGCGCTGAAGAGCTCCGGCAAGCCTTCAGCCGCCCAAAGAGTTAAGATCACATGCCTTGTGGTCGGCAAGCGGCACAATACTAGATTCTATCCTATGGATAGTAAGGATGCGGACAGATCGAACAACGTTAAGCCGGGCCTTGTTGTCGACTCCGTCATCACTCATCCCTACTGCTTTGATTTCTTCCTCCAATCCCATGCTGCGGTAAAGGGGACTGCGAGGAGTGCTCATTATTTCCTCCTCCGCAACGACATGGGTCTCACCGCCCAGCAGCTGCAGGATGTGGTAAGACCTGCTCCCCAACGTTTCGACGAGTGACTAAGCTTACGAAAACAATAGACACATTCTCTCTGCTACGCATACGGCACAGCAACAAAGGGAATTTCGTACTGCGCACCTGCTTATCTCGCAGACAAGCTTTGCGACCGAGGACGCGCTTATATTCGAGATTGGTTGCTCGGCCGCCCCAGCTTATCCTCCATGATCAAGCGCTACAACCCCAGCGAGGGAATTACGATCAAGGAACACGAACGGAGGGAGGCCCAACGCCTAGGAAGGAATAGGCCATTCAACATCTGGGAAAGTGCCCAGGGTGGCCACTACAAGGGTCGGATGAACCCGTGGCATGCGGAATTGGATGACAAGATGTTCTGGATTTGATCCATTGGATGATGATGACACGAGCTTGAATGGTGCACTACGAAATTGTGATTGATTTCCTTGGATCATTTTGTTCTGATCTCTTCTTTTTCATCTTCTTGGAGTCGGTTATGACTTTCGGTGCTTGGATCAAATCTGAAAAAAAGAATGAAAGAAAAAAAGAAGCTTTTCGGTTGCTTGACTACGTCTCGGCTATCTTTCTTTCTACCTCGAGCGCAGGCGCTCATTCCACTCCTTTATCTCTCTTGGACGGCGCAGGTAGCATTTTTACCTTTAGAAAAAAAAAACCTTCGCGTCCAACTTGCTTTCAGGGTCGAGCTCTTGAGTCCAAAAAGTAATTCTGACGAAAACGCTTTCTCCGGCCAGGATTGCGTTGCAAGCTCCGAATTCTGTCTCAGAATTCCATGTGTAAGCCCTTTCAGAGTTGGGAATGGAAAAGACCCAGTTGAGATTGAGCGAGAAACGCGTGGCGGAGCGGAACTCAGGCATGGTCCGATGCGTCGGAGACACGGGACGTTTGAAGAAACGGCATGAAGTCTTGTGCGCGCTTTTTCATAGAAGCCAATCAAGGTGCAGTGGTGTTCACAATAAAGTTTTCTCTAACTTCCATTCGTGCGACGAGCAGGCGGAGTCAAGCACTCATTCGTCCTCGAGCATCGGGACTTCCCTTCCCGGTGGCACTTGGTTACTTTGACAGTCACCGGCGAGCTTTGCTTCATACATTTCTGATCCTTGCTCAGAGACATTTGCGAAGGCTTAGGATTAATGAACCGCTTGCCTTGTCTTTCAACGGACCGGCATCGAGACGCCATGAAGAACTAATCAACGCTCGCTGACTCGTGCCAGCACCACGCTCCTAAACCTAATCTCGCGGTTTCGCTTTAGCAATCTTTGGCGCTCGGCGATGACGGCAAGCGGAAGAAAAGAATTTGCATCAGGCATTCTCGATATGCATTTGACTTCCCTGGCATGCCAAGTCGGGTTTGGCGCTGTCGACAGAGAGCCGCACTCCAACTACAAGAGTACTGTCGTGGGTGACATGGAGTTTTGCAGGCTGTCGCCCACTTTTGCAGGCTCTGAAGCCGAGCAGGATTTCGGTGCGGGGTTCATGGCAGACAACCCCGCAGTCGTCAAATCGATGCTGTCATAAGGAATGCAAGGCCTGTACATAACGTTGGACGACAAACCTGCGCCACTTGAGCATCAATCTCATTTCCATTCACTGCCTTCTGTCATTCCTCATTGTCCTGAATCGGTCTCTCACGTGCCCCGGTCAAGACGCACCCAGAACCACCATGGCATCCCCCAGCAACCCCCCCTCCGCGCCCAAAATCAGAGTCGTCCTCTCCGTCGACTTCGATGCCGTTTCCGGCTGGCTAGGCACCGGTACCCAACACCCCCCTTCCCCCCCTTCTTCTCCCCTCCTCGCTAACCCGCCACGGCAGGCGCCCACCCCGACAACTCCCTCGCCGACTACTCCTCCGGCTTCTTCGCCGCCCGCGTCGGCGTCCCGCGCCTCCTCAAGCTCTTCGCAAAGCTGGGCGTCGCCGACCGCTGCACCTGGTTCGTGCCGGGCCACTCGGCCGAGAGCTTCCCGGACCAGATGGCCGCGATCGTCGCGTCGGGCGCTGAGGTCGCGTTGCATGGCTATGCGCATGAGAGCGCGTATAGGCTCTCGCCGCAGCAGGAGCGCGATGTTATGGTTAAGTGTGTGGATGTGGTTGTGGGGGCGGGGGCGGAGAGGCCGGTGGGGTGGCGGGCGCCGTTGTATGCGGTGAGGGAGTCGACGTTGGATTTGTTGGAGGAGTTGGGGTTTGAGTATGGTTAGTTTGTTTTTTCTTCTTTCTTCTTTTGTATTTGGTGAGCTGGGTTTGGTCGGTGTGGATGGGTGGAGGATTGGGTTGGGCTGACAAGTTGCACCACGTGAAGATGCTTCCTTGACGGATCATGATAGCAAGGCTTTCTTTGCGCCGAGGCGTCCGCCGATCCAGCCGATCGATTTCGACAAGCCGGCCCACACGTGGATGCATCCGCTTCCCTCCTCGCAGCCGGATGCTGCGGGGGGCCGGCAGCAGTATCCGGCGGACCGGAGGCCCCTCGTCGAGGTGCCGTGCAATTGGTACATGGAAGATATGACGCCCATGCAGTTCCTCCCGCACGCGCCCAACTCGCATGGCTACGTGGACGCGCGGCGTATCGAGCAGATGTGGAAGGACCGCTTCATGTGGTTGTGGGAGAACGAGGCTGAGGAGGGTAGAGAGTGCCTGTTTCCGATGCTTCTGCATCCGGATACCAGCGGGATGGCGCATGTGATTGGTATGATTGAGAGGATGATAAAGTGGCTCCAGTCATGGGGCCCGGCTGTGGAGTTTAGCCAGACCAGGGAGGTTGCCCGGATGTTTAAGGAGCGGAACCTCCACCTCTCGGAAGCTTGTGCTCCGATATGAATTCCTTGTGATATCTTATTCGAGATATTTCAACCCTGTATGACCGATGTGCGCATTTTCGTATCTATCCAAATGTTGATAAAGAAAGAGGACGGGTGGCAGGTAAGATTCTGGGTCAATGCAGGACTGCTCGCGAGAAATTCAACATAGAAGGCGTTGTTCAGTTCATTGAGACGTTGATTTCCTACCTATCAGAATATCGCCTCATGTTCTAAGCTCCCAATATGCCTCCAAAACATTCATACAATCTCTATGTCGTAGCAGGAAAACTCCCGGGGAATGAAATCAAGCTCCTTGCCAGCCCACTTCTCCGGAACAAAGTCGTCCAGGCTGAGATTCTCGGCGGAACGCTTCCAGCATCCCATTCTGGGCCCATCTTGATTGCCGAGAGCACAGAGGAACTCATCGGAAGCATGAGTGTCAATTTCACAAACGCCAATCCGTTCGAACTTCCCCTCCGTGTGACTCAGCGTTTTGAGAACGAGGGCGCCAATACTCTGAATCTCGAATGACTCTTCATTTGTCCGATTATCGATTCCACTGTAGCACAAAATCGGTAAAAGAAAAAGTTCTGCACATGTGTCGATGTCGGAGCTTTCGTCAAGGCAGACTTTGGCCTGATGGATCCCGAATGATATCTTTCGCTGCAGTTCAGCCGTCGGATCAGGCCTCTCCGGCCTTGGTGGGGAGGTCTCAGGATTCAATGGAATCATCGATCTCAAGTTTAGTCCCAGGTTCCTTATGGCCCAAATCAGTGCGTTTTCAGCTTGAGGGAAAGGTGCGTTAGTTGCCAGAAGGCCGATTTCAACATCGGCATAGAGCCGGTACGCATCAGGATCTTCTCCATCAGAGATGGCCATCGACCTTATCGTTTCTCCAGTGTATGTGGGCTTGTTGTGCGAAATCATCCCGACAATTGAGGCTTTTGTTCTTGCATCCGTCCAGTGTTCCTTTGGCTGCTGGCTGGCTTGCTTGGAAGCATTGCTTGCCTGGCCCTGGCCAGTGACAGGATTGGATTGGCGGCTTATGGCTATCGCTTCCATTATTTTCTGCATCGCGATGTCTTCAGAGTCAGCTGGAATTAAGTTTACTTCCAGCAAGGGCCCCGAGATGCGCAGAGCGCCATTCTGAACGGACCCGAAAACGAAAGAGCTGGTTCTTGTGACCGTTGCCTCAATTACTTTCATCATGGGCCGAGAACGGAACCTTGAGCCGCGGGTGCCATAGTTAGACCAGTCAAAATTGGGCTTAATGGGCCCATCAATCGAAGCCCAAGACCAAGACGGTGCCCGGTAGTCGGCAGTGCGAGAATTGGAAGCTGATGCCGATGACCAAAGTAATTGTCCAGGTAGCTGGGCCTTCCAAAGCCCGGCAAGGTACTCGCCAGCTGTTGAGTTGAACATTTCCGAGATCCGCTTAGCCATAGCAGACACCGCTATCAGCTTGTCTGAATGGAATGTGAGATGCGACGCAGTATATCGACTAACGATATACTCCCACTGCTGTAAAAGATCCCGAGGATCCTGCAAGCTTTCCGAGCTGGAATAGAGTAAAGGTCGTATCGTACCTCTCTCGTACGTGTGTGGGATCCCAGCAGCGAATCTCTCAGAGCATCTCATCGAATGACACTCCCATATCAGTTGATCATGGCAGAAGTGGGCAATGCGGGGGGATAAGAATCTTTCCTGAAGCACCCAGGCCCGTGAGTTGACTGGGGCCTTGTCGACTAAGCGGACCCATTCCTGAGCCTCGTAGCATACATAGTCTCCAGCGTCGAATTGAGGGTGATCAGGCCCGATGTGGACGAGACAGGGAGAATTGGTTGTCAACGGTCTATCTCTGAAAAGACCCTGAGCGGAGTTGGCGGACGCGTCAGCAGAGATGTTGAGAAACGAATTTGCGTAAACATCTCCCATCTTCTCGGCTTCTTTCGCCCAATCCTCCTTTGAATCTTGGATGATGCATATTGAATCAATCCAGAGATATTTGACGCCAATAGACCGCGTGACGTGAATGGCTTCGCGGAATGTCTTCGGTAAAGCCTCTGGGGGAAGATCTTTCTTGAAGGACTCCAGGTTGTGGGTTTTGAGCGTCACTCTCCCTGAGATTGACGCAGCGTCTCCCCAGCAATGGCTCAAGGTGGCATACTTGGCATCCGCCTGCACAGTTTTGGAATCTATTAGGAACGGCCCAGAGTCTTCATCAACACGTATGAGTCTAGAAGGCAGAAACCCGTGACGCTCGGCTCTGTCGCAGGCATGGGAATGATTGCACGTGTCGAGCCAGCTTGCTAATTGCTTTAGAGTTTCTTCAGATCCCGTTGATGTCGTAGCGGTTGCGTGCACGGAGAAAGGTTGCAGCGCTTTAATATTAACATTAGTATCAACTCTTGCACAAATTGTACCATAGTCAAAGCCAACGGACTTACATTTTACATCCTGCAAGGTGATAGTGCTGCAATGGACCCTACATAAGGTCTCACAAGTTCCGTCATCCACAATAGCATGGTGGAAGAAGCGAACAAGCAAGCGCTTCATATCCCCTTCAAAGACCAGATATCGTGCGAAGTCGTAACTTCCGGGAACTTCTTCTCCCGTTGGAAGAGACTCATTTGAATGTAAAGACCTGTGGACAAGCAGGCAGAGAGAGCATCCAGATAACGCCGACTTTGAAAGGTAGTGACGAGCCCAATGCGAGTAGTAGGATCCGGCTGCGTCCTTCTGGAAAAATGTGGCTGCAGGCTGACCTTTGCCTTCAAGCAGTCGGCGACAAGACTTGCAAAAAAGCTGATTGGAATCAGATAAAGTCGTGTAGGCGGTATCTCCCTTCGCTTTATGATCGAGATCTTTCACAGCCTGGTGCATGTCGACGATGGGCGCATCTGGCACCGCAGCCCTGTCATCCTTCACCATAAGGCTGTGGAGTATTCTGCCTCTCGCAGAATAGGCTTTGGACTGGTCATACTGATACGGCTTCGCCATGCCGGCAGTGCTTTCGACCGTCGATGGAGAAGATTTTGGTCAAACGCAGGTAAAGAGTCCTGCCGGAATTATGTCGCAGTAAAGCCATGCGTGTTGCAGAGTTGTGTAAGTTTTGGGTGATTAGTGATTGCTGCCTGGAGCGGCCCCCACTTCCCCACTTCTTGTGCATGTAGCACTTCAGGCTGTCCTTCCATCGTTCATCACGCATCCATCAAGAACGAAGAAAGTAGGTCGTTCTCGAAAGAATGAGCCTTCATCGACCTTTGCCGACCAGCCCGTTCCGACTGCGCCTACTCGTCGTGAGCCCTGGCGAGGACATCGATGAAAATATCAAGTGCACATGGAAGGAGGCTCCCCTTTGCGACGATTTAAGCTATGACGTCCTCTCTTTCTCAGAGACCGATGATGAGGCAGATGCTATTATCAAGGTCTCCGGCACCGAATTGCTAGTGCACCAGGCACTTCGAACTGCGCTATCAGTCCTGGCTTCGCACACGACGGAACGAACCTTTTGGATAGAGGAGGTCTGCATAAACCCCAAGGACCCAGATGAAACCCAGCAATGCGCTCTGCGTAGGAAGGAAATACACAGGCACGCTCGTGAGATCATTCTGTGGACAGGAAACGACTTCGAGGACGGCTTCATGAGCAGGTATCTCGGCCCAATGTCCCAGGACTCGAAGGAACACGCCCTGGCCTTCGCGCATCTCCTGGCTGAGGTGGACCCCTCTGAAATAAGTACACTCCTCCGGGACTCCTTCGCTGCCCCAGACACCCGGAGCTGGTACCATCTCATCCGCATCCTATTCGGCCATTGGTTTCGAAATTCTGCGCTTCTCGCAAAAAGCTACCTTGACGAACTGAAGCTCTTCACCATCCAGTGTGGCTCGGTCTCGATTCCGTGGCCTATTCTCAGCAAGGCATCGCGCAGGCTGAGAGTGGCCAACCCCACACCCCTATTCCTTCTCTTGGCAACCCCCGATGGAGATAGTGCCGCCGCGGATAATAAGGTGGAATTATTGCGAGCAGATCGCCAGTGGTTATATGCAAGCATCAGGTTCGGCTTCGATAGACGGAGGCTTCTTGCTCGGATGACGTGGATCATCGACGATGTAAAGGGACAACCAATACAATACGAAAGGTTCCTTGCCCATTTAGGCTCCTGCGAGGATTTCTACGACAACAAGTCCCTCTTGAACTGGCTTCCATTACATCGCCAAAGGCTACAAGACAGTAGTGGTCACGATATTGTCGATGGCGACCTGTTCGACCTTGACGAGCCGCTGCCTTCAATGCCATTCAAGGGTCAACTCTCACCTGCCCCGTTTCCAGAAGATCAAGCACGCTTCGTGCATCCCCGGATCAATACCGACAACACTGTCCCACTACTACTCCTCTTACCACACGGTGGAGAACCAGGGTCTCCGATACAGTGTGGGCTCATTGAGACGTCCAAGAGCACTCCAATGTCTTTCTCTTACGCGCTGAATACCACACTCAATAGGGCTAAGCCAGCCGACCAAGTTGTGATCGAGAGCACGTACTGGGAAGTACCAAAGGTCCTCCAATCGAACACAATCCCTCCTGATCCCGGGACTTTAGGTCTGATTCTGGTCAATGGCATGTCGTTCGAGGTTCCGAGGATCCTCGAGGTTTTCCTGCGCTGCATCCGCCAAGAAGACGAACCGGCGGTTCTCTTCGTTTGGCAAATCTGCATGTATCCGGAACATGCGGTGGTAGGAACCGAGAGTTCGTTCGAATATTACTTGCGGACTAAGCATGAAATCATCGAAATGGCAAGTGGAACGGTCGATATGTATGAAGTACTTGAGCGCAACAAAAACAAAGTCAAGCCGCCGGAAGGTTTAAGTTGGGACCAGTGGCTCTTAGAATTAAATGATTAGGGTAGATAGTGACCAGACGAAACATAGACTTGGTTGAAGTTTCTTCCGAAAAATCTTACAATAACGATATGGAGCTCCCATCCATCGTCTGACAGCTTTTCAGACCTCTGCTCATCTGCATATGTGGAAGCAACGAACATGACTGGCGGCTACGTGGTAGGGGAAGAGAAGGCTAAATATGTCGATATTTGATTAGGAGGCTCTTCATTCTCCAATAGTATAAAGTGCAGACTATAGCATGAGTCACATCTGATGCTCAGCTGCGCCCGTCAGCATTCGGCGTTATTGGTAAGGTAGCAGTTGCCTGAAGCCAGCCTTGCGCATCATGGCTGGAAGGAAACAGACTATTTGCCTACTTTGAATTTTGTAAGCAGCATGCCAGATGAGTAAAATAGAGGGCGCAAAGCAAATACCAGCTCACGGAAATGCTGATGTTGATCTATGTCGTTGTCGTGGGGGCGGTCCGCCACACTCGAGGGTGTGTTACACATAATTCCTCTCTAGAGCGGTCCATTGGCCGAAGCATCACGTGCTTTCTTTACGGAATGCGTCAGCGTAAGCAGTCGATCGGAGGGATCGAAATTCTCGAGGATGAGGCTCTTCAAGTGGATGTAAGAGCGAGCGTGAGCGTGAGGAATTTAAGGCGGCAAAGCTGACCCAGTTGTGGTCAAGCTTTGTTCGAGATAAACGACCGCTGCGCACTTTAAAAGAAAATCTTTGACGACACATGTATCTGCCATGTACTTCCTTTACGATAAATTCCTGCTCCACTTCTTTCCGGACGACTACAAGGGTATCGCACCCTTGTTCAAGACTAGGGATGATGAATGGATCATCGGCAACGAGTGGACAGGCCAGAACGGCAACTTTTCAACCCAATGGATCCAGTGCTCCTACCCCATATCTGGGGGCTACGGCTCAACTGCTCGAATAGTGTACTACGTGGCCATTCTTATTGCCATAATCGCTCGTCGGAAGGTCGGGTGGTTGGCGTACGCAGCTCTCGGCCTCGTCATGACGTACAGCTCCACGGCTGCAATCCACGGCCTGATCCTTGTGGTCGTAAGACAGCGTATGGCACCAAAGGAAAGGATCAAATTCGAAGCATTGGAGCTTGTGCAGGTCGAAGGCAACTGGACTTGGGACTACCAAGGCTTTCCGAAGGGATATCAGTACGTTGAGGGCAACAACCAGACCTGGGTTCCAAATATACCGATGGTCTACGATCGTGACGCAGATCCCGTGCTGGCCGTCGTCGGTACCGCGTTTCTTGTCTTACTTCCGATGCAGATCTGGTCGACAACCGTACGGAAGTCCCAAGAAAAAAGCCTTCTACTGATGTGGGGCCTTCTCCTTTTCGTCGGGCTGATCTGTGCTCTCGTCAACGAAGATTACGTCCAATTCTGGTATTACAACCAGTTGCGTTTCTGTCCGCCGGACCGCAGGGACGAGTTGCCGTTTCCAAACGTCATGGATAACCAAAAGGAGAATGCCAAGCACTACGAAGACTTTGCTGGCCCCTGGACCTACGGCGACTGGAACCGTTGGCATCGTGTCATTGGCGACGTGTTCGTCCACAAGAACAGGTCGATGTCCGAATTCCCTAACGCTTGCATCTACCCGTGCTTCGAATACAACAGATGGCCGCTCCGAGACTCTCAGGACATATGGGCTGGCCCTCCGAAAGATTGGGGTAATTACAAACCGGAAACCTGGCTGTACCTCATGATCGTTTCATACATCATTGTTATCGTCTCCTGTCTGTCAAGCATGACGGTGTTCGTAGTGACAACTTGGGCAAGGCTCGATGACTGGAAAGACGTGAAGCCAACAGAAGTCATCTCGCGCGCTCGTGCGTCGTGGAGGAGAGAGGAAAAGATAGCTTCGCATTCTGACGAGGAGAATGCCGAACCGTCCTCCAGGTATGGAGTTTTGAGAAGGCTCCTGCGCCGAATTCTGATATCCTGGATGATTCTGGTCTACTTCTTCGCATTTCTCGTCAGTCCATTGGCGGTGTTGTTTTTCGTTGCCTTCTTCGAGTGGAAGCTGTGGGAATTCGACAAGGACGGTAGAGAGACCATGAATCATGTTGGGCAATGGGGCATGATCGTTACGGCGGGGCTCGTCATCTTTGCTGGCCTTTTCACGCCCATCAAAAGTCGCTTCGGGCCGCGTTTGAAGGAGAAGGTTTACTCAAGGGTCAGTGGTCGGGAATTGTGAAATCGACACGCTACTGCGAAGATCAGCGCAGTCGTTAGCTAGCCACCAAAGAGAAGCTCCCAGTCGCGAAGCACAGCTGTCCGGTTGTTTCCAATTGAGTTGGGCACTCACGGCCTGAAGGATGTGCTGTACAGGCTGTCTACGCCTCAGTCGAATACGGCAGTGATCTTCGAGCGCCTTGTCTCTTTTCCCGGGCGAATTCGCCGAATCGCTGGATGATGATGCTCGCCGATCTTCCGAGATACGTATCTCAGCAGATTGCTGAAGAAAGTTGGCGCTCGGCGGCGTTCTCCCTGCGCGATCCATGGTTCACGACATGTGGGCGGAGGTGTGATGGCGGTCTTCAGCCGCAGGGCCGTCGCGGCGGCGTTCTGCGCGATCCTTATACTTGCTTTTGGCGGGAAGTCGCAAGCGCACGCCACTCGGTACCGCTGCCGAGAAGAGCAGCTGCGGAGATGGTGTCTGGGGAAGGTGTGTGAAACTGCCGTCAGCCAAAGCCGCCCAGGCGATCGGGCAGATCGAGAACAGCGAAGGCAGGATTCGCGGTGTGGTCCGCGGCGGAGGAGGCCGCATCGTCGATGGCGGAACCACGGATACGAGGTTCCGCTGGAGGAGCCGCGCACGCGTCTCTGGCAGCGCGCAGGTCGCCGTGCCGATGGTCGGCGCGGTCGGCAGGCGGCGGGCAGGGCGGCGGCCGAGACTCGGGATCCCGACATGGCGCGATGCTCAGCGGCGGCGGGCGGCAGGTGACGGGGCTGCGGGCGTGACGCCTGGTGCGTCAGAGAGCGCAGCGGCGAAAGCAGAGGTGACCGGTGGGGTGCCGTTTGGCTCGAGAATCGAACAATTCTCACGCCACCAGCACGTGCAGGCCGCGGCGGCGGGCGGTCCCGCTGGCGCTGCGGTGGCCGGGGCGAGCGGGCGGCCGGGCGGCGAGGGCGATCGCGAGAGGCTAGGCTGATGCGCACCCTGGCGGCTGCCGCTAGAAAACGCAGCGGACGGGGTGCGGCGTCGCAGGGCTGCGCTGCGCGCGCGCGCTTCCTCCCAGTGGCCTGATCAGCACGCCAGCCCGCGCCGCCGCCGCCAAGCCCACGCGACGACGGCGACATCCACCGCGCCCACAGCGCGCTGCGTGTATATGCGGTGGGATAAATAACACTGTAGACGCGCCATTGTCGTGACCTCATCTTATCACACCAACAGCAAGCCTGCCCGCCGCACCGCGCGACATCACCGCACCTCAACCCACCCGCACCGCCATCCGCCCCCTTTGCGATGACCTGTGATTGGCTGGAAGCCATGTCTCTGAGTGCGCACCGCCGCCGCCCGTATCAAGTCTAGCCACAGGGCTGACCATAGCGCGCGAAGCAGCATCCTTTGATCAACCTGCTGCAAACAGCTACAGCTTCGACGACTGGATCAACTCCGATTGCCTGGACTACCCCACCAGCACGATCGAACTGCCGGGCGGTCCGTCGCAGACATCGTCCGTCACCACGCCACCCCTCCTGGCCCGAAATCATGCCATGGTCACGCCAGCCGCCGGCGACAACGCTCGTCGCCCGCTATCAAAAGACCCTGCTGGCGCCCAGATCCAGCCGTGGCAGACAACCCTCGCTGCAAATCCCTTCGGCCCTGCGACCACCCTGCCTGCCATCGCTGACGACTTCGCCTTCGCCGACAACGCCGCCTCGCTGAACGCCGGCGAGAGCAACCCCTACCAGGCCGCCGCCTTTGACTTTGACATGGCCGTGTCGCCCACTCCCTCTCTGTCTGGACCCGAATCTCCCTTCTCCCACCACGAGCACGACATGGACTCTGCCACAACCGCCTCATCCCCGCGCCGATCCTCTCTCAAGCGCTCCGCTCCCTCGTCTCCCCTCATGGACGACATCCCCCCTGCCCCTAAGCGAATGCTCCGGAACCGGCCGCAGGGCCAGCCACAGCAGCAGCAGCCACCGGTCCAGAAGCAGCAGATCGACAGCACCTCCCCTCCCGCCGCGCGGCCCACCAAGACCCGCCAGCCCCACAACCAGGTCGAGAAGAAGTACCGCGAGGGCCTGAACAACGAGCTCGAGCGCCTCCGCCGCGCCGTCCGCACCCTCCCCCAGCCCCGTCCGCGTTCCTGCTCTACCTCCGAGGAGGACGACGACACCTACGGCGGCTACAGCGCCGCCGTGCCCAAGCCCAGCAAGGCCGCCGTGCTCGCCGGTGCCGTCGAGTACATCAAGTACCTCGAGTCCGAGCACGAGAGGCTTGCCAACGAGAACGAGCAGCTGAGAGAGCTCGAGGGGCTGCGACGGCGAAGAGAGGAGGGTTGGGCCTGGACCAGGCGGGGGAACATGGGATTCGTGAACTGAAAACTTTGTCTGTAAAGAGGTGTAACGAGAACATCACATCTCTGGCGTTTGGCGGCGTTTTTTTGCCATTACCGGAAAAGCGGGATACCCGGAAAGAGCAACTAGATTTAGTTACGATAATTGCTTCGGCGTTTGATATGCCGGATTAGGATTCGAGTGTACTCACTCATGACCAATGTACAGACTCCACCCTCTCAACTTCTCACATTTCGTTTCAGCTTTGACCATAGTGGCGTGATTGAAGTATGATCGCAGCTTAGCGAAGACGACTGACCGGGGCCCATGAGTGGACAGGTTAATAAGCCTGATCAATGCGTCCTGAGTAACATAATCTTGTTCCACTGGTTTTTCCATCATGTTCTGTATGAAGGGTCGTCCCACCCCAACAGCTGATACGGATCACCTGTATCTGGTGATTTCGTATCCTAGGCACTGAGCCTGTTTTCGACACGCCATCACTTTGTCACAAGGTCGTTTATTGAAAACCAAGCTTCTTCACTGATGGAGTCGAGCTCTTCCGAGGAGGTGCTGATCCGGCCCAACGGCGTCGCCGTCCCTCGTGATAGACTAAATTTTACCACCCACTTTGGTAGTGGGACATGCTTCAGGATCCCCGGGGCTCAGACGGCAAATAGCAAAGACTTTTTGATAGTTGGAGCTAGGTTCGGCTATTTGACCTCGGCAATGAACTGTAGAGTGGTCTTCTGTGGCAGACGGAGTGTAGGACCCACAATTACTTGTGCGGGGTATGAGTTACCCAGAGTTCTGAGAAGTCCCTGCGGTAGTTCGAAGGTTGAATGTCTGACCGTTGGCCTTCTGCGGAGCCGAGATCTTGCGCCTTGGGCTCGGGATCGTTGGGAACCCAAATTTTGACTTCCTGGAGGAAACTTTGATGCGGCTTTATGTGTTCCCGTCAAAGCGGACACCGACATGACACCTTCATTCCTCCTGCAGTCTGGGGTCCAATCTGTGTTCATGGAGGTCTCGGCTCGGGATTCACCGCACGTGCTACCGGCTACACCGCTGCGCTCCTGGGCAACAAGAAAGTTTTAAGGTTGCCGGTGCCGAGCGTCTTGTCGTAGGGCTGGAAAACCGCGTCGTTCTAACATTCACTGGCAAAATTCTTTAAGCTTGATTGCAGTCAGGACCAAGTGTGAGTATAGAGTGATTTGAAATCGAATTAGGTGATCATCAAACAACTCCAGTCAGATTAGCCAAGCGGTGGTCCATGTATGGGACGTGTCTGCGTTCATCCACTTGTCGTGGATATCCGCTGTGGGCCGTCCCGGGAAATGGGCGGCGAGTTCGACAGGCTCGACAAGTTTGGTCGTTCCTCTTGAAAGGTGGTTTTCGGCTCTCTCTCAACCAGTCTGGATGGCAAAGGCACGCGGCGTGGGTTGCACGCGACGCGTCTCGACGCGTAGAAGACCATGACGTCATTCCGAGATTGGCGAGGGCGTCGCCCGATCGGTCAGATCTGTGGCCGACGCAGATCCGCCATCAGCATCATAGACTCAGCCGCCATCTTGTTCCCTCTGCAGCTCCACTAGCGCGCGCAGCATCATGGCCGTGGCGCGAGTCCGCTGTGACGCCTGCGGCTGCGGCTCGTTTGCGGCGTTGCGACGTACGCCTTCCATTGTCTTCCCTCTTCCTCGCCCTCCCAACTGCTCGCCAGCTGTGAACGCCGAATGCTACTACCGTCCTCACGTATCGCCGTAGCATCGCGTCATCTCTCCAGACAGACTCTGCTCTCACGCCCCTTGTACCCGTCGTTCGCGTCGCCCGCTCGTCTGTCCGCAATGGCAAAACGAAACCGCTCTGCAGCAGCTGTGCCGACAGCAGAGGAGATGGCCCCCCCTCCGAAAAGAACGCCGATTCCAATCCCCTCTCCAAGCATTCCCCGGCGGAGGTCATCCGCGCGCAAGGTAGCCAATGCGAGCACCAATCCTGATGTCAACGAGGAGGTCATCGATGCTCCGAACGCTCTGAGAGCATCGCCTGATAGCGCCGTGAACGGCACGATTGCGCCGGCCGAAGTCAAGGAAGATGGTTCCGATTCACCGTTGTCTGACATCCCGGATCTTGCGCCTGAGCCAAAGGGAAGAGCCAGAGGAAAGAAGAAGGCGGCAACTGTTGATCCAGTTGATAAACCTTTGGAGACGCCAAAGAAGGGGACTTCAAAGGCAAAGGGTGTCGGCGAAGACGTACTCATATCAGATCCTGAAGCAGAAGATGAAGAGGTGGCGGATGAGGAGGATGTCAAGACGGCCGTTTCGAGGCCTCCGCCTGTGAATAGTGACTATCTTCCGTTGCCTTGGAAGGGAAGGTTGGGATACGTAAGTGACAGAAAGTACTCAAACATTCGTCGCCTTCTGACATGGCCAAGGCCTGCTTAAACACGTATTTGCGCAACTCGAATCCTCCCGTGTTCAGCTCCCGAACTTGCCGGATCGCTTCTATCCTCGAGCATCGCCATCCGCTCAAGGATACCACTCAGCCTGAGCATGCTACAAAAAACAGACCGGACAAGGATCAGCCAGCTGATGTCAGGCGGGGGCAGGAGTTTGTCGAAAGCCTCGGCCTGGCAAACGCCCGTGACATTATCAAAATGGTGCGGTGGAACGATCGATATGGGATCAAGTTCATGCGGCTCAGCAGTGAAATGTTTCCATTTGCCAGCCATGAGGAGTACGGATATAAACTTGCTCCTTTTGCGTCAGAGACTCTAGCAGAGGCTGGAAAGGTCATAGCCGAGCTTGGTCACCGAGTCACAACCCACCCTGGGCAGGTAATTGGATCCTCTTTTTCTACTTTCTGGCACCTTGTCTGACCTTTTCAACAGTTCACCCAATTGGGATCTCCTCGCAAGCAAGTTATTGATAATGCCTTTCGAGATCTGGAATACCATGACGAGATGCTCAGTCTCCTCAAACTACCCCCGCAACAGGACCGCGATGCAGTCATGATCCTGCACATGGGTGGCACCTTCGGGGATAAAGCGGCAACTCTGGACCGCTTCCGTGAAAACTACGCCAAACTGTCACCATCCGTCAAGAACCGTCTCGTCCTCGAGAATGATGATGTCAGCTGGTCGGTCCACGAGCTACTCCCCATCTGCCAAGAACTCAACATTCCACTGGTCCTCGACTTCCACCATCACAACATCGTCTTCGACGCGGATAAGCTCCGCGAGGGAACCCTCGATATCATGAACCTGTACCCAGAGATCAAAGCCACGTGGATGCGCAAGGGTATCACGCAGAAAATGCATTACTCCGAGCCAACCCCAGCAGCAGTCACTCCGATGCAGCGCCGCAAGCACAACCCCCGGCCCTTCACGCTGCCGCCGTGCGCCGACGACATGGATCTCATGATCGAAGCCAAGGACAAGGAGCAAGCAGTTTTCGAGTTGATGCGCACCTTCAAGCTTCCCGGCTGGAACACCTTCAACGACATCGTCCCCCACGTCCGCCACGACGAGAACAAACCCGTTCGCGCAACCAAGAAGAAAGCCACCCCGAAGAAGAAAGGAAAGAAGTCGATGAAGGTGGAAGACGGGGAGGAGCCGCTTGAGGCCGCAGCCGAGGAGCCGGGAGAGGATGCGCCACCGATTGTTCCGGAAGAGGAAATCGGCATGGGCGGGCCGGAGCGGCGCGTGTATTGGCCCCCTGGCATGGAAGAATGGCTTAGGCCGGCGAAGCGGGTTGTTAAAAAGAAGGACCCTGATGCTGAAGGTGGCGGAAAGCGGAAGTTGACGCCCGCGCAGAAGAAGAAAGCTGCCGTGGAAGCTGCTGTGCCTGACGCTGTTATCGCCGAGGATACTCCCACTGCCGGCTCGAAAAAGGGACCGGCGCCGAAAAAGGTCGCGAGCGGGAGAGGACAGAAAGCAGTGAAGAGCGTGCCTACGCCATCGACGTCTGATGGAGAGGATACGGTGTCGGAGCCTCCGGATTTGGATGATGAGGATGATGAGCCTGTGGTGGCTGCAGGGAAGAGTGGAAAGGCGGCGGCTAGGAAGAGCGGGAGGGCGTCCAGGGCAAAAGTGAGCTATAAGGAAGAGGATATGTTTGATTGAGAATGCTTGGAGTTTTGAAAGAAACAATAGCTATGTAACACAAGCACAGTAATGGAACCACCTCACGATCCAGTCAGGGTAATTTCGTGATATAGGTGGTCGTTAGCCGCGGACATGTCTAGCAATTTATTGCACGTCCGACGTCTCGATCACCTGCCTCTCTTGCGGCGGAGCCTCACACTCGTCCTTGTGCAGTAACGCCTGTCGCCGCTCCTGAAACGCCTTTCTTCAACGCCGCATTGAGCAATGTTGTGCGCAAAGACACCATTCAACCTCGCTTTGCATAATCCGGCAATCCGTACTCCCAGTCAAAGTAAACGCCTTCCCCTCATTATCCCAACTCACGTTGGCGTGAACTCCGACCAGATACAATTTTCCATACGGAATCTGCTGGACCAGTGAGCCCCCGTCCTCAGACCAAGAACGAAAAGGAAATACTTACGTGCGCCCGGATCGACCCGAAAGTATTCTGAAACTCGTCCACCGGCACCTTCTGCTGCTTCCACGGCTTAACCGCCGCTCTCTTCCTTCCTCTACTCGTCGCGCCGCCTTCTCCGGTCCTCCAACCCGAACATGACGCAGAAAACCGCGTCGCACGGCACCACGCCCGTAGAGCTCCACTTCTTACTGCCCGTCTTGCGAGACGGCTGCCTCTTCATCTGCCTGAAGATGGCGCCTCTGCAGATGGCGCGCAGCCTCGTCGTTTTCTCGGCGACGCGCTCGGGCGTCCGCGTCACGGGTGGCGTTACCAGGGTTGGTGGTGGTGGTGTTGGCGGTGGTGGTGGTGGTGCGTCGGGGACCGGGACCAGCGGGTGCGGATTGCGTGCGCCGCTTCATCCTGTTGATCGTCATCTGCAGGGCGATGGAGTATTGGACGAGGGCATGGTGCGGCATGGCTGCGAGCTGCGCGTCGGTCATGCTGGCCGAGTTGCCGAGCGCGTCGCCTCTGTTGGCCCGGCTTGTGCCAGTGGGTCTGCCGGCCTGCCTTTTGTCGGCGCTCCTGCTGCTGCTGCTGTTGCTGCCGCCGCCGGTGCTGGTGCGGGCCTTCTTCTTGGGGGGCGGAGTGAGCGCGTCTTCCAAGTCCGGCTCGGATTCCGACTCGGATTCCGATTCTAACCAGTAGGATTCAGAAGGCACTTCAGTAGCTTCGGAGGCGGGATCTGGAGAGAGCCGGCGGGCGAGCGCGGCCGAAGTGCCTGCGGTGGCGTTAGTTTCGCATTACAGAGAACAGCGAAGGTGTAGGTGGGGCCAAACGTACGCTTTCGGGGGGCAGCCATGGGGAAGAAGTCGGAGCGGAGACGAGCAGCTAGAGAGTGGAACGGAAAGTACTGTGAGCTTTTGAGGAGATTCGTTGCAGTTGTTGTGGGAGATGAGACGCGTCGTGGATGTAGCTGTAGTTGCGGTGTTCGGGAGGCGCGTTCCACGCGTAGCCTGCTAAGTATCCCTGTCTGGGCCCTTGCGTCATTGACCCATGCTTTGAGCGATCACTCACTTACGTTGTACAGCCTCACCCCATGTCCCATCGTTACATTGGAGTTTGCGCAGTGAGATTCTGAGTGACTGTTGCTAATGGAAGCAGTCTCATTTCTGCGAGTCGTCGGCAGATGCACAATATGCTTGAAAGCCAGACCTTGCTTACATCTTATGGAAGAGAATACTACGGAGATATGAATAAAGATACCGTCCATCATAGTGTATAAACCAGTCCTCGTCGTTGCGCAGCAGGAATTCAGTTCTACGTGTACAAATAGTGCTAAGTATCCGCTTGCAGCCCCAGCCGCTTTGCTGAATAGGGTTAACGATCAGGCAGCGGGCTGCAGATCTCCGTCCGTCTTTACGCCGCCACTCCAATAAAAACACTTCCCCTCGTACGGTGTCCGGACCCCTTGGCGTCTTCAGGGCGTGATAGATTGAACTTTCTGACCTCCCGGGTCGCCTCTGTCAGGCCAACCTTCACGAGGCATCTTGGACCTGCACTCCAAAACCCATCACCACCCAAGACTCTCTCACCGACGCCAACCGCCAACATAGTCCATAGCCGCTGCCCGTAGACGAAGAAGATAGAATATGCCGGAATATTTGCAGCCTAGGCTAGATCCAAGTGATTCAGAAAGTCGTCTCATCCCCCAGAGAAATGAGAGATGATAGAGCTTGGTCGGCCGTTCATGGTGTGAAGTCCGCTCCTATCCGAACTTTCTCTAGCCGCCTAGACTATGATATATGGTCATGTAGGGAAGATACTAGGGGGAATGATGTGTGGTGTCTACTCAAACGACGTTGGGCAAAACTTGCATCTTCTTCCTCGCGCTCTCGTTGGTTCCCCAGCTGCTCGATGCGGCGAACTAATACTCCGATAACCGCTTCGCCAGCTCGCGGAAACTGTATTCCAGGATCCGATGGGAACGTGCCGTGGAAAGATTCCGGACGGGGTGTTCTGTGTTGCTTACGTTTTCCTGAAAGCGGCTCCGTGATTCAGAAGGTTAAGTCTCTTGCAGTAGACAAAGCCCTGAATCGTGACACAGAGGAATATCCAGCTCCTATTGGTTCCGGAGAAATGGGAATGCACCATCGTTCTGGAGTGGTAGACTTATCGCGAGTTTCAATCTACATTAGTAAGTATGAAATCGCAGCTAAGGGCCGAGAACCCGAAGTTGGACGAAGGTGCAAATGACCATTCTACACCATGCAGTCAGAGCCGCCAGGAAGCTACTCAAGAGTCTGGATATAAACCTTTCCGATCCGGCTGCCAAGGGAAAATCCCGGATACGAGACCGCGGTTACGTATTGCTCAGATCGATGCGGAATGCTTCCGCGACAGTGAATCCGAATATCGGCTCCGATCAGAGAGCTCCAAAAGCTCCGATCTACGGTTCCGGTGATGTCTCCGGCTTGAGGGTCGGATTGCGCCTTATGTGGTGATCATGCTCCATCGTACGAGGTCCCTACATCGAACAAAACAAGCGAGATCATGACCTGACCCCACAAATCCCAAACCCGCTCCGCTGAACCCAGAGTGCCAGATCTCGTCACCCATGATCTTGAAAAATCTTCGTCTCCGAAAAACGGATATGTGGCCGATGATCCGCGTGATGAAACCAGTTTCCCGAAGCAACGAGACACATCCAATGAACTAGCGCAACGAGCTCGGAGGTTTATCGGATGCCGCCGATGATTGTTAATATTGTTTAATAGAAAGGTGACAAACGTTGATAGATGGCCCAAGGACGAAGAGGTGATCTATAAGTTCTTGCGGGGGATATCGCTCCTAGACACCAGTATCCAAAATCTCGGCCAATCCCTGTGATCAGAGAACAACAGAGAAGATGTCGCCAAAATACGCAAGCAAGGAACATATTGCGAAGGTCTTCTCCCATATGGCCGTTGGCGATTACGACGGCTTCTTTTCCAATGTCGTCCCCGATGTCCGTAAGTTTGAACCGACAGAGTCTCCAAGCAGACACTTTAGCATTAGATCTCACCTACCGTTCCAGAATGGACTGTCCAGTCGAAAACCATCCTTGGCGGCACTTACAACAGCCGCGACGATTTCCGCGCAAAGACGTTTGGCCGGTTAGGCAAGCTCATGGATCCGCAGCATCCCGTCCACCCACGCGTACACAACATTGTTGGTGGCGGTGACGAGGAGTGGGCAATGGTGGAGATGACAAACGAGAGCAAGACGAAGACGGGCTTGGAGTACAACAACACGTTCTGCTGGGCGACCCGCTGGAATACCGAAGGCAAGATCGTACAAGTGAGGGCGTACCTTGATACGGCCCTGGTGCGGGATATCGTAGATGGAACGGAAGGAAAGATATAATTCTGGTTTAACAACGCAATACTAACGAAAAGCGGAGCGAGGCTATTAAAGTGTAAATCAACTCGGGAATAAACGTGAACACACAGATCCACGGCCAAAATAGGTGGTTCTCTTAAGACGCAGTGGATAGACCATACTATATTGAGCGAAGCATGAAGATCTTACATCGTGACACTTGCGGGGGGAAATCTTCAAGGGTTAGATTGATCCCAAATAACGTCGTCTTACCCGTTCCAGTAAATCTGGCCATCCATAATTCTTCTCGCAGTTCGAAAAACTGTCGCAGTCTCAATGTCGCCCTGTTCATTCATTGCTGCAGTAACTTGAATGCGCCCGCTGGGATGGCCGATCGTGATCATCTCCGGATCTACCAAATCCTGGGCAAGATGCTTCTGGACGACCGAGCCCTGCACCTTCGCAGCTGCAGCAGTGCACAAAGCCCCTGTCAGTGGAATGGCCCTATGGGGTTGTTCATCGGAGAGGAAGCGAATGACAATATCCACGGCCGATTCATCCTGCGTTTGGCCCGAGAGGATCGTGTGGGTAGCGGGCGCGGAGACGAGGGCGATTTTAGGGGTCACCCTTGGAGTTTCCGAAGGGGTCTTGCACATGCCCATTGCCACAGCTGCTTGACGGCGGATGTCCTCCACCAGCTGGAGTTTGTCCGGGTGCTTAAGGAAGTCAT
Source organism: Neofusicoccum sp. Z2 (assembly GCA_037356115.1). Taxonomy (NCBI): domain Eukaryota; kingdom Fungi; phylum Ascomycota; class Dothideomycetes; order Botryosphaeriales; family Botryosphaeriaceae; genus Neofusicoccum; species Neofusicoccum sp. Z2. The sequence continues at coordinate 865,182 of JBAWJY010000003.1, forward strand.
TTGGAAGGATTGCTCCGTCTACGCCGATATCCTTGGCACTAACGAAGATCCCTGGGCCGGCGGCATCAACACAGCTCACGTCGATGCCATTGATTTTGTCGACGACATTGCCTGTAGGAAGTAGTTTGCCCGTCTTAGAGCCAGCTGGATTGAGAAAATCCAATGTGACTTTGGCGCCAGTACCGCCAACTCCGTCGATCGAAAATGATCCACGGGCCAGAGCCTGGCCGTTTGCCACTGGGAAAGTGCTTCGAATGTACTTGTTCGTATTTGTGTTGAGAATGCGGACAGTGGCAGTCCCTTCTTTGTCATAGTCAATGTCTCCCAGTAGGCGCTCGTTGAAGGCGTAGGGACCGACAGCGGAGCTCATGTTGCCGCAGTTACCAGCCAGGTCAACGACGGGCGTTTCAATGCCTACGCCAACAAAAGTGTAGGCCACATCCGCATTGGGGTCATCGGTTGGATCGATGAGACATATCTTCGACAAGCTGGAAATGCCAGCACCCATGCCGTCCAGCTGTCGGCCGTTGGGATCAGGAGTGCCCATGACTTGAAGGAAAATGCTGCGGCGAAGTTCTTCGTGCTGTGGCAGGTGGCGCTGCTGGAACATGACGCCACGAGAGGTGCCGCCTCTGTAGTAGGACGCAGGTGTTGAGCGCTGCATTTTAGATGCGCGAGCGGCAGCTGTTGCAGAGAAGCTCCGAGCCGTGATGCCAGCTGCGGGCGCTCGATCAAGTCGGGTCAGCGACTTGGCCAGCGACGAGCCAGCCCGATTGCCAGCGCGCATCGCAAAGTGACGGAAGGGGATGCATCAGCGAGCGGGGGAATCCGAGCGGTTGGCTGAGGGGAACGAGAGGAGAGGGATCGCCGCTCGGGCGACATCGGGGCGGGAGCTCGGGCCCGCTGGGGCATGCGATCCGCCGTCAGAACTTTTTGGAGCTGCATCATCACCAACACCCACCGTCCACCCCGCAGCCACCGCGCATTTACAGCTGTTGCACCCAGCTCTGCAGCCTTTCCACCGCCGCCATGCTTTCCCGCTCCGTCTTCAGATCCTCCAGAGCCGTGAGCTCCAGGCTTTCGGCGCAAGTCGCCTCCGCTTCCCTCCGCGCCCAGTCGCCGCTGCTGCGCGCATCAGCTGTTCCCGCCGCTGCTATTGCGCCCACGCGGATAGCATCGAGATGGTACTCCGAGTCGGCCGAAGCAAACAAAGAGGAGAAGAAGGAGGCGGAGAAGCAGGAGGGAGAGAAGAAGGAGCTCTCCGAAGCCGAGAAGCTGAAGGAGCAGCTGGAGGCCAAGAACAAGGAAATCCTTGACTTCAAGGTTAGCCTCTCATCCACATCTCCATCCCACGCGGGCATACTTCCCTGCTCATCCATTGCTGCGATGCATTGGACCGATTGAGAGGTCCACGCCGCTGACACGACACGCACCCGTCACAGGACAAGTACCTCCGCTCCGTTGCCGACTTCCGCAACTTGCAGGAGCGCACCAAGCGCGAGGTCCAGGCCGCGAAAGACTTCGCCATCCAGCGCTTCGCCCGCGACCTGATCGAGTCGGTCGACAACCTGGACCGCGCCCTGAGCACCGTGCCCAAGGAGAAGCTCACCTCGGAGAACCAGGACCTGGTCACCTTGCACGACGGCCTTAAGATGACCGACACCATCATGATCCAGACGCTCAAGAAGCACGGCCTCGAGCGCTTCGACCCCAGCGCCGAGCTCGAGAAGTTCGACCCCAACATTCACGATGCCGTCTTCCAGGCCCCGCAGGCTGATAAGGAGGATGGCGTTTGCTTCCATACCCAGCAGAAGGGCTTCTACCTGAACGGAAGGGTCATCAGGGTGAGTTCTCATCGCTGCTTCCTCTCCCGTCGTCAGGTCTTAGAGTGCTAACATTCCTATCTCAACTTCAGCCCGCCAAGGTCGGTGTCGTCAAGAACTCGTAAATTCGTGCATCTAAGCCAGCGTCGGCGCACAAACATTGCGAATATCTTAAGCCTTTGAAGATTCGGACTGCGGCTCCCGTGCGTTCGAAATGTATAATTCATGACATGTGAATCATCGCATATTTCATACGGGGAACGGTGGGCAAAAAGCCGGCGTTTTTGTCTAAACTCACCCAGCTTTTTCTTTTTCTCTCTTGTATATCCAAATCTCATTCTCCTCTCTCCTCAGGAAGCGCTATGGCTGGTGGTCACGAATCGGTTGTGGGCTTCTTTTATGTATTTGTACGGAAATTATGTGGCGGGTCGTCGGTGTGTCGGTCATGACAGACTTTGGATGGTTGGTGGGAAAATTAGAAGAATCAAGACCTGATGATGCTCAAAGACCTATCTCAAGGCTATGAAATCTGATACTTCATAGGAACGAAACAATTTCCATAGGTTGGGCGAACAGAACTTTCCTAGCTCCATTCCAAATGCACCATGTGCTCTGCAAAGCAAGTCCCGCGAGGCTGTGCCTCCACCCTTTGGCAGGCGGTGAGCTGACCTCCAAAAGCTGCCGGCTGGTCAGCAATAAGATACGGTGCATTCTCACCCAGCAATCATATTCCAAATCCCAGAGTCAGCTTTTCACTCAAATGTTTCGACAGATTAGCTCAGCATTTCGGGCGCCGCGTCCAGCCACTCGCTCCAAAAATGTATACGCTTATAGTCGACGCAGGAGATACCCACGAGACATGAAGATTGCGCTCAAGCGATAAACACAACGCTTCCGCACCGCCTCGCCTCCGTAATGACGGCCATCGTGCCTGCGCTCAGCTATGCAGGCGAACACCAAGACGAACGCCGCTTAGATCGAGCGTCGTGGACCCTGAGATGCTGCTGGTAACGGTAATGACAGTCTTGTTCGTCTCGTTGAATCAGCCTAAGATCACACATCCAAAGCTTCGCTTTTCTGGTCATACCAGATGGCAGCTCGTTATAGCTTGGATTTGTTTCCTCTACTTAGTCACATACGCCAATACTAGCAACCAGCTGGTAGTACACGTTTTTCGCGCTTTATGGGATATCGCTCTGATTTACTTGCTTCTTTGGGTCTAAAGGAAGCTCTTCAAGTAACCTTAGCGGTATCACCATCGGGCTAGCAAATTGAATTAGCATAAGAAGGTCTAGTCATGGATCTCTGCTATTGAACTACCTCTTTCAGATATCATGGGAAAAGGAGTCAAGGATCAATCAAAGACTTTTTCTTGATTGTGGTATCTCGTGTCTACTCGTGATGGATTACTCCTGCTACGGAGCATGCCCTCTTCCTCCAAAGCATAGTTTCTTATTGCATCCCCAGCAGCGCCGTTACTTTCGGCACGTGGTATACCGCGTACGCCTTCTTACGCCGTTCCAGCAATGCATATCCTTTTCCCATTTTCAGCGCCCGTGGCTTGCCCTTGGCGCTATCGTCATCGCCGTTCGTATTACAAGCTTGTTTGCCCCATTCGCGGGTGCAAATCGCCACCTTTTCCTTCTCAGTAACCGCCACCGTAGGGTTGGGCACCGAACGGAGTGGCAGCACCGCCCCAAACACTTGCGTTGCCGCCAGCGCCAGCGTAGGGCGTCGTGTAGCCCTGGTCCATGCCGCCGTAAGCCGTGCCTCCGCCGTTCAGGTCCGGGCTACGTCCGCCGTATCCGTCCATATTAGCCGGGCGGTCGCCACCGCCGGTCAGCTCGCCGATAACCTCGGCCAGCTTCTGCTGCAGCACTTTGACACCCTGAAGCATGATGGTATCCGGTTCCAGGCCACCGATGGTCTCGAGGTTGAAGTAGAACTGGTTGGGCTGGGCGTCGTAGTTGAAGGGCTCACCCTCCTGCGGCGGGTCGCCTTCGAAGTTGGCGTTCTCGCTGATGGGCCTATACCACAGTCAATAATACTGAAGCGGCCGCTGCTATGCAGCTGTGGCGCAGACACGGAATCGCCGACTCACCATTCCTTTTGCGGGTCCTCCTCAAACCAGTAGTCGAGATGCCTAAGCTTGTTGTACGGATCGTACTCGAAGCCAATGGCGGCTGTAGGCGCCCATTTCGCATGTTCCTTGGCAATACCCTTCTTCGCAATGCAGCGCATCTTCAATTCCTGGCCCTTCCTCAGCTTGCAGATAATGGCACCGTGACCGTTGGGATCTTTGATGACGGGCGTGCCGACCCACTCGTTGGCGCGGGCGGCCGACACCTGCAGATCGCGCGCATAGACCGTCATAACCTCGTCGCCGGTGCAGCGGGCATTCAGGGTGAGGAGGACGCTGCAGTTCTCGCAGTACTGCTCGCAGTCGCAGTCACGGGTGTAGGCGACATCCTCGCAGCCCTTGGAGTTGAGCGGGATCAGGCCCAGGCGGTGGCAGATGAACTCGTCGGCAAGCACGGAGGTGTTCTTCTCGACTTCGACAAGGTCGATGGCCATGGTCGGGATCTCGGCCAGCATGACGCGGCGGAGCGAGTTGGCGAAGGCGAGGTCGACATTCTTGAGCACGAAGTCGACGGCGACGTCGTCGGCCTGGCGAGGAGTGTTCAGCGACGCCGCTGAGAGGAAGATGTGCGGGGTCGCGCGCAGGCTCAACTCACTTCACGGATCTTCACCTGGATGCCATCGACGGCATCCATGCCCAGCATGTCGTAGTCCATGGTTGCGGCGGGAGGCGTCTCAGCGGACGCGTGAAGGAGGTGGCTGCGCGGTTGTTTAGCTCGGCGCAGGGGCGGGCGGATGGCGGAGCTGGAATGACGACGGACAGCGGAGGCGCAGCGCCGGGAGGGGACAGGTGGTGCGCTCCGGGGTTGAAAGAAAGCGAAGCTCGCGGTCGACGATGCTCGCGGAGCGCCCGAGCGGAAGATGCCAGTGCCGCCTGCCACGAGCCGCAAACGCGCCCTGTGGCTGAGGCCTTGGCAGTGGCTTGCTCCCGGTGATCTACCGCGGCCTAATCATTACGTATAGCGCGATGGCTGAGTGACGTCTCGCCGCGCGCAACCAGGAACCGCCTCAACGAAAGCAAAGCGCATGCTGCACGTGCGAGCTCTCGGAATCGGCACGAGCGCGGCTTTCATGTGCTGCTCGCTTTCAACCATCCCGATTCACAGTGAAGAACGCCAAGAGGTAGGATAAGGACTGCCGATCTCGATGCTTGATACCCGGTGGGACTAGCTACAGCTGCTTTGTAATAATGGTTATGTGCAACCCCACTGCGGCGGTAACGATGCCTGCGGAGGTGAAGTCATGCTTCTCGTCCGGTTCTGCAACGCCTGTCTCACTCTTCACCTTTTTCATTCGCATTCCGCAAGCAGCAACTCTGCAACTTTCTCTCTCTGAACCATCAAAATGGCCGAGAACGAGGTAAACCAATGGCAAACGCTACAGAACGGCCTGGACAAGCTGTACATGTCCACTGCGCCGATGCCCAAGCCCGGGAAGGACGAGGTGCTGGTTGAGATTCGGGCTGTGTCACTCAACTATCGCGACACAGAAGGTTTTCCCCCCTTACTGGATTATTCTGCGAGCACAGTCCCTGATCCTTGTCGCTAGTTGCCATGGGCTTGTACAAGCACCACAAGACTATGGAGCACGGGGAGCCTAAGCCTCTTGTCCCTTGCGCCGACATGTGCGGTGTCATCACGTCCATCGGCGAGGGTCCTTCGACCATCCCTTGGAAAGTTGGAGATAGAGTCCTTTCAACTTTCAACCAGACGCATCTGACGGGCCAGGTCAAGGCTCATCACATGGCGCACGGCCTCGGCCTGCCCCTGGATGGTGTCTTAGCCACTCATCGAGTCTTTCCCAGCTCTGGGTTGGTCAGGGCGCCAGAGTACATGACCGACGAGGAAGCATCATGCTTACCCATCGCTGCGGTCACCGCGTGGATGTCTATCAACGGCATGAGACCTCTTGGTCAGCCTGGTGGCGCCGGTGAAACGGTATTGCTTCAGGGGACGGGAGGAGTTTCCATCAGCGGGTTGCAGATAGCGAAGGCCAGCGGCGCGACAGGTAAGGCTGTATTCTCTTCTTTGCCGAGCATGTCTTGCACATCCTCTTTGACAAAAACTCCTGTGCGCCATTCTCTACTCGGTTTTCCACTTCTTTCAATGGCTGAGTCTGAATGAGCGCTAATGACGTCAAAGCCATCGTGACTTCGTCGTCGGATGACATGCTCAAGAAGGCGCAGAGCCTTGGCGCCGATTACTTGGTCAATTACCGCAGCAACCCGGAGTGGCAGGACGAGGTCATGAAACTCACGCACGACGAAGGCGCGGACATCATCTTCGAGTGCGGCGGAGCACGCACGCTTCGCAAGTCGTTCGACGCGGTGGCATTCGGAGGCCTGATCAACTCGATCGGGTACCTGTCGGGGAAGGAGGATGAGGCGGGTGACAGGACGAACATGAACGTCTTGGCGCTCCGGCGCAACGTGACGCTCAAGGGCATCCTCAACGGGCCGCGGGACCGATTCGAGGAGATGTGCGACTTCTACCGGCAGCACGAGATCCACCCGGTGGTGGACCGGGTGTTCGCGTTCGGCGAGGCCAAGGAGGCGCTGCAGTATCTGTTCAGCGGCGGGCACTTCGGCAAGGTGGTCGTCCAGGTCAAGGCTTAGCAGTAGGATCAAGCGAGTCAAAGAATGCATAGCCGCGGTCGGCGCAGGGCAGCAGCTTATCGTATCCGTGCCGGAGTGACTTGCGCCCCTTTCGCGGCCAAACCGCGGGCACGACGGCACGCAGCGTCTGCTGGCTCGTTTGCGGCGGGCTGGCTGAAAGGATGCTGCGTCGACAGGCTAGCGGCAGGCGCTGATGGAGGCGCAGGCCTCTGCGACAGCTCAGGCACGCTGCGCGCGCGGAGAAAATTTGCCGCATTGCCCCGCAAGCAGCGCTCAGACACGGCGCGCGATGCGGGCCCAAGGGCGCGGGCAGCGCGGGATCTGAGGCGGCGACGAAGTGTCGAGAAGGAGGGCTGTGTCGCCGCGTTGCAGCGGGCGCCCTGGCCTGGCCGGCGCGGCGGGCGGCGCTGCTGGCGCGTGAGGCGCACGCTGATTTGCCCGCCGAAGCTTGGGGTGCGGCCATGTGCGGAGCGGCCAGGCGGGTGTGCGGGCAGCTCTGCGCTCAGCCACGCCGCAGCGACCTCTCACCTCTTGCGTTACTGATACCCTCCCCGGTCCACCGCTACATATACCGCCACGCCCACCCTCCACTGTCGTTCTCCTGCCAGACTTACCCGCCGACCCAATTTGCACCCACACCCGCGCCGCTTGCCCTCAGCAACCACCGTCGCCACCGCGCAAAACACCCGCCGCAGACATGGACGCCCAGCAATCGCCGCTACTATCGCCCGCGCGCTCTCGCGCCTCCAGCACCGGCTCCTTCTCGTCCTCGCGCGGCCGCCGCTCGCCAAACCTCTCGCTGGACCTGTCCGACCTGCCGCCGCTCATCCAGCCCTCGCCGCCCTCCAACACGCTCCTCATCACCGTGAGTCTCGTTCCCCACTGCTGCTCGGTCCTAAGCGCCGACTAACCCCGGGGCCCCTAGAACCTGCAAGAGCCCTCCATCTTCCACCCCGCGAACCTCGTCACCCTCCGCGAGCTGATCAGCTCGTACGCGCCGGTCCACACCTGGGCGCCGCTGCGCTCCTTCCGCCGCATTGTCGTGTCCTTCTTCGACACCGACGCCGCTTTGGAGATCAAGCAGAAGCTGGATGGCGAGACAATCATGGGCGACCGCGTGCGCGTCTACTTTGGCACGCACACGCCCTTGAACCCGACCGACCAGCACCTGCCCCTGCCCAAGAGCGACAAGCTGTTCTTCATTAGTCCGCCGCCGTCGCCGCCCCACGGTTGGGAAGTGCGCAACGAGGAACCGCCCAACAAGGAGGTGCACGCCGAGGATCTGGCCGCCGCCCTGGCCAAGCTACACGCCCGACACGACATCCCTCAGAGCCCAACCGAATCCGAGCATGACGGCAAGAGCCCATTGAGCCCTGTCAACGTCAGGAGGCAGCGCAGCGGCAGCTCGACCATCGTCTACCACCCGGAGGACCACGGCGACAGCCCCGACCTCCCCGCCATTGCTGTCGAAGATACGACTGCTACTCCCGCCGAAATGACTCCTATGGAGGACATTCAGCGGCCCCTGCCCTTCGTTCACACGCAAAGGCCGCCTGTTGAGCTTATGCACCACGCATGAGAGAGCGCGCAGCTCAAAATTCCTTTCTTTCCTTCTTCTGTGCATTATGTCTTATAGAATGATTGGGCGATCACGGGAATACCGACTTGGGATGTACGGGATACTCTGCAAGCATGGCGCTTTAAAGGTTGGGGTTTTTGCATCGAAAAAACGATTACCACTTTGGGAAAGGCTTCGTTCTGAACTGCATGAGGTTAGGAGACGCTCTTCATCTTTTTCCGAGAATTTGCATTTATAGCCAGTCTCGCCAAGAGCTGAGACGTTCGAATCACATACCTCTCAAAACTTCTCTTTTCATCTGAATCCATACTTTTGCAAAGTGATACGCGGCTGGATGTACTAATACGAGCATGACGCGTATACTTTGATCCTCCAGACTGCGGAACACGTCAGCTCCGCAAATTTGGAATTTTTGATAAGGGATTTCAACAAAAGCTGTCATTATAATTGAGGCTTGGACACTGTACAAGGCACCAGTCATCAGTTGGGCTCGCATAACATCGGAACAGTCATACGTATTGAGTTGAAGCATTAATCCAGACGTGAAGAGCGCAATTCTTCCCATAATCTCACATCCAGATGAACGCCTCAACTACTCACATAGAAACCCCTGCAGCACAAATTCTACGATTCCTTTGCGAACCAACTCTATATAGTACTGTCAATCTCACATTATGGACTGAAAAAAATAAAACACTTCGCTGTACCAATAGAGCATTGATAATCTCAACCAACCTCAACACAACCTAGTGTCTGTTCCCTCCCCTCTCAAAGAATACATCCATCACTTCCGGCAGCGTCTCCCTCACCCCCCTCTCCTTCGGCTCCCACCCAAGCAACTCTCTCGCCCTATCACTCCTACATCGCATATTACACCCAAACACCGTCGTAATATGCTCGCTCCAAACCGACGAATCAATATCCGGCCTCTCCCTAATCGCCCGCTTCCCCCTCTCCATCCCCACCGCCTCAATCCCCACACTCCCAACAACCCCATGCCTCTTCCCCTCCCTAACCAACCCCTCCATATACTCCCGAAACGTCAGTTCCTCCCCCGCCCCAAAATAATACGCCTCCCTCCCCCACAACCCCGGCGTATATCCACCACCACCCTGCCCCTTCACCGCATCCACCACCAACCCGACATATATCTCCGCCAGATCAACCACATGAACATGACTCCACACATTCTCCCCCTCTCCCACCACAAACCCCCCACCAACCACCCCCATCGTCCTCACAAAATCCGGCAGCATCACCGGCGTCGGATGCTCCGGCGACGGACTGAGTCCGTACACGGCTGTCGGCGCGACGATGGCGACGCGCAGGCGCGTTGGGTCGTCGTGGCTCCGCACGGCGTTGTCCTCGGGGACGTGTGTGGCGGTGGTGGGGAGGGAGAGGATGGTCGGGAGTGAGTGGAGGTCTGACCAGATGGTGGTGCTGTCGGTTGCGGACCAGATGTTTGCGGCGCCGGAGGTGTGGATGTAGAAGGTGGGGTGGGGGGAGGGGGGGTTGGAGAGGCTGTGGGCGATGGTGGTGGTTGTGTGGGGGTGGGTTATGTCTGGGGTGGTGTCTGGGGAGGTGGAAAAAGTTAGCAAGAAGTTTAAGGAGATAGTGAAGAAGGGAAAGCAAAGGTAGTAAATATGGAACTGAAAGGAAGCAGACAAGAGTGGAGATTGAATAGGACACTTCTCAGTGGTAGAAGTGTAGTAGGGTGTGAGTAGTAGAGAAATAAGAGATGATCAAGAAAACGAACGTACTGATGACTATGCCAGCATCTTTGGACGCCTGCTCGATAGTTTCCGTGCTGTCCAGGTCACCAATGATGGTCTTGACGGTCGGAAAGCGGCCAGTCAGCCTGGCTGCTTTTTCTTCGCTTCGGACCAGCGCTGTGATTTCAATGTCTGGGAATCTCTTGAGAATGGCGTCAATGACTGCGCCGCCGATATGGCCGGTGGCTCCAAGACTGCGTTCATATTTATTAGTAGGAAGCCATTGATTATGTGAAGTGAATTTCTCACAAAAAGATTTTGGCCATGTTCTTGATCTTTGGTGATCGAGGAGCAACGTTCAGAGTATCAAAAAAACAGTGCTGCTCTGCTGCCGTGGTAGGATCAATCTACTTAAATAGCCGCCAAGAGCCAGCGGACATCCTTGTCCCTCTAACGCACAGTAAGGAGATGACCGAACATGATCTCCACTCAAGCATGGATGCGGGATAGAGCCGTTGTCGTGTTCGGGCACGTCGCCCGCTTCGTCATCAATTGACAAGTGTTCACGGAGCTATCACCCACAATTTGTCCGGGCCAACCTTGAAGGGGACAAGCAAGCTTCCGTGCTCCTGCCCATTTTAGCTGGAAGCTTTGGGGGCCGCAAAGCTGTGGGGCTGCAGCTCCTGCGTCACTAGCAAGCATGACATCAAGGTCTCCAGGCACATTACCACCGGACAAAGCGCGAACAAAGGACGAAACTCCATGCAAAATATCATATTCATCAGGCAACTATCGTGGCATTACCACTCCACCAATCCCGATGTTGCGCTCAATTCATGAACAAAGAAGCAAATCTCGATCACCTCACAGCGAGTAACGGAATGCGGGGTTCTGCGAAGTCAAAGTCAGTAATGGAACGAGAATAACCAGAGTAATCGTTGCACTGACCTCGAAATCCGTCTTATCCATCATCGGCGAGTCGTCGTCGCTGGTGTCACCGCCCTGCTCGGCGAGCTTCCTATCACGCTCGGCATTGCGCTTGGTAAGCCAGTAGCGCAGGAACACGGCCAGGCCGAACTGGCAGCAAGAGCAGGCCAGGATCATCTTGATGCCGGTCTGGTAGATCGGAGCCTCCGAGTCGAGGAAAGCGTGCGGGCCAACAATGTTGCCAATGCAGTAGGCCAAGAAAACGAAGGCCGTGGAGGTGACACGCTTTGTGTATCCACCGATGTTGGCCGCGGGCATCTGCAGGGCAATCGTAAGGGACGCAACGTAGGCGCCGACCTGTTCCGAAGTTTCGTCAGCTTCTCTGTAGGGGGGAGATCCGCTGTCGGACGAATTTGCGCGCGGACGACTTACGATGTAGTAGCCAAACAGACAGCCGACTTCATTCGTCCGAGGAAGCTTCCAGAGGATCGAGGCTCCGATGATGGTGGGAATCAGGTAGACGGCCATGATGATGGTTCTTGCGTTCTTAAAGTAAGAGGCAAAGAAGCCGCCGGAGAGGACAAACATGATCTGAAATCCACCCTGGGGAATCCCGAGAGCAGTCGTCTCCAGAGGGTCATGGACGAGACCCTTGATGATGAGTTTGCCAAACTGCATAGTTGATTAGGATGCTGGTCTAATCGAACACTGTTACAACGGATTGACTTACGTTCGCAACACCACCGTTCATCAACTCGTTGAGCAGCACAAAAAAGAACAGAGTCCAGACTTGGACGTCCTTGAAAGCTTCCTTGATCTGATGTGGCTTGATAGTACGGTTCAGGAGACCCTGTCATACATTAGCTTGATGGTTTCGACTCGACCCTGATCCAATCAGTGACTTACAGTCTGGTTTCTCCTACCAACGCCAAGCAGGAGAGCCTTCTCTTCGAGAGTGAATCTCTTCGCAGTCATGGGGTTATCCGGCAGGAACCACATGAGAACGCCGCCCCAAAACAAAGTGATGCCACCGCAGATGAGGAAGATAGCCTTGTAGACAGGGAAGCCGTTGATTTGGCCGATCGCGTAGGTGAAAATACCGCCAAGCTGGATGAAAGTCAGCGTTCTGCTCCTGCGATCAGATCCGGACTCCAATTGAACTTACAGCTGATCCCAAACCATTGCAGCAGTAGAAGCACCCGGCTCTGAAAGGCTGCTGGTCTCTCGAGTACCACATTGCCACAATCAACATGAAGCATGGAGTGATGGGCGCCTCGAAGCATCCGAGGAAGAAACGGCAAACAGCCACACCGCCGAAGTTCTCACACGCGGCAGTGATCATGAGGACAACAGCCCACGCCATACTGTTTGAATGTCAATGGAAGGCTCCGAAGTGAAGGTTGGGAGCAGAACTCACACTGTAATTGCGACGGCCTTTCCGGTCCTCCAGTGCTGGGCAATGTAGCTTGCCGGGTACTCCCAAAACAGATAGCCTGCAGTCAATGTAAGCAGTAGACCATTCTATTGCAGCATTAGAGCGTACCGAAATAAAACAAACTGGCCGTCCACGAGTACTGGTCGCCCGTCATGTTCGTCTCGGTGAGCAAGTCGAACACTGCGCCGTACGAGGTCGTCGACTTATCGATGTACTGTACCACGTTTAGCAACGGTCCGGGTTTTCATAAAGCGCCCTGGCCACATACCTGTAGCACGTACGTCCCGCACAATAACGGCAGGAGGTATAAGTCGACCTTGCGGGTGAGGGCCCTCATCTTGGCCTTGTCGTTTAGGAGCGCCTCAACCTGATGCCAGTCATATCCGCTTTCGCGGAGAAAGACTTCGGCCTGGTCGAGCTCCTGGACTTCGCCCTCGAGGACGGATTTGCCGGTGATTGAGGGCGTCTTTTCAAGACTCGGCTTCCCAGCCGCCATCTTGGTGTCCGGGCTGCTCTCGAGGTCCTTTTCGGCGGCCATTGTCGGATCGGGTGCACAGGCACGGACGGGCAAGACGGGTCCTGGACAGAGAGGCGGGCGTGGCCCTTCAACGCGGACTATTTATTGATCTGCCAGCGCCCGCCACGCGGAGGGCGATAAGCAGGACGACTGATAGCCCAAGCGCGCGGGCGACAGGGCGGTGACCTCGACGACAACATTGTATAATGTGATGTGTAGAAACGCGTGACACGATACTGAGCGCTTGGCCCCCGGACACGCTACCTTGGCTGTGGATAAGATCGGATTCATGGGAGACTGGCCGAGCGGGGGACGCGAAGGCCAGTGGCTGAGGGAGGTCGTTACGCGGGTCGGTCTCCAGAAGTTGCACCGAGCGTACGTAGCGGAAAAGGCACGAAACCCGGCTGTGCCTCTGCCGGCGGAATGGTTGCGGAGATCAGGCGTGTCTGTTCTCGGACTGCAGCCCAACTTGCCGACAACACGGCACGTGAGCGTTATCGGACGAGATCCGATCCGGGGATGACTGAGCAGCTCAAGCACATAATGCGGGGTGCCCTCGTGGACAGCGAAGACTATATAACAAGAGCACGCCAAGCTCTTCCGGACCGCGGTGAGTGTCGTGGAGTTGGAGCCCAGCCGTCGCGATGGCGTTCTTGCGTGTGTCAGCGCTTGTGCTTGCCCTGGCGGTTATTCTTGCCCTCGCCCAGTTCCAGGGCCTCGTCCAGCTCCAACAAGTCCTCGAACCGTGCGTCGCCCACGCTCTCGTCGCCCGACGCTCTTGTCACCTGCTGACGGACACGCCGCAGATACCTTCCACCCATTCTCCTGAGCAAGCAGCCTGCCGTCGTTCTGCCGCAGGGCACCATCGTCGGCAAGACCCTCTATGGAGACTACCCGCAGCCGGTAGAGGCCTTCCGCGGCTTCCCCTACTCCCTCCCTCCCACCGGTCCTAGGCGATTCAGGCCATTGGAGCCCCTTCCTGCGTCAGATGCCACTTTCCACGCCTCTGAGTATGGCCCGGTCTGCCCTGGAAAGTCTTTCCGCGGCCCTCCCATGCGCTTTGATGAGGACTGCCTGAGTGTCAACGTCTTCCGTCCAGCTGGCACCAACAGCTCCGCAAACCTGCCCATTGCCCTCTACGTCCACGGCGGTGCATTCAACCGTGGATATGCGGCCATGCAGGACCTTCCCTCGATGATCGGCTGGTCTGAGAGTCCCTTCATCGGCGTGAGCTTCCACTACCGCATCAGTGCCCTTGGATTCCTTCCGTCCGCCCTCACTGAGAAGGAAGGCCTGCTGAACCTTGGTCTCCGTGACATGTACTTCTTCTTCGAGTGGTTCAGGGAGAACATAGGCGAATTTGGCGGCAACCCCGAGGATGTCACCGTCTTCGGTCTCAGCGCCGGAGCTCACGCCATTGGCCACATGATCATGAACACGGATGAGCCATTTTTCCAGCGCGCCATCATGGAGTCTGGAGGACCCACTGCTCGTGCCGTCCACAAGCCCACGGAGCGCCTGCACGAGGAGCAGTTTGAGAAGTACGTCAAGGCGGCCAGCTGCGGCGACGTACCGGAGTCTTCCATCTTCGACTGCCTTCGCGAGCAGCCCGCCGAAACCGTCTTCAAGGCCGCCTTCGACGTCTTCGACGAGTACAACCCGTCCCTCCGCTGGGCCTTCCAACCCACCATCGACGGCAAGCTCATCAAGCGCCGGCCAACCGAGGCCTGGGAGTCGGGGAAGTGGAACAAGATCCCGATCCTCACCGGCCACACCACCAACGAAGCAGCCTCCTACGTGCCTCCATCCCTGGACAGCCCCGAGGAGTTCCCCCAATACTTCAAAGTCCTGCACCCAGAGCTCACAGACAAGGACATCGACGAGCTAGACAAGCTGTACCCAGACCCCTCCAGGAACGAGGCTTCCCCCTACCTCGAGACGCGCCCGATCGCCGTGGGCAAGCAGTACAAGCGCGCCGAAGCCGCGTACGCGCACTACGCCTACGTCTGCCCGGTCCACGCAACCGCGCTGCACGCTTCCGTCGGCCAGGACGCTCCGGTGTACATGTACCACTGGGCGGTGAACCGCACGGTGCAGCTTGGCGCCAACCACGGCGACCAGAAGCCGTACGAGGCGTATGAGATTGCGGCGCGCAGCCCTTCGCCGTTCCAGGAGAAGCTGGCGGGCGAGGTGCACGCGTACTGGACGAGCTTCATCACGCAGAACGGGGACCCTAATGCGCTGAGGGGTAGGGCCGCTGATCGTCCGGAGTGGCTTCCGTTCAAGAAGGGGAAGCTGGAGAAGAAGATGATCTTTGGAGAGGGTAACGATGAGATGGCTGGTGGAAGTGGTGTTGGCACGACCAGTCAGATGGTTGACGACGTGTGGGCCAGGAAGGAATGCGATTGGTGGTACTCCAAGGGCAAGAAGCTGCACCAGTGAAGGATTCAGCGCATGTTCGAAATGCGCATTGGATGATAAATGACGGATGTGAAGAAAGCTTAGAGGGACGCAAAAAATTAAGATTGGTTGGAAGGCATGGTAAAATATACAAACGCTTGAACTGTAAGAGTACTTGGAATATCCAAAGTTCATTCATATCTTCATTGCCCTGCTGTGTCCCTTTACTGTGAATGATTCAAGACTCGGTGAAGGCACATCTGCATGACTATCATTAACATCGCGCTTTGATTCGGTGAGGCCAAACTTTCAGCCGATCATGAAGAATCCCACCAGTCACGCCCTTTGGCCTATCACGAACAGCTTAAAAAATTAGCCGCATATCGACGAAGCCGATTAACCGAGCGCGCCTCAACGGGAGCCACCGATGTCGCACCCCTTCTCTCCGACACAAGTGATATACATACCTCCCGCATCCCACAAGATGACACCGACACGGGCCAAGTCCCGCGGAGCCACAGGCTGGTGCAGCAGCGCGCAGAGCCTCGTAGTCACCACCACTACGAAACACCGGCATCATCGCCGCCGCGAAAACAAAGAGCAAGGAACATGAAGAAACCCAGGTTGTCGCGGCGCCCGTCCACCGCCACGGCCGCAGACGCAGGCGCCGCAAGCAGGCAGAACGCCAGTGCCAGCACCAGGCTGAAAGCCGCCTGCACGTTCCTCCTCCACCAATGGCTGCTACTCGGCATCGGCGTAGTCTGCCTGCTCGCGCACCTCTTCCCCTCCGTCGCCGCGCACGGCGGCACCATCCGCAGCGAATACAGCATCCTCTACGGGGCGGTCGCCGTCATCTTCCTCGTCTCGGGGCTGGGCATCGCGGGGAGGAAGCTGGTCGTGCACGCGTTCAACTGGCGGCTGCATCTCCTCGTGCAGGGGGCGTCGTTCGTGCTGTGTCCCGTGACCATGTGGGCGGTCGTGCGGGCGATTGACGCGGGGGATGTGGCGGGGAGGATCGATCGGGTGGTGTTGGTGGGGTATGTGCTGACGGCTTGCATACCGACGACGATTGCGTCGAATGTGGTTATGACGAGGGCGGCGGAGGGGGACGAGGCGGCGGCGTTGGTGGAGGTGTTGCTGGGGAATGTGGTGGGGCCTGTTGTTTCGCCGGCTTGGACGGTGGCGTTGCTGCCCAAGGGGGGGAGTTTCGAGATGTGGAAGGATGTCAGTGGGGATCTGAGCGAGATGTATAAGAGCGTGTTTAAGCTGTTGGGGCTGAGCGTTTATCTGCCGCTTGCGGTGGGCCAGCTCGTGAGGTGGCAGTGGCCGGAGAGGACGGCGCAGACGATGCAGAGGTTCTATCTGAACAAGGTTGGGACGTTTTGTCTCCTGCTGTTGATATGGTAAGCATCAGGCTTCATGCATTCGTTTTCTTTATTTGTTGACCGGCGTGACAGGTCATCCTTTTCGTCCTGCTTCGCGACATCGGCGCTGCAGACGCTGTCCACCGAGACCGTCATCTTCATCGTCTTCTTCAACGTCGGCATCTACCTTTTCTGGACCGTCATCTGCTTCTTCTGCGCGCGTCTGCCCGAATCGTTCGCTCAGCACACGAAAGGCATCGTTCGCCGGTTCGACAAGGCCGAGACGATTGCCATCTGCTTCTGCGGGCCTGCAAAGACGGCCGGGCTCGGGATTCCGCTGCTGTACGCCATGTGGGAGAGCTTCGACACGGAGGTCAAGGCCAAGATGTCCATCCCCGTCATCTTGTACACGACGGAGCAGATCTTCTGCGCGCACATCCTGGTTAATTTTTTCAGGCGGTGGATCAGGACCGAGAAGGTCAGGGACGAGGGGATCGTAGAGGAGCCGGAAGGGGAGCCGGAGATGGCGTTTGTGCCGGCTTCACGCAGATAGAGTTTTGGGTTTCCATGGTTGGGAGGAAGGAATTTCACGAGACCGTTGCCCATGAGTTTTGCCGCACTACACCAGAAGTGCACAAGCATCCATGGAACGGCGCACGCGAAGTGAAGTCTGGTTTGCCTAAGGCTGCGAGGCGGCGGGGAAGAACCTCGCGAGCAGGACAAAAGCGGCGGCCACGACTTGTTTTTCGCGACAATGCTTCCGCTTCGGGCAGCCGGTGGCGGACAACGCAGACAGCGGCGGCGGCCAATCTTGGGGCAGCCAGGCCGTGCGACGGCGAGGGCGTGTTCCAGCCACGCGTCCATGCTCAGCAGCAGCGCTGGCGCAGCGAGAGGGGCCATTGTCGTGCGGCTAAAAACGGCGCGCGGACTCGCGTAGGGATGCTGCCCCAAGCGGCAGCCGGACGCCGGAGGAGATGGCTCGGGCGTGCCGGCATGTGATGGCATCATACCATCCGTTATATAGACGTTCCGACTGCGACGCCGCCAACGCGATGCTGCCTCCTCCTCCCCAACCGCCCCCCGCCGACCCCCGCCCCCCACCGCGACCATGCCGGGCTCGTCCAGGCTCCCCGTCAGCCTGCGCGACACCTTCCACGCCCAGCGCCGCGCCACCCCGCGCGGCCAGATGCTTGCGCTGAATCTCGACATGTACGAGTCCCGAGAAGGGCAGAAGGAGGACTCGCGCTGACGTCGCCCGTGACCCCGCAGCATCCGCAACCTCATCTTCATCCTCTTCGTGCTGCGCTGGGCCCGCAAGGCCTTCTACCAGCTCAAGGGCCGCGGCATCGCCGGCTCCGCCGTCGACTTCTACGTCGCCACGCGCCGCGTCCTGTACGGCTACTTCCTGCGCCTGCCCGGCGTGCGCACCAAGGTCCAGAGCCAGGTTTCCGAGGCCATCACCAAGCTCGAGCAGAAGTTGGTGCCCACCGGGCCCGGCGTCGACCGCCATGTGCGCCTGCCCCAGGAAGGCTGGGGCGAAGACCGCGTGCGCGAGGAGCTGCAGAAGCTGGCCGATATGAAGCATACGCGCTGGGAGGATGGCCGCGTCTCGGGCGCTGTGTACCATGGCGGCGACGAGCTGGTCAAGCTGCAGACCGAGGCTTTTGGAAAGTTCACCGTGTCCAATCCCATCCACCCGGATGTGTTTCCTGCCGTGCGGAAGATGGAGGCTGAGGTCGTGGCTATGGTATGTTGCTGCTGGAGATCCTGGTGTACACATTGCGGGCTGGGGATTAACGGCGCGCGCAGGTCCTCTCACTGTTCAATGCTCCCGAGGGCGCAGCCGGCTGCTCAACGAGCGGAGGCACCGAATCCATTCTGATGGCATGCTTGAGCGCGCGGAACAGGGCATATGCGGAGCGTGGAGTCACGGAGCCGGAGATGTAAATGCCACCCCCAACCTCCAACCACCACAAAACTGACCCACCCCCAGGATCCTCCCCGAAACCGCCCACACCGCCTTCCACAAAGCTGGCGAATACTTCAAGATCAAGATCCACCTCGTAGCCTGCAAAGCGCCCTCTCACAAAGTCGACCTGCGCGCCGTCTCGCGCCTCATCAACCCCAACACCGTCCTCCTCGTCGGCTCGGCCCCCAACTTCCCGCACGGCATCATCGACGACATCAGCGGCCTCTCCCGCCTCGCCGCCCGCAAAAGCATCCCCCTCCACGTCGACTGCTGCCTGGGCTCCTTCCTCGTCCCCTTCCTCGACAAAGCCGGCTTCGAAAGCGAGCTCTTCGACTTCCGCCTCAAGGGCGTGACCAGCATCTCCTGCGACACGCACAAATACGGCTTCGCCCCCAAGGGCAACAGCACCGTATTGTACCGCACCGAAGCCCTGCGCGCGTACCAGTACTTCATTTCGCCCGACTGGTCCGGCGGCGTCTACGCCTCGCCCAGCATCGCCGGCTCGCGGCCGGGCGCGCTCATCGCCGGGTGCTGGGCGTCGCTCATGGCGCAGGGCGAGTCGGGCTACGTGGCCGCGTGCCACAAGATCGTCGGCGCCGCCAAGCGCATCGAGGCGGAGCTCCGCACCAACCCGGCGCTGGCGACCGACCTGAAGGTCGTGGGCAAGCCGCTCGTCTCGGTCGTCGCCTTCACCAGCAACTCGCTCGACATCTACGACGTCGCCGACGGCATGAGCGCCCGCGGCTGGCACCTCAACGCCCTGCAGAACCCGCCCGCCATCCACGTCGCCGTCACCCTGCCCATCGTGGCCGCTGCCGACCAGTTGGTGGCTGATCTGGTGGATGTGGTCGAGGGCGTGCGGGAGGCCGAGAGGAGGAGGATGGCTGAGGGGAAGGGCGCCAAGGGCGCCGTGAAGGGCGATGCCGCGGCGTTGTATGGTGTTGCGGGGAGCTTGCCGAACAAGAGTGTGGTGGTGGAGTTGGCGAAGGGGTTCTTGGATACGCTGTATAAGGCATGATCATGGGCATGGTTGGGTAGGGAGGTAGGCGGGCTTTTTATGAGAAAATTAGATGTGTAGAAAATTTGGAATGCATCGTTATACTGTACATACATTGCTTTCGGGCTATCTTTTTTTCATATCCTCTTCAAGGTGAAGTAGATGACTGA
Source organism: Neofusicoccum sp. Z2 (assembly GCA_037356115.1). Taxonomy (NCBI): domain Eukaryota; kingdom Fungi; phylum Ascomycota; class Dothideomycetes; order Botryosphaeriales; family Botryosphaeriaceae; genus Neofusicoccum; species Neofusicoccum sp. Z2. The sequence continues at coordinate 884,828 of JBAWJY010000003.1, forward strand.
AGTCTAAATACACGATATTGTCTTAGGAAGCTATATAATGGCAGCAACTAAGTAATAAGAACCAAACTGTTTCACAAGGCTCCCTGCCTATATCATCAAGGCTGAGACTGGCATGAAGTATAAAACGTGTTTTCGCAACATCGGTATGTGCTACCAGTACATAAAAGAACGGGTATTCTGCCCTCTGCTTTAGCCCCTCCCATGCGATCCGACAAGAAGCGCCTCAAATAGACCCAACGACAAGCAAAAAAAAAAGTGCCCGTCAAGAAAGCCAGACAGACATTACCGGAATAACAACAAAAAAGCCCCAGTGCGATGCAGCCTACTTCCACCCGAGAACGCCCTCGCTCGAATATCACACACGCACACCCACAGACACACACACACACACACATCTACATATACATAGACACCCTCACCCTCACTTCACCTTACTCATAATCGTCTCCACCCCCCTCTCCACCTCAATCTGCCCCGCCCTCGCCTTAACCTCCCTCACCAAACTCCTATCCGAATCGTCTCTCGCCCGCAGCACCGCCTCAACCCACCCGACATTGACATCCCAGTACTCCATCTTGAACTGCTCAAACACGTTGGGCACGGCGCTCTTGTCGCTCTCGAGCAACTGCACAAACTTCTCCACGACGCGCCACTTCTGCCTGATGTCCGGGCCCGCCGAGAACTGGCCGAAGAAGTCGAAGACGGCCAGAACGTCGTCGCGGATCTTCTCGACGAAGGGGTCGGTGCGGCGGAACTTGGCGCCCTTGTTGCGGACGGAGGCGAGGTAGCGGACGAGGAGCTCGTCGGCGAGCTCCTCGACGAGGACGTCGCGCAGGGAGGGGTGGAGGACGGCTTCGTAGTCGTTGAGGTAGTCCTGGAAGGTGGAGACGATCTGGCCGACGCGTTTCTGCGAGTACCAGGTCGGGGTGAAGAACTCGGGGAGGATGGTGCGGAAGTCGACGTCGAAGATGAGGCGGACGAAGACGGAGAGGCAGTGCGTGCCGAGGTCGACGTAGCCGTCGCGGAGCATGTCGATCTGCTGCGTGGCCGACGCCGCGTACTGCGGCGAGGCGAGCGGCATGGCGTCGCGGCTGAAGCGCGAGAGGTACGAGCCGCCGGTCTGGGCCTCGTCTTCGCCGTCGTCGATGCAGGCGATTTGGTCGTTGGCGATGGCGACGAGCCAGTCTTGGAGGGGCTGGAGGCCGTCTTGGTCGCCGATGCCTTGGACGTATTTGTCCAGCTCGATGTCGACGAGTTCTTCCCAGAGGCGCTGCCGTGAGGAGAGCGCTTTGAACATGGCGTCGATGACGCCTTCGGCGACGTCGTGGCGGTTGCTGTTGCCGGAGACGGCGAGCTGCTCGCGCAACATGGACCACATGTCGCCCAGCGTCTTGGTGCGGAAGCAGCCGTTGATGTCCGTGTCGAGCGAGTTTTCGGAGCGCGTCAGGAATTCGTTCTTGTCCGTCTCCGACATGCGCTGCATCCATTCCTCGACGGCCTTGATGATCAGCTGGCGGTACTCGCGCACCAGCTCGGAGCCGCGGTTGTCGATCATGTGCGGCGTCAGCTCCTCCTCGGGCACACCCAGCTTCAGCATCTTCTTGTAGTATTTCTCCTCCCAGTTCACAATGGCCAGCATCTCGATGGGCTTGAGGTCCGGGTCGTCGACGTGCCCAATCAACCAGTCGTGCATCAGCCTGTGGTAGATGCTGACGTACGTCTTGAAAACCTTCCACTTGCGCGGCATCAGGGTCACCATGCCGAGCTTGACCGTGTTCAAGTCGTTGAAGTACCAGCGCACACTCTTCTCCAGCCTGTCAGGGTCTTCCATGAAGGCCTCGTTGGAATCCTCGATCTTGGTCAGCGCCGCCAGCTCAATGGCCTTGAGGAACTTCTCCTTGTAGCCACGCAGCTCCTTCGGTCCTGTGGCAATAGACTTGAAGCGTGACGCCAGCTCCTTGTACTCTCTCTGCGCATCCTGCAGTGCCTGGACTTTCTTGTCGACCTTCTCCTCCTCCTCGATGATTAACGCCAACCGCACCACCATGCCATTATTCCCTGACTGCACGAGCGGAATCAAGTTCATGCAGGCCAGACCAACGTGCTCGTCAAACAGCTCGATGACGCGCTCAAGGCGGTCAAAGTAATCCTGCAGCGTGGCTCCAGACTCCAGCTGAAGGTTGTTGACAAGCTCCAGGCTCAGCGTCTCGTCGTCCGAGTTCTTGATCTGGTCCATGGCGGTGTCGCGGATGTTGCGCAGCTTGCTGAGGCCAAAGTGCACGGCCAGCAAATTGGGCTGGTTCTCGGGATCCTGCTCGTCCTCATCCAGCAGCATCTCCAGCTCGCCGAGCTGCTGCTCGAAGCCGTCGATGTCCTCCTTCATCTTCTGCACGGCCTCGAAGTTGCGATGCGTCTGGGCGACCAGGTTGATGTGAGGGAAGTCGCGGATCATCTGCTGGGCCTCGGCGCACAGGCGGTCGATGGTCATCATCTCGTCCTTGATGGCGTTGACGGTGCGCTGGCCCTCGCTGATGCTGCCCATGCCGGCCTGCGTGATCTTCAGCTGCTCCTCCAGCCCGTGCCGCAGCTGCGCGTCCACGGCGGCCTTCTTGCGCGTGAACTCGGACTTCAGGCTGCCGATCTTGTCCAGGTCTTCGGGGTGCCGCAGCAGCTCGGCCAGCTTGGCCAGGCTGGCCCCGTCGGCCGCGTCGTTCATCGTGGCCGGTGGTGGTGGTGGTTGTGGTGGTCCCTCCTGCGGCTACTGCTGCCGCTACGAATCCGCGAGAATGACAGCTATGGGCGACAGGGCATTGGGCCTCGCCGAGGTGGTACGGGGTCGGGCGTGGCGGGCGGGCGGGGAAGAAGCGAGCGTCGGGGTGTTGTACGGGGCCTTTTGTTGTTCGTCGGGCGCTGCGAGCGGTGTCTTGGAGCCGCAGGCTGTCTCTGCCTGCTCTCCCCCGCGCCTCCGTATGCGGCGAGCGAGCGAACGAGCCCTGACACACTGACGCGCGGATCGTCGGGCTTGGCATGCGCGCCGCGTCCGCCAAAAGATTTCGGCCACCGCCCCGGACCGCCGCGCCGCACCAACCGCACGTCGTCCTCCTCCTCCGCACCGCCGTCGCACGCATCCTCCTGGCTGTCGCACTTTGCGAGCCTCCAACCGTCCATCCGTACGCCTCGCCTCGCCTCGCCATTATCTCCTCGACTCCGCCCTCAGACCACCTCCGCTCGCGCAGAGCACACACGCCCACCACCACCACCACCACACCCCCAACAAAACCAAAACAACAAAACCCAATGCCATACTTCCGCATCACCCTCCTCCGCAGCGCCATCGGCCTGCCCCAAAAGACCCGCGGCGTGCTCGCCGCCCTCGGCCTGCGCAAACGCATGCGCACCGTCTACCACCCGGTGACGCAGAGCGTGGCGGGGCAGATCGTGCGCGTCAAGGAGCTGGTCGACGTGCAGGAGGTGGAGGCGGCGCTGACGGCCGCGGAGCAGCGGGAGGTGCGGACGCCGGAGAAGGGGTATTATGTTGAGAGGAGAGGGGCTTGAAGGGGGAGAGGGCTGGATGGCTGTGGCTGTTTGCTGGAGAGGGGGGGGGGGGTTTGGGTTGGGTTGGATTGAGCGGATGAGAGGGGGATCTTTGAAGGAGTGGGAGTGGGAAGAATGGGGAGGGAGAAATGGAGATGAGGGCGTTGGGGACGGGTCTCGATTGAATGGGAGATGGAGCGGGAGTGGAGGTGGCTTAAAACGTGGAATCGGCGGGGAGGCATGGGATTTCGAGGCCGGATGGGAGACAAGACGAGGTTGGGAAATCGAGTGAAGGGCCTTGATTTTCAAGGTCGTCAGAGAGCTCCGCTGGAGCATTTGGATTCGAGGGTGCACACATTGCATGAGCGGCGTTTAGGTCACGACTGGGAGGGCAGCATATGTATACTGTACAATTCGGAAAGCCGGTGGGGATGAATCAATTCAAAGCTCTACACGTCCGCGGGCATGCTGTAACAGATCAAAAACATTGAGCAACACTATCTGCTTTTGGTTTGGAGTCAGGCAAAGGACAAAAAGGCCACCGGTGCCAAATGGCTCATCTACAAGCTCAACAACATCGACCACGATGACCACAACTGGTTAAGCAGAAGGAAATCATGCATGACTGCTTTTTTTTCGGCAATAATTCTACACAAAACAAATCTCAAGCGCACCCGCATTACTGCGACTCGGCAGGGAGATGCATCACTGCCTAGCCAGTATTTGTTCGACCTCTCTCAGCCGTCAAATATCATCAACTCATCACCCGTCCACACCAATCCCATTACTTACGCAGGCGTAGCTCTGCTCATCTGGATCAAGCGCTTGACACCAACCTGGTAGACTGTTAGCACACCATCATACCCAAAGATCCACCAGGGCGTCTGGGCAGAATACGCACCATCCAGTTGCTCCCCTCATCATTTTTGTTCTTCATCAGATCCGTAAACAGCGTCTGCGCCTCGTCGTACCTGCGGTTCTGCAAGTGCTCCGACAGCTCCACCATCTCCTGAACAGTGTCCGGCTTGAGTAGGTCCTCGTTGTTTAGGTGGTCGAAGAGGATGTTGAGGCGCTTCTCTGTGTCCAAGACCTGCGGCATGAAATTCTGCGGGGCGCGCGCCTTGACGCGCGTCATGTCCGCGCTGAGGATCTCGAGGATGGGCTTGGCGCTGTCGGGAATGTGCGAACGGTCACCCGCGGCTGGATAATCAATGTCAGAAGCCGAAATCAAAATCGAGACACCTCGGCAAAGTATCACTTACGGTGTTGAGCCTTCGGCGGGGCCGGAGGAGGCGCGTTGTTGGACTGAGACGTGCCAGGCCTCGAGTCCGGCGCACCGCCAGCCGGAGGTGGGCCGGTCCTTGGGGGACCTCCCGGAGGAGGACCAGCACGCGGCGGCCCCTGCGGAGGTCCTGAAGGCGGCGGCCTAGCAAAGGATTGAGGCGGGCCCTGCGGCGGTGCGGTAGGAGTCTGGACGGGAGACGGCTGGCCGAACTGCGCCTGAGGAGCGTAGGGGTTCGGGGCAACTTGCCTCGGCGGCGGGGCCATTTGCGGCGGAGGCGTAGGCTGGGCGTTAGGAGCCGGTGCGTAACGGTTGGTGGGAGGCGCAGTCGGGGGAGGAGGGTTGTACGGAGAAGGACCACGAGCGATTGTGGATTGAGGAGGAGCAAACTGCTGAGTCGGCTGAGGAGGAGCGTAAGCATTTGCGGCCGCCGACGAGCTTCTCGACGCGTCGAAGGCGGCAGTGGGAGAGCCGGTGCCTGTGGGCGGGGACATGACACGAGGAGGTCCCTGAGGAGGTCCCTTCGGCGGGGGCGGCGGGGTCGCCTTCTGTTGCATGAAGGGGGAGCCACCCGGAGGGGGAGGAGACGCGACATTCGCACCGGGGAACGGAGAGGTAATAGCACCAGCCGCACCAGGCGTTCCGCGACGAGAAGCAGGGGTCTTGGCGAAGTCTTCAGGAAGATCGTTCCATGCGGACATGTTCGCAGCCTGGGACGGAGGAGGAATGGCAGGGGATGAAGAGAAGTTACGCGGAGGAGGAGCAATAGACTGCTGCTGCGGTGGCTGGTAGCCGTAGCCATACGGACCAGGCTTGGGGATGTTAGCCTGGGGTTGCTGGTACCCCACTGGAGTATAACCCTTCGCGGCCATGGAGGAAGGAGTAGCAAATGGCTGGCCAACTGGCTGAGGAGTGGCAGCAGTTGCCGGCGCGTAAGGGTTGGTCGCAGGCGTAGCCACTGGTGCGGTCGCCGCAACAGGCTGGTATGCCGGAACGACACGCTGGCCCCTCTGAGTCGTGGATGCAGCAGTTGCGGTCCTCTGGTGCGTTGGCTGAGCTGTGGCTTTCCTGGTCGCCTGCTTCACACGGTTGCGCGCAACCTCAGCGGCGGGGTACTGGTCAGGAAGAAGATCAAGGTACTTCTCCGCGATGCTCAGTTGGCCGTGTGAAGCAACGACATCAGCATACTCGGCGTACTTCGCATACAGGGGCGCAAGCTTCCAGTCGGACGTCTTCTGGCGCTCCGAATCCTGAAACTTGGTGACCTGTCGGAAGATAGTGACCTTCTCGATGAAGTTCTGAAGTGACCTGGCGTGGATCGAGAAGCTTGTGTCACCCTCATTCTGCTCAATACCAGCATCCTCGCTCTCCTGAAGTTCCTGGGCCCAGTTGCCCACAACCTTCTCCAGCTTGGATCCAGCCAAGTAGCAGAAGGAAGCATCCTTCCTGAGGGTACCAGAATCCGAACTATCCTGGATGGACTCCTCCAGACGATCACCAAGGGCCTCGCAGAGATCAGGGAACTCCGACTCGTCTGCGTACGTGCAGAGAGTGGCCATGACGTCCTTCCAGTTCTCGAGATCGGCATTGTAGACAACATCCCAGAGGTTCTTGCCAACAACCGAAGCGAGCAGACGGAGGTAGTTCGGGCCATCCGCCTTCCGCTTGAAGTACGCTGCCTGGGCCTTATCAATGCATTTCTGGCCGCCGCAAATGGCAATCATAAATGCATCCGAAAGACGATCCTCCTTCAAGCAGATATCCAGCGCCTGCTCAAACTTGCCAAGCATCAGCGCGTTCGTAATGCCCTTGTCAGCATCAGATTCCTCGCCAGTGAAGATCTTGAAGGGGTTGTTAGTCTTGACACCCTTGGTCGCCGCCAGGTCAGACAGGAAGTTGTCTCCAGCAGCGGCGTCGTCGAAGAAAGATGCGCCGTCCTTCTCGCCAGTGCCGTTCGTCTGAGCCTCCTTGCCCTCCTCGTCTGCCGCCTCGGCGGCGGTTTTGTCCGCGAAGCCCAAGTACTCGACAAGCTTCGAACGGGCGCTGCCAGAAATCAGAGTCTCGATGACCGTCCAATCCGCCTTTTCCTCATCGGTCTTCGCCCCGGCAATCTTCGCCTCACAGATGCTCGCCAGGTCGCCCTTCTGCAGAGCCTCCTCAAACTTTTGTGTAGCGTCGCCAATCGCAGAGTCAACAGCAAAGGTAGAAATGCTGATCTTGGACTTCTTGGTGGCAGGGTCCGGGCCGAACTTCACCAGCTTTCCGCCGAACCCAAACGAGACACCAGCCGGCTTCCGCAACCATTTGGGCGGCTGGGGCAGCGAGAAGGTCGCGACCTGGGGCTGAGTCTGCGCTCTCGCGAAGAAATCCTCTCCATCAAGGGGCGCTGCTGCCGCCGCGACCGTGTCGGCATCCTGCTTCGTGTTCTGCAGCGTTTGAACCGCAATCTTGCCGTCGAACGAGGCGGTTGCGAGAAGGTTCGGGTTGTGGGGGTTGAACTTGGTCTGGAAAGTCCAGTTTGTGACGACTGGGAACTCGCCGAGGGCCTGGCCGGTGTGGGGGTTCCAGCAGATGGTCCGGTTGTCCTTGCCGCACGATAGAAGAAGGTCGCTGTCCTGACTGCACCACGACAGGGAGAGCACACCCTGGTCATGTGCCTTGAGAACGCGCTCAGGCGCGTTGGAGTTCCGCAGGTCCCACATCAGGATCAAAGGATCCTGGTCGTTGGGCACCGCGGTGATGAGGCGCGTGGGCACATCAGGATCCCAAGCCACCGCGCTGACTGCCTTCCTGCCAAAGTTGTTCAGAGTCAAGTTCTCCTTCTTCGTCTTCAGGTCCCACACGGTCACGAAACCTCCGCTGCTGCCAGTAGCCAGGATGTAGGGGACCTTCTTGTTCCAGTCGAGGGCCTCGAAGTCATCTGCGCGGGCGGCCGAGGTGCCGAGGCGGAAGGGGCTGATGTTGTTGACATCGGTGATGTAGAGCTCGCCTTTTGCGCCGGCGGTGGCGAGCAGCTCTGGCTTGAAGGGGTTGAACTGAAGGGCCTTGATGGCGCCGCTGTGCTTGGAGGTGCGGGACAGGAAGGCGGCGTCGCTGTGCTGTGTCAGATGAGCGCGCGGGGCAGGAGCACCAATTGGCGTACCTGGCATCGCCCAGCAGCTTTTCAGCATCCCAGAGGTCCAGGTTGCCGCTCTCCAGAGCTCCTGCTATTATGCCCCTTGGGTGAGCTTCGTCGGGCAGGCTCCAGGCGATGTCGTGGAACCTGGCGGGGCGACACGGTCAGCTGGACAGTCTCTGCGCTCGAGGGATGCGGCTGGTACCTTGAGTCCAGGCTTATGCTGGCGGCGGGCTGCAGCTCGACGGGCTGCTCGGGCGAGTTGAGCGCGAGGTCCCATAGCTCCAGCTGCGTCTCGTTCGAGAAGTCTGCGTCGACGGCGCCGGCGCGGGTGCCGGTAGCGATCAATGGCGGCGCGGCGCCGGGAGACCAGGCAAAGGTGGCCGTCCGGGGGATCTCCCGCAGGCGGACCATTGCTGTTGCGGCGTCGCGGTGGTGCTCGGCGCGGTGCGGGGAGACGCAACGGGCAGACGGGGGACGGGTATCACAAGAACGAGAGGAAGGAGACGAGCTGCAGCAGCTCTGCAGGAGCGGGCGTGGAGCGGGGGGTCGTGAATTGGGGGAAGAGAGCTCTGGGGACTCGGTTCGTCATGAGCGCATGCCTGGCCGACTTTCCCACAAGGTGGCCTCGCGGGCGACGCTCGCGCCAAGCCCCCGACCGGGGTCCGTCTTGTCGCCCGTCGGGCATCTGTGCCCAAGCGTCCACTGCACCCACCCGCCTGTCCCCCCCAACGATCCCACGTGATATCGATTTTCTCGCCTGCGCCGCCGCGGCCTGTCCCGATCCTTCTCCCGCCTGCACCAAGAAGGACGCATCAGCACCATGTCGGACACGGCGCGGCTCAAGGCGACCGTCTACGTCGGCGGCCTCGACCACCAGGTCAACAACCGCACGCTGCACGACGCCTTCGTGCCCTTTGGCGAGATCGTCGACGTATCCCTGCCCAAGCCCGACCTGCCCTCGTCGACCGATCCCCACCGCGGCTTCGGCTACGTCGAGTTCGAGCACGCCGCCGACGCCAGGGAGGCCATCGACAACATGGACCAGAGCGAGCTCTTCGGCCGCGTTATCAAAGTCGCCGCCGCCAAGCCGCAGAAGGACCAGAACGAGGGCCTGGGCAGCAAGACGGCAATCTGGGAGCAGGTATGCGTATCTTTTTTTTTTACTGCACTCGTTCTGACTTCTTTGCAGGAGGGCTACTTGGCCAAGCACGCGGTCAGCGAAGAAGACCGTATGGCCGCAGAGCAGGCTAAGGCGGGCACTTTAGCACCAGCAGATCCAATGCAGGGCTTGGAGGGGCTTGACGTTGCTGGACCGAAGCCAGAGTGATGAAGATCGCGAAGCGTCTAGACAAAAGGCCGCAACAGCCAGCTGATAGGCATGCAAGAAATCGCCCAGACCAGGCCGAAACAGCAAAATTCTCTTTCACAGTCAAATTACTCAAGGGAGGCAGGCAGAGCATTGGGAAAGGAGTCTAGGCGCAACAAATGGGACATTGTGTGAATATCTCAAGGAATTTGGATTCGGATGGCTGAACGCTCCTGTACAAAGATATCCCAGGGTTCCTGATTTTCAAAAAAGAAAAAGCTTCCTGACAGCCTAATTCCTCTTTCCCCCTCAATTTTCGCGCATCTCAAGGGCAATTTATTCGTGGCCCCTCTGCCTGGAAAGGCGGAGGGTCTTGTCGACATACAGCTTCCTGAAGATGGAGAAGAAAGCGGCACCGACGGCGACGCTGGGTAGTTAGGTGAAATGTTAGCTGATGGCACAATTGCTCCGGAAGCAGCTTCTCTTACAAAAGGACGATGCCTGCAGGGATACAATAGTTAGCAACGCACGTAATATTGACATCACAGCCAAGGCGGCGACATACCGAGGGGAATCAACTCCGGGGGGATCTTCTTGAGGGTGCGGATGCGCTGGGAGATGGTGTGGGCTGCATTGCGTCTGGTCAGCTTCGTCGGTCGACGGTGTTGTTGTGCGTTGGGAGCTTCGGCGGGCGAGCGGGTGTGCACGCTCAAGCTGCCATTGCGCGGCGGGACGGCGTACCGCTGTGCTCCTCCTTCTGCGGCGGGTGTCAGCGTCAGCAGCTCAGCAGTTCTGGATGATGGCGACGCACGGGAACGGGGCGCATCATGCGCGGGGTGGCCCTGAAGTTGAGGAAGCGCGCCTGGCGGGAGACGGGCGCGGCGAAGCGGATGGGCTGGAAGGCGCGGACGGCCTGGAGGCCGATGGTGCGAGAGGGCGCGAGCATGGCGGGCGGCGGGCGGAGCGGAGAGGGTCGTCGGGTGGGTGGGGGTGGGATGCGGATGCGAAGTGTTGTCCGCAGAGAGTTGGATAGGTCTTCGTCGGACAGGCCGCGCCAAGACCAGACGTCTTAATGAGGCTCTCCCTCTTCGGCCGGCGGTGGGAGCTACTGCGCCGCGGAACTTGCCGCCCTTCTCTTTGCGCGACCGCGCCCATCGAACCACCATCGCCGAATTACCACCCTCCCGCAGCTTGCCATCGCGACACAGCTACACCACCCACCCCCCGCACCCGCTTCAATTCCACCACCGCCGCCATGTCTGACTCCGACGACCGCGAGACCAAGCCCTTCAAGTTCGTCACTGGTGAGCGCCGCCCCGTTCCGCCCATCCGTTGAAGCCCTGCAGCGCTGACCTTGTCCACTCCCTGTGCAGCCGGTACGTCATCCCCGCACGCTGCTCCCTCGGCGCCCACGGGCCCTTCCTCCCCGCTGCCACGGTCCCTATAGCTCCCCAGGATATGCAATGGAGTGGGGGGAGCAGGGCCGTGTTCTTAGGAAGTAGGAAGCTCTGAGCCGAGGACGCACGCTCACGCCGCACACCCACAGGCTTCGACGCCCGCTTCCCGAACATGAACCAGTAAGCAGCCAACCACACCGTTTTGGAATCGCCGGGGCTTCCTCTGACAACGGGATGCAGGACCAAGCACTGCTGGCAGAACTACGTCGATTACCACAAGTGCATCATCGCCAAGGGTGAGGAGTTCGCTCCCTGCCGCCAGGTATGCCGTCACCTGCTCCCAACATGCTCCGGAGTCGCCCTCTCAGCTAACGTATTCGTTCACCACAGTTCCTCCTGGCCTACAGGTCGCTGTGCCCCAGCGCCTGGGTCGAGCGCTGGAACGACCAGCGTGGTAAGTAACGCCATTGTAAGTACCGAGCGGCACGGCAGAATTCTGACAATACGGCAGAGAACGGCAACTTCCCCGTCAAGCTGGACCAATAGATGGGATCACCCAGCCCGTCCGGTTCGTCTTTGGTAGTGGGGTTGTGGTGATATGTGCATTAGACATTGCGGCCAAGAATCATGTATCATACAGAAATGCCGCAGTGAATCTTCTCAGCACTATCTGTGACCTACATGCGTGAAGTCACGCGACGCTGATCATTATCATCTTTGGTTCTCCGGGTAGGTGCGCTCAAGGTCGAGGCATCGCAAGTATGACCTCATTGACCTGCCCTAATGCAGTGATGTTGGAAATGTTTGAAAATGTCAAGACTCGCCATTGCGCCTGACATAACCTCTTCGCAAAGCTTTAACATCCATTTTGCGGAAATCAGAATACCAACGCTAATGTAAGGGGAATACTTGAATACTTATGTTGATGAAATCGAAGGGCAAAAAGACGAGCCACAAAACCGTGATTTGTACTGGTTGAAGTGACTGAGCAGATTCATGTGTCCTCTGCCATTGCGAGGGTCACACATTCAGACACAGGCTGACAGCAAGAAAAGCATGGTATTTCGCAGTCTGAACCAACCTACACAAACAACCACAATTTCCCCTGCCCTCAGGCCGAGAAAGTCAAAAACACAGTCAGAAAAAGGAATAATTTTTGTTGCACAAAAGAACCACTGCAAACCAAACAGCCACAAAAACGCCACGAGCACAGAAACCCCCACTATCATCCTTCCTGCACGACCTCATCTCCTTCCCCTAAATTTTCCCACACGACCACCACGCGTCTTCTCCATGCCGCCGCGGCCGCCACCCAGCGGTTTCCGATGCGGCTTGCCCTTCCCCTTCTCCTTCAGCTTCTCCGCCACCTCCCCCTCATCGACCTCCATCTCATCGTCATCACCCGCGCCCTTGTTGGTCCGGCGATTCGAGAACTTGATCTTGCCGCCACGGCCCCTGCGCGCAGCGTCCTGGCCGCGGATGGCCGAGACGTAAGCGTTGATGCCGCCCTCAAGGGAGCCATCGCCGGGCTCGCCGCCGTCCAGCATGTCATCGTCCGAATCGTCGCCGAGCAGCAGCTTGCCGTCCATGTCCACCTTGGCCTTGGTCTTCGACTTGAGGGCTGCCGCTTGGCGGCCCTTGAGCGGTTTGGTCGTCGAGACGTTGCCGAGCGCGCGGCGGTCGAGCAGGTCGAGTGGCTCGTCCTCGTCTTCGATGATGTACGTCTTGCCGCCCTGCTTGCCCTTGCCGCGGCGGCCCATGGCTTCGTCGTCCGACACGTCTGACCCGGAGTCGGATTCCGATCCCGAGCCGTAGACTGCTTCGTCGTACTCGCTCTCGAACTTGCTGCGGCGCTTCTCGTGCGGTGCTTGCTCGCCTTCTGCGTCTGCGGCCTCCTTCTTGCGCTTGGCGCGGTCGTGGGTCTTGCGGATGTTGGTGATGAGTTTGCGATCCGACTCAGGAGTGTTCCTCTCGACAACCTCAACACCGAAGCGACGGATCATGCGCTCAAAGATGTGCTTAACCTTGGCCTTGAAGTGGCCCTTGTGCTCGTGGCTCCACACCAGAAGATTCGGAATCAGTGACTGCAGACGAGGAAGCATAAGAGTACTAGGCAGGGAAATGACTGAGACTTTGACGAAACCAAGAACGGACCGCACAATTTCCCTATTTAACGATGTGAGGAAGAGATCCATCGTCTGCACTAGATCCGTGATTGTTGCATCAGACAATGACGTGCGGAACTGATACAAGATGCGAGTGATGCCAGTGATCGATGCGCTAATCATGTGCGGCGTTGATCCTGCCAGACCAGCGGACATCATTGTGACATACTCCTCGAGACTTGCGGGTACCGTCGGTGCGCTCTCATCCATGAGAGGGATCTTGGACTGCACAACAGTACCGCCCTGCTTCATCTTCTCACCCATCAGAACCAGGAGATCGAAGGCTGCCGTCCGTGCCTTCTCGTTGACTTCCTTGCAAGAAATGACAACTTCTGACAGAATGGAAGGTATGAAATGCAGATCGTCTGAGGGGAGGTAGTCGACGATCTGGGTAAGAGCGGAAAGTCGGTCGCGTTTTGCCGGACCAGTGGCCTTCGATGCACTATCAAGGAGAAGCTGCTGTAGTTCTGCATTGCGTTCGAGTAGAGCAGCTTTGCCGAGTTCAGATTCAGCAAGACGTGGAATCAGTTTGTAGGCCTTCTTCTGCAGCTGCGGGTCATCATCCTTGTTGATCATCAGAGCTGCAATATTGAAGAGCGTGGCGAAACTGTCCCTGGGCAGATAGATCGAAATCGTGATAACAAGATCCATCAAGGTGTGGCTTGCTGGAGGCATTTTGTCGCCGGTCTTCTTTTCCTTCTGCTTGTCTGCCTGAGTCTGTGGACCGCTTTCGCTCAGAGATGACTCAAGCATGCTTGCGACGCGCGTGAATGTCTCCATAAGCTCTGTCTCCGGCGTGATGCTGAGGTATGCATTGATGCAACTAAGAATGTTGCCTCTGGACTGCGGCAAAGTCTGGTTGTACACGTTGAAAAGAACAGCGAGGATATTCGACGCGAAGCCGGAAAGATGCTGGACGTTCTTCTGCGCGTCCGCTTTCGAGACTCTGGATTGCGCCACGAGGTCCTCCTCGCCTTCGATCTCTGCGATGGACTTGTTCGACTCAACCAGGTTCTGCAGTGCTCTGCAAAGGTCGATACGCAGCTCGACCTTTTGGTACAGTAAGTTTGCGATCATTTCGGCGAAACCTTGATCAAAAGCCTAAGACTAGATTAGCATTGGGTCTAAGGTAATGGAGTTAAAATCTCACCTCCGTCAGGTCCGTTGGTAGGTCACAGTAGCCAGGAAGTACCGCCCAGATTTGGTGAACCACGGTCTCAAAAATCTTAATCTCCATGGTCTTCTCCGCGGTGCCGTGGTTCAAGACCCTTTGGAACATAGCCTCGCTCAGCGGAACCAACTCGGAACGGAAGTGTGCAAGCCTGGTATTGGCAACGGAATCTCTCAGGATGGGCAGCAACCATGCGCGTCCAGGCTGACCAGGGACAGACTTGACGAGGTTCAGAGGAAGAATCTCGAGCACATTGTCAGGACCCATGGCTCTGACCGCTTTGCCGAGAAGCTCATCGGCTTCCTTCTTGCCGGTGAAAGACTCGTTGCCCCTCAAATCTCCAACCGCCTTGACGACACTCGACATGATCGGCACAGCTCTCCAGCGGAACGCGTCGAACATGGCACCCAAAACATTGAAGACCTCCATCCAAGCAGCCTGGTATTTGACGCTGAGCATGTCCGCGGCATTCCTGGCCAACTTCTCCAGAACCTTCTCATCGTAGATCGAGGGGTCGAGGAGAACGCTATCGGGGATGCAGTTGGCCAAGAACGAGATCATTCCTTCCGAGGCGGAGATCCGGATGTTATGCGACGCAGAAGCGAGGAAGTTGGACATCATCAAGAACAAGTCAGGCAGCTTCTGGAAAGTGTCCTCTGGCTCTACCTGCGCAGCGACATCGTAGCCCCGCGAAAGCACAGCGATCCACGGCGGGAGGAGTTGCGAATCGTTCTGCGACGGCTGAAGTTCTCCGATAACCTCAAGCAGTCGCGGGAGTTTGGCAGAGGACATCTCGTCGACCATACCGGCAAAGATGACCTCGAAGACCTCAAATGCGGCCATGGTCAAAAACTCGTTGCTAGACTTAGAGATGTTCAGCAGCAGCTCGCATAGTGCATCAATCTTCTTGCTAGGCCATCCTCCGGCGGACGAGGCGATGGTCTTGATCAATTGAAGAGCATGAATGAGGCCAGGTTCGTGCGACTGGCCATCTCTCTGCGCTCTGGGGTGTTTCTTGTGCTTCACAGCCGCATCCGTGATTTCCTTCAGCGAGCGCAAAGCCGTCTCAGCGCACATATCCGCTGCCGGGTGGTCCAGAGACGGGCTCGGCGGGGGATTCTGGAGAACCTTGGCCAGGGCCTCCTGCGCCCGCTTGCGCACCTTCGGGCGGTGGTCAACGGCGATGGTGAGAAGCCCAGCCACGGCCCTGCGCGGGCTGACTTGCGACTGCGGCAGCGCCCATGCCTGGGCGTCCTGAATAACCAGCAAGCCCTCCAAGCATCCAATCGACGAGCGCAACAACGGAGCCTCGGCTTCTGGGAGTGTCAAGGCCGGGGCGAGGTTGGTCAGGATCTGCGAGAATTTCGCGCGGAGCAGCGGAGCGGGGACATGGGGAGTGACGAGGTCGAGGAGGTAGACAACGGCGGTGGCGACCTCCTTGTTGACGATGCCCTTGTTCGGCGAGATGTACTGGGAGAGCAGCGACAGGAGGGCGGCAAAGTACGCGGTGGGCGTGAATTCGGACTTTTGGTCGCGGAGGGTGTCCTCGACGGCGGAGAGAACCACGGCCGTCTGCGCACAGGTGAGCCGGGGAAAGGCGGGCGAGGGGGAGCAGGACACTGACCTGCTGCTGGTTCTGCAGCTTCGGCGAGGAGCGGATCTTGTCGAGCCTCTCGTTCAGACTCATCTTGCTCTTCGCGGCGAGGCGTGCGGAGAGAGCGTCGGTCGCCAGCCGCTGCAGTGGGAAAAAGTTTGGTATCGATAAGGGTCCCGTGCACGGGCCGCCGCGGAGTAGTTCCTCGCATCGCGCAAACCACCATTAACACGCTCTCCGAGCGTCCTCGTTCTCTGTACAATATGCAGTGTGAGCCGGAGAGATAGTGCTTGTCCGAGGCTCGTGGCCGCCTGCAAACATCCATGGGGTCGGCACAAATCACAAGAGGAAAC
Source organism: Neofusicoccum sp. Z2 (assembly GCA_037356115.1). NCBI lineage: Eukaryota > Fungi > Ascomycota > Dothideomycetes > Botryosphaeriales > Botryosphaeriaceae > Neofusicoccum > Neofusicoccum sp. Z2. Next base: position 900,748 of record JBAWJY010000003.1, read on the forward strand.
CAGAAGTCTCAGAACACTAATAATCACCTTCACCGCTATGCACACCCTCGAACCACATAAGCCATGCCAGAACTCACAACACGAAGAGCTCAAACTTCATTCGATGGTTTCGTCGCTCATTAACCTCACTGGGTATCATAACACGCGCGCGCTCGCGCTTCCGCTGACCAAACTCTTTCCCCCGGCCCCTTACGAAACGATTCCCACAGCCCCAGTACTCATGCTCCACGGCGTATCCACGCCTCCACCCTCATACAGCCCGCCCATCGCCGCGCCGTCCCAAAGCGCCTCCCACGCCTCCGCGCGCCTGAGTTCCTGCTCGCTGAGCTGCCATTGAGGCGTGCTCTTCATCGGACGCCACCTGAGCTTACTCTTCGGACCATCGTCGCCTCCCTCCTCCTCATCCGCATTCTCCGACTCCTTCAGGTTCACCAGCTTCGAGACTGCAGGCAGACTAGTGATTTCCTGCAGCGCAGCGAGGCGGCGACAGGGCATCACATCCGCAGTAGCAGCCGCGTTGCCCGACGCTGACGCCGCAATGTTGTGCGCTGTCGCAAGCGGCGTGTGCAGCCACGACGTGCTGGCAGCAACTTTGGTGATGTGCTCGCGGCGGTTCGACTGGCGCAAGAAGCGGTTCGCGGCCTCGAGGTAGCGGATATCGGTCTTGAGGGCATCGATCTCGCGCTTCGTGGCGACGGTCTTCTCGCCGCCGCTGTCGCGCCTGCCTTCGCCGCCGACGGCGGCCTCGATGGCCTTGGCCTGCTCCGCCTGCGCCTTCCACTTCTCCTTCTCCGTCTCGAGACCGGCGAGGTCGCGGACTTGGGTTTCGAGCGCCTCAGCGAGCTGCTTCTCGCGGTTCTTGTTCTCCTCGAGCTTCTTCTCCAGCTCCGTGATGCGCTGTGCCTTTTTCGACGCATCGCGCGTGCGGCTTTCGAGGAGCTCGATCTTGACGGTGGCTTCCTCGTGCTTTTGCTCTTGGAGCTTGATTTGCATTGATCGGGCGTGCACCTCTTCCTTGAGGCGACGGATTTCTTCCTCCGTGTCCACAGAGACGATCTTGCTGTCCTGGAGTTCCTTCGAACGCAGCACCCAAGGTGCGGGGTGCTTCTCGAACTCGACCGTGAGCTCGAGGTCGGAGGTGATATTGACCAGCTCGGTGAGGTCCTCGCTGAGCTTGCGAAGTCTGGCTGCAAACGTCGCATAAATTTCAGACTCAGAGACAGAGAACACTGCCTCGGAAGCCTTGAACATGGCGTTACGGACTTCGCTCGCGTTGAACGGCTCAGTGCGGCTATCTTCGTGAAGCAACTGGAACACGTTCTCGCCCATCTTCCTGACGTAGCGTGCCAAGTCATCAGAAGCATCCTGGCATTCTTCGAAAGAATTCAAAGTGTCATTCTGCAGGGTGAGTGATCGTGCCTTGAGCTCTTGAATGGTGCGTAAAGCCTTTCCAACAATAACCTTAGCGCTACGAGACTGCGCGATCATCTCCTCCGTCTTGGAGATGAAGCGCTCGACACCGTCATACTCATCCTCCTCACCAGAAGCGGGGATGCGGGTCTGCACTTCTCCCTTGACAAGCACCAAGGCAGCGGCAGTAGTCTCCAGATGACTCTGCATGAGCAGAGTGCGCATGACAATGTCATGCGCATAGCCTTCAAGACCATCGCCCAGATGTGTTTCCGCAAGGTGCGACATGACAGCGATGGACCTAGCCATTGGTTAGAGACAATTTTCTCCATGGGGCCATAGTAACTTACCGATGAAGCTCTTCTGCGACTTGCTTCTCCTTGAGCTCGTCCCTCTTGAGGCCATCAACGTAGCCATTAAGTGCACGCTCGACCGGCTCAAGCTCGTACAGCGTACCCTCAAACCGGGCGAATTGATCCAGAGAGCAGGTAGAGATAGCAGTAACAAACCTATCGCACATAGCCGAAATCCAGGTGAGTTTATCAAGGACATCACAGGCCTCGAAAATGTCCTCATCGTTAATAGGCGCGTCTCCGGAGACCTTATCCTTGACAAAGCCGTGCACCAGTTGTGCTTTAAAGCCGATTCTCTTGAAACGGAGGAGCGCAAGAACGGATTCTCTCTCTGAATGGAAAGCTTCCGGAAGGAACAATTGGACAATCGCGAGATGCTCCGACGCTTCCTGGGCCTCGAGTTTCCGGAGTTCCATGTCGATGGTCTTGATCTTGGTGCTGGATGCCGTGGCCTGCAGTTGTCTGTTAAGGTCCATCATGGCTCTTGAACGGTTGTTCAAATCTTGTGCCTGAGACTCGCTGATTTCCTTCGAAGCCCTCATGTCTTCCATATCGGACTGAAGGTTCGTAACCAGCTCGCGGAAGCGCAAGATTGTGTACTCTTGGTCGGAGATGGTCTCGTCCTGCTGCATTGCACGGCGGCCCAAGTCCGCGATAACGGCGTCCTTGAAGTCGATCTGCTCCTGGAGCTGTTTCTCGTTCTCCACGTGATTGACTTCAAGCTCATCGTTGAGCTCCTTGAGCGTCTCGAGTTCCTCGATGGTGACCTTGAGCTGCTCGATGTACTCATTGAGAGCAAGGTTTTTCTCCGTCAGCTCTTCGATCATCTCCTCTGCACCGAGGGCTGCATCCAGCTGCTGTCGGAGATCCTCGATGTCGGCCTCTGCCTCCAAGAGCTTAGCCTTGGTCTCATCATACTGTTCCCTGACTCCGGTGAGCTCTTGGAGGTCTTCCTCCAAGCCCTTGATCTGATCCCGCAATTCCACTTCTGATTCCTGAGTGATGTCTCGCAGACGCAAGAGAGCTTCGCGCAACCTCTCGTTCTCGCGCTCCATCTGGAGCCATCCCATGCTCGTTCTTTCCTCAGTGCTCATTTCCTGGCCAAGCTCTTGGTTTTCATCCTTCAAGATTTCATTCTCCAACTCAAGCTCTTCGAGCCTCTGTTTCACGGCCTCAAGGTCAGCCTTGTACGCCTCTGTTTGTTCTTCGGCCATCTCTCGATCCAGAGTAGCCATCTCCATGATTGCCTCGTGCTCGCCCTGGATTGCCTCGACTTGCTCGAGCCTTGACTCCGCCTCCTTCAGCGACTTCTTGAGGTCATTGTTCTCCTGCGCAAGCGGCTGAATCTTCGTCTGCAGCTTCTGGATGATCTGCTCATACTTGTTCCGCTCTTCTTGCACCCTATCGAGGGTCGCGATTTTTTCTATATCCTCGGCCCGCTTCTGCTCTAAGAGCCGGAGCTTTGTCTGTAGCTCCTTGATCTCTGCATCCTTTTGTACAGCACTGACGCTCCTCTGAGCGACTGCCGCCGATGGTGAGGATGACGTTCGACTAGATGTGACCGGAGGGCTTGCCCGTTGCTTTGCCATTCCGAGGGATTGACGGGCTGCTGGCGCCCTCGCCGCAGTACCATCGGCGCTTCCAGCCTTCGTCAAACCGGGACGGGCGCCGCCGACGGACGGTCTAGAAGTGTGCTTCGCAGCGGTCGCTGGTGTTGCAGAAGGGGTTGCTTTCGTTGCTGCTGCAGCGACCGTGGACGTGCGTCTGGCTGGGGCCGCCGATCCGGTGCTTATGCTTGGACGCGGGCGGGATACCGAGGTCGATGTAGGCCTTTTCGTAGGAGACTAATAGGGACAGTCAGTAAATCAATTCTCTCAAAGACTCAGGGTGCGCATACTCCAATTCTTGTAATCGGTGACGCGGGGTTCTTGGTGTCGATGCTGGATGGCCTGCTTCCCACTCTAGGCCTTGGGGTAGAAGACTCTGCTACCATGCTCGCCGGCCTTGCCTTGCCTTGATCCACCGATCCCGTCGCTCTCCTCGCGACTGATCCGGCGGCGGGTCGTCCAGCAGCCGGTCTTGCGGGCGCCTTAGGCTTTGGCTCTTCCAGGATACGGGCAACACCCATGGGCCGCAAGAACATGCCATGGCCGGGCTTGCAATCGAAATACCGCAGCCCTTGTACCGATCCATCGTTCTTTCCGGTTGGCTCCTCAAATACCACGCCGATCCACAATCCCTCCGCGAAAGACGTGTCGCCGATGAAGCGGATCACTCCAACCCGGCCGTCATTGAGCTCAATGACCTGGCCCACCTTCAGATTTGCGTCCCCCATTGTGACTAGAGTGCGGATGGATGTGCGTGAAACCCAGCGAAATCGATGCGTCGACGTCACTTCCCGCCGCAAGCTATGAGCTGTTCATTTGATGATGATTGTGTCTCCTTTGTCCCGGTCGAGAGCGGACACGTCACACGTGCGAAGGAAGTCCGCAATATCCGATACCGTCTTCGATGGGTTGTAGCTGTTGCGTCGGGCGCCGTGTCATGGCCCGGCGGGGTGGGAGGTGGTTGATGGAGCTGGGGCGGAGTTGAGGTCAACTCACAAACAATCCGAGCTTTCGGGGAAACGCGTGGAGTCGCGTCAGTGCTCTCCAGCACGTGACGCCTACCACCAACAATAACAACTCTCCTCTTTCACCGAGGTCGCCTTTTCCGTCAAACTTTGCATGTGAGCATGCACAAAGAAATCCACTCTTTATTCAAAACATGTATCACATTTCATTTCTTCGTCTACTTTGCGAGCGTCCACCGTATACCCAAGGCAAATGACCGGCTGGATATCCCGCGCCATCCTGGATCCAATATCTGTACAGGTCTTGCTGAAAACGCCTCTAATGCTTCTTCCTCATTGGAAAGCAAAGCCTATTTAATCCAAGAAAGAATAAAAATGCTGAATGTAGCATGGCACAAGACCAGTTGAGGGCAATCAAGCCGTCAATTCGGCGATGCGCTTCTCGATTTCGGGGACAGCGCGAAGCTGCAGCTCCAACTCCTCTTTCTCACTGCGAGATTCTTAGTATACTCGATGTATTTTCGAAGCTGATAGAACTTACTCTTCAAGCTGCAGTCTTCTCTCAGCGTCCAGCTTCGTGAAGACGTAGTGGCCTTGACCATCGAACTGGAGAATGTTCGTGTGGTACTTCCACAGACTGCGCCGATGGCTGACAGTCATCAATGTGATGCCCAATCGCTTGGCCTCGTCGTACATGACCCTTTCGATCTCAAGAGTGACGCTACTGGTGCACTCATCCAGGATGGCGTATTTCGGAGCATGGTAGAACAGCCTCGCCATTGCCACGCGTTGTTGGAGACCGCCAGAGAGGACATCAGTCCACTCTTGCTCGGCATCCCATCCACCCGGTCGCTCAACGATGGACTCGATTTCGACGACAGAGAGGATGCGGAGTAGATCAGCATCAGTGACCCCCTTGTCCCGCATCTCACGCACGCCATCTGGATAGATGATTTGTTGACGCAGAGTACCTCTCGACAAGTACGGCCGCTGTGGGATATAGAAAATATCCTCGAAAGGAGGCTTCCTGACAGTGCCGCCATAGACAGGCCAAAGACCTCCCAGGATGCGGAACAGGGATGACTTGCCGCACCCGTTTGGTCCGACGATGAGCAAGTGATCGCCAGGCTTAACGGAGAAGCTCAGGTTACGCACCAGGACGTCGCCGTTGGGCGATACAATAGGCACGTCGACGAACTCGATATCCTCGCCTTCCGACACCTGACCCCGTCCGCTGAGGACTGCTGCATTCTCTTCCGTGTCTGCGGAAGACACAAGCTTTTTCTCGAAACGGCCGGCTTGGATCTCCTCCATGACGTCCAGGAGAGTGGAAACGCGGGCTGTGTATCCTGCGAGCTCCATGATTTCTTTGTAGGAGAACATAAGACGGCCGAAGGCATCTGAAGAACTGAGAAGCATCCGACGGTTGGTGACGAAGCCTGTAGTGGTCCTTATTAGCCTTTCGCATACTGCATGCTTGCTTGCGAGGACTTACTCTCAGTGCGATCTCCCATATTATTGCCCGCAACTCCAGGGATCTTGAAGAATACTGGGACACTGCAGAGCATCAAGCCGAGTGCCCCCCAGAAATACTTGATGACAAAGTCCTCCATGAAGCCGTGATAAAACCTTCTCCTCAATATCCGGTTCACATGTTTGATGAGTGTGAAATACCCCTTGTCTAAGGTATCCTTCTCCGCCTCATGTCCAGAATAGAGCGCCACCTCTTCACTGTAGTCTATCAGCCTCGAGTGTTGGAACCTGAATTCTCCCTCCAGACGCGCCTCCTCCGCGACGTATTTGCCGAATGGCGGCGTGAGAGCCCGCATCACGCTCGCCGAGAGCTGGACTATCAAGCTCATGAAGAAAAGACCCTCTCCACCGACACTCCGCGACAACGAATAGTTGTAGATGACCATGTCCAGGACAGGTTTTGCGATGTTGGAATATAACTCGGCAAGGCTGTTTGAGAACTTGGCAACATCGACAGTAATCAACTGATCTGCGTTTTTGATTCGGTCGTCGAGGGCGGAGAGGGTGTAGAAGGTCATTTGAGAAAGATATTTGTTGTGGATGTAGTTGGTGAGGCGTGTACGGTATTGGAGGGAGAGCTTGCATTGATGGTAGGAGAGCTAGGGCGGATTTAGCAACACGACACTGGAATCGGAAAGGATGGTCATTACCATGGAGTTTGTGAAAGTCGCCGGAATGGCGACGGTCATCCACCACACCAGCCCAGTCAAGAAGTCTTTGCCCCGCCCTCTGACCAGGTTGCTCACCAGCCGTCCATCCAGCTCCGCCACATACAAGCTTATGAGCGTCCTGAGGACCAGGAAGATAGTGTGGCTGATGAGCAACCGCAGTTCCTTACTCCGCCATCCCGGAATGACTATTCTCAAGAGGCGGAAGAGGTTCTTGAAGAAGTCGCGGTTCAGCTCGACCTTCTTCCGCGAGGTAGCTTCGCCTTCGGTCGGTCCAGTCCCTGGCTTCCTGCGGGCCTCGGCTTGGCGGGCAGAGGCAGCTTTCTGCTCAGATATGGCGATGCGCACGCGATTGATCAGGGCGACGAAGAGGGTGAGATAGACGGCGCGCGAGATTCGTGTGCGATGCTTCAGGTAGAGCGAGGTGAGCTCGTTGACGATTCCCTTGAGCGAGCGATCCGACGGTAAGAGCTTTGACTGCGCGGCCATGGTGAGTTCGTGCGCTCAGCTGCGCATCGGGAAGGGTGGGTCGGGGGCTGGACGGCGTCGCATGCTCTCCGGAGGAATGTTCGGAGTGTGATGATGTTGTTGCGACGCGACCCGCACCCGGCGGGCGACGCATGTGATTGAACACCTCGGTTCCCCGGATTTGCATGACTCGTGACACTGCCGCTCTGCCCAATCCCTGCTGTTGACGTCAAAATGCTCGGCCATCTTTCCGGGGAAATCTATCAAACGTGCACGACAGATGGGATGGTGGCTGATTCTTTCGTCCCATCTCCTCTTGCATGCCAGACCAATTGTCCTGAGCCGGTCAATATCAGTACGCTACGCCATTCCGCAGGTTATCTTCCCAATTCTTATACTGAATCATTCTGAATAAGAGACCTGGTACATTCAAATCCCTCTCGCATGCCTCATATCAGGTTGTCTTCTCATTTCTAGCCCTAGAGCATGGGTAAGCGTAAGCTGTCCAACGAATGCTCCCAATCTGTTTTAGCATCATTTTCGATCTTGATGCTTTCTTTGGGACATACCATACGTGTTGAAAGACTTTTCAAGGCATTCAGTGCACGCGACAGGAACGCGCTGTTGTGGGACAAGCGATGACGCAATAGGGTTCTCTTGAGGAAAGCACGCGCTTGCCCTCCCACAAAATTTCACAAACTCGCTTCATCCCAACCCAGACCAACCCACTCACATCACTCCCACATTTCACGCACTCTCAACTGTGCTTCTACCGAGTCCAACCTTGGGTTGCAGCCATTTTCACCTCACTAAAGGCACTATGCCCCACCAAAATATCAAGTCTGGTGAGCTCGTGACTTGTGTCTCATAATCTGTCACTTCACCTCGCTTACGCAAGTAGAGGATGAGAGCGTCAAACCAATCCTTATCAAGCCACCTAATGACTCATCAGATAGCTCATCAGACAAACGAAGTTCACTCTCTAAGTCAAGAAGAAAAAGTGGAAGGAAAAGGCAAATGATAAGGCGAAGCAGACGGCGGAGCGCACGGAGAAGCGCACTAACAAGCACAAGAAGACGTTTCAGGAGATACGGAAGGAGAAGCAAAAGGAAGATGATAAGGCGGCTAAGCAAAAGAGAAAGACCGAACAGAAGGAGGAACAGAAAGGAAAGGAAAAGGGCAAAGGCTAAGACGAATGACAGGACCAGGATGAAGCAGAACCTCAGACAGGCGAGAATGGATGATTAAATATCCAGTATTCACCGCTAATCTATGACAGATGAATACAAAAAAGGCCAAGAATCCAAAGACTAGCACCACTGGAACCGTATCTGGTCATTGAGGTCGCAGGAAATGAGATAGCCTCATCAGTATGCTGTACACACGCACTGTTGTCATGAAGACAGGCAAGAGGAAGCTCAGCACATAGTGCAAAAGAGCAGTGCAGTATCATAGAGCCGCTATCGCCGCCGCTGAAGTCGGCGCTTACCATTCGAAGACCGCACTCTGCGGCGCTACGGTTACTTCAGCTGCTGACAATGATGAGGATGAATTGACCGTTATCGAAAGGAGACAAGTCAAGAAGAAAGCTATTGCTTGAACAGCTTGCCTCAACCGTAGGCTGCGAAGTCAGAGTGTATCCTGGTTTTAAACAGATCTAGGTGAGATCATTGTCTATTACTCATTGTTCTGAGAATACACTAGCTTACCGTACTACCATTATCTTTACCGGCAATCCGTTAAAATTTGCATTCATTTTTAAAAAAGAACTTTAGTGCGGGAAATCTTTTTTCTTGCTCTGAGACAATGGGAAATCTTCCCATATATTTTGGATCGTCCATTGCATAGGTTCAGCCCAGGCCAGAAGTTTACTCCGCCTTGACCATATTCTCGCCTCAATACGTAAACAGCCTTTACATGCATCCGAAGACTCCAATCCTGACTGTCTTCCAGACATCATCCATGATCAACCAAGGAACACTGGTTTTGGGCTCGGTCTTCAAGCCTTTCCCCAATCTCCGCATATTCCAATAGAAGAACTAAATCGTGAGACCTTTTCCCAACTTCTTAGGAACCAATTCGGTAGCGATGGACGTTTGGGAGTCCTGTCGATAGCCATTGATCCCGTACAGCATGTGGCTTAGCTAAAGCACCTTGGTCGTCATAATCCTCATTCGACGGGACCATTTCAGGAGTGTCGGCTCGAGAACAATAAAGCGTCCTGATCCGAGCAGATCGCAGGCGCCGGAGGCAATGACATCGGCCACTCCAGTGTGTGTTCGGAAGCCTCCGCTCAGCTGGATCAAAACAGTAGATTTCAAGTGTTTAAATTCCTCAGCTAATTCCAAAAAAATACGCGTCTCGGATGCATGTAATAGGTGATAGCTAATGTGCCTCTGCTATGGATTTGTCTCGTAGGAATTGTGGGAAGTGGGTAAGAGTCTTAGCCTCTCCAACTCAATTGTCCTCTTTCTCTGTATGAGGAATGGACTGACTGTGCAGTTCCGAATATGACCGCTCCGCGTTCCCGGATCCCGTCCACGAGGCGCTGAAATAGGCGCATGCGTTTTCCGGGAGTACCGCCCGTACTCCCTACATCTAGTATGCGGAGAAAGAAACCGAGAATCCGAGGAGCCGTGTGCATCATGAATCTGGCAGCCCTTGCATCCAGGATCCCCGCCACAACAGCATTGCGGGCAAAAGAGGCCACCACTTCATCAGTATCCTTACTCGTTATCTCCCGCGGAACACTCAGCAACTTGCCCAAGGCCAGCCACCAATGCACGCCGTCGGCAAGATCACGCCCCAGTCAAATAGATCCCATGACGAAGACCGCACAGACAAACCTATCCATCAACCCATCCCCAACCCAATCCTAACCGGAACACTACTCGGACACGACGCCTGCATCCCGCCGGCTTTCTCCACGCCTCAGCCGGACTCGTCCGCCTGCGCTATCTCAGCCCACCGCTTCCACTTACTGGAATGCGGCTCCTCTCCGCTCTTCTCATGGCCCACGGCGTCCCCTGCGATGGACATGAGCCGCTTGTCGACTTGCACCTGGCCTGTGGTGAGCAGGCCGAAGCGTGTGGTAGGCTTTTGAGAGTAGAGGTGTGTGAAGCCGTCGATAGGAGAGTCGAAGAATGGAGCGGTGGCGAGGGGTTTTTGCATGGGGCATTTGACGAGATGGTTGAAGAGGGCGAGGCCACAGGGGAAGGTGAGCGGTTGGGTGAGGATGGGAGTTTCTGTGTGGTCTATTTTGTGGGCAGATGGTGGTAGAGTAAAGGATAGTTGGGGGAGATAGCTTTGCTGCAGAGGTGTTGGCGGTTGACGAGTGCGAGGAGGAGCTTGAAGCTGAGGAAAAGGAGAAGTGGGGAGAGAAGGAAATATGGCATGAACTGGTGATGAGGGTCTCAGTAAAAAAGGTGAGCAAGTGAAGTTGTGGCTTGTTCAATATTTACAAAACGTGAAACCCGGGCTCCTTCGCGGAAATTTAACTGCATTGCGTCAAAGCTGTGGCGCATCTGCAGAAAAGGAGATAATTCCTGGTTCAGTCATGCTGAAAGCTGAAGATCGAACTTCTCGATTCGTGTTGCGGTAGATGTAAAAGCCAGAATGGCTAAAACCCGATGCCGGAGGAGTCCGTATTGCGATATGGTGACTTATCAGGGACGCATCATCTCCGAGTTCTCCGCCCAAAATTAAAAAAGCTAGGAGCGTCAACAAAGGGATGTTCAAGATATTCACTGGAAGTAGAACAACGGTTCCAAGCCGCGGAGCACTTCTCTTGGTCGTTGAAAAAAAGGCAGGCTCAGAGTAAGAGTGTCTGGAAATCAGTAGTGTGTCTGCGGAGCTGTTGAGAAACGTAGCCGCTGATTCGAGGATGTACGACGTGCATGAGCGACTGGAGGGCGAAGATGTAGACTGCCCTGCTACGTGAGCAAGCGGTCTGACAGGATTGCCAAGGCGCTGCAAGTTGATCTTCTTCAATTTCGTAGTTAAAAAAAATGTGATCTACCATGCTAAGCGACAAGAAACACTTCATAACTTCCGCAAAGGACTAAATCGTATACGACCCATGTGTGACATGTAACATTATTAAGACGCTAGGGATGAATGTTGAGATACTCGTGGTCTGGCAAGCTGCATAGCGTACAGGGTCGCGTATGCATACGTCTGTAACCAAAGCTCTGCTCGAAACCCGTGAAAAAGGTGAAGGAAGGGCGGTAAGTGTTTACCTTGTTATGACAGTGACGACAGTGGTATCAGAGAAGGCAGGAGCCAGAGGGGTTGCACCTGTTAAATAGCCGTCTCCTCAGGTTTCACTTCAAGAATCAACATCAATCTTGTGTCTTTACATACCTAACACGGACGGCCTGGTCTGCATATGTCGGCACAAACTTTTTACAGCATGCTAGCTCCCTGTCCCCTGCCCGTCGGACAAAGGAACCAACTCAGCCATGATTGACAAAGCTGCCTTCATCAGAGAATTCCAGAATAGTCTGTTCAGTGCTTGTCAACTCCTTGTCAACTGCTTGTCACCTGCTTGTTCTAGGTAGAACAGTCACGCACATACTGCTGAGCATGTCAGTCCCAGTAAGCAATCAGGATATAAGCATTATGACCGAGAAGAACTTCCATGCAACAGAGCAACACCATCCAGCTTGAATACGAGTTGAATATCTTCGATGGTCTAGTGGTGATGATTTCCGCTTGTCATGAGAATGACCCTTTGAATTAAGAGCCATTAGCAACCATTACAAGCGCGGGAGACCGGGGTTCGATTCCCCGTCGGAGAGATTAGCTTTTTGCGTCTTATTTTGGTGTTTTGTTGACGTGGGGATGGCCAGAGGGGGGCCCTCAGGGGGGTGTTGAGTGCGTCTAGCAAAGTTTTCTTACCTAGTGTCGGAGCATCTTCGGGAACGAGCGCCAAGCGGAACAACAGATTTCCGCTTGTCACAAGGCAATGCATGGTTGCTATGCTTTTCACAATACGCCCGGCTTCCTGTTGTAGTGGCTCTATCGTGATTTACACGGAACGAAGCCTCCCGAGGTTTGTACCTTCTGGTTCCTAAGTCGTTCCGTCCCTAGATGAGACCCCTTTTTAATGAACCAAGGTAGTCCGCGCTTATCTTTATGCAATGCTGTTCTTAAGTATTATGTAGATAGGTAGACGAGTAACCGTTGTTCTTAAACTGATTCGATCCATCAACTATTAACGGGTTCATTCTATTACTTCAGGCCGTGTTATTGGGTTCTGCTTTCATTACGGCCTTTCTACCTATGTATGGTTTCTTTACTGTAGAGAATGTTGTGGCAAGAGCCTGGCACCAGCGCCCGTCTTGCCATTGATTGGATAACTTCCTTCTTCTCTCAGATAGCAGAATACAACAATATCTGCCTGGTACGTTTGCCCCTATTGAGTGAGCTAAGACGAACAGCGCACCAGAGGTTCCGGAATACTCCGCGTACGTAGAACATGGGCCAGAGGTCATCGTCGCCATTGGTGTTGCTCGTGCCTGGGACGATGCAAGGCACATGCTTGCGATTGCTTCGGGCGAGTCGTACCGGAACATCAACGCAACGCAATAAACCCTCGACTTTGTTCAAACCCAGCATCGGCGACTATGTGACTGCCTCTAAACAGACGGTCACGCTGCAAGAAGCCACTCCCCCTGGCCGATCAGCGAGGTGACAGTCATGGTTGATGACATATTGCTCGGATACGCGAGCGCACAGGTCATGGCTGGAAACTTCTCAGACAGCGCCCCTGCCATTGTGCACCGACTTGCGCTTAGGCTGGACAGGATGTATACGTCTGCGCCGTTTTTGACGTTAATGCTGTTGTCCTCCTGCTTCTACATGTTGAGGCAATTTGAACGCGTGCGTGGAAACCGTTGGTCGGCTTCGATTACATGAATCTGACTGCTCTCGTTTCAAGCACCGTGAAGGGAGCAATTTCTGTTTTTGGAGACACTTCGAGTAGGGAGATGGAGTTTGAGAAAGGAGAAAGTATGGCTTCAGCGTGGGAAAGCTCCGGTGCTGACGATTTCTTGATGATGATCGGGAAGGCAGCTTGTAGTCAATCCTCAAGGACCAGAGGTATGGGAAGGTTGAGTCCAGGAATGTGTTAAGGCCAGGTACCGCATCTTGGTTTTGCGTTGAGAACTTACTCGTCCGTCTGAACAGAGCTGATCGAGGTGATACAGCATCCGGGCTGAAACATCTGGAGGCTTGCAGCCATTTCTCATAATATGAGGGACTTAAATTGAAAAAGACATGTATAGCGGTAAAAGCAGCCATGAACACATCAAAACATGCAAGCTACCATTCCATTAGCACATCAAACACACAGTCCCCACCAAAACAACCAGTATCATCCACAACGACCCCACTCCCACCGCCCTCCCCGCCTCTCCCGTAAACGCCACCACCGTAGAACTCACCGCACCACCCTCATTCCCACCCGCACTCCCTGTAATAGTCCCACTCCTACCCCCACCCCCACCCCCACCCCCACCCCCAACCGTCGCAACCGTCCTCCCACCCCCCACAGCCCCATCCGCCCCCCACCCCTCCTCCCCCTCCTCCACCACCACCGTCCTCCCCACCCCATCCGTCGTCAACCCCAAGACCACCGCCCCTCCCAACACCACGCTCCCCCCCACCGAAAGCGTCGCAGTACTCCCTCCCTCCCCCGCGCTCCCATCATCACCAACAACCACCACAAACCACGAGCCCGACGGGTAAAAAAGCACGGTCCGCGTTCCCCCGCCGCCGTTGGGAAGGGAGAGCGTGAGCGTGACTGGGATGGCGGAGCCGAGGGCGCCTTCGACTCCTGAGTCTGGAGCAGGAAGCGTGACGATGGTGCTAGGTGCAGCGGCGGCGGCGGCAGCGTTGCTGGCGACGAGGATAGTGCGGCCCGCTGCGTTCGTTGTTAGCGCTAGGATCGTGCCGTCGAGGGTGGCGGTGCTGGAAGCGCCGTTGAGGATGAGGGTGGTGCTTGCGTCGGCGAGGAGGTATGCGGAGGCGGAGTTGGCGGGGTTGAGGGCGAGGGTGAGGGTGTGGGGACCGAGGGTGATGGGAGGGAGTGGTGGTGGTGGTGGTGGTGGTGCCGTGGCGGCCGGGGTGGTAGGTTGGCTTTGTTGTTGTTGTGGTGGTGGAGGTCCTCCGGCTTGCGTTGTAGTAGGCAGCGGCGCTGTCTCCGCTGGGAGAGGCGGAGAGGGAGAGGGGAGCGGGAGGGGTTTGGATGTCCTGGCTGATGGTTCTGGCGGAGGAGGAGGAGGAGGATGGGTTGGCGCTTGCTGTCCCTGTCCCGGTGGTGGAGGCGCGGCGGTTGCGCCTTGCCCCTGGCCGCTGCTGCTGCTGCTCCCGTCGCCATCGTCGCCCTCGTATGACACGCTATTTGCTGTCACCCACGCTGCGGTCTGCATTTCGATTATCGGCCCGACCGCGTTGACGTCGCAGTCGTGCAGTGCGGCGTCGTCGACCAGCCCGTCGATCCAGCTCTGCGGCGCCCAGACCGGGTTCTCCGCGCAACGCATGTTGAGACCAAAAGGGTCGGATACTCCCGTTGTGGTGCCGGGGAGGAAGCTGGCTGGGGGGATATAGGCGGGTGAGATGGTGGCGACGGTGAAGGGTGAGGCGGTGGAGCAAGTGAGGGAGTTGGTGGGGGCGTTGGGGGCGTGGGTGAGGAGCGTGCCGGACCAGGTGTAGGTGGTGTCGTAGTGGCGGTAGAGGGTGGGGTAGGTGCTGGGAGGGGAGTTTGTTAGCTGTTCGGGTGCTTCTGGCGTCAAGGAAGGAGAGACTGACAGTGTGATGGAGGTTTGGTTATCGAGCGGTTGCACGCAGGTGCGGGTTCCGTTTTCGTTCATGGGGATGGTCTGACCGTCAGGGAGGATTGCTGTCTTCGTAACATAGCGGGTTGAATTCGAGCGAGTGTTGATCTGAGCTGTCAGCGTCATGTACGCAAGCACGCGTCGTCACTCACTATCGTGATAACCGTAAAAGCTGTGAGAGTGGTGGTAGGTCGTAGATTCGTCGACCACACCAAGTCTCTTATCCATGGCCTGAGGAATCCGCATTCTGTTGTCGTTGTGCAATACGGGGCGGGTGGTGCTTGAATGGTGGAGGAAGTTCCATTCGGGCCCCAGCTACCTGCTTGCGGAAAGGCGGACGCGATGGCGATGAAACCTGCCAGTATCACACTGCTGAGTAAAACGTGCAACATCTTGACGATGCACACAAGCGAAACGAACAAGCATCACCGGATATCTAGAAGACGCCTTGGGATCTCTTACAAGGTCCAAGGACACAGAAAAGCGGGGTTTTATATTGGGCCAAGAGCAGGAGGATGGAGCAGGGCCTGCAGCTGAAATTGTTGTGTTGCGCCCACCGTCTAGAAATAGCTACAGTGGTATCTGGTGGTCGTACTAGCCTTCATTTGGATCCCGTGATGGACCATGCCTGTCTTCTCCAGCTAATCAGCGGGAAGCACTAGTATACTTATGTAACGTAGGGCGGTGGCTTGCACTAACCGTTGCACGATGTACTTGGCAGGCGACTGCTCACCAATAGCAGCTCCTATGAGGATTCAGCCACTTCAAACATGAAAGCAAACGGCGACGGACACTGGTCCGCGTACGAATCGCCCCCAATAGTACAGAAGACAAGGATCAAGAACTCCGACATGCCCAGCGGACTGGGACTGCAAATAGGAAAGGTGTTGGAAAATGATGATTGTATAGATTAGACATCATGATCTGATGTTTCGTGAAGGGACAGACGTAAGCAACCATAACCCCAAGCAAGAAGTTGAGAGCTTCGTCGCTCACAATCCAGCGGTATCTCTCCATAAAAATCACACTTCAACGCTACACCGCCATATTCCACGCGTGACGTTAAGAGGACACGAGAACGTTATAATTCTGACTAAAGAAAAAAAAATCTCAGTCCAATCTGTTCAGGGCGACTCCGTATGCTGAGCCCACTTGAAGGAGAAGACTTTGGATCACATGCTGTGAACCCAAGCTCTAAAATCTCGGCATTCAAAGGACAACCGGAAGGCCGACAAGGGCCGCAAGGCCGAGGAACTGGACGCCAGCAGTTGGCATAGCCGCAGCACCGGTGAAGGTTGCAGCTACGCTGGCTGCGGTACTGGTAACTCCGGTGGCGTTAGTCGTTCCCGAGGTCTGGACGGTGGTGCTGCCGGCTGAGTTCGTGGTAGTGACGACAGTACCTGAGGTAGCAGTTGCAGTGGCAGAGTTCCAGGTGGTCGTGGTGAAGCTGCAGGTACGGATGATGTCGAGGACATCTGGTTGAGGCGTTAGCTCTCGTTTATTCGAATGTTACACAGAAGAGGACAATCGTACCATTGTCGACAGTGGTGTCGTCGTTGTCGTTGTCGTTGTAGTCAGTGCCACCATTGGCGGAAACGCAAGCCGCGCAGGTTGGCACATCGGTCGCGGCGTTCTGAGCCTGGCAGATACAGTTGCGGTAGGCGGCGCTGTCGTCATCATTTTGGCGGTCACAGTCGGTGGTCAAGGAAACGACAGAGGCGCAGACGCTGCGGCAGGCCTGGGGGATGTCGTTGGTGTCGAGGTCCTGGGTAGAGCCGACGGCAGCGAGAGCGAAGAGGATAGCGACGGACTTGAACTGCATTTTGGCTGGCGTGATGCTTCGGATTGGTGCAGAGTAGCGCAGGAGAGAGGAGTTTTGATTTTAAGTGACTAATGAGAGTCGATATGCTGATAGTGCTGAATGAACCAACTCAACGCAGAATCACAGCTTACTTTATACCCATCATTCGGGGTCAACGCACTGACGACGACCCTGGAGGCGCAGCCTCTGGGCTTTGAACACAGCAATCACCAGATCTCCTACGCCCAGAAGTCACGACTTCCAGAAAGCTCCCATATTCCATCGCCATGCTGTCATGGCGGCATTTGGGCTGTTGTCATTCGCGGGGAAGCGATGATCGGCCAAGGCGTGCCGAGCCGCGCCAAGGTGTCTCAGGAAGGCTGGACGGGCAGCATCAGGGGACTTGCCTGCGCTGGACCAATTGCGGAGTTGCCAGCACATGGAATGCGGGTGTCTGCGGGTCGCCAGCCTCAAAAGCTAAGATCGCCCGGCTGTGGCTGCCAGTTCGAGTACGTCATCCCCAAGCCTGGCGCAGTGTCGCGTGGACACTTTCGACGCCGGTAAACGCGTCTTGCAGCTCTTGGGGCCTGGTCTAAGAGTATTCTGTGTGTTTCCAAGAACAGAATATAGGACGTTGGGTATATTCGGCATTTGGTTGACAAGAAAAGACCCAGAAAACACGAATAGTGTAACTTGACGGAGTTTTGCGTAGCAGCCTGTGGCGCGGCGTGTTGGCCACTTTGCTGCCGGTGCTCTTCTCGTATTCTCTCACCGATTACACATTGGCGATTCATGCCTTCCAGAATTCTGCTGTAATTGTTAAGAATTGCCCGGTGCCGTGGAAATTGACTGTCTCTCAGGTATGACTCCCGTCTTCCCATGAGGACTTTAATGCCGGGGAAAAGATGGCAGCCGCTTATTGGTTGGAGAGTTAGAACTGTTCCCACCCCACAGCTTGCAAGAACTTTGATGTCTTAGCAACGATTACTGACCCACGCCCGACTCCGCCACAAGGTTGGCATTAATGCCGGGATTCTATAATTCCAAGTGGTTCCTGGGCCAGTGAGAGCATGACATCGCACTTTACATGGGTCCAGCACGTTCAGAATGCCGCTATGAGATGGTGGCGTAGTTACAACTTGATGGCTTGCGGGCAGTCAGCGAAGTCGAGTAAAGGAAACAGCAGTCAGCCTACAGCGCAATGCTTACGCCAGCTTGTGGATAGCCATGTGCTAGGACAGTTGCCGAGAATGGAGCTCATGTCTGCCCTATTCTTCCCTGCAGCCCGGCCAACCATGCAAGGTTACTCATTTTTGATTGGCTGAAGCCCAGAGACATGAGTGGCAACTCCTAGTACATTGTCTTGTCGAGACGTGCGGTGGAGTTGGTGCCACTTAAAGGTCAAACCCGAACGGGAAAATGCCAAAGTCTTGCTGAGAGAAATCGCTTGGCCATGGCCAATCCTCGAGAAGCTCGGGTGGCAATTGAAATTGCGACGTCGCAGCCATTGCATCCATGCCGTTGGCCGGCAGAAATGTCGTACGATGAGTCGGCACGGTGGCTGTAAGGTCGGCAATGGTGTTCTGAAATGGTGGCTGTACCATAGCGTGGCGCTGCAGACGCATGTACTCATCAATACGGTCGACTTGCAAGCGCAGCCCTCGGCTTGTGCCCTGGGTACGGTAGAGACCTGATTCTAGATTCTCGAGAAGATCGGCCATCGACAACCTATCAGCAATCAGCAGATGGCGACGATCAAGCTCGGATGCGCGAATAATATAAGGGGCGCGAAAGATGGGTCGTTTTTGGAAGGAGGTCATGCGACACTTACAGCATACTTCGAACGTGTTGATATGACGCCTCGGACAGCGGGCTTTCCATCACTGAACCCAGGATCGTCCCAATGCCGGCGAGATGGTAAATCTGAAAATTAGCAGATAAGTCACGGGAAAGAAGGCTGAACTCACCAAGGGCGTGCTTATCGCTTTCAAATAGGCTACAGGTACGCGATGGAAGGTGGAAAGGAGCTCAGCCGCAACGTTACACTTTTGCTCAACATCGGCATTTTCCTCCACCGAGAAGAGAACCATGCGCAGCAGTTGCAGAGTGGCCTGGATGTTAGCAGCTTGAAAACCGAAAATATCCTTGCCATGATCGCCGGTTACAGGAAGTATTTCCTTGAAGCAGGGAGGCAACTGTGAGTACATGTCGAGGACAGAGCCGAGCACGCCTGGGCCAGAAAATGCTTCAGGAGTAAAGAACATTATGACCGGACGCAACGCTGTGTCAGCATTGCGGTGCGATCGTAGACGGCTGACGGTATGTTCCAGCACCCGATACAAGTCAGTTGTAAAGTTCCACCCGTGCAGCCAGCATGAAGGATCCGTCAGGCCTGTTGGGGCAGCGTCAAGATGTTCGCCATCCGATTCAGTGGGGTAGGCCACATGGCTATGTGCCTCCCGAGAGATCAACGGGCCGTTCCAGACGATGGCCGAATAGATATCGAGCGTGTACGTAGACCAGAACAAACGCCGCCTCTCCTCGCGCTCGATGGGCGTTATATCTTTGGGCCAATGGGCCTCGTCGGAAAAGCGTTGGATGGCACTAAGGGTGAAATAGTGGCCCTTGTACTCGTGCAGGCTTTCTATCTTCCCAAACTGGATACTGGCAATGGCGATGAGGGCACATGCGCGCAGAAAATGGAAGCCAGTCGCTCCAGGCACATCCTTCTGGATGGCATCTTTTGCTGCCCAGAAGAAGGTTTCAGCGGGAATGTCTTCGGGCTGTGCTGGGCGGACAATCCATGGAGCCAGAGCGCCGTCTCGAGCTCTGGCCGCGACCAAAGAGCAGGCGGCCATGACGGAGGCGAAAAAGCCGCGGTCTCTGAGATAATCTCGATTGTGCAGCTTTTGCAACAACGTCTCGCGGTGAAATAATGGAAAGATTGGATAGACGATTTGATGGTATATGTCCATCAATGAGCGGATTGAGGGACCTGGCAGCATGCCGTCAGACATGGTGGCATTGGTCGCGGGCGGTGGTGGACATACCGCATGCAAGAGCGAAGGCTATCCATGCTTCTCCCATAGAATCGCGCGTGTAGGAGAGATGGTGGGCAAGCGGGCGGTCGGGAGACTTGCGGGCAACGGGATCGACAGTGGGCGGCGCGGCGTAGGGCTGCAGGCCATTGGCGGCGGCGGCGGCCTGGTGGGCCTGGGCCGGGCTGGGCTGGCTGTCGGAGGGCGTGCTCTGTGCGACATTGTGCGGGGCGTCGCCCGGAGGCTTTAGACCGGCATTGGAGCCACGGGCACGGCGCCACGGGCGGGTGTAGGCGCAGGGAATGTCGAAGTCGACGCAGTTCTGGCAGCGCTGGGGGCTGGCGTCGCTGGGCCTGCAGCGGATGCTGCGCTTGTGGCAGAAGTCGCCTGGAAACACGGCGTCAGTGAAGGGCGTGGGCGGGGCAGCGGGGACACTGACAAGCTCGGGAGGCGCGTTGCAGCTTCTTCGGGCGGCCATCGGGCATAGGGGAGGCGGTGGCTGGAGTGCGCGTGAGCGGCAATGCCAGAGACTGCAGGCGGCGGCAAGATCGGGGCGAGGCAGCTGCTGCGCGGGTGTTGATGCGATGATGCTGGTGGAGCTGCCACCCCGGCCGTGGGCGAGGCGGGCGCTGGCCCGTGCGCCTGCTTCCGCTGCCGCTCCCCAACGCTCTCTCCTCCTCCGGCGCTGCCCCAGATCCAGCATCTGCATCACGTGAATCGTCGTCTCAGCTCTCGCCTCAGCGCACCTGCGCTTTCTTTGCGGTCTTCGACTGGCTAGCGCTCGCCCAGTCCCCGAGCTCCCCGCCGCATCCTGGCCGGCACTTCTACGCCCTCATTGCTCTGCGCCTGCGTCTTCTCGTCGAGTTGCGCAGAGCTCGCAGGCAGCCCTCGCTCTGCAAGAATGCCCCCGTGCTCTTCGTACGCTTGCTCCATCTTCCAGTTGAACGGACTCGCAGCCGAGAACAACGCCTCAATCGACTCCAGCGATCTGTCTGCCGTTTCGGGGTAGACTGGGCCAAACGTCAGCGGCCTGCCGTTGCTTGTCTTGCTCACGCGCCACCACTTACAGAGATATACCGTCGGTATCCAGATCAGGTTCAGTCCGGCAAACAGGAAATACGTCCGATTCTCGAGCGTTCCGAACATGATTGGGTTTACCAGAACCGTCCAGCCAACCCCGATTGCCCACCCGCTGATGCCAAATCCGCTCCCTTGGGCACGCATGTCCGAGGACCACATCTCCGTGGGCATCAGGAATGCCACCGTCCCCCAAGTTGCAGCGTAGCAAAGATTGAATAGGAAGAGCATGGCTACGGCTGCCGGCGCACATTGCGCCGCCTTCTCGGGTCGTGAGCGCGCCGCCTCGTACAGCGAGCCGGCAATGAGGTTCCCCGCGAACAGCCCAGCCGCTCCGCCCATCAAGCAAATGCGCCGCCCGAGACGATCGACAATCTGTGCGCTGATGATTGTTCCGACAATCCCAACTGTGTTCAGGCCACCAGCAAGGCCATTTTGTGTGAGTTCGGAATATCCGGCTTGGGAAAGTAACACGGGCGAGTATGCTGTCACAGCCTTTCCGCGGTAATTAGTGCCTCGCTATGGGGGTGGGGGCCATCTGCTAGCTCACCGTAATGCCGGTCCAGGATGCCATGATTTGAAGCCAGATGCAGAGCCAAGCACGGCGGCCAAGGTGAGCACCTGGCTTGCCGCTCCTTCCGATCAGAATCTTCGCAACCTGCAGCGGCGAGCTCGTCCTGCTCTCCTTGGCGACAGCAAGAATTTCAAAGAATTCGGCCTGCACCGCAGCATCGTAGCTCCCGCGCACATGCTCCAGTACCTCTCTTGCCTCGTCGTAGCGTCCAACAGAGGCCAGGTATCGAGGACTATCAGGAAGCATCTTTATGCCGGCAAGCAAGAGGAGGGCCGGGAAGCACTGGAATGCGAGCAGCAATCGCCAGCGAACATCGGAGTAGCCATTGTTGATGAAGGCAAGGCCAAAGCTCAGCCAGTATGCAACCGAAATTCCCAGGTCTACACAAACGTTAGCTTCATGTTTTCTCTCCCCAGCTAGTGTACCCACAGTTCGCGATGAATACGTATCCTAAGAAGCCCCCTCGGTGCGACGCAGTCGAGGTCTCGGACACAAGAACCGGTGTGATGCCAGTCAGTGCACCAGTCCCGAGGCCAGTCAAAACACGTGCCACGAGAATGAAGTCGCTCGATTGCGCGGCCGCTTGGAGGGCTCCTCCGACCAGGGCGAATGCAGCTCCAATGAAAAGACTGTCGCATAATTAGCGCTTGAATTGCGGTACTCGAGGAGCCTTGCATACCCATTGATACGTCCAATCCTATCCGCGGCCCAACCACCGGCGAAGCATCCGACGATGCATCCGAGATAGTATATGGAAACGATGCCTCCTTGATGGACTTCATCTGTCACTTGACCATTGGGCAAACCGATGCCAACCTCCTCAACATACCTCGGCGACGCATTGACGCCTCCCATCACTCCTTGGTCATACCCTTCGAAGAATATGCTGATCAATGAAAAGGTCTGGATGGCAATGTTCAGCTTGGCCGCGGACAGACCCTTCCAAAGCGTCGAGTAGGCCATAGTGCCGAGCTGCGAGAATCAGGAGACAAAAAGAGAATCTCCCAAGACACTCATCTGGGCGATATCAAATACCACTTTCGGAGCGTAGAGGCTCCAATTCATTCGTCTTGAGGCGAAGTCACGGACAGAAGAGCGACCTGACAGCCACTCCGCCAACCCGCACCAATTCTGCTCGTCTTCCTCCGCAGTTTTTCCGCAATCGCAACTGCGCCCTGACCCGGCAATGTGGGCTGTGGGGACGGGAGTTGAGGCCAAGCTAATGTGAGGTCGATCGAGCGTCGTCAGTTCGGCTTCGGTAACGTTTATTTGCGCCGTACTGACGCTTAACCGCTCTACCGCTTTCCACAAAACACCATTTTCATTCGCCCAAGGCCCCGTCGTGCTATCTGTTAAACGGCTCCCCCGCTTATTCCCAGATCCCCCCCGCTTACATGCCGTTTACCAGGATGCTCACCGTATGACAGGTGTTCGGCCCCAAACGGCCTGTTTGGCCTGCAGACTAGCCATGCAGCAAACCCAGCTTTTGGATTTCTGGACCCAGGCCCGGAGAGCATAATGCTTACGGAAATATATAAGCCGGCAATGACTCTACTGTGATTGCTCTACCCACAATCCTCTGCTAGCCCATCTCTCCCCCCCTAATCTCTGAATTCTGCTGGATCTGGCATGATTTAGTGACAATGCAGCGCAAGCACGTTAACGTCAATGGAACAGAATCCGACGGCATTCACAATGGCCAACCGTTAGACCTGACCGTCCTTGGTCTGAACAGCGGAACTTCCATGGTAAGTGAACGTATGACTTAGTCCATCGACATCTGGGCTGACGGTCATTTTAGGATGGCATCGACTGTACTCTCTGCCATTTCAGACAAGCACACCCCGAAGCAGCAATGCACTTCGAGCTCCTCAAGTTTGGCGAAGTCCCATTGGAGCATACGATCAAAAAGCGTATCATGGATATCATCCTGCACGACAGCACATCAGCTTCTCAACTTTCCGAGATCAACGTGCTCCTCGGCGAGACCTTCGCCCAAGCAGCCAACGACTTCTGCAAAGCGCACAACATCGACAAATCCTCCATCAACGTCATCGGCTCACACGGCCAAACTATTTGGCTCCTCTCCATGCCCGAAATAGGTCAAACAAAAAGCGCGCTCACCATGGCCGAAGGCTCCTTCCTCGCTTCCTGCACCGGCATCACAACGGTAACCGACTTCCGGATCTCAGACCAAGCCGCAGGGCGGCAAGGCGCGCCGCTGATCGCCTTCTTCGACGCGTTGCTCCTGCACCACCCCACCAAACTCCGTGCCTGCCAGAACATCGGCGGCATCGCCAACGTCTGCTTCATCCCGCCCGACTCCGCCGGCGGCGTTGCAGAGACCTACGACTTCGACACCGGTCCTGGAAACGTTTTTATTGACGCTGTCGTAAGACACTACACCAACGGCGCGCGTGAGTACGACAAGGACGGGGAAATGGGGGCGCGCGGTACTGTCAACCAGGACCTCGTTAATGAGTTTTTGCGGCACAAGTACTTCACGCTCGACCCGCCCAAGACCACGGGCCGAGAGGTGTTCCGGGATACGTTGGCTTTCGAGCTGATCGAAAAGGCCGAGGCGAAAGGGATGACGCCGGACGATGTTGTTGCAACTGTTACGCGGATCACGGCGCAGGCTATCGTTGACCATTACCGGCGTTATGCGCCTGAGGGGATGGAGATTGCGGAGATCTTCATGTGTGGTGGCGGAGCGTACAATCCGAATATCACGAGGTACATCCAGAAGCACTATCCCAACACTAAGATAATGATGCTGGATGAGGTGGGTATCCCGGTCGGTGCGAAGGAGAGCATTACGTTCGCGTGGCAGGCTATGGAGGCGGTTGTGGGTCGGAGCATCCCAGTGCCGACAAGGGTTGAGACGAGGAGAGAGTATGTGCTTGGAAAGGTGGGTTTTTCGATGTTCCTCTTCCAGGGCTGTGGGAAAAATGATCGGTGCTGATACAAGTAACAGGTCTCGCCTGGTGCCAATTACCGTGAGGTTATGCGGAAGGGTATGAACTTCGGTGGAAACACGAACCGTTTACCGCCCGTTAAGGAGATGGTCAATTACGTCGATGGCAAGCCTTTTGATAACAAGTGGTAGGAGTTCTTTCTGGATTATCGATAGGTGCTGGCATGACAACCGGTGTTCATGTGATCATACATAGATTGGCGAAGGATCTGGGGGTCGCCCCATCACAGAATTCTTCAGCCTTTCGACATTTATCACAGGGTGCCTAGGTTTCCCTTCCACATTTTTCCATAACAGAAAGCACTAGTCCATCTTTACTCTAAAGAGAAAATGAGTTCCCAGTTACACCTTACTCGTGAACAAAGAACAGGCACTAAGGAGTGTTTGATCATTCAGCCTCATCGCTGAGGACGTGTTGCACCTTGCACATTGTACACAATCAACAGCAGTCGTGGTATTGTCCTGGAACATCTTAACACCCTTAGAAGACTTAAAAAGCTCCCCGCATCGAACTTTACTAGCTCACCCAAACGGACCACCAGATCTCCACGCACCAAGCGCCAGCCAAATTCCCCAAGCCTTTCAAACTTGGCACCACTACCAACCAACCAACCACACCCACCATGGGCTTCCTTGACGACGACGACTTCTGGACCTGGTTCCTCCTCACCCACATCCTCCCCGCCTTCCTAGTCATCTGCACCATCTCCTTCGGCATCACTCGCCTCACAATCTACTTCCTCACGCGGAACAACCCCACCCTCAAGCGAGAGCTGCGCGGTCTGGAGCAAACCGGGCAGGACGACACGATCGCCCGGCTCGCGAACCGCAACCGTAAGCTCAGGCAGATGATCTCGGAACTCAAGGAAAAATGCGATGCTGGTTTGTGCGGCGGCGGTGATGATGATGATGATGATGATGATGATGGCGATGAACCTTTGCCTCCGCAGCCGCCGACGCCGGGTTCGGCGCTGAGGACGGATGCGGGTTTGTCGCAGCTGGAGGGGGATGTGCTGCCGCCGCAGCCGTATCAGTGTGATTGTTGTGGGAAGTTCTGGGGAAATGAGGGATAGAGAGGGGGTGTTGTTGTTGCTCTCGATGTTCTCGTCGCGGTAGTGAAGGTGAGATTGGAATTCTCAAGTCTTTGGTCAATCGGAGTGATGGTGGTAGAAAAGACGTGGATATGATTATGGCGGACTTGAACTTTCTTTTCCTTTGATAGGCCTCTACGGTAAATTGAGGAGTATAGGGTAGTGCAGCCAGGGCGTTTGGCGTTAACGGATGAATATGGCACTCTTTTCTTACCAGACAAAATTTCAAGTGTACCTAATGACCTGTGAGGTGTATCTTTGTAGCTGCTCGAATTTCCAGCTGTATCCTACATCTAGAGAACAATGCTCATAATAAAAGGCCCTTGTTCAGGAACAATTAATTGTCAAAGAATTGTTTTAAATGAATCAATCGCCAGCAAAACTACATAAAGCCGAACTCACCAAATCCTTCACACAACACCTGGAAAACTCTCGGATCCTAACAGGCCAAGCGTTTGTATCCAACCGACTTACACTCGAATCCTCCCTCTTCAACCACACTGACCACTAATCGCCCAGCATGCTAACCCCCAGCGCAGCCGCAGCCTTCATCACCATAGCCCCCATGATCGCATTAGTCGTCGGCTTCGCTTTTTACTACCTCAAAGCCTACATCAAAGCCCGACGCGAACACAAGCCCGGCGACCTGGAGTCCGGATACCGCTCCCCCCAACCTCGAGCGCCCCGCCCTATCCCTTTGGCTACCATCCGGCGCCCCAAACGAGCGTGGGTGTCTTCAAAGAGGCGGCTTTTGGAGAAGGGAAAGTGGTGTGTGCTTGCTCCGACGGGCGAGTCGGATCAGCAGAGGCAGCGGGACAATAAGAAGAAGCCGGTGAGAAAGGCGAAAATGGGGAGGAAGGTGCTGGTGGTAAATACTGATGTGCTGAGGGTCCCTGAGCGCGTGGCAGATACGGGGAGGTCTCCGGCGAATGATGTGAGTACGCCGTCTTTGTCGTCATTGGTTGACATCCCCCTGGCTGAGAGTCCGAAGACGTTTGTTTGAAGAATGAAGAGGCTCTGACACCCGTCTTCTAAGGTAATTTGGGGCAAAGTAAATAAATTTTCAGGCGTTGGTAGGTAATGATTTTATTCTCCGAAATCTCCAGAACTCTATTCTTGTTCTTTGACCCTTTCTTGTGGTGCAAGTAGCAAAATTGCGCTTCCAGAAACATCTTGAGAAGTAAAGGCTCTTGTCCATCATAAGTGGCTTCCGTTTCATAAATAAGCCTTTTTGTGGTAAGAAGGCATGCGCGGAGTCCGACTCCAGTTGTGCAAACAAGAACCTCAGCTCTCGTCCGCGCCACTACTCAGAAAGGGGTAGACGTACGCAATCCCAAGATCTTCCATCAAATGTTCTCACTCGCTTGAAGTCTTTACAGATAAGCGGCGAGAGCGGCAATATCTTGTGAACATATTAGATTATCCACGATCTGCTGCTTGAGCTCAATTGGAAAGTCTGTGAGGCAAGCCATGGCTGGCGGACAACAGAATTAAGCGCGGAATACTTCGTCTAGGTGGACTGCACGTGAGGAGGTCGTGGGCGCGTGATAGATGGGTAGTCCTGGAGGTTTCAGAGCTCGTGTGCGCCGGCCCGCACGATGCAAGCTGAGGTTGGCAGAAGGACCAGCGAACCGCCAAAGACCTGCACTGACGGTGTTTTGATTGAGGGGGGCCGCTCGTGGAGTGCGGTTGGCAGAGTAAGTCATGTCGCACGGAAGACGCCCC
Organism: Neofusicoccum sp. Z2; assembly: GCA_037356115.1. Lineage (NCBI taxonomy): Eukaryota > Fungi > Ascomycota > Dothideomycetes > Botryosphaeriales > Botryosphaeriaceae > Neofusicoccum > Neofusicoccum sp. Z2. The sequence continues at coordinate 927,873 of JBAWJY010000003.1, forward strand.
GCTGCCAGTGCTGCTGCTACAATGTAGGTGCACTGCGCAGAAACTATGTTTGCAGTTATCACCAAGCGATGCGCTAGCTAAACGTGGAACGAGGTGATGCTGGAGGTTGACAATCAGGCTCCTTGCCCGCCTCAAACTTCCCCTGCAACAGAGGATTCCAGAATCAAGTAGTGAAAGCATCCATAAGACTGTATGAACCCTAATTCCAACTCTGAATGTACCTTTGGATGGATTTTTCAACCCTTTATTGAGCCCACAAGTGCCGTGCATGTGGGGAACTTTTGTCAAGAGCTCTTTGGGTAGTGGTGAGCATACAAAGTACTGCCTTTTTCTGGGATGATGATATCGATGATGTTTCCCTTCCTCAAGTTTTTGCTACGCGTGGTAGCTCCCATGCAGGCCGATGATTACGGAAGCGAAGGTACCAAATGTGATCGTCCCGCGTATTCCTCCTACGTCTCCATCACTCAGAAAGGCCAGACGTATTGAATCCCAAGCTTATGCAACAGTTCCTCCAGCTCGGCTTGCTGATTATCCTCACTGTGTCGATCGTGCACCAAATGAACCACCTTTTCGAGCCGCGGCAACCGACCCTCACTCTCAGCGTACGTCCTGAAAACCTGTAGAAGAACACCAAGTTCTCTGCCTCCACTGGCCAACGTGTTGAAGCGGCGCGATTCGTCAGTGTTCGACGTCCAGCCCGATGGATTATCCGTGATATGGAGCTCACGGAGGCTGTCTGGGAGCATAGTGTCCAGCGAAGGCCATCTTCTTGGGTCCATGTCTCTGAAGCCCATTCGAGGCTCAGAATTAAGGTTGTTCAAAAGCAAGACTGGGTCGAGTTCCAAGATTCGAAGGTTGGAGAAGCTCTTAAGTGACCCAAGGCCGCAAAGGTTCCAGGTAAACATTGCGTTAAGACCCTGGTCGTAGAAATCACGGAAAAAACTCTCCAGGACGGTGAATTCCTCGTTATCGAGATAGGGTACTACGAAAGTAGGTTTGGGGAAGAAGTTGACTGATATTTTGAGTCTTTCAAGCTTCTTATGGAAGTGCCGGTCGCTATTGTGGAACGCAAGGGGTGAAAATTCTCTTGGGCCGGTCCCTTCAAGCGCTCCCCGAAGAAGTTGAAGGTTGAGTGCTGGTAGAAATGCATTGAAGGAGTTGTTATCATCGCACTCAGTGGCGTACAACTGGTCGACCTCGAGCTTGGATAGATTGGGAGTATATGAAAGAAAAGCCTGAAGAGTCCACGCCTTTAACTCGCAGTGCCAAAGTACGAGACTCGTGAGACGCTCGAAGATACAAGGACGGCACCTGTTAGTGATATCGTAGGCGAATCGGTAATCGACGAGAGTCAGATGCAGCTCGCGTAGGGAAGGAAGTGTGGACAGGCCTTCCACTAGATAGCTGCACGGTTCTGAACGAGGAACTTTGTTGACTTCTGTTGTGATCCATTTGACCGACTCAAGCCTAGTGTGATTCGACCAATCCAGTGGCCCGGAATGAACGAGTTGGAAGAAATTGCCGTCTAGCTTCAAATGACGAAGGTTGAGACAGGCATTGAAAACGCATCTCAAGCTCGGCCACAAGTCCAAAGGCGGGTTTCTCTGCCTCAAAACGAGGAAACGGTGGCCTATCCGGTGAATATCCGCTGTATCGCAAAGGTCGACCTGAAAAACCTTCGCTTTATCCCTGAATCCGCGGTCACCGACTAAGAGGCGGGCTGCCAGGCGTTTCACGATTTCAAGTTTCTCCCGACGCGGATCGGTGAGCTCCAGCCTGATGTTCTCCGAGAGCACACGGCTTGCTACGCTGTTGAGGAGCCTGCAAGTAGCTGCGACGGCAGCAACATCTCGTGAATGCGGCAGCTCCTCCACAATATTGGTGAGGATCTCGTTTGCGAACTCAAGCAAATGGCGCATTTTAGGATATTGGTCGGCTTTGTATGAGTGTAGCTGATGTAATGGTTCTTCCTGCAAGAATGTATTTAATGCTGTGTTTAGTAGAGAAGCTGTTGTAAGTTATGGTGTAGTGAAGAGCTGATGCATAGGCGGAAGTGTGTTGTCGTCGGCCAGTCACGTTGGGGGGAGGAGCCCCCAGCCAGAGCGCCGCGAGGGCTTACTGGCCACGGCAGGAGCCCTCAGGACTACCACCACGGAGCGGTAAGAACGTCCGAGGCGGGCACGTAAGCCTCAAGTCTGGGTTCGGTAAGTGGGATAGACTCAAGCTGGTCGGAGGTTTACGGTTCCGGAATCAACTAGTAGTGTAAGCTGGGTCTACGATTCTCGCTATCTGTGCAGTGACTTTGCTCGACGCGGTGGAGAAAGAACACGCATAGCTTGACAATGGAAGACGGGACAAGAATAAAGGTTACGACCGTCTCTCTCTGACTTGATGAGTGGACTGTGTTGGTGGGCCCAGCTTGACAGGCTTCCCGCGTCAACGCATCTTTCGCCAGCCCAGCCACCACCCTCCTCGCCAACACCCCTCAACTGCCCATTTTGCCGCTGTACCTGCGGCGGCGCGTCATTCCGACGAGGGAACAAGCGGTAAGTATGATGAGATGGAGCCGGTGATGTGAAGGGTGCGAGGCCGGAATGTTATGTGGAGCAGGATGAGGATGTTTAGAGGGTTGGACGTTGCTGCTTTTCTAGTGCGACGGCGGAGAAGCCTGTGCGTGAAAGGCTGTGTGTGTGATTTGGTAACGGCGCTGTTGGCGTAACAAGCATACTGTTCTAATTAGCAAAATTCCAAGCCCATCACGGGGTATCAGTAGGGAGATGAAGCATTCGTCAAGATCGGGAAGTGTATCATTACCACATTTCACCGGCCCAGAAGACGCTTCAACGCCGTGCGAGCTGGATGACAAATTGGAACACGACTTACGGTTCAACAAATTCCGACCCTTAGTATCGCAATCTCTGAGTGATGCGCGGCCATGTTCAAACAATACAATGCCTTGCAGGTCGTTGTTCTTGATCAAAGTGATAATCTCTGAATTGTCCAATGCCTACTCGGTAGTCGTCTGTGCGATGGTCGATCGTTCCTCAAGACACTGTAGGTTTCCCAGCAAGGATGCCATGTTGTTGCTGTGATTTTCGGAGATCTCAACATTTGAGATGACATGATTGAGTTGGATCTGAGCAGCCTGCTCGAGGGTGGCAATGCTCTTGGTCTGGTGCGTTGTGCTATGACTGTACACATCGTCAACACATATCTTATAAGTTCATGCTTTTGTCTCTGATCTGATGTACTTTGAAGCATGGACAAGTAGAGTTTAAGCATGTTGACATGGCGTTGCACCGTCGTCAAAATTACTTGCAGGTCTTCCTTCTCGAGCATAGTCTTGACTCGCTTCCGGACTGCCGTCAACTTTCCGTTGCCGGACTCCTTGTGCAGTGATGTAATCTTCCCAGAGAGCAGATTAATATCGGCGTTGCGTTTCTCGATGGCAAGTCTGAATTCTGTTTTGGACTGAAAGCCGATCGGCTGCGTGAGGACGGAAATATTTGGAAGCTGATTTAGGATCGTTCGCAGATCTTCACGGCTGACAGGAGCCTCTGGACTTTCTCAGGGGCATCTTTCATGCTCGATGTTGCCCTTTAGACAGACTCGGTGGATTTGAAAGCAACACCGATGAACGCAAGAATGTTTGCCCCGCTGCTGACGGCTTCCATTCTTAGGTTGGGGAGGAAGAGGGTCCCGTTTGAGGCTATGCCCACTGTGTAATGCGCAAAGCTAAAATTGGCCAGCTCAGTGCGACCGCCCTTGCTGCGGCAACTGCTATGAGAGACTTGGTAGTGAGCTCCTGCGCGAGGGCCGATAGATGCATGGCAGGGGGCCATGACCATTGTACCACAATATGTTTGAGACATCAGTGCACTATTTACTTTCGAGACGTATCGGCTAAAGGGTCCCTTGGTCTCCGAGCTTTTACCGTGCTGTTGCGGAGGCAGACGAAACGGGAAGAAAGCCAGCTGTTTACGCTCAACTCGCCACTTTTGGCTGCTACTACATTCCGAGTAAATTAGGCTTTCGGGACTTTTTGCGATGCTACGATTACCCCTGTACGTAACAAGAAAAGTCGACGAAAATATCATTTTATTGACCTTCTAGATGAGACTGGAGTTAATAACAGTAGACGGACTAGGAGTACTTAAGACTTACGCCGATGCCACATAACGAGATATCTACTTACACGTAGTAGCAGCGTTCAAGCCCACCAAAGACACCCGCACTCAAGCCTTCCACCTCAACATCGTCAAGCTCAACTTCGGGAACGTAAAGGTGCCCTTCCCATCCCACTCGCTCTCCGTAACACCCACCTCCTCCTTCCCATCCACATTCACCGCCTTCCAGCTCGGCCCCGTAACCGTATAAACCCTGACACCGCCCTCCTTGCTCACCACCCCCTCCAAGCTCGTCTCGAAGCCCCTCTCCTCATTCACATTCACAACCGCCAGCGCCACCCACCCATCATCCGTCACCGCAGCCGAAACATCCAACCAAGGCGTCTCAACAGTCCCCCTAATCCACTCCGGCGCAGTCGGGCCCTCGTACTCCCCACACCGCACATTCACAGCAACAGTATGGCCGCGCATGTACTGCGAGTACAGCAGCAGCGGCCACCACGTCGTCTGCTTAACGATGCCATTCTTGTGCGTCATGAGCGGGGAGATGACGTTGACGCTCTGGGCGATATTCGCCATGCCGACGTGCCTGCTCTGGCGCACGAAGACGTTCAGCCAGACGGCCACGGCCAGGGCGTCCGACAGCGTGTAGCGCTCCTCGGCGCCCTTGTCGCCGGGGGCGCGGACGGGGTCCCAGACGTTCCATTCGTCGAAGCAGATGGAGGGGCGGGGCACGGTGTGCGGGACCTTGTTTTCGATGCGGGCGAGGTCGATGAGGCCGGCGGTGATTTCGATGGCGCGTTCGGCGCTGCGCGGGGCGGTGGCGTTGGGGAGGTGCGTGTTCGCGGCGGTGTAGATGTGGATGCTGTGCATGGAGATGAGGGAGGCGGTCGTGCTGCCGCCGAGGGCGTGCAGGTCCCATTTGATGCACTCTTTTAGGACGTAGGCGTCCCAGGTGCTGGTGCCGTCTTGGCCGCAGAGGATGAGCTCGATGGAGGGGTCGAGAAGCTTGAGGGCTTTGGCCCATTGATAGGCTTTCTTTGCATAGTCTTCCTTGGTCATCTGGCCGACTTGCCAGGGGCCCCACATCTCGTTGCCCAGAGCCCAGTATTTGACCTGTCATGGCGTCAGAGGAAGGGTGATGGACATCAGGAAGATCCTTACATTGTACGGCTTTTCGCGGCCATTCTTCCGGCGTAGGTTGGCGTAGTAGGTGTTTTGCGACGAGTTGCAGTACTCAACCCAGGCCAGAGCTGGACAAGAATCAACTCCCGTGTCTCCCATGTGGGCAAACGTCGTTGGTCATTACTGACCTTCATCAAGAGTTCCTGTGCCGAAGTTCAAGGCAAAGTAAGGTTCAGTGCCCACAACCTCGCACCATTTGAGGAACTCGTCAGTGCCAAACTCGTTTGTTTCGAGGCCCAACCATGCCAACTCGGGTCTACAAGTAGGGCTTCAGTCACTTGCTCATATCATTGTGTGAGTGTTGGGGAACTAGGTATGGCTGTACGAAAACATAAAAGTAAAGCATGGTGGAAGTCAATGGGGAGAGCAACTCATGCCAGGTTTCTCCTACGACGGTGTATTCACATAGCAGCGGAGTCGTTCGAAGAAGGATCAGGATCGGATCGGATCGGCAAGACCGGAAGAGATCCTTTCCCAATCAGGTAATAACAGGCAAGCACAAGAGCCGCATGCAACTAAGAGATGACCGCGGCAGGGGGTAGGATCAATACGACCATCGGAGATTTCAGCATAGAGAATTTGAAGAAATGAGACATTACCTTGGAGGCCGCTTGTCCTTGGGGCCAACGCCATCCAGCCAGTGGTAGGTAGCAACAAAATTACCGCCGGGGTAGCGGACAACGGGGCAATTCAGCTCCTTGAAAGCGGCGATGACGTCCTTGCGGAAACCGTGCTCGTCGGACAGCGGGTTACCCGGGTCGTAAATGCCGCCGTAGATGCAGCGGCCCATGTGCCTGGGAAACCGGGTTGGCGGGTGGTCAGCGGTGGGCAAAAGGGCGGTGATGGCTATTGATCACCTGGCTGGTGGGCTGAGAGAGGAGGCGCGGTGTGCTGGGCTTCATGGGGAACGGTCGTACTCGGTAAAGCCGCCATAGACATTGTCGTTGATCTTGGAGACCTTGAGGGACGGGTTGACAGCGATGCTGGGCGTCTCGGCCTCGGGGATCTTGGTGAAGGTCGCCATGGCTCGAGGAGGGACGGCTGGTGCTGGAGAGAGACTGGTCGAGCCGGAGCTGGCAGGCGTCCGTCTATGAACGAGCACGCCGCGGCTCTCGTGAACGCAGCAGGTGGGGCGCAGCAGGCGCGAAGCGAGCACGGCGGAGGGCGAGCATCCCACCGCAGCCCACCGGGTACGTTGCAGGGCGCTGGCAGCGTGGATTGGTGGAGAAAATAGCCGAGGCGCCACGGGCTGGGGACGGCTTGATTCGCATGCTCTGTTCGGCGCATCTGCCCCCGCGGACGACGCCCTCGCCGTTACGCCGCCCACTCAGGTCCGCGCTCCCATCAGCAGACGCCGGCCACGGCTCTCGGGCGCCACGCGACGCTATGCCCGTTCGACGTCAAGTACCGACTGCCCTACCCCAGACGCAGGCGCGCACGGCTCCGCGCAGGATTCGCGTGCGCATAACCGGGGATGCTGGGGTCCAGGGCGGCCAGAATGCGGAGGCCATCGTTTCTGCCGCATGCGCTATAAGATCCATGCCTCGTCCAGAATGTGGGCGTGTCTCGTGTCGCGTACAGCAGCGTCGCGGGCACTCTCCAGCTCAGTCCAATCTCTGCTCCGGCTGGCATCATGGCTCTTCCTCCAAAGTGGTACCAGGTGCGTTTCCCCATCGTCCCGCGCGTCGAGAGAGCTGGCTGTTGACATTACTCAGTTCCTCGTCTGCGTCTTCGCCTCGCTGGGCTCTGTGCTCTACGGCTACGACCTGGGTGTCATTGCAGAAGTCATTGCCAGCCAGTCTTTCACCAGCAAATTCGGCGACGATGACAACAAAACGTGAGTGTTTGTCAAAAAGCCGCGGCAAGAGCAATGGCTGAAACGAACCTTCTTCCAGCGGCGCCGTGGTCTCCGTCTTCACTGGCGGGGCCTTCTTTGGCGCCTTCTTCGCCGGTCCGCTGAACGACATTCTCGGACGTAAACTGACCATCATGATTGGCGCCCTGATCTTCTGCTTGGGTGGTGGTCTCCAGACCGGCGCGCAGTCGATCGAATACCTCTATTCGGGCCGCTGCCTCGCAGGAGTCGGTGTCGGGTTCCTCGTCATGGTCGTTCCCTTGTACCAAGCCGAGCTGGCGCATCCCAGCATCCGTGGCCGAGTGACGGCACTTCAGCAGTTCATGCTGGGCATCGGTGCGCTCGCTGCGTCCTGGATTTCGTACGGAACCTACGTCGGCTTCGCGCCCGATGACGACCGGCAATGGCGCGTTTCTCTGGCCATCCAGGTGATCCCCGCCGGTCTGCTGGCAATGCTCATTTTGCTGTTCCCGGAGTCGCCGCGTTGGTTGATCGACCACGGTCAGCCGGACAAGGGACTCGCAACGCTCGCGCAGCTGCACTCTCACGGCGACGTGGACGACGCGTGGGTCCGCGCCGAGTTCGATCAGATCCAGGAAGCCATCAGCGTCGAGCATGAGAACGAGGCCAAGTCGTACGTCGAGCTGTTCACGAACAAGTCGTGCTTCCGCCGCCTTTTCATCGCCATCTCGCTGCAGGCCTCCGTGCAGATGACTGGTGTTAGCGCGATCCAGTACTACTCAGTCGACATCTACAAGCAGATCGGCATTGCAGGAGACGATACGCTCAAGTATCAGGCCATCAACTCGATCATCGCCCTGGTCGCTCAGTTCCTCACCATCCTCTTCATCGACAAGACCGGTCGCCGCTGGCCGCTAATATTCGGAAATTTGGGTAACATGGTGACGTTCATCATCGCGACGGTCCTTCTCGCTGTTTTTCCGCCAGGCACGACGGGTAACCAGTCCGCCAGTTGGGGCTTTATCGCGATGACTTGGCTGTACAACTTCTCCTTCAGCTGCACATGCGGTCCTCTGTCATGGATCAGTGAGTGCTCCAAACCGCCCTCCCAGTGAACGACACTTACTGATCTTTTCTGTTTAGTCCCCGCCGAGATCTTTGACACCCGTACCCGCAGCAAGGGTGTCTCCATCGCCACCATGACCAGCTTCGCCTTCAACACTATGATCGGCCAAGTCACGCCCATCGCCCTCACGGCTGTAGGCTGGAAATACTACATCCTCTTTATCGTAAGCTTTCCACGACCCTCCTTGCCCCTCTATCTCATTCCTCACGAAAAGCACACACACGCACAAACTGACATGAACTTACCCCTATCCAGGTCTGCAACTTCACCAACGCCGTCTACTTCTGGGCCATCCTGCCCGAGACCAAGCAGCGCCCGCTCGAGGAGATGAACTACCTCTTCACCAACGCGCCGCTCTTCGTGCCGACCATGGACCGTTCCGCCGTCGAGACGCACGACCTCGAGCGCAGAGTCGAGGAGGTCGAGCGGAAGGGAAGCATTGTGCGTCAGCACGAGGAGAAGTTGTGATGGCGGCGGCGGGTGGTATAGAGCGGGAGAAGATCTGCCGTTTTGGTTGAATATTCCGGTTAGGCTGGGATGCTTGATACCTAAGTTGCTGCGGATCAGGCCCAGCGACGTCTAGAATTGAATCTATTGTGCTGCGAGAAATGTGCTTTATGGTGTCGATGGTGTGAATGCTGTCTTTGTGCGTAGTTTTCTGGAAAAAATGACCTGTGCTGCGAGTCAACCGTCGTGAAGTCAAGCAGAGCACAACTGCCCAACAAGGTAAAATCAGCCTCCTAGTCGTTCAAACCGTTCCAACCAACTGACTCAACGTATATCCCGTCTCCGGCAACCGCATCCAGCTCCGCAGGCGTCGCCCCCGGCTCGTCCGGTCTAGAAGGGCGGGGCCAAGCCGGCGCCACAGCCCTGCCGAGGAAGAAGCCGTGAGAAAAGCTCCGAGGAAACGAGGAAACGAAGAAACATGTTTTGGACATGTTCCCAGGGACCGACGTTCAAACTTGCAACCTGCTGCGACGTAAGACCCTTCCCGCATCCGGAGACGTGCATAACAGCCAACGTCGAGCCAAGGAAACATGTTTGAAACATGGTCTTTCACGCACCCTCGAAGGAGCAATAGCCTATGCATGATAATTAACCGGCAGGGTGAGATGGACGATTTCAGGCTGTTTGTTCTGGGGCTTTTCTTCACCAATGACGACGACGTTTGACGTGTGAAAGCTCTTTTCTTGGTTTTCCATCTGGATGCGAGTCCCTGGAACGTAATAAAATCTCGTGAGCTATGTACCAGAGGTACCTGTGTCCCGTACATCTTTGTCCGCTTTCTTTTAATCACTCCGTACGCCACAGAAATCGAATAGGAAAGAGAAAAATGTGGTATGAACGCAGGACGATTAGTCGACAGGGGCATGCTTGAAAAGGAATGACACACTCTCGCCGTTGTGAGTACGGCGGCAGGCCTCAGCAAGCTGCACAGGCAAATCAGCACACATCTGGATGCACCGAGTCCTCTTGCCAGACTTACCGTAGGGCTGATGTCGATAGTCTCAATCTTGGGGCACAGGAGCTTCTTCTCCTCGTGTGGCACCGTGTTGGTGACGACAACCTTCTCCAGCTTGCTGTTGTTCAGCGCCTCAATAGCGTTTCCGCTGAGGATGCCGTGCGTGACAATGGCAATCGCCGATTTGGCGCCGTGCTGAATGACAACGTCGGCAGCCTTGGCAAGCGTACCGCACGTGTCTGCCATGTCGTCCACGATGATGGCCGTCTTGCCGCTGACGTCTCCGACCAACACCATCTTCGAGACCTCGTTTGGCCTCGCGCGCTCCTTGTGGATCAGGGCGAAGCCGAGGTCCAGGCCGTCCGCAATTGACGTAGCCCTCTTGGCGCCGCCGGCATCGGGACTGACGATGACGCACTCCTTCACAGGCAAGTGCTCACGAATCCAGCGCAGGGTGCTGGGCTCGGCGTAGAGGTTGTCGACGGGGACGTTGAAGAAGCCTTGGATCTGGCTGGCATGCAGATCCATGGTGATGACGTGGTTGCAGCCGGCCGTTTGCAGCATGTTGGCCATCAGCTTCGCGGTGATGGGGGCACGCGACTTGTCCTTCTTATCCTGGCGGGCGTAAGGAAAGTTGGGGATGACGGCGGTGATGCGGCGAGCCGAGGCGGTCTTGCAGGCATTGATCATGATCAGCAGCTCCATCAGGCCATCGTTGATGTCGCCGGGGGCGGTCGACTGCAGGATGAAGACTGCGCACATGCGTCAGCAAGGCGTGCGACTAACGAGGGCATGGCGGAGCAGCAGTACCATCTTCATCACGGACGGACTCGCCGATGGTGACGGAGGTCTCCTGGTTGGAGTATTGCAGCACGAGGATCTTGGTCAGCTCGATGCCTAGCCTATACGAGGAGCAGTGTGAGCGCAGCGCGGGCGCAGAGCAGCAGCCGGTCAGGTAGCGGCATACCGATCAGCGACCAGCTTCGCGAGCGTGGGGTGGCTATTGCCCGTGAGAAGCTTGATCGAGTTGGTGGCCATGGCGGGAGGCGGCAGCAGCAGCAGCGGGCGCGCGGGGGTGCTGGAGCAGGCTGGCGGTGCGCATGGTGGAGGCTTCAAGAGCAGGCGGGCGCCGGCACAGATTGCGATTAAAATCATTCGCGCCCGCATCTGCCGCCGTCCACCGCCTGCCGCGTGCGGCGAGCGGTGTGCGCCGACGGGCGGTGCGCGCCGGCCGCATGTTTCGCCGGCTCCGCTAGCGAAGCCCACTCGAAAAGAATTCGTCCGTCAACAACACCTTCTCGCGACGACCGCGACGACAACAACCGCCCCGCAACACCGAGCCTTGACCCGCGCCCCGAGCCGTCAAGATGAAGCTCAACATTTCCTACCCGGCCAACGGCTCGCAGAAGCTGATCGAGATCGAAGATGAGCGCAAGCTCCGTGTCTTCATGGACCGCCGCATGGGTCAGGAGGTCCCCGGCGACAGCGTTGGCGACGAGTTCAAGGGCTACGTCTTCAAGATCACCGGCGGCAACGACAAGCAGGGTTTCCCGATGAAGCAGGGTGTCATGCACCCCACCCGTGTCCGCCTCCTGCTCGCCGACGGCCACTCCTGCTACCGCCCGCGCCGCACTGGTGAGCGCAAGAGGAAGTCTGTCCGCGGCTGCATCGTCGGCATGGACCTGGCTGTCCTGGCTCTCTCCATCGTCAAGCAGGGCGAGGGCGACATCCCCGGCCTGACCGACACCGTCCACCCCAAGCGCCTCGGCCCCAAGCGCGCCACCAAGATCCGCCGCATGTTTGGTCTCAGCAAGGAAGACGATGTGGGTTTTCTTCCCCTTATCGTTCTTCGCCGGGTCATCTCCATTTTGAGATGATGCCGAGTCTGAGTTGAAAGAGCCGAGTCTGATATACCATTTTCTGTGAAACAGGTCCGCAAGTTCGTCATCCGCCGCGAGGTTCAGCCCAAGGGCGAGGGCAAGAAGCCCTACACCAAGGCTCCCAGGATCCAGCGCCTGGTTACTCCTCAGCGCCTCCAGCACAAGCGCCACAGGATCGCCCTCAAGCGCCGCAACGCCGAGCGCCAGAGGGATGCCGCCGTACGTATCACAACATCGCGGGGTGGGATCGGTGCATTTGCTAATTGGAAATCAGGCCGACTACGCCAAGCTCCTTCACCAGCGTGTCGCCGAGGCCAAGTCTGCCCACGACCAGGCCAAGAAGAGGAGGGCCTCTTCCATGAGGAAGTAAGCGCCAGAGGTCGGGGCTTGATTAGCGGAAGGCGAGAAAAAAACGTCTGCTTCGTGCACACGGATTTGGGGCAAAAAGGCAGATGGATTATACCGGGTTTCGATGAAGGCATGGGCATTTCGGGGTTCCTCATCAATTGGTTGAATGCGGGCGTAAAGAATCATGGAATGATATACTCCAATGCATCAACCTTCCGAATTTCAGTCAACATTTCCCGGTTCCCTTGGACTGCATGCTACGTGAATAGGGCTGTGATAGTACGATTATACCCATCTAAATCAACTCAATGAATACAAGATTACAACTAATGAAGCTCCAATGCATTCGCAGATATTAATACCGGCGCGGAATCTTTCTTGGAAAAGTCCTCTGATGCATTGGCCAAAGCTCCAACCGGAAGAAACAATATTTGATCAGCTAGCCCATGCCTTGACTTCTATTATCGATAATTTAAACCGGCAGCACCACAGGGGATTTGAGTAGCTGTAAACCCTGACTACGCAGGTGCACATTTCTCTATTTCAGAAAGCCAATGCGGTGTCTACGCTCTATTCAAACGGGGACCCAACGCCTTGCAAATGCTCGCAAAATGCTTGCGACAGGGAAAGTTGTAGGAAAACCGAAAGAAACACACACAATACCCGAGCGGTAAAACAAGAATAACACAAATTCCTTCGGCCCCCGCAGGAGAGGATCCAAACATTGTCGTCCAATCGATCGCTCTATCGCTCTATTGCTTTTTGCGATAATGCCTCCATGGAAATAAAAACGAACCTTGTTGTTTCCCGTTACTGCTCATGACCCTTGAGCTTCCTGTAGAACTTCTTATGCTGCTCCAAGAACAAGAACGTCGCAATAGTGTGGGGGCCAAGGCGGATGAAGCTGGGCACCCAGCCACGGAACATCCAGCCAAAGCCCTCGACGCGATTAACGTCGACGAGCAGCTTCACCAAACTCATGCTCTCGCCATGGGCGCTCATGACGCGAGTCTTGATGACGTCGACGGGGGAGCAGACGGTCGTGGCCACGAAGCCGGCGGCGAAGCTAGCGGCGAAGTGGGTGCCGAGGCCGTCCTGCAGCGGGGTGTAAGACAGGATGGCGCGCTTGAAGCCGTCATACGACGCCAGCTGCGATGCCGTCATCAGCACTGCGCGCATGCTGTTCGGCCACACGCCGCGGAACAGGCTTTTCGCGCCCTCCTCGCGCGTCATCCGGACCAGGCCGTCGATCGCGTTCTTGTAGTTGCGCCGCTCCGCGGGCGGTAGCGCCGCGTCGTGTTGCATGCGCACGTTGAGCACGTCTGCTGGGTTGCCCGCTATGCCGCCCAGAAAGCCGGAGCACGAGGATATGGCGATGAGGGTTGGCATGGAGGGCGAGGAGGTGGGGGTCGTGAGGGAGGTCTTGAATTGCTCATACACGCCGAAGCGGGTGGTGCTGTAGGTGATTTGGCGGAGGAGAGAGGCAGAGAGCTGTGGACCGAGTTAGTTGGTGGTTGCTAGCGTTTGGGTGGCTGGCGAAGGGTGGCCTGGTGGTCCAAGGCCTCAAATTATGGCAGTTTGAGGACCGGTCGTCCTGGGAGAGACCTGAGGGGGTTCTTGCGCATGTCAACAGCGCGCTTGCAACCTTGTGACAGCAACCCAACGCCTGCTACCAAACCGCTTTCCCGCGCAAATTGCTATAGGGGAATGGTGACATACCCCACGATATAGGCCTCTCGCGCCATCCGTCTGGGCGACGTGGGCGAACATCTGCACCATATTCCTGCGCTGGCCATGGTGCTGCGTCTGGAGGCGGACCTTCACGTTCACTATAAGCGCTGCTCGTTGGTTCGTGCCGTCTCAGGCCGGTCGCAGTGGGCGTGTCATACCTTGACTACGCGGCGCATTAGCAAACTCGTATACAGAAATCAGGCGCTCCGGTATCGCAACTCACCCAAATCCAGCGGATGCGTCACGCACGCCGCGAAACAGCTGGCAGAGCCGCCGAACCAGAAGGGATAGCGCAGTGGCGCCTTCTGCACGTCCTTGCTCTTCCTCGCGTCGACGGCCTTCGCGGCGGCCGCCGTCTGCGCGCTCGCGCTCGTCGTCGTCGTCGTCGTCGTCGCCGACATGGTTGGCGGTGGTCGCGCTCTACTGTCGCATCCCTGGCCTCGACAACACAGGGGCGCCGAGGGTGTGAAGCACGGAGGAGCAGGTAAGGGAGAAAAAACCACAGGGCAGCAGCGGCGACGGCGGAAAATGCGGAGAGATAAAAAGGGACCCGCCGATGAGCGGACGCGCAGCAGCAGCAACGGGGGTCCGGTCTCGTTCGAGCCGGGCCGAGCAGCCAATCGTCAGCCAAGGCTTTTTTTCGCCGGCATTTGTTTTGGCCGCCGCGCGAGATCCGCCAGGCTGCGGCCGATCTCCAACCTCGCGACCGGCTACCGCCGCTCAACGCCAGCCATCGCAAAATGAGGTTGCCCGTGGCTCTCCATCATCTGGCGAGGCCAATTGCCTCGCCCGGGCCTGTCGCGTTGAGCGGCCGCGCGAGGCTCAGCTTCGTGACGTGTCGCTGGTCGTCGTCTGCCGCAGGTAGGTCAGAGCCTTTCTCTCTCACGTGTTCCGTTACGGCAGTCGTTTCTTGCCTCATTAATTCTCCGACTATTTGTTTTGTTTCAAGAAGTAGCTGTTTAGTTCTTTTGCGCCATTTTCATACGTTGTCCCCTGCTTCTATGTCCGCCTAGACTAAGCACGGTGGTCCCGACGACATCCCCGAGTTTTATCTCCTCCAATTCATGCAGTCCTACTATTGAATCCTTGCTCATCTCGCTCATCAAACGGTCTCTTACAATCCTGGCATAACCAAGCCATCGGGTACTACTTCATAGCTGAATACACTTTCAGCTTAAGAATTTCCGTCCTACTCACGAAAAAGATCTACCTCTCTCCACCAAAAACTCGAATTCAACCCATATTCCTGACATCCTTTAGACCAGACCCCAAAGACTATCACCGTTGAGGGCCGGACATACCAGACGGACGAATGGATGAACACGCCCCCGACCATCCTCGACGCCGTCTCCCGGCGCCTGCACCTCCAACCCGACCACCCCATCTCCATCACGCGCCAACTCATCGAGTCGCGCTTCCCGGGCTACCAATGCCACAACGACCTCTTCCCCATCGTCAGCGTGCACCAAAACTTCGACTCCCTCGGCTTCCCCGCAGACCACCCCGGCCGCAACCGCAGCGACACCTACTACGTCAACAAAGACACGGTCCTGCGCACGCACACGTCGGCGCACCAAGCCGACACCTTCCGCGCCAACGCCTCGCCGGGCTACCTCATCTCGGCCGACGTCTACCGCCGCGACGCCGTCGACCGCAGCCACTACCCCGTCTTCCACCAGATGGAGGGCGCCATGACGTGGGACCGCCGCGAGCTCGCCGGCCACGCCACCCTCGCCGACCGCATCATGGCCGACGTCGCAAAGCTCCCCAAGCACGACCTCGACGTCTCCGACCCGAACCCGACCGTCCACGCCGAGCGCAACCCGCTGCAGCCGGGCCACGACGCCGCGGAGGTCGAGGCCATCGCCACGCACCTCAAACGCAGCCTCGAAAACGTAGTCGTCGAGATCTTCGCGCAGGCACGGAAAGCCGCAGCCGCAGCCGCGGCCACCACCACGGCCACCCCCGAGACCGCAGCAGGAGTAGAAGGCGAAGGAGAAGACGAACAGCCCCTCCGCATCCGCTGGGTCGAGGCCTACTTCCCCTTCACGTCCCCCAGCTGGGAGCTCGAAGTCTTCTGGCGGGGCGACTGGCTCGAAGTGCTGGGCTGCGGCGTGGTCCAGCAACCCATCCTGCGCACGGCCGGCGTGCCCGACCGCGTCGGCTGGGCCTTCGGCCTCGGCATCGAGCGCATCGCCATGCTGCTCTTCTCCATCCCGGACATCCGCCTCTTCTGGAGCAAGGATCCCCGCTTCCTCGGCCAGTTCAAGCGCCCGGCTGAGGTGCTGGGGGCGGACGGCGAGGCCGTCGTGAGGGAGTGGGGCGTCAGGCGCTTTCAGCCTTTCTCAAAGTATCCCGCTACGCCGAGGGATGTGGCGTTTTGGTTGCCTGGGAGGGTTGCGGCGCCGCTGCAGGAGAGGAAGGAGTCGGCGCCCAGTGCGGCCGGGGGGCTTGTGGTGCCGCCGCAGGAGGAGGCGCCGCAGATGCATGAGAATGATGTCATGGAGATTGTGCGCGAGGTGGCGGGGGATGTGGTGGAGGATGTGCGGCTGATCGATGAGTTCGTGCATCCGAAGAAGATGCGCAAGAGCTGGTGCTATCGCGTTGTGTATCGCAGCTTGGAGCGCACGCTTACGGGCGAAGAGGCGAATGAGCTGCATGAGCGGGTTAGGACAAGGTTGGTGGAGAAGTTTGGCGTGGAGTTGAGGTAGATGTTAGAGTACTGTGGAGATGTACGGTATTGGTGGGGGAGGTGGGTTTGTATGATTAAGACGGGTGTACATTTCTGTATATCAAAAAATCAAAAGGCTATTTGGTAGGAAATGGTTGCATAGCGTAGATACTGCATTCGTCGAATGTATCCGGGTAAGAAGATCAGGAGTTCGTCAATGACCAGCATTGAAGACAGCACCCTCCTTTGCACACTACGATAGACCAGCCCACCCCGATCCACTGACCCTCCCCCCCCCCTCCCCCCCCCCCCCCCCCCCCCCCCACAATCCTGCAGTCCCTCTACTCCCTCCACACGACAACCACCCGAGTCTAGAGCAACGAGTCGAGTTCCATCCAGGCGTCGGGGAAAATGCGATCAGGCTAACCTGCAAAGGATACAACTTCGCGATCGGGTCACACGGGGCAACGGCTTCCAGCAGCGGTGGAGACCGGTTGCCAACCAGGGCTATAGCATACTTTTACCATCGGACATCCGTACACTCCGGCCCATCCCTGGCTAATCACACTCAACCCCCTCACTCCAAGTACACGAAGACTCACCCTTTCACCGGATACACCGGGTACATGCATCTCTACATCCTGAAAGAGGCTCGTCGGAGGGGAGGGAAAGGAAGAACTGGTGCTGATCTTCCATTCCGTCCGCATATCCAACCGGCCGGACGAGAAGAACACCCTAACGTCCGTTTCAACTGAATAGTAATCCGCCGGGAGGCTTATGCCGCGTGGATCCAGAGCGTAGCTCATCTCTAGTACCGGGATACTGAGTAAGGGCGAGACATGGTCCGTATGCGGGTGTAGCCGGATATCCGGGACTTGAAGAGCGGGAAGCCATAGTTGACAGAAGCCAATGAAACTAAGTATGGGTGACGACAAACCAGAAGCAAAAAAGGAAATTACGAATGCTAAAGTCCACGGTATGATTAACACGAAGAAAAGCTGTCATGAAGACTCCGATTCATCATTCTAATTCGTCAAGTACAAGCGCTGTATTAATTTGCACGTAGGTTTTATTTCAATTCTCCCGCCACCTTCCTTACGCGACCTTCTTCTTCAAGAAAAGCGTCTGAGCGTTGCAGTACGCCTTCAAGCCACCGACGCCCCACTCATAGCCCAGACCACTCTCCTTGTGGCCGCCAAACGGAGCGTTAGGGTCGAGCTCCAAGTGGGTGTTGATCCACACGCTACCGGAATCCAGCTGGCGAGCGATCCGCTCCGCCTGGTCGAGGTTGCGCGACCAGACCGAGGCACCGAGACCCATCTTCGTGTTGTTGGCGCGGGCGATGACGTCGTCCTCGGAGGACCACTTCATCATGGGGACGATGGGGCCGAAGGGCTCCTCGGTGGCGATGCGGCTGCACTCGTCCGGGTTGTCGATGATGGTCGGGGTGATGAAGTAGCCGTCCTTGCGGTCGTTGGAGCCGCCGACGGCGACCTTCATCTTCTGGGCCTCGACGTCGGCGAAGAAGCCCTTGACGCGCTCGTACTGCATGGCGTTCTGGACGGGGCCGAGGAAGGTGTTGGCGTCGGCGCCGTTGCCGAGCACCAGCGTCTTGGTGTAGTCGACGCAGGCCTTGAGGAAGTCGTCGTAGATCTTCTCGTGCACGTAGATGCGCTTGATGGCCAGGCAGATCTGGCCCGAGTTGAGGAAGGCGAGGGTGGCGACCTTGGGGGCGGTGGCGGCGATGTCGACGTCGTCGCAGACGATGGCCGGGTCCTTGCCGCCCAGCTCGAGGGTGACGCGCTTCAGCGTCTTGGAGGCCGACTCCATGACCTTCTTACCGGTGGCGGTGGAGCCGGTGAAGCTGATCTTGGCCGGGCCGGGGTGTGCCGTCAGCCAGGGGCCGAGGTTGTCGTCGCCGGAGAGGGCCTGGAGGACGCCGGGCGGGAGGAATTGGTTGGCGAGCTCGACCATCTTCAGGTCGCAGTAGGGCGTGAAGGGAGAGGGCTTGACGATCATGGGGTTGCCGGTCATGAGGGACGGGCCAATCTTGCCGCAGGCCAGGACGATGGGGAAGTTCCACGGCACGATGCCGACGACGACGCCCAGCGGCGTGTAGCGCACGATGGTCTTCTTCTCGTCGTCCTCGACCACCGACTCCTCCTTGAGCTCCATGTTCGCGAAGGTGTGCAGGTAAAGGGCGGCGGTCTCGATCTCGTTCAGGGCCATGGGGATCTGGGATGCGGTCAGCGCGTCTGCTCGCAAGCGTGGGGGCGCAGCACAGCGCGGCATACCGGCTTGCCCTGCTCCTTGGTGAGCAGCGCGGCGAAGTCATTCTTGTGCTCGAGGAAGGCGTCGGCGAAGGCGGTGAGGGCCTTCTTGCGCTCGTCGTGGGTGGTCTTCTTCCACGACTTGAAGGCCTCCTGGGCGGCGTCCACTGCGGCGTCGACATCGGCGGGGGTCGAGACGGGGACGTCGTAGAGGGGCTCGAGGGTGGCCGGGTTGACGCCCTGGCGCACCTTGTCGGTGGTGGTGAGCTTGCCATTGATGACGTTGTAGAACTTGGTGAAGTCGAGCTTGGCCATGGTTGCGGTTGGGGTACGGAAAAGAACACAAACGGGTATCTCTAGAGCAGTGGCGAGCAGGAGCGCTGGGCGGGTCCCATTAAATACTCCTTGAGGGGCGACAGAGCGAAGGAGCAGCCATGGCCGCGGGCAGCCGCGCAGCCGCGCTCTGGCCGAGGTCTCTGGCGGGCGGCAGTGGGGCTGGCCAAAACCTGGAACTGGAAGGGGGGAAGCTAAAATGGTGGTTGCTGCGGCGCGGGGCATCTGGAGCCCTGCGGGGTACGTAGATCTGATCCCCCAGCGTGCCGCCAAGCCCCAGCCGCCCAATCAGCGCTCGCGCAGAGTCATGGCGCGCTCGAAGCTCCGGGCCTAAGCAGCGTTACAGGCGTTGCGCCAGCCCCAATGCCGTATGGACGGCGGCCGCTCAGTTATCCACTCCAGGCCGTTTGGGGTCCTGCTTACTTGATGGCGACGCGGCTCCGGTAGTAATCACAACGGTGCCCGATCCGGAATGTGCTGCTATACGCCCCTATTGCGTCCTGTACACGGCGGCACATCGCGCATCTGCCCGCCGGCCACATGGCAGAATAAGGTCCAACGGCGCGCCGAGCAACTGCTGCTTCTGGTAATGTAGCACCCTATCCAAAGCATGCGGCGTCCCTGTAGCGAGCAAACTCCTGTTCCGTTCGCCCTCGGGCCAGTCAGGAACAACACCTCGCAACATCAGAAAGTCGTACGACCAGACTGCGGATTCCCAGAGACTTCGTGCGCAGGTTCTTTGCTGCGAGCGCATCTGCAAGTCATGGATGCGGCGAGGCGAAGCGCTGCGCTGCCTGTTCGGGCATGTGCTCCACCGGCAGACCCGCAACAGCCATCAGAATTTGGTGACAAGCAGCAGCAGCTCCATAACTCCGGCCGTCCGTCTTACTGATAATAAAATCTGCACGTCCGCACGTGGTGGGCGCACCCTTTTCCCCGTGTTCGACAAAACAACAACGGTCAATTCTACGCGCTCCTATCTCGTGCGAACCACAGCTCTTTCCGCATCGCCGCTAGCCGCCCTGGTCGCTCCATCCCGTGAAACGTGGCGCCCTCACCATCGACCGCCTGCTGTAAGCGATGCGGCGTGGCGGTGGAGGCCCGTCCATCCCTGGCGGCCCCCGTCGTTGACCACGGTGCGGTGTCCGGATGGAGCAGCTCCAGACCGGCCGCGGGAGCTCCCGTGAAGACGTTCCGCCAACGTTCGCTGCTGCCTTTCGCTTTCTTATCTTCGCATTCCCTTTTCTCGTTGCCTCAACGCGCGTTCCGCAGTGCTGCTCCCGCAAGCCATGAACCTGTCCTCCTCTTGTCTCACCGCAATTCACGTCGCGGTGCTGCATAAATGCCGTCTGACGTTCTTCCGTCGCTCTTCGCTCTCCCCTCTCTTTCACGTTGACACGCGCCTTCTATCATCCATAGTCTCCGGCAGATACTCGACCGTCCGGGCCGCCGAATCCTGAAACTCCTTCCACAGCACCACGCGCCTGCCCGTCTCGTCGAACGTCAGCGACAACACCATATCGCAGACGTACTTGCCCGCCGCCGAGTCCGCCCGCGTCGTCACCCACAGACAGACCTTGCGCGCGGCCACGTCGTCGACGACCTCGTGCAGCTCGACCATGTAGTGGCGAAACACGGCGCGGTAGCTGTTGAGGGTGCGCTGGAAGGCGGCCGCGTCCTGCGGCGGCTGGTTCAGCGACGCGGGCAGCACTTCGCGCCGGAAGCCCGGCGCCCGGAACGACGCGATCGTCTGCGCGTCGAGGTTGTTGTTGAAGGCGGCGATGATGGCGATGGCCGACTGCCGCTGCACGCTGCCGCCGTGCGCCGGCTGGTGGTGGTGATTGCCGCTGGGACTGCCGCTGCCAGCACTCCTGCCGTCGCGCTCCGATATCAGGTACCACTTTCTGTCCGACGGCGCCATTATTTGGTCTTATTATTACTTTCTGGGGTCTCGGGGAACGCGCGCGCGCTCGGCCGCCGCCGCGGAACTACGGGACTAGAGATAATGCCTGCCTGGCTGGCGACTGACTGGCCAGATGGAAGCGCGCGGTGCACCCACGTGGGACAAGGGAAGGGAAGCAGCGGTGGTGGAGGTGAGAGATTGACTCGGCTCGGTTGCTTTGCTAACAAGCGGTTGGCTGGCGACGGTCGCCAGGAACAGGGACCGCGGGCTGTCGGCAGCGACGCTGACTGGACGCTGCCGGGGCTGCAGGGGAGCGCGTCGGAGAGTTTGCTTATCTTCCGCGGCGCATGCGGGCGCAGAAAGTCAGGAACGCGCAGGGGTAGAGTGGGGTGCGTTGGGGTGGTGCAGAGAGAGCCCAGAGGAGCGGTCCGGGTCAGGAACAGGCCGGGAAAGGGAAAAAGTAAAGAGGGAGGGCGAAGGTAAGTCAGGTGGGTCGAGGACGGCGGCAGCAGCAGCCGGCCGATTCAGGAACACGGCAGGATATATGGTCCGCCGGGGACACAGCTGCCAGTCGGCGCGCCGGCGCCATCGCGAGAAAAATTTCGGAGGCGGACGGCAAGGTCGTTGGGTGTGGAGGGGCCGCACGCGGGTCGGCGAGCGCCTCTGGTGTCGGGCGGCGGATCTGTCTTACATCCGCTAGACGGACGGCGGCCGCCATTTCAGCTCGTCGCCAGTGCCAGCGTCAGCTCGCGCGGGCCGCGTGTCAGCGCGATAATTAGCGACGGCCGGGAAGGCTTTAAGGTTAAGGTAGGATGCATGCGAAGCTTCTGGCGCCCATCCTTCTTTCTAGCTCGTTTTTCGTACGTCGTATCTTGACGTGCACCTGTCGTCCCGTCCGTGGCGCTGCCTCACCGCATCGCCGCCGCCCTGCATGCCCAGCCGTCAGCGTGCGTCTGATAGATGAGTGTGGAGATGCAGCTCTTCACGGCCCAGCAATGCGCCAGCGAACGCTCGGACGCACTCCAGGCCACCGATCCTGGGCCTGGCTGTCTCAGAGGCCGCGCCGCTCCCCCTTCGAAACGAGCCGCATCGCTGCTGCGGCGGCACAAGGCCGGCGATTGAGTTGACGGTGCATCTTTGACAACTGCCGTGGTGGAGACTCGCAGTCGACCCTGACGATCCCGGCGTTAGTCAGCGGCTAGTCTGCGTCGAGAAGTATCTCCTTGCACTTGCTACGCCCGCCGAAATTTCGAATGGTCACCTGCGTATCTCTCAAACGCGCTCTCTTCGCTGTGGGGAGCTTCGTGAAACTTACTGATCGCATCGCTGCTGTCATGCGTTTCTGCCGCATTCATCCGGTGTTATCGTGGTGCACTGCCACAGCAGATCGTGTAGGTGGGTACTGTACATCGCCGATCCGACCGCGCAAACGACGCGGCTTGATATCTAGGCCGACGGCTTGCATGAACAGCCCAGCATGGCAAAGTTTCGATGTAACCAGAGTCCTTGCTGCATGGAAAGGGGAATTCGGTCGCTGCTTCAACCAATCAGCATCGACTCCATGCCACCACCGTCGCTCCCCGGTCTGTGTGGCTTACAGTACTTGCCCTATGTGTCCGATGCAGGCAGATCCAGTTCCTATAAATAAAAAGGCTTGGACAGGATTTCCTCGACTGCGGCTGGTGGTGTGGACGGCTCGGCATACAGGCTGAAGAGCAAGAAAGACGGAGTGACGAAGAGTCCATGAGGAAAGTTTGATCACCCAACACCACCACACTCGGGTACACGCGGTCTATTTGATTTTTTTTCCTTCTTCCGGCAACGGGATCGGCACCGGCACGCGTCCGGTTTTGGCCGCAGGTCAGACGACAAAACCTGCAAGCGAAGTTGAAGGATCTCTCGGGACAAAAAAAAAACAAGCCCCTCTTCACCAGGATCAAGCAAAAGTTTCCGAGAATTTTCTTTTCTTTGCTCGAATGTGGCTGACCAGTCCAAATTGTAAGTGGTCCCCACCACCTGCACCCCGCCATATCATAAGATCGTCTGCCCATGGCGCCCACGGAGGATTCCTTTATCACACCATGTCCCCATATCCAACCCTAACGCCTCCTCCCCCCTCGGTCGGCACCGACCTCACCACGCCGCAACCGTCTCATTCGGACTCTCGTACCCATACGGCACCATTGGCGCATGCACAAAGTACGGCTGCAGCACCCTGGCGTCATACGACGTGTCGTCCACGCACATGCCGCCGCCCGAAGGGCCGATGTGCGGGCAATGCACGTCGGGGCGCAGCGGGACCATATTCTCATGCACCATGCGGCACAGCAGCGTGTCTCCGCCGAGCTCGTAGCTAGCACCAAAACGCTTATCCTGCGTCAGCGTGCGGTAGCAGGTATCGTAGTCCGGGTACTGGGTGTTGGTGGTGCCGTTGCAGTAGGTCTGGGCGGTCGAGCAGATGCCGTGGGCCAGCGCGTCCGTGAAGTAGGCGACGGCGCCGGCGGGCGTGGTGGCGTTGACGAGGGGCATTGCTGCCGCGAGCGTCGCGTCGAGTAGGTTGGCGAACCAGCGGTAGGTGGCGTCGTATTGCCAGATTTGGCCGGCGGTGTTCCAGGTGATCCAGCTGTCGATCTCGACGGGGAATTCGCCGAGGAAGGCGTTTTTGAAGGTGACGATTGTGGCGGCGCTGGAGATGTCTTGGTTGCCGGTGAAGTGGATGATGTCGTAGGAGATGGGTATGCCGAGGAGGGTTGTGGATTGGCTGGACTTGAGGTTGGCGAAGAGGCCGAAGAGGTACTCGGTGTTGAGCTCTTGGCCGTCGAAGGTGCGCGTCACGTCCACGCGACCGAGAACGTCTGGGGCCAGGAGGCTGCTGTTGACGCTTTGCGCTTGCTCGGTATTGTTGTTGACAAAGTTATCCCAGAAGCGCGTCTGCAGCTTCCAGAGCTCATCGAAGGTGAAGTTGGCCCGTTCAGAAGGTGACGTGCTATCGGCTTGGCGAGATGCTATAGGCGTAGCTCCGTGAGTTGTAGTGATGAGCATAGTTAACGTAGTTGATAAGGCAAAGAATGAAGACCACATTTTTGCAGACTTTGTGCTGTCGAACTCTGTACGGAAGAGCGCTGAAGATCTCAAGAGTTACTGCTGTCTGGACAAGGATCCCGAATGCAAGATGAGGCTGACCAATCCCATGCAAGTGTGAAGTTTCCGAAAGGACCTGGCGTGTCGTTCGGTGAGTGGCTTAGGAAGCTAAAGGGAAGCAAGGGTATTTGTATTGGTGCACTCTCGAAAGCGCAGGTACTGGTAGAAGGCACGACCGTGAAGATGCGTTAGGCGATCATGCGGCACACCGGTTCAGGCTCGAGGAACACGTAGATACTGCTGGACGGTCAAGGAGAAAACGAAACAAGTTTCAGTTACTTATATGGTCGTCAAAGACCATGTGTTTGCAGGCGTGGCTATTTTGGTATGAGATGGGGGCCGTATTGCATTGTATGCAGCTTACGACCCAGAAGCGGCCAGCGCCATGCAACGTGATCCTTCGACCACAACCGAAGGCGAACAACTAGAAAACAACAGGAAAGCCAATAGAGCTGAAATGCACGACGAGTGAATTAATGAATGCCACCAACTCTTGTGGCCAACAATTCGCTATTTTCGGCAGGAGCAAGTCCGGAAGGGACCAAGAACGTAGACAATGGTTGGTAGGAAAAGCTGGGCAACCTTACGCTTTGGAACACCATACCAAACACTTTCAGTAGCGTCAGCCCAGCGTATGAGTGGAAGTACGCTGTTGCTGGATGTGTCGATTTTAAACAAAGCCCTTGTAGTTGCACCGCGCTCCAACGGCTGTGCATCCGTACACAAGCGTGAGGGGGGGAAGCTATCAGCCACGGAAAGGACGCACGGCAGACAGACGACCTGGCGTCAGAAGGGAGGACAGACGCGTGGTATTGCCATGCGGCTGCGAGTCGACATGTTCGCCATGACAGGTTGTAACAAGGCGACAAGACGGCCAGAGCCGTAGACGGTTAGGAAGAGCAACTAAGATGGAGCGAAGGGACAGATTCGTCATCGGTGGTTGGCAAGATGCGGCATGAAGCCGACGCTAGTTCGTCGCAACGTTGGACCTTCCTTTGGCGAACCCCACTTGTGCTTCAAGCTGGAACATGCCGATCGTCGATGGGCAAAAATAACTGCTTAAGAGCACAGATTAAGTATTATACCCGGCCTTCGTAATTCGTGCAGAGGAGACAGCAAAGCGGGGTGTGCAATGAGTAGGGCGACATGGATAATCCTCGGACGCCACTTAAGCTTGACAGCACTGCTAAGGGCGAGGATCAGGGAATGGGACCTGGGACTGATCCGACCCGACGCAGTGGAGACGCGCGCGGGAACTCGAGACATAGGAGAGAAACAACGGCGCGCGAGATGGCGGTGAGAGAGGCGACGCAGCGGCGGACGCTCTATCGCAGACGACAGAAAAAGAAAAGCGAGTCGGATGAGCGTGTCTCTTGACGGAGGAGGCAGAGCAGCGCTGGAGGTGAGGTTAGAGCGGACGTTGCACGAACCTTCGGCGAATTAACGCCATAGTAGCACGCGTTAAAGCAAGGACTGCAGCGTTCCCTGCCTCGCTAGCGACCATCATCCCCACATCAGTCGCGTTGCTTTTCAAACCCCAGCGGCCGAGACGGGCTTGTCCTCTCCTCAGCGAACCGTGACTGCTCGTACCGGGCTTCTTATGCCTGCCGTGGCGTCGGGGGCGTCAGGCACGGCGTCGGGCGGCCAGCATGAGGCGCCGCAGGGAGACCGATTCGGATATGAGGAGCCCGTGAAGGGGCCTCGTCACCCACCAGCGCCGCGAGCAATTTTTGCAGCGCGATTACTCGCGGGTCGCGGGGGCGTTCCTGTCGCTCGCTGGCTGCTCCTCCACCGCTCTCCGCGCGCCCCGCGCATGCGAGGCAGTGCCATGGCAGCGGCGCTGGTCGAAGCGCGCGCCTCCCCAGCTCTTGCAGACCCGTCGGGGGAAAGCCGTCCGGCGCGGGAGCGGCAAGCAGCAGCCGGCGCGCTGAGTCGTGTCGAGCGGACAACCCCTCACTGGTGAAACAGCATGCTGGACAGCGGGCGATTAGGGGCGGCGCGGGGGCGCAGAGAGAGCCTTGGGCGAGAGTGAGGGGAGCAGAGGGAGCAGCGGCGTCGCGGCGCCGCACGCCTTTTCAACGCGTGCTCAGCGGCGGCGTGCAGGAAGAGGCGCGCGGCAGGCGCAGCGGGCGGCGCCGCCGGCCGGGGCGGAGGCCGGGCGAGGCCGGGGCGGCAGCGGAAACGCAGCGGCAGCAGGTTGATGAAGGAGAGCCAGTGGGCGCGGCCGGAGGCGTGGACGGCGGCGAGTCAGCGCGGGCGCGGCGGCTCGGCAGCGGCAGCGCTCGGGGGGCAGGCGGCGGCCCTCGCCGGCGCCATGGGGTGCCTTGCGATCTCACCATGCTCACCCCATCGCGCTGCGCCGGCCACCGCGCAGGAGGCGCGCCGCCGACGCAGGTAGAGTGCCTGGCGGCGCCGCGCGGAGCTCGCGTCAGTGTGTAAGGCTGAGGAGAAATTGCCCGGGGCGAACCGCACGCCTGGGCATACTTCTGCGCTCCATTCCTCCTGCATGGGCGCGCCATGCTCTCCCCCCTCCACGCCCAAAGCCAAAAGCGACGGGCATGCCGGTCGTGTCTCCCTGCCAGGCCCGCGACGCTGCTGCCGGCCCCCGTCCCTCGCGCCGCTCAACACCTGCCACGCCCGCGCGGCCTCTCATGTGTCTACACGTCCTCACCTCGTACTGATCCGTCCCGCCCGCCAAAAAAGCCGCACCTCCCGCTTCTCCTTGCAGCAGTCCGTCTGCGTCCCCATCCGCGCTTCCGCCTGCGACCCACTGCCGTTTTCTAGAACGTCCCGTTTGCTGCCGTCGCCATGGCCGCAAATAATCCCGCCGGCTCCTTTAGTCTGTTCCCCCCCACAGCGCTACCCGGCGATCAGCGCCCGCCCCGGCAGCTCACCGCTTCTTCGCCTGCGCCGCGCCAGCGAGATGCTCCGAAGCTGGCGGATCTTAGTCATCTGCCGCTGGTCAAAGGCCAGCGCGACGCCATCCGCTCGCAGCTGAAGGCTACCCAAGCGGCCACCGCTGAAGCCCAGCAGTCCGTCTCCTCGCTGCGCAAGCTCGCCTTCCGCCTTGCCGTGCGCATCGGCGTCAAGGAGGCCAAGGTTGCGCAGGCTGCTCGCATCCTCGCGCAGTCGCGCCGCCATGACTATGTGCACAGCCGCAAGCATGAGGGACGGATTGCGCAGCTTCAGGCTACCCTTGCTCGCCATGAGCAAAGGAATCGGGAACTGCTTCATAATCTGGAACAGGCTGCTCAGCTTACTATACAGTGTACGTGTGGAACCTCCGCCTCAATGGTTCTTGCGCGTGGCTGCTAACGCAAGCCAACATAAACTAGCACAGCAGCAGCATCTCTCACATCTCAGGCCGCTCTCGTACCTACCGTCGTCTGGTCAGCGGCCCATCTCGCCCCCGCTGACCTCGCCGCCGTCGACTCCTCCTCCGTCGCCGCCTACCCGGACCTCGAGCCGCACTTCGCAGACGCAGCCGAGGAGACCGTCCGACATTGTCGCCGACCTGACCGAGATCCGCACCGCCAACGAGCGCTTGATCAAGGCCAAAAAGGAATCTGACCATGCCCTGCTCCTGTGCCGCTCTCGAATCGCCTCCCTGCAGGAGGACTTTCAGCAGAGTCAAACTCACGTGCGCGATCTGGAGAAGTCCAACAACTCTCTGGAGCACATGGTCGACGACTACAAGCAAAAAGTCCAGACCATGGAGGAGGAGAAGGCACGTCTCGAGCAGCAGCTCCGCTCCACCCAAGAGAAGCTCATCGTCTCCTCCAAGACCGAGGAGACTCTGCGCGCTGAGCTGAAGGAGCACAAGGCCCGCATCGCCGAACTGGAAAAGGAATGCGAAGCGAGCCGAGCACGCATAACCGAGCTGGAAGAATCCTGGTCCTCCATCGAGGAGGATCTCTCCGGCTGCAAGCTGCAGCTCAAGAGTCTGGAACGGGAACGCTTGGCGCTTCAAGAAGAGCTCTCTTCCATGCGCAAGAAGCTGGCTTTCTCCGACAGGTCGCATGCCGAGCTGCAGTCCAAGCTGGCCACCAAGGAGGCCGACATCGCCAAGCTTCGTGACCAGCTCAAGCAGGGCCAGGAAAGCGCGGATGCTCTCCAGCAGACCGTTGCTTTCTTCGAAGACGCCGCTCGGGAGCTGTCCGTCAAGATCCAAGCAGCCGGCGGTGCCTTGACCATCCTCGAGAAGCAATTGGAGGCCGCCGAGGCTTCCAAGAACAGCATGTACGACGACATGCGTTCTCTGCAGGACTCCAAGAAGGAGACAGAGCAAAAGCTGCAGGAGCAGATCCAGGCCCGCACTGCTCTCCAGTGGGACGTGAACCAGCTGGAACAGACAAAGGCCCGTCTCTCACAGGACATCCATCGCATGCGGGCGAAGCTTGAGAGCCGCAACCACGAGGAGACGCAACTCAAGGAACAGGTCCACGTGCTTCTCGCGTCCCGACGCAGCCTGCAGAACCAGCTGCGGGACGCTCTCAGGCAACTCGACCTGGAGGAACAGAAGAACCCGCAGGCCGCCGAAGAGCTGGAGAGGCTGAGAAGATCCAAGGAGGAGCTGGAGAGGAACTTGTCCCAACTAAAAGACACGACAGGTACTCTCCACGCCGATCTCCAACTGACTAGGAAGAAGCTCGAGTCCGCAGAGAAGTCGAGAACGGAGCTGCAAGCGCAGCTGGAATTGTCGCAGAAGGCGAACGACGGCCTCAGAGGTGATGTGCGTGCCCTGAAACTCTCCAAAGCCCACGTGGAATCCGACCTTAGCATCGCCCTCAAGTCCAGAGCAACCCTTGAAGCGACGGTCCGCGCGAATAGGACGAAGCTTTTGGTTGCTGAGACTAACGAAATAAATCTCCAGGCGAAACTCTCGGCAGCTGAGGAAGAGGTCGCCAAGCTCCGCGCGATTGTCATGGAGGCCAAGCGCGTGGAAGGGAAGCTCGAAGCGCGAATTGCGGTCGCCGAGGAGGAACTGACGGCCGTCAAGAAGGCGAACGAGGAGCTGGAGAACTTCCTCGGCGAGTCCAAGGGTGACAACGAAGCGGATGAGGAGACTAAATCTAGGTTGTCCGCCGCCGAAGAACTCCGAGAAAAGTACCAGAAGAAGCTGTCGATGACGGAAGAGGAGATCCGCAGGCTCCAGGAGCAGAACACGTCCCTGAGCTCGGAAATCGAGAGGAAAGACCATGACATCGAAGAACTTCGGAGCCAAGAATCCAGCCTCAGCGTCGAGCTGCGCTCCAAGGATAAGTGGATTGGTGATTTGAGCAAGGCCAACGAGGATTTCGCCGTGGGTATGGAGTCCATCGAGCACGAGCTCCGCGTCCTCCGCGAGACGAAGGTCGCGTTCCAGACGGTCGTCAAGGAGTTGAGAGAGCGAGGGGCCCACCTGGAGGTGCTGAAGGAATGGACCGGAGGAGAGGCGTCGTCCCACCATTCCGGCGACAAGCCGCTTCCCCACACTCCCTCCAAGATGAAGAGGACCTCCACCATGATGTCGGAGGAGCGGGAGCGGCCGGGGTCGCGCGCCTCTTCGCACCGCTCCACCGAGGGCGACGAAGAGCTGGAGGCCTGGGCCAGAGAAGTCGAGCGCGTGCGCATGCTGCGTGACGAGACGGTCGTCCAGTTGAGAGGACTACGCCAGTCCGAGTCATTGCTGCGGAAGAACCTGAAGGCCAGCGAGATGGAGCTGCAGCGGCTGGGCTCTCAACAACCAACGTACGCGTTTTTTGATTTCGATATCATAATAGTCTATCTCATGTCATGTGTCAGCGCTAACGATCATCTCTCGCAAAACAGATTCCAACAACCAAAGAAGAGCGGCAACGTCTTCCGCCGCGTCTTCCAATGGAGCTCTCGCAACCAAAAGACCAGCGGCCAAGTCTCCTGGAACAAGCCTCGCCACCAGCAACAAGCCGCCGCCGGCATGGGCAAAGCGGGTCTCAGCGTCGCCCGCATCGCGGACACGCGGCCATCGATGGACGTGCGACCGCAGCTCGGCGGCGGTCCGCGCGGAGGAGGAGTAGGAGGAGGAGGCGGAGGCAACGGCGAGGTCGTCTTCGACATCGAGTCGCGCACGTGGAAGGTCATCCCCGAGGAGTCGGGCGCGACGCTCACGCCTGTTCGCACGCGCAACCTCAATAGCCCGAACCCGCAGGCGCTGACGGCGTCGCCGGCGTCGACGGCGCAGAAGTCGCGTAGTGGGACGCTGACCAAGAATCGGAGGCCCGACACTAGGGGGAGTACGGATAGCGGGAGTAGCGGGAGTAGACACCGTGTTAGGATCGCTGATGTCGATTCTAAGATGACCTGGGGAGGCAAGTTGAAGAAAAGGATGGGCTTGTAGTAGGAAGAGTCTGGGGGCAAAAAGGGGGTGGAGGGCGAAGACGGAGATGAGGGCGGCGGCGACGGCGGGTTCTCTGTGTGAGGGATAGGGCGGCGTTAGTAATGGTGGACGGGGGGGTAATGGTCTTGGGGATTCATTGAGCAACGAGATCTGGCGCTCACGACTCACTACATACACACAAAGACCCTTCGATTCATTCGTTTATGGTGGATGGGGTGGGTGGTGGTGGGTGGGGAGGAATGATCGCACAACTTGTACGTAGAGATCGACACGGACACACACTCACACACACACCCACACCCTTTCAAATACGATTTTCCTTATGTTATAGTTCTCGCACATCGTGCCACTTGGCATCAGCTGAGGTGGTGCCTTCTTGCAAGTCAGGGACGGACCGTGGTGATCAAATGTCTCAGCGCGCGGCCAATAGACGGCCAGCGAGTACCCATTTTAAATTCATTCTCAGCAGCGGCCATCTCGCTTCCTCTGGGGTACCCATGGCAGGGTATATATGTAGAGACGATAGCGAGGACGAAAAGCCAAAAGGAGGTCCGGACGAGGCCGCAAACTGAGTCAAACGAGCGGCGCTGCGCCGAGCGGAACTTGTATAATCGCTACGATCGTGCGGGTTTTAGCCTTTGCTTACGTGCATGCGTGCGAGGTTGTCCCATGTATACCCGCGTTATACTCTTATAAGGAGGGCAGGTCCCCATTTATTGTTTCCCGCCCATACCCATCCCATCCTCGCCTCACCGGCGGGCGCTAAGAGCGGGAGTGTGCGGGAACGTCTGCGTCCGAGGTCCAGGCTCCGGGCGAACCGGGCTTTTGCTCTTGTTAAGTTACGTTTGTTAATTGTTCGCGCAACGTGAAGCTGAAGCGAAAAGCTTTGGGATCCATATGAATTACTTTTCCTGCTTGCTGCGGCGGGCGGCGGCAACGCCGAAGTCTGGTCGGAGTGGCGGGCCGGGCCTTCGGTCGGGCGGAAGGAAGTGCGCACTTCCCCGATCCTGGCGCTCCCGAAGTCTGAACTGCGCGCTAACGGCATTTATATCGAACGGGTGCCGAGACTTGCCGGTATACCACGTGATGTTCTTCAAGAGAGAGAGAGGGCGAACAACATGAAACCGGTGCGAAGGTCCTGCACTCTCTCGCTTTCGCTCTCTCTCCCTCTTTCGCTCTCTCTCCCTCTTTCTCTCTCTGTGACACGGAGATAGCAGTCTCGAGAAATCCGGTCACTGTGCGCGCGCATGGGCGACCGATGGAGACCGGTGAGGTGTTGCTGACTGCGGCGAGAAGGTCCAGCCACCTCAAAGATTCAGAAAAAGGCCCGAAAAGCTGAAATTCAGCCTTTCGATGTGTGTTTCATAGGGCTCTGCCCTTTGCAGCCCAATGCACGGTGCCCACCCGAGACGTTCGATGTGAAAGTGTTTGATCACTGTTGGGGAGGGGGAAAAAATTGCAGAAGAAAGTCCACTGCGGCAGCGGAAGATGGGTCCGGCGGTAGATCCAGTCGCCGATAACCGGCCGCTTTACGTGATTGACGCCTCACCGGTGTAGCAGCAGGCAGTCCTCCGCGCGCATTATTGGCAAATGCACCTGGTGATACAAGATTCCGGTCAACCGTGCCGTGACATTGTGCGGCGATGACTTCCCGTTGAGAAATTGCGGCGTGAAGCCTGCAAGTACTGCGCGATAAAAGCAACAAAAGAAAAAAAAAAGCGTATACGTCCGAAAGCAAGCTTCCTGAAAGGAGCGTGGCGCCCGCAGTGGGGTTCTGCGGCTGATTCGGTTACGCACAGCCCTATCCGAAAGACGGCCCGCTGTCGTGGCTTTGGGGCGGTGAGAGAGACTGGTCGAACGGCGGGCAGTGCGGATGCTATGGGAGTCGGTCCTTGGTGCGAGGGAGGTCCTGCTGCTTCGGACACGAGATGAAAAGCAGATAATCAAGGCCAGACGGCGACGGTGGAAGCCTTGATGAAGCTTTGATCAGAAAACCTCCGCAACGCGCAGCGATCTAGCAAGTTATTCCGGAGGCGGCGGCGGCGGCGCGCATGGGAGTCAGCGCTGCGGGGGATAATCATTGTTCCGCCGCCCGACGCATCGTCCAAGGTCTTGACACACCCCACACACCCACTCTACCTCGAACAGTGTGATGCCCCGTGCCATGTCCCGCCGCTCACTACCAGCCTCTTGGCCTGTCAGTGGCCAGCCCTGCGGCTTTATGACCTGTCGTGTCAGCACTGCTCGTCATGGCTCCGCTAATAGGGTTCCGCTCCGCTTCGAACAGCTCCCTTTCGGAGGAGCCCGGCACATCGCCTCCCCCCTTCAGCGTCCGCCGCCTCGCCTCGCTTCACCGCCAAGCCGTATCGCACACGCGCGTCACATCACCACTTCGCTTGCACCGTCGTGATTTCGGTTCAGAGAGCTGACAAATGAAAGTCATCGCTTTTCCTGTTTCGACAAGCTACCAGTACTGTCTAGGACAAGAGCACAGTTCAACGCCCAACGACCAGAAACAAAAAATTCAGCCACCATGTGCGCCAGCAATGACACGGTCGGGGTATCGCCACGAAAAAAAAAAGCAACTGCAGCAACTGCAAAACGGGAAGTAAGAAAGCAAAGCGGGCAGCCGTTATCGAGACGTTAGGGAAAACAACGCTGAGACCGTAGCAACTCCAATCCCGCGGAGAGAAAACAAGAACATGAATAGAAATTAATGTAGGTAAGTGTAAAGGAGAGTCGGTGCTAACAGACCCAAGGGCTTGGGAGGGAAAGTCGTATCGCGCGTATCGATTCAGCAGGCCGCCTCGCACATTTTGCCGATGGCTTGCTCGATGTCTGAGAAGAGATTGAGCACATGACCGTCGGCATAGATTCTGATCGATTCCACGTCTTTGCGGTCCATGCGGCTCGGGCTCTCCGCACCCTCCACCTTGATGGGGCTTCGGGGTGGAGTGGCCTCGGCTGCGTCGCTGACCGGTGTGGCCGGCGGCAAGGCCATGGCCGCTGTGAGGTGTTCAAGCAGCTTTTGGCGGATCCGAAGCCTGCGGTTCTCGGCCTGCTCGATTTTGTGCATCCAGTCATCGATGGACAGATCGAGCTCGACAAGGGCCTCCTCCTGCTTGAGGAGACTCTCCCGGGAAAAGACAACGGTCTCGCTCCTCTTGAGATAGGAGATCATACGCGCATGCAGCTTTTGCCGGCCAGCACGGAGAGATTTGTAAGTTTTGCGCAAGTAGTCACACCGTTCATCCAGAGCGCGGAGTTCCTGCAACGGATCAGTATGCGAAAAAAAAACGTCACCACTTTTGCTCGAGCAACGTACCTTGGCAAGAGAAGCGACATCCCTGGAGGAGAGAATCTCAAATTTGTCGGCTTGCTCGTAAGCCTTGTGTCGCAACTTTTCTCTTTCCGCAGCTGAGTACTTGGTGGATGCTTCAACAACAGAGACACCCTTGGGCAGTTTCCAGGTGTCTGCTCCCTCCTTCTCCGACGAGCTAGTTGCTGAACGCTGGCGACTTTGGTCTCGGCGAGTCTTTGCAATCGGTCGTCCTCTGTCCATGATTGATTGGTCTGACCTCTTCCTAATGTGGCCACGGGTGGAGGGACGCCTTTGCGGATTTTCTGGCGAAGGAAACTCAAAGCCTCCCATGGCGGACGTTGCGTTGAGAGGCGTCTCGGAGATCGGCGTACACGCAGTTCCGGAATCGTTCCTCGCCTGCTGGCGCATGGCCGGAGAAGACTTCTTCTTGTACAAGGACGGCGACTTCGGGGGAACTTGCGGAGGAATATCGTCATCGTCGTTACGAGAAAAAACATTCGTGTCCACCTTCAACTCCGGCTTTGCGGGCTCAGTCGCGGTCGGACTCATGATTGGAGAGAGGGGCTTGAGGCTGGGAAGGCTGTGGTCGACGTCGGGCTTGGATGAGTCGGATGTTTGAGAGTTGGGCGAAATTGGTTTTTGCTGCGGTGCAATAAACGCCGGACCGGTGATGCAAGACACCATGGCATCACCAAATGGGTTGGCGCGCCAATGGCTTGCAGGAGCGCTTCCAGACCGCTCGTGGCCGGGGCTCATTGGTGCTCTATGAATAGGCGCTGGAGGCCGTCCGGGGATGGTGGCTATGTGTGTCAGCCAAGCGCCGAAGCGTGCAGGGCAGGGTCAACCTACGAGAGTCCATACAGCTCTCCTGGAGGGTGGCCATTGGTGGAGGTGCTTGCAGCTCGGGCACACTGATCTTCCTTCTTCTCGACAGCGAACCCTGGCGGCTACGTGCGGCGTAAGCGTCGTTTGTGACGATGGCATCGCCCATTGCGGTTGCAGAGCGTTGCAAAGAAAGAGCCATTGGCTTCTCGGAGGGGAACTGAGGGCGAGAAGTGGTGGAGGGGGTCCTGTGCGAGGGCCACAGCTGGTATCGCGGTTGACCACGGCGGGACAGAGAACGCTCGACGCCGGATCGACTGGACGGGCGGCTGCCTGTTCTGCTCTCGGGTCTGTCGGGCTCCTTGGGGAGGCGGGTGATCAGCAAAAATCGCGAGGAGCTGGTGGGAGCCAAAGACTTACACTCCGTGCACCTTGCGCGGCATCCTCTGATATATGCATCTGGCCTCGATCCAACACGCTCGCCCGGATGCAGTTGGCGATGTGTGTCATAGTCGGCAACGGGCTGGCAGCTATCCACCAGGCTCCCTCGAGGTGAGACTACAGACGTTACGGGTGGACCCTTCCCTGCGGAACGGCGCATGGGATTCGGGTGCTTTAAGCTGCGGCAGCTAATTACAAGGGAGGCGAGAGAAAGAACCCTTGCTATTCGAAGGTACCGGTTCGCGGGCGATCGTTGCCCTCTGGAGGATCTGCCCGGACTGGCACCAGAGCCGACCGATCTGAAACACGACGTCGACCCGAAGGCGCGATTCGTGGGGTATTCTGCAGAGGCCAGCGCGCGCTACTGCACGGAATCCCTCGACTTAACACACGCTCTTAACCGCCTTCTCCATAGCCGCGCACTAGGCCGCTTCGGTGCGCGTTTCGCCCTGCCAGGCACGCTGCCCAGGTGCGTCAGATGCCGCCACGGCCAGGACGGCGGCCTGGCGCATCCCGCGGGGGATCGCGATCGCCGAGTCGCGCGGTCTGGCGGCGCTGAGGGCGCGCCAAAGCTGGGAGCTGGCGCTGGCTGGGCGCTGGGAGCTGGCTGGGAGCGGGCTGGGAGCGGCGGCGGAGGGTACGGCGGACAGCGAGCATACGCGCCCCTGCACGAGTTGTGCGCGCTGTGCTATCGATAAGCGCGCGCAGCTCGACGTCAGCCCGCCGCCGCCGCCGCCGTCGCCCTCGCGCAGCCGGCGTCACCGGCTCAGCTGCGCCTCGTGCGCGCCGCCAAACAGGCAGAATCGGCGCGCCTCCTGCGCGGGCAGCTACAACGCCCGACGTTTGGGGGGCGCGCCGGCCTGGAAACAGCGGCGACCGGGCTGCCACGCGCAGCACTCGCTCGCTTCGCCTCAGGCCCCGCCCTTTCTTCGGATCCTGACACCTCAGGAAGCGGCGATCCCTGTGCATAGCTCGCACGTTAACGCCTTCCAGCTACTGCAGCGCCGTCTCTGACACTCGTGCCAGGACTCCAGACAGCCCGCTGCCTCCCCGTCCCCGTCGCCGCCAGTGCTAAGCTTCACCACCGGTCAGCGCGGGCGCTCGCGGCCTGCGCTGCGCGGACGCCCGCCGGTGTTGTGCGATCCCCAGCAGCGCCAGCTCCTCGCTCGCCTGCCATGACTCGAAGCGCCACCACCGCCCGCCGCCTTCCAACCGAGCCAGGCCCGCGCTCCGCCCCGAAGCGTCGACGAGCGTCGCCGCTTCGACGCTTCTGCGCCAGCCCGCCGCCCAGAACGGGCGTCCGCAGCGTGGCGTGGCGGGCCCTTCGCCGCGCCCGCCTCGTCCTGCCCGCCAGCTCTCACGCCGTGGCCGATCACCCCTAGGACCCCCGCATGCTGCACTCGCGGTCACAAGGCAGGCTTGCACGCTCCGCTCGTCATTTCTCCTCGCCCTTCGGCCGCCCGGATCCAGACCTCCAGCCGCTGATTACTATCACGACGCTAGCAGACGACCATGCAGGAACCGTTTGACCTGCGCTGGGGGCTCCGGCCGTGCAGCCTCAGAGTGGCAATGGCTATGACGAGAAAATCCTACGTGGCGCATGACTGTGATCTCGCCTTGATTTGGCGGCCTCAGCGAGTGCAGACCAGCTGGACTCCCTGGCGGCTGGTGTCCAGTACTGCCGTTCCGAAGCGAGCATCTATAGGGAAACGCACGACCTGTCTGCACGGACTGATTCTCCTCCCTGAACACGAAAACGACATTGCTGCCACTCGGTCCGGCGATTGCTTGCGTGCGCACGGAGCCACAGCCCACCGTGCAGTCTTTGCAGCTGCGGAAAGCACCCCGAGCGGGCCGTTGATATTTGCACAGGGCGTGCTCGACAGATCATTGCTTTCCTCCCACGGCAACACACATGCTCATCATGCAATGGCGACGCGGGACCTCCCGCCAGACGCATTAGCCGATCGCTTACGCCCAGTCAGGAGAGAGAGCAGCCTCTTCACCGCCTGCTTCAGGTACAGCTTCCACAAGATGAGAGGACGGCGTGGGTTATACACGTTTTTTATGTGCCGGACATTAGCACTCCTGCGGACTGGCCAGCAGCAGACATTGCACTCGGGCCTGCTTCACCAAGATGCACTTGCACATGTTAGACGAGAGCACGGGGCCCCGTTATAATCGCCCGCGTCATGCGTTTCCCGTTAAATCCGTCATCTCACGGACCCTTCTGGATCCTTCGATCATGAGAATGCCTCTCGTAAACAATGCAGCAGTGGAGCTCTGTCGTTGTAGCTGTATTTTCGGCAGGGATACCACGCCAATGCGGTGGCTGAGAAAAAGGTTTACTTATCACTAACCAGAGCGCCGGGCAGCTCGCGCCTGTTCTAGGCTCCGGCTTCCGGGCCACTGGTGCCCGCGGAAAATTTTGAGACTCCGGAAGCTGAAGAAGTCGGCAACTCCTATATTGTTGCAGCTATAAATCGCAGAATGCTTGTCGGGATGGCAAATAGATTGGGGCGACCAGGCCATCCCTGCTCTTGAGACGCGCCGACGGGGCGCAGGAGACTTCTCAGCGCCCAGAATTCGCAGCGGTGGGCGGGCCGCTAGCCTTGGCCGTTGGCTCCCAGGCTTTTTCAATCTTCGACCCACGAGTCCCTGTTGACTGACTGAGGCAATTGCGTGTGCTGGAGGCCGTAGGCCATATCGACTGTCGCAATTGCCGACGCTGTGCTTCGTCAGCGGGCCCGCCGACTCAGGATCTGGGAGGTAACAAGCACTACGATCTCCACGTGGTGAGTAAGCACCTGGCGTCATTTCCACGCGCACTCAGGAGCGAGGAAAAGGGCCGTTCGCCGGCAGCCAGAGTCATGGTGTGCGGGCCATACGATATGGGTATTTTTAAGTGCGGAAACCGGGCCAGCCGCCGGCGGCCTATAGTCAAAGGGCTATTATTGACGGTCCTGCGACGGTGGAACGCTGTTCACGCCGGTCGAGAACAATGGAGCGGTTTGTTTAGGGCGGTATATGTGATAAGTTAATGGCGGGCGGCGGTTGTGTGACGCGGGCTGCCTCAACTACACGTGTTTCCACGTGGGAAGGTCCCTGCTCCCACGGAAATCTTCCGAGCAGCCAGACCGCGTCGGCAAGCCGAGAGGCGGGTCGGAGGCGGAAAAAGGCCTTGGGTCCCTTGGGCAGGGCGCTGCCGCTCCCGCTCCCTCCGCTCGACTCGACCTTATCGGCGACCCCGCGCCCGCCCAGGACGTCCGGACGGGTAGTAACTTCATCCGGAAACAAAAGAGGGGGATTGTGATGCAGGAAAAGCAAAGCACAAATTGTGCCTGCTCGTCGAGACCGCCTGAGGACTCAGGCCGCGACTATCGACGGCCAAGAGCGCGCATCCGGAAGCGAATGGCGGCGAGCACGCGGAGGATCTAGCGGTGTCGGGAAACATCTCCAGCTCAGATAGGTATGTCGCGAATGTGTTCATCCGCGCTCCCTACTTTGCCCGGCCGTTCTTCTGCTGCAAGGATTGTCACACAAACCTGAGGCACACACCGGTTGCACCAAGGACCACAAGCATCATCAAGCCTTGTGCTCCACATTCTTCCGGCACCCGCGCCGCCACCATCCCGCGCTGCCCGACGCTAAGCACGTCAAAGAAGACTGGGCCGGATCGGCAGACTACTGTGATGGCCCGCAGCGGGCGCGGTCGGGAGTTGCTGCTCACTGCTCGTACTGCCGCTAGCGACAAGTTTGAAACCTCAGAACTCTGGTACCGAACTGCCCTGACGGTAATCCTACGACGAATCGGGAATCGCCCGGCCGTCGCAAGTCTGCAACCCGCTGCGCCCCAAAACATCCCAACACACGCCTCTTCCAGAGCTGATTTGCTCCGCGAGGGGTCGAGAACCCACCGCGCAATATTAGCTCTCCCAATCCCCCCCAAAAGTCAGGTTCCCACTAGCGGGGAGCCGTCGCCGCTATTCCGACGCCCGCCGGGATTCTAACTACAAGACCATGAGTAGCTTTATTGTGTGTTCTCCACACGCAGATCACCGGTCTTGGCTATCCTGCGTTGCGCTACTCCGGCAACTTTGGCTTTCAAGAGGCGTGTTACTGCCAACAGCTACTGTAGGGTGGCTGTACGACGAACCATGGTTCTCTTGACGGAACCACGCTTTTCACTGGATGATCGCAATAACATAGAATCCAAAATACCTCAGCCGCGTTATATGCAATCCCCGCCTTTGCACAACCAGCTGGGAGCAACAATTGAATGGCGAGCAAACGCCGCTGTTGCCGCGGCAGCGTGCCTAAAGATGCCGCGTCACACGAGGTACATACATACGTACCCTCGACCAGCAATAGCCACGCCCACGCCCATGAGTCCCCGGCCAAAGAACAATCAAGCTCCATGCCCGACTCCGCACAGTGGCGAGATTAAGAAAAGGGAGCCGAAAAAAAAAACAAGACAAAGTTGATGCAGCCCCGAACCACCGCTCGCCATCGACAAGGATACCAACGCCGAACCGGCCACGGAATGCGCGTTTTCCGACGCATATGCACCAACCTACTTTTTACCTCTTGGGTACGTATATGCGCGACCAGTCACATCACCGCCGGCCGCATTGCCGAGCTTTTTCTCCAACAACGGCGACCGACAACGTTCCGACGCGGCCGTTAGGCAGGAGAGAGAGAGAGGGCAAAAGCAACGGACGGAGTCGAGCAAATCGTCGTTCGTTGGGGGAGGTCGCGTATGTACGACAAAGAGGGCGGAGTAAGTAGCGTACCGCCGAATGGTGCTGCTCGAAACCCGCTTTGAAGGTGGCTGGTGTCACGATTGTTTTGGGCTTCTTCCTTGGTCGCCACGGCGGCGGGCGACCGGTGAGTGGGCGCTGAGCGCCGGCACACACACACACACACACACACACACACACACACGATGCTGGAAGTGTGGCATATGCGGCCGCCTCCTCTCTACCAGCCGGAGACTGGTCTTCCGTGACCGAATGGTGAGTGCGGTGCGGCTTGGGGGGATTGTGAAAGTGCAGTAGTGCGAGGCTGTGTGGCGACGCAGCAGCCTGAGGATGCCACCCACATGCAATGCGCATTTCAGACCAAGGTCCGCGGACGGGCTAGCTACGCTGCTCGGCATGAGGAGAGAGTTAATTGTCATCGCCGTGGGGATCCGCATCGTGAAGGTGGTTGAAGCACATCAGGCGACAGCCACCGGCTCCGACGACTTGCCATGAACGGAAGTCGGGACGCCCGTCTCCACGAAAGAAGCATAAAGGCATGTCTTGTGCTTAGTGTTCTTCTAAGTCCCAGCAGCGGCCGAGGCAGCCACACCCGGCGTCGGAAAGTTTCGAAGGACAGCTGAGAAGGTGCAAGAGACGGCACGGAGACGGGCGTACGAACGAACCTCAGCAGCAACAACGCTGACGGACCGTCGTTGAGCTCGGCCGACCCTTCCCTGCCCTTCTTCTCTCCTCCGTTCGTATTGCGAGACAGGCGGCGGCCATCGCGGCTCGAACAGTCCCAGTATCTTCTTCTTTCCCACCACCATCACCAAGCCCTCCATCTTGCTCCTCACCATCCTTCCCAACTTGGACGAAAGAGGTATTGGACCTCCGAGCACGCACTGCCCCACGACCTACCATCACTCCTGCTAGCACTCACTTCCGCTCCCGCCAAGCCACCACTTTCGCCTCCCACCCCAGCACGAGCGCACGCACGCATGCACCCCCTTCACTTCCTTCTCCCTCTAACGTCGTCGCGACTGAGTACGAGATACGATGCCGATCTCTTCGGTCCCAATACGGGAGCGGGGGCGGGGGGCTAGGGGCGCCCCACGCATAACCGATCGCTACGTACTATGGGATGGGAGGGCTGTTGTTGCCGTGTGACACACCTTTTTGATGACGATGGACACAAGAGGTGTCGATTAGGCGAGCCAGTGCGCGATTCACGTCCAGCTGCGTGCGCTGTGCCTCAGTAGCAGTGGCATTCTTGCGGGATGGCTTCGGCGCTTCCTCCCGGCCGGCTGGCCGCATACTTAGCCGAAGTGGGGGGGAGGGGGGAGGGGGTGGAGCTGCTGCTGCTGCACGCACGTTGGATGCCTGAGGTTGAGGTTGAGGTCGAAACGAAACCGCCTCATGAGCGCATTGTCGTACGACACTTGCGTTCTGGTCCTGCGGAGTGGTACGTAGATTGCGAGATAAGATGAAGAAGATAGATAGATACCCAATCACTGCCTAAGCTGCAAAGGGCTGGTGGGGTATGGGGTGTGTGTCAGGATGTCGGTGTGCGTTCCACCGCTCTAGCAACGTTATACGCTCTTATGATGTGCCGGCCCGCGTAGATTAACGTTGCGGGTGATGTACCTGCAGGAACACGAGGATTGGGCGGTCGCAGGAACGCAAGGCTGGGAAAAAGCAAGAACATCCTCCCAACTGAAATCAAGGAATACATGTCGATCTTATGGAAGAGCGTGCCGAAACCTCCGTTAACGTCGTTATTGCTTTTTTCTCTCCTCTGCTTCTTCAACTGCCTTTCCACCACTCTGGTCTTGCATTGGATGCAAGCACGGCTAAGCTACTCTGCGCTTGCAAGTGAAGCTTTGGAAGTGACGGCATCTCGGTTATGATTCCTGGAGGGGGTATAGCGATCGTGCTTGCGCCTCAGCTAAGGGTTTGGGAGTGTTGGGATGGTATCACTTGGCAGAGGCAAAAGACGACGAGTCGAGCACAAGATTCGACGCAAAAAGAAAGGTTCTCTCCGCACTTCCGCCACAGGGGAGCTCAATGGAGCAGCAAGGCAAGGCCAGGCGAGGAGGCGCCGAGAAGGTCTTGTCTTGTCTCTCATCCTCTCTCCCCCGCAGCCGTTGTCCGGAGGTCGAGATGGGGAGCAAGACGAGAGATTGGGAATACGAGGAGCCCCTGGTAAGCAGGCTAGCCAGAAGAGAAACCTCGACTCTTGCCTCTTTCTGCATCCGAGATTGCTCAGCTGCTCGTCATGGCATACGAAGTCGGCCCGCGGGATTTCGACCGAAGCAGCAGCAAACACGACGCTCGTCGACGCCTAATCTCGGCGGCTTTTTCGTGGTGCTGGTTCCGTCGCGGGCGAGCGCGGCGCGAGTCGGCGTGTGGTGTTGAGGTGGGGAGGACCCAGAGCATAGCGCTCGAATAGGTAAGGCGACTAAGGACGGCATGCGCAAGCGCCAAAGTCTAAATCGTGAAGCCCGCGGAGACCAGCGCTATGCCGCGGCGAGTAGGAACACCGGCCAAATCGTCGAGGGGCTGCCCGGGCCGCAGCGATTGTCACCGGTACATCAGGTCCTGCGCGTCGGCTGTTGGGCTCGGGCGACGACGTGCGCTGCGAAGTCACGGCAGCCCGCTCCCTCCGCCGCTGGCCAGATCTCGCGCCATTTGCCAAAGTACACCAACACCCAGCAACGGCGGCGCCGAGATGCCGCCCGTACTCTGTACCTCTTTTCCACACCATGATCTGCGAACTCCCCGGGTGTCCACAGTCAGCACCATCGCGCACCTACCACGCCGCAATCCAAACCTCCCCAGTTGCAACCGGGGGGGCCTTCCCTCCATCCAA
Organism: Neofusicoccum sp. Z2; assembly: GCA_037356115.1. Classification (NCBI taxonomy): domain Eukaryota; kingdom Fungi; phylum Ascomycota; class Dothideomycetes; order Botryosphaeriales; family Botryosphaeriaceae; genus Neofusicoccum; species Neofusicoccum sp. Z2. The sequence goes on from JBAWJY010000003.1 coordinate 970,423, forward strand.
TCTTCTCCCCCTCCTCCTCTTCCCGCTGCGCAACACACAGAGCGGCCGATGAACAAGCCCGCGTCAAAACGCAATCTTGCACGCGCCTGCCTGCGGTCAGCGCTAAATCTTGCGCCAGCAACGCTACGCTCCGCTCCTGCCTGCTGCCGGATCGACGCCTGACGCCACCCGCGAGCCGGGCTTCCGAGAAGGAAGAAGGAGAGCGCGACGAACCGCTCCCCGAAAGGAAAAAATAAAAAGTTAAATCCTACGTCGATTCGCGAAAACATGCTGCTTCTATGCAGCGGGAAGAGGCAGCAGCGGCGGTGTTGGTTGTGATAGCTCACCACCACAGCGCTTCCTTTAGGCTTTCCACTACGGATCCGTACTCGTTATTGTAATCCAAAGAAGCTGGATTGCTTCCCTCTCCTCCTCTTCCTCCTCCCCCGGTCGTACGACTTTTTCCGCGACTCGCGACCCCACCCCCCTCAAAAAGGGAGCACCTGCGCGAGCGTTGCCCGTATAGCGGTCCGTGAGGCTCAAGCGGGAGCGTGTGCCCTCGAGCGCCGAGAAAGTCGAACCTTAAAGTGCGATTCGTGCTCGTGCTCGTGCTCGCGCTCGTGCGCGTGCATCACCGATGCACAAAAAGAAAAAAAGCAACGCAACGCCGTTATCGCTCTGCTACGTAGTCGGGTTGACCGGTCGAATTGTTTTTTTCCTTCCTGAGGGTTTCAGGCTCCGGCTTTCTTCCCGCTGCCCGCGGTTGAACCCGTGGAGGACCCGCTTGTTGGGTGTGACTACTCCTGGCCCTGGTACTGCATGCACGTGGTGTGTTTGGAGAAGGTGGGGACGCACTAACACCTATGTTTTGGAATAATGTGAGCGGCACAAAGTAGAGGAGAGAGATGGAAGGAGTTGTGGAAAGAGCAATGGTGGGGCTTGGCCGTCGTGCCGGAGATCCGATGCTGAGGAGTTTTCTCGGTCACAAGGAGCTGGCGTGTTTGGGTCTACTGTGAGATGCGGCGGCTGCGGCTTCAGGACTTAAGAGAGAAAGAAATAGGTCCGAAGCAATGCAAGGCTGCACGCTGCCATGAGTCGCGGCGGTTAGAATTGAGCTGTGAGTTCGTGATTGTGCCGTGGCTCCGTTGTTGCGAGAATTTGCAATGTCTCGGATCTTCGTAGTGCACCGAGACCAGAAGAGGAGGTTTGTGATGGAATGTGAACGTGCGATGAGAGCCTATGTTGAAAGTAGCAATAGCCTCGGAAGAGGTGAAAGTAGTTGTGATACAACTGGAGAATATCATCCATTGCCTGTGTGGTTTGAAGCTGCAAACAAGTCTTATCTCTCATACCAACGGGAACCGCGTATAGCTTATCTGAACGTGCATTGCATAGTGACGTGGACGACCCATCTACACCGTGGCTTCGAAGAGCTTGTGTATTGGGTAGTAAGCCTGTCTCTTGTTTGTCCTAGGACAAAAGGGAGACGCCCGAATTGAATGAGCAATCCCTTTCCTGCGAGACGGACACGGAGTTGGGGAAGCCGCCTGTTTGGTTGGCGGCAGAGATGCGATCGCCAGGACCAGGGCTACGAGGACGAAAGTTAGCAGGCAAAATGCAGGGGGAGAGGGAAATGTTGAGGGTATTGTTTAGCTCGGCAAAGCCCCATATGAAGCTGCTGAAGAGCGTTTGGCATTATAGCTTCAACTTCTTGCTAAGATCATCCCACCTCCCCGACCGCAGAGGATCAAGTTTCCTCAGTTCTGAGAGCCACAGGGTCAGGTCTTTATCAAAACTGACATCCTCCTCCTGCTTTACTCTCTTCAATGCCACTGCCGTATCCAAGAGGGCCTGGTAGATCCACTTGCAGTCTTCCGCGCCGTCAAGCATCTCTTTTATGTTCTCGAGTTCTTCTTCAAGGTATTCCAGTTGTGTGTCGGCGTTGATGTCGCGTATGATGCGCGTGCTTTCGGGGCAGCTCGAGTCAAGGGTGCATATGAGATAGGCATGATAGAACCAGAGGGACTGGTCATATGGATCCGTATACAGGGCTGTTTGAATAAGCTCGAGTTCAGACTTCATGAACTTCCGCCGCGTCTCCTCGTCGGCGTTGCGCTCCTCGAGCAGACGGGGAATGAGCTTGCTGCGGTTGTGCCAGGCAGAAAAGTTGGACAAGTTGGTCTTGATCATCTTGGTCGTATACTCGAACTCAGGCTCAACCAGACTTGGGATCCTGCCGTCCTCGGCTGGAAGCTGCTCCAAAGTTGTGATGACATACCGCCGGTAGCTCCAGCCGTGGAAATTTCGGCTGTCCCTACTCAACATCTTGCCCACCAACCCAAGCTCCTCTTGCCAGACACGCCGGGCGTTGCTGGCGGGCAGCAATTGTGTAGACTGCTGTAGCAGCCACATCCTGTGGTTCCAGATCCAGTAGCATTTCGGGAACTTCATGAGGAGAGGGACGAGGAAGTGGAGGTCGTTCATGATGTAGTCGAGGATCGTTTGTTGGCCAGGTGATAGGCCCTCAGCTTCGGAAGCTGTTGTTGCAACAGCCTCGTTGAACTCGTTTTCAAGGATCAAGCGGCGGTGGTTCCATATGGTATAGTACTCCGGGTTCTGTGTGAGGAGCTTCGAGGTAAGGGCGAGCACTTCGGCGGTGTACTGCTTCTCGGCAATCTGGAAAGCCGCACGTCAGCTCTACGGACGTGCAGGACCTGTGGAAAGAAAGGAACCCGCCTTAGTGTTCACGAGGGCCACCAGCTCTTGGTACTGCTCAATCTGCTGGAGCTCCTTCTGCCTAGTCTGCTCGGTGCGCTCCTGCGTAGAGGCGGCGCGAGGAATGCCATGCTGCTTCGGTCAGGACGCTGCGCGGGGCACAAGGGCAGGCACGACGCACGCTGGACATGGCGACGATGCGATCGCAGGGGGCGTCGGGCACGCGAGGAGAGATGCGGTGGTGGTTGTTGCCGGGGCACGAGACGCGCTTTCGTCATGCGCGCGGTCGGCGCTGCTTCTCCGACGCGTCGCTGCCCCGCCGGCCACGACTTTTGACCCCTCACCTCTCCCTCCACGCGCGCCTGTCTCCTCCGCACCACAACTCTCGACTTCGCTGACAAGCAGGTCCTATTGGCAGTCGGCTCGTCGACCGAGTCGCTGTCCCGATATCATTATCCCGCCCGGCTGCCTGTTCACTTTCTTCAGCCTTATCGTCAAGCCGTCTTGACTTTCCTTCCGTTACCTAGACCGTTACCGTCTAGGGTTTCGCTCAGCTCTTTACCGCTTGCTTTCAACAACCAAGCGTCAGCTCTGGCTTCGTTAGGGCAAGCAGTCCATCTGCAAGGCCGGCTTCTCTTCAGCTACTTCCCGAGACCCTCAAGCAGACACCTGCCATGGAGCCTTTGAAGAAATCACCCAGGAGTTTCATTCCCGGCATCGTGACAGATCTCGATTCTTCATGGAAGAAGTACTACCGCCGCATGAAGCTCGGCAAAATTCCTCTACTGAGCCCCCGCAGCACTCCCTATCCGGAAGACGAGAAGAGAATCCGCCAAAACCGTCCCGGCCCGTCAACTCTTTCCGATTCTCCCAAGAAGAAGAATCGACCACTCCCTTGCGATACAGATAGTTATTTTACCTTTGATTCAACTACTGGGCGGAGAAGTACAACGCCAGTCCGGCCGTCTGGCGACTGCGTCGACCTCACGAATCGACCTGTGTTGACACCGACTAGCAGCCGCTCGAGATGTGTCTTTTCGGATCCGGAAAGACCGAAATATTCCACAGCACCAATTTCAATCATAAGCTCCCGGTCTGGTTGCCACCCGGATCATCCTTCGGCTCCTCGGTGGACGCTGTCGTGCCAAGGCCACTCAAAGATTTCCTATGAGAATGACGACGTCTTCGCACCGCACTGGCATCGCACTCAGCTCGATGGCATGAATGAAGGTGGAAAAGATGACCATCAGTTGACGCCGCCGCCTTCGCCACCTACCTCCCGTCTTGCACGTCTAAGACTCAGTGAAGACGCTTTCGAGAAGGACGAGGACGGCGACATCATTCTTCCCGATGCCGATGCTCCACGCCAAGTCAGCCGCCTCCCCCGGCGTTGCAGAAGCTCAATGCGGAGTTTGATGTCCATAGATCTAACAACGCCAGCTAACGCAGTTTTTCCCGGCCCAAAAAGCCCTAATGCTGGGGCACTTACGCCGTTAGTCCCCGCTTGTCCCGCAATAGAGCCTTTTCCAATACCGCCCATTAATTCGGAAAAGGATCATCTTACTCCTCTCTCACTGAGCAGGTGGGCACTTAACGGCGAATCAAGTGCTCGGACGCGCATTAAAAGCAGGAAGCTTGATAGATTTGTTCTCCCCCGAAAAAGTCCTATGAGCTCGAGAGAGAGTCTTCGCTTGAGCACTCCGGCCAGCAATCTTTCCGAGTTCGAAAAGGTCATGCGTCAGAGGCATCCAGCGTCGGATCCCTTCAGTCGTTCGATACCGCGGAGTTCTAGGGTCCAGGAATCATTCCAAAGTCTTCGAAGGCCGGCTTCCTCTGTAAGGGGAAGCTCGTCTCCCTTGAACCTCAACAACACCATGGCGCTGAGGCATGGGGCGCGGCAGGTGAGCGATGGTGCCGTTTGGAGTGTTGGTGGATCGGCAGTGGTCACCGACAGCGTCCCTGGCGTGCCGAATGGCCGAGGTGGCATGCTGACCAGTGGCACCAATGCGCCACTACACACTTCCATGTTCTTGACCGAAGGAGACCCCGTCAGCGAGCAGGAAGCTCATGGACGTCGCTTGGCTCATGCTATGGGGATCAATCCATCCAGTCGAGTCCTCGGGTCGTTCGAGAATCAGGCCAACTCGCTTCCACAAAGTCCGGCAAGCGAGCGTTGGAGTATCGATGGACAAAATGGACCTGTGTGGGCCGATTGCGAGTGGATCAAACCAGGCTCGATACCCAGTGGATTTCTCTCAGTAGCGCATGTTGATAGAACCTGTACTGACAATACAACAGGATCTAAGAAAACGTCGAAGGAGAAGAAACCTGTGCCAACGATTCCATTCAGATATGTGTTGTCAAGCAGTCTTCGCCTTCTAGCTAACGATGCACACAGTACTTGATGCCCCGCAGCTAAGAGACGACTTCTATTGCTCCTTACTTGCCTATTCCGACACAGCAAAATGCCTCGCTGTGGGTCTCGGGAGCAACGTATACTTGTGGTCGGAAACACAAGGCGTCGGAACTCCTGAGAATATCAATCTCCCATACAATTCGCACGTAACTTCGCTGTCATTTTCCTCTGCGGATGGTTCCCGGGGGATCCTTGCCATAGGCCGTGCGGATGGATCTGTTGCTCTCTGGAGCGTGTTCGACGAAGAGGCTCGTTTCAATGCGCAGCAGCCACATCCAATCTCTTGCGTGTCATTTGGCCCAAATATCATCAAGCGGCCTTCGATGAGAGACCAAGCGGTGGCCGTCAACACGGAACAGCTGCTAGTTGGCGATGAGACGGGAAACATCTACCTCTTCTCCGTTGAGTGGCCCGACTGCACCACTCGCGACCTCTTTGACTGGCCTGGTGCAATGACGCTGCTCGCAAGGATAAGCGTTCATACGCAACAGATATGTGGCCTCGTGTGGTCTTCACACGGTGAGTTCTTCGCCACCGGAGGAAACGACAACAACTGCTTTCTCTTTGAAACCAAAAACATCCTCTCGGCTCTCCCAGAACAACAATCAACGGACATACGACGCTCAGCTTCCGGATCCCACCGTTACACCGTGACTCCTGGGACAGGGCCTGTGCCATGTCTCAAGGCCGGACTTGCCAAGCACAAATGGACACTCAACGCAGCTGTGAAAGCAATGGCCTTCTGCCCCTGGCAACGCGGATTACTTGCAATTGGCGGAGGCTCCAATGATCGTTGCATCCACTTTTACCATACGTTCTCCGGGGCATGCCTTGCCACAATTGACTGTAGCGCTCAAGTCACCTCATTGATCTGGAGCACCACACGCCGCGAGATCTGCGCCACGTTTGGCTTCGCGCAACCCGAACATCCATTCCGCATTGCCGTCTTCAGCTGGCCAGCCTGCGATCAACTCGTGGCCATACCGTGGACGGATGAGCATCGGGCGCTTTACGCAATCTCATATCCAGGTGGTCCAAACAATGGGCGGACGAAGGGTGAAGGCGGCGCGTGGTGGAGCAGAACTCAGGCGGAAGGGTGTTTGGTTGTTGCAACAAGCGATGCGAGTATCAAGTTCCACGAGGTGTGGAGTGAGGAGAAAAGAAGATGTAAACCTATGGGTGTTCTGGGCGGAAGCGAGATTTTAGGTGAGTTGCATGGGGTGGAGAAAGACGAAGGCATGACCATTCGCTAGCATCGTCCTTCTCTTTCTGATGGCGACAGAAAAGTCTGCTATCATGCTTGGTAGGGTCGATTGCGAGTACTGAGGCAAACAAATATGTGGTCTCCTGTTCCAAGGCGTTGAAGCAGGGGGTGCTTGGCGGCTATTACTTCCAAGAACGAAACGCTCGTTGAGAGGCGCTCGTTCGGGTTTCAGAGCACCTGGTCCCCCCGTCTAACCCTCCTAATGATCTCCGCTCACTATAGCGTGGCAATACCTATTCCTGCACTTCTCATTTCGTTAGCTGCGGTGAGCAGAGAGCCCAAAATTCCCCATTTAGGCATATGTCGGAGGCCGGGATTTTGCCGCGGGTCGGGGATGCCTGTTGCCTCTATTCATTTTTTTTCTCTCCTGCAGCGTCCGTAACGCTCTCTTTTGGCACGACAGACGAAGAGATATCAGCCAGTGATTATTTCCAAACATCGGGACCGTCGCACAACTCGTTCAGTTAGCCATGCACGTGAAGCGGACATGACGTGCTCCGCGTAAACGACAGTTTCACGCTTAAATCGGCAAAAGACAACTGTTGCCGGCGCCCTGAGACCCACCCGTCGCGGTCCACGTCAGCCCTACTGCGATAAGGAATGGGATATCTGTCCTCGGATCTCTCTTAGCCGCCATGCGCGGACCTGCGCATCTGCCGAATCGCGTCCTCTCCCGCGCAACACTCTTCCAACCGACTGCTGGCGGTCTGAGCAACTGAAACTCAACTGACGCCAGCGTCACCAGGTCCCTCACCTCGGGCAAAAGGGGCACCACTGATAAAATTTTCATTTACCCATTCTCCTCCTTCCTACCCCACTCGGCAGCAAAAATCCGAGGGAAAGCGAAGATGTCGCTCGTCGAATTCACGCGCTTTATGAACGACGCCGCAGCGCTGGAAAAGACGTTGCGGCTGCTGCAAGGCATTGCGCAGCTGAGCATGAGCATCTTCGCGTCCGTAGAGAGCGCCGAAGCCGCCCAGCTCGTCGACATCAGCGGCGCCCTGCGCAAGCACTTTGCCCTCGGTCGCCGCTACTTCCGCATCTTCAAGTGGATCGACTGTGCGCTCTTGGCGGCCGATGCTCTGCGCGGTGACGAGATTCTTGCCATCAGCGAGCGCCATGGCGTGCTCGCGCTGCTCAACGTCGCCAAGTGGTCGTACTTGGGCATGTTCTTGTTCACCGAGGCGTTTACCATTGTAGGTCATCTTTCCTTCTCACATGTTTGGTCTCCTTTTGTCTACGTCTTCGAAAGAGACTTTCTCCTTCATTGCCTGTCCTTGGGCTTCTTCAGACGCCTCCATTCAGCTTTGGCTGACTCGTGCGCCTCGTCTTTCAGATAGATGCCATGGGCCTTCGTAAGTCTTCGTGGGCACCAATGTTTTTCGTGGAGTCGATGCGGTTCTGGTTCTACTCCATCGCGTGCTCCATCGTCCTCGTCTCTTACGATCTCTACACGAACCGCGCTGAGATCAGCCGGCTCGCGGCAGACATCTCGGCTGCGGAGCACTCTTCCGTCAATGGGATTGAGAAAGAAAGCAATTCCGAAAATGTGCCTGAGAAATCAAAGCCGGAACTCAAGAAGGATTCTATTGCGGTTAGAGAAGAGGCGCTTGAGCAAGCAAAGCGGCGTCGGCATCTTCTTATGCGGCAACTTGTGGGCGCTTCCTGCGACCTTCTAACGCCTGGAGCTGTGGTCAATTACACGCCCGTCTCTCCGGCTACAGTGGCCATTACGAGTATCATCAGCTCTCTCATCTCTTCTCAAGACATCTGGAGAAGAGTTAACAAGAGGTAGTTGAACATTCTGCCTCGAGGAAAACATCACGGGAAGCTTCTCTTCAGAAACCATCAAAACAACATTCACACAGGATACTCAGCGCGAAAGCAGATGCTACTATCGTAGTGAGTAGAAGAGGGTCCTGTTACTTACCTATGGACGCCCGGTTCTGGAAGAGGATCCCTCCAATACGGCACATGCTCTTTCCACTTCCCAAGAAAGACCACTGAGGAATGAAATGAAGCCTCATCTTTCTGAGGCATCTACCCCTCGACATTGTCACGCTTCCCTTCGGACGGCCGTTTTCTCCCTATTTCTTTGACTCGTTCAAGTCGCCTTTGGGAGATGAATCCTGGCGATTAGTGCGTCAAGGGGAATGGAGTTGAAAGAGATAGCACACGTAGTCGAGAAATCACGCAGCTCATCGTCGCCGCACGTCCGGATGTGTTCGAAGTTAGAGATGTGGTGGTGGGTGTGGTGGCGTGTTTGCGGTTGCGTTGGTCGTGTTTGAGGTGGCGTGTGTGGCGGTGTTTGAGGGTGCCGCGGCGGCGGCGGCGGCGGAGGAGGAGGAGGAGGAGGAGGAGGGAGGTTTTGGTTGTGGCGCTGGGGGTGATAAGGCATTTCAGGGGGTGTGTTGGGTTTGCTGGGTTTTGGGGGAGTGGTGTTTGTGGGAGTGGTGTTTGGGGTGCTTTGTTCAAGTTCGCAGATTAGAGTCGGGAGGCTCGCTTAGAGTTCTGGATAGAACGTTCTGGTTGGAGTTGGCGCTTCCACTTATGTCATGTGGATTTTCGGGTTATCTAGAAGGATGGGTTGTTATCTGTGACTTTCATGCGCGAAGGAAGCTGTGGTGTGCATTGTTTTCTGGGAATTGTAGGAAGCGTTGCACCTTATCTATCAAACAACAATGAAAGTCGTTCCAAAAAGGCTTATGACGGAGGGTAGAGAAGAACATTCCCATCCGCTGTACACAGGTTAGCACGAGGATCAATGGATTCGCAGAAATAAAAGAGATTCTCGGCTCATCCGGTTCATGTTAGAAGTACTCTGCATCATTTTTCGATGATTTGTTTTGCATATCAGTTCTTCTTCCATCTTGCTGCAGGTCCGTATATTCCAGCATGGTGCTCAGATTGCAAGTCCAGTGCGAGTTGGTCTCACAAACTGGAGAGCAGAATACGGTTGTTGGACGTGTCCATTGCGTGGCCTCGAAAGTCGCTACTATATACAGAAAACATTATCCGGACGATGAAACTATAGAGCCCCACTATATTTTCTGTGGCGGTCACCAAAGATGTTCTCGTACCATGTCTTGATATCTTTCTCGTCACAAAAGTCGGTGTATGACTTGCCAAAGACTTTGCCCGTGCTATCGGACTTGACACCTTCCTCTGCGAGAAGCCGTCTCTTCTCGGCCGCGTACTTCCCCTGGTCCCCCCACTCACCACCAAATCCGCCTATTCGGCCGTCTTGGGACAGAACTCTATGATACGGGACGGTGGGGGGGAAAGGGTTGTTGCACATAGCGTTGCCGACAGCTCTGGCGCTGGATTTGTGGAGATGGGCAGTTATGTAAGCACTTAGAGCGCCGTAGGTTGTATAACGGCCGCGCGGGACGTAGGTGAGGAGGATGGGGACGAATCTGCGGAATGGCCTGAGGTTTGTAGAGGCGGCGACGGCGTGCCTCACTTCAAGGAGGTCCGGAGAGTCGGAGACTGTGGACGGCTTCCCCTTCGGACGGATTCGAGCAAAGTAGCACCGAGTATCTTCGGTCTTCCTGTCTTCGGTGGTTCTTTCCGTGCTCCCCTTCTTTGCGCGACTCGGGGTCTGGCCGTGCTCTGGCTCGCTGCGCGCTCTTTTCGGGCCTTCCTCCCCCCTCAGTCTCAGCCAGCGGCGGTCCCGCGCGTCGACGCGTGCAGCGCGGGCTGGTTGCTACCGGGCGTCGCAGGGGCAAGGCTACGTCCGGCTGGGCGGGCGACATGTTCGCGGCTGCTGGCGGAGGGACTTGGTCGATTCAGGCGAGTCGGTGCCAATAGCGTTATCTAGAAGGCGCGCGCGAAGCATAGTGGGAGTGGGGCGGCGCATGGACGCTACGCAGGGTGCCGAAGCTCCTGAAGATCGCGCAAGCCGCGTCCTGAGGTTGCGGCGGGCGGAAACGGGAGACGCGGACCAGTGATCGATGACGCGCCGCGACTCGCGCCCGCTCCCCCGGTCTCCTCCACACCCAGCGCCTCATCGTGGCACCCGCTGCCCCCGGCGCCGCTACGCCCGACTTCGCGCAGAGCCGTCGCTGCCACCATCCTCTTCTCGATGCGCCAGGAGCCCGCGGCCAGCTGAGCAAAGCCTGCGCCGCCCGCGCAGCGCCCGCCGCTTGCCGCACACGGCCATGGCGCTGCCTGCCGCCGCCGACGCGTCGACGTCTCGCGCCCAATGGCGGCGCGGAGGGGGCTCGTCGGGGTGACGGCATGTCGTCGACGCGGCAGCGCGAGTGCTGCAGCCTCCGCCGTCCTGCAGCCCGCGCCCGGTGACACGGCGGCCGGACACTTGCCAGGGATGCTCCCCTCGAGCTAAAAAATTCCGTGCGCAGGATCGGATGTGATAGCAGAGGTGCACGTCCTGCCAGCTACAGACCCGCGCCTCCACCTGCGTCGGCCAAAGAGTTGGGCCGGCCTCTTGCATTGACCGCCTTCTGTCTGCCTGCGTCCGCCGGCCCAGCACATAAAATGCAAACCACCCTGGCCCTGAGCGCCGCCGTTTCAACCGCAACCTTGCCCTCCAATCCGCGGAACAGCTCCCTTGGCCTCATGGGCGACCACCGCCTGCCGCCAGACCCTGCCGCCATGGCCTCCACCGCCCATGCCCGCTCCACCTACGACACCTGGTCGCGCATTCAGGCCGACAAGCTTACCAACGGCGCCACCGTCGTGCTCGACGGCCAATCCCTGAGCGTCGCCCATCTGGTGGCCGTGGCCAAGCATGGCTCCAAGCCGCTGCTCGACAAGAGCCCCAGCATCCTCGAGAGGATCGACAAGAGCGTCGAGATGCTGAAGCGCCACCTGGACCGCGGCGACCTCGTCTACGGTAGGCTGATCCTGCCGCCGAACAATGCAAAATGCTTATGAAGACGCAGGTGTGAACACGGGCTACGGCGGAAGCGCCGACGTCCGCACTGATGACGTCTATTCTCTTCAGCAGGCTCTGGTCCAGCACCAGCAGAGCGGCGTCTTGACCGTCAATGACACCGCCAGGCCCTCTCTCGGCCCCCACCAGGCTGCCCTTCGCCAGACCGAGGACTTCGGCACTCTGTCCATGCCCACCTCCTGGGTCAAGGGCTTGATGCTCTCGCGCGTCAACAGCATCATTCGCGGCCACTCGGCAGTCTCTCTTCCCGTCATCGAGACCATTATGGCCCTTCTGGAGCACGACATTACCCCCGTCATCCCCCTGCGTGGCAGCATTTCCGCGTCCGGAGACCTGCAGCCGCTCTCCTACGTTGCCGGTGCGCTAGAGGGCAACCCTGACATTTTCGTGCGAGTCGGAAACCCTCCCGTCATCATGCCCGCCAGTGAAGCCCTGAAATCCCGCGGTATTGCTCCAATCGTCCTTGCTGCCAAGGAAGGTTTGGGCCTCCTTAACGGCACGGCAGCGTCCGTCTCTGCCGCATCATTGGCCATCTACGAGGCTAATCAGCTCGCTCTGCTGACGCAAGCTCTGACCGCCATGGGTGTGGAGGCTCTTTGCGGCACCGCCGAGTCGTTCAGCCCTTTTATCGCCACAGTTCGACCGCACCGGGGTCAGGTCGAGGCTGCCGCCAACATCTACGGCTTCCTCCATGGCTCGCGTCTTGCCGCTGGTCTCGAGGGCGCGAAAGACATGCACATCTCCGGCCTTTGTCAAGACAGGTACCCGCTGCGCACTTCCTCGCAATGGATCGGACCGCAGCTTGAAGACCTTCTCCTGGCCAACGAGCAAATCTCCGTCGAGTTGAATTCGACCACCGACAACCCCCTGATGGACGCCGAAGCTGACATCGTCCACCACGGCGGCAACTTCCAAGCCGCCTCCATCACTTCCGCCATGGAGAAAGTCCGCACCTCCATCCAAATGTTCGGCAAGCTCCTCTTCGCCCAAGGCACCGAGCTCATCAACTCCGTCCTCAACAAAGGCCTCCCCCCCAACCTCGCCGCCGACGACCCCAGCCTCAGCTTCACCTGCAAGGGCATCGACATCAACCTCGCCGCCTACATGTCCGAGCTCGGCTACCTCGCCAACCCCGTCAGCAGCCACGTACAAAGCGCTGAGCTCCACAACCAAGCCGTCAACTCGCTCGCCCTCATCTCCGCCCGCTACACCCTCCAAAGCATCGAAGTCCTCAGCCAAATGAGCGCCTCCTACCTCTTCGCCCTGCTGCAAGCCCTCGACCTGCGCGTCCTGCAAGCCGAGTTCCTAGCCGAAGCCTACACGCTCTTCTCCGTCGCCGCCGTCGCCGCCCTCAACAGCGCCGCCCCCGGCCACCCCTCTCCGGACGACCTCCTCACCGAGGTCTGGACCGCCCTCAAGGACGCCTGGAACGGCTCCACCAGCACCGACCTCGTCCCCCGCGCCGCCAAGGCCGCCCGCGCCGCCGCCCTCATCTTCCAGTACCACGTCGGCTGCGCCTCCCCGGCCCCCGTCCACGCGCTCGAGGCCGAGCTGGCGCAGATGCTGCAGCGCACCTACGCCGAGCAGCGCGAGCGCATGTTCGCACAGCACACGGATATCACGCCTTCGTACCTGGGGCACGCGGCGCGGAAGATGTACGTCTTCGTGAGGCGCGAGCTCGGCGTGCCGTTCCATCGGGGTCTTGTCGATTATCCGAGTTATAAGTTGAGGGAGGGGGAGGGTGCGGCGAGGCCGTCGGTGGCGCCGGAGCGGAGGAAGATTATTGGGAGCCAGGTGAGTGTTATTTATGAAGCGTTGAGGGCGGGGCTGCTGCATCGGCCGGTTATGGAGGCGTTGAAGGAGAATGGTGTTTGAAAGGGTTGGCTGTGACCTCAGGGATGGTTTTCTTGGCGGATCGACGATCGCCGGCGTTGAAAGAGAGGAGGGAGTCATGAGCTACGAATTCAATCGTGATGCGGGAAAAAGGCCGACGAGGAATGATGCATGCATGAACGGTATTTTTGAAAGTTGTAAGTAGAAGGTAGATATCTAGACGCAGACGCTTTGGAATAAAAATGTCAAGACGAGGAGACAAGACGATCGTCTCGTGTTCACCAAGACTTGCTTCGGAGAAATCGAAGTTGCACCAAATTTTGACTGAATGGAAGCTTCTATTCGTCCGCAATAATAGAATAATGAGGTATATCGTACCTTTCCCCAGGGCGTACCCATCAACATCGCAACCCTTAAACGCCCAGCCATGCTTTTTAGTTCTCAATACAACTCAGCTCTGCCTTTCCCCTCTCATCTCTCGCGCTACGACGAACGATGTTGTCGCCCTTTTCATGAGGACCATGGCTCTGCAAGGCCGTCATCCTTCTTTCTCAGACCTCCCCACCATAGCCCTCTCTTCTTGGCTATAAGCAGGGCCGTTCGGGGGCCTGATCCGGGCCTCCATCCGTTTCAGGAAATATTAAGCCAGCGGCACACCTCCTTCAAGCACCCTTTCTCGCAAACCTCTGCAGCGCCGGCCCATACTTCTCCTTCTCCCTCTGCAGACCAGCCTGCTCTCTCTTATTCTGCTCCTTGAGCGCCTGCTGAATTCTCACCCTCTTCTCATCGATGATGTTCTTCTGTCCTCTCCTTCTCAGATACTTCCTCAGCGCGCTGTTCCTGCCCCTGCCCCTGTTCTTCAACTTCTCCACGATATCCTCCGGCTTAGCGTCAAGGTCCTTCTCCCTCCGGCGAGTCTCGGCGGAAGCCAAGTCGACGTCACCGATGAAGTTGGGGTTGAGCGAAATCATCTCCGGCTGCAGTTTGTTGAGCAGCTGCTTGACTTCGGCCTCCTGGCGCTGCTTGGTAGTCTCGTAGGGGTTAGCCTCGAGGGCGTCGAAGTTCGGCTCACCGGCGCCGGGCACGATGATGCTGCTGAAGCCCTTGTCGTGGGCGACGCCCAGCACGTCCTCGAACGGGCACCAGCGCACGCGCTCGATGTGGTTGCCCTCGCCGCCCCATGCCATGTACGGCGACTGCACCTTCTGCTGGTCCTCGACCGCTTTGTCGAACAGACCCCGCCAGATGGACACTTGCGTGCCCCAGCCGACGGCGGTCAGACCTCGGTCGGAGATGGCGAGAGAGGAGCCCGGCTGGCGGAGGTAGTAGTTGTTGACTTCCTTGAACATGCGGATGTCCCAGACGGCCATCTTCATGTCCTGGCCTGCCGAGACCATGTAGCGTCCTTCTCTGTCCATCGCGATGCTTCGCACCGGGCCTCTGTGCGCCAGCAGCTTTACCAGCGGGTCTGTCGAGTTTGGCGACCACAAAGATATTTGGCCGTTCTGATGTCCGACGTGTAATATGGCGTTCCAAGGATTCTGTGCAAGAGCAGTCGGCGAGCCTTGCCTTGTGGGCAGTTCAATAACCATCTGACCGGTCGAAGTGTCGGTGTATTTCAAGTATCCGGCGTTGCCAACGCTCGCGAGCAGGAAGTGGTAGGGCAAGAATTCGAGGTGGGTGACGTCGATGTGCTTCTGCAGCTTGTGGATCTCGACGCCCTGGTGGTCGTAGATGTAGACGTACTTCTTCTGGGCGACGGCGAAGCTTTGGTTGTTGTGCAGCCACTTGGCATCGCGCACCGTCTCGCCCAGCTGCAGCTCGCATCCCAGCTTGCCGTCACGCCAGTCCATGGTGGCGATATGGCCCTTCCTGCCGGCCAGCAGCAGCTCCCGCCCATTGCGCGAGTAGTCGGCCACGTAGGGGCCCAGGTCGGTCAGCTTCAGCTCGAAGCCCTTCTTGGCGGTCTCGACAGCAACGTCCCTGCGGATGTCGTCCTGGCGCACCTTGTACGTGCGCTCCAGCTCGGTCTCGGGCTCGAGGAAGCCGCCCTGGTTCTCGAGCAGGATTTCGGCGTCGTGGGCCCGGAGGGCGGCATCTCTGCGCTTCTGCTCCTGGCGGGCGATCTCGGCGCGCAGCTTCTTGTCCTTGATGTTCTTGGTCTTGATCTTGCCGCCGCTGCGCCCGTACGTCGTCTCGGCGGCCTGCAGGCGGGCTTTCGCTTCGGCTTCTTCGCGGTCGTGGGTCGAGGTGGGTGCTCTCGCGGACGTGCGGGCGACTTCCTTGCCCGAGACGGACTGCGGCTGCGGGAAGTCGCGGACGGCGTCCATGGCGTCGGGGGCCAGCGTGGAGACAGCCATGGCGGAGCGGTGGCAGGGCAGCGAGCAGGGCGGGCGTCGAAAAAAGTCGCGCGCGGGCCGCAGGCGTCGGCGTTTGTCTGGCGGCAGGCGGTAGGGCTGGCCGCGGGCTTGGCGCGCGGTTGGCGCGTGGCGCTGGCGCCGCAGCGGCTCTTTCGCTCCAACATTTCCGCCAACGCTGTTCTGTCGCCTTCCACCCGCGCTTCTCCTCCTCCATCCCGCCCAATTCCTCCGAGCCTCGCGCCCCAGCGAGCTCGCCCGCGCCCACCTCACCCCGGATGCATGCGTTGGCATGGCGGTCCGCGCGCGCTGCCCGTACAATCCCCGCCCAGGTCATCGCCGGCCGACGATTCCCTAGCCGCCTGCGACCCTTCCACCGCTCCGCCCGCCTCTGCAAGGCCGTCGAGCCCCCCACCGAGCCGCGCGACCCCGCCGCTCCTCCCGCCTCCGAGCACGACAATGAGACGGACAAACGGCCCGTGAGCGGCGCTCGCCCAGCCGGCGACGACCAGCACGCCGCCGGTGCCGAGCCCGCGGTCGACGGCGGCGAGGACTCGCCCGCCGTGCTCACGGAGAAGCTGCGCAGGAGCAGGGAGAAGACCCGCCTGTACCAGTCTGCCCTCAAGCGGTCCGCCCGGAGCAAGCAGAGCGACGACTACCCGCCAATCCACATCCCGACCGAGTTCCTGAAACATAACGTTATCATTCGAGAGGACCGATCCGCTCAGAGGAACAAGAGACCCCGGCGTCTGGACGATGCTGGCTATCCTACCGGGAGGGGTGGCCCGAAACCCGAGACTAGGGGAAGTCTCTGCCTGTCCTACGTGCCGGACAAGGGCCAGGTGGAAGAGCAGGCAAGGCTGTCTCTGCCTCTTCCCGATGCCTTGTACGAAATGCTGGAGAAGACGGCCGCAGAGGGTCTCAGTGGGAAGAAGCCTCCGGAGTACGAGGACATTTTGGAATATCTGAACAAGGTTTACGGAAGCGGTGGCAGCGGTGGTGGCCCTCGCCGGGACCCTACGGCCGAGGTCACGGACGCCAAACTTGGCAAGACTGCTGCTGTTGATAACAGCCTCCATTTCTGTCTCTACCTCGAGGTCCTTGCTGCCGTTGCGGGTAGCTTAGGCACGGCAAACCCGGCAGTGGCCTCATCTTTCCCGTCTGCCAAGTCCAATATCATCCTTCACTCCCCCGTGGACGGCGGTATCAAGCGCCTTGACCAGCTTGTCGAGGACGTGGCTGCTGACTTGCATGCCGACCTCATCAAAATCGACGCTCAGGATATCGCTGAACTCGTTGGGGATTACCTTGGCGAAGGCTCAGATCCGGCAGCACTATCCCTTCGCTCTCTTGGCTATGAAGCGCACCGCTCTAGATCGGAAGGCTACGACATAGAAGAGGATGAAGTCGACGAGTTCGATGCGGAGGAGGATGCTGAAGACGGACAAGACGATAAAGACGATGGTCTTCCCACTCCAGCAGGACGTTCATTCCCTTCATCCAAGGGGGGCGCCAAGAAACGACCACCTTTCATCATACAGGGCATTCAGACTATAGATGCCGGTGATTTCTTCAAGTCTTTAGCGGGTGCCGCGCGCGGGTCGTCTGGCCGAAACTCTTTGCCGGCCGACTTCGCGCCAGCACCTTTTGGAAGAGATCCGTCCCCCGAAACGGCTCGTTGGAATGAGATGAAGCTCGGCGCTTATCTGGATGCCCTAATTAATTCCAATTCCGCCAAGCGTACACAGCGTGCCGAGTGGATGAAATTATTCCCCGATGGTGGCTCGCCCGGTCCCGAAGGTCAAGAGCCCGCTCCGGCACAGCCAGCGGAACCTCTGGTGATCGGACAGAGTGGACGTCACCGGTTATCATTGGACAAAACCAAGCCACACAATTCTGCAGCAGATTCGCCGCCCCAACGCACGATTGTTCTCATCAAGGACTACAAGGAGCTCAGTGTTACTCGGCAAGGGGCTCGTGTTTTGGATAAGATCACGGAGCTTGTTCACAACAGGAGAAAAGATGGAGCTGAGATCATGATCGTTGGCACCACGTCATCGGCTGAACTGGTCCCAGAAATTTCTCGCTCAGCCATCAGGAGTTTGCAGGCTGAGAACGAGGAGAGCTTCTACAGGACGATCGTGGTTCCCTTGGGCCCAATCTCTTTGAAGCCATCCATAGACGTTCAGAAGAGCTTGTCACTCGACACTGTACGAACAAATGTCAAAGACATGATATCGGACGACCCCATAGACTTCGTGACAGCTGAGCGTAGGCGGAACGAACAGATCAACGGCAGACATATCCGGGACATGATCAGGAGACTCGACCTGACCGCCAAGTCAATCATAGAGTCCAGTCACATCTTGTTCTCAACGCTGTTTCCCGGTATCGATTGGAAGTCGAGAGTGCTCGCCTTCCACGAAGTCCACCGGCTGGCACAAACGGCAATTGGACTACACCGAGCCGCTAGTGACAGCGAAACACTGGACAAAGACTTGGTTGTTTTGGCTGGCCTGCTGCTGCGCCTTAGCGATGACGTTAAGTTTTCCTGGGCAGCCTCCGAGCGGCAGACGCACCGTGAGCCAAGGGACTCGATCGCAGACGTTAGCAAGGCCACACCACCCAAGACTCCATCGGATCATCGGCTGGAGAAGGTCCAGAAGACGGCGAACAAGCACGAAAAGAAGCTTTTGAGCGGCGTCGTCAACCCGGCAAATATCAAGACCACCTTTTCCGACGTTCACGCACCGCAGGAAACCATTGACGCGCTCAAGACGATGACATCTCTCTCGCTTCTGCGGCCCGATGCTTTCAGCTACGGTGTGCTCGCAACAGACAAAATCCCAGGTCTGCTGTTGTACGGTCCCCCAGGTACGGGCAAGACGCTCCTCGCCAAAGCTGTGGCCAAGGAAAGCGGTGCTACAGTGCTTGAGGTCAGCGGCAGCGAAGTGTACGACATGTACGTCGGCGAGGGCGAGAAGAACGTACGCGCCATCTTCTCGCTCGCGCGCAAGCTCTCCCCCTGCGTCGTCTTCATCGACGAGGCCGATGCCATCTTCGGCAGCCGATCGGGCTCGCGCCACCGCACCTCTCACCGCGAAGTGTTAAACCAGTTCTTGAAGGAGTGGGATGGGATGAACGATCTCAGCGTCTTCATTATGGTCGCAACTAACCGCCCATTCGACATGGACGACGCCGTGCTGCGCCGTCTGCCGCGGAGACTGTTAGTCGACCTACCGACCCAAAAAGATAGACGAGAGATTCTGCGAATTCACTTGAAGGATGAGCAGCTCGACCCAGACATCAAGCTTGACGAGCTAGCCGCTAAGACGCCCTTCTACTCCGGTTCGGATCTCAAGAACCTCTGCGTCGCTGCGGCGCTGAACTGCGTGCGCGAGGAAAACGAAATCGTTGCTGCGATACACGCAGGGCAAGAAGCTGCAGCAGCATCGCAACAGCCAGACGCATCTCCCACCAGCTCAGCAGAAGCAGAAGCACAATCCGCGCCACCTACTCCTACTCCAACACCCGACCATCCCCTCCCCGACACCCCCACCTCCCACGGCTTCTTCAGCACACATCTCAATCCCGACCCCACCATCTCCGCTCCAACCCCCTCCTCCTCCTCCTCCTCCTTCACCCCAGACTCTCCTCCTGCCACCGTAGCCGAACACCAACAACAACCTCAACCCCCAACCTCCCTCTACCCAGCCAAACGCACCCTCCTCCCCCACCACTTCGAAAAGGCACTCCAGGAGATCAGCGCCAGCATCAGCGAGGACATGGCCAGCCTGACCGCCATCCGCAAGTTCGACGAGCAGTACGGCGACAAGCGCGGGAAGAGGAAGAAGCGGAGTTCGTGGGGTTTTGCCGTCGCGGAGGAGATGGGACCGCGGGAGGAGGCGGCTAGAGTTAGGCAGTAGCAGTAGTGAGAGGAAGGAAGAGGGGAGGGGCGCGCTGGTTTGCGTATAGAGACAGCGGAAGAACGTGATGATGATTGATTGTAGGGAATGAATGGAATATGATGTACTGGTACGCGCGATTCTTGGGGCTTCCTGTTCGGGGTGTTTTGACGTTGGAGCAGCAAGTCAGCAGGCTTCGCGGAAGGGCAAGCGGGGTTTGTATAGTATGTAGAGGTTGGTTGGTGTGTTTGGTGGGTGGATGGGAAGTGGAGGGGGAGGGAGGGAGGGAGGGGCTTGGCGTCCGGGTATTAGAGGTGTTAGAGGTGGACAGAAAGCCCTTTTTTTTTTTTTGTATTCTAGATTTGAAAGGGAAGGGAGGGTGGTGTATACATTATTGGAAGGGGCAGTATGTCGCGTGTCGAGCGGCTCAAATTGATGAATTGGAAAGTTGTATGGTCTCGTTGAAGCCTGAATGTCCGCTTTTCGCTGTTTCAGTTGGCTGAGTTGCTTGCCACGCGCTCACAACTTTTGGGAGAGTCATGCTATGTATGCAAATTTGTATGTAGAAGTGGCAGCCGTAAGCCATTTTCCTCGCCACTTTCTTATGTTCAATCTTCTTGGGGTTTCGATACGACATACCTAGCGAGCAATTATGATGCACGAATATTTTGTCATAATCATATCTCCAAGACGGCATGAAAATGAGCTATGGTTAAGTTCCAGTCGTGTCAATTTCTGTGAACATTTTGCCAACGTCTGAAGTGCCACTTATTGAGACCCTGACTCAAAGGCGTCTGTTTTGCCTATCTACACAAAAAAACAAAAGCTCACCCATTCCCTTGAACCCTCTCTCCTCCAACCAGCCCAAAACCCAGTCACACCACACTTGAACACGTACTCCGAGCAAAGCCAAGACTCTCAGCAATCACCAACCAATACCCCGCTCCCTGAAATCTTAGAAATAAGGCCAAGCGCTTGTGAGTGACAAATGACGACGACAGATGCAGCGGCAAGTGTCGCGGGTGAGCTTGGCCCCAAGGAAAAAAAAAAAAAGTCATCCTTCTACCGCCAACAGGGCGAACGGCACGGAACTATTGGGGTGAAAAGATAGATGATTGGACTGAGACATCGATTGGTCAGCGAGGGAAAAATGAGGGAGAGGGAGAGGGAGATAGGAGATAGCTGGTAGGTAGTGAAGGAAAGAAAGCCCGCAGCACTGCCGAGAAGCTTGACCCGGACGACCGGACGGACGGACAAATACGATACGAAGAGCTTGGCCAACGCGACCCGAGGTAAGTAGGCCGCAAAAAAGGACATTGAGTAAGTACGAATGCTTCGGCATCCAAAGGACAGTAGTTCACTCACTCACTCACGCGGCATTAGTCAGACGATCTTATTCGCAAACCAGAGAGAATCCCGAATGATTCAAGTCCTTTTTCCGGGGGGGATTCCGCCATTAGATATGAACACCTTGATAATTCTTATCCGAATTCACAGCCACCCGCCCCCATCCTCTCTCCTTCCACCCATTTACCACTTTTAGAGATGATGATGAGTCAACTAATCATGCACCACCCCCAATTTTCCGTATCCCAAGCGCTCACACGAGCGGCGCGCACGTGCACGCACACCAAATACCACACACATGTCCCGATGCTATGCAAAACGCTTCCAACCCCAGACCCTAGTTCCCCATCCTTGGCAAAAGAGACACTCCGGGCCCCCAAGAGGAGATAACCGCAGGAGGAGGCAAATGTGCAACACGCCAAGCCAAGCCGGACCCCCCCCAAAAAAAAAGACCGGCGGAACAACGTTGGCGTCTCGACTACTAAGCTTAGTCGATAGGCATGCGCGTCTCAGCCTCCGTGACCCACGTCAACCAGAGACGGTCTCTGAACGAGTCCCTCTGACGACGCGGCCAGGGGATCTCGAAGTTGTTGATGTCGAGGCGAGGAAGAATCCGACGGTCGCGACCGGTAGTATGCTCCCTGAGAGATTATAGATGCCCCCGATCAGTAGTATCGATGCTTCTCATCAACTGTCTTTCTCTTTCGCGAGATACGACGGCGACTCTTTTTGCCAGATCAACGAAAACAAGAAGGGAAACGACAAAAAAAGCCCATCCAAAGAAAAGTAAGAGCGGCTATTGATGATGATGTGAGGATGATGAGATGAGAAAGGAAATTCGTAGCTGGCATGAGTGCAAAACCCCAAAACGCAGGTTTTTACAAAGAGAGTCGCTCGAGGAGGGAAAAAAGGCATTAAAATGTACAGTCGCAGTCTTCTATGCGTACCTGACACTCGGACCGCTGTACGCCGGGGGCGGAGGACCGTACCAACCGCCGTTCTGGTTGGGAGGTGCGTTCGGATTGAAGAAGGGTTGCTGACTC
The DNA here is from genome assembly GCA_037356115.1 of Neofusicoccum sp. Z2. Taxonomy (NCBI): domain Eukaryota; kingdom Fungi; phylum Ascomycota; class Dothideomycetes; order Botryosphaeriales; family Botryosphaeriaceae; genus Neofusicoccum; species Neofusicoccum sp. Z2. The sequence goes on from JBAWJY010000003.1 coordinate 992,197, forward strand.
TCGTTGGAGGGGTTGGTGCTCATGCTGCGGTTGGCGCCATTGGGAGCCCACGGAGGAGGCACGCGAGGCAGAGTGGGATTACGGGCGCCGGGCCATGGGGCGGGTCCAGCGGCGCTGGCTGCCTTCATGCGAGCATGCATGCGACGGCGACGGCAGGTGCGGGTGATGCACCCGAAGATTGAGATTAGGAGGATCACGCCGATGGCAACGCAGACACCGATGACGACGCCTTTGTGGTCGCTTATCCAGTTACCAATCTCTTTGCCAACGTCGGAACCTTCGCAGCGACCCTATAACGTTGTTAGAAACAGAAGTAAAGAACATGTCAAGTTTTCTGTGCTGATGCTCAAGGAGGAGAACTTACATTGTTGCAGCGTCCACCACCTCCGCAGTCAGTGCCGTCAAGAAAATTCTGCTGCAGGCTGTAGCAAACATTGGCGCCAAACTGCGGGCTGGCACAACTGATGACGCAGGTATCGTGATTGCAAGCGTAAGTGTCGTTGGTGCCCTGCGTGTACGCGCCCAACGCGGACTTGCACTGTTGGTCCCTGCTGGTGCACTGTCCGCTGGCGCACTTCAAGCCGTCGCCGCAGCTACTGCCATCTTTGGCGGTCTGATCAGCCGGGCAGTATGGCGAATCACCTGTGCAGGTCTCCTGCGGGTCACAGTCGCCGGTTGATTCGCGGCAAACGGTGGCGTTGGTAGCCAGTTGGCAATTGCGGCAGCAGTCCTCGTTGGAGTCGTCGCAGACGGCACCGCTCTTGAATTTGCACGTTGTGGGATCGCAGCAAGGGTTATTGCCACAGTTTGCCGTGCCTCCGCAGTCACAGTCCTCGCCCTCTTCGACGATGCCGTTACCGCACTGTTGGCCAGAAATTGTGGTTACGCCCCTGTTGTTAGTCAAGCAGTCCGACTTGACACTGTTGCGGCCCATGGCGCTGCAAATGTTGCCGATGGAGCACGCCGAAAACCTGGTGATACCGCGTGCAGTTGAAGGGTTCATGATGAACTGTTCACCAGCGTCGCAGGTGCTGGAGCTGAGAGGGCAGCACTGCTGGGAATTGACCGTGCTGCTGTCTGCGCAGGTTTGGCTTGTGCAGTCGTGGACAGCACCGAAGGTGTGCCCCGTTTCGTGCCTAAAAACGCGTCAATTGCTGCTGCAGAAGAAAGTCTTGGAGAAGGCTGAGCTTACGCGACGACCTGCCATTCGGTGTTGGTTCTTGCAACAACGTTGGCGCTGGAAACGGTCTCGGCACCACTGGTCGAGTTTTCGCTCATGGAGCCCTGTACGCAAGCTTGCCCAAGCCAGGCAAGACCTACAGCCTGACCGGTAGCACAGGTGGTCAAGAGAGTCCAGTGGGAGTTAGTGTCCTGCCTGGAACCTCTCCACGCGGAGAACATGTTGAGACGGTCCTGGATGGTGACGCTATCGGAGCAATCCTGGTTCCATGGTGTGCTCTGCTGCGGAGTTCCTGGACAGGTGGCATCGCTCACAGTCAGATTCTGAAGGCCCAGGGTGATGTTGAAGGTGGATTCGTAGAGATCTGACGCTGAGTTCATGACATTGATGACATTGGCCCTCGCAGACTCGGTGGAATTGAAAGACGCGGTGTACGTGCAATCCGTGGCAACGCCGACCAGGGCGACCTTCCTTGCAGTGGGACAACCGGCGGTGGATCCGATGGTGGAGACCAAGTTCACGCCCGCGGAGTTTCCGGAACCCGGCTGGGTGTCGAGCTGGCGCTTGGAGAAGAGCGAGCTGAAGGGCGTAGTCCAGAAAGCTTCGTCACGCTTAAGCATGCGGCCGTAGACAGGGTGATCCAGGTTCATGTTAAACTCAAGCTTATCGGAGTGGCAGGCAAAGTCTGAAGCTAGATCCCGCCTCAATTCTTGGTGTTCGTAGTCGTAGGCGGTCTCGGAGATATCCGAATCCCTCCACACAACCATGAACTCGTCGTCGGCGGCCTCAAGCTCCGGATCCAGCAGGTGCTTGGTTTGCATGTAGTTTGAAGACATCTGGATGTGGTGATGGTCGAAATCAACGCTGATGACGCCCTCGAACAAGGGATGCTTGCCGTCGCGGCGCACCGTGATGCGCGCCCAGCCCTTGTCCTCCCATTTGGCGGTCGGGAGGTCTCCTTTCTTGACCAAGGTCCTGCCCTTGTAGACCTTGTGGTCCAGACGGTCGATGCTCTCGCGGCGGACGACCTGACCGTCGGGCCCGAGGTATTCGACGGTGGCGCCCTCGGCGATAATGTCGTGGTTGGGCTCGAGGACCAGGCGCACGCGATCGGAGCTGTACAGATCGAAGGCCAGGTCAAAGGTGGAGAGAGCGGTGACACGGTGATTGTACGTGCGGATCTCCGGATTGCGGAGGATTTCCAGGGCCGTGAGCGGGTTGCGGGCCACAGAGCTTGCGTGTGCGGAGCCAACGAGGGTGGTGATGACGACGACTGCCGCCAGTGCGCGCGTCGCGACCGCCGCGGCGGCGGCGCGGAGGAGGCGCATGCTGTGGTTAGAGCAGCCGAGTGCGGCGATCAGCGGCCGGGGCGGGCAGAGCAATCGTGGAGCACAGATTTGGAGGTCGGGAGGAGGTGTTGAGGGGAGCGAGCGACATGCAGGCCGAAAGGGTGAGGGCGTATAAGAAAACACGAGGAACTGCAGCGAAGCGAGCGGCTGGACACAGTGGATGACGGGAGGAGGGCAGTGCAGGCCTTGGCGGCGCGCTGGTGTCACTGGGCAGAGAGAGGGGCGGGTGCGCGGAACCCAGCCGTGCCAGCCCTCGTTGCGCCGGCGACCGTGCGCGCCCGGGGCTAGCCAACGCTTATCGCCGCCATCTGCTCCCCCGCCGGCGCCTGGGGGCTGTGTCCAGCAGTCCGCGGCCTCGTGCTCCCCCGCCGCGCTCCGCCCGCTGGTGGGCGCAGACTCTCGTCAGCGGCAGCTTTGCTGAGACCTCGCGGCCGGCGCGCGGCCGTCCGCGGTGGCGGCCTCGGCGCGTTGCAGCGCGCCTTGTCGCTTCACAAATCACAACGCCAGACTTCCTTTGATTCAGAATGCCCTCTTATTTCTCCACACCCGCTCCTGCTCGCTAACTACTCCAAACCCGCTTGGCTTATTCGATGGGAAGGCGCAACGCAATCATTATCGCTCCGGCTGGGAAACTGCAACTGGGGGAAACCCGGCACTAGTCCAAGACCGCCGTATCCAAAACGTCCCTCTTCGACTCCTCTTTGTGTCCCCTCAGCGCCGCTCGCAAACACATAATACGGGCTCCGCCACCCGCACAGCCGCCGCAGCTCACAAGCCGCGACGCTATCTCCGCTGTCCCTCGTGCGACATTACCATATCCGTCACGTCGTCAAGTGGGTCGTTCATTTTCTCTTGCTCTGGTGCACTGTGTCGATGATCTTGTCAACCACCGATGGGTCCGACAGCTGCAGGCCAAGGATTAGTAAAGAGCCGAGTCATCCGAGCCACGCGTACATCGAGCTTGGCTGCGGAAAGCGAAGGGGTTGGCTCAGTCACTTACGGTAGAGATGTCGCCAAGCTGGTCCTCCTCACCAGCCAGGATCTTGCGCAAGATGCGGCGCATGATCTTGCCTGATCGCGTCTTGGGAAGATCCGGTACCACAAAGACAGCCTTGGGCGCCGCGAATGGGCCAATCGACTTCCGGACCTGCAGGATCAGATCCTTCTTAGTCTGATCCGTCGAACCGTTACCCTCCTTGAGAGCCACGAAGGCATTGACTGCCTGGCCGGTGAGCTCGTCATGGATGCCGACGACCGCAGCCTCGGCGACCGCGTCTGCGACATGGTCAGTATCTCTTCTCCATCTGCAATTCAAAAGACGACTTACGGTGCTCGATAAGAGCAGCCTCGATTTCGGCAGTCGACAGCCTGTGACCCGACACGTTCACGACATCGTCAACACGGCCACGGATCCAGTAGTAGCCCTCATGGTCACGGCCGGCACCATCGCCCGTGAAGTAGTAGCCCTTGTAGACGTTGAGGTAAGTGTCCATGTAACGCTTGTGCGCACCCCACACGGTCCTGGCCATGCTGGGCCACGGCTTCTTAAATGCCAGAACACCCTCGACATCGTTGCCGTGGATCTCCTCACCAGATACAGGATCGATGATGGCCGGCTCGATACCGAAGAAGGGGAGAGAAGCGCTGCCGGGCTTGGTGGGTGTGATACCACCGAGGGGACTGATGACGTGGGAACCGGTCTCGGTCTGCCAGTACGTGTCGACGATGTGCGACTCCTCCTTCCCGACAACCTCGAAGTACCACTTCCACACCTCAGCCGCGATGGGCTCGCCGACGGATCCAAGGACCCTCAGATTCTTCATCTGGTGCTTCACGTGATGGTCACCGGCGCGCTTGAGCAGCCTCAATGCGGTGGGAGCAACGTAGAACTGCGTAACACCGTGCTTCTCGACCACATCCCAGTAGCGCGAGAAGTCGGGGTAAGCAGGAGTACCCTCGAAGACGACCGTCGCGACACCGAGCAGCAGCGGGGCATAGACGACATAAGTGTGGCCAGTAATCCAGCCGACGTCGCCACCGCAGAAAAAGATATCGCTATCGTGGATGTCGAAAACATACTTGCCGGTCATGGCAGCGCCGAGCAGGTAGCCCGCGGTCGTGTGCATGACGCCCTTGGGCTTGCCGGTCGAGCCGGAGGTGTAGAGCAGGAAGAGCGGGTCTTCCGAAGCCATCGACTCCGGGGCAATGTAGTTGGGGTACTTGTCGACCTCCTCGTGCCACCAGTAGTCGCGGCCCGCAGTCCACGGGACATCCGAACCGGTGCGCTTGTACACCAAGCAGTGCGAGACGTCGGGGCACTGCTTAAGCGCCTCGTCCACAATCTTCTTGGTGCCAATGACCTTTCCACCGCGCCTGCCCTCGTCTGTGGTGATGATGACCTTGGACTTGGCGTCCACGATGCGATCGCGCAGAGAGTCGGAGGAGAAGCCGGCGAAGACGACCGAGTGAACGGCGCCGATGCGCGTGCAGGCAAGGAAGGAGATGACGGCCTCGGGAATCATGGGCAGGTACAGCGCAACGGTGTCACCCTTCTTGACGCCCATCTGCTTCAGGACGTAGGCCAGCTTGGAGACCTCGCGAAGCAGCTCGCCGTAGGTGATGGTGCGGCCGTCATTGTACTCGTCGGCCTCGTAGATGATGGCGGGCTTGTCGGGGTTCTTGATGGCGTGTCGGTCGACGCAGTTGTACGAGGCATTGAGGCGGCCCTCGAGGAACCATGCGTTGTCGCCGTTCGCCAGGCTGCCGTGGTGGACGGTCTCGAAGTCGCGCTCCCACGACAGGAGGTCGTGCGCCATGCGGCCCCAGAACTTGTTCGGCTCCTCAATCGACTCCTTGTACAGCTGCTTGTAGTGGTCGAGGCCATCGAGATGCGGCTTGCTGGGGTGCTTCCTGCCATGGTTGTCAGCGCGTCGCCTCGCGGGAGAGCTTGCCGCACAGCTGTCGGCGGCGGCACTGGGCGCAGCGCTGGTAGCGCGGGGTCCATCGAGACGGTGCCCCGCGTGGCCCGAAATCGGCCCTGAACGGCAACATGGCGATTTCGCCGCGGCGCCATTGGTGCGCGCAGAGGACGGGTTACTCACGCGAAGAAGGCCTGCGGGATGTGGTAGGTGTCGACCTCGTGCGCCTCGGCCACGACGGGCGGCTTGACAGCGCCGTCAGACATGGCGGCGGCGGAGGGGGTGGGAGTGGACGGAGAGGCTGGTGCTGGGGCGGGCGCGGGTGCGGCAGTCGGGCGGGCGGCGGCGAGGAGGAGGAGCTGGCGCGGTGCTGGGGCTCGCGACCTGGAGGGGCAGGCAGGCGGTGGGGTGGGCGCGTTAATGTAGGTGAGGTGGAGTGGAGGATTCTTGGGGGCAGGCCAATGGGGCGGGCGGCGCGTTTAAATGCTGCGCTGTAACACCACGGTGGACACGCGCGGTGGTTCGGGCAAGGGGAGCGCGGGCAGGGTGGGTTGTGAGGGCGGGTGGGCTGGCGCAATATTGTGCTGCGGCGCGGGCGTCGCTGTCCAGCTTTAACCGCAGCGGCGTGCAGGGCAAGGGATCTCAGCGACTGTGCAGAATCCGGGGAACGGGCGCCCTTAAGAAACGCCCGCGCACGACGAGGGCAGCTCGCAACGCCGGCCTGGGGGCTGGAATTGCAGTTCGTGAAGTGCGGGGGAATCTTGGTGCTTGGCTGTTGATGGCTTTCCCTTAGCCCGCGAGGCAGAGGCACGCCAATCGCTCCCCCAGACGTCGCCCGCCCGGCGCGGCGCAGGCGCAGCGGCGGTCTCGGCTCGCACACCAGTTCCTCGGGCGGTTGGCTGCGTTGTTGCGATTGCCCGATTCCTCTGCCCCGGCGCTGGAGCTGTGCTGCGCGCGCGGGCTGCCGCACGGCCGTCTTACCCACCCGCGGCGCCCCACCCACTCACGCGGTGCCTTTCCCATGCGGTTGCTTAAATCGCCGGGTGCTTATTTCGCCCGCCCCGCCAGTGGTGCGCGACGCTGCTCGGCCCAAGTTCGCGGCCGACGCTCGCCGGAGCCGCTGCGGCCCTGCAGCTGTGGGTGGTTGTGCCTGGCACCAACCGGTGCAGGGCTGCGCGCGCGCGCTCCCGCAGCCCGCGAGCCCGCCGTCCGCGGCACCGGCGATTTCTGCGCTGCAGGGCGCCCTGGCTAGCACCTAGGTAGCCTGCCCCCAACCGCTGATCCGTCGCCGAGGCTCTCTAGCTTCGCAGGATTCCCTCGAGCGCAACCCTGATATGCGCCGCCGCCACCAGCGCGACGCGCAATTATTGGCGCGCGCCGTCGCCTTCCGCTAGCACCTCCTCTTCTGCCTCGCTGCGCGGCCTAGCGCTGCTCTCTGCGTTACATGATCTGCCGCGCGATGCCGCATGCATGCCGCAAGCTTTTGTACGACTTAGCATAAAGGCCCAACCCCCACTCGGTGCTGGCGCTGGCGTGAGTCGGCGCTGAGCACAAGACCGAGACGGGCGGTCGTCGAGCAGCACAAACCAAGGGGCGCAGGCGACGTGCAGCTCGCAGGAACCACTCTGGCGCATGGGCACGCGCGAAAAGTGTTGAGAAGCAGAGCTTACGGGCACCAGGGCATGGGTCACCTGCGCCGCCAAAAGTCGCCCTGCTCGACACGCCGACGCGCAAAACTCCGGGGCTGCCAAAAACTCCGCGTCGACCGCTTCAGGCTTCAGCTCGGCAGAGCCAGCTCGGACGACGGGAGCAACCTTAACGGGCCCAAGTGTTCACGTGTCGACAGAGTCATAGCGCAGGACTCAGGACCGCAGGGCAGCACATAAGAATTCCCAAGCGACGGGTATTTGCACATGTCTACATGTAACCAGCCCTAACCAGTAAAGCCGCGCCCGCTCCAGGGGCTTAAAGCAATGCCAAATGCTGCTCTTCCTCAGTCTGTGTGCCCGGTAGTCCCGCGGGCCAACCCGGTGAGTCCAAACGCCTAATCCAACGCCAACGCTAGAAAATGTGCCCCTCCTCGAAATGCAGAATTAAGGAGTGCCCCAGCCCATCCCAACCTGTTCATCCCGCTCGTCCGATTTCCCATCTTTTTTTCTTGCCTTATCTCAATCCTCGTCCTCCTGACCCGTGGTCACGTCATCGCTCTCACGTCTCGAGATTGACGCAGCGCTTCCGCTAAGTTGCCGAACGTGCTTCTGCACACTCTTGTCAATCCTTTTATCCAGCAGCTCGACCAAACGCTCTGAGTACTGGTCGAGGAGCTTCACCATGGCAGCCTCGTCCATTGTCGGATCCGACTTTGCCTTCTCGCTAACAGCACGCGAAGTGATCCTCAGCTCGCGCTCGAGTTCCTTAGCAGCCTCAGCAGGAAGGCTGTCTTGGCTAGTCCCCAGCTTCTTCCTGAACAGGCGGAGACTCTTGCTGAGCTGCTCCGCGGAGGATGCAAGACCGGCAGATTCCCTCAGGTTCTGGTTGCTCCTGGTCTTCGGACGCGACGAACCAAACGAAGGCCTTCGCAGCGAGTGCTGGGAGTTCTTCGGGCTATGGTGCGTCACCTTTGGACTGTGCTGTTGCTTCACGGTCGGGCTCGGCGGCGAAGGCGACCGATTGCTCCTCAGTTGCTTGCGGCTTCCTGACCCATGCAGACTGTGATGCTCCTTGGAGACTGGGGATGGATCCAACTTCGGCGTGCCATGCAGCGACATCTTGGATGTTTTCTTGCGCAGCGTTGGAGACCTGCTTCCCACCGGCGTCGTCGACCCGGAGCCATCGTCACCCGCGCGTTGGTACTTGGCGAGCTCTGACTGGGACAAAACACGTCGAAGCGGAGGCTTACTTGACAGTAGGTCTTTGTTTGGGGTTGAGATACCCGCCAAGTCCATATGCTTGGTAACATCCGACAAGCGCTGCGGCGGCCTGAAGTCAAGGTTCCAAACGAAGATAGTGCCGTCGACGGCGACCGTCACTAGGCCCTTTTGGTCCGCGTCGCCCTCCCCGGCCTTTGCGGATATCAACGCAATATCCGTGACGCCCTCCGTGTGACCCCAGTCACGGCCCAGAAGATTCCCGTTCTCTTCATAGATCCGGACAGACTTGTCAGTGCTCGAAACACCAGCAATGATGTTCTGTCCTTTCCCAGCCGAGAAATGAACGAGGTCCGAAAGTACGACAGCTTCGCCACCTTCGGAATCGGCCGACTTGAAACAAGCAACGGATTGACCGGAGCTGATGTCGTACTTGTGGACTTGTCGATCAATGGTCGATATCACGAGGATGTTGTCGTCATCGACGTCGAAGACCATTGAGACTGGCGTTGACTTCAGCGTGATGGTGCGAGCAATGAGGAACGCTTTCAAAACAGCGCCATCTTCTTCCCTGGTGAGGAAGTCGCGAACGACCACCGTCCGGTCTGCGGAACATGACAGAAGGCGAGCACCATCCTTGGAGAAGAGAAGACCGGTGACAGCGCCCACATGCTCGTCGAGAGTTTGGAGAAGATCCCATGCGTCACCCTTCTTCTGGAAGACTTGAACAGTCCGATCCCGAGCAGCGGTGGCAATCAAGGGGGTTTCTCCTTCGTGGATTTCGATGTCCGTGATCTCACTGCCATGTGCCTTCAAGCTGAAAGTGTTCTTGCCGGTCTTACCATCGATGATGCTGTTGGCCAATTCAGTATTGAGTAAAAAATCAGGCGGTAAGGTAGAACGCACCTGAGCACGCCAAACTTGTCTCCAGCAGTGATGAAGTTGACGTGAGGAGACGGCTCAATAGTCCTGAGCTCGTTTGCTTCGTCGCAGTTCTCAAGCTGTTCCAGGGGCACCTTAATATCGCCTTTGCTGGTACCATCCGGAGCCCAGAATTTGACGAGACCGTCCGTAGACCATGTAACAAAAGATGCATCAAAAGAATTAGAAAGAGGGAGAGAGTGGACGCCCAACACTGCCTCTCCTTGGGCCGGCAGCTGTTGGACAGTTTTGTGAGAGGACGAGTCCCCATCGGAACCGATCTCTAAAAGACGTATGGCTCTCCTGGAGTCCACCGTCACCAGAAGGTCACTGAGAGGAGCCATCGCGATGATGTAAGGAGTGTCGTGGAGGAATTTCGGACTGGTAGGCGATCGAGGAGGGGATCCAGGAGGTGATTCGTCCCGTGACGTTGGCGACGGCGGGGGTGCGGCTTCGATTAGTTTGCTGATTTCCATGGTGGTCATGTCCCCATTGATGCCGGCGACGTGCAGCAGTCCGTTCGAGTCAGCTGCCAATGCCATAACGCCGAAGTCGGCAGATGCTACTTTGAAGAGGCGCTGTGAGCGATCTGTATCGTCCAGCAGACAGATGTCTCCCCTCTCCGTCGAGACGATAGCCTTCGATTCGGACACGGCTACTACAGACGTAAAGTTTTGGTCTTGCAGGGAGCCCAGGATACAGTTTCTTCCTGGAAGAGTTATGTTGTCCTCGCGATGCTTGGCCTTGGTCTGCTGATGGTGTTCGGCTTCGTCGATGCGCCAGACCTTGGCGTGTCTCGTGCCAACGACAACGAGACTGTTTCCGAGCCATGCCATCTTGTTGATGTGGTTGGTGCACCTGTTGCTGGCATGAAGTGTTGCTGCACCGGTGCGGGGGTTGATGCTCCAGATGTACAGAAAGCCATCATTTGCCGAGCCCAGGCTAGCTAGGTACTTTGAATCAGGGCTGAAAGACACGCACCGCACGCCGAAAGCATGTTCAGTCATGGTGGTTATGGGGGTATCGGGGGCGGCATCTGGGGCGGTTGAGAATACCAACACCCTGGGCTTGTGACCAGACTGCTTTAGGGTTAGTATTAGAGTAGTAGTAGTCGATATACAAGTAGACTTACCTCTCCCACGGCAAGGAGCTTCCCATCGGGGCTGAAGGATACACATGTTGCGGCTTTTATGCGCTCGCGAGCTGCTGAAGACTTTCCACCTGGCGAATCAGCCCAGTCGCCCGCCGCTGAACCATGTGAAGAAACTCCTACACCTGCATCTCGCGAAGATGCCGCTGCCCTACTGCGCGAATCAAGACTGTTGGAGTGTGCTGGCGAGCCGTAGACGGAGGAGGTGGCGTTGACGGCGCTGGCGGAGGGCCGAGCGCGGTAGAAGCGTTGGGCGACATTGTGGTCTTGGTCGATGGTGGCGACGACGGCAGCAGCACCGGCGGTGAAGGCTACGGCGCGGGCATCGGAGAGGCTGTCGAAGGAGTTTGCAGAGCTGATGGTGGAGCCAATAACCTGGCGCAGCGACAACATAGTGTCTGATCTGCTTGGCGCCCTATAGGGAGATCGCGGGGTTCCGTATTTGATAAAGGGCGAAGTGGCGGGGGTGAGACGAAAAGCAGGGTTCATAACTGTCTGATGGAGCGGTGAGTGCGACATCCTGGAGCATGGTCTGTTCAGTGTACAGCTCATACCACAGCGACGCGGGTTCTCAGTGCGGTGTGAGCGCGGTGGACAGCATTTCAGAACCCCACCTGCACACACACGCAGTCGCGCTTTCCTTCCCGATGAAACAAAGACCGTCGTCGCGGCGACTGCGGCGGCGGAATGTGGATGACTTGGCAGGAGGGACCGTGGAGAAATGGAAACGTAAGAGCGCAGGCAGCGGCAGCCGCAGGAGCACGGGCGGCGAGCACGAGAGATGGAAAGAGAAAAGGGAAAAAAGTGGCAAGGAGCGACAGCAGCTGGTGAAGAGGCGAGCACGCGGCGTCGCTAGCAGGATCGAAATCTGCAGCGGCGTTGCGTGCGCGTGTGGTGTTGGCGCTGCTTCAGGGGTTGCACAGACCGCGCCCAGCTGCGTCAAGCTTGAGCTGAAGACGCCGAAGCCTCCGCATTTCGTCTCGTGGCGATCATCATCACCCTCCGCCCCGCGCCGACGCGATGCTGTTCCTGCAGCCACGCCCTGTGCCACCGCGTCACACGCGCGTTTCGCCTTGGGCAGCAGCAGCGCAGCCTCCACGCGCCCAAGAGCCTCACGGCCCACCCGCACCCACACGACGCGTCCTGCATGACATCGCTGCTGCCCACGCGCCATGGTGCCTCTCGATCGTGCCGTCTCGTCTCCAGAAGCCGGCCATCGGACACGCGTATGCTCGCCACGGCTGTCGATCGGTGACCTGCTGCAGTCTTTAGCACAGTCTCACTACGCGGTTTCCCTCCTCTCTAATTCATGTCGTTTTCTCCATTCTTCGTCTCTTCTGCAATGCAATAGCGAGTCCACTTAACTATCACGAGCGAGGTATGCAATTGTGACGCCAGACTTAGCCAAGTGCCGAGGCCCTTCTGGGTTGGTATGCGATGAAGATTTGTGCCATTGCAGCTCTTCCCATTGACGCCGACCGCCAATGGCAAGAGTAACGTCAGCCAGCTCTCGGGACGTCTACTGGATGCGCGGTCTGACGCGCATGGGTGGCTTCATTCCCCAAGGATCCCCAGTTCCTCGGCAATCTTTAGAAGAAGCAACTTGCGCACAGATGCGGAAAGCCGGCGGGAACCTTTCCAACGCTCACGAGGGCATCCGCAGATCGATACGCGTATATGCTTCGGTGCGCTTCGGCCACCTACCCAGCAGTCCGGGTTTCCAGATCTGTGGGTGGGCGTTGCAGGGACAGATCCCGTGGGCCGTCCCTAGGACCAACATACGGACGTCACTGAGCCTATTAATAGCGTTCTCGGAGGTCTTGTACCGCCTCGCTAACAGGCACCAGCAAATCCCCCGTGAGGCTGCGGGCCGGAAGGCACAAAGTCCGTCCCCCAAGGTGTGACCAAAACGCCTCCCGCGGGCGACTGGCCCGGTCGGGAAAAGCCTTGCCTGCACCTCAAGCTTCTCCGCAATCCTGCCGACAAATGCGACATCATGCATCGACTGCAACCTATTCGTACTCCGGTGTCCGGGTACAAGTTGCACAGAGCCGAATCCTTCGATTCCGCTTATAAAGCCGCTGGCTCCGGCATGCCATCTCCAACCCTCGTGCTGTCGCAGTCCGATGATGAGCAACATGGCCTCCCGGTTGCTACCTGTTCTTGCATTCTCGCTTTGGTGCGGGAATGCCGCCGCAACTTCAGCCACTAACTCTTCGTACGATTACATCGTCGTGGGAGGCGGCACGGCTGGGTTGGTGGTCGCGAACAGGCTTTCTGAAGACCCGTCTGTCAAAGTCGCCGTCATTGAGGCTGGCGATTCCGTTTTCAACAATCTAAACGTCCAGAACACGACGTCGTACGGACGGAGCCTCAATAGCAGCATCGACTGGCAGTATTGGACCGTTCCACAAGAGTACGCAAACAACGCACCACAGGTCTACAATGCTGGCAAGGCGCTTGGCGGAACCAGCACCATCAATGGTAAGGCAAGTTTTCCTGCAGTCTTTAGAGATGAAAATAAAGACGAATTCAATATAGCATTTGGGAATGTAAAAGAGAAGCTCGTTGGAAAAGCTGACTGTTCTATCTAGGCATGACCTACCTCCGTGCCGAGACCGTTCAGATCGATGCTTGGGAAGAGCTTGGAAATCGCGGCTGGAACTGGGCCTCGCTGTTCCCCTATTACAAACTGAGCGAACGCTTTGAACCGCCAACGCCATCTCAGGTTGCTGATGGCGCTGCCTACAACCCGGCCTTCCACGGTTTCGACGGTCATCTGGATGTTGGTTGGCAGTACGTCGCGCCGCAGGAAGGCAATGCAAGTGCCATTGTCAATGCAACATGGCAGAGCATTGGCATGCCGTATAATGAAGATGCCAATGGCGGATTCATGCGCGGATTTAGTGTTTGGCCGTTCACCTTGGATGCCAAAACCAGCATCAGAGAAGACTCTGCAAGAGCTTACTATTATCCGGTCCAAGACAGGCCGAATCTGCACGTCTATTTGAATACCACAGCCCTCAGACTGAGCTGGGATGATGAAGAAAAGTATGGCGCCGATGATTGCGGTTTGGTTGCCAGAGGAGTCGAAGTAGCATCTAGTTCTGGGGAAATCACCACGCTCAAAGCAATGAAAGAAGTAGTTGTCTCCTTAGGATCAACTAGAACACCGTGTTTCTTGGAATACTCTGGAATTGGAAACCCTGCGTAAGTCTTACCGTTTGCTTGACTTTACGGCTGTTGGGCTACCTTGTGCGCCAGCGCTTCCTCCTCCCCCTTCTTTTTTTTTTGAGATCGCTACATAATCCATTTCCTCTTCAGTCAAAGCGACGGACACCTGACCATGTGCTCATTCTAAAATCTTCTATGGAGCACAGATCGATCATACTGACAAGCTTTACAGAATCTTAGACAAGTTCTCAATCCCCGTCCGTATCTCACTGCCCTCCGTTGGCGAGAATCTCCAAGACCAGACCAATTACGCTCTTGCTGCAACCTTCAAGCCCAACGACACCACTTTCGACGGTTACCCGCCCTATGTCACGTACCCGACTGCCAAAGACATCTTCGGATCCAACCTCAGCACCGTCGAATCCGACTTCCGGGCCTCCATCCCCGACTTGGCCGCCCTCAACGTCGCCGCCTCCAACAACGCGACTACCCAATCCATCCAAGAACAACTAATCAACAAGCAAGCCGACCTAATCTTCAACAACGCCGCCGCCATTCCCATCGCCGAGATCCTAACCGCGCCCTACAGCTCCGCTGGCGCCGTCCTCCTCCCCACGTGGGCGCTCCTCCCTTTCGGCCGCGGAAACATCCACATCTCCTCCGCCTCGCCCCTCGACGTGTCCAGCAAGACCGCCAGCCCGGCCATCAACCCCAACTTCTTCATGAACCCCTTCGACGCGAAAGTCCAGGTCGCAGCATCGCGGTTCGCACGCCGCGCCTTCACCACGGCGCCGTTGGCCGACTACGTCGGAGCCGTGGTTGGGCCGAGCTTCGAGGCGGTGCCCGAGGACGCGGACGATGAGACGTGGTTGTCGTATCTGAAGGGCGTGTACAGCTCGAATGAGCATCCGATCGGGACGGCGGCGATGATGGCGCGCGAGCTGGGAGGGGTTGTGGATGCCGAATTGAAGGTATACGGGACGGCGAATGTGAGGGTTGTGGATGCGAGTGTGCTGCCGTGGCAGGTGTGTGGACATCTGACTTCGACCATCTACGCGGTTGCGGAGAGGGCGTCGGATATCTTCAGAGGGAAGATCGCCTGACGGGAGAGGGATGGCTGCATTGAATTGTGCCACTAGGCGCAGTGTTGCAGCTGTTCTGGAGGGCGCGCAGCCGGATCGATACGACACAGCATTACTTAGAAACATCGGACTCATTGTCTTGGACATTCGCTTATCACCATCGAATCCAAATCCACCAAATCTTTATTTACAAATCAGAATTTCAAACGTTAGCCCACGCGCCAACCGTGCATTTCTGCGTCAGAGGCTGGTCCGTCCAAGTACCGTTGGAGTTGTGGATCGGAGTCTCGACAAGCTCGTACGTCTGGTCGAATCCACCAGCAGACCAGGCCGTGTAACCAAGGAACACATCAGCGTACGAGCTGCGAAAAATGTTAGTTTTCCATTCATCTACTTGCCGTCAGAAAGACAAAAAAACAAACTTACTTCAGGAACTGAATCTGCTGGCAGAAGTACTGTTCACAGCTGGCAGTGTTGCCACCGCCGCTCTCGGTGTTGATAGCCATGCGCTTGTTCTGGCGCAGCCAGTCGCCCAGCGGCTTGAAAGCACTGTCAATGTTGTTCGTCACGCACTCGGTGTGCGTGCCCGAGTTGTCCGAGTCGAGATACTTGTGCACATCGAAGATCAAGTTAGTCGTCGACCCGTCCGGATTGGTAACCTTGATCAACGCCGCGCCGGAGCCATTGCTGATGAACTGCGCCGCGCTCGTGTAGTCGTTCCCGGGCAGGAGGATGTACTGCTGTGTGGCGCCCGCCTGGCGAATGGCCGTCACGACCGCCTGCACCGTGGCGGCCCACGCGTTGATGTCCGGGATGTCGTGCGGCTCGTTCATCACGCCGAACGCGACCTTAGGCTCGTTCTTGTACTTCTGCGCCAGCTGCGTCCACAGCGACACGAACTGCGCGTTCGTCGGGCCGCCCTGCCCGATGATGCCGCCGTTCCAGCGCGCGTAGTTGTGGATGTCGATGATGCACAGCTCTGCGCCGGACTGCAGGCAGCCCTGCACCAGCGTGTCGTACTTGCCCGCGTTGGTCGCGTCCAGCTGCCCGCCCAGCTGGCTGTTGACGAGGAACTGCCACCCGACCGGCAGCCGGAAGGCGTTGAGCTTGTCGTCCTGCACGAAGTGGTTCATCTGGCCCTGCGCGTCGGACGCCGTCATCGGGTCGAGCGGGCTGGTCGATGACTGCGTGCATGTGCCGTCGGTGCTGCAGCCGAAGTCGAAGCCGGCGATGTTGAGGCCGGCGAACTTGACCTTGGAGGCGGCCGCCGCGTAGATGCTGGTTGGGGCGGCGAGGGTGGCCGAGGCTTGCAGCAGGCAGGCTGCTGCGGCGACTGTGGTGGTTCTCATCGTGGAGAAAAAGAGAGCGGTGTTGGGAAAAGAGAGGATATATGAATGAAAGACGAGCTGCCGGGCTCTATCGAGTGATGATCCTGGAGGTCGTGGCCTGCTGGAAACAAGCGTCTAAGAAGAGAAAGAACATCTTTATATACCAAGAGCGTTTCGAAACCGGCAGCCGCGGGTCGGTCAGTCTATGTTGTCATTCATGCAGTCGCAGGAGTGTAAACGAAATAACCGGCTCAGGCTGGTCTGCTAAACTCCGGGGTAGCAGGCAGATCTCCACCATAAGATCGGCAGGGCGCCTTCGTGCGAAAGCTTGTCAATCAAACAAGGCGGTAGGCCAAGACTCCGAAACAAGTTTAAGTAATGGACATACTCGTGTGTTGCCCTGCAATCAATGCGTGTGTTTCTTGATCCATGGAAATGAGCCAGTCCAATAAGAGGGTGCGCCATGGCGAAATTCGTGCTTCAGAAACGCTCCTTCGCCTGCCGGATGCAGCACGGAGCAGTATTTTAGATGGCGGTTGAGCGGCTGCTAAAGCAGCGTAGTTACAGCACTTGACATCATCGTTCTGGCTGTTAGTGTTCCTTGCAGCTGTCAAAGAGACTGCGGGCCGTGAAGTTCGTCGGATATCTCGAAGACGTCAAAAGGTCCCTCGGAAGGAGATTTCTTGCTAAATTGACGCGCGGGTAAATGCGTTCCTTGCTGATCGGCACTGTCAGAAATAGATGGTGGGGTGAGAGAGCTGGGAGTCACGGGCCGCCTTTCCATCCTGAAACAGCTGCGGTAACAACTTACTTAGGTCTTTCAATGCAGGAACCATCACGAATCAAGTGCCGCTTGAATCCGCTTTGACAAGCTCTAGAGTCAGACGAGCCTTGTGGACCATCGAACGGTAGAAACAGTATACCCTCTTTGCGCATTGCTTTAAAAGACGTCACTCTTTCAGGTTATGGAAAGGATGCATTATCGTGTCTATAACCTTACTA
Source organism: Neofusicoccum sp. Z2 (assembly GCA_037356115.1). Taxonomy (NCBI): domain Eukaryota; kingdom Fungi; phylum Ascomycota; class Dothideomycetes; order Botryosphaeriales; family Botryosphaeriaceae; genus Neofusicoccum; species Neofusicoccum sp. Z2. The sequence continues at coordinate 1,009,168 of JBAWJY010000003.1, forward strand.
TGAAGGTTCCCTTCTGTCGGTGCTCCGACAGACCTCGCCCCTACTTTTCATCTATAGGTGAATAATTTTTTTCAAGGGCAGTTTCAGTCGTTTTTGCGTCGGCGCAACTGTTTCTCTGTTGCCGATACTGGATGCCAACGGTCCTCATATTGTGCTGTTGGTCCTGCATCCTTTTTTATGACCGGTAGCCTGTTCACAGATTATCTGCAAATCTTATGCGTAATGAGAATCAACAAGATCTCATGATCAACGTCAATGAAGTCGACGGATTCACCAAAAAGGAAAGTCGCAAGAATCCTTCGCGGGCAAAAATCCTTCGCAAGGACTTCTACATCCAGTGACGTGCAGCCGGCGCCGCGGTACCGACGGCCCTCCCGCCCGCCAAGACCGATAGATCTATGAAGATCTCAAAGTTAGTTTCCTCCATCATTCACATGCATCGCGTACTGCAACAGCAGTGAGACTCGATGCTTATATTTTGTTCAATGACGCCTGCCCAATGCCGCTAAGATATGTACATGGACTTCGAACAAAGACAACCGAAACGAAAAGAATAAGCACGCCACCGCCGATCCTCCACCTCTGTGAACCGATCAAATGACGAATACCTCCCCCTCGTCCCTCGGCCAACCTCTCTCCTTCCCCCTCCTCCTCCTCTCCACTAGATCTTCCTCACCCTGCCACAACACAGCGCTCAACACTCCATGAAACTCCTCGATCGAGCGGATAACCCTTTGCTTCTCCTCCTCCAGCGAGCTCACAGCCACATGAATCTGCCTCCTCCCGTTCTTCCGCACCAGAAAGTACTGCTCTCCTTGCTTGACCCAAGCGCCGTTCGCTAGCGCCTGCGATAAATCTTTCGCGCATAGCTGCCGCACCTCTGCAAACCGCTGGCACTCGTCGCCGAGGGGATCGGGGTCGGTAGCGGGGTATGGAGAGAAAGCGTTGTCGTCTTCAGCTCCGATGATTGTCGATGCTACGAAGAGGCTAAAAGCCTTGAATGCTTCAATGCGCTGGAGAGCGGCGACAGCGTGACCGGTACAGCGGTGGAGGTGAGACGCGGGCGGAATGGTTGCGGTGATGGTGGTGAAGATCCAGGAGAGAGTGTGAAGGACGTGAGGCTGCTCGAGGAGGCCGGAGTGAGTAATGAGAAGCTCGATTGTGCTGTACATGGAGTCGAGCATTGTTGAAAGCATGGAATCAACAACAGCGACGCTACCAAGGTCGGTCACACTGTATTGATGTCGAAGCTCGTGGATTATTGAACGAGCGGCTTGGAGGAGTGGCTTTGCTAAAATCCAGCCGGCGGTCTTCTTGAAGGTGAGTTCGATGTAGGCGGGGAAGATAGCGCACAATAGGACCTGGCGCAGAGAGGGCTTGCTGATGTCGCCTCGCTCAAATGTTCCGACAGTGGCTGTTTGAAGCTGGCTCACTAGATACGCTTGCTCATTGTCGACAGCAGCGCGTTCGGAGACATTCTGCACGAAAGCAAGCAGCTGCTTGAGAGTCCTCTGCTCGGATAGCTTCGGCACATAGCTCTTCAGCCTGCCAACCACGTAGGTCGGATCTGTCGCCGGTAAAGGGAATGCAGTCGAATCAGTGAAAAACTGGTCGACGGGGCAGATGTCGTGCGTATGCTCTTGCAAAAACCCTACCACCGCCTGCACAAACTCTACGTACGCACTCTTGACATGGGAGTCCTGTTGAAGTTCCAGGTAGTTCTTCCTCATCGCACCCATGAGCTGTTTGAGAAGCCCGGTGTACTCCCTCCGGAGCGATGGTAAGTCTCTGTATCCTCGTTGCATAGCAGTCTCGTACATAACTGCTTCGAAGTCGTCCCGCATGTTAGCCAGGAGACTGGATATCAAGCTCAAACGTCGCTCCCGAAATTCGGAGAGAGTAATGGTGACGTGTCCGTTCCCCGGGGTTTTCAAGAACGGTAAGTTCTTCAGAAGAGGGTGTTCAGGATCTCTGTTGATGAGACTGGCTGTGAGTCGATGTTGGAATTTGAGCATAGACTCCCGCTCAACGAGCGACATGAACCAGGTTAAGAATAAATCTTCCTTATGATCCTTGTAGCTGCTTGCGTCTCGTTCTACTACAGCCGACATGAAGAGAGGTCCGTATTTGCGAGTTTGCTCGGTATCTTGCAGTTGTCGCCAAGAATGCGAATTGTACGAATCCAGGAAGTTGCTCCATTCTTTATGCCCCTTTTGCACAAGACGGTTCGCGATCAGTATCCAGGATTCCACTACGGCTGTCAGCAATTGATCGTCCGGTGACACTTCAGCCCCAAAGCAGCTCGAGACCAAATGCCACACAGCATCGTGCAGGAAGTCGATCGACATTCCGGGAATGGTTGGATTGCGCAGAGCTACCGGTTCGTCGTCCTCAAAGCCGGGCCATTCGCCATAGTCCTGGCTGTCTTCGCTGGTCTGTTGGCTTTCTGCCTGTGATTCTTTACTCTGGAGGAGTTTGAAATAGGCCTGAACCACCTCTAAAACCTCCACGAAAAGCTTGCTAGTCTGCGTATTCTTGGCGTTGAACAGTTTGAAGATGTCGAATATGCCAGATTTCTGAAGTAAAGATGTCGCACTATTCGCGTCATGAGCCGCACCCATGGCAGCTTTCATGCCACAGACAGCATCTCCCAGAGTAGCCAAGATCTGTGCTTGGTTGTTCTTGATCGTTAATTGAAGATGCTCCGCTGATATGAGATTGTCGCCCAGGAACCGTGCGGCTTCATATTGACTTTCGGCTTCGGACCTGGCCAGCTTGTGCTGTGTGAGATTCTGTGTGATGATTTCCTTGAACCAATCCGCGAACGGCCCCAGAGCTTCTGGCCCCTCACTAGTGGAGATCTGGTACCTGGAGAGGTTTGACCAAGCCCGGACACTGAGACGGCAAACCTCTCTGTGAGAGCGGGTTTGGTCCACGAGGTTTCGAAGAGATGTGAGTCGAGGTCGAAAGCCTGGTGGAGACGCCCAGTACATCGTACAAAGAAGATCATACTGGTTGCGTAGTCCATCTAAGTCCTCTTGTCTAAGTTCCTCCTCTTTATGGTATGTGCGCCTATGATTCGGTACGAGTCGCCACGCAATGTTCTGGATTTGCTTTTCTCTGTAGAGATGGTGTAAGCCTTTGAAACCAGTACCCAGAATCTTGAGGAAGATGTGGAAAGCCCGGTCGTCCGGTTGGATATCCAAATGTGGATGCTGGTCAAACATCTCCAGATAGCGTGGTGAGCCTCTGCTCTCCTCGTTCTGTAAGTTCGTAAAGCTTCGGCGCGAAAAGAAATCGAAGACTGTTGTGAGTAAAGCGTCACACTTTTTCCAGCCCCAAGACTGGATGAGTTTGTAGCATCTTGTGAGACATGATCGAACATAAACATTGAGAGAAGTTTCGTTCCTCTGCGAAGTCTCCTGATACAGGGCGAAGAGCTGGTTCAACAAGGGCGTGACAACAGACCAGTCACCTTGACTACCCTGGAAGCGCCGACCTGCTTTCACAAGGCCGTTGGCATCGATCTCCAAGTAAGGGAGAAATGCGAAAATGTCGTACCATAAACGCTCGAACGATTGGACGTGGCAGAACTTAGACACCGAGGGAGTCCATTCCTCTTTGACGATATTCCAGAAGGACCAATGCGGGGACTGGAGAGTATCCAGGATACGGTAAACCATGATGAGACTCTCAACGGCGAGCCTATCCTCACGGATGCCTTGCTCTCGTACAGCATGGCGACGGTTGTCGTCGATGTATTCACGAATATCGCACATTCCTTTCCTGAGAATTAACTGCAGAAGTGATCTCACAAGAGTCTTGAGCAATAGGTCCGCGCTTGTCTCGATGGCGTTGTCAACTTGCGAATGGCTTGCGATCCGGGCAACCTGATACGCCATTATGACAACGCTGAGTAGCAGGCGCGTTCTAAACCTCTGAGAACTTCCGCCTTGAAATGGACTACTTGACAGATCCATCAGGTTGGCAAGAATGGTTGCGGATGTAGAATCGAGCAAGTTCTGCATCTTTGCAACAAAAGAACGGCGGTCAACAGGATCCAGGAAATGCAGGTTGGTCGAGAGGTATCGAATGACGTTTCTTGAAAGATAGACATAGTCTGACAAGTTCGTTGACACTGTGTCTTCTGCCGAGATACCATGAGCGGAAATTTGGTTGTTCTCGAGCCGAGTAATGGAGGAAGACAAGAGTGAGGTCATTTCGGAAGCCACCTCTTCGGTCCAGGCACCCCATCGGAAGACAACTCCATCATGCGTGAAGGATGAAATACCAGCTGGGGCATCCAAATCACGCAGATCCATATTAAGGGCTCGTTGGAACTCCCCACTTCCAATCATTGTGCTCTCATGAAAGAAGGTCCCTATCCACAGGGGCGAGACGTCGAAATCCGTCGTGTATCGAGTCCCAAAAGGACCAAGACCTTCGAGACAGGGGCTTCTGTCATGTGCAGGCTCGATAGGGGGCGGAGTAACGCTAGTCTGGATAGGTGGAGGAGGGTCGCTCGGCTGTCTGTATTCACGTGCCTCCACATCGACCCGCTGGACCTTTGTTTTGAGTTTGCTTCTCTGCTTTGCGGGAAGTGAGCGGTGTTCCCTTTCAACAGTAGGTACTGGTCCTTCTCGAGAGGTCTGAGCAATTGGCGGAGGTGCAACCTCATCTTCATCCTCGAGAAATTTAGCCAGTCGAGGATTGCGCCGTTCTCCATTCCATGCACTTCGAAATTGGTTGACATAGATGCGGTCCAGCCTGGAGAGCTTCTTGTGAAATGCAGCGGACCGATGGCGAGCATCATACTCATCTTCAAGACCCTCAAGCTGAGCGGTCCTGTACTCCGGCTCTCTAGGTCTTGGTTTCTGGTTTGAGGGTCGATAAGCGATGTTGACTTTCGCCTTCGATCTCGCCGACCGAGAGGAAGGAGTTGGAGAAGTGTTTCTAGACGCCGTAATCGGCTTTAGCTTGATTTGACGCATTCTTGGTCGAGTCCTTCGATGAGGAGTACCGCCCTGATCGGGAGCGGCAGTTCTGCCTCTTTGATTCCCGCCGACACCCAGCTTCTCTGGCTCTGGTAATTGTTGGTGATGTGATCGCCCTTGTCGGTTGGCAGCCCGATCCGAAAGAGGGGGGCGTGTGTCTATTGTGGGAATGTCTTGGGTATTTCTTGTCGAAGGCTTGATCGTGCCTGACCGCCACTCGCGAAGAACAGAGTTGGCCTCTTCGGTGTCGGCTTCGGTTTGAAGTCTAATGTGCTTGTTGCTCGGACTGTGTCTGCCTTTGTTAGGTTGTCTGCGCACCTGACGAGCTGCAAGACGAAGAAATTGCGGTATCCGTGCCGATTCAGAAGTATTCAGCGCTGGAGCATCCAGAATGCTGAGACGTGGTGGTCTTATTTTGGTAGGGCGCCTTGTTTGTTGTCGTTCATTGGCTCCGGGCCTGCTCTGCTTGGATGTCTGACGGCGAGCTCCTCCTAAGGCCCTAGGTCTATCAAAATCATCGAGCCGAGGACGTTTTGCAATGCCAGAGATCGCGTCTGTTAGTTTCAACTGTCTTTTCCGCTTTGGCTTCTCGGAAGCGCGTCGTCGAGACCCTGATGGCAACATCGGATCAACCCAGTCATGTTCTTGAACCTCAAAATTCCCGAGAGAGTCAAAACCGTCGGTGAAGCCAAGATCCCTCATTCCACCTTGGGGTGGTCGGGGAGGCAGAGCTCCAGTAGACGGCATGTCTTCGTCAGATCCGCTCGAGCCATCTTCAATGAAGACGGGTGCAACATGATCATGTTGCTCTCTGGATAAGACTGGGCTGGCAGGACGTGAAGCAATGCCGGGCTCGGCGGACCCTGCTCGCGTCGAAGTGCCAGAACTCTTCCTTCGGTGACGCAAAGGCTCCGGAGCAGGCTTCTTGTTGGCTTGAGCTTGCTGATCCAGTCTCAACCATGACGCAGGAAGAACGCCTTTGATCCGCTTCCTTGCTCGCTGAATCTCAATTTCTGCACTGTGTTCCGAATCCGAGGAGGATTCCGAAGATATCACATTAAGTGAAGTGACTCGCTGAAGACCTAGCTGCCGTGCCGTGCTTCGAGGTGGTGTGTCGTCCGAATCAGAATCAATCACCTTTGCCCGAGGGGCTTTTCTGATGGATGACGTTGCTGGTGTCGGAGGTTGAGGTATTCTAATTGGTGATAGACCCCGCAGGTGACGGAAGCGGTCATTTCGCCTGGGAGCTTTGGTTTGCACTGGAGGCGTTTCCGAGGCCGGCGGAGATGGAGGTACTTCGAAGACTTCACGAGACTGTCCGTTGGAATCTAGACCATATTCTCGTGGAGATTGAGGGAGCGAGGTATTTTTGCTGAGTGACCCCCTCTTCGAGAACGTATGCATTGTCTTTTTCCGCTTATAACCCTGCTGAACGCCGCCATCATTCTTTCGTTGCAGGAGAACACTGAGGTCCGGAAACTCGACGTCTTCATCGTCGAAATTGAAGTCAGCGTTGTTCACATCTGTGTTCCGACTCAGGCCATTTGGTAAAATTGCTGAACCGCCGACAGCGGGTGGCGAAGAAGTAAGGTCGACGGGAGAGCTGTGGCGAACGCTACTCAATTGCGTGTGATCCACCACGAAATCCTTGTCCTGTGAGTCCAAATTCTGTGTCTCCTCGGGGGGGTTCCCATGGTGCTTCTCGTGGTGCCTATGATGCTCGATACCAACGTTCACTGGCCTGAGGCCCCTGGCCTTGAGGTTTTGTCGATATTTCTCCGCCTCTAGAAGATACGGGTGAAGTTGAATAGGATTTCGCTTTCTCAATGCTCTTCTGATTCTTGACCTCTCGGCTTCATCCAACTGGTCTAGGTCTGCATTCTCTAGCGGAGCATCTCTCTGCTGGGGCACCACAACTCGGACCAACTGTCGACTTCCATTCGCCGGATCGGTTGTCTCACGACGCAGAGCGAGTGGCGGGGATGACGGAAAGTCGGGGGGCTCTATGTCCGATCTTGCATCACTGAGGGGACTCGAAAAAGCTGATATGTTTCCGGTCTGCGCAGGTGGCCAATCTTGCTGCAGCTCGTCGAGATCGCCCTCCCGGAGAGTTGGAGTCACTGGCCGTGAAGAGGGTCTTCGTACGACAGGGTCTGCCGTGGAGGTCGGTTGCTCATCCGAAAACAACTGGGTAGCGAGAAGTCCTCTCGACAACGCATTCGTAGAGTCTTCTAAAGGAATTTCGGAACTGGGGTGCCCAGGCTGTTGAATTGCTGCCGAAGAGCGTGGAACTTTGAAGCTGCAGCTGGCAGGGCCTGTCCGCCCAGTATTTTCACGCCAGTCCGACGAGTTCTCCGGTTTCGTGACATCTAAATGGAAGTTTGTCTGCCGGGATAATGCGTTCTGCGAGCTGTCGAGGGCGAGCTCATCTTGACTTCCTGGCGGATTCGCGATCGCGTCTTCAATGGCCGGTAGCTGGTCCGAATGAGGATTTGTCAGCGCGTCCGCGTTCCTCACGGCCGCTGTGTTTGGCTCCGGTTGCTGTGGACTCCAGGTATCATTGAGATCGAGGTCGTCCTCCTCATCCGAGTCCTGGACATAGCCTGTGATCCGCCATTGCGACATCGAGACCGATGGGCATAGCGGCTTGGTCACCACGAGCTGTAGAGCCGAAGGAAAGTTTGTGGGGTCGTACAGCAGGCGGAGGCAATTACAGGCCGGGGGCTGACGCGCGACGCGAGAACGCGTCGTCGCCGGGATCCATTATCGATAAGCGCGCGCTGACTAACACCTCCGATTTTCGAAGGCGTCACGACCCCAACCTCACTTCATCTCAATATACGCGATAACATGTCGAAACTCAATAGAATAATCCCCCTGATTCTCGTCACGGGCGTTGGAATCTACAACGGTACTGCAAGTGTCATTTTCCTCACATGCTCCGATGCTGATGGATCTGTCTAGGGATTTACACTTTTGACCCCGCCTTCCGGGACCAGAAGGAACAGAAGGAAAAAGTCTTTGAGCAGCAGCAGTACGTAGAAAAACATGATGTAGCTCTTTGTTGCTAATGAAGAACAGTGGAGGCGTAGAAGCGACCGCGACCCAGAATTCTTCGGAGACGACCGCACATACAGCTGCAAAAAATCCCAAGCCTGCGAACGGAGAGAATGCAGCCCATGCGGCCTCTCAGCAGACTTCCACTTCGAAATCTGCCTCAGGCTCGGGATCATGGTTTAAGGGCTGGGGCTTAGCTTGGCCAGGCAGCAAAGCGAGCAACGAGGCGAAGCAACCCAAGGACGAGACACCCAAACCGACAGAGCAATCATCATCTACCAACAAATCTTAAGGAAACTGGGATTCGTCTCTGCGATTGCTCAACTTCTGTATTAATATCTTGCTAATGCCCGAAACTACCGCGGGGCAAACCTCTACCTGGTGATGGCCCCCAAAAACCGCCTATCACGTGTTTGTACGAACGTCCTCTTCTTCCCTCAAAAATTTCCAGCCCGATTGTGCGATGTAAGTCGGCCTTACAAGACAGAAGCATGGCCATCAAAGGACGATTCTTTGGCAAAAGAAACAAATGCTGGGGTTGGCGTTGGAGGACTAGAGTCACCTGACTGCCGATATCACCTCCAGTGCAACCTCCAGTCACCCACCACCTCCACGGTCGCAACCATCGCGAGAACAACCACAAGCCGTGTTCTAACCTATCAGATCATCGATGCAAACCATAGTAAGGTCCATACGGATTTATTGGTTCAATGATCCGCCAAACCGTCCTTCCCAGGACGTCCTTTCGCACTATCCAACTCTAGGCGCCATCAGTTGAAGGACGAGGGACTTCGTGGCTTGATACCTGAGGGGCAAGCGATCCAGAGCAGATGCATCGGGTATCGGTAAGGATGCAAATACGCCCCGCGTATGTGGTTGTCGTTGCTCCTACCACGGGCTGCTGAGGCGCCCAGAGCCTATCCCACGCGAAGCCTGTACCCTTCAAGTTTCTCTGTCCAATCAAATGGATTCCTGGCCTGTCCAGTGGGCCTTTTGTTGGCTTTAGGGTTCTCTGGAGGCCCAGAGGTGACTGAATTGAAAGGAGCTGATCCGTGCCAGACGCGGGTGGTGGGGTATGCTGAGGTAGGTGCATCAGCGGGAGGCCGCCAAGACCAGGCCTCGCTACCTACCATATAAACCCAGCACCCCCCGTCAGCCCTCCTCTTTCGCTTCCTCTTCCTCTCCTACCTGTTTTCACTACCCACCCCAGCCAGCCCAGTCTTACTTAATTACCTTCCTCTTCGTCTGCTGAGACTTACCTGACTCTTGGGATGGACTCTGCTGCCATGGTGCTCCCTCCATGTGACTTGCGACCACCGCGGGCGACTCATGTGTCTACATCGTCGCCGTCGCCGTCACCGTCACCCTGGGGCAAAACATCCTCGCCCCCACATACTTTCCACCAAGACCTTTCTCTTCTTCCATACCACGACTCTGGGCCTGAGGCCGCCCCGTCATATGACTTCCAACTCTTCCCAGAAAGGCCCGTGCATAGGTTGCCGTCGTCCTTCATGTCGTCCAATGAGAGAGATCTCCCCCAAGACTTAGTCGACATCCACATGCTGTTGAAAATGGATGGACCCATTCTGCCGTTCCACGAAACGTCTCGACAAAGTCAGTGCTTGCCGTCGCTCGACCAACTTCTACCTGAACGCAGCTCTGTGGGTTCTCGGCATGATAGCCATCATGGAGTGGATCTAGATGCTGCTCACAGCAAGCGTGTTACCAAGTCTCGGTATAAGCACAGGAGTCCGAGGGGCGCAAGGTCGCCGACGGTCCATCATCCAGAACCTTGGCATCCATATGGTTCAACTTCTCGAGCCGCGACCAAGGCATCTCATGACGAGGATGACGCAGATCATCACGTCTTGTCTGCGCCTCCACTTGCGCCAAGAATGGGACGTCTTGCTACTCCTGACTTGGCTCCGATGAATGCACAACACTTCTGTGACTGTTGTACGACAACAGGTGCACGCAGGATTTGTGAGTGTTGCCGGAAGAGGAAGGTCCAGAGGGATTTTGATTTGCTTGGAGTTGGTACCATGTTCGATTGAGTTCCTCTCATCTTTTGTCTGGCGTTATGGCGTTCGCGTTGAGCCAGCCTGGGTCATGTTACAAGCTGGAGTTAAGGGCCAAGGATCTCAAATGGACATGTAATGGCAATGAAAAGCTGTGAAGGACAACAATGAGAACACTGAAGATCAAAATGGAGAGAAATCTTGTGTCACTAGTACATGAGTGTTATTGCTTGGCAATTGCGCGGTCATGCGGGTTGATGTACGAGAAGCAATAAATCAAACAAAGAAAATATTTGAGCAAAGTAACACAGATAGAATTGAAAGACTGGTTGACCATTTGGAATTGAGGAAGTGGAAGAACATAGATCGCACAGCATGAAGAAACGATCTGCGAACGGAACTTGCGTCTGAAGCTCACCTGGCTTGAGTATTGTCTTCTCACCATTTGCTTTGCACGAAGTACTGTTCCTTCCATGGTAAATGATTGTGAGGCGCCTCTCGATGTAAAAATCAAAGGCTGTCCACATCATTGTGTCCTCTTAGGGCCCTGTCACTCAGTAGCTCATAGAGCTCGACGACAAACGTCTCCACGTGATCATGGAATTTTCCTTTGAGAGTCATCAAGCGTCGCGACACGCTGGTTCGACTACATTTCGGCTCGCCCGAAAACCGAACCGTAGCCAATGCTCGTGTGTCATGTTTTGGCCCGAGTGGATGCAATCCAGATCTTTTACGCTTTCCCACTATCAACCACAAAGTACTTGCCAGCCTTGCGCTCTGCATGGCCAAGTACATCCCAGTCCTCAGCTCCTGCAGTGTCGACGATCCCTTCTTTTCTGTGTATCCTCTTGTAATGCTTCCCCCGCACCTCTTCTTGTTCCAGAGCTTCATTAACCGAGTCGACGGATATCTTGATCTCATTCTCAGCAGCATGGGTCTCATCCCGAATGGCGCGCAGAGGCGTTACGCCCTTTGTATCCACCTCCTGGATTGCGCGGACGAAATACAGCTGTGACCGCAGAGTCTTTAGCATTTTTGACTCCTCCTCTTGATTCTTTGGCTCAGGCAATGCGGACAAATTTAGAAGATGTCGCAGTTGCTTCGGTGTGATTGTGGGTGCGTCGGCGGTGTTTGCGTCGGCAGGTAGGAGAGTCTTCACGGACCAGGTAGGGTTTGCAAGAATGGCATCGATATCCTCGGTGGTCTTTGTTGAAGAGCGTCGTAGTATGAACTGTGAGGGGACGATGGCTCGTCTCAGCATTGGTCTGGAAGCTCTGACGCGCCGTGCGCTCTGAGCGAGAGATGGTATTCTCGGCATGGTTGTTGAAGCTGTCGAGCCTCTGATGTCAGCAGGCGTTTTGCGCCAGGTGTTCCGCGTTTGGCACAGGCCGGCTGCGGCGCACAGGAAGACGAAGGGAGGTCAGGAAGAAGCATACCAAAGGCACGAGCTCCAAGCACCGGCACAGAGCGGTCCAAGCAATGCGCGACAGCACCCACAGCGGTGTCGACGGATGAGATGAGGTCTGCGGATGCCCGAAGCGGCAGGGTGGCTTATCGATAAAGCGGCCGGGCGGACATGGAACAAGTGGGCTGGCGACGCCGCTGCCTCGTAACGGTTCCAAGAACAACACGCCCCTCGCTCTAAGCCACGCATACACTCTCGTATCACCCGCCAGAACCCTCGCGCCATTCTTCCTGATAGACGATCTTCCCTGACTGCTGCGCACATCTACACACACCATGGCCACCCAGGATCCTCGCGCGCTGCTCCAAAAGGTAACGATGCGACCCCCGTGCTCAGCTCGCCGCGCGCTCACAGCTGGCTGCAGGCGGACAAGGCCGTCGCATCTGCAGGATCGGGATTCAGCCTTTTCGGCGGGCGCTCCGAGAAGTACGAGAATGCGGCGGAGCTGTACATCCAGGCCGCGAACGCCTTCAGAATGCAGAAGCAGGGTAAGCCCCACAGCTCCGTCATAGCAGCCGCGCGGTACTGAACAGCGAGCGCTATGCAGGCAAGGAAGCCGGTCTGGCATTTGAGCGCGCGGCCGCGATCCAGCAGAACAATCTGAACGAGCCCGACGACGCGGCGAACACGCTCACCGAAGCCTTCAAGACCTACAAGAAGACGGACCCTGAGGATGCTGCTCGCTGCTTGGATTCGGCCATCAACCACTACACGATGAAGGGCAACTTCAGGCGGGCGGCTACGTGGAAGCAGAACATTGCGGAGCTGTTCGAGGTAGAGCTCGGGGACCAGAAGCGCGCCATGGAAGCTTACGAGACCGCCGCTGGGTGGTATGAGCAGGACAATGCCGAAGCGTGAGTACCATTTGCTCTGAGCTGTGATATACTAGTGGCTAATCACGCTCACAGATTGGCCAACAAGCTGTTCCTCAAGGTCGGCGATCTCGCAGCTCTGGAGGGCGACTACTACAAGGCCATCGAGAACTTCGAGCGCGTTGCCAAGTCTAGCATCAACAACAACCTGATGAAGTGGTCGGTGAAGGAATATCTTCTGAAGGCTGGAATATGCCACCTGGCAACCAATGTAAGCATTGAGAGGACACTCGATTAGATCAACCCATGCTGACGTCAATTTTCAGGACATGGTTGGCTGTAGGCGAGCGCTCGAGAGCTACAACGACCTCGATCACACCTTCTCATCGACGCGCGAGCACATGCTTCTGAACGACCTGGCTGAAGCCGTCGAGGCCAGCGACCAGGAGGCCTTCTCTGAGAAGCTCTTCCAGTTTGACCAGCTGTCGAAGCTTGACAAGTGGAAGACGACTCTTCTTTTGCGTGTGAAGAACAACATCGAGAAGCAGGAGGAAGACTTCTCGTAGAGTGCGATGAAAACTCATCAAGGGTTGGCTTTCCACAAGGAAAGTACGTATTTGAATACCAGCGAAGACGGCAACTTGTTTCATCCATATAGGCCAGAGTTGCGGACGGGCGTTTTGCAGCTTTCCCTTGAGTTGGGTTATTGAGGGGGGACATGAATACATGAATTTGCACACACACAGCTCCCAGAAGCATCTCTCTTATTTGGCTACTTTGCTTGACCATCAGGCTAAGAGAAGTAATATAGGTCCGTGCAAGCAGTTAGACACAAGAACACTGATTTCCCGCCGGGCTGTGATCCCAACACATGCAATGCACGTGAAAGCTGGACCCTCGCGTGGCGGACCCTGGAGATGGCAGCCAAGCCATGTACGTCATCGCGTTCACGCGCGCCCTACGTCGCTTCCTTGCTTCACATCACATCACTTGAGCGTCCACACCGGATTAGCAGGCTGACCCAGGAAATTCGCCGGCGGACCATCCTCCAAGCAAAACCCGCACTGCAGCAAATCAGAGCGCATCAACATGGCCAAAATGCTCTCCGGGCACATGCCCTGGTCGCACAGCGACAAACCGAAAAAGAACGAAGACGACCAGAGCCTGACGACCGTCCTGGAGACGCCGGAGCTACGCGGCGAGCTCACGCTCCTGCTGGCCAACTGCATGGCATCCGCGCGCAAAACCATCACCGATGCCTTCGACGCGCGGCTCACCGGCGCGGCGGCCGACAACGAGCCAGAGCTGAAGGGCGACGAGGCCCTTCGCAACCCCAACCTCGACGTCGCCGGCGTAGACGTCGAGGCCCTCGACAGGCAGCGCAAGGAGCGCGAGCAGCGCGAGAAGGAGCTTTCCGCGCCCAAGATGCTGGAGCTCAAAGTCGCGGCGCTGGAGTACTTCGACGACTGGCGCGATAACGTGCTGCAGCGTATCGGAGAGATTGTGAACACGAAGGAGACGGCGACGCAGCAGAAGAATGAAGCTAAGGCTAAGTCGGAACCGAAGGAGAACACGCGCACGAGGACGCTGTCGTCGAAGAAGACGGACGAGGCGGCGTCGAAGGCCTTGCATGAGTTGTATCCGCCTATTTCGACGCCGTTGGCGAAGTTAGAGGAGGAGAAGCGGGCGCTGGTGTTGCATTCGATGCTGCTGCTCTTGCTGAGCTTGGAGCATTATTCGGCACATTCGCGGATCTTGCTGCTGTACTTGACGAGTAGCTTGAAGCTGTCGATTGAGTTTCTGACGGATGACGAGGCGAAGGTTGCCAGGAGCCTGCTTGAGGCGGCGCACCAGATGTCTGCGGATGAGGAGACGAAGAAGAAGGCGGAAGAGAACGCCACAAGCAGGAAGTGGAAAGTCGGGCTTGCGTCTGTGGCTGGAGCCGCTGTTGTTGGTATCACGGGTGGTTTGGCTGCTCCCCTGATCGCTGCTGGCATAGGTAAGTCTGCTTCAATCCAATCTTCTCGATTGTGCACCAGCTAAATGGGTATACTATACACAGGCTCAGTGATGGGCGGCCTAGGGCTAGGCGCCACAGCGGCAGCAGGCTACCTCGGCACCCTCGCCAGCAGCAGCGTCATCGTCGGCGGCCTCTTCGGCGCCTACGGTGGCCGCATGACTGGCAAGATGATGGACCAGTACGCCAAAGAGGTCTCAGACTTCGGCTTCGTCCCCATCCATGACTTCCACCGACCCCGCAAAATCGAAAAGGAGCACCGACGACTGCGCGTGGCCATTGGCATCAGCGGCTGGTTAACCAACAAAGACGAGGTCGTTGAGCCATGGCGCGTCATCGACACGTCGACCGAAGGTTTCGCGCTACGGTACGAACTCGAGGCCATGCTGAACCTGGGCAACGCGCTCGTCGGCATGGTCAAGAGCGCGGCATGGAGCTACGCAAAGTCGGAGATCATCAAGCGGACGGTGTTTGCCAGCTTGACTGCTGCGTTGTGGCCCATTGGTCTGCTCAAGATCAGTCGCGTCGTCGACAATCCGTTCAGTGTCGCGAAATCCCGCAGCGACAAGGCCGGAGAGGTCCTGGCAGATGCGCTAGTGAATAAGGCGCAGGGAGAACGGCCGGTGACGCTGATCGGGTACTCGCTTGGGGCGCGCGTCATCTATTCGTGTCTGCAGTCTTTGGCTGAGCGGAAAGCTTTCGGTCTGGTCGAGAGCGTTGTTTTGCTCGGTGCGCCGACGCCATCGACTGGAGCAGACTGGCGTCGGATGCGCAGCGTTGTGTCAGGCCGTTTGGTCAATGTTTACAGCACTAACGACTACATTCTCGCGTTCCTGTACCGAACATCGAGCATTCAATACGGCGTCGCGGGCCTGCAGAAGATCGAGGGCGTCAAGGGGATCGAGAATGTGGATGTCAGCGATATGGTCAGTGGGCATACGCGGTATAGATACCTAACTGGCCGGATTCTCAAGAAGATCGGGTTTGAG
Organism: Neofusicoccum sp. Z2; assembly: GCA_037356115.1. Classification (NCBI taxonomy): domain Eukaryota; kingdom Fungi; phylum Ascomycota; class Dothideomycetes; order Botryosphaeriales; family Botryosphaeriaceae; genus Neofusicoccum; species Neofusicoccum sp. Z2. Next base: position 1,024,520 of record JBAWJY010000003.1, read on the forward strand.
GATGTGGATATGGAGCAGGTCGAGGAGGAGGAGCGGGAGATGCAAAAGGCCGAGGAAGATGAGAAGAAGGAGCAGGAAGAGCAAGAGAGGAAGGAGAAGGAGAAGGGCGAGGAAAAGAGCGCAGACAAGGAGGCGGAGGATTTGGAGAGGGAGGTCCAGCGCAAGAGTAGACTGAGCCTCATGGAGTGGACAACGGAGAAGTTGCATCTCGGAAGTAGCAGCAGCGCTGGGAAGCAGAAAGCGGAGACTCAGACCGTGATGTGAAAGTAAATGCGAGGTCATCGCAATGAGTGTACGATTAAAGAAATAAATGACTTGAATTAGAAGATGTGTACTTCATTTCGGTATTTATGGATAAAGGCATGATGGCATATAAGCATGATTGGAGGTCATGGCGTTTACAAGGTGAAACAAAGGTCGTAAAGAAAAGTAGCCATGACTATTTCAAGCCAGATATATCATTGATGAGTCGCCGCCCAGCTTGCCTTGCTCTGAATCTCCTAGGAACGCCGTCTTCGACAATAAATCATACAAAACCCCACTCTATCCGCACCGAATTACCTGAACTTGCTGACGATAACCGCGATAATGAGAAGAACAAGGACCGTAATTATCGCAATTGTGATCACCCGATTCGTAGCCATCCTGTGCGATGAGAGATTTAGTTAGCATAGCGTTCCTCTCCATTCACGACCTGCGCAAAAGTGCCATGCCGCAAGTCAAGTTCATCAGGGAGACAGTACCTACGAGCCATCCCCCTCAGCGTCTTGATACTCCTGTCCGTGTAGCCCTCACTTTCCAGCAGATTCCGCCTCGTGTTCTCAATCTGCTCCCGCTGTGCCGCCAGGTCGCCCAGCGTGCTGCGACCAATGTCCTCGGTCTCCAGCGCAATACGCTGACTCTCCCTCAGCCGACCACTACTGCGCTCCAACCGCTCAGTTCCAGAAAGCAACTGCTGTCGCTGCTCAAGCTGATCGTCTTGGGTGGGGTTGTCGGAATAGCGGTTGCCGAACAGGGCGCGGCGGTCCGAGGAAAGCGAGGTCAGCTTGCGGCCCAGTTCATCGACGTCCTGCTGCAAGTTGCGGAAACGCTGGTTGATCTTATTCTTTGCGGGCGCGGGGATATTGGGCTTCTCGATACGCATCTGGTCGATCTGATAGAGAGAACGTCGTCAGCTTCGTTGCGTGCTCCTCCCACTTTCAGGGCGTCGGCTTACCAGCTCCTTGGCCTCCTCAAGCGCACGCTCGGCCTGCCGTATCGCGGCTTTCCTGGGCTCGCCCGACAGTTCGGGGATCTGGTCGAGCTTCTGCACCAGGTCTGCCTGGACCAGCTTAAGCTCAGCTTCGTAGCTGGCAAAGCGCTCGGACCCGGCCTCGGAATCCAGAATGTCGGTCATTGTTGCTGTCTTCGATGTTTACTTTGGGTGGTCTACGGAAATCGTGTCGGTGTCACCGCTGATCGGGACAAAGAATGCGCTGTTCTCGCAGTGGCTGGTGCCTGAGAGGCGGGTGCACCGCTTACGCAGTTGGCGGAAGAGACGGTCGTGAGTCGTGAAAACGGGCAAGCGCTCGACGGGCCAGCAGGAGCGAAGCGGATGTGCGGTACACGCGGGGGTATCTTGGGTGCAGCGGGCGGCGGCGTGATGGAAGGCGGAGGTGATGAGCGGGCGGCAGCGGCGGTGTTGGAGTCTCGCCGCGCCAAGTTGCACATCCGCGGCCGGAGTCGCTGCTGCCGTTCCTGGCTTGGCGCTGGGATCCCTGCTCGTGCTCCAACGATCCGACGCATGTGCTGCTCCGGCTGCATTCCGCCCTTCCCATCGTTTTATCTGTGTGTGAGCCCTGTTTTCGCTTTCTCTTTAATCTCTCCCCCCTCCGTCTCAGCCGGCGTAAACGTCTGCCATCCCGTTGTCCAGTCCTCGTCTCCTGCGGTCTCAGAATAGATGATGTCATTACCACCTTCTTAGGGACTCGGCGGACAATCTTTCAGCACTCACAACATAACCCACCTCAACATGGAAAAGAAAAGAATAGCGGTGGTGGGCAGCGGTGTCACCGGAATTGGTGCCCTCTATGCCCTCCGCAATACCCCTCACGAAGTGCACCTCTTTGAGGCAGCAGACCGCCTGGGCGGCCACACGAATACGGTCCCGTTCTATTGCAATGATCGCAAGGCTCCGGTAGACACTGGCTTCATTGTCCTCAACACTGCTACCTACCGTCAGTACTCCGTCATTCACCGACATCTCCCTTTCTGCCATCTCATGCTGAATCTTCACAGCAAACTTCATTGCATTCCTCAAGGAACTCGATGTCGAGACCGTTGAAACTCAGATGACCTTTGGCATCTCGCGCGACGAAGGAGCTTTTGAGTGGGCTGGAGCATCTCTCTCGTCCGTTTTTGCTCAGCGCCGTAACCTCTTCCGTCTTTCCCATTGGCATATGATCTTCGACATCATCCGCTTCAACCAGTTTGCCTTGGACCTGCTTCGAGACGAGTCTCACATCGACTTGAACCTCAGCATCGGAGAATACCTGGACCGCGAGGGCTACTCTGCCAGCTTCCGTGACGATTATCTGATTCCTATGACGGCCTGTGTTTGGAGTACAGATGCAGACAAGTGTGCGCTCGAGTTTCCTGCCTTGACCTTGATCCGCTTCCTTTGGAATCACCACTTGCTCAACACCATCACGGAACGTCCTCCATGGCTGACGGTCAAGCATGGTTCTCAAACTTATATCAAGGCGGTAATGCGCGATTTTCCGGACGAGAGAGTGCACTTATCAACCCCGATCAAGAGCCTAACGAACAAGGCTGGTAAGGCCATTTTGGAGCTCGCAAACGGCAAAAAGGAGATATTCGACGACGTTATTCTGGCTTGCCATGGTGATCAAGCGATGAAAATCATTTCTGCCTCCGCGACGGATGAAGAACGCGAAATCATGGGCGCATTCCACACCACCCCCAACACAGTTTTTCTGCACTCCGACCTCTCGCTCATGCCTCGCCGCGAAGTCGCCTGGTCCGCTTGGAATTACCTCACAACCAGCTCTCCGACTGCACTCAGTGTCAGGCCTTCCAATCCATCCGCTCCGAAGGGCTCTCCTTCGGGTGCCCTCAGCATGGTGTCTCTAACGTATAACATGAACATTCTGCAGCACATTCCAGTGTCTGAGTATGGTCATGTTCTCGTCACCATGAACCCTCCCCATGTGCCGGAGCCGGCGCTCACGCAGGCTGTGATCCAGTACGCGCATCCGCTCTATACGGCCGCTGCTGTGCGGTCGCAGGAACTGCTTCCCAATATTCAGGGCAAGAGGGGCATTTGGTATGCTGGTGCCTGGACTGGATATGGCTTCCATGAAGATGGCTTCACGTCAGGAATTCGGGTTGCCTGTGAGGGCTTGGGCGGAGATGTTCCCTGGAAGAGAGTTGAGACGAAGTTTATCAGAGGACGGGCGCCGCAATTTAGCACAAAGGACTATATCGCCCGCGTGTTCATTGGCCTTCTAATGATTTGGATCCGACTGTTAGAGAAGGCTGTTTGTTTGACCAGAATCGGGGAGAACGAAAGGCTGAAGAGGAAGACTACATGAGGTGTACTGCTGTGAAGCGACTTTGAAGAGATCCAATTCCATTTGCAAGAAGATAGACTTTTGTTGTAGACTGCGGTCCATCATAGTAATTTATGGAACCATTCCTTTGGATCAGACATTCGTCCTGATAGACGCCCGTGAAAGCCGCTTTGATAACTCAGCCAGACTGTCTGTCTACGGCAGTTAACACCTAGGCAATCGCGGCTGGCAGCTACGCGGAGTTTCTGATGCAGTTAGTTATGATCAGTACTCAGGGTCGTAATCAATTACATACGATGCCACATAGCAACCATCATGGTGCTGTTGCTGACCAGTGTTATACTTTGTGCACCTTTCTCGCCTTCTAGAGGTTATCGTTTTCCATGACGCCCACTTCGGCTTATATATCGGTGTCGATGATGTATACTTCTTCTGCTCATAGCGGCCGTGATTCAAAGTCCGAGCCACGACTGGCGACGTCAGTCATTACCGACTTCTTGACAGACAGCCTGCAGCTGCCGCAGTGTATCCACCGTCTCTTCTCCCAGTTCCTCGCCTCCGGCCGCAGGCTTATTGAACCTCCCGTATCTAAGGTCGCTCAAATCACCAACCGCGTTCTTCAGATCTGCCAGCACAGCCTCAGCATCTCTCTCAAGCTCGGCGATCTCCTCTTCGATCTCCTCTTCCGCTCGCTCCATTTCCTGAACGACGGTCTCCACCGTCCTCCTCTTCGCCCCGGCAGCGTTCGGCTCTGCAGCAGCGCCAGCGCGTCCGTACAGGTCCTCTTCAATCCTCACATCTATCTCTTCCCTGCGCGTCAAGCTTGCAGCTGCGCTATCGGCGGCCTCGTCGCGCCGTCTCGCCCGTGCGACCTCGCGTGCTTGGCGTTCGCCGCGCTTGCACTCCGCCGCGATGTTGCGCTTCACGTCATCCGTATCAATGGCACGCTGGTGCTGGAGCTCGCGGTACAGGCGTGGGATGGCAGGATTCGATTGGTGGGCGCGCGGGAAGAGGTCGGTGAATTGGCGCAGGGAGAGGATGGTGGGCAGAGGCGCGGGCGGCAGCAGAAAGTTGGAGAGAATCGAGGACTCGTTCGGCGCCATGATGGCGGTCGCGACTGCCAGGCCGGGCAGTGAGAATCGTGCGGGTTTGAGGGCGTGCGCGCAAGTGACGCGTTGATGGTGGAGGGCTGGCGGTGGTCCGGGAGACGCGTTTGAGAACAAGCGAGGCTGCGGGCGACGCGCCGGGGGCGTGCGGACAGCCAACATTTCTTCCCTCCTGCCTGCCCACCACATGACACGTGAACAACCCATCAGGCCCTGCCTCATAAACACGCCTCCGACTCGCTGCTTCCCCCGCTGATCTTGCCTCTCGTCAACATCGCCTCGCGCCACCCTCTCGACGCCCAGCATGGCGCCTGCATCGCAGCCCATGTTCGCTAAGGACGAGAAGGCGCTGTGCTTCCATCACGAACTTCTCTACGAGGCCAAGGTGCTCGACGTCAAGCTGGTAGATCCCAACGACAAGAAGAGCGCGTACCAGTACAAGGTCCACTACAAGGGCTGGAAGGCCACGTAAGTACAGCCTCTTTCACCGGTCTCGTCACCGCTCTCCGACGGCCGGCTGCGGATCTCCTTGTCCTCACTTCTCATCCGCCACTTGGCTACTGTTCCGTTTGCTTCATCACGCGTCACCGTTTGTTTGTTCTGCTCCTCCCGGTGTGCCGTGCCGCGGCTTGTTGGCTTGCTTTCACCACACCGTAGTTTCACTTGCGATAGCATCGCCATGTCACTTGACCGTAGATTTGATGTCGCTAACAAGCGGGCCAGGTGGGATGACTGGGTCCCGCAAGACCGGCTCCGCAAGCTGAACGATGAAAATCGCGAGCTAGCGAACAATCTCAAGAAGGAGCTGGAGGCCATGCGTCGCGGTTCTCAGGCCCAGAAGACGGCGTCCGCTTCGCACAAGAAGAAGGGCGACCTTGGCTCAACGCGCGGTAGCGAGGGGCGCGAGACGCCTGTTGCATCGACCAGTCTGGCTGGCCGCAAGAGAGGTAGAGATTTTGAGGTTGAGAGGGTAGGTTGCTTCACTTTCACTTTCACTTCACTTCCTCTACTTTCTATTGTCCGCAATTCACCACCATTGGCACAATGGCCGTCGAACGGCCCATTGAGCATATACAAAAGCTTTGCATCTCTTTCTGAGATTCCTCGTCCTCTATTCTCCCTACTACCTCGCTCTGGAACACAACCCCCTCGTCCTTCGATTTTCCGGCCCCGCAATCTCTTTCTTCGGTGTATACCCCGCCCCTCCTTCAACGATGGTCACTACGCGTCGCTCCGCCAAGGCCGAAGGCATCAAGGTCCCAGAGATCAAGAGCCCTGAGCCCGATAGAAAGCCGCGTGTCAAGAAGCCTGAGGAAAAGAAGCCTGCGCAAGAGCAGAAGCCTGTACAAGAGAAGAAGCCTAAGCCGAAGAAGAAGCCTGAGCCGAAGAAGAAGCCTGAGCCGAAGAAGAAGCCTGAGCCGAAGAAGAAGCCTGAGTCAAAGAAGAAACCTGCGCAGAAGAAGGAGTCTGAGCAAAGGAAGGGACCATCGCAGAAGAGGAAGCGTGGAGTCGTTGAGGAGACGGTGGAGGACAACCCCGAGCGTCCCCCCAAGGGCATGAAAAGATCCCGGCGCGACAATGCAAACGCGTATCAGACTGTTCTCAGTAATTGGGAGCGAGATGTATTTATTTCCGCCGGCATTGCTTTACGCTTTTCTCGTCGCTTCATACTGGACGTTCACTGACAGCTTTGCGCTACAGGAGGAGGCTTTCCGCACCAGGCCAGCCATCCGCATCCACATGCCTGACAGGCTCAAGTCGCTTCTCGTCGACGATTGGGAGAACATCACCAAGAACCTTCAACTCGTCAAGCTTCCCGTCGAGATGCCAGTCAGCACGATCCTCGACATCTACTCGGAGCAAGAAGCACCGAAGCGGGTGCCTGGCAGTGCAGAGGCCGACATCCTTGAGGAAGTCATTGCCGGAGTGAAGGAGTATTTCAACAAGGCTTTGGGCCGCATCTTACTGTACCGCTTCGAGCGCGACCAGTACCTCGAAATCTATAAGAAGACGGAGAGCCCGACCGACGATCTGGCGGGCAAGACGATGAGCGAGATCTACGGTGGCGAGCACCTGCTCCGACTCTTCGGTACGTCAGACCTTTTTGCCGAGCTCCGGCTCTGCATGAATCCTTGGAGCTGTATGGCAATGTCGCTTGGTGCTTGGCTGCAAGTTTCGCTTCATGACGCGCACTGTTCGCACTTGTGATTACTTATCCTCAAGACCAATGCTGACAGATTGAACAGTGTCATTACCGGAACTCATCGCACAGACGAACATGGATCCTCAATCGGTCAACCGGCTCCGCGAAGAGCTCCTCAAGATCACCATGTGGCTGAGTAGGGACGAGACGGTGGGCAAGGTGTTCGTTTCGGAGTACGAAACGGCCGACACGGAGTATGTGGACAAGGCTAAGGGCGACGAGCGGCGCTGAAGGGGCGCGGAGGATTTGCACGCACTATCAGCTATGGGCAAGTTTGGGTATAGCTTTCAAGCGTTGGGGCGTGCACCTGCATTGGTCATTTCTTTTTTCCGGTTCCTGGGGGCGCACTGGGCGTTCGCGTGGCAACTGGGGGCATCGGGCGGACAGTGAGGGACGGCCCACCGGGATGGACACGACTTTGGCCTCGAGTGTTTTGCTCATCCCGAGATTTTCTTCAGCGGCGGGCCCCTGTTCATTTGCCTCTCCCAACGGTTGGACTGGCTTGGCGACGGCCACGACGGCTCTCACCAGGCTCTCGTGTTCCTTGCGCTGCGGCCGACGGGACGTCCCGGGCATGGTGAGCAACGAAAAGTTCAGGCCAGCAGTTAGTCAGCTTTGCAGAGGTCCAGGCACAGTAGCCTTTAATTCAACAGTGGTACCGAGGCCATGGGAGCCGTTCCACCAGCAGCGGGCACAGGGCGGGCACGCGCAATGGGGCCGGGGATGGCGCGCATGGTGGCTCGTGTCACGGCTCACAGCGACGGCAGGCCAGCAGCCGCGCTTCCCCGGCGCAGGTCCCTGGGGCCAGCAGCCTCGCAGCGGCGATGGGCAAATTACCGACGGCGCGGATAGGGCATCGGCTGCGCGGCCAGGGCCAGGGATGCGGCGATGGCCGGCGATCTGGTCGAGGGCTGCAGAGACACGCGCGCCGCATCAGGCCAGGGCGCGCGCGCCAATGGCAGCCCGCGCAGGCGCGCTGCGCTGCAACGCTGGGCGGCGCTGAGCTGAGCGGCGCAGCGCGTCAGCATGGCGACAGGCGTGTGCCGCGCGCCCGAGCCGGGCAGCGTCACCGCGGGCCCGAGGCCGTGGCCGCGCAGCACCGGCGATCCCGCAGGCGTGACGTTTTGACAGGCCACTTCGCCAGCGCGCCAGGCTGGATTCGGCGCCAGGCCACCGCTTGCGCTCGCTGCTCCGCCATTGGCCTTCACTTAAGCCCCAGCAGCTCCAGAAATCCTCCAGCCCCGGCCCGGCCGCTGCTCAGCTCTGCGCGACCCTCCGCCGAGCGCTTCCCGCATCTTTGCCGTGCCGATTATTATTCAGCCTGCCGCCCAGCTCGTTCAGCCCGCGTCTTTTGTCCTCCTCCCCCAAGCTCCGCGCCCTCGTCGCCGCCCGCCGCGCGCCCCAGCGAGCTCGCCGCCGCTGCTCCGCACCCTCCCGAGCCTGCCGCCGATGCTACCATGAGCTGCCCGTCGAGTCCTGAGAGCCAATTCCACGCGTGCTACTCATAGCCACCCTCGAGCCTCGAGCCCCTCGCAGCCTCGCCCCCACCGGGCCCTGCCCGCGATGGGCCTTTCTCTCAAGCAGGAGTCGTGGATATGGTACTCGATCGTTATTGCAGTCGCCACCGCCCGCTTCGCCTCCCGCACCCTGCTCTTTCGCGGCGATGTGCGGAAGCTCCAGATTGACGACTGGCTGATGCTGCTCGCCCTCCTCACCTATACCGCCTTCATTGTCTGCATCAACATCGTCGCCTTCGCCAACACCAATCTCCTGCCCCCGGGCTTCAACTTGAGCTCCCTGACCCCTCAGAACATTCACGAGCGGGTCATTGGCAGCAAATTGGTCGTGGTCGTGGAGCAATTGCAGATCGTGACTGTTTGGCTGGTCAAGGCATGTCTTCTAATCATGTACTACCGCTTAACGTATGTCTCCGCTCTTTTCCTGGCCCTGAAAGAGGCATATCAACTGATGGTGCTCAGCATCGCTCTCCCGGAGAACATCGCCGTGAAGGTTCTCGCGTTATACGTTTGGTTCGGTTTCGTCTTCATGGAGATTTTCTATTTTGCCGTATGGTGCCGACCATTCCACAACTACTGGGCCGTTCCGACCCCGAGCAGGCAATGCAATGTCGCCACGGACCACCTGATTACGAACGCTGTCTTCAACATCTCTTCCGACGTCCTCCTCCTGATTCTCGGCCTGCAAATGGTCTTCCGGAGCCGGTTGCCGTGGCGGCGGAAATTAATCCTGGGCGGCATCTTCGGTCTGGGAATTTTTGTGATCATTGCCGCCATCCTCAACAAATATTACTCTTTTACGAACCCGTACGGCACCGCTTGGACGTTGTGGTACACTCGAGAGAGCAGTACTGCTCTCATCGTAGCTAATCTACCATACACATGGACGCTCCTCAGGCGCCTGTTCAAGCTGCGAGCTTTCGACGCCCGTTCCTCGCAAAACGCCTCGTACATGCAAACCGAATCCCGCACCTTCGCCTACCACTCCAACCGCACGGCGCGCGCCCGCCGCAGCACCGCCCAACCCGCCCCCATGACCGGCACCAGCGTCACCGCGCCCGCCGCCACGGCCAAAGCCCGCGGCAAAGGCAAGCTCTGGCGCCGCTCCGACAGCCACACGCCCACCGTCCGCGGCTCCATCGACATGGACAACCTCAACCTCAGCGGCGCCCCCACCACCGCCACCGGCGGCGGCCCCGGCGCCGACCTCGACAGCAGCAGAGGCAGCTCCGACAACGTCCCCCTCAAGCCCCTGCCGCGCGATCATGACGTCTACGGCCGCGCCGACCGGGACGCCCTGGCCCCTGAGTCCTGGGACTTCGGCATCGATCTGGCCGGCAGCGTCGCCGAGGAGGACGACGAGCAGGGCGAGGGCGAGGGCGAGGACGACGAAGCGAAGCGCCGCGGCGATCGCCTATTCAACAACGCTCTCGCAAGCATCGACGCCAGGAGGCTGGGCCTGGATAGCGCGCACAGGGAGGCTGCGGAGCTGGCGGAGCTGGAACGCGCGATGCTGAGGCCTGAGAAGTGGAGTGGGGGTGAGGAGGATGAAGAGGCGAGGATTGGCAGCGCGGGGGACGTCGTGGGTACGACCGCTGCTGCTGCTGCTGCTACTACTCCATCGCCTCCTGAGTCCTTTCCCGAGAAGTGGAGTGAAAATGAAGAGGCGCGGATAGGCAGTGCCGCCGCCGCCGCTGCTGCTACTACTACTACAACGCCTCCTGGATCCCCGCCAAGATCCCCGCCAAGGGCCCTGTCGAGAGCTTCGGTGGGGAGTGTGGGGAGCGTTGGCCGAGATGGCGGCGATGCTAGCAGCTCGCCTCACGAGCCGGCGAGAAGTCCGCCAAGGACTCCGTCGCCGGGAATGCCTGAAGGGTCTAATGTCGCACGATGAACGTCGAGGTTTGGGTAGATGGCGTGGTTTCAAGTTTCTCCTCCCTTTTTATTTGTTTCTCATTTTCTGTTTGCCTTCTGGCGTGGCGCAGGAGGTCTCTTTCTTTTCTGTTTCTTATATGGTTTGTGTTCGTTTCCTGATGATACCCTGAGTGTCCCGTACTTTTTTTTTCTCTTATCAGCAATATGGCAGATGTTTTTTTTAGGCTTGATTTAATCTATGACGTCAGAAAGAGAGAGATGAGATCGGCGTTTCCTCTCTTTCCTCCACCCGCCCCTTTTCCTCGGCTTCCGAGCGTTCCCTCGGAAGCTCCGTCCCGAGAGGCGGCTGAGGTTTCATTAGAAACGGCGGCGGGTGGTTTTAGCGCCCTTCGAGGCGTCAGACGAGATGAGGGTTTTTTAATACCCTGGAAAGGGAAATGTGGAAGGATTTTAGGGGCGGATTTAGGCATCGGGATTAACGAGGGCCCTTAATTTTTTTTTGCCCCCCCTTCGTAGTTTCTGTATACCCCCCCCATCTTGCCTATCTCCCTCCTGATTGATTGGTACAGGGAAAGAGAGATGTGGTAGTATGGGGAAATGGTGAATGACGAGAAGAGTTTTAGATGATAGACGCGGCGTGTAGAAGATGTGGAAACAAGGAATACCTCATCGTGTTTGAGAGATTTTACACAGGGGAACCTCGGTCCCGATCGGAGACGTTTCAGACGCGGGTGGTGGCGTACCCGGGTTGCAGACTACACTTGTCTGAATAGATGAATGTCTCCACTTTCTGTGGAGTGTGAATGCTACATACTACATAGCCATCTGCTTAGCTGAAACTCAAAGCATGAAGGTAAGCGCGATAGTGATCCCCCTTAAAGTGCGAGGCATTTGTCAAAGTGTTGATGAAAGAGCAGACCAGGAGATCTCTAATTGGCCACTTGAGAACCGTAGCAATGTCACAGTAGCCGTTAAGCTTTCACAATGGCGTTCTACTCGTTTGCCGCTCCCCTGATGAGGAATCACCACCTCGACGTCAACCTGTCAGCACTAAAAACTTTTTTGGATCACAGCTACGCAAGACTCTTCAGGGCACATGCCTCGTCTCTCCGTCTTTCCCGCACCGCAATCCATGCCCGAAAAAACTGGTCATGAGCATCTCCAATGGGTTTGCAAGCTGACAATGGCTTTCTTGCTATTCGCCCAGCGTCCTCGCGTACTCACTCGACATTGTCGGTGTACTCAGCCACCGCTGCTAGAGCACAGAGTCTAGACGCCGTCCAGCTGCATCGGCTTTGGAGCTTTGCCGGCATGCATGTCGCGCAGCCGCACGAGTCAGCATGGTGGCCGGTCTGCGTCGGTGTTTGAAGTGGTCGCTGACATGCGGTGGCGAGGTTCGTGAGGCTTGATGGATGCTACGGTCAGTTTTGTGCATGTGCATACGACGTCGGTCCGCATGCGCTGCGATCATCGTATCGCCGGCCACGTTCTGCATCTGTGCTGACTGCGGCGCCGTGCTGGCACTGCTGTTGTTGGTGCGCGAGGGGTTGCATGTCAGACCTCGATGTTGCTTCCAGTTGAGAAGGCATGAATATTAGAACACCATTGCAAGGTGCCAGGGAAACTTTCTCCATACTTAAACTGGTTAGGGCTAATTCTAGAGCTTTCCCACATCTCGGAGTTGCTCGTTTACTCTCATTGCCTGAAGAACAGATCGCAATACCTTGGGTGATGCCAGGATTTCTTGGAGCATCTCTCAGTGGCAATATGGTCGTTGTCAGAAACCACTAGAATTCCTTAAGAATAGTCAAAATCTGCAATCAAGCATTTGGATTCTAGACCACTGACCTTAAAGAAGTTATGTTTCCTTAGCTGAATAAGAGCCCGTTCAAGCAATAAATCCATGAAGCTTTTGGCAGCAACATTTGGACAGACCAAATTATTCCAGTCGTCAAAACATGTTGAATCTAGCTTTGAGACAGGCTTACCACCGTCCAACCTATTACTCACGCTCTGAAACCGTTGTGCTTCTGGAGTTGGACGTTCCGCACGACTGAGATATTTATCGAGGAGAGAGTATCTGCATAACTATTTTAGCATCAAAGGTCGTCATCCTCAGAATGGTCGAACGATTATTTTAAAAGCTAACAGCACTACTAACTTAGCGTGCAGCCTATTCCACCATGGATAGCAGGCTCCTCGAGGGATAATCCATAGGCTCCGAGCACGAAAGAGGGCCCAAAGAGGGAATAAGAACCCGCCTTTAGGAGATATGCCAAAGATTCCCGTGTTGTTTATTTTTAGCTGCAGGAGCATTGGCTCAGAAGCCGAGCCGCAGGCACAAACATACCTCATATGTAATGGCCACATCCAATATGCAAATGCCACTCCCAAACGGCAACGACTAAGCCTCGCGTAGCGGAACCCCACGACCCGCGCAGGATCTCGAACCATCACGCTTACATCAAGCGCAAGACACCAGCCCTCACATGAAAACAAACCAAATCTACACTCCATCAATCAAGAAGCATAACCCCCAGACCCCCTCCCTCCCCATCACCCAAAGCAAACCACACAAATCTCCCACCACTCATGTCCGCCCTCCTCCGCCTCCTCCGCGACAAATGGTCCCCTCCCCGCGACCCAACCACCCCCTTCACCAACCGCACCGTCCTCATCACCGGCGCCAACACCGGCCTCGGCCTCGAAGCCGCCATCAAATTCGCCCTCCTCGGCGCCTCCAAACTCATCCTCGGCGTCCGCGACACCGCCATTAAAGGCGAAAAAGCCCGCCAAACCATCCAAAAGCGCCTCGCAGCCCAGGAACGACGGCGCCAGCGGCGACGACGACGGTCCTCGTCCGCGTCATCTACTAGTTCTGGTGAATGCGTGATCGAGGTGTGGGAGCTCGACATGAACGATTTCGGCAGCGTGGCGGCGTTCGCGCGGAGGGCGGAGGAGATGCTGCCGAGGATCGACGCGGCGGTGCTGAATGCGGGGGTGAGCAAGAAGGCGTTTGTGCGGTCGCCGTGCGGGTGGGAGGAGACGCTGCAGGTGAACGTGTTGGCGACTGGGCTGCTGGGGTTGCTGCTGCTGCCGGCGTTGAAGAAGGGGGGCAGGAGCGGGGAGAGGCCGCCTGTGTTGGAGATTGTGGGGTCTGGGTTGTATCGGTATGCGCGGTTGGAGGAGAGGAGGGAGGAGCGGCGGGAGAGGGTGCTGGAGGCGTTTAATTTGAAGTGTGCGTTTAATGGGAGGAGGCAGTATGCGGTTTCGAAGGCGCTGGTTATGTTTGTGATGAGGAGTCTTGCTGGGTTGGATCGGTTTACGCGTGGGGGGCAGGATGTCGTTGTTCTGGCGTCGTCGCCTGGGTTCTGCAAGAGTGAGCTGAGACGCGATTATGCGGGCTTGGTGGAGCGGTTCTTCGGGTGGCTGTTCTATGCTATCTTTGCGAGAGAGGCGGAGGAGGGTGCGAGGACGTTGGTGAGTGCCGTCTGCCTGGGAGAGGAGGCTCATGACGGATTCTGGCAGCATGATAAGCTGCAGCAGTAAGTGCACCTGGGACAAGAGAAGCATCTTTTGCTTTAGATCTGTGGCTAACAGCTTTTGAAGACTAGACTCAATGCTGCTCGGCGAGCAGGGCGAGATGATGCGCGAGCTAATCTGGTACGATTTTATTGAGGCTGTTAGGCAGGACGTACCGGAAGTGCTCGAGCTGACGCGAGATCATCATCGAAGCTCTCTGTAAGAGGTTGCCACAAGTACTAATCAATAATGTATTTAATGAACAGATCTGGTTCAGCTTCGAGAGTTGGTGAGGCCGAACCTGAGCCCCGGCCTTTGACTGTCTTTTCCCTCCAACGCCTTTATTTTCAACATATTCGAGCCTATCATGCCATTCAAGCCTACTATACCGGCTTTCCTTCGGTTCATCTATCGTTTTAACTTTCTTTTATTCGTATCCGACGCTAACAAAACAGTCTGTGCTCTCTGTCCCCACAGCAAATAAAAACACAAAACGTACAACAGCCGGGATTCCCCAATGGTCACCCACTTGAGTACTAATCGGCCGATTTGCAGCTTAAATATCGGAGAGCAGACGGGATCCGTTGCATTCTGCAATCTGTGGTCGTACGTGGAAGTCGAGTCTGGCAAATGTCAATATAACCTCAATTTTGGGAGCTCCAAAGCTTCCGCGGGGGCTGCTACCTTAAGACTTCGGAAGCAAGCTCGAAGATGCTGTCCGTCCGCTATAGAAAGTTCAATTATCCTGGTTGCTTCCACTCTTCTCAGCCTCCACTGGTTCCTTTTCGTCTGTACCGTCTCTACCTTTCGGCCACCAACTCCCCACACAATAATGCAGTAGCGTGCCCAACATCGATTCAAGCAGCATCTTCCATGGTACAAGGACGAATATCAAGGTCTTCCAGCCATTAATGCCGTTCATCAAAAATTTTTGGAGTGCAAAACCAGTTGCAATGTAGATGGCCATTCGGTAGCCGAAGCCTAGACTGTGACTTCGGTGGCGGCCGAGCGGATGCTCCCAGCTATGACAAACTTGGAAGAAGAGAAACAGCGGATAGAACATCTCTTGCGGCGGCATCAGCCAATTCGGGATGGGCTGGCGGACCGAGTAGGCGAAGCGGACGTACTACACACATGGTGAACAGCTCGTTCGACGGAGTTTGATGGAGATCGTACTCACTCTCTCTGTTGCGGCATTATTGGCCTTGCAGAATGTGTAGCTCTCGGTCTCGCTATGGTCGACTTCGACTCGGACTGTGTAGTGAGGGCCTTTGCAGCGACTGGTGGCGTCGATGAACATAAGGACCGCGCACAGGTAGGCCATTAGTGAGTAAAGCACGGCGTAAGCGAGGAAGCGAGCGCGTGGATCAGCGCCGCGCTCGTAGAGTTTGGTGAGGATGTAGGGTTTCCATGTGATCAGGGATCGGATGCGCTGTGCGGTGCCGGTGAAGCTGCTGCTGAGGCTGGCCATTTCGAGGTGGGGGGTGGCGAGGTGTGAGCAAGGCTGAGGGTGTCTCTTCGTCAGCGCGCACAGGACGATGTTATATATCATTCAATCGCCCCCACGACGATTTATTACTAGAAATCGCAACTGCCTCAAGCACAGCCTCCTGTAAGACTTTAGTCTACATCTTTCATGCCTAAGGTCTCAATGTAAATTTAATCAACTCAGTCTTGCCTTGCACCGGGCATCCAGTTGGCACGATTCTGGGATGGAAGAACCAAAACACTGCAGCATGAAGTCGAGAAGAATATTAAGCCGGGCGCAGAAATCGAGTCGGGCATATGCCCAATTTCTCTGCATGTATGGTTGAACTCCAAGATATGTTTCATTCACAAGCTATAGTTCCCGTTTCAACACCGAGTCTTTCCCATGCGAGCAACTCAAGGCTCGAAATACACCAGATATCACATAGTAAAGGGTCATGGTAGGAAAAAGAAGAAAGCACAGATGTTGCGAAGGTTCATTCACGAGGTCTTCTTCGCCCTCGTGGTCCCAATCAGCTTCCACAGATTGAACATGCGGAAGAAGACAACATCCTGGCAAGCTCCGTTAGCGTCATTCACCAAGTATCCATCTGCTCTGGACTCACCATGATGCCCTTGGGAAGGAAGGTGCTGAGGAACCAAACCACCCAAGACTTGTTGCCCTCCCACACCCACTTCGGCGGGTTGGTCTTCAAGACCTTAGAGACGACACTCTTGGCGTAGTCCTCGTTGGCCATAGCTCCCTCCTGGCTGTGCTTCAGACGCCTCTGGTACTCCTCATTGAGGGGAATGTAATACGAGTCCTCGGGAAGCTGACGATCGGTGCGGGCGATGTTGGACTTGATGCCGCCGGTGACGATGGTGACGACTCTGACGCCGAAGGGAGAGAGCTCGACTCGGAGGGTGTTGCTGTACTGGTGGAGAGCGGCCTTGGACGCGTTGTAGACACCTGAGAGGGGGTCAGATCGGCGCTCAGCGCGCGTGGAGGATATGCTACGTACTGCCAAAGACGTAGGGCCTGCCTTCTGTCAGCATCTCTGCCACAGGTCGCGCACGCTTCTCAAACTCACATGACACCGGCCAAGCTCCCAATCTGCACGATGGTGCCCTTGGCCTCGATCAGAAGCGGGGCAAACTCCTTGCACATGCGCATGACGGCGAAGACGTTGACGTCGAAGGTCTGCTGCACCTCGTCGAAGTCGACGTCGAGGGCGGGCACGGTGTAGTTGCGGCCGGCATTGTTGACAAGGTAGTCGAGCTTGCCGCCGGTGAGCTCCTCGATCTCGCGGCGCACGCCGCGGATGCTGTCGGGTTTGTCGACCTCGAGCGCCACGGTCTCGATGCCCAGGTCGGCCAGGTCGGCGATGGAGTCGGTGCGGCGGGCGGAGGCGAAGACGCGGAGGCCTTTGGGGAGATTGCGCGTGCATCAGCCGGGAACGGACGGCGGCGAGGACGAGGAGGAGAGAGAGGCGCGCGGAGAGGAACCTTTCGCGTGGAATTCTTTGGCCAAGCTGTGCCCGATGCCGGACGAGCAGCTGCGGGCGCGCGACGGCGGTTAGCGGGCGCTTCAATGGGCGGCGGGGCGGGGGCCATACCCGGTGATGAGGACGGTCTTCCTGGTGTCAGCCATGCTTGCGGTGCTTGGGGGCTGGCGGCGCAGTGGAGCGGGAGGGCGAGCTGTGCCTGGGCGGATACTTATTGAGCTCTCACGCTCTCCCCACCGAACCCTGTGCCTCGGTGCTAGCGTCATATGGCTCTAGCGCCGCCGCAGCTGCTCCAACACCTTCCAAGCTCGACCGCCTCCGCCGCCGTTGCGTCATGGCATTGGCTGAATCGGACACGCCATCCTGATGCTTGCAACCGTATCGATGCGGTTGGGGCCGAAGTCTTCGACGTCTTCTTCCCCGCCAAAGAGATATCGCTTCGTCGTCCTCTCGATCCAACCCTGCCGACAGCACCTGGTGTATCCTTGCGCATCCTGGATAGTTGCACGCCTCTTGTCGCCGTACACTCAGGGCCTCTCTAATGCGACGTTGGTCGACGTCTTGTCCAGTTCGCGACGAAACCTCCTTCAAGGAACGATTCGTCCTCTCTGCTTGCTCCTGCTCCTCTGGGGCGAAAGTGCTGAACAAGTAGGATTC
The DNA here is from genome assembly GCA_037356115.1 of Neofusicoccum sp. Z2. NCBI lineage: Eukaryota > Fungi > Ascomycota > Dothideomycetes > Botryosphaeriales > Botryosphaeriaceae > Neofusicoccum > Neofusicoccum sp. Z2. The sequence goes on from JBAWJY010000003.1 coordinate 1,041,944, forward strand.
AGTGTCGGGTGTTAAAGCACTGTACTCATACGTTTCGGCCGGAATCTGTCGCATCATGCTATAAGTGTTTCAACGCCAGACAACGTTCGGGACATGCAGAACCGATCCCGCCTGAATCTCGCCATAGGGGAGCATGTGCCTCCTCTCTTATCTTTGATTCTTGGCCCCGTCGCTATGCCGTCCAGGGGATGTTCAGAGACGGCGTGGGGAAATTTCCTGCAGAGTTCTGGGGCCTAGCACTTCGACATCAAGTTTCCAGGCTGCTCGATGCTGCTCAGGCCCATACGGCGAGTCCACTTCTTTCATCCCACAAGAAGGTCCTCATGTCTTCAAGACACCAGATTCACCAAAGCATGAAGCGAAGCCTGGGGTTCCGAAGGCAAGGCGGGGAGCACATCAGCAGCACGTCATCCCCGCACTGGGAATTTGTCAGCTCTCCACCTCATCGGACATCACTATATCATTCAGAGGACGTCGGGCGACATTTGCAGGATAAGACCGTCTCAATCACCGCACTAACACAACATGCCTACCGCGGTAGTCACAGGCGCTAATTCCGGCATTGCCCATGAATTTGCCAAGGTCCTCATCAAGGATGTACGCTGAATTCACAATGCTATTGGAGGCTCAAAGCTTACATGCCATCCAGGGTTGGGATGTATATGCCACAGATGTGCAAGATGGCGACAAGCTGAGGAGCTTGGATTGCAAAACGTCTCAACTAGACGTCACTTCAGAAGACTCCATCAACAATTTCAAGCAGCGATACGGAGACGGGCCGCTCGATCTGCTGCTCAACATCGCAGGTAGGCGAAATGAATGGCCTTAAGAGACCCTCTGTGCTTATTGCTGTTCGAATGGCAGGTATCTTGGACAAGGACCATGAGTCGCTCTCCACCATCAACCAGGCGTCCCTGTCCCGCGTGTTCGCCGTCAACGCCTTCGGTCCTCTCCTCCTTACGCAGGCCCTTCTCCCCAATCTCCTCAAGTCTACCAACCCGCGCCTCGGTTATGTGTCCAGCCGCGTCGGTAGCATCGCAGACAACGGCACCGGCGGCCTCTACGCGTATCGCTCGTCCAAGACTGCCCTCAACATGATCTGCAAGAATCTTTCCGTCGATCTGAAGGATAAGGGCGTCGTGGTTGTGATCTTGCATCCTGGAATCGTCCGAACTGCGCTGACCCAGGGTTCCAAACACAATCCCGATGCCGTAAACCCGGATGAGGCGGCCGGAAAGCTGTACAAGGTGCTCATGAGCAAGAAGTTGGAGGACACGGGGAAGTTCTGGCACAGAGAGGGGCAAGAACTTCCGTGGTAGATGGTAGACGACTGACCGGATCGCCGCTGTGCGAACGGCATCCCGAAAGCACTTTCAACATGATACAATACCACTCTCTAAACTCGATGAGCATTTTTAATCGATGTATCTCTGTTTATTTACAGTACTGTCGAAGCAAGTGCCCAGAACTATCAAAGAGCTCACGTGAAAGTAAAAGAAACCCAGGAGAAAAAGAAAAGCCTCCTGAACCTACTTGAGTATAATCATCCTCGGCTCAACGTCAATGAAAACGGACTTTTGAACCCATCGAATCAACCCTACCCGTCGGTATTCTCTTGGGGCTTCAAAGTCTTCCACAAGAGCAAGGCCCATGACCATTAGGTCTGAATACTCAACACCCTCTGGCAAGCTGAACCCTTCGTCAAAAAGCTCATCTGGAACAGACACTTGCCAAGTAGTCTCGGATCGAACGCTCAAGCACCACAGATACTCCGTTGACTGAATCTCTGTGATGATATCGGGGTACATAGCGCCGATAACTCTGCCGTCCTCTGCCAAAAGGACCCTGAGGCCATCGTCATAGAAGTCGTCGCGTGGAAGCCGTGTTTTTTAATATTTGAAACGCAATGGCTTCAGGCACCCATGTACCAGTAGAGAAGCGTAAGGCAGAGATCCAAACGGACTGGAGCCAATAGGAAGACTCTGATGATCAAGAATCTTGAATTCACCAAAGTCGTAGTCACCAACGCTGGAACGCAGAGTACAGACAGTATTTCTGCCGCGGCCGAATCCTCCAAAGGAGGCCAGATAGCAGATTGACGGTCCACATCCCAGCCAAGTACCAACCAGGGGCAAAAGCACTTTGGTACTTGTAAGCCATTGCGGACAGCGCCGGCAATTTGTCTGATTCTTTTGTCAAGAACCGTGACGTGTAATCTTCCAACATCGTATACCACGCGTCTGTTAGTGCGACTGGCCCCCTTTCATCAAGACCTTCTTCAGGGTTGTCCCGGATGGTCCAAGGCTGGTAATCATGTGTAAGCTCTCTCACTCCCCAAGGGATCTCGCTGGATCCAATGGCGGTATAGCATTCCCAGAGTAACATTCTCTGAGAGAAACTGATGGTTCTCACAGACAGTTCCCTTTCCTCAAAGTCCAGGCTCCAGTTCTCAAAGGATTGTCCAGAAGAGTTAGTTTCTTCTCTAGTTGATCTTGGGGTATGAGCTTGGTGTCGACGTGGGCCGTGAGAATGGAACATAGGGAACAGCCAGCCGATGCGGATCGCCGCATGAAGTTGAATGGTAGAAGTCGCACTTTGATGCTATCGAAAAAGTCTCGGTCGGAAAATAAGTCAGGAGGAATGGCTGCAAATAATGCACGTTGGCGACGACATTCCAGAAGACGCTGTTACCGGCATGAAAATGCGCTGTGCAAAAAGTTGATGCCAGGCAGAAGCCTCTGCAGTCAACGACCGGCTGAGAACGCGCCGCATATGGTGCGGGCGTTCTGCGGGACAGCGCAAGGCTGACCACTACCGTTGCTGATCGGATACGCGCGATCTAGCTAGCCCATTGCTTACTACTTCGACTCCTTGTCGAGGAGGCAGTAAAGGCCCCAAAATTTCTAGCTTGTCATTAGCTTGTAACTGCCTTGGTACACACATCAGACAGACACCGGACCCAAAAGCGGAGAGCGAACTCCTCCGGGTACTGACCGCGTGCAACCCACTGCAACCCAGCGAACCGAGCTCATCTACGACGTCACACCTTCAACCATGTCACAGCCGCAGCCAGAAACCATAAAAACCCGCATCCTGATCATCTCGGACACGCACTCGGCGCCGCTGGTCAGCCCGGACGCAGAGGGCGCCGACTATCATGCACAACAGCAGCGCAACCGGCCCTTCAGGCAGCCCCTGCCTTCCGCCGACGTGCTGCTGCACTGCGGCGACCTGACCATGGCCGGGCACCTGCACGAATACGAAGCCGCGCTGAACATGCTTGGCGAGATAGATGCGCCGCTCAAGCTCGTCATCGCCGGCAACCACGACATCAGCCTGGACGAGGCCTTCTACCTGGGCGAGAGCCGCGGGCCGCTCAAGAGGACCAACGGCGAGCGCATGCACATGAAGCATTTCGATCCCGAGATGCCGGCCAAAGCAAAGGCCATGTGGAGAGGCGAGGCAGCAAGGCAGAAGGGCGTCACCTACCTCGACGAAGGCATCCACGAGTTCGTCCTCAAGAACGGCGCGAAACTGACCGTGAGTCCTGCTTCCCCCCCTCCCTCCCTCCCTCCCTCCCTCCTTCCCTCCAACCCACACCCACCCTCTCACGTGACATCACCACCCCTTCCTCCAAACCCAACCTCCTCACACCCAACACCTAGGTCTACGCCTCCCCCTACCAACCCGAATTCTGCCACTGGGCCTTCCCCTACGAACGCCACGAAGACCGCTTCAACCCCGCCCACCTCTCCGCCCCGGACGCCCTCAACATCGCCGTCGCCCCCGTGCCTGAGGACGGCAGGATCGACGTCGTCATGACGCACGGCCCGCCGTACAGGCGGCTCGACCGCACGTCGTCGGGCCTGGACGTCGGGTGTCCGCATCTGCTGCGGGCGGTGGCGAGGGCGAGGCCGAGGTTGCAGGCTTGGGGCCATATTCATGAGGCCTGGGGGGTGGAGAGGGTGGAGTGGGCGGAGGGGGGTGGGGAGATCGCGGGGGTGGGTGGTGGATTGGAGCGGAAGGTGGGTGGGGAGGAGTATGTGGGACGGGTGGAGAGGATGAAGTTTGATCAGGGCGATGTGGTGGACAGGCACGCTGCGTTTGTTGACGTTAGTGCGGATTGTCAAGCGCCTTTGAGGGTGGGCCGGGAGACGTTGATGGTGAATGCGAGTATCATGGACTTGCAGTATAGGCCGACTAATGCGCCGGTGCTCGTGGATCTGGATCTGCCAAAAGAGTAGGGCTAATGGAGCATGGACTTGGGGAACAGGAAAATAGAGAAGGGGTAGCGATGTTATCATAGGTAGATAGAATGAATTTGAACCGATTGATCTTGCCCCTCTCTCTCGCATTCTCTAATATTGACGAATTTTAAACCATTTGACGGTTGTTACATCTCTGCTTCGCTTGAACTCGTCTGCTAGAAACTTACTCACAGTTGCATTCTTGTCTCGTGTCTTGTCCTGTCCTCTTTCAACTCTGAAGCTGAAAGCCCCCTCTTTCCTCCTAACTACCCTCAGAGGCTATTAATACGAGAACGGACGCATGCGATACTCGTCCTTCTCCTCCGGCCGTTCCGGCAACGGCTGATCCAAAAACCCTGGATACAAATAAAACGCCAAATCCTCGCCCTTCTTCTGCTTCGCCGTCCACCCATTCCCCAACCACGCCATACGATTCCCCTCCTCCTCCCCCCCATCCTCCCCAACATACTCGTACTCATAATCCTCCCAACGCGGACTCCTCAACGCCTCAATACAATGCAGCGGGCTCCCCGGCCACAACCCCACAATCCGATCCTCCTTATTCCGATACCAACTCTTGCACGAATCCACAAACACCGTCTCCGCAAAATACGCATCGACGTACTGCATAAAGTCCCGCACGCGCCGCGGCCGCACCGCCATACTCCTCACATTCTCCTTCTGCAGCTTCCGCACGCACTTGACGATATAATCCCCCGTGCTCTCAATCATCATCGTCAAGCTCCCCGACCCAATCGCGCTATTCGGCCCCAACATCATGAAGAAGTTCGGAAACCCGTCCGTCGCGAGACTCAGATAAGAGGTCGCGCGGCTTGCCCAGTGCGCCGCCAGCGTCCGCCGCCCGTCCGCGTCCGCGTCCGCGCCTTCCCCTTCCACCACTTCCACCACTTCCACGGGGAAGGGCGGTGGCGCCGAGACGTGGAAGCCTGTTGCGCAGACGAGGGCGTCGAGGGCGTGGAGGGCGGCGTCGGCGGTGCGCACGCCGTGGGGCGTGATGGCTGAGATGGGGGCGGTGAGGAAGGAGACGTTGGGTTGGGTGAGGGCTTCGAGGAAGCCCGGGCCCGGGGTGAGGCGGCGGCAGCCCGGGGCGAAGGTGGGGAGGAGGGAGGCGAAGATTTGCGGGTGCGATGCGAGACGCGTGCGCATGTGGTCTGAGAAGGCTGATTGGGCGGAGAGTTGCATTGGGGTGTTGCGGATTGTGACGGCGTGGATGGAGTTGGCGTCTTCTTCGATGGCGAGGCGGAAGCGGTGGTAGTGCGAGGGGTCGGAGTGGAATTTGGCTTTGACGTCGTCGGGGACTGTGGTGGGGGGTTAGCTGGGTTGGAGCTGGGTGGGGAGGGGGGGAATGGGGACTGTATGTACTTAGGAAGCCCGTTAGCCCAAGTTTATCCCACATTTCCTGGCCGAAGGGTGGGGATATCCAGGTCCTGCTACGGACGAAGCAGGATAGTTGCGCCCCGGGGACTTTCTGCAGTCTGGGTATTATTTGAATGGCGCTGCTTCCAGAGCCGATCACGCCTATCTTCTTGTTCGAGAAATCGTACCTAAAGCAGACGTCAGCTTTAATTTTAGCCGTGTGGCTGGCATATGCTCACTTCTCGTTCCACTTGGCAGAGTGCATGACTTCTCCTTCGAAGCTCGACAATCCCTCGATATCTGGCCACGCCACAGTGTTGAGGTTCCCTCTCGCGCTGATCAGCACCTCCGCTGCGTCTTCGAAAACCCTCCCAGTATTCAGATCCTCAACCTTCACATGCCACTTCCCCTCCTTCTTATCAAATCTGCACTCCTTGACCTGATGTGACAGTTTAATGAACCTATCCGCGCCATACTTCTTCGCCGTGCGCTCAATATACGCCTGAATCTCATGCGACGGCGCATACAGCGAAGACCAGTTGAGGTTCGGCTCGAACGAATATTGGTAAGAATGCGCTTTTACCCCGCGTCAGCAACCGGTCTCTCGAAGAATACCTACTCCAGTCCCCCCCAACTTACACGGAATATCGCAAGCGCAGCCCGGGTAGCGATTCTCCCACCACGTCCCGCCCACGCCCGCATTCTTCTCGTAGATGGCGAGCTCGACGTTGCGCAGCCTCTCGGGTATGCGGATGCCGCAGTAGACGCCAGAGTACCCGGCGCCGATGACGATGACCTTCAGCTTCCGGAAATTGTCCACCGGCGTGTCGTGCAGCCGGAAAGGCTGATGCGTGGAAGTTCCATCCGTCCGGCTGCTTGCTGAGCCATTGGGAGCGATGCCGGCGGGCCCGTTGACGCCGTTAGATCGCTGACCGTCGAGCCGGTCGAGAGACGGCGCGGTGCCCCTGCCGGTCGCGAGGGACTCTGGCAGCGAAGGCACGGCAGACATGGATGGCGCAGCGGTGTCACAGTGGTGGTATGCAGCAGTCCGGGACGTCGAGAGGGGCAGCAGAGCGCAAGAGAGAGTGGTGCAGTGGCCTTCTCCACCGCGCAATGGCAGCAGACTCAAGACGACGGACGCCGCAGCTCATATAACAGCGGCAGAGCTCAGTTCCCCAATGGCACTGGTCCAGCAATTCTGTTCCCCGCGGGGAAAACCCGCGGCGGGTAAGCTTTACCAAATGGGCCTCGCATTGCCGCCGCGATGACCACATGGCTGCGCTGATTAGCCGCTTTGGCGGACTGAGACATGCCTACTCGGATTTGGAGCCAGTGTCGTCGGTACCCATGACCGGCAGTGAGCTGTGCGAAAGCATCATCCCCGCGGATTGGTTCGCCAAGGGTGCGTCAGGCCAGCCAATCCAGGGTTTACAGGAGCGCTGGCAGCTTTGCGCAAGAGGGGGAGACGCGGCGAGCCCCAGCCATGCCCCCGTGGCCCCTCAGGCAGACTTCCCCACAAAGAGGCGTTTGTGGGGTTTCCTCGGCATTGGCACCCCCGAATTGCCGGAACGGTCGTAGTCGGAGTTTTGGATGATGTTGGCGGGCGACCGACGGAAAGCGAGATGTGCGTTGGAAGTAATGGCCGACCGATGCATCAAAAGGCATTGTCAGGACGGGCAGTGGTTGACTGTTGTTGCCTCGAGGCCCCATGTCGGCAGCATGCGGCGGTTCCAAGTCCGAGAGTACCAATGACTCGCGACCAACGTCAGCTGCGTCTTGCCAAATGGGGAGCGGCGTTTGTTTGCATCATTCCGAGGTAACGGGCTGCCGGTGGAGACGAGGGGTAGTGATGCCTGATTGGAGGGAGCCCCTGGAGGATGCTTGCTGCAGGTTGGGAGAGGACCAACATCACCTAGAGCGGATTCAAGTAGTCGGCCCTTACATTTACTGTAGGTTGTTGTCTGGAGCTGGAACATTCGCACCAAAAACCTGGGTCCGTGGGTGCAGGTGCTTTATGCCTCGACCTATGGTTATGGCTGCCAAATGGCTTTTAATTCCATTTCGTCTGAGCGGAGTCGGTGTGTAGAACTAGAGTGACTTTGATTTTTAAGCCTCCATTGACTTATCCAGTGCAACAGGTACATTTTCCTACCAGACCGGTGCCCTTTCAACTCCGCGCTCCATCTCTTGTCCACCCATCTGTCCACCCAAAAGCCTTGAAACATTTCCCTGCCGGTCAGATTGCACGTAAAGAAACGCCGCCCAAAAAGTGCGCCCAAAATGTGTCTTTCTCATGGTGAATCTTGAATGCGAAGTTGGCTTTGTGGTGGTATTATTACACTTTCTGCACTGTTGGATTCATTGTCCAAAAATTGATGATGGCGACCTGTGCGCATGGTTAGCATTAGCACGACTGTGCAGTCCCTAACTTGACTTACCTGATTCCCTAATTTGTAGGCCAGCTTTTTCCCATCTGCATCCCACTTCAGCAAATGATCCAGCTCCGTTTCTCTTGCGTCTGGCAGAGTAGTATCCCACTTCTGCTCATCGTTGTCCGCTGGCTTCCACGTCGCCTTGGAGATCCCGGCCTCGGGATCCCAGAATGTCACCGTGCTCGTCCCAGCAGCTGCGAGCAGATAGCCATCTGGTGAGAACGCAATCTCAATCACTGAACCGCTGGAGAATCGCTGTACATTCTCAAATGGCTTCTTCGCGTTCCAGAATTGGACCGTCCAGAAACCTGCATCCGAGGAAGTTGCGAGTAAGCGTGGCGCATCAGCGTTGTGCGAAGCTGGATTGGCGATTGGCTGAAACTCAAGGCCAGTTATATCCTCCTCGGCTTCGAAAGAATGCGTACGGATTTCCGCGTCGTCGCGCAGTATGAGGCCGAGCTGGGGTTTGTGTTCGTTAGATGAACCGCTGCAGGCGATTATGTCGCAGACGGGGTCATAACGCAGGTTCTCCCAATTGGTGCTTGTCGAGAAAGATTTTTTGATCGCAAGCTTGTTTTCCCGCGTAATTTCGTATACTTCGAGGATTCCGTAGCCGGCCACGACAAACGTCGAGTCGCTCATCCATTCCGCGGCGAAAACTGGGTGTTCGGTTTGCACGCTGTAAAGAGGCTCCTGCTTGATCTCTTTCCAGACGCATATGCGCGAATTGACGTCTGTGCTGCAGACGCTCAAAAGGAGGTTTGCTGACGCGTTGTAGCGCAAGGCGAACACGCTTCCGAGAACTGCTGCGACCAATCGTGTCTGTAAACCACCTTCGCTGAGGTGATACAGCTTTCCTTTGGTCATTTTTTCACCGCTATCAGCGGTCATGTCCTCGAGAGTGCCAATTACTGCTTCGCCAGCCTGAGTCCACGCTACCGCGGTGACAGTTGGATGATTTAGACCAATGTCCAAATCTCTGGAAACGGGCTCCGATGGCGCGTCCGGCTGTGCTTGGGTGGAATTTGGTATGTGGTAAATCCGGAGTAACGATTCACCCGCTGTCAGCAGGAGTTGAGGTTCCGTGGGGCTCCATTCCGTGTGCACCACGGTGGCTCCGGGCTCGTTAATCCGTAAAAATATCGTTCGTGGCCCTAGGTCAGTGAGCTTTTCCGTCTGGAGCACGCTGCTCTCTCCGAGGCTCAGCGTGGTCACCAGTGGTGCCACTTCCTCCTCGACAACCGAATCGACGTCCGAAATCACTGCTTCCGACTCGGCCGGGGCGCCGTTGGTCTCGATCTCGACATCGCCGTTTACGCGCGCGTGCGCCTCGTTGCTGCCCTTCTTCTTCTTGCGCACGGGCGCGTCTCCGTCTGCAGCGGTTCCGTTGACCTCCTCCCTTCGCACGCGGCGGCTCGACAGGGTTTTCCGGCGGCGCGCATCGCCGTTGTAGCGGGCGAAGGGGCGGCCGTGGTCGTGGCCGAACTGGTAGCGGCGCTCTTCGGTGCCCTGGTCATCTTAGAAGCGGCGTCTGATGGAAACACGGCGGGGGACGTACATTGGAGGCGGCGGCGCGCATGTCGTCCAGCCACAGGCCGTCCTGGAGCATGCGCAGCAGGGCGTGCGTCTGGACCTTGTCGGCGAAGGGCAGCGTGTCGGGCTCATCGTTCCAGTCATGCGCCAGCGCCAGCGCTGCCTTGGCGTATCCTGCGCGAGATCAGCGCCTGTTGGTGGTGCAGTCCTTTCACATCCGCGGCGGCTGGAGAGCAGGCGTGCGCGGCGTCGCCACCGCGCCGTGGGCGCGGGCAGACGGCGGGCCAGCTGGGGCGGCGCTCGCCAGGCGGGCAGGGCGGGGCGTGGGCGCGTGAGGCCGGGGAGGGCGTGACATACCAGCCTCTTGCAGATACCTCCAGACTAGGTAGTTGACGACGTTGGAGGACAGGTGCTCTGTCATGGCGCATGGTGTGTCGCGCGCGCTCGGCCGGCTCGGGGGGGAAGGGCGGCGAGAATTGCCTGGGGACGGATGGCGCGCGCAGCTCTGGGTCTGCGGTGTGGAGTGGAGAGAGGCTCGTCGGGCTGGGTGCGGCGATGGATGGGCCCGTTGCTGCTGGGCTTGGCGGCTGCCCTGGGGATGATCGGCAGGTCGGCGCGCGCCATGGCCTCTCGCGCGCGTCGCCAGGAAGCAACCACCTTGCGCGACACCGCTCCCTCCGACACCACCACCGCCGCCCACGCGCGCCCAGCGACGCGCCCCCGCCGTCGACCTCTCCGCCCGCGCGCCGCCCGCGCTCCCGCTCGTGTCCTGCCGCCGCCGCACGCGGCACCGCCCTGCGCTCCCCGCACTCGACCGCCCCGTCGAAGCTCCTGCTGGGCTCCCTGGCCGCTCCGCCATGCGCATCAACGTCCCGCCGCTCACGCGCGGCCTGCTGGTCTGCCTCTTCGTCTTCACCCTCCTCAATTGGATCCTGCGGCCCGGCTACAGCGACTGGGTGCAGGGCGTCGGCAAGCCGCTCACCAGCGTCGGCGACGGCGCTCCCTATCTCGCCATTATCCCCTCGACCGCCATCGTCTACCCCTGGGTCTTCCTGATCGCGACCGTGGTGGAGCAGAACATCTTCGGCTTGCTGATCACCGGCCTGACTGTCTTCTACGGCGGCCGCTACCTGGAGCGCGCCTGGAGCTCTGCCGAGTTCGCCAAGTTCATTCTATTCGTTTCCATGATACCCAATCTCTTGACCTTCCTCCTTTATATCATCGGCTATGTGGTCTCGAAGAACGAGGAGGCTATGTTCGTCCCCCTGCCGGTGCCTTCTCTCTCCTCACACAGCTAACACGCGCAGGACTGCGACCATCTCCGGTGGTATTGCGATCCAGGCCGGCTTCCTTGTCGCGTTCAAGCAGCTCGTTCCCGAGCACACAGTGTCCATCGCGAAAGGCATTATCCGCATGCGCGTCAAGCATTTCCCAGCCATCTTTCTCGTCGCAAACACCATTTCTGGCATTCTCTTCGGCACCGAGACCGCCACATTCCTGTCCTGGTTCGGCTTCATGACCTCGTGGATATACCTGCGCTTCTACCGCCTAAGCCCCTCCTTCTCATCCGCAGCCACGGGCGAGGACTCGTTCGTCCGCGGCGACGCGTCCGACACGTTCTCCTTCGCGCACTTCTTCCCCGAACCGCTGCAGATCCCCGTCGGCCTGTTCGCGGACCAGGTCTACAACGCACTGGTAGCGGTCAAGGTCTGCACGCCCTTCTCGACCGAGGATATCGATGCAGGAAACGAGCAGGCGTTGGCGAGAGCAGAGGGCGGGCTGCCGAGCCTGATGAACCCGGGGAGGAGCGGCAGGGGTGGCAGGAGAGAAGAGGCGGAGCGGAGGAGAGCACTGGCCCTCAAGGTCCTCGACCAGAGGTTACAGGCTGCGGCCAACAAGCCCCAGCAGCCGACCATGCCCGCCGCTCCTTCCGGCCCGTCGATACTAGGCGAGACGACGTATGAGCCGGAAAGGCACGACGAATCTCCACCCAAGGCGGCCGGTAAGTAAGAGTAAGGCGTGTAAGACTTTTTCTTATCTCAAATAAAAAAGTTCTATGTACGACCGGCTGGAACTGCTCGTGCTGTTTCTTGGGCCTGTATTGCTGGCGTAGAGCGGTTTTTGTGACTGGGCATCGTCGAAGCTCCAGAAGATCTTTCATGTTCGTTATATGTCGTTTCAGCATGGAGTAAGGAAAGATACCATTGATTTGGTGGTATTGTCTCAAGACGGGCTGTGTAGACGGCAACTTCAAATGTGTATTCATATAAGGTGGTTTGACTTTTCTCGTGAAGCTCACTCTCTTGATCGAAGTACAGATACAGTGTCTTTGAGACATTGAATGTTTATGCTGGAATGCGCCGTGCCTAATCATCTTAATCTCTTCAGAATGCCTCCCGAATTAACCCTTTTAGCTTCCCAAGACATAGCTCAACATCCTTCCCCTTTTTCCCTGCTGATCCTGGACAGCGTCGCCTTGCCAGCCCTGCTCTCATTCGGCCTTCCGATCTCCTGCGAGATCCACTTGCCCACCTGGGACAGCTTCTCGATATCCACGCCCGTCTTGAGCCCCAAGCTCTCGAACAAGTGCACGAGATCCTCCGTCGCCACATTGCCCGTCGCGCCCGGACTATACGGACACCCACCCAGGCCCGCAACCGCGGCATCGAACTCGCGCACCCCATGCTCCAGCCCGACCAGCGCGTTCACCAGCGCCTGGCCGTACGTGTCGTGGAAGTGCAGCGCGAGATCCTGCTTGTCGACGCCGGCGGCGGCCAGCGTCTTGAGCAGCTCGCGCGTGCGCGGCGCCGTGCCCATGCCCGTCGTGTCGGCCACGCTGATCACGTCCGCGCCCATCTCCAGCAGCGACACGGCCAGCTCGGCCACGGCGTGCGGGTTCACGTCCGGCCCTTCGTACGGGCAGCCCAGCGCGACCGAGATGTAGGCGCGCACGCGGAGGTCGTGCTGCCGTGCGCGCGAAATGAGCGGCGCGAAGCGCTGGAGGGATTCGGCGATGCTGCAGTTGGTGTTCTTGCGCGCGAACGTCTCGGTGGCGGCGGTGAAGATGGAGACTTCGACTTCGGGAACCGTGGGGGGCGCTTTCATGGCTTCGGCGCCGGAGGAGGCGGAGGGCATGGCGTTCGGGTCTTGAGAGGACGTGTTGAGGGCGGGGCCGTTGTCGGTATCTTTGGGCGTGGACTTGAGCTTCTCAAGGACGTGGGCGCTGTAGACGTTGAGAAAGTTGTCAAGGCCCTTCTCGTTGGGCATGAGGAATTGGTAGGTGATCGGTTCTGGGGAATCGGGAGTGTTTTGCAGGACGTGCTCGAGGATCTCGGAGGAATTGGCCATCTGGACGAGCGGGGTCAGTCTCGAAGCGCGTGTCGCGGAGAGCCAGCTGGCGGCGGTTAGTTACTTGAGGAGTCCATTTCGGGCTAACGAAGCTGCCCGCCTCTATGACGCCCAAGCCGGTGGTTGCCAGACGCTCGACGAAGTCTATCTTGGTGCCCACGGGGATGCTCTTCTTCTCGTTCTGAAGGCCATCACGGGGGCCAACCTCGACGACGCGGACGTGGTCTACCGCACGGGATGACGTTGTCGCGAGACAGCGCCGTGCGACATTGCCGGGCGGCAGGCGGGCTAGGCGCAGGCAGGCTCTTCTCGCGACGGAGGACATGGCGGCGAATGGGTGGCAGAGAAGATGGGATGGAAGCTGCGAGAGCTCCGGCAGTCGGATGACATCGTGTGGGGTAATTGCCGGACATCAGCCGGTAGGGCTGAGTGTTGACTCGCCGCGCCGCCTGATCGCCGACCAGAAACAATTTACGCCGTGCCGTCCCCGCCGCGCTCGTGCTCTCCTCCGCTCACGCCCCCGAGCCAGAGACTCTCGCAGGCGACCGGGTCTTTCTCGTGCACCGCTGCCGCAGCCAAGGTCCAGCCGCTACATCTGCGCCACGCTCGTCTGCCCCGCCGCCGAAAAATTCACGACTCGCCGTCGACATGGAAGAAGACCGCGCTGCGACGAATCTAGGTCCGACCGTGGACGAAGAGTTGAATGCGGAGCCCAATGTTGCGCCGAAGCAACCGAAGAGGAGATTCGTTGGCCGGAGGGCTGCTGAGAGCGCGGCGGCAGCCAAGGCAAAGGCAGACCCAAACGCCAATATTGAGGACAGTGGCGCGATACAAGGTACGGCTTGAACTGCGGTCTCAGGCATACGGGGGCTGGAAAGCATACCGAAACGAGCACTTGTGTTTACTTCGGTAGAGTTCCGGGCTTGCAGTCTCCCGCGATTCAGACTTCGCCATGTTTTAACGAAATTATGCTAAACCACACACAGTCGCCCAGCCCCGAAGAACAGCACGAGCTTTAAACAGCATTCCTGCGTCCATACTCGAAGATCCCGATATCAACGCTGCCATTTCCCTCCTGCCCGCCAACTACAACTTCGAAATCCATAAGACAATCCACCGCATCCGCTCAAATGGTCACAAGTCCGTGGCACTCCAGTTTCCGGAAGGTCTCCTGCTATTTGCGACGACGATATCCGACATTCTTACCCAGTTCTGCCCCGGTATCACTACAACAATCATGGGAGATGTGACATATGGCGCTTGCTGTATCGACGACTTCACGGCTCGTGCATTGGGCTGCGATCTTTTGGTTCACTACGCACATAGTTGTTTAATACCCGTTGCAGTCACCAAGATTGCAACACTATACGTCTTCGTCAGCATTGGCATCGACACGCAGCACCTTGTCGACACGATCGTCCGGAACTTCAGTGCGGGGAAGACCATCGCCATGGTAGGAACTATACAGTTCAACGCAACCATTCATGGCATTGCCCCACAACTACGGCGCGAGGGTTACAACATAATCGTTCCACAGATCATGCCTCTCTCCAAGGGCGAAATCCTGGGCTGCACCTCGCCACGTTTCTCCAACCCAAAGTCCAAACCAGAGTCACTTCTCTCTTCCGCAACCGCAACCGCCTCCAAGGATAGTCCTCTGTCTGCTGATCTTCTCCTGTATCTTGGAGATGGTCGCTTCCACCTTGAATCCGCACAGATACATAATCCGCACCTCCCGTCGTATCGCTACGATCCCTACAGCCGACGCCTGACCCACGAGACTTACGCACATACGGAGATGTACTCCCTGAGAGCATCAGCAATAGAGTCTGCGCGGAAAGCTCGCAAGTGGGGTCTGATACTAGGCGCTCTGGGCCGTCAGGGCAACCCGCATACCCTGACGCTCATCGAGAACCACCTGAAAAAGAAGGGCATTCCATGTATGAAGATTCTTCTCAGTGAGATCTTCCCAGGAAAATTGCAGCTGATGAGCGCAACAAAAGAGGAGAAGCGGAAAGCTGGTAAAGATGATGAAGCCAGGAGTGCGGAAGAGGGAGGCGTTGAGGCGTGGGTCCAGATCGCCTGCCCACGCTTGAGCATAGACTGGGGCTATGCCTTCCCGCGACCGCTACTGAGCCCGTACGAAGCTTTGGTGGCGCTTGGCGTGCGCGAAGCTGGGTGGATGGCGAATATTGGGAAGGAAGAGATTGGCGAGGAGGTCTATCCCATGGACTTCTATGCCAAAGAGGGGCTGGGCAGAACGACTGTCGGTGATGTGCAGATCCAGGCTTGATCTACTCGCAGTACTTAAGGACCAAACATGAAGAACTTTGAGAGCAGAGCCAGCATCGTTGTCACAGATCATCAATTCTACCATCCACCAGGCTTCTCCTGTGTCATTACCTCCGCTACTTTGCGTTCATTTTTCCAGCGGCTTCTGCTCCTGCTGCTGACCAGGCAGCGGCCTCCGATAGCCGTAGATGTTATCCAAAGTCCAAGGCTCAGCACTGTTCTTTGCCCTTTTCGGATTCAACGTCACGGGTGTGCATTTCTGGATCTCAGGTGAAAATTGCACCTATACTTCCAGGGTCGCTATATGATGGTATGCCGTTATTCTTAAAGTTCCCTGTCTCTCGATCCCTACAAATCCAACTTCCTAAATAGGAGATCATTAAGGCTCGTACCCCTCGTGACCGTCAGTGGCAAGCTTTTCCATACTTCCTTAACCTAACGTAATTATAAGGCAGAGGAGCGAGGAATCCAGCCGCGATGGAAATCACTGCCGCAGTCCAGAACCAGGGGTCCTCAAACCTCATAGCCCCACCGGTAAGATGGTAGTCCACCACATTCTCAGCTAGCTCCATAGCCAACATTGAGACAAGACTCATGCCGGCTGCCGTCTTTGCGGCAGCTGGCCACGAGAGACCGTCACGGCCGATGCGGAGCAGGACGGTTTCGAGAATCATGGATGATGTTACGCCGGCGGCCACTGCATGGGGGATGCTAGTCAGTCAAAGAAGTTGCGAAAATATTGGCTTTGCGTACGGGGATGGCGGAGGTGTGAGAGAAAGGGTCTTACTTACTAGACATGGCCATGGTGGTTCCGACGCCAAGGTCAGGATAACAGGTCTGCAGGAACCAGAGCGTTGAGAAGTCGCCAACCGTACAGCCGATCAGACAACGGAGCGTGTTGACGGAAGCTCGTTTCCAGATAGGCCGTGAAGTCCAGAATTTGATACTCGTTGGGGGTGTACTGCTCTGGTTGTTGTTGCAATGTGTGGTGCTTTTGCAAGCAAGCATTTGATTAGATGAGAGGAAGTTCTGACGGGCTGATTGAAAAAGAAATCTTGAATTCATCTTCTGGACGAAGTTGACCTTGGTGGAAGATTTTGAGCGCAAGAATGGTCGCGGATTGCTGAGGTGCCGAGGACATGTTTCCAGGCTTGACCATTTGAACGGCAGGCGCATTTTCATCAACAGCTTTCAAACGGAGCGGTGCTTTTTTCCTTGGGGCCTTATAAGACTGTAGGCAATGCAAGACCTTTACCACAGCAGGTTATTCTGCAGTTCCAGTAATAGGCGAGATCGGGTGAGGGCGTCTGCGAAAGGGTAAAATAGTCGGAGAAGATGATATCGTTGTTTGATGCAGAGACATATGACGGAGCCGGAACGAGATGCGGCTGTCATGAGGCGGTGGATGGAAGAAGCAGGCGAAGGGAATGATGCGGCTTTTATGCGAGTCGCCGTAGCCGAAAATCGGGTGCCAGCCACCAAGTGGATACCCGGCGAGGTCCCTAAAGGCCAACGAGGGGAGCGGAAGAAATGTTGACGAAGATGGAATAGATTCGAATGTACAGAGCATAAGAATAGGGATATCTCTCGTTGCAGCACAGCTTTCGACAACATATATGCTGCCCTATTGGACGAGAGGGGCGGTGCAGCCCGCACCCTAGATTTCCCCACGCGAGGCTGATCACGTCGTCCATTTTCTCCCTGAGGTAATCTTGGTGGTTGCCTTTGTTCTTTCTGAAAGAGGTGCGAAAGCTTTGATAAGTACCTTTGGAGGAAAGGGATTGGGAAGTGGATATTGATCGAGATTTTGTAGCAAGATTCTTTGTTGGGTATAAATTCAATCTCCTCAGACTCATTCAAAACTATATTTGAAAACGTTTGGGTCAACTCTAAAGAGTGTCTTACTATATCAACTGGTGGAAACTTATCTACTTACTCTTACTCAACTGGACTTGAACAAACAGAATACTGGCCAACTGACTAACGACAAAACTGTAAAGACGAGGATCTTGATGCACGAGATAGAATACATTCCAGTACTCAAATTGGTTCCTTCTCATGCCCTGTTGTCTTAGCTTTGTGATTGGGAGGTCGCAAAGGACGTTTCACCCCTGTCTTCTTTGAGTGCAGAGTGCATCCAAATTGAGGAAAATACAGTATCATTTCACAACCTAACATTTCCGCCCATCAAGGTAGCTCAGCCGGAGATGAGAAATATGTGGGTTTATCATATCACCCGAAAAGCGAAACAAAAGGGACGGAAACGCTGGAGTGTAACCATGAAAGCCAACTATGCAAGGCTAACATGCTTCGGTAGCAATTCACATCTCCTCCACGCCCAAGCACTCATCTGCCCAATACCAATTCTCTCAGCATAACCCTCAAACCAGTGTATCAGCATAACATTGATGAAACCCCACACTTGTACGTTTTCCACCCAGGAACAGGTTGAAGTGTGCCCCCATGCGTCTTTGCAGGCGGAGAGTGCCACAATCTCCACCGATCCTTCGACAGGGTCCATGGCCTGCAGATCTGTATGACTGATACCGACGATCAACCCCACAGGCCAGTTTTGTTGGTTTGAGAGTCTGATTGATTCAAAGTCCTTGCCAGAGTTGGGTTCAAGCTTAAGTGATCCAGGGGTAGGTCCCTTGCCCGATGCCTCCGGGTAGAAGGAACAAGGAGTTGCGAGAGCATAGAACCACAAAACACAACCCAGATCCAATGGAAGTTCCTGTGTTCGCTTCACATCTTCCGGTAAGGCTTTCTCGGGAAGTGAGCGTAGCTGGTCGAAGACCAAAGCAGGGGGTTCGTATACGAAGTGTGATTGGATTCGTTTGGCACCAGTGGGAGTCATGATCTCCAAGGCGCTGATGCAGGAAGCTGCAGGGTGGAATTCATCGGGCGGATCTTTTCCAGGCAACCCAAACGTCGAATACGAAGCTCCAGTTGTCCAGCCCATCCAAGACCAGCTTGGAGGAGCAGGTCGAGATTCCAGCCTTTTCATAGGCTTCTGGGAAGTTCCAGGACCCCATAACAATGCGACTTCAAGAAAGCATGCCGGAAGCCCGTGGTAAAAAGGCTGCTGTAAGATGGATTCGAGCGCTGTTTCAATCCCAGAAAAAGCTTTAGCAATATCGGAAGCAAATGTGAGATCCTTGTGGGAATAAAACTCCACCATCCTCAGGTACGAGAAGAATATCTGGCAGAATGCGTCCTTGGATTCCCTCGATAATGTAGCGAGTCTATGCATTGACAGAGGCAGGGTCGTCTGATGTTTTTTTCCATAATTGGGTGGTTCCCAATCCTCGGAAAGTCCGCTGTACCAGCTTCCTGTACCACATTGCAAAACTGTCCGATTCGTGAAGGAGATTAGGCGTCTTCGGGATAGAAGGACTTCCTGGTACGTCCACGCACGGCTGCCGAATTTCGAGAACTGCAATGCCTCCTCCAGATCTGCATCTTGAGCAGGGGCTTTCTCACCAGGATAAGAATCGGGATTTGCTGTAGTATCAATGTAATGGACACATGGGATCCGTGAGTTCGCATCCAAAGCCTCAGCTGGCACAATAGTGAGGAATGATCTACTGTAGATGTGTGCCAGGTGCGCGATTTGGCAACGCCTCTCCTCATCATCGTCATGGACGATACAAAGAGTGTCGACCCACAGGTATGTCCCTCTAAGCCCTCGTACCAGTTCGATAGCGTCATGGATGACCTGCGGAATGTCTCCAATGACGCTGTTCAAAGAGCCCTCCTGCCGGAGGAATTCGGTGTTGGTCTTTGATAAGTGATACTGGTCCACGCCTCCCCACACATAGCTGAGCGTGAAGTAGCCGCAGTCCGACACAGTCCGTTGGACCAAACACATTCTTCTCACGTCGACGAGGTTGATTTCAAAGCCGCCTCCCCCAAGTGAAAGAATGTCCGCATTGCATTTATCTCCGTGACTTTCGCAGCATTTTTTGAGTTGTGATAGAATTGGTCGACAACGGCGGGCGGTTAGAGCCTGTCTGTCGCGGCGGACTGGGGCCATGGATGAAGGCAAACGTTGCGCCGTCGCAAGGCTGAAGCGTCAGGAGGGGTGTTTACGTATTCTCCAACTCTCCGGAGAGAATTAAGAGTACGAAAGCACGAAGCCCGTCGACAGAGAGAACAAGATAGACTCAGTCTTGGATGATGAAGAACACTGATCATGAACTTAAACGCTCTTCAAACTGAAGTGATGGAAGAGACACAATATAAGAGAGGAATGAGGCAGTGCAGGAGCAATATGCAGCAATATGCAGCTCTTCGAAGGCTGCAGCCTGACGTGCAACTGGGATCTTTGACCGTGCGGTGTCATTGGCCATTAACGCTGCAGCATCTACTAATGCTTACCTCCCTTGCCTGCCGCTCACGCCATATATGCGGTCGAGAGAACCCTTATGACCAAGACGAAATAATAGGATGTACTTGTCTTTAGCATAGCTCTTCCGCCTCTCTTTCTTTCGCGAGCGTTAATTCTCAGATGAACCGGGCCGTGCTTGTTTGGGGCTGAGGATACTGCATATGAAGGCTGCGCCTTCTCTGCGCCTTCTTTACCCCATGTCTGGACAAATCCCTCGGCAGCCTTGTATAAGCCGCTGATCATGAGTCAAGCATGAACCAATAGTAGTGCTGCATCGGACGAAATAGGGTGAATGTAAGAGCGATTCAATTGATAGGGCCGTATCATTGACGCTAACCGAATTTAGAACCTTACAGTACAGCTCGCGGTAATTTTCCGGGCCGTTGACGTAGCGCCCAGACGCCCGAATAGCAACCACCTTGCGCAACAATTATCACCAGCTCCAGCTCCAGCTACCACAGCTCACCCCACGCCCTCCCCACCCTCCCATCGAACCACTCCACCTCCCCAACCAACCATGGAGACCCCCCAAGAAAGCGACAACCAACGCCGCGCCCGCGAACGCCGCGAGCGCCGCCAAGCCAAAATCGCAGCCCAAGGCGCATCCCGGCTCGAAGCCATCACCTCACTGAGCGGGCGCCCCGCCCCAGCCATCGAAGACGGTAGGCGCACATGCTCCCCCCTCCACCACCAACCCCACACAGCAGCAGCTCCCTAACAAACCTCCCCCTCCACAGCCACGTCCGCACCTGCCAAACCCGCACCCACCACCACTGCGCAAACCAGCCCAAGGGACGACAACGACGCCGCCGCAGCCACGCACGCCGACCCCCCCGAAGTAGACATCAGCGAGCACTACTACGAGCCCAAGCAGCAGCAGCGCCGCACTCTCGCGCCTACCTACTCGTACGACTCGTCCTCGCCGAGCAGATCTGGCACGCCTCTGCTGCGCGGGACGACGGACGACGGCGGCCCTCCGGCGGCAGCGGACGATCCGATGATGCGGATGATGCAGCAGATGCTTGGAGGACAGGGCGGGCCGGGCACGCCGGGCGGAGGCGGAGCGGCGGCGAATGGCGGGGGAGGAGAGGAGGACCCGATGCTGAAGATGATGCAGGCGATGATGGGGATGGGTGGGAATGGTGGACCCGGGGCGCAAGCTGCGCCGGCGACGACGACGACGAGCTCGGCGTATGTGTGGAGGGTTGTGCATGCGGTGTTTTCGTTTGGGTTGGCGATTTATATTGTGTTGACGTCGACGTTTAATGGGTCGAAGCTTAGTCGGAGTCAGTCGGTGATGGAGGATGGAGGGGTGGGACAGCGGTTGTTTTGGATGTTTGCGACGGTGGAGGTTTTGTTGCAGAGTACGCGGTTCTTCTTGGAGAAGGGCCAGCTGCAGCAGGGTGGCATTATGGGGACGCTGGCGACGGTGCTGCCGGAGCCGTATGCTGGATATGTGAGGTTGGTGGGGAGGTACAGCGTGATATACACGACAGTGGTGGCGGATGCTATGGTGGTTGTGTTCGTGCTGGGCGTGATGGCTTGGTGGAAGGGTCTGGTGGTTTCCTAGGAAGTATGCTAGAGACGAAAAGCGACAAAAATAGTAATACGTATTCATGAAAGTGTCCATACCCGTGTATGGGGTTTTGCAATTACGTGCCGCTTCAGATTCTCTCTGAAAATCGACCGGATCTCATATCCCGGACAGACTTGCTGGAAAAATTTCGCCTTTTGATGTGAATATGTCCGCAATCCCGCAGTATGGTACAAAAGCCAGCGCCAATAGTTTCTGCGCTCACAATCCTTTCCCCAAGACACAAGCCTATCTCCGCAAGCAAGGTCTCCTCCTCACAAATCTTGCACCCCAGCTCCAAAACACGCGCATTCTACGCCGGAGGCGCGATCTCACCCCTCGCCGCCGCCAGCATCTCCGCCTCCCTCTTCCTCTGCCTATTCACCGCCGCCATCCTCTCGCTGTCCCTCCGACTCCTCTCCTTCTGCTCCTCCAGCTCCGCCAACTCCTCCTTCTCGAGCTCCGTCGGCTCGACCTGCTTGGCTCCCGTGACTTCGTACAGCTGCTGCAGAATCTCGCTCTCGCTCTTGTACTTCATCTGGATCGTCACCACCCGATCCCCCGAGCTGTTGTTTGCGGAGTTGATGGCGGTGTGCGGTGCGGTAGAGGCGGGGGAGGAGCCGTCAAACGTGATGGTCATGACGGCGGGGTCGGATTGTGCGGCCGTGCGGTCGATGGTGATGGGGAGGGCGGGGTTGCGGTACTTTATGCGCGGGAGGTAGTGTCTCCAGAAGTGCCTGCGGGTGAGGAGAAGATTTTGCGGGTTAGCCGGTGGTCGAACAGTGACAATTGGAAAGATGCGCGGGTTTGTGTGCGTGTGGTGCGCATGTGTAGGTATTTGGTGAAAACGACGTACTTGGGTCCCCGGTGTCCGTCGTCGATTTGGCGCGCAAAGCGCATGCTTATCCGTTTCACATCTTTTGGTAAGATGGCCGCGCCAGGTCCGATTCTGATTCCGAGAAGCTGCGGGGGAAGGTGGTCTTAGTCGCGAGGTTTGCGGAGGTGGTGCGGAAGCGCGCGAGGTATACCTTCTGCAAATTCGCATGTCTGTTAGCAACTGCTGGGGGGAACGATGGCCTGGAAAATGGACTCACTTGCTTAAGCTTGAACATGCGCTGCCCTAACGTCGGCATCTTGGCGGTTGTGGAGAGAATTGGCTGTCTCACGAGGAGCAGGCAGAGCTGTCGTCCGGGGCCGATCAGATTTCCATGCGCGTCGGAGTTTTGGAACGCCGGTATCTTAATCACGCCTCGCTGATTCATCGGTAATGCGTGCCTAAGGACGCGCACGCGTCGCCCCCCACACAATTGCTTGCGGTCGCTAGTGCGTTCAGCGTCCACAATCACAAGCCGGCAGGCTCAAAGTCCAGCTCTGTAGACATGAGTTACGGCGAGGAGTGGGATTCGCTGTCGGACAGTCAACCCATCAATTAATCAAAGAAACCTCAATTGGCCAGGAGACCTAACGCCCCGTAGTCCTAACTACCTAAGTCCTAAAGTAGCCCTATGACGTTTCGCCGTGCGCATCTGTACTCATAACAGTACTCATGACAGGTATGTACATCCCATCTCATCCCATAATCTAGTACCCCAATAACTTAGGGATGTCATTTCTCGAGTGCGCCGCAATCCGAGCATCAATTCGTACAGCTCATTTTGAAAGTGCTCATCTACTGTGCGGCAGCGGGGGCGGCGCCGCCCTGCCTAGGAGTGGGCGCAGCTCTGCGGCTACTGCGAGTTGATCTCGTCAGTCCCGACCGGCACGTCTGGGAAGTGAAGGGTTTGAACTTACACAAAAGTCCTGCTGAGCATGGAGATGGCGATCATGGGCAGCCAGCTGGGCATCTTGGAGAAAGCCCAGAAAACATATGCAACGGGGATCGCGACGCCGTACTTGACGAGGGCGCCATCGAAGGGGTGGAAGACGCCCTCGTAGGGCTCAACCTCCTTGTACTTCTCCTCGGTGTGGATCTTGGCAATGTCCGCAGCGGTGGTGGTCGTGCGGTTCAGGTGGATGAAGCGGACCGTCGTCGCGGGGGTCGACTGGTCAGGGAGGGGAGCCGGAATGAGCACGTGCATGATCGAGGGAGGACCAGCGGCCCAGGTGTTGCAGAGAATGGGCTCCGCCTCACAGTCGACCTGGCCAAGCTTGGGGGACTTCGGCACGGAGGCCAAAAGAGGGACGGACTTCTGCAAGGCGTGGCGGTTAGCAGCGCGTCTCCAATGGGTCGGGGCAGGGGGTTCCGCGTACATTCCATGCCTCGGTGGTGTTGCCGCACAGGCCGAAGCAGGTCTTGTTGCCGCCGGTGATATAGATCATCCACGCCTCGGGGCCCTGGCTGGCGGCGGACGCGCTGGGGACAACGATGTCACGCCAGTTCTCCAGCGTCAGGTTGGCCACGACCTTCTCGACGACCTTGGACGCGCCGGCGTCGATGGGCGACTGCACGGCGGGAATGGCCGTCGAGACGTAGTCCTGGGCCTTGTTAAACCAGCCCTTGACCTTCTCGGCCAGCGGCACCTGCTCCTGGGCGAGCGCGAGCGCGGGCAGCGCGATCAGCAGCGACTGTGA
Source organism: Neofusicoccum sp. Z2 (assembly GCA_037356115.1). Classification (NCBI taxonomy): domain Eukaryota; kingdom Fungi; phylum Ascomycota; class Dothideomycetes; order Botryosphaeriales; family Botryosphaeriaceae; genus Neofusicoccum; species Neofusicoccum sp. Z2. The sequence goes on from JBAWJY010000003.1 coordinate 1,065,707, forward strand.
GAAGCGCATTGTGTTGGCGAGCAGCGAGGTTGTGGTGGGCGGGCGGTGGTGGAGGGTGAGACGGGAGCGAGGCGAGGGACGGCGCGCGCGAAGTGTGCGACGATGCGGTAATCGCGCAGCTAATAAGCACCAGGGAACGCGGCGGACGTGCAGGCAGCGGGCGCGCGCGACTGCAAGAATGTACGGCCAAGGATAGGCAGAAGTAAAACACGAGAAAGATGCCAGGTGACAGGAAGCGGGCGAGGCAGGGGAACCCACGAAGCGACGCGTCGAATTAAGCTGACGGAGGCCAGCGGCGAAAGCGGCATAGCGCCGAGCGCTCCCGTTTCCAACTGCTGGTCGGAGCTCCTGCGCGACCCCAGCCGCCCGACGCGGCGCGCGACCTACGAACCGCGGCGCGTTGCCGCTGGGCGCTGCAACCGTGGCTGGCGGCTCCGCAAGGGGCGGCGCCGTTGCGTAGCGCCTCCTCGCATGCTGTAAACATGGCGTATACAAACATTGCCGGCCGCTGCGTCCCCAGGCCCGACGCTCGCTCCCCGCCGTTGACCCGCTCGCGCGCTGTGCCCACCCTTCATTAACGCCCCTGGACTGTGCTCACTATGCATCTTGCGCGAGCCAGTTTCACCGCCTGGCTGGCCGTCTCTGCGCACGTTCTCGGCGCCGCCAGCAGCCCCGTCCGCGACAGCCGAGCTGGTCAGTCGCGATCTCCATCCGCCGTCCTGATCATCGAAGTCAAAGCTCCCTCCTCCAGCCCGGACTGACAATCGCCAGACTCCACATCGTCGGCCACATCAACCGTCCCCACAGCTGCTCTTGTGGAGACGACGATTAGCGGCAGAGCCAGCACCATCGAAGTCGCTTTGCCGACGACGACTGACTCGGAAGACGCAACGGCAACTACCACTGGTTCGGCATCGACCGCTACCGGCACATCCTCAAATGCCTTGACTCCCAGCCACGACTTCCCCGTCTGCCGCGACAGCGATGCGAAGCCATTCTGTCTTCCCGCCAACAACACCGACGTGTACTACGGGGAAACGTACTACGTCACCTGGAACTCGGACAAACTCCCGTCCAATTCGAGCATTACCATCCTGCTCCACTGGTTCAATGACACCAACAAGCAAGTCTGGTCCAGCGGGCCGCTCGACAACAGGATCGGTGCCACAGCTGTCGACATGAAGAAGGACTGGCTGCAGGGATATACGGCGTACAACCTGACCTTCTTTGCGCAGCAATACGACTCCAAAGCCGACACTACTCCCTCTTATTACGACGGGCCCACGGTCCAGCTGAAGGCGAAACCTCCGCAGCATTATCAGGCACCGCCGCCTACCAAAGCGCCAAATGAGCTTGGATTGAAGGTTGGTCTGCCGGTCTCCCTGGGATTTGTTGCGCTCGTCGTGGCTGGCCTGTTCTTCGGAATGCGCAAGCACAGGCGCATTGGCCTGGGTAATGTGATGGGTCGTAGCAGAGGCTATGGGAGCCGCAAGTCACGCCGCCAGCGTCTTGGCCTTGGAGGGGACAAGGAAAGTGCGATTGCGCTGCAGGAGCGTGAGATCTTGCGTGAGCCGCAATACACAGACGACCCACCACCGGCGCCTCGACCATTAAGTGACGCAACTCTTGGAAGTCTGGTCGCAACACCAACGGAACAGGGACGGAATGCGTTCAGAGAAGAAATGGAGAGACAGAAGACTGGTGGACGCAGGTGAAAGAACATTTGGAAAGACATGCAGAAAGACCTGGCACTGTTTTTGTTCTGGTCGTAGTGCCAGATATAGAGCTTCCGGGATCGCACCGATGCAATTGAGCATCATAATGGTGATATTGTCGTCTGCGTCCGTTCCTCTTCCCTAGAACGCCGTAGTAATGCAAGCTTCTCATTCTTTTTCCGCTTCATGCACTCCGCCGCTTGTGGACCTGTCCAGCCAAAGAGCACGCGGACTCTTATGCGCCGATGGATGGATCCACGGTAATGCTCACAAGGAAATCAGCCCTAGCACCCTTCTCACCTCACAGAAGCCTCAGGTGTCCGGTAACCTGGTTGATCACACTCACGGGTCCCGGTCCAATACCCAGCACAGTCGCGCTGCCCGCTGCAATCTGGGTACGGCCGGCATCGTGAATGATCTGCGCGCAGAGCCCCAAGCTGAGAGCCTGCGCCTGCAGCAGCTGCATCTCCTCCTCGCTCGTGCACTTAAGCGCCACCTTCATCTGACCATATCTTTCCCAGCGGCGGAGGACGGGTGAATCGGGAGCCTGGCGGAGGAAAGCCTTGTAGCAAGCTAGGGTCGCGTGGCCGCACTGCGCAGCAATCTTGCCTGCGACCAAAAAAAAAAAAGGTTAGCACAAAATTTGGGGCCATTGAGACACAGAAACCGACGTACCTGAACCCATCTTCAAATCCGTGCGAACCACGAGGACCAGCTTGCACTCCTCATTGCGATCCGCAAACGGCTCCAGATCCTGCGACGCAACGGGAACAGCCTCATCTTCCGAGTCGCTTTCCTCCTCGGAGCTGCTGCTGCTGTCGTCCTGCTCGGCGTCCGCGCGCTTCTTCTCCTTGTTCTTGGAGTGCGCTTCGTCGCGCCCGGCTTGCAGGCCCCGCAGGTACCAGTCTTGGGAGACGCGCCGGCCGAACCATATGCCGCCGACGACGACGCCGCTGAGGGTGCCTACGACGGCGGAGACCAGCCAGGCGACTGGGATAGAGACGCTTTGGCGTGCGAGCGACATGGTGGTGGGAGAGTGGAGGTGTGAGAGTGGCCGCACGCCGGTGTTTTTGTTGATCGCCGCGGAGAGTCAGGGCTTGAGTCCGTCGACGTCAGCCCTGTGGAGCATGAAGCTTGGCGCGAAATTCTTACCCGGCGAGTCCTGAACAATGGGAAAGACTGGATGCAGCACCGAGTTTCTATTTATCGTAGTACCAAATTGTCTGGAGAGCTCGCATTGTGATGATTTCAAGCAGATTTGCTTGAGCCCATGCTTTGATAGTATAAAGCAGCGAGAGCGGTTTTACAGGCCCTTGTATGCTCATCAACGACAGGATTTGATATCAATTCTACGTACTACATAGTTTCTGTTGCTCAGCATGCTCGTATCTTAGCCTTCTAATGAGAGGACCAGAACGCTGTCGAAGTGATAGAGCCTACGGCGCCGAACAGTTCATCAAATGGGAAGCGAGCAAGAAGTCATGGCCGAGTGGTCCAAGCGCCGATTCACCGGCATCTTGCGCTGCTCGCCGCGGAAGACCAGCAGCAGCAAACCATCGCTCGCAGCACCACCCACGCTCCACTCCACCCCGCACCGCATCCACGGGCAACCCGCCCGCTCCTCCACCGGCACAATGCCTCTCCTCCGCGCGCCGACGCCCTCCTTCCTCATACAGCAAACCCGCACCTTCGCCAGCAGCGCGCCGCTGTGCGCCAAGTCGACAAAAGCCAAACTGCGCAACGACCACAAGGACGTGCCGCGCTACCCGTACGGACCCAACCTCTGGTACAAGCAGTCCAACCACGGCCTCTACGGCGGCGCCCGCGTCCAGTTCGGCAACAACGTCTCCAAGAAGACGGAGCTCAAGACCCGGCGGCAATGGCGCCCGAACATCCAGTACAAGAGCCTGTTCTCGCAATCGCTGAACCGCAACATCCGCGTGCGGGTGTCGACGCGCGTCCTGCGCACCATTGATAAGGTGGGAGGCCTGGACGAGTATCTCCTCGGCGAGAAGACGGCGCGCATCAAGGAGTTGGGGATGGGTGGTTGGTTGCTCCGTTGGCGGATCATGCAGACGGAGGCGGTGAAGAAGCGGTTCGCGAAGCAGCGCGAGGAGTTGGGCTTGCCGCCGGAGACGCTGTTTGAGGAGCAGATGAGGGGGATGGGCGGAGAGGAGGTCACGGAGGTCGAGCTGGCGGAGCAGGTCAAGAATTACGATGCGCAGTTGGACAAGCAGGGCAGCACAGTGCCGCTGAGTGAAGCGGATCAGGATGCTATTATGGAGGAAGCAGATGCAGAAAGTGTGAAGGGCGCGGAGGACGCTCCTAAGGTGACTGCATGAATGGGGCGGCGATGTGAGAGAGGCTAAGCACGGTGTACTCATTGTGGATATCATGGGATTTTATGAGGGGATACTGTAAAATTATGGACTGCATTCATCGGATTTGGGACGAAGCCCAAAATCTCAGAGCATTAGAGAAGAAAATGGACTCGCAAAAGCCTCAGGGCAAGTGTTATTTTGCTTGACACTCGACCAGGTCCGTCTTGCATGCTGGGGCCATCCCCAAGCATTTCACAAATGATAGGCCCGAGTCTGAGGCAACGATAACAGTAACCGTCACTGCTGGAGCAACAGCTCGTGTGCATGGCCCCGACGCTCCGCCGGTAGCCTTCATTTGACTGCTAGCTCGAGGTGAGCCAGCCGGATTGCCGGCAGGACATCACAGCAGAGCTTTCGCTTCACGGCACTTTCAAAAACGTAGCAGCGGTCATTTATGTTGACACACTGCTGCGAAAACCCGACGTCTAACTAAGTTATGTACGCTGTCACGGTTGTGTCTCCAATCTTCAGCCTCCAATGGAGGAATTCCGCGGAAACTAGGAATGTGACGCGCCGCAAACCCGCTCTCCTGGCTCGACCTGGGGCAGAGCCCCAAGGAACCGTTCAAGACGAGCCGCTGTGGATCTGAACACCTGTCAGCCGCACAGAGGCACGTACACCAGGTGTATTGTCTCCCCTGTGCATGGCCGGCTGAACTGTCGCAACACTCAACCGAAAACGCCTATAGGACTGTTAGCTGAAGTTCTGCACGAAGATCGAAGATTCCACTGACCGTTAAGCGTACGGGAGCGCTGGACACAGGTCTGTGTTTTGGTGAGGAAAAAAGTTGGCGTTGCCAGAGATTTTTGATTTTTGTAGGCGGCAGCCGGGCCCGTGCGCGTGCGCTAAACCCAGTTGACGCGGCGGTGAAGCGCGGCTCAAGCAACTTCAATCGCCGCTCGCGCGCTTGCCTCGCGACATCCCGCTCCCCATCTCCGTCTTCCGCGCCTCTCACAAGCACCGCGTCAGCACCTTGCAACTAGTCCGCTCGACTCCGGCACGGCTGCACCCTTCAACATGGACGCCATTTCTATCGAGGAGGCCAACAAGATCCGGGTGGCCATGGGCATGAAGCCCCTTCCGGTCCCCGGCAAAGAAGACACCTCCGGCCCGGTTTTCAAGGAATCGACAGCGGACAGCGGCGACTCGGACGATGAGCCCGCGAGTACCCTTGAGACCCGCTCTGCCGCGGCATACGACAACTGGAAGAAGATGCAGGATGAGCAGGAGGCGAAGGTGAAGCTGCAAGCCCGGAAGGAGGCCATCAAGAGGGCACGCGAGCAAGCGCAACGGTTTACGCAGCTCGAGGGCAAGAGTCTTGGCGAGGGCGACGACGTGGACGCGAAGACGTGGTTGGCGGGTCAGAAGAAACGGCAGAAGAAGCTCGAAAAGGCGAGGCGCTTGGAGCAGGAACTCGCTGAGCGCGAGGCCCAGGCGCAACAGGAGTACACGGCTGCGGATTTGGCTGGTGTCAAGGTCGCGCATGAGCTGGACCAGCTTGGCGAAGGCGAAGAGCACATCCTCACTCTCAAGGACACCGCAGTCGACGACGAGGAGGGCGGAGATGAGTTGGAAGCTGTTGGCATCAAGGAAACCGAGAAGCTGAATGAGCGCCTGGAGTCCAAGAAGAGGAAGCGCGCCTACGATCCCAACGATATCGACGAGACGGGCCAGCGCTCCATCCTCGCCCAGTACGATGAGGAGATTGAAGGCAAGAAGCGGAAAGCGTTCACGCTTGACGGCCAAGGCAGGACCGTGGAGGAAACTCAGAGAGCTACCGGCGAAGGTTCTGCGGGTCAGCCAAAGTCGATTAAGATCAGCCTCGACCTTCTTAAGGAGGATACACCCATCTCGGATTACGTTGACCCGTCGGAAGTTAAGATCAAGAAACCGAAGAAGAAGAAGAGCAAGTCGGCAAGAAAGAAGGCTGTGGATGAAGATGACATTTTCCCCATGCCAGAGGTTGCAGAACCCCAGGGGAACGGCGGAATGGATGTCGACCAGCCAGAAGCTGCTCCAAAGAAGAAGTTCTTTGATGACAACATCATCGACGATGAGGACCTGCAAGCAAATCTCGCCATGCAGAGAAGAGCTGCGCTGAAGAAGCGGAAGAAGGTGAAGCCTGAGGACCTCGCAAGACAGCTCCGCGAAGAGGCATCCGCAACACCTGGCGTCGTCGACAGCGTTGAGACCCCTGAAGATGAGCCAGGTCTTGTCATTGACGAGACATCTGAATTTGTCGCGAACCTTCAAGGACCTGCCGAACGCCCTGAGCGCCAGCGCAAGTCTTCGCAACCTCGGAGCCGTGCTCTCTCTGAAGCTGCAGCTGTTGTGGACGAGGAGGGTGACATTAACATGGAACAGTCCTACGCCGAGGTGGAGGACGAGGAAGAGCGTAAGGCCCGCGAGGAGCGCGAGGGTCGCAGTGTATCTGATGTTCCAGATATCACCACTACCGGTCTGGATGAGGAGGAGACGGTTGATCGTGGTCTTGGAGCGACCCTCAACCTTCTCAGACAGCGTGGCCAGATCCAGGAGACCAACGGCGACCAGCTCAACAAGAAGTTCGTCGAGCATCAGCGCTTCCTGGCCGAGAAGCAAAAGATGGAATCCGAGGCCGAGCTGCGCGCGAAGATGCAGCGTGAGCGCGACCGCCGCTCTGGCCGTCTTGAGCACATGTCCGCGCGTGAGCGTGAGGCTATGGCTCAGAAGGCCAACCAGGACCGCGACCGCCTCGAGTCGCGCAAGATGGCCGAGATCTTCAACAAGGAGTACAAGCCCAACGTCGAGCTCAACTACATCGACGAGTTCGGCCGCCGCATGAACCAGAAGGAGGCGTTTAAGCACCTCAGCCACCAGTTCCACGGCAAGGGTTCCGGCAAGCAGAAGACGGAGAAGCGCCTCAAGAAGATCGAGGAAGAGAAGAAGAGGGAGGCCATGTCCAGCTTGGATTCGAGCCAGCATACCACAATGAACACGGCTATGGATGCGACTGCGAGGAAAAACAGGCAGGCTGGTGTCCGCCTGCAGTAGATGTTTTGGTTTGGGTCCCGCAAAGATAAGACTCACTGGTGTACAGGTCACCTGTTGTGGACTGGGAATTCTCTTTCGGATGTTTGATGAGTGGCGTCTTTTCCAAGGTTAGTATGTACTATTCTTCATAAGCGTATAAAATGGGAATTAAAAGTTAAACCATCTATTTTTTTAGACTGGAAGTGAGATTGGGAAGCCAAGCTTTCGCGGTACGTCTCCTGCACGCTTTGCGTTCTGCCCGTGGGCTTCTGTTGCATTGTCCTACGAAAAACTGACAGCAGCCGACGATGGTGACAACGTTCTCTTCGAACACTTGGCCACTTGTGACGACCTTCTGCCATTGTGATATTTCACTCATGCTTCTAGAATTGTCCATCTGGATTCTTTACTTATCTTGCTGGCGGCCATAACCTTGTGTCCACTTTGTAGCCGCATCAAGAGCTCATTGGAATGATTGTCCTCCTGTGCGTCACTATGTAGTCTGCTCTTGATTTCTCCTTTGTCCATGAGACTATTGTAGCATATGTTCTATGCAGAGTACAACTTTATAAGTATCTTATACTATACAGAGCAGCGAAGATATATACAATGGAGAAAGCATTCCCACACAACCCTAGCGCCATTTCTTTCAAGCTTGTTGCAGTCTTCAGGGTAGCCACCGAACTGGTACAAATCGCAAATAGTGTTGCGGTCCGTACGCTCGACGGAACTGGCTGCAAATTCCAGGCAGTTGTTACAGCAGTACTGTATGTTAAGTTACCCGGCAGTATTCGCTCAGCTCTTGAACGGTGACGTTCAAGTCGAGCAGGAGGACAAGAGAGATAGTGTTGAGAACACGCATTTTAGAGAGGACGTCGAATTTTCCGACCTAAAATATACTATGAAGAAGGAATAAGAAAATGCAGGGAGCGGGTGCATCGGTGGTGCATACCTGGGCTGTGGATCTCTTCTGTTTCAGTTATCGAAAAGGTGTGAACCGACGAAGGTATATACGGCTGTATATACATTGAGTGAAGAACCCAAGGTTAGGTTACGCTGAGTGAAGGCCTGAGTTGCCAAGCTGTTGTCTTCCCCGGCGGTGAAATGAGGGGGATTTGCCACTGGAGGTGTCATTCGTATTTCTGATTCGCACATGGGCCGCCTTATACGTGACATGCAGCAGAGGTCTATGAATGGTTACTGTTATGACTTGATTGACTTCGTTCTACCTTTTCACGGAACCGAAATGGATGAGTAGGTAAGAAAGACATCGCATCGCTACCCGAACGAAAATGATAACTCATCACAACAAGGAAAGAAACCATTATGAGATCATTTCTCGAAGCGAACATTCCTGATAGTAGTCATCCAAGGCTGTCGTTGATTGTCATAAAGATCGTGCACATCGAGCTTGATGCCTCGTTCTTCTCATCTACCTCGGTGTTCACAGTATATCCGAAAGAACCGTTGAGAAGCATATGAAGAAGCGTATGAACTGAGTCATTCCCGAATCAATCAATCAGGTCTTAGAAGTCGTCCAAAGCAGTGAAATAGCCTGGCAAGTAGAAATTGTCATGGATAGCCGCGATGCTAAAGATAGCATCTTTCAAGATGAGCCTCAGTTCACCGTTGTTGGTGAAGCGCTTGTGCTCCAGTGCCTCCAGAACATCGTCTGCCTTTGCACCATGCCAATTCCAGCTGATGCTTTGAAGCTCCATGGGAAGAAACCTTTCCAAAGCCAAGGTGGTCCAGTGGCTGGAGATGTCCGGGTGAGAGAGGAGTCCGCGCATGACGTTGTCCTTGATCCACGCGGCCTTGGGTACGCCACCGAGCTGGTGGGTGAAAAGATGATCTTGACGAAGACAGAAACTATCAAAGACCCCAGCGCAGATGCCGCAGGCATAGAGGTCTTTCTTCAACTCGTGATGCACCGAATCGAAGTGTTGGCCAGTGCACTGTGACTTTGCGATGTGGCGGGTACGATTTAGTTCTAGGTTCCAAGAGCCGTTACACTCGTTGCAGCGCCGAAGTATTTGAGGTTCATGGTTCTGCTCGACGTGGTTGTTCAGATTGCCTTTGGTCCGGTACGGTCGTGCGTCACAGTAGGGACACCAGTATACCGCTATGTGTGCTGACGACGGCATATCTTTGTGGGCACAGCTGTCGAGTAAACGTTTGGGAATAATAGGTACAATAGCTTGCTTCCAAAGAAGACGGGAGAATTTACGAATGATGATCGAGCCAGTCAGGCCAGTGCAAGGCCAGCAAATTACAAGAAGATCTATTACAGTCTAGATCCTTGGGACGAGGAGGAGGCAAAGCGATGAGAAAGAGAAACGCAGTGGCTCACCTGGAAACACTCTTTAAATAGGCAACCAAGCTCGGCCACCTCTCGCTGCTCGGGACCTTTTGCACAAACGACAAGGCAAGAAGGTCCACAGCAGCGAAGTCCAGTACTGGAAAGGCGCGTGAGTGCTGCCCCGAGGGGACCAATTACACAATTGCCTGATAGATCCAACGCGTAGAGTTATTGACAGATCGATGCAAGTGGGTGTGGGAAAGGTGAGGTCTACGGGATAGTCGCGACACGGCTGCGATGGGGCCGCAATGGGCAAGAGCGCGTAGATTGTCGCACACGGCGGTGGACAGGAACGCCTAGCGAGCTGTTCGGCCAATTAATCACGCCAAATTCGGTATGTCCCAGGTGGGCGGCCCCTAATGCCGGTGCACCGGTAGGACAGGACTACCGAGTGCTCGGAACGTGTGCAACGGGAGGGCGGCGCCCACCATTCATAGGTACACAGTTGCGAAGGCCGCACGACATATGCGCCAGCACGTTCCGCTTCTTCATTCTGGGCTCGGCTGAAGTTGACACGGCGCGAAATTCGATGTACATTCAATGTGCTGGCAAGCTGATACTGATGAGACCCAGCGGTGGCGTTGCGAGCATGTCGGGCAGCCGGTGAGAAACAGCCGCCCTGACAGAGTCTGTAGTCTTGCAGCGGATGTTTAGCGCAACGCGGAAAGCAAATTTTGCGAAAGAGATAGACTCGGTATCACTCACCAGCTGGTTGATTCACTTCTCAAGAGTACAGTGATGGCAGGCTAGTCCTCGTGGGAGACTAAATGAGGATTTCGAAGGTACTTGTATCTGCATCGCAGGCCTTATAAAGCCATCTTTAGACATGTATGTACAATGTCTAGTTCGGATAGTAAACACTCATGTCAAATCCCCCTGAATACGGCAGCGTGATGTTCTGGAACCCACTGTCCGGAGCCCTCAAGTACGCCAACAGGTCCTTGTACCCCTCCGCAGCAGTCACCGTATTATCCGTCAGAACAACAGCACCAGGCCGCATCTTCGGCAGCACCAGCTTAAGCGTCGGCAGCGCCAACGGCGCCCAAACTAAACGATAGATCATCAGTCCCAACCCCTCATTCCTGGAAAAAGAAAAGGCATCCACAAACAGCAGGCCCAACGAGAGAGAAAAAGAACAACTTACTATCAAGCAACAGCACCTCCACCCCCTCCACCCCCACCCTCAACGTCTCCAAAAGATCCCCCACCCTCAAATCCACCTCCGACACCACCACCTCCCCACACCTCCCCCAATACTCCCTCGCCCTCTCCGCCTTCCCCTCCTCCTTCTCCGTCGCCACGACCCTCCCCTCCTTCTTCCCCAGCGCCCGCTTATTCTCCCCAACAGCAAGCGCCAGGTAAATGGTACTAACGCCGAAACTGGTGCCGGCCTCGACGACGTTGGTGGCGCCCTTGGCACGGATGAGCTGGTAGACGAAGTGGCACTTGTCCTCGTCGAGGGCGATGAATTTGTCGCGCATCAGGTCGTCGAAGGGTTGTTGGGCATCGGACACGTCGGTCGAGACGAAGCGGGCGGAGGAGGAGGTGTTGCCCTTGAGGGTGGCTTCCTGGTCGAGGGAGAGGGCATGGAGTTGGGCGAGGAGGTTGAGGATGTGGCCTGGGGCGTTGATTGGGGAGGGGGAAGGCATGATGGTTGCTGAATGTTCGAGCTCGGCTTCGTTGGAAGAGGGAGTTTGGGTTTGGAAGGGAGAAATGGGCGGGGATTGGTTTGGTTATATAGGGAGGCTGTTGCTTTGACTGAGGTAAATGTGAGTCATTTCGGGATGCCGGCAAGCTGCAGGGAGACAAGGCTCATGCCTCCGCATTTGTTTCTCCGCGGACTGCTCATGTCATTTCGGACACTAAAGCACTGCCTCCAATCATAGAGGGGCATGTGTTCCGACTTCGGGCAGAGCGAGAGCCGATGTTGAATGCCGTCATCGATGGCGCGTTCTAATATGTAGGAAAACCCCGAATCTCACGCCAGAAGGCGGGCCGGGTCATCGAAAGTTTGTTTGATAGGCCGTGTCTGAATTATTATTTTACTCGGAATATTTGTTACATACCTCTACATATCCACCCTCTAGGAGCTCAGGCCTCCGTCATGCTCATAGCTGAACTAGAGAATACGACTTCATGATCACTTCACCTTACTCAACGTAAGCTGTGAAAGTCTGCAGCGCCTCGTTGGCGTGGAACTCAACCTCGACACCTTGGGCGATGAAGAAGATATAGCCCTCCTTGATCTCGAATTTCTTGCCTTCAGCCTTGAGCTCACCCGAGCCATGAGTACAGATCAGAGTGCTTGGTCCGCCGACAGCAGCTAGACCCTCGCTCGCTCCGCTTGGAACGTCCGTTGCGAGCATGCTGAACTCACTCATAGGCGGGGCATACACCTTGGTGTGGCCGTGCTTGCTACCCTTGTAGGGCTCGCTTGGGAGAATGGCTTCGCTGGTGTCATGCGGCCTGAATGTCAAGACAGACGTGAACGTCTCAACGTTGTCCCGGTCTGCTCGTGGGCAGAAGCCGGTGTTGAGGACGTTATTGGATCGTGCCATACACTCGATGATGTCGCCACCGAGGTAAGCATGGATACCGTCGGCGGGAATGTAAATGCTCTCACCCGGCTGCAGCACCATGTAGTTCATGGTGATGAGGGCAACGAGACTACCATTGTCCTGAAGCGTCAATGTCAGCATTTGTTGTAAATTTCGACGGAGCTTCCAAACCCACAGTCTTTCCATATTGGTTTTGCAAGCGTGGTAGCAGCTCTGGAATGTTGGCGTGCTTTCCAAATGAAGACTTGGGAACCTGGTCAAGGCCCTCCTGCACCTGTTCGACCTCCTCTTCCGACACCTCCAGCATGCTCTTCACAACGTATTTGAGTGCTTGATCGTCGAACGCAGGCTTCCTGACTTTTGGCAGGAATCGTTGCAAGGGCGGAAGCCTCATGAGTTGCTCAATCTCTTCGAGCGGCTTGAAACCGCAGAAAGCCTCAAACTTGCTTAGGGCGATGGCGATTTCGGGCTTGTGATTGGGGTCCGTGAAACTTGAGGGGTCCCTGGAGTGGAGCTCAGATGCAAGATCCTTGTTCTGCGAACTAAGTTAGGAATGATTAGACAAGTTGGGGTCGTTGACACTGACCGGATGAAGCTGGAGTGGAAGAGCCTTTGCGATGGACAGGACCTTGGGCAGGTAGGGCAAGTCTAGACCAAACTTCTGCACGACATTCTTGCCCATGAACCCTTCGGGGCTCTTGTTGATTACGTTTTGAAGCTTTTCTCCCGTCTCCAGGACATATGCAGGTAAATCGGGGTAGGTGCCAAACCACCTGGACCAGTCAGCGAAGGAAGCCGGAGAGTGACATCAAAAGTACACACATCTCGGCATAGGGTTTGCTCTCGTCAATCTTGAAGTCCGTGCCAGGTGTTTTTGACGCAAGACGGGCAGCGACAGATTGAGAGCCTTCTTTTCCCCAAGGGTACTCATTGCAGTAGCACTTCAGCTGAATTACTTTCTGAGCCATTGTGAGCGCGGTGGGAAGACGTCAGACGAAGAGAGTGTCGATTGACGGAGGGAGAGAACAGCGAGGTGAGGGATGTGGAGCGTCAACAGCAGCTCCGTGTTGGTGAGGTGAGAGACGCGCTGCGACATGATTTCAGAGCAGCACCGCTCAACGTCATAGTCGCATCGGCCGATCGGCCCCGGGGCCCTGCGGCAAAGCGGAAAGTGCGGCACATGGCGCCAGTGAACAGCGCGAATGCGATGGGATTGTGGAGAATGCCAGTGCGAAGTGCCGGATGCCGTCACTCGATGCTTTTGCCGTGTGCCCTCACTTGCGCAGCGCCGTCAACATCGGTCGCGTCGGGACGGTGTCCAGCCCGGCAGTCTGTCTGCGGCGACGGCGGACGATCCATGGCGCATTGCGGGCGGACGCATCTGCCGCGGCTGTGGTGGTCGTTCGTGTCGCCGTTCGAGAGCGCGAGCTGGCGACTGGCGTCGTGAGAGAGCGAGAGGCTCTGACGCAAGCGGGACACGAGCGGCGCAGGGGGAGTCGGGGCGACGGCGAATCACGGGGCGCGCGTTGCTCACCGCCCGGCGCGCCCCAGGGTCCGGCGGGCTGCAAAGGGAGATTGCGGCAGCGCTTGGCTCATCCCGCCGCCGCCTCGTATGCCACCGTGGTAGCCTCTCTCCAGCTGCTGACTCCTGCCGCGCCGCTCGTTCGACCCTCCAGCCCGCCTGTGGCCTGCCGTCCTCCGCTCGCTGCCCCGGTATCATGACGCCCTGACCGCAATCGCCTCTGCTGCCGGCCCTCCTTGCGTTGCGCGATCCCTCCGCCCATCCGCCAGGTTCTCTATCCTCCGCTGTCCTGCCGCCCGTCCCCAACCCATACCATGCATTTCGCCTTTCCGCCGCGCAAGACGTCGCGCCCGCCGCCCTATGTCGCTGCCGCCAATGCGCGCAGCTCCGGCGCCATCCTCTCGCGCCGCATGGCCCGCCAGCTCGCGCTGTACGCCTTGATAGCCCTCGGCTTCCTCTACATCTTGAAGAGCTGGTTCTTCAGCGGTCCTCAAGGCGAATATGTCCCCCCCGGCACTCCGCCCGTCGTCGTTGTGACAACATTCGGCGACGATCTTTCCGAGTCCTTCAAGGAGAAGATCATGCTGAACCGGGACACCTACGCGCAAAAGCATGGTATGTTGGTTTGGGGCATGAGGACGCGCCGTGCCGTACTGACCGATGCGCAGGGTATGCGACCTTCTTCACCAATGCCTCCGACTACGATATCGGCGACTACCCGTCTAGCTGGGCTAAAGTCCCTTCGATGCGCCACGCCATGACAAAATTCCCCCACAGCACCTACTTCTTCTACCTCGATGTCAACAGCCTGATCGTGAACCCATCGCTCTCTCTCGAAGACCACATCGTGCAGAAGTCTCGCCTGGAGGATCTGATGATCGTCGGCCTCCCGGTCGTCCCTCCGGACAGCGTTATTAGGACGTTTGCGCACCTCTCCGGCGACAGCATTGACCTGGTCTTGACGCAGGATGCGGAGAACCTGTGCCAGAATAGCTTCATCGTCCGCCGCGGAGAATGGGCCAAGTACTTCCTGGATGCCTGGTTCGATCCGCTCTACCGGTCGTACAACTTCCAGAGGGCCGAAGGCCATGCGCTGGAGCACATTGTTCAGTAAGTGTCGTGTGAATCGAGTAAACTGCCAGAGAGCATGATAAGTGACCGACTATCTAGATGGCACGGCACGATGCTGGCGAAGCTTGCCCTCGTTCCTCAGCGTACTATGAATTCCTACACGCGCGCCCCGCATGGTGATGACAAGGATGCCATGTACCAGGAGGGCGACTTCGTCGCTGCCTTCCCCACCTGCATCGATAATAAGAAGAACACGTGCGAGGATGACATGGCGCCATGGTTTGGCAAAGCTGTCGAGAAGTCTGACGCGTCGTCATGATGCATCGATTGTGTGCTTTGAGGCGTTCAGTGGTTATACCGGTGTATATGGCGGCATGATATCAGCACGTGGCGTTCGGATTTTTACTTTGCATCCACCAGACCTGCAGACAGGATTGCGCACGGAGTGATGTATTAGTATTCTGATAGCAGAAGCGAATGAAGCTGGCTGCGCTTTGTCGTGGGGTGCGCGTGATGCTGAATCGGTTTGTCGCCGAGTAGAATTAATTTTTGCCATACGTTCTCATCCGTGAGCAGTAACTTGGCGCAGGCTTGTTCGTGAGCGACGCTAGTATAAGTGGATATAAGTGATTGCCGCAGTTGGTCCCTCACGGCGCCTGTCAAAGCGGCAACGAAAACCGTGTCGGAGCCACTCGCCAGTGAGCCTCGGGGCGCAAACGCGTCCACGCCCAGAACAAATCAACAGACCACCACTGCCACCATTTACTTCACCTACGCAACCACCACCTTGAACTCAGTCGATTCCGTAGGAAGAAATCAGACTCGAGATGTTGCCGCCAATAGACCCAGCGACTCTTGAGCGCAACCCCAAATTCAAGGTGCTGTACGAGGGCCTTTCGCAAAACAAGCTCAATGCAGACGCGTCAACAAAAGACATCAAGAGGCAGCGTCTTATGGAGCAAGCCAGGAGGGTTCGTGATCCCGCTCTTGCTCCGCAGTCAATTCACTTAGAAGCTGTATTCTCTGCCCTCGTCTCATGGAGTTCTCATTCTCTTCACTCTCGGTGTACCTCCTTCCTTTCCGCAGGCATGCTCTAACTCACCCAGGACTTGTCTGTAAAACGGACTGAGGCAGCAAAGACGCAAATTGTAAAGACGTCACTCGATACTCTGACCGCGCGAGCCGCTGAGCTTCCGGATGAAGTTCGTTCCTTCTTCCCTTGTAAATGATGGGGGGGGTGAACAGCGCCGCTTACGCCCGCCAGCTGCACGAAGTCACCACCATCGTTGCCGCGCAACTCAACGGTCGCATCCCATCAACGGAACGGGAAATCCTGCAAGAGGACGTAGAATACTTCACAGTTTGTAACCCTTCATCATGCAGTTTTGCTCGTGCTCAACTGCAGGCCAGGAACATATCGCGCCCATCTCGCGTGCTTTGTCCGCACATCTGAAGACAATAGCCCAACACCTATGTAGAATCGCGGGTCCATCAGGTCAGTCCCATCTTTACGCAGCTATCTCATATACGATTTAGCCTCCTTGCTGACCTTTTGAGGGCGGGCAGACACGTCATCATTCATCTCCGAACTCCCAGCCATTGCTCAAGACCAACAGGACGAGGTAGAATCAGCAACTGCCGCTCTTGCCGAGCAGCGCACTCGGCTCGCTGACTTGGCCGCGTCGGTCTTGGAAGCGCAGGCCCAGCTGGCGGAAGTGGTCGTGCGGATGCTTGAGCAGACGGTGCACGGCAGCGTGGCGAGAGCCATGAGAGCCAAGGCTGAGCATCTGGCCGCTGTCGCCAAGGGCTTGGAGTTGAAGTTGGGGTAGGTCTCATTTCATTTGCGCTTCAGTATTGCTGCCTAGCGTCCCCGACAGTCCCGTCGAGAGGTCTCTCCGACACATCTCTGCATCGCGTATAGATACTGATTTGCGTCCTTCAGCATCCTCACACTGACGAGCAACCCGTCATCTTCCTTGGCTGCCGCGGTCTTAAACTACGGCGAGTTCCTCGCCTCTGAGAAGGTCGAGCTGCAGCACCGTCAAGCAATTGCCGAGGATCGTCTCCGCGCCTTTGAAGAGGCGGGCGGTGATGGCAGGAGTACCATCCTGAAAGAGATAGCGAGACGCTATGCTGAAGTGGAAGAAGAGATTGCCAAGGTTCAGATGGAGGTTGGAAAGCTGGAGGGGAGATAGAAGATGTATTTCGACGAGCTTCAGATCCGGCTCCTCATACATGCTCTACTCATTCCTACCGACCTCAAGCTTCGTGATTATGCCGCCCATCAATCTTGTGCCTGGGCCTGCTGCTCTACCGGTTCGGCTTCAAGCAACCGATAGCCTCCTTGTCAAGGTCGCCATGAAATTCAATCTAGAGCGCAGCTTCCAAGGACACTGGCGCGCTGTCTTCGTTGCGAGAATCGATCAACTGGAACAGGAGGTTACGGAGACATATTCGAGTCACCCAGAGCCTTGCAGGAGACGGCAAAGCGGCAAGGGAACTGATCACCGAGTGAGCTAACAGAGATCAAGTTGTTGGAGTTGACTGTTGACAAGCAGCGGGAGCAAGTAAAGAAGTATATAGAAGCTGGAACGATGTTGAAGAAGCCGGAGGCTGAGGCCAGAGAGTTGTTGAATGCACGGAAGACCGAAATCCAAAGTAGTTCCAGAGAAGATATCAACGACAGCTTGAACGAAGGGCACGGTGAATCGCAGGCACGATGAATCGCAGTAGGCGAAAAGCTGACTATCAAGAAGGAGGTTTAGTTTGATACAGAGGATGATCGACAAAGGAAGATTTGGCATCGTATGAGCTGCAAAGAGGACGTTGGGTGTTGGAAAAGCCATCTGTTCATCCGGTTTCCCTAACTGATAATAGAATGACCACTTCCTCTTGGAGAGAAATTTCGGATAAATTCACGAATAAAGCCCCCTGAAGGATGTGAATATCCGATTGCCGGGATGAGAAGTCCTCCGTAGATTCCCTCATTACTTACTGTCTTGTCAGGTCTCCGTGACCCCCGGTTGACCATCTTTTTGTTTCAGGCCCGTGCCCGATTACTGTTTCGGAGTTTTCGGATCTTTGGCAATACTTGATTATCAAGACTGTAGTACTCACGAGAGCAATTACGAAGCCAGCGACTGTGGTCGGGTCACCGGCCACCTGGCAGTAGATCTGTCAGAGGCACATA
Organism: Neofusicoccum sp. Z2; assembly: GCA_037356115.1. Taxonomy (NCBI): domain Eukaryota; kingdom Fungi; phylum Ascomycota; class Dothideomycetes; order Botryosphaeriales; family Botryosphaeriaceae; genus Neofusicoccum; species Neofusicoccum sp. Z2. Next base: position 1,083,515 of record JBAWJY010000003.1, read on the forward strand.
AGCTGATCCCACACGATGATCATCAGACTACACGGACTCGACCAGGGAGAGGGGAAATTGAGTCCGACAAAAAAAGTTCTAGAACGACATCACTGCAGGATGGAAGAAGTTTGAAAGCTGTAGCCTTGAACTTCGGGCTGCAGGACGTCATACTGTTTATCATAGCTTCAAAAGAGGCTTGCAGTTGAAGCAATTCAACAAATGGCCATGTGGTTTGGCAGGAATGAGCCTTCAACTTAACTTCATTTAGCTAATCACGATAAGAGTCTGGGTTATTGTGGCATGCAGCTTTATTTGCAGATATGTGGGCGCTTCCCACGCCTTCTAATCCCATTGGCTATAGTCTCTCGGATTCTTGCAGTGCGTCAAACAGAGGCCTTCGGGTGAATCATCGCGGCACTTTTCCTATCTATTGGTCACATTGTGTAGGCGAACACGCAAAAAAAAAGCCCAAAGTGGGAGGCCCTTCTTACGTGGCGATCTAGTCCATACAGAGCCGGACACGTATCCAAAGTGGCCGGCCCCTTACGTTCTGTGCCACAACATAGACTCAGCCTTGTCATGATGGGGCTGCCGAATTAACGAGAATTTATAGGGCGAGATGTCAACCCAAGGCAGATGATAAAAGGCATGAGGTATGGAAAAGAGTTCAGAGAATGACTTCTCAGCTCCTTCCTAAAGATGTGGATAAGTGGTATGCCATTTAGCTCCTTGGAGATCATTCTACGCTGATTCAAGCAACAGTGAGGCTTCGTACATGAACGCCGCTCAATACATGCTATCGCCACATGCCGCCAGCGACTCCGTTTGCTCTGCCACATTTATGATGTTCGGCAGACTCTCTGATGTAAGCTTGCCACCGTGGTGGCATATTTGACCTCAGGAACTCTAAACGCTTCCAAGAAAAGAATTTTTCCGGGGGATCTCGCGATCTTTTGATGATTCAAGAACAGAATAAATGGAGATGAAGTGATGCTTTCGGCTACTATGGGTGCTGAGAAGCTCCCCCTCTTTATGGATACGCCATCTCTGATGCACTTATGACAGAATTGAGAGAAATGAGATAGTAAGTTTCCAGAAAGTCCTGAAAGCAAAGGCCTGGATAGAGGACGAGCCAGCAGGTGGATTCTTCCAAGACCAACAGTAGTTAACGCTTCCCAGAATAGGTACCTTGTATAGTCCGAAATCAGCTGTCCTCGTTGTTTTCGTCCTCCTGATGAACGGTGAGTGACCAGGTAGCTGGGAGCCTCAGGGTCGGCGTCCGTGCCACAAACCGTATGTGACGCGATAAAGCCCTCGAGGAACTGTGGTAAAGTCAGTAGAATTCTCCGTCGTCCTTGTGGGCAAACACTGAGAAGATCAGGAAAGAATACATAGCAATGAAGACGTGATTTTCCCGTGCAAAAGAAACTTCGGCGTACTCACGGATGATAGACCGACTTCTGCCAGGTGCATGCCGACGCGGAGGATCAGGAGCGGCACTGTGCACGACGACAAGCGCCGTCAACTGGACCTTCTGATCTGCCAGGCTTGGTTTGAATAGTTCTATCAGGCGCACTACTCGACGTATTTGCATCGCCCGGTCGCGGTTCATTGTTGGGTTGAATGTGAGTGCTCCGGCTACCTCACGAATCGCTTCCCGAATCGCTTCTGCGAGCGGGCCTTCTACATAAAGACAGGGGAGTTAGCATAAGGAGAAGTGCACGTACAGGCGAAGAACGTCAGGTTGCTGTTTCAGAGAATTAAAAGATAGGTTCGCTTACCAGTTGGGGCTCCAGTCCGTCCATTTGTAACATCGGGCAGGAACTTTTCGACCATATCTTTGATGTCGCCATCGGTGAGAGATCCGATGGATGGACTGCATCCACCGCGGCCATCGTGAGAGAACAACACAGGAGTTTCCATTTCGCGATCTTATAGTTATAACCAAGCGATTCCGAAGTGTGCAATAGCCTCGGTTTCTAAGCCCGAACTGCGACGCTTAAAGCTCAGGCAGAAAAACCCGGGGTATCGTGCGGGACCTGCGGCCTCTCGGAAGCAGAATGATGAGCAACAGGTAAAGATCTTAGACGTACGATGTCAGGAGCCGACGAGTGCTGGGTTGAGATGAGATGGAATGAGGCTTCGTTCAGATCTCATGGCGGCTCTGGTTCACACTTCCCATGCTGTTCGCCGGCTTCGTGTGGTCAATTTAGTGGTCGCATGTAGCCACGCCATAGCCCGGGTTTGCCTTCTGTCATTGGGCCGTTATGAAACCGCATAGCCAAAATACGTGTCGATACTCGGTTGAGCCGCTTACCAATCGCTTCCCATTGACCTGGACTTCACACGTTCTCTGTATCTGTGCGTTGAGGTCTCAAGTTCTCGAGGCCAAAAGTCTCGCCTCCACACCAGCTCCAGAATCTCAGCATTCGGAGGGTAGACCAACAAAAAAAAATCATCATCTGCACTTTCTCTTTTAATGCTACGAGCGCTAGGAAGAGCAGAATCGACAAGGGGTAATTTTCTTAGCCAGCGCGGTACAGAGTATTCGAGGAAAGCAATGCATGATCTTCGGGAGTATAAACACGTGGCCGTGTAAAAGTGTGTTGTCTCAAATTTTTTTGTTGTAATGCTCGGGCACCGCATCATAGCCTATCGGAGGTTGACAGCACAGTGGAAGGGACACATCACTTTTTCTTTGCCCCTGCCTCTGCAGACGCAACGCCACATCGGGCGCGATTGGGCCTTTTCCATTTCAAAATTCTGGAGCACTTGATCGGACTTGGGAAAATCGATGTCGCAAAAGCTTTGTCACGAATACCCCTGTCGCTAGCTTTTATCCTACTTTTGAATACCCACTTAGCCCAGCTGAACAGTTTCTACTCTTGAGTAGAGAGGCGGCTCTTCGCTTAGAATACGATGCTTGGCGCAGCTTCGTGGCGCAATAATCACCAATATATCCTGCGGCTTATGGCTAGGGTACGCTACCCTGTAACCAGACCGAATCGAAGGAAGTGCTTAGGCTCCTCATCCCGTCACCGTCAGACAGCGCTGCAAACCGGCCCAATGCTCCTCAGGTGCGTACGACGTCGTATCAACTGTGCCCCAGGCGTCACGTGGTAAAGTATCCATTTGGAACATCAAACACCCGCAACATAAACACTCACCCAATATCAGGCTATATACCTTGTATGCAGCCAATTTTTAAAGGTCTCCCTCGGCTGGAGTGCTGTTTACGAATCTTTTATTCTGACAGTAAACCTCATTCCATCTTTGAAGCATCATACCCTTCCAGCAATAGAAGTGACATACCCATCCGGTGAGATGGTGAGCTGACCTGTAGAGCACACTGCCTTTTACTGCGATATTGACCCGGGACAAGGATCACGCCGGCTCTATTGATTCCATAGTCAGAGAAGAATCACTCTTGTCCGCGTCAACATCTGGAACCCTCCCTTTGGCTATGGGCAGAACACCCGGTTATCCCAGCCTTTTGCACCAGAGCATGGAGAACGCACAGAACCAGTGGACCAGTTTTGACGATGCTCCCTATATAAGTAGGAGTATTGCGCCTTTCCAGTACTGGCACGATGCCTTGTCGTACAGCTTTCCCCATGAATATCCTGGAAGCCTCTCCCACAGCGATTCTCGCAGCCCGAGACAAGGCTGGAGACAGGACCCAGACGTTCCATCACACCAGGTAAGCTTTACCAAGAATTCGGCCACTCTAATCACTAAAACGGTTCAGATAGGCCAATTTAATCCCTCCTTGCTCTTCGACTCCGGTGACGGAAATGGCGGAATGAAAACGGCCAGTAAGTCCTCAATTTCTTAGTTGTCAAGTTTTGGTAAAAGCACCGAAAGGTATCATGAGAGGAATACTGACGGCTTTTCCCCAGGAACGGGGTCTCTACTCAACGAAAGTGCCTCCTCACGCAGACAATTCAAATGTGAAGCTGAGGGGTGTATGAAAACCTTCGGCCGGCGCAGCGTACTGAAGTAAGTTCTTCCTGGGCTTTGCAACTCTGACTAATGAAAGCAAGAAAACACCAAAAGATACACGTCATGAAAAGCGAGAGACCTCATCAATGTGAGATCTGTTCGGACGCATTCCTATACCCGAAAGACCTCGAACGCCACATTCGTTCACGACACAAATCAGCCGGGACATGTGTTGAGAGATTCTATTGTGATGACCCGGGATGTGAATATTCATCCAAAGGGTTCCTGCGCAGGGATAAAATGATGCAACACCAGCGCAACGTCCACTGGGGCATTAATCAGAATGATGGGAAGCACAGAAGAGATTATTCATCAAGTGACGAGCTCTTGGCGCGCCACTTTCACGCAAGCTGTACTTCTCCCGCTTCCACTGGTATGGGCGACCCCGGATATGCTGCATCAGATGTTTCACAGGGCCAGATCCCCTCGTTGTCAAGCACTGACGACGAATTTTGGGAGCTTCTAAAAGAAGTTCGTAGCTGGGAATGGAAGTATGAATGACATGAACATGGCAAATTCTCTACTCCAGGCGCATATTCTCTTGTACTTTCGTCGTCCCCGAAATGTAGACAGATGTATGTACATACATTGATTTCAAGATTTGATTCAAGACGTTCCTACAGGACTATTGTTTCAGCTGTGAAAGACTGGCGCTTCAATCATTGAAGCTAATCCAAAAATATGCGCGCTTAGATCTGCGGAAGGTAGTCGCGCGACGACGACACTACCAGAGTCATCGGGACCGCCACAGCAAAGTAGAGCCAGAATTGAGATCCGCCTGGCGCAGTCTCACTATTCATGCTGAAAAGGCCGGAGGTAAAGCTCAGAGGTACAAAAAAAAGTGCCAGATAGGTTAAACGGCTAACATTGGCTGTTTCATTTAGAGACAGCCGGCTATCGGCAATCTGGATCACCGATGTGACAGCTGGCAGCACCCTCTCAAGCTGACGATCGTGCTCGCTGACGACTCTTGCCCAGGTAATCGAAGTCTTCTGCAAACAGCCTCCAAGAGCCACGTCCAGCATCATCCTCCACTGATGTTTTGACGATTTGCGCCATGGAGTGGAACTTGTGTTGTGAGGAGATGCTTCTACGGCGCCACATTTGAAGTGCCCGGGGCTCTGGTTTCAGCCTCTCCAAATCTTTGGACAGGACCGATAATTCTTTCAAGGAGTATTCAACCCATTTGAGACTGAAACGCGTGGCAGCCATGTAGTTCGCCTATTTAGCAGCTGCAGCCCTGAAAGGATAAACTTCAAGGGACTGCATTGCTGGTAATGAAGGGTCCAAACACTCCGGTGCTTTGGTTTCCCAGTGGTGTTTTAGATTCTGCAGCAGCTCATACCATGGCGGAGCCCGACTCTTCTCTGGTGCATCCCAAATGGACGTTTGCTCAGAAAATCTTCGTAGCCTCCACAAAATGGATTTGAAGGCAACGTGACAGGAGTTCTGTTGGCGCGGCAAGTGGTCGCAAGCCTATATGTCGGTAGGAATGGTGGACTGACGAGAATAGAACTTAATCAGAAGAACTCAGTATTCCAATATCTTCAATATTGAAATGTGTACCAGAACCTACATAACCAAGTTCCATTTTCCATGGTGGCCTTCACTTTTGGACAGCAATGCTGAGATGAGGGAATCCGGACGCCTTTCTTTTTTTCGAAGGACCATGACCTTCTGAGGAATATTCGAGTAACGCATTAACTTGCAAACAATGCCGTCTTCGCTTCCAGGGATGTGATTACGGTGTTAATGGATATTCGGACACTTTCGGGCATTCTTACTAGAAGGCAGAAGACGTAAAGACGGATAACTGATGTTGACTGTTGAAGTGAAACCTGAAGAGACGGCTATTTAACAGGCGCAACCCCCTGGCTCCTACCTTCCCTGATACCACTGTCGTCACTGCTATGACAGAAGACCCAAGTCCGGTGTTTGGGTCTCGATGTCCTGCCATGGTGGACAAATATGGGAACCGAAAAAGACTGGGTCAGAATCGTATTTCGTCCCCAGAAGTTTCGCTACGCTTCGACTCAAGTCTTCCACTATCAATATTTGTCCCAAGAATCCTTCTTTCAAGTCCTCTTAGCTGCCCAAAAGAGTATAAATACTCCTTTAACTCATAGATCGATGCTCGGGTGCAGCTGCATGAGCAGTGAGATCCATTGTTTCAATACGGCAGCGGTATTGTTCAGACTAAGAGTCCTCCAAGAAATGGCACGGACCAAGTATATACGGGTTGCGCTCTACTTGCCTCGCCACGAATTCTGTGTAATTCTTGCAGCCATGTATATAGTGAACTTATAATGTATTGAATAGGTAAGACACGGTAATAAAGGTGTTGGAATCTCATGAATCACCTTCATGGAGCCAATGCGGAGGAAGATGCTGGATTGACTGATCTATCTGTGATGCTAGAGAGGCCTGCTATATACATTATATCGGCAGATTACCTATCAGGAAGGTGTCGCCGGCGGTGGATATCCTCGAGGATATCTACGGTGGATATCTTCGGCACAGAGCCTCAGGCACCGTGCGTCAGGCGTCAGGCACCGCGATCTTCACGAAGTGCAACAAAAGGACAATCTGCAGGCACAAACGGTGGGTTTTTGGACGGGCGCGCACCTCCATACTCTCAATAATAAAGTGATCAGAGCGTGAGGCGTGTTCAGCTAGATACAAAACTAGGGTGTGCAGTAAACAAATCATGGACCCTGCTTGATTGGTACAGAAAAACAGCAGGCTCTCAGTAAGAAGTGTAAAATACTATGTTAGTATGCAAAAGAAGTGTTACAAATTCAACAGCGCTGAGGAAACTTCTGCGAAATTTAAGCAATGGTCAAAGCAGTCAATTATTTCCTTACTGCACACCCTGCACAAGACTGTACATTAGCCCAATGGCGACTCTCCGGCGAGGGCACTTGATTTTCAGGCTGCAATTGGAGCTCGAGTGAATTAGGCTGAGATGCCGCTACTTTTATTAGCTGTTATCGTTGCGAATGGCAGCCCCTGCCCTATGCGCTCCTCAACGCCTGTTTCTCTGTGTACTCTCCTAACTTTGATGTCTTAAGTTAAATTACAGATTGGGAATTTATGGATGATTACTCTCACACATACCTACCTTGTGACTCTTTTTCAAAATATAGTAGTACAAGACAAGGGGGCCCTAGTCGGCTGTCTTATTACGAAAACAAGGAGGCGCACTTGCAGCACTCAGCCTCAGCCTCACTGGCCATTTCAAAATGCATTCGTGCATAAGAGTGTGAGCGCCCCGCCCGGAGCGTAAGCAAGAGTTCACTTGGCTTCTACTATTCAAGTCTCCACCCGGCAAATGTCAGGACGCACCACGTCGCATCTGGTGCCTACGGTCTCAGGTCTGGCGAGCTTGCACTCTGCCAAGTCGACCAACAAAGTCATAACAGACTTTCTCCAACGTTACAAGGAGAAGGAACAGGGTTACTATGAGTATCTGGCAAAGCATGTGCGGGGTATCTGTCACGCCTTCGTTGAAAAGGAAGCCATCCAAGCAATCGTCACCTACCGGGCCAAAAAGCCGGAAAGTCTGAAAGCCAAGCTTGAGTCAAGAGCCGAGAGGCATGGAGGCTACCGCGACGCTAAACACATTGAGAAGGACATTGTTGACCTTGCCGGTGTTCGGATTGCCTTGTACATGCCCCAGCACAAGGCCCGAGTTGACGACTTCATCAAAGATAGGTTTCAAATCCTGCCTTCCGGAAGCGTCATCGAGCACAAGCACCAAGACAAGCTCCACGATCATAATGGTGAATATGACAGAAAATACTCAGGATACCAGGCTACTCACTACCGTGTCCATCTTCGCGATGGAGACATCTGTCCGCCTCGGATCGGTTCCACGAGGGACATGATCGAAATCCAGGTGGTCTCGATTCTTCATCATGTTTGGGCTAACATCCAACATGATATTGAATACAAGTCGCTGCGTGGCTCAGCTTCTCCAGATGAGCTGAAGATGCTTGACTTGCTCAATGGCCTCATGCAGCTTGGCGAGAAGCACCTGGAAATGTTTCACGACACGAACATCAACCGTATTGCATCTGAGAACAAGCCCTTTGCCAGCAAATGGGAGTTGGGCACTTGGCTTTCCAATTGGTTTTCCCAAGCCATGAAACCAAGAAGCGTCAATCTTGGGCCCATGGAAGTTCTGAAGAAGTTCCTGAGCCTTGACATGGTTTCGGACGATTTGAGTCCAAAAAAGACCCGGAAGGACACGCCAAAAGCGCTCATGGATGAGCTCCACAAAATTGGGTTTGGACACGGATCAGATACTCGCGCCACCGATGTCTCCCGCAAGTTCCAACCCAGAGAAGAAAGAGCGTCTATCATCATCATGGCGCACATCGTGTGGGAACTTGCCGCCAGTCAACGCTCTACGAAACCGTTCCTCGTCCCCACTCCAGAAGCTTCGTACGAAGAGAAATTCAAAATCATGGCTAGTACGATTCTCTGGCTTGATGACTTGTTCTCGCCAATTTCCCGCTGGGAGAAACAATTGACAGACTACAAAAGAAGCGAAGAGAGGAACAAAACCATTGAGTGGCTTTTGTCCTCGGTCCAACCGAGATCAATCATCAATGATGAGGAACCTCTCTTAGATGCTGACAAAAAGATGTTGGACTTTCTTTGGAAATGGTTTAGTAGCCACCCAGAAAATGTCATCTGCTTTGCCTTTAGTATTTCGACAATGGGCTTGCACAGGAAATTTCCGGACGAAGATGAATTTTACAAGATGGAGAAGGTATATCACGTTTTGAAGAAATTCCTCTGATTTTCAAGCGGTGATGGATTTCTTTTCTTCATTTGTGTGGATCATTTCGCATGTGCCTTCTTTCGTCTCCGTTTTATCTCAAGATTCTATGATGCGGTTTCGTATCTTGGCATTTGCTTTTTCCTGGCTATGTTTACTCCATGATTGATGCTTCCCAACGATACATTCTCTATCCAGAGCTTTCCAGCCATATATCACATCCAAGATGATAATCAACAGAAACCTGATCATTTGTTCACCATGCTTGTCTTACAAACCCAAGGCCATGCTTGCAACTCGTAAATTGTCAACTCCGCGTGCTGCTCTCCTATCAGGATGGCACGAGGTCCTTTGGCTTTAAGCTTCGTGTCACTTAAAATGCATGAAGAACGCCTGGCCACAGTCGTATATGCAGCCTCTGCCAGCGAAACCTGATTCAAGGCAATTTGCAACTGATAACCAGGAGCCAATCACTGTCTGATGGAGCTCTTTTGTGTTCACGACGAGTTAAGGCTTGCGCTGCGCCGCAACGCCCAGTTTATCTGGCGAATGAAAAACCCTGTTTTGCTGACCACCCACGAAACTACATGCATGTAATCAAAGCTGAATAAGGAAAAGCTCAGCAAAGGCAACCGAGCTTGCATAAGGCAGATTCTCTGATTTCAGGCAAACGTTTCTGCCTCTGGACAGAATAGCGTATTCGTTGGTCTCACACTGGATTCCGAGCAGAGATGGAACCAAAGCGCTTGGCTGGCGCAGTGTTAATTTACATAAATTTAGAGGACTACAAACCTTCCCTTTCTAGGTAAGAGACATACTAAATTGCCCGAACAAGAAGGCCGAAGAAGCCTAGCTGAGGGAGAGGAACGGCCTGGGCATTCGCAGAATATAACCTCTTTTCCTGCCCTACACCTCCCAGTAAACGGCGCATCAGAAAATTGTACAGTTGAGATAATGCATTCATCAGCTTCTAAAGACTTCGAGTATTGGGATGAGGAATAGCATTTCGACAACTACGAAGGGATAGTAGCCTTGCCTGAAGGAATTTATTAACCTGTCCGGGCATACTTGTGTGTAGGCTGGCGAAGATAGGCCCTCGATGCTTGTCGGCCTCGCTTGTGAGGTGATTGTAGACTGAAAGAGTTGATGGAAGTTTGGAGGTTAATCGCGCTGGGTCGGGAACACCAAATGATTGAGCTCAATTGCTACCTAGCAGCGCACGACAGATCGTCATGGCTACATTTGATTGAGAGGTTGTTTGAATGGTATGCCGTGCCGCACCTACTCGATGCCGCTCATAAACCTCGAAAAGTAGACCCCGCATGCCGAAGTAACCCGTTAGTAGAAGCCAATGCTTCACCGCCAACCCAGTCATATCCTACACAAGCCCCTCACCAACCGCAAACCCCTCACTCCTTCTTCTTGCCATGGCGTCCACGAACCTTGTCCCACAAGTCCTTCAGCCAGCCCTTCATGCCCCTCTTCTTCTTCTGTCCCTGGCCGCTCGTCTCCTCCCTCACCCTCTTGATCGCGCACTCCATCGAACAGTAGTAGACCATCTCGCCGTCCTCATCGACAACCACCAAGGCCTGCAGGAATACGCCGCATTGGGCGCAGCAAAAAGGCATGGGCGGCAGCGATGGCCAGCGCTCCAGCCCATCAACGGGCGCTGCGGTCTGTTAGAGCTATCAAGTTTGTCCAAAAAAGCAGATGAGAGGGAAGGGACAAGCACTTACCGGGCGGGTTTCCGAAGTCGTCAACGTAGCGAGCGGGATCCTGAAGGCTGGCGTTGATGTTGTGCTGGGAAGGGCGCTGTTGAACGAGGCGACCAGGAGCGCGGGCGAGGCCGTTGCTGCGCGCGGCGTGGGCGGCCGCCCCGGCGAGGTCGGGCGCGGTGCCGGTGATGATGTCAGGGTTGAAGGTCTCGCGGGAAAGAGGTGACGGTCCGATGGTGGAGCCGGTCAGACTGAGACGGGAGTCTGAGGGGCTGAGCTCGGCGAGCGGAGGGCGGCCGGACGAGGACGAGCGGGAGGAGTACGAGGAGGAAGAGGGACGCGCGTGGGCTTGGAGATCTTGCTGATCGCCGTCCTTCTCGTTCTCTTTGTTGGTCGTGTCGCGCTCACCCGGGTTGGGTCCTTCATGCTGCTGCTGCTGCTCGTCGATGTCCATGGGCGTGGACTGCGTCTCGTCCGCCTCGTCGTGGGGCGGCATGCGCGTGGTGGGCGGCATGGCGTTGTCCGCGATGGAGCTTGAGTCGGGCTGCGGGGCAGCCATGACGGAGTCTGAAGGCGGTGAGCGGATGGGAGAGCCAGCGTCTGTGACGAGCGTGAGGGTGGAGCGAGTGCGGATGCGTCGCGGGGGCGTGTTGTTGCCGTGACGGCGGTACGACATGGCGGCCGCCTGGGAGAGACCTGAGCCGACGACGCGTTGGTGTTTGGTCTGAGAGAAGAAAAGAGCGGAAGAAACTTACTGGAAAGTTTTTATATGTGTGCGTTGTCATATGACTAAGAGTGGTGGAAGTGATTGCACAAACATGATCACGGGTCTGGCAGGTGATGCACGCCTCCTCTTTCATCCGGTGATTGAAGATGCTACAACGGGAAACGGGTGATTGCAGAACTTCACTCTGGGAGGAAAGGAAGACGAAAACCAATAGGTCAGTGAAATCGGATCAACCAACGAAGCCTTTCCAATCCATTCCTGACTCCGCTCATAATGTAAACGAAGGAAACTGCTTACAACAAGTAGTTCATGACGGCGTTGAGGGCTCCGGCCCAAATTTTACTGTAGCACTTGACATGGCCTCGGAGGCCTTGTCATTGGGATAGATGATGCGACGACCATAGACTCTCACGGCCAACTCTTCCAGGCGGCGCGCGATTTCTTCATTCCCCTCACACTTCTCTTCTAGAAATATATCCCAACTGAGTCTGAACCGTATGCCGTCCTGTCTAATGATTGCCGACCGTACGCATTCCACCCTTCTGTAAGCCGACCACCATATCGGAGTCACTCCTCGTTGCTCGGCCAGATCCAGGAAGCGGTTGAAGTCTTTTTCCGGACTCTTGCCCGCGTTGATACCTCGGCGGCGGACTTCCCAGGCGAATTCGTGCTCAAGGCGCAAGCGGTATGCGTGGATCAAGTCAAAGTAGACGCTTTCTGTCTCATTCTCAGACACACAGAGATGTTCGTGATTCCTCCAGTCGGCTTTCTGACAAGCTGCGCTGCAGTAGTAGACGGACAGACAGTTTCGGCATAGCTGACTCAGGCGTGCATGCGGGAGGTCCCTTTGTTGCCACCTCCCACATTTTGCACATACGTACTCGATGATAGGTAGTTTTGCTACGTGACTGATGTTAGCGTGAGCCGTCCGGTCCCAATTCGCTTAGTACGACAACTAACGCAAGGGGATGATGACCGGAAACGGATCTTCGGGGTCGAAATCGCTATCTGAATCATGAATATCAAGAAAGAACATGCCGTCCGACCTCAATGGCGGTTCATTGTTGAGGGCCGTGACCGTATCCTCGGACGCACAGGATGCAGGAAGCGGGAGGGATGCCATTACGGTTCGGTGTGCAACATTGCTGAGACGTGACGATGCTGAGGATTGGAGTACGGGGGCCAGGAGCAGTGGACGCCATGCTTACAGCCCATTCAGGAGAATGGCAAGGACGAGCGCGATGAACAGCGAGACGGAGAGGAAGCACGACTCGGCGCGGTCGCGGTGCCGCGGAGTCAGGTGACGGCCCAATGCGGCAAGACGGCACGGCAGGCACCCCCACGTTTCACGCAGGCAACCCCAGGCGCCTGCAGTGGCTGGGACGCGCTTGCCTCCGCAGATGCAGCTGGTCAGATCATCATCGACGTCCACTCACTCCACCTGTGCCTTGCGCCTATAAATCGTGGATCACTCCCGGACTCCCCCGTCTTGACCCGAATCAACACTGGCCCCGCCCTCCGTCATGGCAATTGCAGCCGGCAGGATGTTTGCAGCTGCTGCGCGTCGGCAAGCTTCGCGCCGCGGCTTGCTCCAGCAATGCACTCGGCCTACCGCAGCGTTCAGACCCCTTGTGCGCGCCCCGGCGCCCCGGAGCTGCGGTGCGTCGGGAAGCAGAGGAGTGCACACCATGGAGATGTCGGAACAGGACATTGCCGCGTTGAAGGTCAGTCAGAGCAGGCTGATGGAGGACATTCACTACACTTGCTCGTTCGGGGCCGGAGAGCGTTGGGGAGAGTAAGTCGCCGTTTCTCATCATCAGCGTTTCGCGTTTAATATTCCATCTGTTTTTGGAATACTCTTCAACACTCGAAATATTCATCCCCGCCGCATTGGTCCAGTCTCGTATCAACGATCATCGAATTATTTTTTATCGGCCTCTGCGCATCTAAGTAACAATCCAACAGCGCTCCAACCGAAACGGGCATGTCCCGTCTCGCTCTCTCTGATGCCGACAAAGAAGCTCGCGACTGGTTTGTCGCAACCACACAAGCTCTCGGATGCCACATCACCATTGATGCTATGGGCAACATCTTCGCCGTCCGCCCTGGCCGTCGCCCTGGCCCTGCCACCTTCGCTGGTTCGCATCTCGACACGCAACCTACTGGTGGTCGTTATGATGGCATTCTTGGCGTCACGGCCGGAGTCGAAATGCTCAAGGTGCTCAGCGACAATTGGGTCGAGACTGAGTTCCCCATCGGCGTAGTCAACTGGACAAAGTAAGTGCTCTTTCATATTTTCCTGATGGATCATAGTCTCTGGCACGAGGTCCGTCATACCGCAATGCTGACGCTATTTGCAGCGAAGAGGGAGCCCGCTTCCCCATCTCCATGGTCGCATCTGGTGTCTGGTCCGGCGACATCCCTCTCGAACGCGCACATAACATGCGCGAGGTGGGCCGTGGAAACACGACCATGAAATCAGAGCTCCAACGGATTGGATATCTTGGGACCACGCCCGCAAGCCATGAAGCAATGCCCATGGCAGCGCACTTTGAACTGCACATCGAACAGGGCCCAATCCTCGAGTTCGAGCAGAAGAAGATCGGCGTTGTGCAAGGCGTACAGGCATATCGTTGGTTCACCATCGACGTCAAAGGCCGCGGTGAGTATCATTTCCCCCACCCACACAGCTCGTACCTACCTACCATCATTCCCACTTCCGCTCAGCCCCCTACCTAACCCGCCTACCAGACTGCCACACCGGCACCACCCCCTTCCCCACCCGCTCCGACGCCCTCCTAACCGCCACCAAACTCATCCTCCACTCGCACCGCCTCGCAACCGCGCACTCCGCCCTCGCCAGCACCGGCATCCTGACCCTGCACCCGGGCTCGACCAACACCGTCCCGGGCCACGTGCGCTTCAGCCTCGACATCCGCGCCGCCGCCGACCCGACGCTCGACGCGCTCGAAGACATGCTGCGCGCCGACTTCGCCGCCATCGCGCGCGGCGATCCCGCGCCGGGCAGCAGCGAGCTGCTGGGCGGCGCGGGCACGGACGTGTCGGCCGGGTGTACGCGGGGGCGGCCGTGCGAGGTGCGGTGGACGACGGATAGCGTGTCGCCGGCGGTGGTGTTCCATGAGGATGCGATCAAGTGCGTGAGAGAGGCCGCTGGGTGGTATGGCGAGACGAGCGGGCTGACGAGGGATATTACGAGCGGGGCTGGGCATGATAGCGTGTATGCGTCCAGGCGCTGTCCGACGAGTATGATTTTCGTGCCGTGTAGGGATGGGGTGAGCCATAATCCGGCCGAGTATGCGAGCCCGGAGGATTGTGCGGCGGGGGCGCAGGTGTTGATGGGGAGTGTGTTGGCGTTTGATCGGTTGAGGGCGAAGAGGAGGGTTACGTGGGCACAGGAGGAGAGGAAGGCGTAAGGGGGTAGGAGGTGAGAAGAGCTATCGAGGAGTCGAGTCGGTCGTCTAGGTTCTTTCTTTTTGGGCATATGCTTCCGCGCGGTGTTCGTAATGCACGATGGGCGTGAAAGACGGTTTTTATGAAATTTTGGGTCTGTATTGGTAATAAATCCAATTGCATCTCCGGGTATAATCGAATGGTGTTCCTGAATCCTAAACGCCTGTATCTTGTACCGTGAGCCGTATACCAAATACGCCGTGCTGTGACTGTAATGACTTTTCAAGCCTTGCCCTTGCCTTTGCCTTCAACCTCGGGCTCCTCTGGCTCCTCGTCCTCGTCATCGTCGCTCATATCCTCATCCTCATCCCAGCCAAAGAACGTCCTAGACGCCGGAGCCACCGGCTTCGACGCGCCAGCCTTCACCGCCTCCTCCTCACTCTCGCTCTCTCCACTTCCCTCCGACGGGCTCGCCGAGCTATCACTCTCCTTCTTGCCCAACACATCCTGAATATCCCCATTCTTCATAGCCGCCAACACAGCCTGCCTGGTCCGATCCTCCGCCTCCTCCTTCGCCTCGACCCACTCGCCGTTCAGCCTGCCCTTCCCACCCTTCAAAATCTCCTCCTCCTTGCGCTCCGTCATAGCCACAATATCCTCCCATCGCTTGCGCCGCTCCTCCTTCTCCTTCTGGTCCATCTCGGGCTTGATGGCCAGGTACTCGGCGAGGGCCTTTGCCTCCGTCACGGTGCGCAGCCGCCGTCCATCGAGGTTGCGCGACGATCCGTTGTTCTCGCCCGCACCGCGCTTCTTGCGCATGCGGCCACCGGCCGCGCGCAGCTGCGATCCGAAACCACCCTTGCCACCGCAGAGCGGGGCGCTGAGGCGGAGCGGCAGGATGGTGCTGTCATCGGAGGATGAGAGGAGGGAGGAGAGTGGCGTCGCGGAGTCCGGTTGGAGGAGCTTGTTCGAGTTTGTCGTGAGGAGAAGCCTGTTGTCGATCGCGGGGATGCGCTGCGAGAGGGCGGCGGTAAAGTCTGCGACCGTGGAGGTTGCCGGGAGGGGGACGGAGAGGGTTGGTGGGAGACCCAGGCCCGGGAAGGACGTGAGGAGGACGTTGATCGTGGACGGCGCCATGGTGTTGGGAGTCTTCTCAGGCGTGCGGAGGGTTTGATTGGGTGGTGGCGCTCGAGCAGTCGAGATGCGGGTGTCGAGGCTGCTTGTCCGATGATCGCAGCGGCAGAGGTGCAACCAGGCGAGCAGAGTTGCGGTGGGTTTGGAGTTGGCGGAGGCGCTGGGGCTGGAGAGGAGCGGACGCGGCTCGAGCGCGCGGCTTGGCGCAGCGTCGGTTCGGGTTAACCGAAGTGCCGCACACACCCAAATCGCCCCGGCTGGAAATCTACAGGAACCCTCCGACCGACGACGACGAGCCTGCCACCCGCCAAAACCCACCCTCCCGACTAACCCACCACAGTCGCCCATCATGTACGAGCTCCCTTCTGCTGCGATGTATCCCCGTAGAACGACGACCGGCACGCGCCGCGAATTGGCGCGCTGCCGCTGCCGCTCGACGAACTGGCGCTGATCGAAAATTCCGCTAGGCTCATCCCCAAGGCCGACCGCAAGAAGATCCACGAGTACATCTTCCGTGAGGGTGTTCTCGTTGCCAAGAAGTTAGTAACGCCCTCATCTTGAAAGTTGGGAAGCCGTGGCGCGCTATGGGCGGGAGATTCAGCGGCAACGATATGCGGTATTGGACAATTGGAGATGCTAACTTGCGCAAAAGGGACTTCAACCTTCCCAAGCACCAGGACATTGACACCAAGAACCTCTATGTACGTCCGCTCCGCCCCGTCCAATCTACGCAGAGCCCGCAGTCACCCCGAAACTCAGAACACAACAACCTTTTCCTCCCGTCTACATGTTCCTCCATCGCAATGAACATATTTGCCGAAACTTGTTCAAGTTTGCAGAGTATCCGGATAAACTGCTTACACATTTCATATAGGTCATCAAGGCTTGCCAGTCCCTCACCTCCCGCGGCTACCTGAAGACTCAGTTCTCGTGGCAGTACTACTACTACACCCTCACGTTAGTGGCCATCATCTGCCAGCTTTCTCTGCACATTCACTGATAATTTCGCACAGCCCTGAGGGTCTTGACTACCTCCGCGAGTGGCTCCACCTCCCGGCCGAGATCGTCCCCCAGACCCACATCAAGCAGCAGCGCTCGCACGCTCCCCCGCGTGGCATGCTCGACGACCAGAGGCGCGGTGGTGGCCGTGGTGGCCCCCGTGGCGACCGTGACTCCTACCGCCGCCGTGATGCCGGCGAGGGCAAGGAGGGTGGCGCCCCCGGCGAGTTCCAGCCCCAGTTCCGTGGTGGCTTCGGCCGTGGCCGTGCCCCGGCTGCTGGCAACGCTCCCCAGTAAACGCGACGCGGCTCTATTTCCTGCTCGGACGACGCTTTTTGGACGAGTGCGACGGACTACTCGGCTGCTGATGAACGGACGGCGGGTGGTGGCGTTGCGCGCGCCCCAGTGTCAAAAAAGACGTCTTTTCTCGGTGGGCGTCTCGGGTTGAGAGGCTTGGGATGTTTTAGTCGGGCTATTTATTTCTTGCATGACAAAATCAAAATGGATCGGGTAGGGTCGGACGGTAGCGTGTTCGATCGAGTGACAGAAATCGCCGGGGTCGCATAGGTCGAAGGGGGCGGATGACACCGCAAGATTTCACGAGACCACGCATCTGTGGAATAGCGAAATGCAGATGTCGATGTCCTAAGAAATTTGCTGTGCCTATTGCAATTGACGTGAGGGCCGTGTGCCTGCCGATCTTGGAAGGAATGATGTCGAGGGGTTGAGGTGGGACCAGCTCGTCCTGCATATGTCATACGTCATAGCGATGGAGGAGCTGCAGCTCAACAACTCTTGCCCGGCATTTCCTCTCCATCTTCCAAGAGCTCTTGTTCTCTTGCAACTCACCTTTGACTCTCCTTCCAGTCTGAGATACTGACAACAACTCCAATCCAAACAGCCATCATGTCTTCTAACCTCATGGACACTGAACCTGGTGGACGGTCTACGCAGTATGCTTAACCTGCTCCTCCCTGCCCTCCCTGCCCTCCCTGCCGCTTGAGTACGTTTGATTCCTTGAATCAAGCGGTACTTGGAGGCATTACTCTGATCGAGACTATTTCTAGCTAACACCATCTTCTCACAGGTATGAATCCATCAAGACAGTCACCAACCCTCCCGCCAAGGAACCTGGACAGCTAGGCAGTACGTGTAAATGCATTCGCTCGCCCATTATATGCACTGCCATACCCTTTTTCGACGCCGTATTCCATTCCCAGGTCTAGCAATTTAGCCATCTAGTCTCACCCCACTATCCCACACACATACTACCGCGTCCAATTCCCCCACCGCCATACACTTCTCTGAACCGCTCACCCTTCCCCAAGCCAAACTTACCATCGCCACTACTGCCCATTCCAGCAACAACACCCTCTATGCCAACCATAACTTCCACTTACACTAGCATCAATCAACAGACATCCAACCATCCGACAACACCACCGCCTCCCCTGCCAACACCAATAAAACTCACACCACGCACGTCACCTCCGCCGAGAAGATCCGCTACGGCCAGGCTCTTTCAGAGCAAGGCGGCATGAGTGGACACACCGGCCCCGAATACGAGGGGCGAGCGGAGCAAGAAGGTGGATACGGCGGTACAGAGCGCCTGGCCAAGGATATCGAAGGAGGAGCTGATGCCGTGCACGGGATTGAGGGCGAGGGGATGCAGGCGAGAAGATCGCAGGGATATGGCGGGGAGAGGGACATCGGAAAGGATATTGGTGCATGAGGGTGTGAGACTCATGGGTGCGAATGTATTATTATGGATTTGAGAAGGAGAAATGATTGAGAAGTGAATGTCCTTCAATTGCTTGAATCGAGAATGCTGAAACTGTTTTCGGTATCTTTAACTCCAGCTCTACTCGACCTCTCGAATCGTCATCGGCCAAGTCTAGCTATTGACTATGCCTTCCATTTAACGCCGTGGTCCTTTTCCCAGTCACTCTCCACAAGATATTTCTGCCGTGTGCGATAATGCTTCTTGTGCGGAGCCGTGTCCCAAATAAAACCATGAAATGTAGTCTAGCACCGACTCAAAAGTCAATGTCGATGCCCATCAGGTGGCTATTTCCATAATTAGCAAGCGTATATTTTAACCCCACGGGTGGAGCGGATCGGTCATCATATAGGCTTACCTCTCATACAGACGCATGAACTTGGCCACGAAAGCCTCGAGGTGGAAGATGACTTTCTACAGCGGAGATCAGCACATCAATCTACTTAACACACTGTAGCTTTGAACTTACGCTTCCCATCTTTATCCTGTGCTCGTAGAACGCACTCCACTTGATGACATCGGCCTTGAGCTCGTCATCGCAGAGGGGGATGAGCTTCCACGTGAGTGTCTGTAATCAATAATTAGCACACATGTATATAGCTGTCTTTGAGGAATGGGATGAATTTCACCTTGAGGATCGTAGTTGGCGGGATGCAGTGCGTGAGTAGGTCGTACAATTTAGCGCGGACCTGCATGATGCGCTGAGGCGATCGCTCTTCAACGATCTCCTTGGCGATCTGTGCGATCAGAGCTTCCCAGTCAGGCGGAGGGATAGGCGTGTTCTCGGAGACGTTCTCGCTGTTATCGCCAATTAGCCCAACTCTCGCTCCATTTCTTCTCCAACCCAGCCAACCCCAAGCGGACCAAGCTCTCGAAGAGCCCGAAAACTGGGAGGGAAACTTACTTCTGCGCATGCACCGCCTCATACATCAACAACGCCCTCCTCAAGTTCCTCCCACTCTCCCTCGCAATCCTCTCCCCCAACCCCTCCACATCCTTCCACCCCTCCTTCCTCCCCACCGCCCTCAACGCCTCCACAATCTCCCCCTCCCTCGGCGCCGCCACCCTAACCAACAACGTCCTACTCCGAATGGGCGCAATAATATTACTCGTACTCTCCGCCAACAAAATCAACCTCAAATTCGGACTATACTTCTCCATCGTCCGCCTCAACGCCGCCTGCGCATCCCTGGTCAAATGATCCGCCTCATTAACCACCACAACCTTGAACCTCTGCCGCGCCGCCAGATCCACCTGCTGCGTCTGCGCCACCTCCTTCAGCAGGTCCTGCACCACGACGCGGTCGTAGGTCCCCACGTCCGACGGCGTGATCTCCAGGTGGTAGTTGGACGCCACGATGTTGAACTCGAGCTTGCGGTTCGACGACGTCTGGAACACGCGGCTGTCGATCTTGATCTTCTCGACGCCGGGGCCGTACAGTTCTTTGAGCGTCGCGACGATGCGGGTCTTTTTGCCGGCGCCCGAGGGGCCGTAGACGAGGAGGTGGGGGAAGTCGCCGCTTTGGGCCTGGAGGAGAGGGGGATTGTGTGGTTAGCGAGGCTGAGTGGTAGGGTGGGCGGGGACGCTGGGGAAGTCGTGGGTGTTGTTGCGACGGTGGTGGTGGTGGTGGGGAATGAGGGCTGCTGGCTGGAGCGGGCTTACGAGGGCGCGGAGGCGGTCGGAAAGCTCGTGGTGGTAGGTGAGCGCATCGAGGGAGCGCGGCCGATGTTTGTCTACGAGCAATGCCATGGTGCGGGCGTTGGTGGTGTTGGGTCGGCGGTGTGTTGTGCGGAAAGGAAGCGCGCGGTCGCTGTCTGAAAGGTTGACGCGCGCGCGACTGGGCGACGCGTCGCGGGCGCCGGCACTCTAATGGCGTATGAAATCACCGCTCACTCACCCTCTCGGCAACAAGCCGCTACAACGCTCTGCTTTCTCTTCTTTCTCGAGCAAACAAATCACGGCGAGTTTCGCAAAGTTGTCACGCATGCAGTGCCGGGATTTCATGTGTACAAAGTATTCGTCTTTCCAATTTTCCCTCGAATGACCTGTTCAACCGCTCATTTGCAGATACCGCCCTATGTATAAGCCATGCAAAGCTTAGACTAAGAATGAATCAACGGTGGGCCAGCGTGAAGTGGAATATATAGTACATTAGAACTGGAATGCGAGCGAGCCAGAAAAAGAAAGCAGCTCAAAGATTGGCTTCCATGAAGCACATGCAAAAATGCCTGCAGCAGTTCGGAAATCCGTTCAACGGTAATAGAAGGGAGATGCGACCCTCGTCATCAAGAAAAGACGTCTCAAAAGTCATTCTCTTCACCCCGTTGCTTTTGCTTTTCGTCTCTTCTTTGGAAAACGTTAAGTCGTGTGTTGAATGCCAGAACAGCAGCGAGAATCATGTGCACCTCGTGTGAAAATAAGCGAGGGCAGAAAAGAATTAACCAGCAGAAGGGCGGTGAAAAAGGGGAGGAACAAGGACGATATTAACTTTCGGCTTCCCCTCAATTAGATAGTGATGGGGGGATTTAAGCCTTGACGGCGCAGAAGTCACTCTCCAGCAGCTCGTCTGCCGTTGGGCGCTTCTCGTGCTCAATCTCAAACGTGCGCCTGAGGAAAGTCTTCAGATCGTCGCTCGTATTCTCGGGAATGGTCGGGCTCGCGTTGCCGCCGGCGGCACCAATGCGAAAGATGGCCTGGAGCTGCGAGCAGTCGGCGTGCGGATGAACGCCCGTTAACATCTCGACAATCAGGCAGCCCAAGGACCAGATGTCGGCCTTGCGTGTGTAGGCCGTCTGTTTGACGACCTCGGGCGCCATCCAAAAGACGGAGCCCTGCAGCGACACGCGGTTGGCTCCCTTCTTGCCGCCCGAGGGAGAGAGGAGGGTGGATGCTTCGACACGTTTGCTGATGCCGAAGTCGGAAATCTTGACACGACCCTTGTTGTCGACAAGGATGTTGGCGCCCTTGATGTCGCGGTGAATGATGTCCTTGCTGTGCAGGTACGCGAGACCAGTCAAGATCTGCCGCACGAAGTTGGCGACCAAGGGTTCGAGAAGCGGGCCGTAGTTGATAAGCATCGTCGCAACCGAACCGCCCGGCACGTACTCGAGGAAAATGTTAAGGTGCGTCTCGTCGCTGTTCGAGCCGAGATATTGCACGATGTTGGGGTGTTTCAATTCGCGCAACAGCCCGATTTCGCGCTTCAGGGCGTCCAGCATGTTTGCCTTCTTGGGGTCGACGGTACCGCCGGTCGGCAAAGCCACTTGCTTCACGGCCATGAGCTCGCCGGTCACGGCATGCAACGCGAGGTACACGCTGCCGAAAGAGCCTTGGCCGATCAGCGCGCCCTTCATGTACTTGACATTTTCCCACGAGTCGTTCTCGAGGTACTCTTCCAGCTCCTCGTCATACTCCTCGCCATCCTCGGCCAGGGCTGAGCTCAGACGTTTGTTGAACGAGTCGCCGTTCTCAGTGCCTTGACTGCTGCCGGCAAAGCTGCTACCGCCATCGTCGAAGTAGCTGTGGAGTGTTGTGTTGCCCTCGGGATCGGTGATAGCCAGGGTGTCAGATCCGCTGTCAGGACCAAACGAGACGTACGATTTCCGGATCGACGAACCGTCTGTCGGAGATTCTTCCTCAAGGGGCTCGAGTACGGATGACGTTATTGAATCTCGGTACTGTGTCTGACCAAGTGACGGGAGCCCCAGCCTCATGACCGAAAGCGGCCGTAGCGGCTTCTGTTGACCGCCATTGTTGAGCCACTGGTCAGCAATGGAAGGGAGAGGCGGTGCATCCTTAAGACTTGAAGCAACACTGAAGTTGCTCAGCGTGCTTAAGCGGCTCGCTGCTTTGCTCAGCCTGCGCGACCGCCGGACGGACATGCGGATTGTCCTATCCATCTCCTCCTTCTCGACATCCGGGAAGTATGACGCCAAGTCGGAAGTGATCAAGTTGCTCGGCGGGCGTCCTCCGTAGAATTGCTTCATGGGTCTGTCGGGAGTCCTGCTTTCGGAGCGGCTGCTGTCGGCGCGTTCGAGATCCTTGGCGGTTGAATTGATATGCCGTTCGCGCTCCTTCTGTGATGCAGGAGACAGTGGATAACTTACTGCAGCCAAAGATTCGCCTGTAAGCTTCTCAATCTTAAGCTGACCCCGGGCGGTGCTGGGTAAAATGGTTGGGTTCTGTTGTTGACTCTGCTGCTGTGCGGCAATACTTGCGGCGGCCTTCAGTTGATCATCCTCGGGTTCGCCGGCGTGGACCTTTCGCAGGATGAGCCGACTTCGCTCCATTCGCGTGCGGTCGTGGCAGACTCTGATCAGCTCAAGGTCGCTCAGCTTGCGGCAGTAGGCTGGGTTTGGCTCAGTGCCTTCGAGCACGTAGAAGCAGTAGTTCTTGACGTGTGCCTCATTCAACGACCCCTTCCTCAGTACTTGGAGCATAATATCCTCCGCCGATCTAAACCCCTTGATGTCGATGACGGAAGACCTGCCGTTGTCGTAGATGACGCGAATCAAGGCCTTGTCGGTGGGCAAAGCGCTGCTGTTGGTCGAGCCGTCTTGGCTGGGGCTTGCGCGCACATGGTTAGCGAAACGTGCGGTTTGTGGCGTCTCAACGGGTGTGGTGGCGGACCTGGGGCCGCGCCCTGCAGACGAGCCGGCACTGAGAGGTTGACCGAAGTATGATTCATCCTTCTTTCCCGAGTGCTTAGGGCTATACATGGTGCCTGATGTCGGGGGCCGAAGACCGCGATTTTCCGGGTCGACCAGCGGAGAGCTTGGCCGCGATGGTTGTTTCCTAGCAGAGAGGCCTGGGGTAAAGCTCCAGTCAGCTCCGCCGATCTGTCGTGACATCCTTTTGTCGGAGCGGGAAGTTGTTGTAGCACCTCTTGCAGAGTGGAGTGGTCTGGGTGAGCCGGAAGACGGGGGCGTAAATTGCTGGCTATCGAGGAGAGCGAGCGATTCCTACGGGGCGGCGGTTAGCGGGAACGAGGCGTAAGTGAAATCGCTCAGTGAGAGCCACTCACCCTGTTCGTGTTGCGCTTCGACTTGCGGTACTCCTTGTTCCTAAACAGCTTTGCCTGCGAACCGATGCGGACTCGGTCGCCGATTTTCTTGATACCCATCTCCTTCAATTGTGTTTGGTCCATCTCCATCAGAACCTCACCGTTGATGTTGTTCTCTGCAACGAGGTCAGTGAAACGCAACAGCGCCAGACAAGCAGCCCGACTGACCTTTGAAGAGCTGCACATACTGTGCACAGTTGATGGTTCTCAACCATTCTCCGACACGGTCTTCGTCCCAGTTCCTGCACGAACCAGTCAGCCCTCCGTCCCAAGCTCGCCGTGTAGCGTCTCGTGTGCCATACTTCACCGAATCGGGCGCGTCGTAGCTTTCGGAGAACTCTGACTCTGTGGGGCTGGCGAACCGCGTGGCATGGTGACCGCCGGTCGAGGTGGGCTGGTGGCGGTGACTGGCGGAACTCGAGGGATAGTGAGATGACGGGGTCGGCGCCGAGTTGCCCATAGGTGCGACATACTGCGATTTGGACGCAAGCATGGCCATTGTAGTGGTGTGCAGCCTTGGGGTCGGGAGGCTGCCGGCGGTATATTACAAAGGGCGTGCGGGCGCGGAGACGGCGTCGTAAGTGTTATTTCCTCCTAATTACTGACGTGCGTGGGGAAATATCGTCATAAGAGCATGGCGTTTGCGACGGCGGATCCTTCTGTTCGCGGTGGCGTGTGGGAGCGGCCGAGAGCGGCGCGAGAGAGCGGAGGCCGGCGCGGCGGGCAGCTCTGGGGCAGCAGGACGGTCGGAATAGGAGGTCGACGATGTTGTGCTCGGAAGTGAAGGCGCACACAGGCCGCGAGCGGTGCGGTGTCCTGGGATGGGGTCGCAGCTATCCGGAAATCGGGGTCTGTGGGCACGCTGGGGCAGGTGCTCGCACAAGGATCGCGGGCCGGCGCGATTCAGCAGAGGACGCGAGAGCCTGCGTGGAGGTCGCGATGTGAGGATGCGGTGGATTTTAGAGGTGAGACAGGGACATGCTGGGCGGTCTCACGCTGAAGACGATCCGGGGCGGGCACGGCGCAGTCGGGCGGCGGCGTGTAGCAGAGCAGCACACAGCGCGAACAAAGAGCGCGGCGGCAGGAGAAGGAGACGTCCAGTCGTGCAGCACGCAGCGCGAACAAAGAGCGCGGCGGCAAGGCGGCGCCTTTGTTTCTCGACGTCGAGGCAGCTGAGATGGCGGCCGTTCGGCGCCGCGCTGGGCGGGCGCTGCCATTCGCGGGCGCGGGCCCCCTGCTGCCCGCTGAAACACACTTGAGGCAGACTAAGATTGGCGCGGGCAGCCAGACACGGCGCTCCACGCGCTGCCAGACGCTGCTGCTCGCGCGGAGTCCCGCACGGCGATGGCAGCGGGAGCCCACGCGCTGTGTGCTGAGGGGTGCTGTCGGGGGAGCGCGCGCGCGGCCACGAGGAGCTGCAGGGCGCTTGCGTGGGTCAACGGCCGCCGGCGAGCGCGCTCGGGGACCCCGGCCGAGTCACGAAATCACGGGCGCACACAGCCGAGGGTGCCGCGCGCGGCCTGTCGTTTCCTGTGTTTCGCCGGCTGTTTCTTCTCAAATCTTCCGTTGCGCTGCGCCGCCGCCAGCAGGGCAGCGGCGTCGAGAGCTGCGCTGCCTTCAAACATTCGTTCAGACCCGCACGGCTCCAGCTGCCACGCCGCGCCAGTCAGCACCCGTCCCGGACCGGCCATGCCCATGTCGTGGCGCACTCTGCATGTCGAAGGGGTCCAGCGAGAGATAGCATTCGCGGCGGCGTGAAGCATCCTGGGCTGCTGCGCACGGCGGCCGCGCACGCCAGACATGTGCCGGCCAACCCTATGACGGCAGCGGCACGGAGGCGATACAGCAAGGGCAGCTCGCCGGCGCAACAGCTCTGCGTGCCTTTGCGCTCAGCCTGTTCCTGCAGCGGGCGATCTGACCAACCCAGGGAAGGATGCCGTGTGCTATTTTAACGCCCGGCGGCAAACCAGCGGGCTAGTGCCACATGGAGCTGCGAGAGCGCGGTTCCCGGGTCACGAAAGCGTCCGGCAGCGTGGGAAGAATGATGATGCGCATGCTGACCGGCGGTGGCGCGTGCCTGTCCAGCGCCGCGATGCCGCATTTGACCGTGATTTGCGGCTGTGACGGCGCGACGGGGCCGTCCCGTGGGCGTTCTGGAGATGACGCACGCGGGCGGGCGGGCCAGCGGCGTGGAGAGCAAGAATTCTTAACGTGCTGCACGCTGGGCCAGGCGCGGGAGGCTGGCGGGAATGCATGCCAGGAGCGTTGGCGTCTTTCCATGTTTCTATCCACCTTCCCTGCCGCTTATAACAGAAGCACCTAACTCGCCTGCGCTGCTGCCCTACACGCGCCCGCCGTGCCTCGACAGCCAACAGCACAGCTTGACCGGTCATCCATCACACACTGGCGGCCCAGCATCGCGCAGACGCAACTCTGGCCGTCGGGCGCAAGGCTGAGCCCAGCGGCCACTATACATACAGACCCTGCCGCATCACCCCGCCCCGGCGCCTCTCCCTCCTCTCTATCCCATCTACCCGTTCAGCCTCGCCGTGCATATTCCGCGCGCGCGATGTGATGTGACGCCCCGTCACCATCCACACCAACCACCCTCCCTCTGCCGCTTTGGGCGATTACTCCTGCACGACCAGCGACATGGCATACGAATACCGCAGCCCCGACCAGCCGCCCTCGCCCCACGAAGCGTACCGCGAATCATCGACTCAGCCGTCGGCGGCCTCATCGTGCTCTACCTCTACGCGCCGGCGCACCTCTCGCGCGTCGTCGACGGACCGCTCGCAAAGCTCGCAGCAGGGCCAGCCTGTGTACGAAGCCGTCAACAACGCGTTTGACAAGTCGGGCACCGCCAGCCAGCTCGACCCAGGACTTGTGGCACAGATTACCGAGGAAGTGAGAAAGCAGGTCATTGACACGCTGAAGTCGACGGGCCAGCTGCCCACGCAGACGAAGCCGCCGGCTAAGCACACATACCCGCCAGAGTCGCCCGCAGCGCCTGCGACCGCCTCGTACCCGCCGCGCGATGTCTACACGCCGCCGTCTCCGACAAGGCACGAAAGCATCTACTCGACGGGCGGCTCGAACTCGCCGGAGCCGCCGGCGCAAGACCCTTACTTTAAATCTAATGGTAGAGAGCGGGACGATCCAGCGCCAAAGCTCGGCGGTACGCGTACTACGTCATCGGCCACATCGGACCACGGTTCGCAGTATGGCTCGGCGTCGCAGTACAGCTACAGCGCGCAACACCAGCCGCGACCCCAGGTGCGGCGCCACCTCACCGAGGTCGAGGAGACGGCAATCGAGAAAACATGGCGGCCGTTGTTCGATGCCGACGATCAGCCCACGCCACGACTCAGCCAGTTCTTACGTGGCCTTGCGCTCCACCTGGTATGCGTCACTGCGGTGATCTTTCGTGTCGCTGCTGACCAGACTCGTCGCAGATCGATGATTACGAGCCGAAGTACACGCTTGTGGTTACGCCTGCCAAGATGCGGAAGTTCTACGAGGACACACGTACGCAGGACGAGATCTACCCGTGGAGCAGTAAGTCAAGCCTGCCGCGATTCGACAGGAGATGCTGACCATCGTAGCCATCTTCGGAACTCTGTCCAGCTCAGCAATTTCCAAGATGTATAGAGATCTGCGCTGCTCGCACCACCTGGTCCAAGGGAAGACCGACGAGGTCCCAAACACCCCGGCTCTGACGCCTGCTGGCTTCAAAACCTGGATGACGCTCATGATCCAAGGACATCCCGATATTGAGTTCGAGCGTCTCGCCAAGGCAGTGAAGTACATGCCTATCAGCAATGCTGATGATTCCAAGGAACGCTTCCCGAAGGAGCTTCCCAGGCGCCTCTTTCCAAAAACGGCAAACCTCCAAGCGCGTCAGCGATGCGCCGCTGCAATCTGCTCCAGCGGAAAGATCACCATCCGTACCCCTACCCTCCCTCCTCCACCTTCCATGCAGCCTCCTTCCTACCCGTCCTACCAGGCCGACCCCAGAGAATCGGCGGTTGCTTCTGACTCCGACAACGAGCCCGTGTCAATTCCAATCGAACGCGAACGGCAACCGTACACTGCCCGTGAAGGCACCGGCAAAATCTACGAGGACGTCTCGTCCAGTAGCAAAGCCAGCAGCACCGCGACTCCGGTAACAGGAGCGTCAAGTGGCAGTGCTCCCCCTGACGCTGGCGCGCCATCGCGAATCCGTCGCACCTACTCTAATGCATCGGGAGGTTCAAATGGCATCTACCGCACAAGTAGCAACACGGAATACCCTCCCAGCACAACACAAACCCGACAATACCGCACCAGCGCCAACGCTCATGCGTCACGTCGGCGCAGTCCTTCATTCAGCACCGCCAACGGGCACGATCGGTACGGCACGCGCTCAGAGCCCAACAACGTCGGTGACATTCCTGCATCGTACTACGCCAGCAATATCTACAGCGACCCAGGCGACGACGATAGCCACGCCCCTCGGTCAGCCTCCCGTGCACACTTCGCCAAAAACGAATACGCCGATGCGAACGGGCATCGCAATAGCAGCTACATCCCTGGCACCCAGGCGAGACACAATAGCATCTATGAGGATAGCGACTACTATAGAAGTAGGTCCAGCGGAGCTGCTGCGAGCTCTTATGGAGCCGGTGCATACGGAGGTTACCCGCCGCCTCCACCGAGGTACTGAAAGGAGTTCAGGCCGTTTCGCCCGGTCAAGCACTTCCTTTCCGCTCGCTTGAACGCTTTCGATTCGTCGAGCTGGACCTCGCCTTACTTTCGCCACCTTAGATTCGTTTCACTTTCTGTTTCCCAGCGATGGTCATCCCGAATCATACTATGCACACAGCTCACTTATACCCGCTCCTCTATTCATAGTTTCACTTCTCTTTCTTACTCCTTGAACATCACGACACGATGGAACAGATTGCAATGGCCTCTGGAGCACGGCTTTTCTCTTGTTTCAAGTTCTGCACTTACCAAATTTTTTGATTATGAGTTTATGATGGTACGGCCTGGAACATTCTGGATAACTGGCGACTGGACTTCTTTGGACGGATGATGGAAGTTTTACTTGGTCGAGACTTACCTATTTTGGTCGGCGACGGAACTTCTCTTTGTCTTGGTCGGATCGAACATGAAGGGGATGTGAAATTCCTCTTTTGTTTCATTTTCGACGCTCTTCTTTTGTGTTCTTTCATTCTCTTTCCATTACGAGCTTGATGAGATGCGTGAGCGGTCTAGGGCAAGCTTTTCGGTGCTCCGGGAGAAAAGTTGGGAGAAGACAATCCTCTGTAGTATAGCGCGTGGGAGGCATCAGTCAAACACAAAAACCCCAGAATGCTTTCTGCTAGAGTCAATGGGATGCACAACGGGCCTTTCTTCCTCTTCGATCTAAAGAGATCCTTACAAAAGCTGTGCGTTACACGTGATGGAATTACATGTTTGCCAGCTTTCCACTCTTCTCATTTTTCGCATGTCCATGACATCTCCCCAAGCATCGTATTCTTGCACGACTAAACCAGGAAGTGGCAATGCCACGTTGCGCAACTTGACCTCGTCCTCGAATCCAACAAAGTAAATGTATTCTCAGCTAGACTTTCCAGGACCCTGAAAACAAATCAAGGACATGTCACGCCCTGCCCTGCATGAAACTTCAAGTCCGGGACGATTCAGAAACACGCTTTCTCGATCCGAATGCAGGGCACCTTAAGTTCGCTCCCGCCCGGCTTCATGCATGCATGAAGCAGGTCCAAAGTTTGCCCTTGCGTTCAGAACAGAGACAAGGGACCCTGATGGCTGGGGGAGGCTTAGATCGTTGACGTCGGTGATGTACGGCACAGATCCTTGTAAAACATGGCCTTTTCCTGTTATGGCTGGCGCAGGTGGGTTGGTGTTTGGTCATTCGACTTAGCGGTTGGCCTCCGCCCAACGGACGTTGTTTCTCACCCACCAGGATGACATCATTCATTTCTCAGCAAGATTAAGAAACGGATCTATCAGTTACATCTTCACTTTGGTAGTTTGCCTTTTCAGTTTATCCTTATATTTCTTTCTTTCGCCATGAGTTACATTTACAGGCTAAGGTATATCTCAAGATATCTGTAGCATCTTCAACATGAGTTAGAAAAGAGGCATGAGATACTGGAAACAGGACCTAAAATCAACCAATTACAGCCATATCTGAACACACGCCACCATGTCTATCAGTTGTTTCATGGAATTTAAAAAGAAACTCCGTATCGATTCGCCAGCTTTTCACTTCAGAATACGTTTACATGAACCAAACTTCGGCCAAAACGCCTCCGAAACCCGTGCCGCCATACCCGCCATACTTCCATAGACCCGAACAAACCCCTAAGAAAGATCCAAAACAACCCTTCCCTTCAACTTCCCCTCCTCCATCTCCTGGAACACGCTCGACAGCTTATCCATCTTCTCCACCCTAAAATGCGTCTTCACAATCCCCCTCCTCGCAAAATCCATCGTCTCAATCGCCTCCCTCCGATCCCCAACCGCCACCCCAACCATCTTCAACGCCTTCGCGACCATGTACTGCGGCATCGCCCCGGCAATGGGCACCGGGTCGCCCTCGGGGATGCCCACCGCGGCCAGCGTCCCGCCAAAGCGCAGCATGTCGACGGCCTGCGCGTAGGCGCCGTTGGCGGCGGTCAGGACGATGACGGCGTGGGCGCCCAGGCCGCCGGTGAGCTCTTTGACCTTCTCTGGGATGGCTTTGCCGGCGGAGAGGGGGATGAAGTGCTCGGCGCCTGATTGGAGGACGAGGTCTTCCTTGGCGTCGGCGTCGACGCCGATGATGCGGTAGCCCATGCCGTGGGCGCCGAGCTGGATGGCGATGTGGCCGAGGCCGCCGCCGGCGCCTGGGAGGGGGCTTGTTAGGGGGACGCGTTGTTTCCGGGAGTTTGGTGCCGGGGGGAGAGGATATTGTAGTGAGGAGAGGAAGGCTAAAGGACAAGGCGATACGAGGGATTGTGAAGAAATCATGTGTGATGCTCGCCCCCCTTTTCTTCCCTTCTCGAAGGGAGGTGCTTTGAGGATCGCGAGTGAGATACGGAAATCTACTTACCAAGGATGACAACGTAATCACCGCTATGCGCGCCGCACTTCCGCAAAGCTGAATAGGTTGTCACACCAGCACAGAGCATGGGAGCAGCAGCAGCGCTGTCAAGGCCATCGGGAATCTAGAGTATGTAAGTTGGTGGGTTGAAGAGACGATACGGCGAGTAAATTACAGGAGTGACGTAGTTCGCAGGCCCCAGGACGTATTGCTATTAATATAAGATTAGTTGAGAGGTTTAGAATAGATCAGGGTAACGGGCTGACCTGGAAGGTGCCAGGGGTGTAGTATCCACTGATTTTCTGTCCCGCACTTATTAGCACACCAAGGACTGTTTTTCCTATGCAGGAACGGACATACTTGGTTCAGGCACTGGCCGTCCATACCAGCAAGGCAAGGGGCTTAGTCCAGTCAGCAAGTAGCCCGAATAGAAAGTACAAGGTGTGAAATGCTTACCACACGACCCGCAGATGCCGCTGAGCCATTTGATACCAACGCGGTCGCCGACCTGAGTGCTGGTCAGCTTGCGAACCATGGCGGAATTTCCCGATATTTCCCCTCACCTTCACGGCAGCTGCCTCCGCACCAGGCCCCATCTTGACGATGGTCCCAACGCCTGTAGACAGGTCAAATCAAGTCCGAAGGATCAAAGGCCGAGCTGCGTTACCTTCATGGCCACCGACCTGGCCCTCAGGCGTGGGGAAAGGAAGAGCTGCCCAACTAGAGAAAGACGAGCAATCAGGAATCTTGCCAATGGCGTTGTTGTTGCACAACAGCGTGGGGGGCTACCTGTTCATCATAATCCCGAAGTCCGAGTGGCATACGCCCGAGTGTGAGCTGCACGCGATGTGAGCAAGAGGGGATCTGCTCTCTGCGGGGTCTCGCGTACAGATTGATCAGAACCTCACCCGGGCCGGGCTCTGGCGTGTCCAGCTCGACGACCTTGGTGGAAAGAGTGCCAGGCTTGTCGTATACGACGGCCTTGTACTTCTTGGGGATTTCGGGAACGGTCATGGTGTCGGAGCTGGATGTGGCAAATGCGGAGGCGCGCGAAGGGACAACGGAGAGGTGGCGATGAGCGACAGGAAAGCCGGGGAGACGAGGAAGCAGGAAGCGCTGGGACAGCGCGCTCGGGGCTCTCTTAAGTGCGCATCTCGAAGGCTCCACACGTGCTGCGCCCGAGAGGCTCCTCGGCAGGCAGGATAGCGGGGCTGGTGGACGGACGGCGGGGTGGCTTCTCAAAGCAGCAGATCCAGCCCTGAAACAGGCCAGCGGGGAAGCTGTCGAGCAGCTAACTGCGCCAAGCATGGCTTCTGCCGAGCGACACAAATTTGAGTGGAGCGGGAAGCGGCGATGCGGCTGACGCACTGCATTACTCGCCGTGTGGAGCAGCGCGCGTCTTTGCGGGGGAGCGCGGTGGCGGGGAAGCGCGCTGGGGCTTCCGCGCCGCCGATCCTTTCCCGCCGCTGCGGGCGCAACCTTCGCTCTCAGCACCTCCCTCCTGTCGCACCCGAGACCGTCTATCGGCGTTCAAACGAGCGAGAGATGCGCTGCAAGCTGGCGCGACACGGCCTGCCTCATGCCGTCTTGGGCGGCCCCGCAGCAGTGGGCAGCGGCGACGGCTCATTGCAGACAAGCAAACGGAGAGTAGTGCGGTCTGAGAGACGCCGTTCACCGTCCACTGATCTTGTAGCGTATTGAGTAGCATGAAAGCGTTGATGCGCTTGTAGAGTTGTGGCTGACGGCTCTGAGGACGCGGGTCAGAGCACGATGACCAAGGCAGCGCTGCTTCCTTCTCTGCCAACTCCAGCGGCATCGCACGGTTGCTCACAGGTCGTGATTGCCTTCACCGTTTGAGCTGGACCCTAACTTCGGGTGCGTGCTGCGGGCTTAAAAGCCCTTCCGTGTATCCCCCGCAGCCTCTCTTCCTCAACCCCAGACAGGACCGGCCACGCCACTTGACAACTGTGGTCTTGCAGGTCTGGACGCCGCGATACTCTCTCTTCTCGCCGCCGATACACCGCATTGGCTTCCACAAGTCCGTGGGAGGCGGACCCAACCATCCTCCCAGGCTAGCTCGCTCTCACCCCGCTAAACTGATCGCACAAGAATCACCAAGGCTTGAGGCAGAGGCTCGTCGTCTCGTTGCCAATCTCAACATCGCTGGGTTCAACAGTGCCATCGTCAACAGCACCACCTTCAAGGGGACAACCTTCAACGCACCTATCGCCAGATTCGCCACAATGCCTGGCTACTATCGCAATCAAGACATCACCTCAGCCAAGTTTGTCCCTGATCCTTCATGTCGTTTCCAATCGGATTGCTGACATCTTTCCAGCCTCAGGAACGTTCACCTTCCAGACAAGTACGCTCTTCTGCTCAGCCTCCTTGATTACCCGCGCGCTGACCACAACCGCCAACAGGATCCGTTGCGACCGTTGCAACAAGTGGAAGGGCCAGACGAACTATTCTAAGAAGCGCCTTAATGAGCTTCGGGAGCGAGTCTACAGACGTGGTCCTGGCAACTACACGTCTCAGTGCACCTTGTGCGTTCCGCGCCAGGTGGTGGAGCTCACCTGCTACATTTGTGACAAGACCAAGGGTTTGGAGGACTTTACCAAGGCGCAGCGCAAGAACCCGGATCACGCTGTA
Source organism: Neofusicoccum sp. Z2 (assembly GCA_037356115.1). Taxonomy (NCBI): domain Eukaryota; kingdom Fungi; phylum Ascomycota; class Dothideomycetes; order Botryosphaeriales; family Botryosphaeriaceae; genus Neofusicoccum; species Neofusicoccum sp. Z2. The sequence goes on from JBAWJY010000003.1 coordinate 1,116,858, forward strand.
TGTTCGAATCCCTGTAGTCAAAGCCTACAGCTGACAATATCATGGCAGAGGTGCATCGCATGCATCAAGAAGCAGCTGGAGACTGAGCCTATCGAGGATAAAACCACTTACCACGGCGAAGTCCTCACCAACTCGGATTCGGACGAAGATGATGATTCGGATGAATATGAGTACGACAACATGGACCCTGTGGAATCTACCGTGTCAGTTACCAACGACTCTGGCACCGGCGACCTTGTTGGCAACTTCGATCAATTTTCCGTCACCGACACCTCGGACGGTGGCTTCTACACGCCGTTCCGCGAAGGCTCAGCTGCCAGTGGCAAGACTTCTGGTCGTACTATGAGCTACGCTGCTTCTGTTTCGGGTTCTTCGACCTGGGATGGTACCTCGTCCGGTGGCTTCAACCCCAAGAAGTACGGCCACCCTGGTGCCTCTTCAGCGGCGGACTCAATGGAGACGAACCGTCCTACGAGCAGCGCCGACGCCAAGTGGGCCAAGGTCCGCGCATTCGTGAGTATAGAGTGGCAGACTTTGTCTTTCATCATGCTGACAGAAATTGTAGAAGCCGAAATCAGAGTCCCAGGAGGAAGAGAAGGAGGAAGAAGAAGACCCTTGGGGAGACGGCGACGAAGAGGAGGAGTCCTCCAGTGACGACGAAAGCGGTGACGAGTATTCGATGTCTTCGCGTTGTTGATCAAGACTCTCCAAACGGCCCTCCCTGGCCTTCTTTCTTCCTGCGTCGGCCGCGACATGGACTCCTCGGCGGACATCCAGTATTCATTGATTCTTCTTTCAAATTGATTTCTTTGCTGATTCTGACACAATGGTTTGGGCTGAAAAAGGATTACGGGCTGGACGGAGAACTTCAGCGATCGAACGATGAGCTGGACAAGAGGATGACTCGGCGTAGCATTGGACAGGCTCATCCAGATAGACTTCAAAGATGACTTGGCGTTCTGTGGAATTGATAAGGGAGATGCACGATAAAGGACAATCGATCGGCGCCAGCGGTTGCCAGAAGCAGCACGCGTGCACGGGCCGGGTCTTGATTTGCCACCTGACTTCGCGTGAGCGCTAGCGCGTCGTTATCGATTCGGTCGGCGTCCGTCGCCTCCGCGCCCATCGGCGGCAACTCCTTCACCTTCTTCCGCCTTGCCCGCCTCTTGCTCACTCCCGCCGGACTCTGCTACTGCGGCGTGTGTCTGTCACTGCGTCCGCTCGCCCTTGCACGTTCGTTGGCATCCTCACAAGCACGCGCCTTCATAATGTAAGCCAGCCTTCCAGACAGCCTCGATCCGCTTTGCCTGACAAACAACAGGTCGAATAGACGCTCCAACGCCAACCGTATCCGCGGACCGTGCGTAGACCTTCCCAGAGAAATCTAATCATCTACCTACCGGCTCGAATGCTAACTCGAAACTCAATCGTGCAGAAACTCGGCCTTGACCGACTTCCTCGCTGTAAGTGCTCTGGCCCGGGCAGTGCTCTATGACATCGCCCTCAGTAGGCTAACCAATTACAACTATCCAGGCGAACAACATTTCCGCCGCTGAAATTCGAGACAACTACGAGAGACGCCTTGCAGAAGCCGTCCAACAAGCTACCACCGATGGCGACAATTCCACAGACCAAGCTCCAGAGGCTGCAACGCCCGGGTCCAGCTCGTCCCGAAGGACACGCAGTGCACAGACCGAAGAAGTCGAGGCCGGCCCCTCTGCCTCTAAGAAGCGGAAGCAAAGCGAGATAACGGCAGAGGCGAAGGCCTTGGCCAAGACCAAGAAGAGCAAGGCGTTTCAAAAGAAAAAGGCTCAGAGGAAGGCGGAAGCTGGAGACAGTGACTCCGACTATGATGATGCGCTGGCTCGGGACATGTACAAGAAATCCCTGCCGCCACCTGGTCAACTGGAGAACTGCGAGATCTGCAACAAGCGCTTCACCGTGACACCCTACAGCAAAACCGGCCCTGATGGAGGACTCTTGTGCACCGCTTGCGGCAAGGACGTTGCTGCTGCTGCTGGCCCGGCGAAGAAGGAGAAGAAGCCTGCTGGCCAGAAGAGGAAGCGCAAGCTTGAGAGCGATCGCATGGACGCGTCGTACAAGCCTCAAGGAGCAAAGACTCTGCAGCAGCTCTGCATTGAAAAGGTTGCAATGCACCACAACGAGATCGACGAGTTCGGTGACCTGCCCGAGAAGGTTCTAGAGAGGATCGCCGAGATCTTCTCTAAGAAGCGCGTTTTTACTCCCCGGACACTGAAGCTGTTCCTGCGGCCTGATCTTGACGCCGTTGCTGTTCACGACGCCGCATATCTTGAGACCGTAGACTACACCGAGTTGTTTGCCAATAGCCCTCACATCCAAAAAGTCGTCCTGCGCAACGCCTGCCAGTTCAAAGACGAGAACCTGGAGTACATGCTGGACAAGTGCAAGAACATACGCTCTCTGCATCTCTATGCTTCCAATCTGGTTTCAAACGACATGTGGAGAGAACTCTTCATTCGACAAGGCGAGAAGCTGGAGGAAGTCAAGCTACAGTGGCTTGATGCTTCTTTCGACGATGATATTGTCGAGACCATGGTTCAATTCTCCCCCAGGATTAGTCGCCTGAAGCTAAAGCTGTGCCGTCGCCTCACTGCAGCCTCGATCGATGCTATCTCCAGTCTCAAGAATCTCCGTCATCTCTCACTCCAAACTTCTGCTGAAGTGCCTTGTGAGCGCGTTGTCAACCTGATCGGCTGTGTCGGCGCGAACCTGCAGACACTATCTCTCGAGCACTTCCTGGACGCGAATGACGATGTTCTCGCTGCAATTCACTCGCAGTGCCGCAATCTTCGCAAGCTTCGGTTATCCGAAAACGACTACTACACTGACGCCGCGTTCGCAGCTCTCTTCACGGACTGGACGAACCCCCCGCTCCGCTTCGCCGACTTCAACAGCACCCGCGACGTCGACAATCAGAACCCCACCGGCCCGGAAGAGGCCATCGGTCTCGCTTCCGAGGGTCTGAAGGCGCTCATGCACCACTCGGGCCTCAGGCTCGAAACCCTGAACCTCGCCTCCTGCCGCCACATCTCGCACAAGGCTTTCCTTGAGGCCTTCGACGGCGAGAAGATCTACCCGGAGCTCAAGATGGTGGATCTCTCTTTCTGCAACACGGTCGACACGGCCGTCGTTGCGGGCATCTTCAAGTCCTGCCCGAAGCTGGAGCGCTTGGTCAGCTTTGGCAACTTCAACGTCGAGGACGTGGTCGTGCCGAAGGGGATCGTGCTTATCGGTGTGCCCAAGGCGCAGGATGCCATCGAGCAGATTGGCGTTGGTGAGTCTATGGCGGAGGCGATGTCGTTCATGGAGGGGTTGGAGAAGACGTCGAACTTGCTGGTTGGGGTTGGAGCTTGAGGGGGGGAAGAGGTGGGTGAGTGGCTAGTGGGAGATGGTTTATTAGGGAGAAAGGATACAAGGGGTGGGTTATGGAGGGAGAAAGGACACAAGGGGTGGATTACAGAAGCCGGGTTTGCTTGTTTGCTGGAGTCTGCGGAATACCAGGAGGGATGGAGGATTTGATTTACTTGCTGGTGTTTAAAAAGGGAGCGAGTTGCGGAAGGGGTGATGGCTCCATTTGCTGGGAATATTACTTCCATGAGTCCGCGCGGGCGGAAGCAGCGTCTTTCCTGCACAGATATGGCGGGGCTAGAGAGCATGGCGAATGCAGAGCATTATGAAGGATCAGGTGACACGCATGGACCTGTCTGTGCGTTATTTTCTTTACTTCCTCGCCTTTAAGCTTTTGAACAAGAGCTTTGTTCCTTGACTGGCTTGACTCATCTGAACGAGGAGAAAAGGAAGTAACTTACCCGCGGTCCCTGCCTCTCTTTCCCCATCCACAGCCTACACATGCACCCAATGCGCGTAAGCATTGAAAAGCCGACACTGGACATCAGCATCCTTTCTCAATGGCGCGAGGCGGCCGCTCCATCACGTACATACAAATAGACCATTTCCTCAATCCAACACGCTACGCACCCGCCGACGCCTCTCAACCCACGTCGTGCGTCCCGGTGGTCGGGTCAAGGCCACCGAGAGCGAAGAGGCAGGAAGAGTAGAGAGAGAGGGGGGGGCGCCCAGGGAAGTGCACGCACCGTTTGCTCCGCCTTTTGGATCATCTGGGCCACCAGGTTATGTAGTTGTTGATTGAGAGAAACAGGCAGTTTTCATGCTTTTGCGCTCTGTCTGCTGAGGATAGGAAGCGGAAGGAGTGGAGAGTTTACGGTTTTGCGGGAGGTTTGTTGGGGCTGGGGGTTGGGTGTCCCGGGCGGTCATGGCCATGGTGATGATTAGCGGATCGAGGGGACGGAATAACTGCGCCTGAGGTGGGCGTGGGAGAGAGTGGGTTGTTTGTGGAGTGTGCGTGTGGTGTGGGTGGTGGCCTGGCGGTGGTGGTCCAGGTTTGATGGCTTGTTGTTGCCTGAGTTTTGATAGCATTCTTTGGTCCCGCGTGCTGGAGGAGAATGAGCTTTACCTCGAGGGCGATGTACTGGCGAAGCTTATTAGAGGTCGCGACTCGTATGCCTGGTTATTCTCTTTTGCAAAGGTCTCTTCGCCGTTACTAGCGTTTGAAAAGCCTAGTCGTAGCAGAGATGAGGATACTTAAGGAAGACCTTGGTATTGGAGCCTCACCGCCATCGGAACAGGTGACGATAAGGAGAAAGTTTGAAGAGGAGCTAATCAGTATTTTCCAGCAATGCAGCAATGCTTCAAAATGGGTCTTTGATGGATATTAACGTCACATTCGGAGTATGAGGAGCAAGAGATGATAGGGGTAAAGGCACTCGTTCTTTCTGCAGAATAAAGCCGCCGTAACAATAAGACCAGGGGCCGACACGGAGAGAGCCAGCTCCGTCAATCGAACGCAACCGATGAGCCGCCATTAACAAGACATTTCTGGGCCTGGATTTTGGAAATTGAAGAAGCGAAGTTGCACGCTGGTGCAAAGTTAATTGTTCAAAATCCATTGGTAAAGCGTAGCGCTGGTCGAGCTTTGAGGGGTTAAATGAGTACTGCTTATCTCCCTGAATGATGCATGGTGCGTCAGTATCCATGACCAGGAGTTTAAGACCTTAAAAGCCTCCTCGGCTGATGCTCTATCACTACGCTTGTCCGGCAGGGCATTAAGGCCGCTGGGAATCGCTGATTTACGTAACTATATCAGGTCGAATAAGATTCCACGATTTTCTCGAGACTCGCCTTCCAGACTTGTCCCAGATTTTATATCCTTGGAAGCTCATGGATGTAAGAACTCGACCAAACATTCCGCCGGCAGGAGGTTGGACACACGAGCGATTATATCGTCATTCTTCCGAATAAGATTGTTTCATCCATGCTATTGTTGCTGCTGCTCATTACTTTGTTTCCGTGGTTTTGCATATTCTTCAGGGCCTTGTTCGCGGCATGATCGGAACCGTGCTCTTTAATGGTAAGAACCCCCACCAAACCGCGCTTCTTCCACCAGTTGATACTCGTTGAAGGCTTGCTGGTACGAAGTCTCCCAACCACAAAAAGAAAGAAAAGTAACCCTAAGTTTTCGGTGCGCAGCAGGTTTGCAGAAGACTTGAGTAAAGTCAAAGCTTTATTACAGGAGTATCAGTTTCGAATAGCAACCTTAAAACTTTCACACGATTTGTTAAGTGCCCGGCGCATTCACGTGGGTAGGACTCTGGTAGCAACGAAGAAGGTTTTTCATTTCTCCTGTCCCGCAACAGCGCGGGGTAGCTGCAATAATTGCCGCTTAAAGAAGCCGGTCGAAAGGTCATGCGTCTTGCTCTGCAGTTTATTTCCGGACAAATTTCCGGTTAACGTTATTCTCTATTACATGAAACGCCGTTCCTTCGTCTTCAGTCATGCCATGCTCTCAGCCATCGCGTAACATGAAGGCGTGGCATAGTTGCCACAGCAGTGAACAAGATGTTGATACATCGTCTCGTGAGCAAGTGCGGAGAGCTTGAAAGACGGCGATAGAGTTTCCTCGGGCAGACTCTGCAGACTCCGATCGTGAGTCTACTTCGGCCCATCTACTCGCGTCGCCGAGTGTAAGGGAACATGAACGATTGTGTAATCTTTACTCGAGAATAACGAGCTTGTTGCCTGATGCTGCCTCGAGAGCGGCAGAACAATGCATCACACAGCAGAAGCTGCCATCCAGGCACAGACTCGACTCAGAACAAAAGCCACATACCCGATAACCTTACCCCCCAAACCAAGCAAGGCCACCTGATCTACCCACCAGGCCTCACGATACGAAGAACAAAGTAACGCCCTCAATCTCTCTTGAACGCAGCTGATACGCCCCGCGTGTCAACCCGCAGCCTCGGCTCAGGGCGCCAAAGCCAAAGCCAAAGTCCAGGCAGGACGAACAAAGAGACTCAAGCCTCGCGAGCGCGCGACAACGACGCAAGTGGCGCCTCCAGCTGATCGGCCGACGCGAAACCTGGCGCAGCGTCTATGTACCTGACATGCCGCCGCCCTGGCGCCCACGTGGGCCACAGGGCGGGCCAGCTGAACAACGCAACCCAAGCCGGACGGACCGATAGAAGGAAGGAAGCGGGAGCGGCGGAGGAGGCGAAAGTGCTGCTGCCAAAATTAAACCCGCAAAACGAACGGCGTTTCCGGGTGGTGGTGTCGAGGCGAAGCGAGGGGTGGGGTGGTAGATCGCATGTATGTATGTATGTATGTATGTGTGTATGTGCGAGCGGTGGTGGGGTACCTAGGTAGGGTGGTAGGTAGGTACGTACGCAATCAGGATCTCCTCCTCCCTGTGCGCCCGTCGTAGCACCACGGCTGCAGCTGCTGCACACCCACCAGCGCCGATCGGAATCCCTCCTGGTGGGGAGGGAGGGGGGGGAACAGGAGTGCAGCGCCACACTGGGCGGATGCCAGGGTTGCCGGAAGGAGTTAGGCCCCCCGGAGTGGAGGTGTTGTTGGGCAAGGAATGTTGGGTGGTGGTGGTGGGTGCGATGGCACAGCCACACGCGGGCAGCTGCAGGCAGGCAACGACTTTTCCTTTCTTATTCCCGCCAGAGCGTCGGCCGAGTGCGGCAATGCACAGCACGGCACAGCACAGCATAGCGTTGCGTCAGACTATCTGGACGGATGATGGGCTAATACCAACATTGATTGCCTCTGCGGGCGAGGCTAACGTCGACCCAGCCAACCGCTTAGTCAAGTCATCTGCTCGGACGAAGAGGCGCAATATATTCGGACAATAAGCGACGAGGAGCGAGGAAAGCGATGACGGGAGAGGCTTGAGACATGCGCCGAGTCGTGACGTCGCGACCGCCGGTCAGATGTTGTACATACATACATGCGCCCCAAATCAGCGGCTTTGTCAACGTCTTCCGTCTTCTCTGACGCGAGCTCGCCGGGTGGCTGTCATGCGCTGCCATCAGAGATAATCCGAGACAAATCATCCCACGTGATGCCTCCACCCCTCCCGCATCTCGTGGTGGCTTCCCGTCTCGCGCTTTGCGGAGCACGGCGTCGTCCGTCAGACTGTCGGTGTGTTGCGCGCGTGGGATGATGAGGAGAGGGAGGGAGGGAGGGAGGGGGCGTGGCAAAAAATTCAAAAAGCCACACCGGGAGTATTTCCTGCATTCCGTATACCGCCTTGGAGAGCGTGTACGCCAATAGGCGCGGAGGCGTCTCGCTTATAGTGCGCATACGTATAGATACTTGGTACTTGCAGGATTCACCGGTACGCTGACAACGCCAGAGCGCGCATGTGCAAAAATAGCCCGCAGCAGAGACAAGGACACAAAGCACCCCGCTATCGGGAGTAACTGCCAAGAGTGCCTGAAGAACTCTCATTCGTCTACTTGCGCCATCGATTCTTCATCCTCGAGCGCGTGGAATCTGGCATGCGCTGCCATTGCAAACGCCGGCATTGCCGCGCCGCAAACTTCACAACCCGAGCCGGCCCCGCCGTCATCCAAGCCAAGCTCTCCCCCCGCCTCATCAATCCAACCGTCATCGCCATCGCCATCACCAAGCGTGGCGCGGCTGTCTTGAGACGACAAGCCGGGGATGAGTAGCACGTCTTCCGAGCCCGCACGACGCGCGTCTATGGCGGCATATCCTCTCTCGGCATCGCCGGGGTCTGACAGCCCAGCATGCGAAGGAGTCAGCGCCGTGGCGAGTGGCACATCCGGTACCTCTTCAGCCTCGGGCAGATTGCCGCCTCCACCGCCTTCGGGCGCTCTGGTGACGGGAGCATCGCCGGGATCTGGTGAGACATCCTCGTCTCGAGGCTTCCACTGCCCGAGCACCTCATGTTGCTTCTTGAACATGACCCCGATGTCTCTGCCGCTGCTGGTCTTTGCGTCGCCCGCCGATTCTGCCATGTTTGTCACTGCGACATTCACGAGACTCAGATCCCACCCGCTCTTCTGCGGATGCAGTCTCCGAAAGAGCGGGACGAGCGCCTCACTGACGAGACGTTCGGCGGTTGGTTCGAGAGAGGCGGTGAGACTGAAGACAAAATTAGGTAGGGGCCCCGACCTGGATATGCGCCCAAATGTGCGTGGACGGGTGTTGGTCGCGGGATCGACTGGTGGACGCGGGCGCGTTGACAGACGCAGGGTGCGGGGATGGGCGATCCATCGCCTCTTGGCTGCCTGAGGAGCGGGTGATCTGACGGAAGCTGATCCGCCTGCGATTGCGTCTGCATCTGAGGGAGGGGAATTGGAGGCGCAGATCTCCGGGCCGACGTCGTCCTGCTGCCTAGTCTCGTCGTCACCGTCGTCGTCGTCCTCGAGCAGGTCGAGGTGCATTCTCCTCAGCAGACTGAGAGCCAACGCCTTCAGCTCCTTGACAACTTCCTCGTAGGTGTCGAGGCGGATGTAACTGTCCTCGATGCTGATCTGCCTTGGCACGTCGCGTGCCTGGCTGACCTCCGCATCGTCGGCGCCGTGAAGCAGCCCCCATACTTTGGCGCCGATCCCGTGAGGCGATCCCGGCCCTCCCAAAATCTTTTCCAGGCTCTCAGCGCTTACACCCACGTGCTTTCTTACGTCACCGGCAGTCACAGCTTCCTCGGTGCCGCCGTAGACGAGCCCGTCGGAAAAGGCGGCGGGGCGCTGGAGCACAAACTCGCGAAGCTTTTGCGCAAGCTTGAAACCAATGCCGGGGATTCTGCCGATGTCATGCGCATCGATGAAGGCCGTGACATTGCTGCGCTCGCCGGCGTACGGGGGCAGCAGGGTTGTCTGGGCGTTTGGCTTCTTGACATTTCCGGCAAGCTTGGAGAGGAGCTTGTTCGTGGAAATGCCGACGGTGGCGGTATAGTTTGTCTGGTGTTCCAGCTCGGCTCGGAGATGATGCGCCAGATGGGAGCCAACGAGCAGGCGGAGGCGCAGCGGATCCTGGGCGGGGGCATCACTCAGCGGGGCAGGGCCGTTGGCGGTGGGATAGGTGGTGCCCGCGAAGGCGGTAGCGTCGAAGGCAAACCCATGGGTCGGGTCGTCCTTGGATAAGCAGAAATAGGCGTTGGACAGGTCGTGGGGGTTGAGCAGATTGACGTTATATTCAACTTGGTCGGTCACGTCGAGCCATATCTAGATCCCGCGCAATCCCTGTAAGCCCAGGAACACGGCAAAGGATATTCATAGAAGGAGCTGCAAGGTTGCTGTCCTGACCTCGTCGAACCCCAGCCCTGCGGCAAAGTCAAAACGCGGCGCTCATCTGGGGTAAAGTGGGCAGAAAGCAACGGCGAACCTACTTTCGACCCGGCCGCTCCACGAGAAGTGGCGCAGAAAGCGGTAGAGCAGCTTGGAGGCGTTGCGGAAGCGGGTCAGATCCTCGCCCAGCACGATGACCTGAGACAGGCCCGTCAGCAAGATTCAGACGGGCCGCGCTGCAGCAGCGCGACACGGCCGGCCTTACCACGTCGGGGCAGAGGCGCTTCGCTTCTCTGATGAGTTGCAGCTTATGCAAGCCCTGGCGGAAGCATCAGCGCGGCTCCGACAGAGGCACCTTGAGGCAGCGCTTACTCGGCGGCGCGCCTCGTAATTGCACCTACACCACGCGCATCAGCCAGGATTGATGGACGCGCGCGCGCTGACGGGGACGGCGCACGCACGTGACGACAATCTGCTTCTCTGCGCGCCGGTCAGCGGGCGGGGCGCGGGCAGCTTGGGCGGCGGACTTGCGTTGCACGGCCAGCGGCAGCGTCCTGAGCTGCGGCTGCTCGGCCTCGACGACGGCGCAGTAGAAGGCGTCGTAGTCCTGCGCGGGGCGGGGTCAGCTCTCGCGCCAGAAATAGCGGGGAGGGGATGTTGCGCAGGCGATCGGGTCGGGTTGCGCGTTTGCGGCTGGCCTGAGTGGGCGGGCCCGGGTGCACAGTACGAGACCTCAGCCACGGCGCGGTGGAGGGGCACGCACGAAGTGGATCACGACGCGGCCGTCGCGGCGGCGCGGCGGCGGGCAGTGCGACGTCATCGGCCTGGCGCGCGGTTCGTATCAGCGAAAATGCGGTGTTGAGAGCGCGTCGGTGCTGGCGCCCGGCTGCTGCCAAAACGGGCGCGCAGGATGCGTTGCCACCGCGCGCGCGAGTCGCGGCGGGTCTGCGGGCGCGGCGGGGCTGCGATTGGTGCGCCGTGTTCCAACGGATCGCCGCTGCGCTTCTATTCATAGGCACGCCAGGTGAGCCCGCGCGGATTGGCTCGGCGCGCAGGGTTTAGGCGCCGCGTCACCAGCGCTGCTCCCCTCCATTATTCATTAACTTTGGCCTGCCCGCCGCCAGAGCTTCATCCGCCCTGTCCTCTCCCGCCATGTACTGACCGCGCGCACGACCAAGCTCCAGAGCCGCCCTCGCCCCGCCCGTCACCGGCCTGCGCTCGGCCTCCTCTCCGCTGCCCGCTCTTATAGTGCTATCGGCCCCTCTTATCATCTGCCCGCTCACACCCTCGCGTCCCATGATCGCTCTGCACCCGCCCAGCATGACCACCTCTCTGGCCTTATTACCTGCCCCGGCGCCGCACCCTCGCGCTCCGCCGTCCGCCTCTGCTGCTCCTGCCGTCTGCGCGCCCTCGCCTCAGGCTGCCTCTCCCGCGCCGTCTCTCTGCGCCCCCGCGCCGCCGCGCCGGCCCAAGCTCTCGCTCAACACCGCCCACGCCCAGCACCGCACCTTCGGCAAGGGCTCCAGCCTGCGTCTCGAGACCCTGTCGGCCGTGTCGCCCACCGCGCGCAACACCTTCAGCAACGGCTACGAGCCCCAGGCTTCCAAGCCCGAGACGGACACGCCCAGCTCCGCCTCCACCTTCAACTCCTCCACTTCAGCCTCGTCCTACTCCTCGCTCGGCTCCGACTCGGCCAAGCTCCCGTACAAGCTGCCGCACAACGTGCAGAGCATCCTGTCCAACAGCCCGCTCCCGCCTGTGCACCGCCACCGCTCCATGGCTTCGCGCCCCATGTTCCCCGCCGCGAAGCGCGTCAGCTTCCGCGCGCCCTTGACCGAGGATATCACCACGACCAAGTACACGCTCGCGCATGCCGACATTGAATCATCATCCTCCACCATCTCATCGCTGGCATTGGAGCCAAACACCACCGAGCACATCGAGACCGTGGCCCCCACCACCACCACCACCGCCACCGCCACCGCCACCATCACCACCCTGCCTTCTCGCACTGCTTCCAAGCTTGAGCGGCTGCTCTCGAAGCCCACGGACGACTGCGCCACCGCGCAGCACCACTCGACCGAGCGCCCGCGCAGCCAAAAGCGCGACTCGCCGTCCGACTCGGAGTCCGACAGCGATTCGTGTCCCGAGACGCCAGTCGCCGGACGTCGCAAGCGCAGGCGCGAGTGGAAGTGGACGCTCGGGCCCATTGACGGCCGCACGCCCGACGCCAAGGACGTGCGCGAGGAAGACGAGGTCGACAGCGATCCCGACCGGGATCGGCTGACCTGCCAGCAGCGCTTTGAGCAGTACGTCGAGCGCCGCCCGAGCGACGCCAGCGACGAGGGCAGCATGGGCAGCCCGAGCAGCAGCGTCGAAGGCGACCACTTCACATGACGGACGACGACAAAAGACAAGACCACGGCATATTTGACACGTTTAGCGATGCATATACACACGGTGTTTTACACGGCATACTATCATGGGGTTCGGCGCGCATGACTGACGTTATCCACGAGCAACGTCACGTCCTCTTATCACATGCATCCATATGGGAGTCATATACTTGGAGGCCGTTTCCCGCTTAATTCCTGTTTTTCGAGTTCATCTTCGTATGATACCACGGCCCTTGATCGGGCCATTTTTCAGTACGTCTTTATTAGTGTGTATGGGTTGGACCTGGGTTGGGCGGACGGGAAATTGGGTGGCTTCGATTTGGTCGATCTATGTAAACGTCATCGCATGGACGATGGCTCGTAGATGCAGCGCTATTGAAAGGATATGAACTAGACATGTAATATGAAAAGGTCAAAAGATCCAGAGCCGCCATCGTCATGCAGCGGTGACATATGATGTCTGCCGAGCGGCCAACCGGACACGAGCGGGCTGAAGCGAGCGGTGGTGGCAGACACGGACGGTTCGAGAACCTCGTACCCGCATTCGGGCCATCAGCCTTATCGCGATCCAGATCGTTTCGCCGTCTCATGCATCGTATGCCGGTCACGCAGAGAAAAACTCGAGCGGCGCTGATACGGGTCTGCATCATGCTGCCGCGCTGCATGCAGATGCAGCAACGGAGGCAGGCTTGCTTACTCCACGCACACGCTCATTTCCTCTGCTCCCTTTTTTACACTTCGCCCAACAGCCCTGCCCTGCCCTGCGGCAGCGAAGTCAACGCGGAAACGCCAGCTCGATGCGGCAAGGCCGCCGTCCCGTTTCAGGCTCGATTCGCCAGGCCACGCATGCGCACGGATATGGCGTTTCCCACTCGCCGCCCACCCAGCTTCCAGGCTCCCCGTCCGCGCGCGCCCTCTTCCCCCCTCCTCGCTGCACGATCCTGGCCCTAAGCCTCGTATAACATGGCGCATCATATATCGATAGTCCGGCTCGTATATCGCTCTGCCATCGCACGCCATTCGCTTACAGGTGGGCTGCTGGCTGCTGCCCTGGCCCCCGCCCGGGGCTTGCGGCTTGTGTCTGCGGCGCGCAGCTGACGGCAGCTGGACCGAGGCATCGATCGCCTTTTCGAAAGGAGGCTGGAAAAAAAAAAGAAGGAATTGGCGGCGCGCTCATTGGCGGCGTCCTGGCGAGCGATGGATCGCCCAAGCGTATTTTGAGATTATTTCCTATTTTAGCGCTGCGGTCGCCCGTCTGGGTGCTTCCTTGTCGGCGCACGCGTCGCTGCCGCGTGGTCTTTGCTTTTTTTCCTTGCTTGCAACGCTGCGAGCTGTTTTGGCTTGCGGATCCTCGAGTTTCAGCATACGCGCTCCAGTTTCGGGGCGGTGAAACGCGCGAGGGGAATGCGTAGCGAGGATATAGCAGAGGATAAGTATAGATGCAGTCGCCATTCTCCAGAACACGGATACGCAGCGGCTCCACGCCACCAGGCCTGTCAGTGTATCAGCCTGCCGCAATGCTGATACGAAACGACCCGAGGTTTTACCTTCTTCAGCTTTTTTTTTTTACTTCTCGCTCCACCATCGTGTTTCATATCTCTTTGTCTCAGATTATTTATGTCACCTTCGGGCAGTGGGCTGCCATGCGGATGCTCGCGGAGACGCTAGTGCTCGTTCCTTTTCGCTGCATGGAAGACTCGCGCCCGCCACGTGGTGACAGAATGGAACTCGGATTAAGGGTAAACCTTGGCCGCTGGACACGAAGATCCCCATCGTGCCTTGATGCCGCCCGAGCAGAACGACAAGAAAGCGCCACAAATTTCGGCGGCCAGGTTGCATGCAAAGTGGGTTTCGCGTCCAGTTGGCAAGGCGGATCTGACTGGCCGGACATCTGTGCGGTTGCAAGGAGATCGGCGGTGCGCATAAGCCACCTTTCCCAGAGTGACCGTTGCAGCGCGTGGTGGCAGCCATGACGCCGAATTAGGGGAGATTGCAGATCTTGCGCGTGGGTGGTGGGAAAGGACCTGGCTGGCCCCCATCATGCATGCTGCTCAAAGGGGCAGGTTAGCCATTGTCGTTGCAAGTCAGCGTTGAACTTCTTCACTCTCCCCGTCCGCCGTCCCGGAAAAGCCGCTACCCCACTGTCCGAGACCCGGGCTTTTGGGCTCTTCTCGAATCCTGCTCCGTCTTGAGTTTTGCTCTCCTTCTGCGGCTTCGAAATAGCTCTATGCATGTTCAGTGCCTGCGTCATCCTGGTCTACTTCGGTGATCTCTCCGCTCACGCCCTGCGCTTACCAGCAGCGGATGCATTCATCTCCATACTACCGCAGCATGGCCTTCAGGCTTCTATACGGTGCCGTATCATGCGTAATCTACCTATCCGTACCAATGTATTGATCCTGTAAGACATGCAGGAAACCGCTGTTAATATGGGCGTTAATAAGAGAATGCTGCACATGTCTTGCCTGTACTGCAACGTCCTCTGTCATTCAGATCAATAGTGCAACGTCAATAGATCAGTTTCAGGCAGATGACAGCTGGACGCAAGACGATAATTGGATTCTTTGAAACGTAATAAGGTGTAGTGCTATTGTCGTTAAACAACGAACGCAAAGACCAACGTCTCCAATGGAAGCTCGGCAGTGAGTTCTAGAAGCTCAAGATTTGGTTGAAGAGCTATTTCGAGAGGGCATCCACTTAGCTTTCCCGCATGATTTCCGTCAACTCCGTCAGAACTCTCTTCCCATCGATCCACTTCACCACCGCGAGCGTCAGGCTTGAATTCTTGATCTCGTTGCCTGTCGTCTTGTCCTTGAGGGTGAACTTTGACAGATGCGCGACCGCGCCGCCCTGCTGCTCGGGATCGGCGCCCCATTTGATAAGCTCAGGATTGCTCTGCACGGACATGTCGTAGGCAGCACGAGCCTTGGCGACAGAGTCCTTGTATTGCTCGTACGTGTAGCTGGTATGGTTGATCCTACAGGTGCTTCGTGGTCAGCTTGCAGGTATTAAGCAAAGGATCAGCACTCGTGTTACCTGACAATGAGGCTAGGATCCACTGATTCCTCGTAGGTCTTGCTCGAAAATGCATCGTCGGGTTGGAAGAAGATGTCATTGAGGAGCTGGTTAACCCAGTCGCCAAGGGGGGTGAGCTGCGTGGACATTTTCCTTACGGCAATATTAGCATCATGCTTGACATACTATGAAGATGTAACTCACAAATTTGGAGCTGTGAGTTGTGTTCAGTCGTAGTATGAGGACCGAAGTGTGATGCTGCTCTCCATCATTGTAAGAAGAGGTTTAAATAGCATCTTCTATCGACAACGCGCACCAAAATTTGTCCGTCATCATGAGAATTTATCAGCACACTACTGCGGAGCGCATGGCAGAGTTGCGGAGTTTGGTAATACCTGTGCAAGAAGATCCCAGTGAACCTGGCGATGACTCAGGCAACAGGCCCAATCAGCGCACAAAACTCCGCGGGCCCTGCGGAACTCCGCAACCCCTCAAGCTCTCTCATGCGGATTTTCTGACCTTTCACCCAGAGCGCGCAAGCCGTTCACAGTCAAGGGCCCCGGGCAATGTCCTCCTCGCGGCAGAAGTCATGTCTGAGTTGCGTCAGGTCGAAGCGGAGATGTGACCAAGGACTGCCGGCATGTCGACGCTGTCTTGCAAGAGGAAGTGCATGCGAATACACCGGCCGGGTTCCGAGCCAGGACGACCAACCGCAGGCAGCGAACATAGATCCGCAAATCGGGCCTGAAGACCCGTTGTTGCAGCACTTGCCATCCAACCACCTGCAGCTACATGGCAATGCTGCAATACCAGACTTTATGCCTTATGCTGTGGACGAGATGATGCTCTTTGGAAGTGAGCCAATTGGCTCCACACAACTGCAGGCGAACGACCTTCTCGTCGCAAGTGGATTTGCAGACCCCATGGCACAGGATCTCGACGAAGACTATATCACGACTGGAGCAGTATACCAAGCGCGCGTGGAATTCGTAGGGAGGCGTTTGGCGGGAATCCCAAAGACGTTCACGGAAAAAGCGCAAACCATGTTCATCCACCGCCGGCTATTCGCAGAACAGAGCTCACACGCTCTTCAAGACGCGCACAGCACCTGCGCTCTGTATTGCATGAAGACTCCAGAAAATGAGGCCCTGGTGTTTCGCACCATTGAGCAGAAGGCGCAACAGCTGGTTGCCCATACCGATCCGCTCCTTGCGTCAACATCCGAGCTCCTGGCCGCCTTGCAGGCTCTCCTTTTGTACCAAATGATCAGGCTGTTTGATGGAGACATTAGGCAGAGAGCTCAGGCGGAGGCGGAAGAAGCCACGGTCATGGCTTGGACAGTGCAATTGAGAGTGCACATGCACCAGCTGACTCCCTCCCTACCAGCTTCAGGGGGAGCGCCGCCAACAACGCCGGCCTCGACTCCTGAATGGCGGCGCTGGATTCTTGAGGAAAGCATCCGGCGCACAGTTTTAACGTCATATATTCTGCAAGGGGTCTACTCCTTTCTGAAGCTTGGGTATGACTGGGTGTCGGGCAAGGTGAAGAAGCTGTGCTTCACTGCCCAGTCGGCTCTTTGGGATGCGCAGTCGGAGTATTCATGGCGGACAGCATACTGCGAGCGCGACAGGCTTGAGATCCGGGTTGCAGACTGGGACAATGGCATAGCAAAGGCCACGCCAGGTGACCTGGAAGAGCTTGGCGTTATTGTCATGGCATCCTACATGGGAGTGGAGGCCACCGAGGAGTGGCTTGGGCAAGACCACCTTGCCAAGTACGGCTTGGCGGAAGGGAAATTTTGACGACGCAGCGGCCAGTCGTTCTTGTACGTCGGATTCCGTGCAGGGTGATTGGAGCGCATTCGCACGAGAGCAGCGGCTGTGGAGGAGCCCGCTTAGTAAGCGGGGCCGCCAAGGACGCGAGACGGCATGACGTAAGAAGCGCCGAGTCAGGGCGCACGACTTCACGCTGCTGTCCGGCCTTTCTCGGCTGCGTCCAGAGCCTGTGCCTCTCCAACGAATGGCAGACCGGACATGCTGAGCTTCACCGGCGCCTGCTGACACGCGCAGCGTCCCCCAACAGAGGCACCACCAGCACACCGACCGGACCCACACCCACCACGCCCGGCGCTTAGGACGACCCCATCATGCTCTGAGCGCTTGGCTCCTTTCGCCAGCGATTTCTCCGTTCGGACTCCGGCCTCCCGCAAAACCACCGGCGTCAACCCGCGCCATCTGGCTGTGGAGCTGCAGATCCGGCTGAAGGGCGGAGAGAGGGGCTTGACGACGCACCCTCCGCTCAAGCATGGCGCATCCGCCGGCGGGTGAGTGCTGTGTGCCTCCTATACGGCAGTCACCGTTGGTACTCACATCACATCAGGCGAAACAGCTCCGCTCGTCGGGCCGTCAGGAGACGCGGGACGGGAACCGGCGTTGACAAAGCTCAATCTTTGGTTCTTGCGAGCTGTAGACCGCTTGAGTCCAATAGTCACCGGCTCGCCATGGCGACTTTTTGAGATCTGTGACCAACGGCTGTATGCACCTGACTTGCCTCCCTCCGCTGGGGCCTGCTAATCCTCCCAGCTTCCCACCATTCCTGCGGAGGCGCTGTCAGGCAATGCTTGCAGCAGAATGGACGCACCGCTTGCCAATCATCCAGCGGACGTCCCCTGCGGACATGGCTGCAAAGCTGATTGTCAAAGTCCTCGACGAGATCCAAGCCGATGAGGGGTCCAAGCTCACGGTCGTGGATTTTTGCTCGGGAGGTGGAGGTACGTGCCGTCCGCTTGACCACCTCCAAGAATAGCCCTCCTCACCCTGCTGACCACAGGCCCGGTACCGGTCATCGAGAAGCTCGTAAACAAAAAGCGCGCGGAGCGCAACCAGCCCCCGATCCCCTTCGTCCTCACGGACATCAAGCCTCACATCGACGCTTGGATGGCCGCCTCCACCCGGAGCCCCAATCTAAGCTTCATCCCGCAGCCGGTCGACGCAACGGCTCCTCCCACGGCCGTAATCAGCACGACCGCCACGCCGGCCCCCGCGACCCGTGCCGAGACGGACGCGCGATTCAGCTCCGACACCCGTGTCTTCCGCCTGTACTGCCTCGCCTTCCACCACTTCCCGGACCACCTGGCCCGCCAGGTCTTGGCGTCGACCCTCAACACGGCTGACGGCTTCGCCATCCTCGAGCTGCAGGACCGCCGCCTCGCGTCCCTGCTGCTCATGTTCCTGGACTTTTGGCTGATGTTCGCCGTCACGCTCTTGTGGTTCTGGCGCGATCCGCTGCAGCTGCTCTTCACCTACGCCGTGCCCATCCTGCCCTTCACGCTGTCTTTCGACGGCTTCGTCAGTTGTCTGCGCACGCGGACGTTCTTCGAGGTCATGACGCTGGTCGATCAGAGCCTGGAGGCGGCGTTGCAGAGTTCGCAGGGGAGGGCCGTCAGGAAGGTGCTGCAGGAGTCGGGGTCGGCGGAGATTGAGGGCTGGGTGTTCAAGGGTGGGAGGGAGATGCATACGTGGCCGATTGGGTTTATGAATTATATTGTCGGGAAGAGGGTTAATGGGAGCCATTGAGCCGTGTGACGGAAGTGCGCTTGGGTTCCTTGTCGTATACCCACGTATATGTAGACGGATGGAAAGATTAGATGAGATTGTTTGATTGATGTTCTTCGGAGAAGTGGTTAATGAACTTCATAAGACACTGCAAGAAAGAAACAAGGTTGAAGTAATAAGTGAAGCTCCAAAGTATACCCGATACAGCCATGATGCCACCAAGAGTAAGGAGGTAGATCATACGCTTTTAGTTTACTGGTACACTACATACACGCACTTTTCCATCGAAATGGGCAAGAGATTAAGCTTACCATCTAGAAAGTTTCAACCAGACCGGTTTGCTCATTGAACACCCTCATCATACATTTTTGAGACTGGATTTCTTTTGTTCTTTGGTTAAACTTCTGACCAAGCCTGAAGCGTGGAGGGCACAACACTTACCTCCACCCCATCTAGGCCAGCGTACCTATTCAGTGGCACATAAATAACTCACCGAGTCTTTCACGGGCAAGAAAGTCAACCGTGTAAAAGCGAGATACGACTTGCAAGGTGCGATTTACGAGTGGTGAAGGACTTCGGTCTGGCAGCGCAGCAGATATTGTTTTAATCTGAGCCACGTGTTGGGAACTATAGCCGCAAAATGGTCAGAGGGTTTATAACTCGTTCAGACGTAAGACGTGCCCAATGTAATCAATTCATGCGTTGAAACCCCTGATTGGGCCAAGCCGCAAAGGCTATCTGTGCTCGCTCTGCTTCTCGGACCCAGTAATGTCAAGATGCAAGATAGACTTGTTCATTTACCCGGTCCAACTCCGCTTATCGGGCGGTAAACTTTATGAACAAGAGAAGCTTGTCGCGTGTCAATTTTGAGAGTAAAGGAATGACGTCGGTTCGGTTCTCGAGCCTTCTGCTTCAAGTGTCCGGAGAATTGCAATCCGTTCACTGGAGAGACCTGTACTTGCTTTAGTGTTTGCCCATCTTGTTCGCTTAACCTGCCTCTACGAAACAAGGTTTCGTGATATACGAAGCTTCCCAAACAAAATCTCGTAAAACTTTTGCTATGCGTCTGCCTGACAAGTGCGCACGTAAAATGAGTTGTGCCACGGTCTATGCAGGGGGTTTCCGGAAGCCTCCCTGTTGAGAAGCGTGTGAGCTAGAAGTGGACAGAGGACCTGGGCATGGACAAGGATCTTTACATATAGACCGATTCTATGCCATGATCGTCTTGAGAACACCCAATGGCGTGTTAGCAAAATAAATATAGAGTTCGTTAGTGGTCTGCGCCTCGCAGGCACGCGACCAACATTGGTCGCCGAGCCAACGAAAGCTGCTAAATGGAGCATGTAAGCGAGACAGCCTATACCTCTTAGGCCTAGATGCTCTTGAGTTGTCGATATACATATGCTTGGCCTCGGATTCAGGACTCTTGGCAGTCGGGATGTCAATTGTTGTCGAGGTTCAACTGCCTGCCAAAACGAGTTTTCTCGGATTCGCTGCAACATCCGAGCCCCTTTCTTTATACCACATCTCGTGCCTTCATTGTGTAGTCTATATAAGGCTCCTGTTCCTTCTCTGTTGTGTGTCTATAATCAAAACGCACCAGCTCTTTCAAAATGCGAGCCCTTGCTGTTCTATCTCTGTTTTACTGGGCGCGTTCTGTATCTTGCCAATGCAAATGTGTAGGTCTCTTCCTCTTCTAGCCATACAGATGTCATTCTAAATCTCGGAAGATACCTGGAAGTGACTGCTGGCCTACCCAGGACAGTTGGTCCACCTTTAACTCCTCTGTTTCCGGCAAACTTTTGCAGACGACGCCTGTTGCTGCATCATGCTACCCTGGGCCTGCAGAAAATTCCACTCAGTGCCAGGTAGTAAACGAATTCTGGAGGGATGCTGCATGGCAGGCCGAACAGCCCATTGGCTACGACTATCCCTTCAACAGGTCATGCCTTCCAGTGGATCTTTCAGCCGGACAGGTCCCTGGCAGCTGCACCCTCGGCGACATGCCGGTTTATGCTGTCAACGTAACCACGGAGGATGACATCGTGAAGACCATTCGGTTTGCGAAAGACAACAATCTGAGACTCGTCATCAAATCGACCGGTCACGACATCCTTAAAAGATCCACCGGATACGGCAGCTTATCCATCTGGCTCTACAACTTCCGGAACGGCGTAGACTACCACGAATCCTACTCCACCGTCAACACCTGCGCGCAAACAACCTGGACCGGCAGCGCCTTCACCATCAAAGGCGCCTACGCCTGGTCGGACGTCTACCCGCTCGCCAACGAAAAAGGCCTCATCCTCGTCGGCGGCAACAACAAAGGCCCCTGCAGCACCGGCGGCTGGACCCAAGGCGGCGGCCACAGCGGCGCCGGCCGCTACTACGGCATGGGCGCCGACCAAGTCCTCTCCGCCCGCGTCATCCTCGCCTCCGGCGAAATCGTCACCGCAACCCCGTGCTCGCACCCGGACCTCTTCACCGCCCTCCGCGGCGGCGGCCCCGGCACCTACGGCGTCGTCACCGAGATGACGTTCAAGGCCTTCCCGACCCAGAACGTCTCCGTCGCGTACATCGAGGTCGGGGCTCCGACGACGACGACCGCCAACAACGCCTCCTCCGTCTTCCTCGACGCCATGTCCGAGTTCTACGCTTCGTTTCCGTACCTTTCGGACGCTGGCTTCGCCGGCTACGGCACCTGGTCCGTCAATGCCCCCGCGCCGCTCTTCGGAAACTACTCCACCGCGTACACCCAGTCCCTCACCCTCCTCGGCAGCACGCAGGCCCTCGCCGTCGAGAAGCTGGCGCCGGTGCTCGATCGGATCAGGGAGGAGTACAGCGGCACGGACCTCTTTGTCAACGTCACCTACAAGGATTTTCCGGACTGGGGGACCTACTTCGACAGCAAGGCCGACACCATCGCGCCGGTCGGCACGGTCGGGGTCACGGCGTCGTGGTTGCTGGATGGGGAGGCGTTGACGGGGAACCGGACGTTTTTGCGGGAGAGTCTGGGGGTTATGGCGGGGACGGTGGAGGAGCAGACGTATCATAATGTTGGGGTTCATGGGGGCGAGATCTTTGCGCATAAGGACGATCCGTATTCGGCGCTGCTGCCGGCGTGGCGGAAGGCGTATGTCTTGGATCTTATTGCGCGGAGGTGGACGGGGGATCAGGCGCATGATGAAGAGGTTGCGAGGGATGTGAGGGAGGTGAAGGTGCCGGCTATGCGGAGGTTGGCGCCGGGGATGGGGAGCTATATGAATGAGGCGGATTATGGGAATCCGAATTGGCGGGAGGATTTCTATGGTGCGAATTATGAGAGGTTGAGTGGGATTAAGGAGAGGTATGACCCGGACAGTGTCTTCTACTGTCTTACTTGCGTGGGCAGTGAGAAGTGGGAAGAGGATGTGGATGGGGCTCTTTGCAGAGTGTAAGCTTCTGTGGCTCGCTTTGCGCTTCTTGTTATACCTAAACAGAATGATGATGAGGAATTGGACGCAATCCTTCCACAAGCTATTGCCACAATGGATACTAACATGATTGGCTCTAGTCCTGCGGGCCCTTCAACCGAAACGACAAACGCAGTGGCTGTCGACTACTTCGTGAAGGAGATGAAGACACATGTGGAGCGGCTCATGCAATCTTCGCGTCAAGGTCGAGCTATGGGTGTTCTGCAGGATGAAATTGACATGCTGTGGCATTATGGGTTTGCGTCATGGCCTGGTGGACGGTACGTGGAGTTGAGGTGGGGACGGGTTCTGGCATTTGCTCCGAGATTTGTGTCAGCTTTGAGGTGCTCGAGCTGTGGAGCCAGGGCGCTATTTGACGTGCTGTTTTGGAGATTGTTTTGTTTCTACTTCGTGAGGGTTTTGCATTCTGGGAGTAAATAATTAACGAGTTCTCGCTGAAGAAGTGAAATTTGACGTGTGGGGTTTCTTTATATCACTCGTTTGAGGAAGCGCTTCTCGAGGTATCATAATACATGAGCAATGAGGTGTATTTGTTCTGGCACGCTAGAGGGTTTTGCAAAAGAATGATTTTATGGAGACTTTAAACCATGGTAGTAGTTGAAAGCAGGTCGATCAAACTTGAAGCATAAGACCTACGGAATGACAAAAGAAATTACATTGGGTCGTTGCTACGTACTATCTACATACACTATCTACGTATTATTCCTCCTCATCAACATGAGGATTGCATTACATGCCAGCAAGAGCAGCGGTATACGCAAGGTACCAGGTACGACTGGCACCTCCATCCAAGTAGTCGCTGCTGCTCGCGTTGGCGAAATACTCATACGCTGTCTCTGGCTCCATCAGTGCCAGATTGGCGTAGAGGATGCCTCGCCAACCTCCATCAGCTTCGTCAATGCGACCGTCGGACATGTACGTGTCGTACTCCTCGGTAACGAATTCCTCCGTGCGGATGAATGCCGAGGGAGCGTGTACCGGGATCATATGGATACTGCGCGGCTCATTAGTATTTCTGACAATACTTGAGTATATGTTCAGTGGTAATCTTACCCTTCCTTGTAGTACCAAACGTCACCAAAGTAAGTGGCCCAGTCGATCTTGTTCTCGAAAAGGACACCGGAAACCTTGTTGTTGATAATCTGCGGTGGTTGTACAGTATTGCTGCTTGTCATCAAGAAATAGTTCTGGAAACTGCGAGCCTGGATGGCCAACATGAGGTTGCCTGGGCGTTGATTAGCAAATTAACCTAGTGAACAGCGGATTTCGGTTTGATCTCACCCCGTGCCTCCATGTTCGTATCACCAATAACTTTACCCCAGAGCTTCAGGCCGTAGGATGCAAAGGAATCCTGCTTGTAGATCAGTATCAGGCTTCTTACAGAAATCGTCAGAATGCGTACCTCAGAAGAAGACTCCTGATCCTTGCTGTCTCCGGATGAAAAGAGACCTTTCGCCCAGCTGTGTCCGCTGTTTCATGTGTCAGTCTCAGTTCTCTCATTGACTGTTGCTGTAAACTTACTGGAACCAGTCAAAGCTGCGGCTGAAGGGGTAATATTCTCCTTGAACGGGGTTTGCAAAATCTTGAGCTAACATGTTGACCCAAGCCTTGTTCGTGCCCGTTTCGAGCCAATCGGCATCCAGGTAACCGATGACGGCCGCTGTATAGAGGCTTCAAAGTATGTACTTTAGCAATAAGTCTTCACGGGGAGATCTCGGAAAGACTTACAAGTACCCGTAATGGAAGTGGTGGTCGTTGTAGTATGTATTGCCATAATCAGCATTTGCATCCGAGTATCCAGCGCTGGAGACCACACCCTTCCAGGAGGAGTCGTAGATCAACGGGTTCTTCTGAGAGTTATTGACGAAGACCGCAAACGCAGACTCCAGCTTGGAAAGGCCCTCTGCCGCCAGCACCGCATTGCCGCCCAAATCATTGACCGCGTAGACGATAGCTGCAAACTTGGCCAGTGCCTTGCCGCTGAAGTACATGGAGTCCAGATTCGTCTGAGCGTCCATATCCTGCTGGAGTTCAGAGGCTGCAGCGTCGATGACAGCGCAGGCCGCTGTGGCAGAGAGGGACGTGACGCTACCCTTCTTGGCCGAGTAAGGCGCGAAGGACATCTTGACAGGGAGGTCCTCAACCATGGTCCAGGTGTCGCTGAGGTACGCAACGGCGTAGCCCTTGGTGATGGTCGCAAGCGTGAGCTCAGTCTCGGTTGCCGCGGTGCTGCTGTCGAAACTCTGTTGATGGTGCGGAAGGGCGTAGGTTAGCAGCGCTTTAGAAGTGGTGCCGGCCTTGACGTAGTCGAAGCTGTAGGTTCCAGTGCTGCCGTCAACGCTTCCGGTGATGTTGACACCAACCGGATACGCGCCGGCGGCTTGGTCGTAGATGGCTTCGCCGCTGTCGCCAGAGGGGTTCTTGGCGATGTTTATGGTGCCGTACCAGTTGGAGGGACCGGCCAGTTGGGTGCTATTGGTGAGGTTAAAGGCAGGGTAGCCGTAGCCGGTATCGGGGGTTGCGTAGACCAGCCAGCTCTTGCCGTCTTCGAGCGTGACCTGGTATTTGACGGTGTTGCCGTCGTCGAGCTTCGTGGGGCCCTCAACGGTGCGGAAGAAGACGCTGGACTGAACGAGTGGTGTGGCGCCCTTGTATACACCGGTGACAAATGCCATGCCCTGCACCAGCGGGAAGGTGATGATGGGATCGAATCCAGTGCTTGGGGCGAGGTTCATGTTGACTGACATCGCCGTGAGAGAATCAACAGTCAAGGATGTGGACGAGCCCAGCTCAGCTGCAGAGAGAATCATAGACTGGATTCCAAGAGGGCCAAAGAAGTAACGCGAGGAGTTATGAGTCGTCTCGTCGCCGAAAGAGAATTGGCTCCTATCGATGTGGGAAACTGCCAGACCCCAGCTGTATGCATTGCCGCTTCCCTTTGACCAACTAAGGGAATAAGGATGAGTCCAGGCGCCCTGGCTCTGAGTGTCGAGGAACAGATTGGCATAGAACTTGTTGGTCTGGAGAGGGCCACCAGTATCCCCGGATATCGCGCTCCTTGAGACTGGATGATCTCCTTTGCGGGGAATGTTGGAAGGCGGAGCGTCACCAGAGATTGCAACGAATATGTTGGAAGAGCTGATGTCATCATCACAATCACCACCAGAACAGAGACGTGCTGATGCATATGTGTAGTTACTGGCGCAGGTAGTGACCGGAGTGGGTGTGGATACTGTGACTAGTATCAGCATCGAAGAACAGGAAGAACGGGTCCAGAACGTGGAAGTTTACTCACCGGCTGCCGAAGTGGTAGTGTCATTCAAAACCGGCTGTGGCCATGGAGGCTGGACTGTTACCTGCGGGTAAGGCTCGAGAGTGACCGGGAACGAGCTTGTGGTGGAGACGGTTGTTGTTGGCGAGCTGACCGGGGACTGCGTAGTGGGAGTGACTTGGCTTGCAGTCGATATTTCAAGCGAACCGGTGTAGGTATTGCTTTGGCTTGCCGTGGAGCTTGCCAATGAGACCCCTTGGCTTGCCGTGGAACTTGCCAACGAGACCCCTTGGCTTGCAGTGGAACTTGCCAAAGTGACCCCATACGTGTTCGAACAGTAGTTTGCCTGGTTGTTATTCGTAATAGTGATATACTTTGTAACGACAGATACCTGCACAGAGGTGCTGACGAACTCTGAAGTAGCCGTCGCCTGCGTTTGCCTCGACGAGCTGCCGCTGCCGCCGCTTAAGTTGAGACTAGCCGTAGACTTGGTTGAGCTACTCGAAGAAACAGTTGTCGAGGCTGTACCGGTCGATTTGACAGAGGTACTAATCCTGCTCGAAATGATTGCCAAACTGGCAGAGCTGCTTGACATCTCAGAGATAGGGGTTGATCCAATCGGTTGCGTCACGGCGCTGGTGGAGCCCGAGACTGTTCCCGTCCGAGTTGAACTACTAGTCAGTAGCAGCTGTGATGGATCAGCCGACTGCGTCGATTCCGTTGTGGCTCCAGGAAAATTCGAGTTGACTGCAACCGCGGTTGAGCTAAGCAGCGTTCTTGATGAACCTTGTGATGGTGCCGTTTGGACTACGCTGTTGCTGGAGCTCGGAACAGCTGCAAGCTGCGTCGATGAGCCCAGGTATGTCGAGGTTCCAGCCTCACCTATCGAGTGTGCTCCACTGCTGGCAGGGTCTAAACCGAGACTTCCTGGAGCTACGCTACCGCTTTCAACAACACTTGAGGACGGTAACTTGGTCGATGTCATAGCAGGCGCCAATGTTGAAGTTGTGTTCTGAAAAAATGTAAAGCGGTTCGTTGCGGTTGCAGAGCCATTGTTTGACGCGGTCAAAACAATAGTTGTAGCTGATACCGTCGTGGTCGTTGAGTTTTTGAGCACACTGGAGACGCTGGTAATTTCCTCTGACGCCCCGGTGGAAGTGACGATCCTTGAGCTGGAGTACGGCCACAGGAAACTTGCGGAACCATTGGAAGATGGAGTCTGAACGAAAGTAATGATCGAAGCCATTGTGGACGTAGTGTTCTTTAAAACAGAGAATGTGGGTGTTGCGTTTGCAGAAACGTTGGCTGAAGGCGTCTTGACGATGACTTCCGCTGAACTCGACACAGGTATCGTCATGGTTGTTGTCCAGCTGGAGTTTGCAGTCGTTCCTGGAATGGTCATCGTGCTATTGAGTTTTCCTCTCGCTGTACAGTAAGCCCGAGTTGAGGAGCCGACCATCAAACTCGAGGTTTCAACTGCAATCAAACCGCTGTCGATTCCCGTACTCATTGATGACGACATAGGGATTTGCGAACTCTGCAGAGTTGTACTCGTGGTTGTGATAGTTGTCGTGGTGCTCGTCGTGCTAGCCGCCTTGGTGCTTGCATGCGTGCTGCTGGAAGTCTCCTCGGCCGTAGAAGTTTTGGTACTGATGGGCGTAGAGACGCTCCAAAATGACATAACACTCGTGAATCTTGCCCCAGACGTAGTCGCCTCTTGACTAGAAGCCGGAGTTGTACTCGAAGAAGGTATGACCGTGCTCGACAAGACCAGCGTACTTGAGGTGCTGTAGACGTACGGAGTATCAGTCGTGGTTAAACCAGTCGAGGTGCTGATGGTACTGGAGCTGGAGCCGGAGCCGACGTTAATGCTTGTGCTGTTGAAGGAGAAGGAAGAAGAGGTGCTGGTGCTGGTGCTAGTGCTGGTGATACTGCTGCTGGTCGTCGTCGTCGTCGAAATGGGCGCCAAATAAGACTTGATTGCAGACAGGAAGCCAGAGTTGGCGTATGCCTGTGTGGCATCCCACATCATCACTCCACCAAAGCTGTCAAAGTCTTTGCAGTAGTCGATGATGGCCTCAACGTCTGAGGCAGACTTGTAGCCGGAACCCGCAGCAGAAGACGACGCGGGAATGCCAAGGAAAACCTATGATGATTAACTTTCATTCTCGATCAATAGGGGTTTTTTTGAACACACCTTGACATCTGAGTTCGCACTAGTGGTCTTTGCCCAATCGTCCCATGTTTCGAAGTTGAAGTTCGATTGCGCTGATGAACCGGACACAAAACTCTGTAGGCCGCAGTAATTGTTGTAGAACTGGACAAAGATGGCATCCATCTTGACAGCCGAGCTACCAGAGAGGAACTGGTTGTCTGCCGCATCTGGGTACGGACACTGTGGGGCCGCCGTGAGAATGCGGTGCTTGCCATCCGTAGCCTCTGTTTCATCCATCAGATCGCGAAGGGCCTTGGCAAATGGTGCCATATTGGAGACAGTTGATTCAAAATCGAAGTCGAAGCCGTCGATAGATGCTGTTCCAAAAGGACGGTAAATCGCCGTGCCATCAGAGGTAGTAGAGCTATCTTGCTCCGGGCCGAAAGCTGCCCAAACCAGCTCCGCAGCGGCTTCGGCTTCGGACTCTGAGCTGAAACCTCCTTCAGAATAGGTTGCACCGCCAATAGACAGTGTAATGGTCTTTCCGTAAGTGTTTTGACAAATCGGAATGTCCTCCCTTGAAAAAGGAGCATGTTAGCAGATGAAATCCTGGCGTCAGAATAATTCATACTCAAGCTCTGAACAATAGAAAAGAGAGGTTCCCGAGAAGGCTGTACACTTATCGCCTTGGTTTGCGAAGTTAAGCTCTGGCTCTCCGTAAGAATCTGTAATGACAGTCATGAAGGACATAGGAATAATCTGTCAACGAAGGTCAGCTAAAGTTGGGACCTCGGATCCGTGCATTCATACGTCAATATTCGAATCTGAAATGCAAGTTAGCCTGGTTGCACAGCAGAGTTGACGACAGAGAGTATACCTGCACAGTAAGCTGAGAGCCTCTGTTGGGCTAGGCTGCCACTACTGGCGCCATAGGAGTTTTGGCCTGTGAAAAGTGTAAGTAAATTGGCAAAGCTACCCATCCGTGTTGTTACTCACCCCAGTAGACGGCAACATTATTTTGGGAAGCCGCATTGAAACCGGCTTGTACGAAGCCAGAGAAAGCTAAAAAGGAGAAAGATGTTTTGAGGTACGTGTTGCAACGACTCATTGTATATGGTCGTTGAAACACGAGTGAGTGTCAGCGTGAGCAGTAATCTCAGCGGTAGGGAGCCGTTGGACAGATCAACTCCATGCTTAAGTACTTTTCTTAGCTGATGCAAGGCAAACTGAACGACTAGATGGTGGCTGGTATGTGACGAATGTTATGAACGTGTTATAGTGGTATGATGGGGAAAATGACGTGATGCTTCAGAGTAATATCATCCGTTATATATGTGCTAGCCCAAAATGGTAGAACGAACCCGCAAAAACATGGAGATCACTTCACTACAGAATGCTTACTGTTTGTCTATAACGCTTTGAGCTCTGCGCCGCGTCACTCGTATTTCCCAAAAGAGCGTTACTGGGGACCATTCCAGTTATTTGTCAGAGTGGACCCATCCGGATGTTTACTTTCTTCTCTTCCCGTTTCCATGGCATCCATCCTACACGGAACGCGTTTTCCAAGCTCGATATCAGTATTTCGTCAGATCGTGGGGTATCTGAGAGTGTGTCATGACTGCCCCACCCACCGTAAAAGGATTTTGGTGGTACACTTGTTTTGCTGCGCAAAAGGGCAATCGCAAATTTGCGTCACCACATCTGAGGTTCCCAGCCACCCAAATTTACCTCTTTCTGCCACGGCCTGAAGCTGACCCCACAAAACAGTATTCAATTCTGAACTTTGATATTCCTCAGAGAAGTGACTGGGATATATCGTACGCTTCCAACCACCTCGATAACCCTTGACCCGCTGTACTCTTGCCTTTTAGATTCTACAGCATTTATTCTGTATCAGCTGACAGTAACAATAGTTCAGCCTTCGTTCGGGGATAGCTTTTCACACCAATGTCTCACAAACATGGGAAATGTGGCCGACTAAAATTTGAAAATGGACCGCGCTTGAAGTCCAAGCTGAAGAAAGTCCGATTTCCGACAATTCAATCCTCTGAGCCCTGTATTCCAGTGCCATATTGTCCCCGCCCACTGCTGAGCTCCCTTGCTCCATATGTATAAAGACCACATCTTTCTTGATACCAATACCTGAGAGCGACAGTTTGTAGATTGAGCATTGAGGTACAGAATGGAGTTTCGTAATCCTGGGCTCCAGATTGTCCATTCAAAAAACTGTTCTGAGTCATCTTCCATGAATGAGAGCATGTCGTTTAAGGCATTCATGTAAATGGTCGTGTTGGAGCTCCCAAACCCACTCAAAATTGCCTTTGCTTTCAGCTTCTTCAAGGCGGATGTGTAACTGAAAAAGTTTTGTGGTTCAAGAGTGCCTGATCAGTGCCGTTGTTAGTAAAAGATTCTGACTGTAGGTTTGATAGGCCCGTAAAACGGAATATGGTTGCATCGAGAGCCGTCCAGGCGTCAATTTTTGCCATCGTTGGATTTTCTGGTTTGGTTCTCTCCTAAACTCCGCTACTTGTAATTGAGAGAGGACCAAAGTCCATACCGGCGAGGTTGACTCTACAAAAGCAATCAGAAACAGGATTTTGCAGCCATGATCGACATGGTATTACACTCTTACCCATGCCATAGAAAGAGGTCAGCTATGACTTCTTATCAGTAGAAGTGAAGTTAGCAAGAAAACATCACTTCAAAGCGGGCTTAGGTTGATTGTTGTGTTGGGAGAGGAGGAACCGGCCACGTATGCCGGCTGTGCTCGATCGTGACTTTAAGGGTCACCAGAGGCGAGGCGGCCGACGTCCCTGAAACCCGGAGCGGGGAGTGACTTATACTTGGGCTAGACTCCGCTGGCTTCTGCGCGAAAGACCCACAAATTTTGAGGCTCACCTGTAGAAGGCCCCTCATTATTCTTGGCTCTTATAGCAAGAGCTTCGCGAACGTGCCGACCGCTATGAAAATGTGGAAACGCTGCGCCAAATTTACCGAAGCTTTACTCTATCGGGAAATCTGTCCCCACCCCGCCCATCACACGACTGCTGTAATGTAAATAAAAGCGAGCCTGTCATTCAGCCCTTTACCGCCATTTGATCTCCGCGCAGCCTGGCAGGTCGACGGATTCGTCCCGTAGAGCAATGTAAGCATGTGCCATACTTTCAACATGAAGACCTTTGTTGGAGTCCCCACAACGCGGTGGCACTGGCCTCTCCGGAGCGCTTTCTGGTGCTGCAAGCGGACATCTGTCCTAGCAGCCGGTTCTGAATGCAGTGGGAAGTTGTGGCTGGCCGCGTTTTCCGGCGCTTCTGACGCCTGCCTGAAACCAAGGATCTACGCGAGCACCATCAGATCCATAGGCCCAGGCACAGCACATTCGTTGCATCATTCTATAAGCATGCCTATAGACTGTCTTTCGTCATGTGTTATTCATTATATACATCAATTTGAGGAGGGGCCCTAACTGGCAACCTCCACGATACTTTCGAAAGGTAATTTACATGTTTCCACACCTCCGAGAGATTCAAGATCGTATGTCGCGAGCTCAGGTTGCTCAGAGATGGGCTGCAACAATGACGACTCCCCAAATTTCATCTTGCAGCCATTGGCAAGTTTCTGAGATAGTGGCGCAACTCGACGGAGTTGAGGTAGTGGAAGTCCCCGAGCGTTACGATAGTCCTGCTTCCCAACAGTTGGCCAGCCTTTTATCTGATCAGTCTGGATACTGAGAACTGGCGACAGTAAGATGCTTACCCATGCGTAGCCGCAGATAGTCTGCCAAATTCGCCTGTATTGTGACTCTGGTCCTGGGGCCTAGTCTGATGTATGCTGAGGGGCAGGCAAATGACTCGCATTGTTGATCGGAGCGCGCGCTTTCATTGCTGAATGCCTCGCTCTCAAGATACTGACGCAAGTCTACCAAAATTGGCCCGCACATCTCCTGCGTTCCAATCTTTCTGTCATTCACCTCCAGAACTTGGCTAAGTCTTTGACTTGCTTCCAGGATTGGAGATGGCCGTTGCTGGGCACAGAGGTCGGATGGTGCTTTAGCAATATTTGATTGTTTATCACAGGCCATCCTCCTTCGAAGAACTCCTACGATAATTGTTAGCTCTAATTAGTCATGATATTCGCCGTTGCCTACTTTTGTACGCCCGTCGGAGCTTTTGGCGGAGAGTTATGACAATTCTCCTGGACTTTTCCTGGAGAGAGTGGGTCTTTGCTGTGCAACCAAACATCAGTGAACGGGACATAACTGCGACAAGCTTGAGAGAGGAATTTTCTGCGTTGCCTGGCTGAAGAGATTGCTGTATTAATATTCACCGTTGCTGCTCACGCGCACAGATCTCGAGGTCCCGACCACGAAGTCGTTTTCGACCAGTATGCGAGCCATGGTACGAGTAGAGCCTCTAATATGCGAGCGGGACTCCTGTATAAAGAGTGAGATCACGCTATAGTTTCAACATTTAGCTAGAATCCCATGCGAATACGTTTTCGCTATCCTCTGGTGGGCTAGCCTGAGAAGCACTGGCCAATAGAGCGTTTTATTGTTTATTCACCGGCGATCTTATCACGAGTAATATAGTTACCATACCAGAATTACTAACCCTGAAGTTACCACGGTGACCATTCTCCCACTGTCTCGGATGATTGTGGCTTTCGCTGTGAAGCTGAACGTCATCTTAGCTTTTGTAAAGCATGGCGAGCGCAAAATTTCGATGGCGTGAAGTAATCAACAGCTAATGACAATCGTGACCAACATTGGAGGACTGGTTACGGCTTTGAATATTAAATAAACAGTTGATCGAGTAGAACAGCATATGTATGGTGCGTTTAGAGTCATACGGAGTGCAAATGCAAAATTTGGGAGTTCCTTCAGAGACTTCGCTTGTCCAATCAGAATTCCGACGTTTTCGAAATGCCATCTCTGGACGAGGCTGACTCGTAAATGGCAAGATGTGCAAGCAAACAGCCACAGCCACGGAGAAAATCTTCCGAGACACGCTAAATTTCTCTTCTCCCTCTCCTTCGTAAAGTCATCCTGCTGCCACAAAACCAAGAGCTAGTAAAGAGTCCGTGATCGAACGTGGAACACTTAGCACGAACTTTCTCTATCACATTTATACCAGGACGGAGTGAGGTAGAGTGGTGGAAGTTTTGGTTGTATCTACTTTTGGCGCATTTATTAAGAGTGCAACTTGCAGTCAAGCGGACAGCAATACTTTGGGCTTAAATTCCACCACTTTCATCTAACTGCCGTGGGGGGATTAGGTGCGAGGATGATAGTGCTTGTAATGAGCGGGAACAATTATTCTCGTAACAGCTTGTCATAGTCGAGTGCCGCTCTGGCCGGAGTAGGCCGTGACTCCATTGCAGGCATGGTACATTCTTCAGCCTCTGTTTCGATAAGGCCGCCAACAAACGCTTATATCTGTCACCTTTCAAAATAGCCAGCCGACAGACTGACCATCGTATCGACAGAAGACTTTGAAGATATTGGCAGAATACGGTATCAGATTGAGTAATGAAGTCGAGAATTCGCAAAGGAGAAGGACAGTAAACCCGCGATAGATCCCAGTGCAGTAGACCTTGGTAGAAGCAGTGCTATACTAGAGTACAGTCTTGATTGCGGACAGAATTCACTAAATGACTATAAACCTAAGCTTTGAAGGTGTTGCAGTATAAGTTGGAAACTAAACATCCGGTTTTTCTTCCATCTCCACGATCCAGCCGACACTTCCTACATTGTTCAATGCAGCTAATCCAAAATCTCATGCGGAGATCAGACAATCGATGATGCCGAAGTGACAAGCGCCTTTCAGCTTCTTACGAAAAATACAGGAATGCCGGATACTGGATCGCCCGTCGGGTTGGCTTCCAGCGGCTCAGCGAGCCCAGGTCGCATAACCCGGCAAGCCGGAGTCTCCCCGACATTTCCATCTTTTGGCATTCCTTCTCTTCATGGCTTGGTGTATCTTTCAAGAAAAAGCTGCCAGGCACTTCAATTCTTCTTAAAATTGCTGCACAACCTCAAATGTTAACCTAGGCATTTTGGTGTGGGCCACGGATTGTTTCCCGGCAGCCCCTGTATCTTCTAATTTTAACAAGATTTCCCGTGAGTCTAAACTACCCTCGGATTCGTATTTTTATATTGCCAAGGGTCTTGGTTTACAACAAGGCCATCTTGGGCCCTTAGGCAGTCCTCACTCTAGGCCTTTCATGTTGGCATATTCAGCCGCCGGTCCGTTTCGCCGTTTATTCGCAGTATCGCAGTGGCTCGTGTCCTCCTGGCGTTTGCAAGAAGATTTCGCCGCAGCGGCTGTGCCGTTCCGGGGGCTCCGCTGTCTCCGCTCACAGCGACCGTGTATAAATTGGATCATTCTCACGTCTTACATAGCTCTCTACTGCAGTTTTATTCGCGGCCGCCCTTTCCTACCATCACACCTTGCAAAAACGCAAAACGCTTAACAATGCTCTTCTCTATCATTTCAGCTGCCATTCTTGGTAGCGCAACATGTATCAGCGCTGCTGCCATACCCACTACGGTCGCGGATGATGGCGTGACGTCGTATATCTGGGCTGACTTCTCACGTACGTTGAGATTTTCAACACCTCCTTTTTTTTCTGGGCCTCATCTCATACATCTACAGGCTGCGAACGAGCGGACAAACTCGAAGTTACGATCAGCGATTACAGCAGCCAAAGCGCACCCCCAATCAAGGGTCAACTGCAGCCAACAGGCGAGGTGCTCTTCAAGCTCACCTCGCCGTTTAAAGGCTCCATCGACCTTGCCGAACCGGACCGGATGCCTCCATACAAGCCGCAGTACATCGTGATTGATCTTCTGGGTAGTGATGCCCCGGAGAACTACCGCGGGAAAGCGACGTTCAAGCCTGGCGTCGAGTTGCGGCCGATTACCAAGATCCAGTGGAGGCCCAGGGAAGGCGAACAGAACCGAAGCCTGAATCCGTCCTTGGACGAGTCTGGGACTATTCAGGTTCGTGGAACGGAGGCGTCTTTGGAGACGGGGTACTATGCCGATAGCTTGTTCATTGACTGGGTAAGTGTTTTGATGTCGTTTCGCTGGCGGTTTCGGCTGACATGCGCGTAGTGCAACCCTGACAACGCGTGAATCCACGAAAATGCAGGCCATGAAAAAGAAGATAAATAGAGCTTTAAAATTGAGCCATTCGAATCTCGCATCGCTGGTGTGTGCTCTGCAGACGTGCTTTCGTACTGGTAATGTCAGCGATTTGGCGTTGAAAATTTCCTGTCTGAGGAGGCTGAAAGATCTTCTTACACACTATGTTGCCGCTTCTTCAACAGCTCTCTGAGCTCTCCCCGAGCAAACCTCTTGGTTCCATGCCAAGAGGTCAATGGAGACTGCAGGACAAGTCCAAGGAATAGCTAAGCACACGTGCTAAGTGATCTCCACCACGCCTCCGCCCTGTTACTCCACCACTTCAGCTTCACCACGACCTGAGCTCTGCATTATTAACATCATATTACCTCTTGTTGGCCACTTTGGTGCCACTTTCCGATGTCAGATGCGCTATAGTCGGGTTACTGAGGAGTGGCGACCCTCCATTCTGTCGTAGTGCGTATCATGGACGGCGGGAAAATGTGCACACCAAGAGGCTGAATTAATTACGGTGCATCGAATTTTGCGTGGCACAGAGCACTCCATAATCCAGATGTACTACTGAACGGTTCGACCGCTCACCTATCAATTCTCGATTTTGGTTGTCTCATTGCAGAACCCTGCTGTGCTCCGGCGTTGACAATGAGGTCACTGACCGTCAAACTTCAGCCAAGCTTCGGCTCGGCGTTCATCATTTTGCCAAAACACTCAAGAGGACTCGGCTCAGTGTTTCATCACAAGCAATAAATGATGTTGAGAGGCTCGCAACTCGTTTCAACCCTCGGACCGCCGAGCCCCTTGTGGCTCGGTCCAGTGCTTCGCCGCAGACGATGAAGGACATTGAGGGGTTCGTGAACCGCCACAATACTCGGGCTCCTGTGCCTCAAACTTCGAGAAGTAGGAGCGTAGGAGATTTCTGAGCATGCACGGTGAGGAAAGAGTCCTGACTCAATTTCTGTTTAAAGATATCGGGGCGAAAAGAACCAGCCCAAAATTTATTTGACAAATCTCACAGGTATATACACGGCATTTCAGAAGTACAGCATCATTGCTATTGACATTACATATATCTCCTAGCTTGCGGCTGCCATTGCGCTCCCCACAAACAAGAAGCAATCTTTCTATTCTTTCGTCTTGACTGTATTCACTGACGACGGCATTTGCAAGACGCTATTCCCAATCCATCTCTCTATTTCCTCCAACTCATCAAGGCCAACACCAAACTCGTGTGAAGATACACTGAAAGACTCAAGACCTCGCATAGTACGGACTTGATGTAGCGATTCTTGCTCGCGCCAACGAAACCCAATGTCGCTGCGAATCATCAGATGGATAGATCGTAGCGATGGCGCGGACTGCTGTAGCTCCTTGATTGCTTGGCTTTGACAGAAGGTCAATTGCTGGTCGTCGGAGAGGACGAGCACGATGATTATATCTCTGAGGTACAGAGCATAGTCCGGCCCGAGCCTGTCAAGGAACTGGGGAATCTCGATGGCCTCCACGTAGAAACGGTTCCGGCTAACAAAAAAAGACTTCGCCTCTCTTCCGATTCCGCGCGAGACGTACCATAGTCCTTCCCCTGGGATATTCTCGTATTTAAAGCCTGTGTAATCCTCGCCGAAGGGGCTCTCTCTTGGTACCCGACGAACAAAAACCCCATACCAGCACATTACGGGATGCTCTGCAACCAACAACTGTTTGTAGATGTCATTGCGCAAGTTCCCGGGTAGTAGCTCGAGCCGAGACACTTCAGCATTTTGGTTGTAGCCATAGTCCCGCTCGATGTCCAAGTATTCCCGTATCGCCTCGACGTGGTGGTAGTCTTGCTCCGGGTCTGTTTCCAAAACATGCTCCCACCCCGATGGCGATGACGAGGCTTCGCGCATGGTCCAGTAGCCAAATTCAATCATGGTAAGATTTGCGTTGAAATTGCGGTCAATAACAACAGCCCTGGAAGCATCCATTGACCATGGTTCTAACGACGTCCAACGGATACCCAGGTCGTGGATTGCTCTGACAGATCTGACGATCTGAGCATACCATTTCCTCCTTTGCCGCTTGCTGACGATTGAAATGTCTACATCGTGGAGTGTCCGAGCTTCAGACCATGGTTCGATCCAGGAATATAGCAACCCACGTACTTCTCGTGAGAAACGGTCGGAGCGGATGAGGCCTTTGAGTTTTGGGGCGAGAATGGAAGATGTGATTTTGGTGGTTCTGATAAGCTCCCATAAATCGAGTTCTACGCGGAATAGGTGGGGATTCTCTCGAGGGGTATAGCAGCCAAACACGTTGCCATTTACTTTGACTTTGTATCTGTCCGGACCGATGGTATCCAGTACTTCGATCTCATCCCAGGTATGGAGAGGCAGGTCTGAGTTATCAAAAGTAACTTCCCGAAAATCGTCGCTCGCGCATTTTCCTGGATATATCTGGCGAAACGGAGGATGCTGAGTCCTGTCAAACGGGAAAATCCAAAGGTGACGATAGGCTTCCAAGGTAGTATTGTTCTTCTCGAAATCCTCAAGTGGAATTATCTTTAAAGCAAACTTGAAAATTTCCATCTGCTGCCAACATATTCCTTCTCGGTCTTTGCACTCTATGCGGCGGAGGAACTCTGGACAATGTTTCCCATACGTCTGAATCTCGTAAAAACGACCACCGCGCCGGAAAGGGAGGCGGATGAGATCGGTCTCGCTGTCGTAGACGAATGGTTCCAAGGTAATTGGCCAAGGGTAAGAATAACTTTGCTGCAGCGTACAAGGAAAGAGATGTGAAGGCCAGAAACTGGCCGTGAGACCATTGGACATCACCCCGCGTAACGGACTCGAAGACATTTTGTTGCTGGCTAACGAAAGCGCATACAGTTGAGGTTGTAAGGCTTATATCCATTGCGCAGTAAGATGCACGACCAAGTCGTTTTATTACAACAGTCAGTATGCATAAGCTGTAACGGGCATTAATTCCCCGCTATTATAGCCCCACACCCATTTCAATAATACAGAGCACGACTGTATTTTGCCACCGTGCTCCCAGTCTCCGCACTGTATATGTGTACAGACCCTTACAGCTCACCGCATGTTTTGGCGAAGACTCCGCCCATTTAAGAGCCTTGCGTCATCGGATGCTCGGGCGGATTTCCTGAGTACCAAGTCAGCCCCCCAACATTCGCAGCCGAGCACGCCCTGCACGAGCACGCCACATCGCCCTTGCTGTGTGCCTGGGATGATATTTGCGGTATACTCGCACGAATGGTTACCTCCAGTAGGGCGATATCCAAGTTCAACCATCAACGATCAGCACTGTAGGAACAAAATGAGCTGATATTTGTATCCTTGCTCTGAAAGTACCGGAGGCGATCTTCGATCCCGCGGCTTGAAAGCGTGTTGTCGATTTCGATCGATGAGTCATTTCGAAGGTGTTCCTCTGATCGTTCTCCCTTCGCATGCATTTCCTCTTCCTGCTTCCACTCAGCATGCCGCTCTTCTCCTTTCGTCTCCTCCAGATGAAGCTCGTCGAAACTCTTCTCCAGCCCTTCGACCTCGGCGTCTTCGGCGACCTCGGCGTCTTCGGGGACCTCGGACGTTTGCTGATGTTCCGGAACTGCCCACGATGGCCTTCGTGTTCTCATTTCCTTCCTGCACAGTTCGATTTCCTGCAAACATGTGAGCCAGTCCCCCGCTCGCAGTATGCATCGAACTGGAAATGCCTCGCTTACCAGCTTTTCGAAAGATTCTCCACCCACCTCCCACAGCCCATCATCATCACGATCGAACGCAATCTCCCAGATTCCACTACCCTTTTTCTCTTCAACCGCAACGAACCCTTCCCAGCCCTCCAACATTATCCTACGTCCCATCCGGGTAAGATCCCAAGGGCCGAGAAGTTGACCTTCGCATTCTGCACGCACCGCGTACTTCACCTCATGTGTATCCGTGTCGACATAAATCCAATTCAGGTGATTCTCCTTGTTTACTGTAGAAACGAGGCCTTCGCCGAGGCGTCCCCAGTCATAGGAAGGATGCGGAAGGAGGTAGCCTTCAAACGGATGGGAGCCAGGCGGGAGAGCTTCGGTATTTACATAGAGCTTCGCATTAATGACAGCGTTAGTTTCTGAAATCCCACATCTGTCCTTTGGGGAGGAAACCTTTCTTCACCTTGTTGTTGAGTAGCACCACAGCTTTTCCGTCAATCTCATGGCTCCGACCGGATTTGTCGGAGCAGGAGACTATTACGTTAGCCTTTTGGGTGCGTTTCTTCTCTCTCGTGTTCTGTCGTTGGCCTTGCCGGATGGCTTCAGTAGTACCAACAATTGCTGGACAGGCGGCTATGGCCGTTATGATTCCGAGCACCATATTAAAATTCTGCTAAGGTGCATGAAAGGCAGTCGAAAGACAATGACGGACAGACTCAAAAGAATGTCAAGCGCAGCGAAGCGTGGTTGAACTAAAATCCGCTCGTGACGTCAATCCCGAATCCACTCCCCAAATGCCCCATATGACAGCATGCACATACGCGTTCCGAACCCAGCCGCTCTGCTCGGCGTACTTGACAACAATTGGCTCTTCCGAGCCACGCAGCGCAGCTCGATGATGGGGCCGATAGATTTGGAATTTGCGATGGGGAGATTTGTGGAGTCCGCCGATCTGGCTGGGCGCTAAAAAAGCGAAGTTCAGCTGGGCGCACACCGCTCTGGTGTTATGGCTTGCGTGGAAATCTATTTGATGCGAGGAGTGAATGCAATGATCCAACCTCGCATCAAGTACCCCGCCGGATTGCATGCCGGGCGGCCCGATCCACTCTGTTGGAAGATCGCTACGTACTCGCAGCAGTCGATTGGAGCTGCAGTGCCAATCAATGCGCTCCACGTCGATCAGATCTATGCTCGCTACCAATCAAAACGCTGTGATTGAGTCTACTCAATCTAATGGGCACTGAAGCTAGCAGGCGTGGGGAGATCGTTGTGCTGCGTCAGGGCAGACGCAAAACCGAAAGGGTCTTCACCAGCAGTATCTGGATCGGGCAAATGCATGTCGTCATGAGCCAGCTGAGGGCCTGCTATAAGTATACGAGCTTCGGTGTTGCTACTGAGGGCATTCGACAAGCGTGTACCATCTCCTGCGACAGCGGTTAAAATACTTTCAATCCTGGGACTGGCCAATCAGAAGAGGGTCGCCCAAAGGCCTCCGAAAATGAACAACCTTAACAGCTTGTGCGTGCTTTGCCCTCAGCCAGAAAGAATCATAGAATCCGTACCGCTGACAAACGAACCTCTTGTAGAACGAAGGACGCTCCCAGCCTTCCCGGCGCCAACAACGATGACTCCAAGACAGTAGCGAAGAAGGACAAGCCCAGACAGGAGTCCGATACGGAAGAAGTCGACAATGCCCCCGTCAAGCGCGGAAGGAAAGAGAACCCGCAACGTCAGTCTCGCATCAAGGATCGCGAAAGGGATCCGAACGAGAAGCCCAGCAGTCTCAAAATCAAAATCGAACTCGACCTCGAGGTGGAGCTGGAGCTGTGGGCTAAGGTCAAGGGCGACGTTACCATTGGTCTCCTGTAAATAATATTCTTTGGGCTCTCGCACTTCGGATGGGAACTGATCGAATAAAGCGCACCTTCGTAGGCACGCAGCAGACGGCGCTTTATACTCGCATCAAAGCACTGTCCATAATTATGTGCTAATGTCTTATTATTTCAATCTATACAACGCCTCGTGATGGTATTGATATTAATTCAGTAGGAGAAATGAAAAATCAGGGCGCCACACCAGCTCGTAACATTCTCATGACTAGTAGCCGACGCCGACCGACTCCAAGACAAAGCCAACATCCAGTCTCTCGATCGCATCCTTGTCGATCACACCACGTCCGTCGAAGATCCACTTCGGTGCCTGCATCGAAGCGGCAATGCGACGGTAGTCCAAAGGCTTCGCCGCGCTGACCTTCGGACTGCTTCCGTGGAGGGAAGAGCTCTGCACACAGTCGTTGCAGTCTTCGGCGCATGGAAGGTCAGGACGGAGATCATGATTGAAAACTGAGCGAAAGAGCTGCGGCACAACAGCCTGAACGCCATCGAATGAAGCATGGCTCTCCGCCTTGAGTTTCCTTTGTGTGGGGTAGCGGAACTGGTCCCACTCGGTAACGATGACGAGTGCATCGGCACCTGAACAAGCCACGTATGGATCGTTGTAGGGTGCAATGCATGCCGCGTCTCGGCCGAAGAACGTCTGGAGCTCTTGCATGATGTCCAGAGTGTTGCAGCCTGGGTCGTAGATGGCGATCTCTCGGGGCCCCTCGGGGAGCAGCTTTCGGATGATCTCGACCGCGGGCGACTCCCTGGTATCGTTGGTGTTGGCCTTGAAGGCGTAACCCATGATGGCGATCTTCTTCCTGCGGAGGGAGCCGTTCAACCGCTTGATGATGCGCTCGGCAAAGCGCCCCTGCTGCCACTCGTTCATTTTGAGCACCTGATCCCAGTACGCGGCAACTTCCGGCAGGTGGAGCGCCTCTGCAATGTAGATCAGACTGCAGATGTCTTTCTTGAAGCAAGATCCGCCGAAGCCGACTCCGGCTCCCAGGAACCGGGGCCCGACGCGATGATCCATGCCTACCACGCGAGCGATCTCGAACACATCGGCGCCGGTTGCCTCGCAGAGCGCGGAGATGGAGTTGATTGATGAGATCCGCTGGGCAAGCATGGCGTTCGCGGTGAGTTTGGTGAGCTCGGAGCTGTAGAGGTTGGTGTTGTAGATCCTTTCGCGGGGAACCCAGGCCTCGTAGATGCTGGCCAGGACCTTGGCAGCAGCGTTCCCCGAAGCCGTAGGCGCCGAGCCAATGAGGACGCGATCCGGGTTCATCAGATCCGTCACGGCCGTGCCTTCAGCTAGAAACTCGGGATTGGACAGGACTTCGAAATGCTCCTGTGGGCGATGCAGGGCAAGTGTCTTCCGCACCACGTCCGCCGTCCGGACAGGGACAGTGCTCTTCTCCACAATGATGGCTCCCGGCTTGGCCGCAAGAGCAACGGACCGAGTGGCAGATTCAAGAGAGCTGAGGTCTGTGGCCCGGCCAGCTCCATGGCCTCGCTCTTTCGTAGGAGTGTTGACGGCCATGAGGATGATGTCCGCTGACGAGAGGTGACCGAGCACATCCGTGGTGAAGACTAGATTCGGCTTGCGTTCTTTCTTGTCTGCGTTGCCGTCACAACCGTCACGTACTACCCGCACAATGTCCTGGAGCCCGGGCTCCCGCACCGGCAGATGCGTCGAGTTCCATTTCCTGATCTTCTTCGCATCCAGGTCCACCACGCTGACCTGGACATGCCGGTTGTGGTATGCAATCACGGCGGCTGTAGGTCCCCCAACGAAGCCTGCACCCACACAGCAGACGGAGAGGACTGGGCCGCGAGGGCTGTGTAAACTGACAGTAGGAGCTTGATGCTTGCTTGGAAATGTGGCGGGGAGGAGCAGGTCGGGGGGTGAGAGCGGAGTCGATACACTCTCGGGAGAGGAGACGGGGCT
Source organism: Neofusicoccum sp. Z2 (assembly GCA_037356115.1). Lineage (NCBI taxonomy): Eukaryota > Fungi > Ascomycota > Dothideomycetes > Botryosphaeriales > Botryosphaeriaceae > Neofusicoccum > Neofusicoccum sp. Z2. The sequence goes on from JBAWJY010000003.1 coordinate 1,159,053, forward strand.
TCCGCTTCCGCTTCCGCTGGTAGAGGAAAGATAATAGCTGTCCTGGGTGGGCGACGAACTCATGTTGGGCAAGGACTAGATTTTGTGATTGAAGTAGCTTCAATAGGCTGCAAACGAAGGACAAAATGTTGGACGAAGCATGCTCAACAAATCCCACATGGGCTACTCGAGCCTCTTATGTTTCTTCCATTACCACGATATCGACGAGTGACAATATTTCCATAATGCGGCTGGCCAGTCGCAACGCTGTGAAGCCCTCATGATCTTGGCTGGAGTCGGGTTGCTTGTGGCCCCACGCTTGCGTGAGTGCAGAGTGGTAGTCGCCATCGCGAGAAATTTCTTTCCATCATCAATATTCAGCCACCACTCCACCGGGTCAACGTCGTGTCTTTGCCGCAGGATCTTAGGACGGCAAGATCGGCAAGAGGCACTTGTCTCCGCCATTGGTGTATCTCTTTCACTCGGAAGCACAACGAAAATTGCCGGATTTCATTTCGTTGAGTCAAAACTTCGAACTATCGTGAATTACCCTGGTGGGTTCGGGGGCGTAGTGACGCCTATCCCAAATCAATGACTTAATCCGTTCAGAGTTAATGTTATACGGTATACGAAAAGCGTACGCGCACTCGATTCGCCACTCTAGGGCGTGCCGAAAGAGGCGTGCGATCCTCTGAGGTGAAAGGGAATAGCCGACCGATTCGTATTCTGCACAGGCTTTGTATATGTATTTTGGCGTAGATATAGACTAGGTATCTGAAAATCCGGGCAGCCAATAGCGGGCAGCAGCGCCTGAGGAGACCGTTCCTGAACGGTGGGGCGAATCGGGCCGCTTCGCTAAAAGGCCAGCCTAGTGTTGATACTTCAATAGGTCGGACCCACGGGAGCCCATCGCGCGTGCTATGATGTTTTTTCTAAATCGGTAGATACATAAGCGAATGCTGGATCGGATTTGGCCCCTGTCGGTAATCCGCTTCGTCTGGCAATAAGCGGGAAACAGAATGGCGGAAGGAATACAAACAGCAATCTTTTTGGACGTCATCAAGACTGAGCACCATCAGTGTCCTCTACCAATGTGCATAGATTTCTTCTCGCCATAATGTGACACGGACGTCCCTGTCCGTAGGGCAAAGTGGTCCCGTTCAGCACTGTTGGGACGATGTGAGCAGATCAGGTTCGCTTGCGTGAAGAGTGGATAGACGTATCGCATCTGGCCTAAGCGTTCCAATAAAACGTGGGTGAAAGATCAAAGAGGCGTCATCATCCCACAGTGTGCTCGGGATCTGCCATTGAGTCTAGGCCCCTGGTAACTGCTCGGATCATATGACGCGCTATGGAGCCTTGCACTGAGGACGCACTTCAGCCTGGATCTTTTCATTGGCCAGGCTGCCGATTGAGATTGTGAAAACGATAAACATTGAATAGATGATGGCCTTGCATACCATGTTGGGGGGGAAATTTCGGCTCATTGGCGGGCCCAAAATGAAAAAAGGTGCCTTAGCAAGCCAAGGAGGCGAAAGAAGTTTTTTAGAACGTATGCCCTCGCACCTCAAGAGCTTCGATTCATATATAATTTAGAAGACCGTACAAGCCTAGTGCAGTCGTCTCTTGGGTGCGTTGGTCGAGCAACAGAGTTCATTGAATTGTCTCGAAGTTTGGAGGGCGTCAATAAAGCTCCTGAACGGGAGAACCGGCCTAAGAAGAAAAAGGTAAAGAAACTGCAAGAAGTGTTTGTGGTCTGTACTAAGTGAATTCAGATGGCTCAACTCGCGCCAAACGTTGTTTCCGCCCCCAATGACATTCTGCAACAATCTTTACCACGAAAAATCTCTCTCGAGCGCCTGCGTCTTGACTCGTTGCAAGTTTCGCCTGTTGTGTCCGACCATAGTTCAGAGGCCAGTGCCTCAACCGATGGCTCAGATGCCATCGACGGCAGTGAACACGGCTCGGGAGAGGCTGTTGATGAGCAAACCGGAGAGGAACAGGCAGGAGAAGAGCGCGTGCCTTTCCCTCATCAGAGTGTAAGTTTCGAAAGTGCTCTCGAGATTCGCCGATTTGCTAACCTTTTTCTAGGAGCCGCGGCCTTCTTCCGATGTTGAGGGCATCTCGACGATCCCTAATCGTCTAGTTCCTTCGATCGACGGCGACGATGCTGAACGTCCCGCAAATGTCATTGAAACTGATCCGGAAAAGGGAAACCCATTGCCGAGCAGTGAGCCCAAGGGGAATACTGGAGCCTGGGCACGCCTCAAGCAAAAGTTCTTTGTGACTTACGCGCCACGCGAGGAGCCTCCGTTGGTCCTGCCTTACGGCCCTACGGACACTGAGAAATACGCCTATCTCAAGACGAACCGACTTCCGCTCTACACCATCGGCTGCCTTTCCTTTCTGAGTCTCTCGGCGGGAATGTGGCTTTTTACGATCTCTTCGGTCTACTTCGCCTGGTTTGGAGTCCTTGCGTTCCTGCTGCAGCTCTACCTCTTCGTATCTTACATCGTCGGCATCGTAGGAAGAGACTGGGACTTCGAGAACCACAAGAAGCTCGTCGAGGAACATCCCATCACAGCGGAGAATGCACCCACTGTTGACATCTACTTGCCTTGCTGCAAGGAACCCTTGGAGATCCTCGCAAACACCTACAAGCACATCCAGGAGTTGGATTACCCCGCAGAGAAGCTGCGTGTATACGTGCTCGACGATGGTGCGATGGATTCGGTTGCCCAGCTTGCGGCACAGTATGGTTTCGAATACATGGTGCGGGACGACAGACCCCGGCTGAAGAAAGCTGGCAATCTCCGATGGGCCTTCTCTCGTACCGAAGGCGAGTTCTTCGTCATCTTTGATGCAGATTTCTGTCCACGCCCAGACTTCATTCGCGAGCTTCTACCACACCATCTGTACAATCCGAAGAGCGCGATTGTCCAGTCTCCTCAATTCTTTCGAACCGTTCCGGAACAGACCTGGGTAGAGCAAGGGGCTGGCGCCTGCCAAGAATTGTTCTATCGCGTGGTCCAAGTCAACCGGAATCGGTGGGGAGCTTCCATCTGTGTGGGCAGCAATGCTGTCTACCGGCGCGAAGCTCTCGCCGAAGTTGGTGGAACCGCCGAGATTGGCTATTCAGAGGACGTTCATACAGGCTTTGGAGCCGTGCATCGTGGATGGACTGTCGAGTACGTTCCTCTCTGCCTGGCCTGCGGCGTATGTCCGGACAGCCCGCGCGCTTTCTTTTCGCAGCAGATGCGCTGGTGTATGGGGTCAACTACCCTGCTCACCAACCCAGAGTTCTGGACGTCAAACCTTTCTCTCGTTCAGAAAGTTTGTTATCTCTCCGGCATGATGTATTACTCCGCGCTGTCTCTGAGTATCTTCATCAACCCCCTGCCAGGAATGCTGCTCCTTTGGATCCGGCCGGAATTCTTCAGGTTCTACAACCTCGCATTCGCAATTCCGAGTATTCTGTACGGCCTCATTCTTCTGCGTTTCTGGGCTAAGGCGTCTTACGGTCTCAGCGTCCAATACGTTATGGTCATTCAGCAGTATGCGTACTTCACAGCAATCAAAGATCGATTGCTTGGGAGGGGCCTTGCCTGGGCTCCTTCTGGCGACGCAAAGGCTCACAAGAACAACAAATACCGTAACATGCGCATCATGGCATGGGTATGGTTGTTCACTTGGAACGGTGCGCTGATTGCGGCTATTACTTACCGCATTCTCTTGGGCCTTCATTGGTGGAACATCATTCCCATTTTGGTTTTGGACTGTTTCAACTTCCTTTTAGCGCATCGTTTCCTTTTGTGTAAGGGCAGTGCGTAAGCTTTATGTATTCTTTCCTTTCTTTCTTCGGTAGTAGCTTCTAAAAGAGATTTGAACGGAAGGCTAGTTGTAGTTTAATTGATTTAATATTTGGTGGTCTGATGGCTGCCACAACATTAAAAGTGAATTGAGAACAGCAGTTGAGAACACAAAAAAGCGAATGGTACCTTCTAACGACCTGCCACCAACTGTTGGATGCTGCTCATGACCAGCTACGTAAGTCCGAAGTGTGGCTGATTCCGAAGATTCCAGCCTCGTGGGTGAAAAGCTTTGCTACCGAAGCTCTGGAACTAATGCTTCCAAATAAATAGCAATATGCCGGATGGACACCAGCCTCTCCATCACAAAATCAAGTTTTTTTTTTATTACATTTAGTTCATTCCCATCACAGCCTTTCTTTACAGAGTCTACAAAAGATTTTTATTTAGCTCAATGCCTGAGCCACTGGGAACCCTGGGCAGGTCCTAAGATTTTGTCTCAAATATCAAGTCAATGTGTTCGACGGCCAGCAGATTTCGTGAAGAGCAAGAGCAGGGGGAAATAAATCGGCATCGAGAAAGGGCGTTGGCAGCATTGGAAGGCCGCTACGACACGCGAGAAGATACAAGGTCCTTCGAGGACTGGGTACGAGACTACTTTTTCGACATGGCTTCGACCGTGTTGCGGTGTTGGAACCTCCCGGACGTCATGTTGACGGTGGACGGCGGACACGTACTGCTGAACAAGCAGCGGAGACACGACTCACACGCACCGAGCCCGGTGGACGAAGGACCTCTACGCCTTGTGCTTCCCTTTCCTGGATTTCCTTCCATTACAATCGACAGGACTGGAGCTCACCAGAAGGTGCCGTTCACTGAAGTGTCCTATGGACAGTCCGAAACGGAGTACTCTCCGACCACGCAGTACTCCCCTACCATGCCATGCCCTCCGAGCGCCGCCCCTTACCACCAGGACGAAGGCAGCCCTCCGCGTCGGCCTCGGCTTCACCTGGCTTCAACCGAGTCCCAGCTCCGCCCACGCCTCGTCCTCGATCCTCATCCGCTTTGGCAACACCCCTACTGTTGCCTGGAGTTTCCAGGCGCCCCCGAGCCTGCGCACCGACCATCCCACCAGTTCGTCCCTCCGATAGGCCGGAACTTACCGAGCGAGCCGAAGGGCAGTCACTGGCCTCCACAGGGCGGGTGGGTCCATCCGAGGTCGACTCACGAACCGGATGGCTGGTCTCGGCCCGGGCATCCCGCCCCCTATCGGCCAGGTCATTTTCTCCCCACAAGGACCGGATATCCGTTCTATCCGGAGGCGCCTAGCGCGCCGGCCCGCAAGCTCCCGCCACTGCCGATGCCGAAGCACATTCCTGCTCGGATGGACTTGCCGAAGTACACTCGCAGAGACGAGTACGACCGCCCGGCCATTCAGGCGCCGCGGCCCGTGAGACCGCACGCGCTGGTGCGGCGGTTCGCGCCAATCGCGGCGCCCAGTATACCGCCGCTGTAGAAGCCAGAGGGCGGTACCACCAGCTTTTTAGCGAGTCGGATGCAAAGATCGTCTGATGGCGGACGGTTCGGCGCCGCCGTCTCCGCGGAAGACCAATCAGTGACGTGGCAGCGCTTTGTGTTTTTTCTTCTTTCCCTGTCCGCAGCCACGTGGCTACTAAGCGGCCATTGTTTCTCCCCACTTTGGGGAATCTGTTGAAGAGTGACGACCGGAGGAGCACGCACCAATCAAAGAGCCGAATGCGAGCCCGAGTGCAAGCGGGAATATAATATCATAGCTATGAGTAAAGCACAAGACCATGCTTCGTTTGCACCTCTCCGTGCGTCTTGAGCCTAAATCCTGGAATAGTCATTACGTGCGTCCTGCTAAGGCGCTGTGCGAGTTTCAAGCCACGTGTGTGCCCCTTCGGCTCTTACGAGAAATTTGAGCCCAATCGAAAGAGGCCTCGTAGTAGTGACTGCCTGAGTGGCTGGACAAAGCACCGCATATGGCTGTCTGTGGCGAAAGTTGGCCCGTGGCTGTCGTGGCTGCGCTGAGTCGCGAGGAGGATGCGAAGGCCGACGAGCAACTGCTCGCCTCGGACTATAGCGCATTCAACGCGGTGATGACGTTCGTTGAGCGTAATTATTACTATATACCTATTTGCTAAGATACCTTTCACCCTAGGCTCACGAGAGCTGAAAATGCCAACAAAAGTAAAATACAATACAGCGTAACGCACTTGAACGGTGTCTCCATCGGGCGCACGCTATACATATTCCATTGAAAGTACCTCAAAATCAATTAAATATCTATAAGCCACAACTGTAGCTTCATCGACGATCATCAAACGCCTTCGTTCACCGATTTGGGCACTGCTCGGATCATCCACGAGAGCAGCAATCGCGCCGTGTCCAGTTCCATATCAACAAAACAAAACAGGAAACCATCACACCCAAAACGCCTCATTGGGCCATCGCACCGTCTGAAGACATATAGGAGCACTCAGTTCAACAGCTCAAAGTAAGAACACTGAGACATTGTAGAACATTGATGTTGATACTAAGTAAAGAATTCATTAGATAGCACCAATCGCAGTGAATGAACTCGTCACAGGCTAAATCAGCCGCCAGATGCCAACTTATATAGCATCGCACACCGCTCTATCTTTTGCACACATGCATTCAGGAGAGAGTTACCTCGGAGACTGCGGTGGAGACATAATGCAGGAGGCAAGAGATCATTCGGCTGCTATACATCGCCGTGGTCAGCTCATTTCTATTAAGCTCCTCTCAGTAAGTGATAGCTAACAGAAGCTCAACAGGATACAATTCTGCTGGTACAGAAGATCGAAACATGGTTGGCTCAAGAAAGCGAATTGAGCTTAAAATTAGGGATGGGAGGGCCGAAATAGTTGCGTCCACGGGGAGCAATGAGCCAAGTGGCCAAGTCACGAAAGTGCATGCGGTGAGCCATCTCGGACCTCCAGGGTTGGGTGACAGTGATGGCCGGAAAAGAAAGCGCACAAAGGTCGCGAAAAACCGAAAGCCCTGCAAACGCAAGCGTTCAGCCCATGAGCTGGAAACGATCTATGAAGACGTCGAGCTTGGACTTCCGGCCTACACTGTAATTTCATCTGACCTGAAGGACTCCAAGACGCCATGTGCGCTAACATCCTTGTATCAGGGAACCCAGACTTGTGGCACTGGCAGCCATCCCAGGCGAACGGAGATCCATCCCCAGTCCAATGTTTCGGCCAAGACACACCAGCACGAAGCTCCGAAAAAGTCTTCAACAACCACATTTACCCAGCTGTCCAAAAGTGTTCACGATACTCAAGGGGTAGTAGCAAATATGCTCTTGAGCCTCAAGACATTGATCAACGGCGTCAATACCCTCGTGTCAACCATTGCGGAAAATGCGGCCGAAAGGCAGGACTACCGTGACCTGTTCGAGGCACTTGTAGCAGCTCACGTCAAGACGGATCATATGGTTAAGGACACTCTGGATGAAAACAAGATATTGAAGGCCAAGATAAACAAAATGAGGAGGGAACAACAGGATCTGCAGAGGCTTCTTACAGACGTCATTGAGGAGCAGAGGGCACAAAGGAAGATGCTAAGGCTGATTTTGCCCGGGGCACTACCACTCGACTGTACCTAGGAGTCAGCTGTCAGCGACAATTCATGGATCGTAAAAAGCGCCTTACGGGCTTCAGCATTATTCGGTATTCTGTCAGGATTTCAGAAACAAGGGAGGAAAGCGTAGCAGGAAGCACGCTCGCGAGCCTGGATCATCGCCAGGCTTTCGCTTCGAACAGCCACGGACTCTGTCGCTTACACATTGCGAACACCTCGCCAACCCTCGCAATCCGAAAAACTGGCCTGACCGATCGGCGATCGGCTCTCTTCGCCTCGTGGGCGCTCAGGCCTTTTGAGGATTCGCCGCCGGCAACCAGCCTCCCCGCGAGTTAATCCCGCACGAAATAGCCGCCGCTGCCCAGCCTCTCTGAGCCCGGGCGGAGAGTGTGAACAAGCTTCTTTCGAACACTCAGCTGACTTCCTAGTTCAGCGCGGGATCTCCAACGGCTGGCTTGCGGAAAGTATTGGCCGGGTTTTTCCGCAGCCCCCACTGTGATTCGGTGGCACGAGGGTCGCCATGGTAATTGGAAGATCGCAGATCATAGGAGAGGAAGAGCTATAGAGATTCGTACGCCAATTTAATAAATCCCCTAAACCTGGTCTAGTTTCGGAGGCCGAGTATTGATTCCGGATTAACAGTACGGTTAAGGCACCTCCTATTGGTCCCTTTGCGATGCTGTCTAGCGAGAGCTCTCGCCATGGGATGTGTTTACTCCAGATCCTCTGGAGATGCATCCTCCTATATAACCATTTCAGTTCCAGCGCCGGATGTTCTGGAGTGCATATAAGAGTTTGTGTTTATCCTTAGCGCCTTCTCCAAGAACCGGCGTTATTTTAAAAAACGCATCTCCCTTTGCAACCGCCCTCCACGGTCGCCCGCTGCAGCCCTTCACCACTGCCATTTGCCACAACCATTTGTCACAATCGACGCCATCTCTCAACAATGACGCCCTCAAGGTCCGCCACCAACCGAAAGCGCCGCTCACCCGCCGCGGAAGGAGCCACGGAACACTCGGGGATTCGGAAGCCCGGTTATCGGACCATCAAGCGTGCGCCGCCGGCGAGACTGTCGCTGAGCAAGCAAGCCTCAAACTTCCACTTCGAAGCCAACACTGCACAACGCAGTCCCACCGACAGCCGCAATTTGAATACGGTACCTGTCGCCTCCATCGAGACCACTCAGTGCACAGGCCAATGTTGCTGCACCATAACAAATGATCTTTCCGCATGGCTGGAAGGCCTGCCAATCGAATGCGGAGACGGAAGCCAAAGCCCAGTCTTGGAGAACTACTATCCTCTATACACAGCGAATGTTCAGATGAACCTCGGCCTGCCGGCATATTCGAATCAGTCCTTTTCCCAGGTGCCGGGTTTCAGCCACGGATCAGCAACCATCAACAGTTGTAGCCCATCTCCCACACCGGTATCGCAACCGGCATCAGGAGACGAAATCGCACAAGCACCTCTTCAGAGTACCATGATGGAGCCATGCGAAAAGTCATTGTGCATCCCTCAGGCCCAGCTGCGGCAGACGACGGCGCCTTTCTCTCTCCCCACACCGGTAACACCAACATTCCCGACTCTTCCGTCTCAGCCAAACCTGCAACCAGCGCCCTGGGAGTCAGAGCCTTGCTGTTTCGGCTCTTGTGCTATCAACATAGAGCAAGAAGCCTTAGAGCTTTCTTTAAAGATCCTCCAACAATGGCACCCAATTGTTATGCAGAGCCAGCGTCCGGACCTTCTACAACAGCTCTGGGATACGGAAAACTCAATCTCGAAGTTTGCGGCTATGCTATTCGAGCTCAGAATGCAGGGTTGGGAGAATAGATGAGTAGCGGGGAACTACTGTTTATCTATAACCTGGGGCGGGGATGAGACGAATGGTGGTGGGAGTAATGGCAGCTGAGTAGTAAAAATTAACAGTCAAAAAATAGGCGAGTGTGGAGACACTGGAGGATCTTCGTCCTCTGACAAGGTAACCTATATATAGATAGCGTTATCACAATCTTAATTCCTTTTGTTTACCTAAGCCCACATTACGGACGTTGAGTGGTTGTAAAGTGTACAGAAAACAGGGGCCGGCAAGCGCATCATTCAACCAAAATGGCAAGGTCCGAAGCGACGTGCTCTGAAAATTCCCTCAAACGGACAGGCCAAGAAGGATATTTCCGAAGAAGAACGCTGCTGTCCCACGCTTGGGCCTGGGGTGGCATGACATCTCCATCCAATAAGCTTTTAGATTGACGAAAACCAGTTCGATAATCTCAAGGGTCACTTCTCCTGTGACGAAACTGGGGACTTGAACGGGCGGAGAAGCCTCAGAAACCCCAAGACCCAGGGTAGGGCTTTGCTCGCTACCTCCTTTCACTAGCATAGCAACGGGCCGCTGTCCCGTTGCCGACTTCGCAACGATGATGTCAAAGTCCATGACCACGCGCTCCGATGACCTTAACCTTTACAATATGCTCTCCTGCGATTTATCCAGCAATTGTAGCTTGATGGTATACCTTTTACCGAAATCCACCGTAAATGATGTACTACAATGCCGTGCTTCACAGTTCTCAAAGTGACCAATGTACACATGTACCATAATATACCTTTACAGCCTACCCGCTCACGCATCTGTGTACACTACGCATAAGAAACGCTCAAAACGCAAATCCTATACCCTGCCATCTTATCGGAAGTGTAGCCAAGGCGCAAGCACTACCGCCCACGGCGTGATTTCCGCGGGACGGGGTGGGACCGCACTACGATGGAAGGAAAACCAGAAGCTAAGATCATTCCGCTCCGCTGGCAAAGTTTTCGGGCATGCTCAGTACATGATTGAAACAGCGACTTCCCGATATTACAATCTGAAGGCGCAGCTACACCCCAATATGAGACCTTCTCTGTAAGTATCGGGGTAAAGCTTCACTGCTTTCCATGCGGCTTAGCTTCTTCCACAAGCATGGTTAGTGGCAACCCTTTGCATGTCCCTGAGCCTATAAATCAGGCAAAAAAAAAGTGTAAAGCGGAGGATATTTGTGGTACGTCATGGTCATTAATCTGGAGTCCGACCAGTTGGCACGGCCTGCGCGGGAGAGAGTGGGTGTGACATACAACAGTCCCCTGATTCCATATCATATGACTCCAACCTTCTTCCACTAAAGACATAGAAGCATGATTTGCGTTGCTTCCAAATTATGCGATTCCTTTGATCGAAGCATCTCGCCTATACCATCTCGCCGTGCTTGGCGAACAAGCTCCCGATCAAAACAAGGACGGAGTTTGTTCTGTTCGTTCTTGGAACAAGATTATTATTGGATTTTACGGTATGAGTGAAACGCCTAAAGTCCTTCTCTGGCCCCTCTCTGGGTATAAACAAGATTGAAATTCGTAAGCTCCCGTCCCTACATGTTTCAGTCCGTTCCGACTTGATCGGCCATGGCATCGGCCTGCTTCCGCCTATGCTCTTCAATAGCTTCTTCAATATCTCCCCTACCGAAAGACTTGGGCCATTCCAGCCAGCCGCGCCATGACTCTTCCAAAGCGTCCTCTAAAGTTGCCCAAACGCGGGTGCTCCATCCCTCCAGGTACCAGCGGTCCTCATAGCAACGCACCAAGGCCGCATAGTGCGCCAGGATGATAAGTGCAACCGGATGCTTTTGGATGATATAGTCCATGAAGTCGTGGGGTAGAAGAGTCGTCCATATCCAGACCGGGTTGACGCTATTTCCATCTCGTGCCAGGATAGCTCCGTAGGCTCGCTTGAGTGCATCGACTGCAATGAGGCATGACGATCTGATCTTTGTTGTGTTGGGAGAGCCGCTGATCTCGTGCACGATCAAGAGAATCTGCTCCATTCGGTCTGCGAATTTTCCTACGGGATCTGCGTGTGGTTTCTGACTGTTCAAGAGAACTTTCAACGGCCCTCTTTTTATCCATTCCCAAGTGGGTGGCACCGAGATCATGTTGATGATTCCTTATGACTATGGTCAGTGGCGTGACGGACAGGATGGCATTAGCGTATCCACTTACCTTGGCCGAGGAAAAGGGCTTGGGCCAGCTCTTGTGTGTCAAGCTGGTGCATTGGATCTACCGGATGGCCTACTGAGCAAAAGGTGAATTTCAGAACCATGTATGAAAGGAGAAAGTACTCGGTGCAGTTCTCTTCCGTGATATCGAAGAGCCCACATCTTAGCCTGGAGAGTGCGAATTCCTGATGACGAGCAGATTGAGCAGTATAACCCCGTCTCTTTTCGGGATGAAGATGGGCCAAGTGAAGCGCTGATAAAGCAAGCAGGCCGCGCATTAGCGATTCCTGGCCCGAATCAGTGTGTGTTCGAATGGTTTCATATCCCTGCGGAAATCCTCACGTGATTGAAGGCAAGCTCCAGTGCGAGCTCTTCCCAAAGCTGGCGCTGACCACTCTCGTTCGCAAGCCCTAGGCTTTCTGTTGACAAGTAGTGATAGAAGAGAGCTAGATCTCCCAGCCAATCCGGAGTTGATGTTCCCGGTAGTCGCGCCGGCGTGCTTGTGACACTTGGGGGCTGGCTGTTCAGGGGCTGACTCCGACTTCGATCAAGAGCCTCAACATCATTTGTGAGATCAAGCAGAGCATCTCTTATGAAAGATACTTTGGCCCTGAGCGAGGAAGCGTGAGACGCCGGTGAAGCTTGGTCGAGGTGTTCCGGAGTCGGGATGCTTGATGGGTGCTGGCTTGGAGGCAGGATCTGCGGGGACCGGGCAGGCTCTAATACCTCGGCATCAGCAATCAAAGCATCTCCTGCCGCGTAGAGGCATGTCGCGGGTTGAAAAGGCTGGGTGTTGCACGAAGAGGGCAGATGCTGCGTACCAGAGACACTGCCTGCTTGAAATTGCCCATGCTCAGCGGCATCTCCCGGACTAAGTGAAGACAGAACAAGACTGCATTGTACTTGATGCCGAGTGCAATTGGAACATGGCCGCTGCTCGTCGCACTGGATGGGGGGATTAGAGAAGTGTCAGGGGGCTACAATAAGGGCTCAAAGCTGCTACGAACCTTGACGTGGCGTTGCTTGCACCGGATACAGCCGAAACGCGACTTCTTGTGTCCCACTCGAGTAGGCGGCATGTGGTCTTCTATCTGGGCAAACTCGGAACGATATTCATCCGTAAATAGCACTGCACTTCGAAGCGCCCGAGGTTAGGACAGGTTTTGGCGTAAGAGGGTGTGTAAGTTGCGTCGCAGGGCGCGCATAGCCAATTATATGCCGACCATTGAGAACGCGAGGCTGCACACCCGAGCACGACCGCTCAGCACAGCCCCCGCTAATTAGAGCTGTTACGCCCAGCAATTGGCCCATTGAGGCTGAATCAAGACAACCCTCGTGTTCGAAGGCCAAGCCTGCAACAATGCGACTCGCAGGTAGAAGCCGCGCAACGCTTCCGTGTCTCATGTAGCCGCCATCCAAAGTCAAATGCACAGGGCTGCCTGGCTTTTAAACCGTCTACCTTCCGCCGCCATAGCATCGCGCCGGCCGCTTTTATTCATATTTTAGCTCTCAATATTCACATTCATATCTCGCGGATTCCTTCCAAAGGGTTTCCGACCGTATATAGCTCTGCATCATGGTCAACTGTGATGCGAAATTGGGCCAGCCGGGTATGCCACAGCTTTGCGTGGCTGTATTTTCGCCGAAGGCTTAGACTAACTGCCAAGCAGTCCAAGAAGCCGATCTCGTCCAGGGGCTCCGCTTCCACGACATCAGCATCCACATTGGCTTGCTGATTACTTGGCTTTCTTGCGTGCTTTCCTTTTATCTCAGTCTGCGCCATGCCACGAATTACACTAAGCCAAATGAGCAGAAACAGTGAGTAGACTGATTCCATGCGTAAGCGGCATCCCCTGACCTCCTATAGGATCCTGCGAATACTGTTCATGGTCCCTGCTTTCTCTGTCACTGCATTTCTGTCGATCAAGTTCTACGAATTCCACGTGTATTTCGAGACAGCTCATCAGCTCTACGAAGCCATAGCATTGGCTGCATTCTTTATGCTGCTTTGCAATTTCTTGGCACCGGACCTTCGGACGTTCAAAGATACCTTCAACCATGTTACGCCGCGGCCCTGGCTTCCGCGGCCGAAGTATCTGAAGCGTCGCGCCTCTGAACGGTCTGCCGCCTCTGGAACAGCTTGGCCGAGATATATCAATGTAAGCCTCTGTGCCTTCTTCGACGGCTTCTGCTAATTCCACGAGATCGTCTGCCTGTGCATACTACAGTTCACGGTCATCAAACTGATTGTGTCTATAATCACATTGGTTACGCAGGCTGTCGGAGTCTTCTGCTCTGAGTCAAACAGTCTAAAGTTTGCCCATATTTACGTAAGTTCGTTTTGGACGTTGGCGTTGCTCCGCAATTGAAAGCTGACGGATTCCATCTTAGATCAACGTCGCTCAAACGCTCTCTTTGACGTTGGCCATGGGGATCCTGCTCCACTTCTACATGCAGTTTAAACAATGCCTCAGACCTCACAGCCCCTTTCTCAAATTCCTGGCAATCAAAATCGTAATCGCTCTCTCTTACATGCAAGAGGTAGGTCGCTCACAGAGCCACCATTGAATCGTCAACGCTCTGACGCCATTGAGGCTCTTTTTAACATACTAACCGCCAGCGACGACGCTCCTGTCAAGCCAACAGCGACACTTTCCGTTCAAACTTTGGAGGTCGGGCTGCCAAACCTCATCCTGTCTTTCGAGACCTTGATCTTCGCCATCCTCCACCTCTGGGCTTACCCATGGAAGCCTTACTCGAAACAGAAGGCATCGTGGGAAGAGGCACAGATTGGCGTTAAACAAGGCGTCGAGAAGCTTACACCCACGAACACCGCATCTAATAACCCCCTGCCCGCCTTTTGGGATGCGTTGAATATCTCGGATATCTTGAGGGCAATTTTTGATGCCTTTCGCTGGCTTGTGGTCAGACAGCCCCGACCCTCTTAGTTACAGAGGTGTTCTCAGAGAGCGCATGGGAATAAGAGCTGCAGACAGCAGTTCCGGAATTCTGATGGCTTATAACCTGGCGTTTGAATGTCATCTACCGATAAGGACCATTAACCCGACTTTTCCATCGCCTCATTTCCGTCTTCATGGCTTTGCATTTGATCTTTGCGCATCAAATAAATCACAGCAGCTTAAATAAGGCTCTGCAACGGGTCTTTCGCAGTAGGGTTCTGACCGGGCGGATCACGGTTGGCGGCGAGTCGTCGGGTTTGTCGCGTGCGCTGGGAACGCTCCACTCGCCGCTGTCCTGGGACGCCATCGCTGGAGTCGTTGCGGAGAGCGGTGCGCGCGCACCTCATGACCCCATGACGGGCGGTTTGGCCACGAGCTGTCGCCAAAATGATGAAGCAGAGGCTGACGGCCTCGGGTTCGTGGCGGCCGTGAACGCTTCGTCGATCGCCAAGATGCGGAATTTCTCCATGAAAACACTGCTCACGATGGACACCAGCAACGCCATTTCAAAATGTTTCTGCATTCATTAAGGCGCCCGAGTGGTCCTCCGTGCTGGACGGAGACGCGCTGCGCTACAACAAGCACGCCGACGTTCCCGTGCTAACCAAATACAGTCCTGACGAGTCTGGCGCCGGCACTGCTCTAGAATTTACTTTCAAGATGTTCCGGAACAACGACACCGCCATGTTCGGCAACCTCTCCTCCGAGTTCTTGAACTTCTGCCCCTCTGCAAACGACACGCAGGCGGACGAGTCGAGCAACACGCTCTTCGTCGACATCAGTCAGGTGTCGACGTGGCTGTGGGCGAAGGACTGGTACGCCGTTGAGGACAACAGCACGTATACTTGGACGCACGCGCCTCCCGGGCAGAACCTTGGCGCGCTCCACGGATCTGAGTCGTACTACGTGTTCAACAGTTGGTCCTTCCACTACCTCTACATGCCATTGGAGACGGAGGACTGCGCCATTCGAAGGACGATGGTGCTGCATTGGGCGAACTTCATCAAGACGGGAAACTCCGGAATAGAGCGCAATCCGATAATCGGCACTTCTTGGGTATTGCACTTCTCAAAAGGTGTAGTGATTATGCTGTCTGATGCGACTGCTCAAAGTCCGCAGGGAGATGGCCAAAGGACCTGGAGCCAGTTCTGGAGCGGAGGGCGGATGATCAAACACAGATATTGAGTGGTGCGGTTGACAGTGATGTCGAGATGACGAAGCATAGTGCGTCGATCCATTGACTGTCCTGTGCTGCTCGCCAACGCCGAGAGTGTGAGCGAGCGCAGGAAAAGATGGGAAAGACACGGACAATTCAAATGACTCATAGAAAAAGTTTTCGAAAAGTTATTGCAGTCTTCGGCTGGTGAATTGTGGCGTCCAGAGATACATAGCCCATCACGTCTCTGAAGCAAACACTCCCATACCCTTCAGAAGCCACTTCCCGGAACCGCCATATTACAGTACAAAACTTCAAGATGGATGACCGTAGAGGAAATTAAGACGACCTGGAGAACACTGCCGTGCTTCCATAAACCTTAAGCACAAAACCCAAACCCTGTCGCCGTTTCACCTGTATGCCATGCAAAGCCCCTCCGAGAAAAGTCCGCCAAGCCACCACCATGCAGCCAACAGCCAGAATCCGTGGTCCTCGCACGTCCGAGCAAGCACTCAGATCTTCCTGAATGCCTGTCCGTAGCGTGCTGACCTCGAAGTCCATCTGTTGTTCTTGGAGTCGCTGATGTAAAACGCAGAAATCCGGGGCAGCAAGTTCCGTGGGTGGGAGAAAAGCAAATGCCGAGACGCTGAAATGCCGGAGTCAAATCGAGAGGAAGACTGATTGCAGTGATCTGCAAATCCTTTCTTTTTGGATTATTATTATTAGTGTTTTCTTGTTCCAGAAAGCCCGACCGACGCCGGTTGGATGAGACGCGTCGCAACCATGCCGCTGAGAGCACGCACAGCCGACGATGCAGAAGCAATCCTGTAGACGGGCTGGAACAGGCTGTAGATGTCGAGGCTGAGGAAGTGGCTTTACTCGCCGTTCTCGGCGGGGCCGATGTTGTTGCCCAAGAACATCCACTCCTGAAGAGCCTCCTGACAGGCGGCGTAGGTGCGGTCCTTGTCCAGACCGGAGCAGTCGGCGAAGAAGAGGAGGCCGCTCAGGTTGGACTTGACCTTGGTGAACAGGGCATCGCTCTTGGGGCCTTCGACCGGGTTGCCGTTGAGCCTGCGCACCTTGAGGGTCTCGGCCAGGTCGCTATCGCCGTAGACGCTGCTGCCCGAACCGTCGATGGAACCAGCAAGGCTGCCGCGCTTGTGCTTGGGAAGGCGGGCAGGGAAGATCTCGCCGGGGACACGGGTGGAGGCGCGCTTGCGCTTCTTGTGGCTGTTGCGCTCAGCCTCCGCTGCAGCGGCGGCAGCCTTGGCGGTGGCCTGGGTCTTGCGGCCGCGGGCGGCGCTCGAGCTGGGGCCTTCGTCGAAGGGAGAAGTCTGCTGCTCTTCGGGCTGCTTCGGGTCCTCGGGCTCCTGGGTCTGCTCGAGCTCGTCATCGTCCTCGGCCTCTTCATCCACATACTGGACGGAGGGGGCGAGCGAGGCACGAGGGAGAGTGCCGTGGATAGCAGGGTTGCTCCAAAGGACGTCAGTGTGGACCCAGCGGCGGCAGGGTGAGATTGGGCGAGTGACTTACAAGACGGGCGGGCGGTTCAAGCCAGGCTGGATGACAACGTTGGGATAGTCGATCTTGTGGACCTCGCGGACATGGGCGCGCAGGTTGGAAGAGTCGCGGGCCTGGTAGGCGCAGAAGTCGCAGGCGCGCTCGCAGGGCCAGATGCGCAGCTCGCCGCGGGCCGGCCAGTTGTGGTGGCCCTGGTGGTCCTTGACGTCACAAGGCATGGCTTGGTAGTTCCGTGGGCGGAGTGAGGCTGGTGGTTGAGTTTGCCGGCGACTGGGAGTGACCGGAGTGGGTTGAAGAGTTTTGGGCGGACAAGGCGCGGTGGCGGATTTTTATGTCCAGTGGGCTGGCGCTTGGTGAGTGTGCAGGCAGCAAACTCAAGCGCGTGACTGGGAGCGCAGTTCAGGCCTAAGCGCGGCAGCGGGCGAGGCGCGCGGGTGAAGCGGCGTGCGGACGGAGGCGTGGTCTGTCTGGAGGTGCTGGCGGCGGCGGAGCGAAGCGATGATCCGGGCCGCAACCAGCACCCGCCGACGCTGCTGGCTGCTCCCCTTCGGCCCACCCCACACACCGCCTTGATCACCGCGTGGAGGTCCTCGCCTGGCCCGGTTGCTGCTGCCGCCTCAGCTGCGCGGGCCCGGGGCCGACCTGCAATCCCCATGCTCCTCCCGCATTTCCAGTCCCAGCCGTGGCCAGTACAGCCCTGTCTTGTGCCGCGCCACTGAGCCGCAGTCTATGCGAGTAAGCATTCAGCCCCCCGATCCTCAGCCTCACAGCGCTGGTGCTCTTCGCACGCTTGACACTTGACGAACTGGCTTGTTCGGCGCTGACTCTCTGGCCTCACTAATTAGTCCAGAGCGGCAGAACTCCTCCAATCTCTTGACGCTGTGTCCTTGCATCCAAACGCCCCGAGCGTAGGTGGTCCTTCTAAAGACACTGCACCAAGAGAGAGTGTCTTGCTGGACCCGCTGTGCGCCAGTGGAGAACGTCGTCGAACTGATTCTGCGCCTCGCACACCTTGGCAAATGGTTACCAAATCCCTCCAGATGGCGAGAGCTCGAGAAGCACAGTCTGAAGACGATTGGCAAGCAAGCTCTCACGATCACCTTACATATCTCTTTATCATAAGTCTACAGGAGATTTCGCCAGTAAATGCTTCGCCCAACGAGAGCCATACCCAACAAAGCCTTTATTCATCGAATTATCTGGGGACTACGAGGACTTCACGCTACTGACTTTCTGCAGCATTACAATCAGTGCCAGCAAGACTGCCGCAACATTGTCTCTCACCACATTGCCACGAATTCCGGGTCAGGCTCCGGCCAGCACCAGCCTGGTCACCTTGTTAGGTGATTCCACGACCAGCGCGCCCAGGTACTTCAGGCTCGACACACGTGGATGACACCGCTTTTATGCATGTACTCCATAACTCGTAAGGCCTCTTGCAATTACCTCGTTACTAAGCCGCTACAACTTGTTCGTTCCTAAATTTGTTTGGACGCAATCTCTTAATGCCCAACTCTGGCCTTTTCATACATACCAAAAAGTGTAAAAGCTCTGTCGGGTTGGCTTCATTTCACCAAACGACCACACCAATATCTGTGCTACTATTCCCTGGAGAGATGGTCATTCCAGGAACAAGCCGTAGTGCTTCAACCGCCGCAACTCCTACTGAAACCTCGTCAACAGTACAACTGTTGACCTACTTTTTCTGAAGATAATTACTCAGGATTCACAAAGGTAGTGCCTGTCTTGGAGCTACTGTTGAGTTACTTTAGATACGACGCCTTGATAAGACAAACCTTCGAAATTAACGAGGGCATCTTTTTTCTTTCTGCGGGAAAAGGCATTCGAGTCTAATCCGGTAAGAGGTCACGCTATTCCCAAACATCCGAACCCGACCAATGTCTCTGGTGGACAGACTTTCGAGGAATCGTATGACCCTTTTAAACTTGGCAATCATCTTCTTCAGAAATACTTTTGGCAGTCTTGTCCAACTGTACTGTTTTAACTATTCTGTATCACAAGACTTCTCTTCAAACCTTGTTTGAGCTTTAGTAGTGCTTTTGATACATTCTAAGTCAACTAAGGCTTAGATGAATAGAGACTCTACAGCTTTCTCGGTAGCCCTTGGCAATTCACATCAACAGGGCCTGTAGGGCTAAGCGAAAGACAAACCTGATTGTTTATCAGTCATCTCAAGCCTTACTAGAAAGGTTCGGACCTCAAAACTCATTTCTCTGACCTTGATGATTTCTATTATCTTCGGCGATGGCTGTTTTGCTGCTTGACAATGCCCATAACATACTAGCGCCTCGCACATGACGAGGCGCGTTACTCGATTCGGCAATATTTACTCTTTCTGGGCCAAGCCCAGCCAATAATGCAAAATGCCGCCCGGGCTGTTCGGACGCCAAAACTACTACTATTTCGTACACATGTGTCGGAAGTGACCGTTAATCTGTGTGGTCCACCAGATCAAAGCCTTTAGGACATATCCACGCAAACATGTAGAACGTTAAGTTAAAATCCACGGCTATCTCGAACTTATTAGCTGTTCACTAGCTGTGCCTCACGCTTCCACAACACAATAGCCATTTGTGAGAGCGTAACCGAGTGCCATCAAGTGTACATATTGAAGACAGACATTGGACTGCTCATCTTTTGTTTCTTTCAATCATGAACTCTCTTGTACATGTCCTGTGTGGCACTTCTTCCCAATCAAATGTACGATGCCTGACTATCGTAAGGCTCTGTGGAGATTTCTGACTTCTCAGAAAGTCTTCGGACCAATTGCTCTGCAAACCATACAGTTGCAGTACAAAAAGCATCCCCGAACAGTTCTTGGCTGTCTACCACACGGATTTCGCACTGTCTTCACTCCTCACCCACCTTCCCCGCCTCCGCCGCCAGCGCCACCACCAGCGCCTCCGCGCACCGTCCCAACCCCCCTCCTTCCCCATCAGCGCCAGAGCGGCCGCCAACCGCGTTCGCTACACGTAGTTTCCGGGTACGAATGGCGGGGAGGAGAGAAAGAAAGTAGGGGCCGGAATGGGCTTGGCTTGCTGTGGGCATGGACCGGGATTCGAGAGCGGCATGCGGCGTACGCGATGGTTTGGACGGAGTGAGTGTAGGGAGGTACTTGCTGGGGTGCGAGATGGCAGTGTAGTGGATGAGGAGGGTGTGCAGGAGGTTGGAGGCGGTGGCGCTGGTAGGTGTTGGTGGAGGAGTGGTGGTAGGGGTGGGCGAGAGTTGGGGCGATGGGGTGGTGGGAGGGTGGTGGGGTGATTGCGGGGGCTGTAACGGGTTCTACTTTATGCTTTTTTTCGGGAGAGGTGGCGTCTCTTTCGTCGTTTGGGACTTTTCGGTTCGGACTTGATTGTGGAAAGAAGATAGAAATTGGACAAGACAATGTTGATCATGAGAATAGAGTGTTACTCCGATGCGGCATCAAAAGGAAAAGGGCCAGGAAGTTTCCAGCTCTATGAGACGGCTTGGCTGGGTTATCTCGCCTGAAAGGGAATTCGGGAGTTGTACAAGCCCGTGTAGAGGCAAAATGTCAATCGCGTGAAACCCGCAGATGAAAAAGCCGGCGAGCTAGTACAAGATGCTTCTAAAGCCCATGCTAGTCGTTTCGCAGCTGATATGATTTCCGGTCAGGCGTTCTTACCAAGGATGTCGGATAAACAGCCCACCTCAACCAACGGAGACACTGCTTTTGCACTCCTATTCGTTGTCTATCTTTCTTCTGTAAAGAATAAAATAACTCAAGGGTTTTCCACAGCACAGCGAGTACATAAAGTTGCGTTAGAGTGTTAATTACTTGTAATTTGACCATGGAGCCGGATTTGCTGGCTGTACTTAACAATTTGATTGGGCGTAGTTTGTATCATCTATTTTAAGCTAGGGACAGCCTATGCACGGTGCCCGAATGACTTGCGAAGATAGCCCTATTTAGTGTAATATAAGCTTACTTCTTCTGTGGCAAGCGTTGGGTGTTGCAAAGGTCTGGAGGCTTTACAAACAGAGATAACAGAAATGAAGACTAGAGCAAACATCAGCAAGAGTAAGGACTCGTGTTTGTGGGCGCTCACATACTCGTATCAGTAGCGCTTGTCAAGGAATTCGTAGCTAAGCCCATCTGGCCGTCTCAGGTCAGCTCGACATTACGCCTGCTGGGCGTTCCGCTGTCAAACGCACCCGAGAAAGCTAAAAGGGGGTTGCGGCATTGAGTAGCCGTACCCAAATACTTTGAAACTGTTATTCCGCGCGATCCGGGGCGAATCATTGATAAAAGCACCCATCATCCCTGAGATTCGTACAGGGAAATTGGCGCTGAGCCTGGTCAAGAAGGCACATATTGCGTCTCGAAATGAAACGGGGAGAGCATTTGCGGATTGGCTTTGACAGAGATCATGAGATAGTGGAATCATTCAAACTCATACAATACCTTGGATCTTCGGTAGATTAATCAAATGAATATTGAGCTCTAGAGCAAGTGTGCTGAGAAATGACGAAAAGAAACGGCGGTCTACAATGACGCAATCAGGTTCTTCGGCAATAGTCCCTCCCATGCGCG
The DNA here is from genome assembly GCA_037356115.1 of Neofusicoccum sp. Z2. NCBI lineage: Eukaryota > Fungi > Ascomycota > Dothideomycetes > Botryosphaeriales > Botryosphaeriaceae > Neofusicoccum > Neofusicoccum sp. Z2. Next base: position 1,180,703 of record JBAWJY010000003.1, read on the forward strand.
ACTTGCCAGTCGCACAACCAAACCTCGAACGCCATGCCTAAAAAGCCAGCCGCACAGATACCTGCCGAGTCGCTAACGCTCGTAGCACTGAGACTGAACTCGCGTTCTCCCTTTGGCACGTTATCCGTGATCTCGGCAAAAGTGCTCACATATACCAGGCCGCCCAGCAAGCCCTCCCAGAAGACTATCAAGAAGATAATCCATACGGAAGGGATGAAATCCCAGATGGCGTGCGCGGTGAGAAGTGCGAGGTTGGCGATTTGAAGGAAAGAGGGCAGGTATAGGTGATGGATGCGGAAGAAGGGGGTCGAACTGCGTGACAAGAAGACGCCGACCTGGTAGATAGCGTTGTAGGTGGGATAGAAATCGCGGTACTTGGAGAAAGGACTGGAAGATAGCGGGAAGAGGAGAGTTGGTGCGACCCCTTGGTTGATGGTATACTCGGCAATGTAAACGAGGAGAAGCGGGAGCATGCTGTGTCGCGTGGGGCTGAATCAGCAAAGAAACCCCTTGCTCTTCCCGGAATGTGGAGTACGCTGGGTTTCACAAATAGAGTCGATCTTCGATTAGGGGGGGGAAAGAAGAGAAGGGGGAATCAGATGGAGAGGCGGAGAGAACAGATGATACTTACTAAGGAAAGAACAGATGCCTAGCACGGTTGAGATTAGTCTGCAGGCTCCTCATGATTCTATTTCGCCTTGACTGCAGAGAGGTGAAGCTCCTGCCGGAAGCAGACATCATGGAGGCACTCGGGAGGCCGTCACTGTCTTCAAGCGGGTCTCTGAGACCGTCATCTTCGGGCTCGTCATCGGCGTCCAATCTCTCGTACTCGGCTTGACTTGCAGACACGTGCAACGGGCCTCTGGGCAAAACCATGAAGAAACTAGCAAGCATGATCACGGGCAAGAAGGAGAACACAAGCAGACTGGTGCGCACACTCAAGCCAATCGTGGTCGTCGCCAGCACATATGCTCCGGCGCCAACCAAGCCTGCGCCTCCCGTGCCGCTGCCCCACGCAGCAAGGCTGAAGTGTCCGTAGTAGTGCGTCAGACCCAGGAAACTCAGCTCGCCACCACCAGAGCTCAAGCTGGCGAAGATGATGCCCAGCATGCGGATGCCAATAGCGCCGCCATCGCGTGTTGCAGGCGTGAGGGCGATCAGCAGCATGCCAACCGTCGACAGGCCGACAAAGACGAAGATGCGGACAGAGTAGGGCACTTTGTGGATGAAGTAGGGCGCGACGAGCTTGGTGAGGAAGGATGGGATGACGTCGGCGAGGAGGACGACGCCCTTCGGGACGGCGGGCCCGACCAGGTCGACGGCGGCGGAGAGGATGATTACGTAGAGGACATTGTTGATGAGGCCTGCAGGGTGAGCGCGGGCTGGCGAAGCACGGGAGGGCGTGGTGTTGGCGGGCATACCGAACAGCCAGAAGGCGGCGCAGACACGCAGATCGGCGCCCTCAAAAGCGGCCTTGAGCTTTGCCTTGTAGACGGCGCACGACGCAGCCGGGGTGCCGGGCATGGGCAACATTGGCGAGCGCGATGCGGTGAAGTGGAGGCGGGCGTTGGGGACGGAGGCGGCGGATGCGCGGTCTGGGCGGCCACTTCACCTGGCGGCGGGCATGGTGCGACGGGGCAGGCGGCGGCGGAAGGTCAAGCGCGTGGCTAGCTATTTGTGACGAGCAGCAGAAGGACGCTGACCGCCTGATGCGCGCCGTCGGCGAGCCGGGCCTCCGCCGGGCGCGCCGCGGGGCGTTTCGCAGCGTCGCCGTTGGCATGATCACCAGGCACCGGCGGCGCGCCTGGCCGCCGTCGCTGGCGCAGGCAGAGGCAGCGCGGCTCTGGACGGGCCGACCGCGCGACGAGACTGTCACGGCGGCGAGCGGCCCCGTGCACCCCGGGCGGCCAGGGCTGCGGCGCGTCCGTGCGCAGGCTCTGATCCGTGTGGGAAGATGCGCGAGGGCGTTTAGTTTGTGCTGCTAGCGGCCCTGCAAAGCTCTCCTCAAGCGCGCCCCAAGTCCCGTCGGCCTCTGCCTCCTCGCAGCTCTCCGCGCTCCACGACGCTCCCGGCCTCGCGCGCGCCCCAGCACCGCCCTCCACGCCTGCTGAGCGCGATGCAGCACGTCTGCCGCTGACTCTCGCACCCTCGCCGCCGCCACCGCTCCGCTCCACCGCCCAACGCACCATGGACTCGCGACAGTCACAAGGTCCTCCGCCGCGGCCACAAGACCGCCCGCTCATCCACAACCCGAACCACCACCCCAACGCCTCGTCCGCGCCGCCGCCGCACCCCTCGTACCCCCAGTACGCGCCGCCGCAGGCCTCGCAGCCGCCCGTCCACGTGCCCTTCTCCGACCCGTTCCAGCGCCGCGACCCGTTCCTCCCCGCCGCGCCGCAGCGAAGAGGCAGCTACGGCATGCCTGCCAGGGACGGTGCAGCCGCAGGGTGGGCGAGCAACAACGGTAGGGACCCTCGATTTCCTGTGTGCTTGGGACGGACACAACACGCACCGCCACGGCCGGGCAGCTCGCCTGCACGCCCCAGGACGCGGCCGGCGGTCTCTGGCGTCGATGCGGGCAGTCTCTGCGCGTGGGCGAGACATGAGCGGCGCAGGGAGCCCGGGAGACGGGCTGCCAAGCGGCGTCGGACAGCGTCCGGCGGCCTGGCGGCGGCCCGGCGCGCCCTCGAACGTTCAGCAGACTGCTCATATCGGCGCTGGCGGCCGGCCGGTTTCAGGCCTCAGCGCGCGCTGGCGGCCAGCTCCACCGCATGCACGTCGCGGTGGGCGATTCTCGCGGCTGCAGGCGTGCAAGCACCGGCCCCGGCTGTCTGCGCCCCCTGGCGTTCCCCGCTCGGCCACCTCACAGCACGCGGCATTGGCAGCCGGGCCGGCGGCGCCCAGCCAGCAGGCCGCCGGCGCCGCTGGTGGGCAGACGCGGTGATTTTGGCGCTGGCAGCAGCGTGTGTTGCTCGCTCGCTCCTGCGCTCCCGCACCCGCGGGCGCGGCACGCTAGGCCCTGACCCCTGCGCACGCTAGACATGCTTCCGCCGGTTAAGATCGCGCTAAGTTCGGACACAGCAGGAACGCCCCACGCCCACGACGCCCAACTGCAGCATCAGCAGAGCGCGCAGCAGCCGCCCCAGACGGCCGCCTCGCAGCCCACCGCGCGCCCGCACCAGAACTCCGCGCCGCCGCCGCCGCCGCCCAACCTCGCCCAGGGCCCCAATGGCTCCGGGCACGTCCCCTACGCCTTCGACTCGCAGCGCCGCCGATCGCTTGGCGGCGCAAGTCCTCCGCAGTACTACGCCGGTAGGTGTCCTGTCGCACACCCCCTGATCCACGCCAGCTCCGAGCCTCGACGTTAATCTTCACCGCAGCCGCACGTGACCCCCCTCCACCGCCCCCCTCGTTCAGCAATCGGCACATGCCGCCGCCCTCGTCGCCCCAGCAGAGCAGCCCTCTCCCGCAGTATGCCGCCCAGCGAGGGCCGCCTCCGCCGCCCTTCTCCACCGGCCGTGATTTGCCCGGCCTGGTGGGACCGCCGCGGCCCAGCAGCAACATGTCCATCTCCTCCCTGATGGGCGGCTTTGAGTCAGCCGCTGCGTCTCGCCAGTCGCAGTCGCATTACTCACCCCCGTCCTCCACCACCGCGCCCTCGCCCAGCATGAGCTCCATGCAACCACCCTCTCCCCGCAGGAGCCTCGTTGGCGGCGCCAGGATGGACTATTCCCAGTATCGACGACCAGAGACGCCCGAATATCCAACCGCAACTAGACCCTCGGACCGGCCAGCATACGCCTCCGGTTCCCCCCCTCGTTCGTTTGCGGGTCCACCAACTGCGTCTCCTGACGCGCAACGCCAAGGCTTGCCTCCAACGTCACAGTCCTACAAGCCAGCGCCTCTGCAAACAAGCACCCCTTATCACCATCAGCCCTCTCGGAGCGAGCCAAGCAGCGCCGACATTGTCCGTCCAGGAGCCTCTTCGGTGCCTCCCAGGCCCAACAGCCAACCAAGCCACCCTCCACCATCTGCAACACAGGTCGAGGTTCGGGAAAGCTACGATGCAGCTGGTGGCCGACGGCCATATTTTGGGCAATCCGAGGACGAGCGTAGAGCGGCCCATGATCACCAATATCAAGGACGGCCTGGCGGCTCTAACCCTGGCGATACGTCCCGACTGGACACTAGTGGGCGAGACCGTCCGTCTACGGTCCAGCCACTTTCCCATTCGCTGTTCGATGCTCCGGACCGACAGCGCTCGAACCTCGCACAGCCTGCAGCCAATCAGCCACCGAGGAGTTTATTTTGGCATCCCCAGCCAAGATCACACACCTCGGGCGAGACCGCTCAGCATCATGCGGAGGAGCATCGAGATCATTTCCCACATGGAGCACGCAGCACACCGGGCCCGGCGGCTGGTCCGATGATGGGCGTCAATCGGGGAACGGCAGGCGTCCATAGCGCAGCTGCTGAGACCCACCAGCGCTTCCCGCTAGGCCACGATCCGGTCAGGCGCCTAGCCGAGCAATACCAGAGCCCGCCAACCTCTGACCCAAGCAGTATGGAAAGGAGGCGGACCGATCAACAAGGTCACAATGGCTACGCTCCTCGGTCTTCGTCTTACGAATACCATCCTAAGCCACAAGGAGAAGAAATGCAAAAGTCGCGTTCGTTCCTTGGAGTCAGCCCCGAGGCTAGACGCACGGGCCGTGCGTCGCCTCTGCCTCAAGCAGTCCAGGGCGCACAAGCGCAGCCCGTTGTTCCCGGAGGAGACCCCAACATCAAGAACGAGTTCGGACGCATGTTTTCAGGCCTGGGCAGTGGTTTGGTTAGCGCGCCTCATGGCTCGGCCACACCATCGCGAGGGAGCCCTTTCCCTCAGAATCGCGACTCAATGGGTCATGGGGATTCTGGCGACTTGGACCCACTTGGCCGGACGGGCTCTCGCGGAGCAAGGAGAAGTCGAAAGGTGAAGGATGAGGAAGGCAGGCTGGAAAGTGACAGCAACGATGGCCGGGCGACTCCTAGTCTGGCCGGTCAACGGAACGCAAAGCGCCCGAAGCACAATCACGCTGGCCATCACCATCATCACTTGTACAGCCATCAGTACGTCCATCGTTCTTTGATAATGCAGCTTTGACTGACTGGTCCGCAGCCATCACCACCGTCCGGAAGAGGAGCAAACTGTGGCCATCGCAAGCCAACAAACGAGCACGACACCGACGTCTTTCAGCAAGGTGAACGGGGTCCAGGGCCAAAACATACCGGCCATCGGGCCACCGTCGCACCATCATCACCACCATCACCACGCTCCTCATCCTCCGCACCACCATCATCACCACCACCACGCGCCGAGGGTTCCCAACAACATGCCTCCAGTTCCGGCAACAAAGCCCATTGTCGAGATCAACAGCCAAGCGGTTCTCGACAAGGTCAAAGACATGCCGCGCTACCACCTTGGCAACGTTGTGTACGAAGCGACTACAGCGCCGCCTCCGTCGAAGAACACCAGCATCGACGACCGATACGGCTTCCGGACGATTCCGTCAGCACTGCCGGATTACACGGGCAAGGAGAACTGCACGCTCACGGTTCGCGTGCCACGGTACTACTTGAGCGAGCGGCAGCGAGATGTGATTGTGGTAAGCCGGCAGCTGTGGGGCTCGGAAATCTACACGCACGACTCGGATGTGATCGCGGCCGCAATCCACTCGGGCTGGGTTCGTGGAGCATGGCCCGAGGACGTGGACGTGGCCATGTTGGACCCACGCATCAACGGCGGTAGCGAGCCACCATCGGAAGCAGAGCCGTCGCAGCCATTGGTGTCGAAGCCGACGCAGCCAGCGGTTCCACCCCCGGGCTTTGACGCGCACGTCACGGTGACAATTCTCCCGTGCCTCACGGAGTACAAGGGCAGCGTGTGCTACGGGATCAAGAGCCACACTCGGAAGCGGCACGAAGGCTGCAGCTACAAGATTGAGAAGGTGGAGTGGGTGGATGACGAGGTGACGAAGAGAGGCGAGGAGAGGAGCGGAAAGGCAAGGAGGGAGAGGCTTGCGGCAGCGCAGAGTCTCGTTGCGCTGTTGACGAGTGGCGGAGGGAGGCATAGGAACGGAGCGGACGGAGACGTGTCGCAGGGCATGAGGATGGGACAGGCGCAGGCGGTGGCATGAAAGCATGAAAGCGAGACGAAAAGGACTCGGCGGTGGTGAGCACACGCAGTGTTCTGTGTTTTATATTTGACTACTTGGACGAGCTCATGATGACGGCACAGCCACGGCCAAAACGCGAGGTAATGGTATTGCTTAGTATTTCTTCGGGCCGGGTTAGAGCGGGACGGGAGGTGTATGCGGCGGACGGGATTTTCTTTTTGGTGGGATGTCTGGCTTCAGCTGCCTTGCTTGATTCGCGCGCATCACGGGCAGGGCATTCTGCATGTAGCATAGCTAGATACCCATTGAGAGCGATTTGGAATAGGGCGGGCGACAGCGGGCTGGAGCGTGAAACGAGGGGAGCCAGGCAAAGCTTGCTGGGGAGGGTGAGAGCTTGGGCAAGAATGCTCAGGCTGGCGGCGGGCGTGCACGCGGGAGCATGGCGCGGCTCCCATTGGCCGGGCTGTCAGGCGTTCTGCAAGTTTGATACGTCGTGCTGCCTGGGCGATAAGAGAGGCGGAAGCGAGGAGACGCGCAGCTTGCTTTCCAGGCCCTTCTGCGCTGCGCAATCGGCCAGCTAGATACATAATTGCGCCAGATAGCCCGGCGACGGCCGTCCCTCCAGCCTTCTCGTCCCTCCCGTCTCCGCCAATTGACCCGTTCTCCCTCCAGCGCCGGCCGGCGACGAGCGCACCGGTCCTGCCAGGCAACTGCGGACGGAGACTTGCAGCCGCGAGAGCCCGCGAAAAGGCGGTGGGCCGGGCGTTGAGTTGTCCCCGTCCACGCGTGCAGCCATCGTCTCCCCCCTATCTCCCACGAATCCAGGCCCGCGTCAGTCAGCGCAGCCGACGAGAGAGGAAGCGGCACGCCGGGCGGCGGCGGCACCGGCACCGGCCTCGAGAGCCTCTGCGGAAACACGGGCTGACACGAACCGGTCAGTCAGGCAGCAAACGCGCGGGCCCGGGCGTCGATTTTTCCCTGCAACACGACGCAGCATTGGGCAGACAGTTGCAGTCGTCGCGGAACGAGGACACGATGGTCGCCAGGCGGGGCAGCAGCGGGTTCCGCGGGACGCTCCACTACAGCATCAGCATGGTGAGTTCTTTGCACTGCTCTTTCCGTCCGCCGGCGCCGGGACCGCTGGATTATTTCCTCCACGACACTTTTCGCGGCTGCCAGTCCCGAGAGTCGGCGAACTTTGGCCGGGCGGGCGGGCGCACCGCGTCGATCCAAGCGCTCGAGGCACACGACCCGCCGCAGGCCATCGGCCAAGGGGCAGCGCGTCCCACGCAGCCGCTGCAGCACCGCGCCGCCAGGCTGCTGGAGAGCAGGCACGTCGCCGCCGCCGGGGCTGAGTCAGCGCCGGGCAGCGGTCCGCCGCGGGGTGCGGGGGCGCGGCGGTGCTGCATGTGCTGCGCGAAGGGCGAAGGGGAGCCCCGGGCAGGGAGATCAAGCCCGCCCGCCGCTCCTCGTAGTGCCGAGCTTAGATCGATCTCGCACGCCCGCCGTCACCAGCCTGCGCCGATGACACTGCGCCGCCTGCTCCCCTTCTCGCCCGCGCCCGCGCTCTCTCCACCTCTCCTCTCCCTACCGCCTTTCACGATCGCGCCTGCCCCCGCGCCCCACGCTCCGCCGCCGCCGCCCGCCCGCCGTCACGCGCGCCGCCGACCCCCCCGGCCTGCCGCCGCGACCACACCCGAGCGCACGCTTCAATTGACCCTCGTGAACGCCTCGGATCCAGCTTTTCCCCTCCGCACCCCAGGACCATCAGCCGCACCCAGCTCGGCCCGCCGCGCGCCCTCCTTTCGCCGTCTCCTGATTACGCATCCTGCGCCGCTCCCTCCTCGCCGCCGCCCTCATAAGCCCGCCTCTCCCCGGCTCTCTTTTGCCCTCCGCCTCCTCCCTGCCCTCCTTTTGCTCCCCCCCGCACGCAGCCCCCATCATGGCGGAGACCAACGGCATCTTCAGACAGGAGATGCGCAGAGTGCCTCCGGGCGAGTTCGCGCGCCCGAACAGGAAGACTAATGGCTCTGGCGTCCAGGCCGAGGACACGAGAATCTGCGTCGTCATGGTCGGCTTGCCCGCGCGCGGCAAGAGCCTCATCGCCACCAAAGGTGAGTTCCCGGGGTCTGGAGCCGCCCGGACTGGGGTCGCGGGGCTCGATTGCGGCTCTCGTGACCAGGGCGGGGGACGCGCTGCGGTGGCATGAGGACTGTGGGGGCGTCTGCTGATGTCGCGAGATGTCTGGGGAACTCTGGCTAACGCGGGCAATTGCGCTGCTCACAGTCGTCCGATACCTCCACTGGCTCTCCATCGGCGCCAAGACCTTCAACGTCGGCCAGTATCGCCGCACCGCCACGCCCACGCCCTCGGCCGACTTCTTCGACACCGGCAATCCCGAGGGCGAGCGCCTGCGCAAGGCCGCCGCCGAGGCCGCCGTCAGGGACATGGTCAAGTGGTTCCAGGAGGGCAGGGGCGTCGTCGCCATCCTCGACGCTACCAACAGCACCAAGGGCCGCCGCCGGTGGATCCAGGAGCGCTGCGATCAGGAGGGCATCCAGACGCTGTTTGTCGAGTCGAAATGCGACGACGAGGAGCTCATAATGCAGAACATCTTGGAGGTCAAAACGACGAGCCCGGACTACGTGGGCCAGGACCCCGAGGTCGCCGCGCAGGATTTCCGCAACCGCATCCGCAACTACGAGAAAGTCTACCAGACCATCGACGAGGACGAGTACGACTTGACCTACGTCAAGCTCATTGACGTCGGCAAGCAGGTCATCATCAACAAGATCCGGGATTACCTGCAGAGTCGCGTCGTGTACTACCTGATGAACCTGCACATCAAGCCGCGGTCCATCTGGCTATCACGAGTACGTTGCGCCTCCAATTGCGGCCGTTCACGCGCCCCGCTTCGCCAACTGTATGACTGACGCAGCAATAACAGCACGGCGAGTCGAAATATAACCTCAGCGGCAAGATTGGAGGTGACGCCGACATTTCAGAGCGAGGCGAGCTGTACGCGAGGAAATTGCCTGAGCTGGTCAAGCGATCGGTAGGCGACGGGCGGAAACTCACCGTGTGGACCTCGACACTCAAGCGCACAATCCAAACGGCGCGGTTCCTGGAGTTCGAGAAGCTGGAGTGGAAGGCACTGGACGAGCTCGACTCGGGCGTGTGCGACGGGCTGACGTACGCCGAGATCGAGGAGCGGTATCCGGAAGACTTCAAGCAGCGCGACGAGGACAAGTACAACTACCGATACCTGGGCGGTGAGTCGTACCGCGACGTGGTGATCCGGCTGGAGCCCATCATCATGGAGCTGGAGCGCAGCGAGAACATCCTCATCGTCACGCACCAGGCCATCCTGCGCTGCATCTACGCCTACTTCATGAACGTGCCCCAGGAGCGTAGCCCGTGGATGGAGGTCCCGCTGCATACGCTGATCAAGCTTACCCCCAAAGCCTACTCGACGCACGAGGAGAGGCTGAAGGCAGACATCCCGGCCGTCAGCACGTTCAGAGAGAAGGGCAGCAGCGCGAAGCATCAAGAGCCGTCGCCCGACGCCATGCCGTGAGGACCTCTCGACCGAGATTGAAGTTTTAATCGATTTCCCCTGCCACGTTTCTTCTTCCGCCGGCTCTCATGATGGAATAAATTCTCTTTCCCTCTCTCCCCCCTCTACTCTCCCTCTCTTTCGCCTGCGTTACTCTCTGTACAGCAAAGAAAGGCTGGCGGCTCTTTCTCCCTTCAAATTTCCGTTTCCCTTTTCTCACGCTTGGCATATACGGTTGATTTCTTTTTCTCAATAGAGGATCAGGGAGTGGCATACACGTACTCCCGCTCGCGCACACGCAACACACACACCACACCACACCACTCGCAATTGTTGGCGGCGTCAAACGTTCCTGTTTTCTTTTTTTTTCTGTTCCGGGTTTCAGAGGACTACGCATCTCCCTCTCATCCATTTTCTCGGCATCACTGCTACTTCTGCCACCCCTCCCACCATTTTTGCCGGTGGTGTGGTGTGGTGGAATGGCATAGCAGGAAAGAAATCGGGGGAAAATATGTTGGTGCCATTATGGCAGGGAGGGAAAAGGATGGATGGATGGATGGATGGATGGAAAGCACGGTTCTTCGAAAGGAAAAAATTGCATGTGGTCGGTGCCGGTGCTCCGTCTTTTTGGTAATGCTCCGCGTTTTAGGAAACGACAAGGGTGGGTTATTGGAGGATTGGATGCGACTTTGACCTAGGTCTTATGGTAAAGCGCAATTGGGTTTTCTCTTTTTTCCGGTGCGGATGTGCCTTGGAGGGGGGGGGGGGTTGTTTTCGGGTCGTAAGAGGGCAGGGCAGGGCTGGTATGCATGATAGTTGTTGTTGTTGTAGAGGGTGGCAGGGAAGAGTCGGGAACCGATCAGATTGGTTGGATAGTTGGGTTGGAGGGAGAAAAGGAAGACGGCAACGGAAAGATTAGTCGCGTTTTTTTTTTAGGAAGAAATGGTGGGGAAGCTAGCAGCATTATCGTCGCCTCAGATCTACTTAGAGATGTATACTGTGAACAATAATAGAAGAGTAGAGAAAAGGGTAGAGTTACAATTCCTTCATTTCGGACGTCCAGTCTACATATGTGGAGATGTTCGCGCAAGTTCGATGCCCTTACCTTTTCTTTTGTTGACCCTTGGTTGGCGGGTCTCTTTAAAGTCTGGTCGCTCCCAGTTTCATTGTGTATTCGGGTGAAGTCGGAAGGTGGCGGCGCTCTCTCATTCGCTCGGCCCTCGTCGGCTCCGCAAAAGGTACAGAGGTATGGTGGAGCACTCAGGTCGTCGGGGGTCATGGTGACGTCACGCATCGCCTGCTTCCGCTTTCGGTACGTACCTGCATAGCTGGTGCAAGGGGTATTCCGTAACGAATGAGGTGCCGTCATTCGCAGCCTACAAATAAGAGAAGTGCTGGGTCTGTGGAAGGCCTTTCTGTGCAGGCTCAGTGTTCATGATAAATCCAAATCAGCTGGGTCGGGACAGTCTTGTTACAAAAGTCCCTCGAGAACCGTGGACAACAACTTTTTCTCGTGAAAATCCTGGAAGAAGTACCTTACGCGTATGAAGTTGGAGCATTCTTCAGGACGCAAATTAGAGCAATAGGTTCGAATGAACAGTTTATCTCCGTATACACAGTTGCCTCTTCAAGCTGTAACGCAATTTGAAAGAGCACGTATATGGTTCAAGCGTTCTATATCCCTACCCTTGTTATACATTTTCTAGAATACATTGTGCTTTCCTGCTCTCTTCGCCTAATTTCGTTGACTTGATTGACATACTGTCTTCTTGTCCCAAACGGGTGTTCACACGGTGCAATGCTTCTTAACACGTTCTGTGTATTTCCAATGATGCGAATAAGGTTTGTAGACTCGATCGTATGTATCGAACTCGCGTGGATTCATGCCTCATTGAACCGCTAATGTAGGGTCAGTCACATATCAAAGGCCTTGGTGCCAAAGACTAGACTTAACGTCTCTGCTCAGACTGCGGCTTTCAATGTAACAACTCCTGTCAGTGGGATCAATGAACAGTATGTGCGGAACTCTAAGATGAGATTATTACCTTCTCGAAAGACGCAGCTTTGTCATGCGGTCTACGCGTCGATTTGCATAATGCTGCTGCAGCAGGGCTACATCAGCCCATGTATGGAAAGTTCAAGTACTTATCGGATTTCGAAGAGAATAATTAATACTTCACTACAGCATGCGGATGCATGCTTCATCTCTCCATGCCATACTGTTGCAATACCATTCGATTCGATCCGTGCAGCGCAGGACTTGCCCATCTTTCTTTCAAGTTCTATCTGAAGGTGTTATTTTGTGTAATTTTTTCCATAAGTATCATCAAGAACGTAAGTACATACATCGCAGACTCAGAATTGCGTTGATCTTAGTCTATGCTGTAACAGGGCCACGCCTTTCAACTACGCCACTTGACCTGAAGGCTTTCCGCATAAGGTAATGCATAATGAAACCACGTTTGGATTTAGTGGCACGGTTAACTCATGTGGAAGGCTGGGTCCACGTTGCACAGCTACAATGCAATCGTGGTTCAGGCTTGCTGTCGAATCGATTTCGGCTCAGGTAATGCTCTATGAATATCTGGTATGCGCTTTCAGGTGGTGAAGGTTGATCTGTAAGTTCGATAAGACTTTGACCAACGATCAGTTAATACGACCTTGGGTACACCAGAGACAGAATTGTTGTTTGGGCAAGTCATTCAAAATTGTGAATAGCACTCATCGCCTCCTCCACGTGGTTGATTCGGTCAGTGAGCGAAAGGTTAATGGAAAGATGATTCATACAAGCGGAGAGCCGTGGACTGCTAGTATAGCACGCTTCAGCACAAGTAGGTTGCTACCATGGTCTGCTCTGTGATGGTTTTGACCAACCACATTGACGTGGAGCATCAACCTCCACAAATAGCATTCAGACCTCCGTCTCTTTCCAACCCCTACACGAATATTGCTTTGCCGATCTGACAACCACCACGTCCTTTCTCTTCTCTTCTTCTTCACTCCGAACCGAGCAAGCTTCGCAGAGCTTTTGTACCTGTTTGTAATCAGCGATTCCACTTTCGACTTCTCAGCGGTACGAGCGAAAAAGCAAGACTGCATTGTGTCTGTGACGATGCGCAATAAAGGGAGTAGGCCCAGGACAGGCCGATGCATCGGCAATGGGCAGGAAGAACTGGGCAGCAGCGTCCCTGTCAACCGCTCGATGGACGGTCCCGCCGCCACACATAAAGCGCAGAGGTCCAGCCCAACATCGGGAGGCACTACCAGAGAGGACACCGGCTGTGATGGGGTCGCAAGCGGTCGCAACTTCCTTCCGTCTTACGGATGCTTGGCCAGGGCCCTTCCCGAAGGGGACTCACACTCGCCGCAAAAGGACTCTGGCAGCCAATCCGACACGGCTTCATCAGACACCTTGGGTCCGGCTGTGAATTGCGGTCATCTTCTGTGCGAGCGTATCACAGGCTTGTTGGACGGAGGCTACACCAAGCGTCAGATGGCGTTTATGGCGGCGAACCGACTGCCGCCGCTGTTCGACGATGAGTTTCAGGCTGCGGCTACTTTGATGGACATGCAGCATGGGAGACATTACACCTTTAGATCTCTACGTGTAGGGATGGCTAGCATAGCTGAGCTCGACGGGGAGACTGAGGATGAGGGAGAGCAGTGAATCGCAACGAGCTCTCAAGGCTGGACCGGAGGCTGTATCAGAACCTGTTTCCAGAGAGTTGCATTGCGCTGTGTTGATTTAGGACAAAGAGGCTGGTGTCCAGCGGGCTGAAAACTGGTTGATGATGAAGGCAGACACCTTCCCAAAATGGATAATTGTATAGCCGACGGTGGTGTTTGTAAGTAGTTGGTCTTATACCCCTGCGCCACAGCTCGCAGTCCCACTTCAGGGCAGAAGAGTGGTTTGGTATGAATAAAGACTCATACGGCATAGCTAACATATATATGCTACGTCCGTGGCAGCTAGCCTCGTGGTTGGAATATGGTGGTGAGGATCGGCATAAAGTAGTGTAGTAATCACTAATCCATGCTCCTTTTGCAGCATACAAACACGAAGTAAGCATCCCATTCGGCGGGTGCCTCGACGCGAAAAGAGGATCAACAGATGAAGGATTCCGATCCTTGTCGTTAGTGCAACGACTTGCTCGACAGAACTACACAGTGGTTGAAGCATTGATATGGACCTGGAGCGGAGAGCGATTGCGGAAGCGGCGTGGGAGCGAGCGGGGCGCCTTCCTTCCCCTCAATCAGCCCCGCATCACGACGACCTTGCAGCCTCCACCCGTGCCCGCGCTCGCAGCTTTCGCAGTTGAAGAGTAGAAGGTAAGCAACCTGCCGCGACGCACAACCCGCACCCAACGAGGCCAGCGCCGACGGCTTCCTACACCCGCCAGACTAGACCTCGGCTCGCATGCACACGGCTACTACTGCGATCATTCGATCGAACGCGCATACGACAGGAATTCGCGGACACGCGTGCCGTTTGCAGGCGGAAGGACCCCACAAGAGGCACACGTGACGGCGAGCATCTGGACGTGCCGCGTCGCACATTACGTGTCGATGGTCCATCTCCAGCATCTCGCGGATAGGCAGCATGCAGCCGACGGGGCCGAGTCGTTTGTGTTTGCGGCGGGCGTCTTGTTTCCCTCGTGGGCTCGGCTGATACACGTCGCGCGCTCGGCGGCTTGTGCAGAAGTCACTTTGATGGAGCAGGCCAAGCGCGGCCGCGGGTGGGCTTGACGTAACGCCAACAGCACATGCGACTGTGCGCACCCGCCTGCACGCGAAGGTTTTTCTCGCATGCACGATGGCGGCCTCAGGCTGGCGGCTCGGGGCCTTGGGGCCTTGGGGCGCCGGGGACGGCGGCGTCTCGCGCGGCTTGGCGGCTGTTTCAGTTCCGCCTGGCAGCGTGCGCTGTTTCCCGGCGCCGGCACGCGGCTTGGCCGCTTGGGGCCCAGCAGCGATCGGCGGCGCTGGAGGAGACGCGCAGCAGCGGGCAGGCCGGCGCCGCGGCGGCGAGCTTATTCCCGCGCGCGCGCAGGGATCGACGGGCTGCGGCGTGTCGCTGCGCACCGGGCGCGCCAAGCCGCACGTGACGGGCCGCGGCGGGGGCGCCGCGGCGTGGGCGAGGGCGAGGCCTGGCGCGCGCGGCACCAAGCCAGCAGCGAGCCAGCCTGCGCCTGCTGGCCGCCCCGCCGCGCGCTCCGCCTGGGTGCGCCGTGGTGCATCGGCGGCCAAGGGGCGGGCGGCGCGCGCCTGGGCTGCTGGTGCCGCATGTTCCGCCTTGGACCGGCGCAGCGCCCGCGTCTCATCGCCGCTGGGCGGCGGACGCTGCGCGCGGTGCGTGGCGCTGATTGGGCGCCGCGCGCCGCCAAGCCGACCTTTTGGACGGCCAAGGTCTCCCAAGCCCGCAACCCCAAGCACATCAATCATCATGGAGCCCGCGAAGGGGATCTCCCCTTCCTCTTATATGCCATGGCACCACGTTACACGCTCCCACCTCGCCCCCGCCGCTCGCCCCGTACAAAGCGCGCCCACCGCCGTCCGATGCGCCCCTCCTGAGCGCCGCCCAGAGCCCCCCGAAGCCCCCCATGGCGCGCTGCCGAGACGCGACGCCCGTCGCCCGCCCGCCCCAGCGCCAGCGCCCGCCCAGCGCCGCCGCCTCGCGCGACAGCTCCAGCGGCGCCAGCGACCGCATTCCGCCGCGCGACAAGGCATTGATTGCCCTGCCCGCCGCCCGCGCCGCCGGTGACCTGCATTCCGCGCCCGCCGCCTACCCACCCTCCGGCCACGACTCCGTCATCTCCTCGCCCGGCTCGCCCAAGCAGCCCTACTCGCACAGCCAGACCTCCGCCTCAAATACCAGCCGCGATGCCCGCCAGAGCCTGCCCGCCGCCCGCCCGCCCGCCGACGACGAGAAGTCCGGCCTGCCGCTGCCCGCCCCGGCCGTCGTCCGCGCCAGCCACCAGCCCCGCCAGTCGCCCGAAATGCTCCTCGACCTCGAGAAGCAGTGCCGCTCGCCCACCACCAACAGCCGCCGCTCCGCCCGGAACCGCGTCCCCACGCTGGACCTCGCCGCCGAGCCCGAAGAAGTCCAGCTGGAGGACAAGGCCTTGAGGATCCTCGTATGCTTTCCTCCCTCCCCCCGCGTTTCCCTCCGCTCGCGCTAACCCGCATCCCGCCCGCCCAGCTCCACCTCTCCGGCTTCGCCTGCCTCGTCTCCGTCGCCGTCTCGCTGTGGACCCTGCTCGCCGTCGTGCTGGCCGCCCTGCTGCAGCCGCTGCGCTTCTGCAGCATGCGCCCCGACTACCGCGAGCAGCTGGTCAAGTTCCTGTGCCCCCCGCTGCGCCTGCAGTTCCGCCTCATCTACAGCCGGCCCCTGTCGTCCATGTACAACACCCCGCTGCTGTTCCTCGTCTGCCTGCTCTCGCCCTTCGTCGCCATCGGCATCGCCCTCGCCGCCTGGATCTCCGCCTCCTTCTGGATCTACGCCGCCATCATCGGCGACCCGGGCTCCAAGGACGGCCACAACGACGGCCGCGAGTCGGTGCTGATGGTGCGCTCGTATTGGGAGCGCTGGCTCCTCCGCGCTTTGAGGTAACGGAGCCAGCCAGCCCAACCTTTTACCAACAACACAGGGCCGATGATGGATTCGCATCGACCCCCCGCAATCGACGATGAACTAGCTGTACATCGCCGCACACAACGACGACACGACGAAACCTGAAAACAAACAACCTACCTCATTTGGGGCCTTCTCCACCTGGAGTAATTCGTTCGGGGACACCATCCATCCAGAGATGGTGCGACTACGAAGCGGCCCTGCCACTCCTCCTCCTTTTTGATTTGCTTTATTCATGATGCATAGCTAGCGGGCATTGGGTTTCGGCGTTTTTTTTTTCTGTTCTTCGTCATTCGATGGATCTTTTCCCGTCCTTCCAAACGGACCGCGACCAGCACACCGGCACGGAGCGAGGTGTCACCTCAGCTGTTTCTGTTCGCAAACACACGCCATGTGGCCGCAACGGAAGGATCCAGGTCCTCCGGGGTTTCTCTCTCTCGAGAACCCCATTTCCTCGGGAAGACTTTCTACGACATCTTGATACCTTTTTTTTGCTACCCCTCGTCAGGGTTTGGTTGGTGGGTCGGGTCGGGATGGATCGATGGGAAAGCGGTGTGTGTGGGAAACGGTTTATACCCAACTTTTTTTCTTCTTTTTGGATACTTTTGTGTGTTGAGTGTGGAATTTGTGCAGGATCGTTGAAACATGTACGCATTATATTGTCTTTATTGGTGGTTCTGTCGCAAGAAAATGGCGCTGGGACATATATCACATATCTTTTCTTCTAGTTCTCTACTACTCGCGAAAAGGGCGGCAGGCAGGCAGACAGACAAGGGGAGGAGAAGAGAAAGGAGAGAGCAACGCCATTTTCAACCTTGTCTCACGCTTGTCCATTGCTAGAGAGGGAGGGGGAGACGCTCTCCGCGCGTTCTTGTGCATGTACATTACTACCACTACCCCCATGAAATGGAACACACGCACACAAGAGACCCAGACCCAGTCCGGATCTCCCGAGCCACTTGCCCGTTGTTATTTCCGCCCCGCCTTCCGGAAACTGTTAGTAGTACCTTCGGCGTCTTGGCTTTTCTGGGGGGGAGGGAGAGGGAGAGATATGCGCTGGTCCTTTTTTTTCTTGGCTTACTTTTTGCCAACCCCCGCCACGGGGTCGATAGGGCTTGCATGTGCGTGCGTGACGAAAAGCAAGCGGCAGCAATAACCCGGGAGGAGGGGATGCCGAGCCCCCCACACCCAGCAAGCAAGCAAACGCAAACACATGGATTTATGCATGCCTCAGGCCGGCGGGTTGCAGCGATGTATGTATGTATGTCGGCCCGGGAGTGTTACGCATGCGTGCGTATCTGCGTACGCCCTTCGTCTAGCAGGTCCGATGCCGAATCGATGGGGAAGGAACGATACGGGGAAGCGAAAGTGTGGAGGAGACCTTCCAAGAGAGAGAGAGGAGAGGGGGGAGAGGGATGTTTGGCAAGTAAGAAGGCAGCGGAGTTCCACATACGGTCACCCGGTGGGAAAGGTCGCCCGGTGGGAAAGACGGTGATCTCGGGCATTTGAGGCGAAAGAGTCCGATGATAGCGAAGAGATATGTGCGTAGATAGCGGGGATGGTGTGGGGTGGGGCCGGAGGAAAGCCCGTCGGACAGGTATGATGCTGTCTTCCATCGAGATCGTGAGGAAGAGGGAGTGGGGAGAGTACGTATATGTCGCGTATCAGTTCCGAGAGAATGGTGGTGCCCATGCCGATGACGATGACGATGGCAACGCGTATCCTAAGCTCTGCTCTCTCCGCCTCTCTTCTCCTCGTTCGGGATGGTCTCTCGCTTCTTTTGCCGACTTGTCTTGGCCGAGTGGCCAAGACGTCCAAAAGCAGTTCGGTCTTGGGCGTCTTGGGATGTTCTTGGGAGGAGGGGCTTCAGTGATGACTCAACACACCCCCCGTGTGACGTGCCACCGGAATACCAAGGCTCCGCCGGCCGCTTGGCAGGCGGGAAACCCTATTATTATCTTCACCAGAGACAGCTGAGCTCTGTACGCTTGCTGGTCTCAGCCGCCGTCTCGCCTTGCTGCAGATCTAGGGCGAAGAAGGGGAGACAACGGTAAGGCTGCCAGCGGGACGGCTGGGGTAGTTGTAGATCCGTTGCTGCTGCTATTACACCTCGGCAACCAGTCCGTCCCATCCGTTCTTGCATGCATGCGCCTTTGAGGTATCCACGTCACGCCATTGGTCGAAGCGGCCGAAGGACAAGAGGAGACGGTGAAACGAGCAGCAGGTGATCGGGGAAAACTAAGCCCGCCTTGTCCGACCGATACGCCGATAGATGCGGGCGGACAGATGCACGTGTAGGCAGATGCATGTTCGATGTGTTGTTAGCCAAGATCATCGGTGTCGGTCGACGACGAGGCTCGGTCATCGGCAGCTTTATTGTGAAGATGCCGAGGGCCAGGGAGGCACAAGACAAGGAAATATCCAGCGGAGCTTCCTTGGTCAGCGGAGTTTGTTCCAGAAGGATTATGGATGGACGGGAGAAGAAAGCTTGTGAGAAGTGCTGAAGAATGGACAAGAGTAAATCGCTAGGTCGCTCGATCTTCCACTGTCCGCTCTTTCGTCTGTGGGCTCAGAAAGGGAAAAAGCCACGAAAAAGTGAACCTTAACAATAAGGCAAAAGAAAAAAGAGAAAAAAGTATATTAAAGATTATCGCCAACATGTAAGAGACAACAGCAGTCGCGTAATGCTTTCGCCTAGGCTGCTTCCGAGCAGTGGCAGCATTCATTTGAAAAATCGAACCTTAGGAAAGCCTATGTTACCGGAGAAGTCAGGAAAAGGTCGGAAATTCGAGATTGGAGGCTCGGCGCGGCACGGCAAGCGGGATTTGGGATGAAAGGCAAATACTGGAGGAGCTTATTCTTGGCGTAAACTTAAAAAGCTAAGATTAGCTTTCGTATGGTGTTCGTATTTTTGCAAGCGACCCCCTTTTCATAGGTTGTGATGGGTTGATTAGCTCAATGGTCGCGCGTGGAGCCTGGAAGCTGAGAGGATTTTGGATTGAGGACCCGCCAATGGAGTCGGCGTTGGCGTGCTGACAGTAAATGCTGGTTGCCTGCAAACACTCCGCTCGGCGAGCATTATTACCGACGAAACTTTTGGCTTTCATCCTCGTGAGGCGCTGTGTCGTGATCGGGCGGCGAGGCTGCCGGTTTGCGCTTCAAAATGGCGTGATGCCATCAGGATTCTAAGGCCTTGGATTCTTGGGTGCTTGGTGTTGCAGCGCAAAGACTCCGGTACGCAGCCTGCAGTCGTTCGGAAGTTTCGGGCGCCGAAGAAGAGGGGGGGACTTACGGGAGCCAAGGCCTGGACCGTGTTGACCGGAGGAATGTCCGGCACCTTTCTCGCGCCAAGAATGTGGGATAGGGTTTGGTTGTGGGAAGAAAGGGATGGGGAAACGGTGGGCGGGAAGGAAGGGGAAATTTGGAGGGACGTGGGAGGCCAGAAACGGGTTCTTGGGTCTCGCGCCAGCCAAGGAATTCAAGAGACACTTGGCCAATGCGTTGCTCGTCACAGCGGGACGTATCCGAACTCTGAGCTCGTGATAGCGGGCGTCTTGTTGCTGGGTTTGAATTCAGTGGCGCCGTGGCTTGGGACGAAAGTGACTGTGCAGGTCCGGCACATTATCGTGAGTCTGCTGCGTAACGTTTCGACGCTGATGGAGAAAGAAGCGATTGGCCATTGCCCTCGTCCATCGCAATGCAGCAACCACAGCTACGGCCACTAACTTCGACTGTACAACGGCGCGTGCGCACGTGCGCCTGATCGAGCCAACCTCTCCCCTTCCTTCCGGTGCAATCAGGCCAGATTCCGGAGGCCTCAGTCTTGATCGGCGGGTTTGCCTTCATGCCTTGCCCTTCGCCTGGGTTGCGCCGCTGGCCTTCCATGCGCTCAGGATCAGGTTAACGATGTGATCGACGTTCTTCCCGTTCTTCACCTGCGCGAAGATGGTGGGACCGCCCTCCCTGGAGAACGGACGCAATTAGACAGGCTGCCGAAATGCCGCAGGCTCCAGACTCACCTCATCTTCCTGGCATCCCTCTCCATGACGCCCAGGTCAGCGCCCACAATCTCGGCCAGGTCGGTCTTGTTCACGACGAGCAGGTCGCTCTGGGTGATGCCGGGCCCGCCCTTGCGAGGAATCTTGTCGCCGCCGCTCACGTCGATGACGTAGATGATGAAGTCGGCCAGCTCGCGGCTGTAGTTGGCGGCCAGGTTGTCGCCGCCGCTCTCGATCAGCAGCAGGTCGGTGTGGAAGTCGCGGTGCAAGTCCTCCAGGGCGGCCAGGTTGGTCGAGATGTCCTCGCGCACGGCGGCGTGCGGGCAGCCGCCCGTCTCGATGGCGCGGATGCGCTCGGCCGGCAGTGCGTGGTTGCGCGTCAGGAACTCGCAGTCCTCGCGCGTGAAGATGTCGTTCGTCACGGCCGCGATGCTGTACGTGTCGCGCAGCGCCTTGCAGAGCGCCAGCATTAGCGCCGTCTTGCCGGATCCGACGGGCCTGGCGCGCAGGAGTCAGCCGTGTCCAGCAGCTACCAGAGCGGACATCCTTACCCGCCAATGCCAATTGTGAAGGCGCGCTCGCTCCAAGTCCTGCCCTCGATGATGGGCATCTCCCGTCCGAGGTATGAGCCCGGCCCGTCAAGGATCTCATGCGTGTGGCCATGATCGGCGCCGGCATGCGCGTGCGAGACGCCGTCGTGCGAGTGCGAGTGCGCCATTGTGTTCGAGGCAGACGGGGCGCCGGGTCGGGCGAGCTTGCGGAAGGGGTCGAGCAAGCTGAAGGAGCTGAGGAGGCGGGAGGCAGGGCGTGGACGAGTGGTGGACGCGCGAAGGAAGAGACAATTGAGGCTGAGGGAGATGCAGCAAAGCTGGAGTGGGGCGTCGTGGGGCCCGCCACCCCCACGCCTTCTGATTGCTACAGCGGCCTTATCTCGCCGCTGGCGTTCATTGGCGCGCGGACCAAAGTCTCTCGCTGTGCCGTCTCCATGAGCTGGACGGCCAAACTGCCATCGTCTGCTGCAAACTGAGGTCAATCCTATTTTGGAAAACGAGAGATCTACCTCGACGCACTATGACGCAGTACGAGCTGCAGATCAGCGCAGGGTGTGCCGTAAGAAAATCATGGACCCTGGTTAATAGGTACGAGAGAACGACAGGCTCCCAATAACAAGTGTAAAACACTAAGTTAGTATGCAAAAGAAGTGTAAAACACTCAGTTAGTATACAAAAGAAGTGTTGCAAATTCAACAACACTAATAAAACTTCTACAAGAGTCAAACAATAGTCAAAACAATCAATTATTTACTTCCTACACACACTAGATCAACACACCCCTTTCAATACTCCTGTGAACGCCAACTCCACGCGGATCTTGAGCTTTGCTACGACGCCGTTTCTCAACTCCTACCATCTTATACTTCAATCTAATGTTGCACGAACCGCCGTCACTTCCATTTGCGGCTACCGCTCAGTGGAAACTTGCTCAAGTCTCTCATTCACGCCAAAGGCAATCTAACACTGCTCTTGTGCTCCGGTGGTTGCATTTCCAGCTTGATCTCAGGCCTAGATCTGATAAGTGGTAGATTCTCAGTGGTTTTGCTGCCGGATACCTTGCTCCGTCGCGTGTCTAGATTGCTAGCAGCTCCTATTCGCATGCGGGCTCGGGTGCCTCAGGCTGTTCAACTGACTGTATCCAGGCGGAAGCATCGGATCTGGGCGGCGGCGGTTAACGCACCGAGCGTATTCCAGCTTCTATGGTTGTTCAGTCGACGAACCTGCGAGCTGCGTCTCGATTCTCCCTTTCCTTCCAGGCTCAAGTATCATCACCAATCCTCTGCTCTAGGATACGGTTTGGTCCATGTGGCCATCTTCATTATGCCCTCAGGTTCTTGGCTAGTTCCATCTTTGAATGCATGCTGCTTTCCGTTTCTTTCATGCAAAGCCCCTGAATCCTTTTGCTTTTTTTTATCATGAAAGTTCTGCATCATTTCCCCCTTTATATAGCGGCTCCTCGTTGCTACTACATTCGTTTCCGCTAATGTATCCCTCGAGAATCGTCGAAAGGTGCTTTTCTAGAGAGACCGGCAGGCGCGCTTTCACGCGCAACTGCTTCAGCTGTCAGAAGAAAGCATGCCATCATCACTTCAAGCGCTTTGGGAGGGCTGCAGTGTACAGCGGCAGCCGCTGAAGTCGTGAACGTGCGGCTGTGCGGCTGTCCTGTCCCTGAAGATACGGCGTCGATTGGAGCTGGAATTGCCGTTTTCATTCCTGAGGAAGGATCTTTGACTTGACTTATAGCGGACGCCGGTTTATTTGAGTCATAACTGCTGTAGAGTATGATTGGCGGTGGAGGTGTTGCAACCTCAGGCACGGTGGCGGCGTCAATATTGCAGATGTTCGCTCTAGGCGGCGTGGGTGTTTGGTAGGATGGCGTTTGCGGCGGCGGCGGTGACGGAGATGTCGGTGTATCCGTAGGATTTGACAAGAGGGGGTAGAGAGCTGGGTTGGGAATGGGCAGGCTGCAGTTGAGCGGCCGTGCCTTTAGGGGAGAGCATGTCGCCGTGATAGGTGCCGAATTTGGCGTCGGTGCGAGCGAGGACGGTGGCGGCTTCGTCGGGGAGCCCGATGCGCCATTTGCGAGAGAGTATAGAGAGGATGCTGAGAGTTCGGCCGGCGCAGAGCCAACCTTCGGCTATTTCTTCAAGATGCTTGATGCCGTGGATGATGTCTGCCTCTGCGACGCCCAATCTGCTGCCCAACGAGCGCGCGACGCCGCCGCGACCGCTGGCTGTTTTCGTTCCTGCACGATCGACTGCGGCTGTCGCCAGATCGGCGGGACCGCTGCCAGCCTTTTCCCACAACGAGGCCGGAAACATTTCGAGATTTCTTCTTCCCCGTTGTCTTCCACTGTTCGCGATCCTCCCGACGACCTTATTCCGTTCTGCACGTCAAATCCTTCGTCGTACACAGCTCCACAACCTCTTTCAGTGCGATAGACCCAACGCCTTCCGCGCATCACCCACTTCCTTGCGACGTTGTCATTTGCACCAAAGCCGTGCGCAAAGGTTAGTGCCCTTAACGCCAAAAGCCAGACGGCAAGCACTCGGTAATTCTCAGGCTAGCAGCAGCGCCGGCGGCGACGGCCAGGGAAGCAGCAACAGCAATGACTCCCACAACCAAGTCAACAGCAGCGAGCAGGTTAGTAGTGACAACCAGGAGCCCAGCGTCCCGGATCAGGTCAGCGGCGAAAACAATCAGTCCAGCAGCTTCGCTCCCTTGTACGACCCCGTTCAACGCGATGTCGTCCGATCCGCTCTCAAGGAGGTCAAAGAGAGGCAAAACTACGTCTTATCTCAAAAGCCTTGTCGACGAGATCTTCCGCTTGAACAGCGTCACCTTCTCTAGCTTCGATGAGTACAAATGCTATAAGGAGAAGTTCGTTACAAAGTTCGACAATGCACTCGAATATGCTAACAAGGTTGACAAGAAGTATGAGTCCGGCCTTCAGAGCGGACGCTGCCATGGCTGTCGCCCCATACACATACGCGCGCGCGCAATGACTCTCGCCTCGCAACGATTCCAAAAGCCAGCAGCAGTTTACATCGCCACATACTGTCAGTTAAGGGACGCTTGGTCTTTGGTATGGTAGACAAGGGCAGACATTGGGCGAAGTCAAGAGAATGTGCGGGAAGTTTCGCGCGCGCTGTCGGGCAAATGCTGCAGGACCAGCTTGCTTAGAGTGTGCGAGCAATAGTGTGGCAATACGAGGCCTATAGTAGCTCTCCATCTGCTCATGGAATTGGTCGTTGGCATTGCCACGAGTTGCGATGCGCTCTGCGGCTGCTCGGGCTCACCCTGAGGCACAGCGGTGGCCCAAGACACTTCAGCGCAATGCGTAGACGACCTTGCTCCACAAGCCAATAGGTAGCCAGGCTATTGATATGGCCACCTTGGAATCTCTGCGTCGAGTGTCCCTGCGTCGCAATGCCCGTGATGCTTCATTCGTTGCAGTGTTGCCGCCGACGCGTTGCGCGGGCGCGCGGGTGCCACAATCTTCAACACCACGCGCCGCGGTCACTATGGCCGCTATCGCAGGCACAGAAAGCGGGACTATCGCCGTCGCAGCCTGCTGCGATTAGCTGCCAACCTCGGGCGTGATCGTCGCACTCTTCCTACCTCAGTAGTTAGCTCGCGGCGAGCTTGCGACGCGCATATTTGGTGGGCGCGGACGCGGTAGCTTGTCCGGTCGCTCTCGATAGCGTTTGCGCTGTACTTAGAGAATCGATATGCTATTCTACCTGAAGCTCGCCCACTCTGTGTAGCGTCATTATCCTCAACTGAATGATCCGGGTGCTATGACGGCCGCGTCCGCCGCGAAATGGTCTCAAAGCGCAACGTCTGGAGACCGCACCGCCAGCTGGACATCCTGATTGAGACCAGGGACGTGTCTTCTGGAGCAACAGCTTGCGACTGGCGTAGCTGAAGTCTAACCAGCGCCTCTGCGGGGACGTACGGGGGCCGCCGTCGCCCATACATCAATCCCGCGGGCTTCGGCCGGCCTAGCCACCAACCCTGCCATCAGCCTTACTCCAGTCATGCATGCCGCCCACCCTGCATCTTTCAGAGCTGGGTCCGCTGCGGTTGGGGCCGCATGACGTGGCTGCTGCCTGCTGCCGCCTGTTTGCATAGACCGTCATGGAGCCCGATGGAACTGATCAGCTGCACAAATGATGAGTCAATATTGCTTCTTCTGCTGAAAATCCCTCGCTTAGAAACCATGTAGTCATCCATTTTGTCCACATGACCCAACCGTGGCCGCCCTAGAGACATGCACGGCCCACATTGGGAGCCATATAAATATCTTGCCAGTCTGCCCCCAACTAGAACCTTTCCTCTCCAGCTCTCTTTGCGTTCTAGCTAAGATCAAGTGTAGTAACTGTTCTTTTAAGTTTAATCGCTTGAATCTCCTACGGGAGGGAACTCACCTTTAGTTTTTGGACTTTGGTTGGTGGCCGCTGAGCGCCGCTCATGTCACTGACCACAGTGTCGCCCGTATTGCACTGCCTCGGGCTGACGCGAACCTTTTTCTCTCTCATTTTCGTTGAGTTTTCTCGCCATGCGCGTGTGCTCGAGGAAGAATTGCTGTTGGCTTTGCTTTGCTTTGCTATGAATTGTGTTGGGGCAGGCGAGGGCAGCATGATATCTTGGGCGTAGCGGGCGATTGACGAAGAAGGCGAGTGGGAGGCATTGGCGGTGGGTTTGCCGGATATGCAGCTCGCGGCAGGCACGGAACTGTTTTGGATGAAGTTTCCTAATGGACATCACTTGAAAGAGTACAAAGAACGTCGTTTGGTCATCCAGCTGCGAAATAAGAAGAAAGTTGACAGAAAAACAGGCCGTCGCGCACACCCGCATTGAACCGCCCTCTCAGATATTCGCCCTCGCCGGGGTGGAACGATAGCAATACGAATCCGTCGAAGCATCCCCTCCCTGCAAGCGAATCTGATGCACCCTCAGCCCCTCAAACTCGTCGTCATGCGGGAAGAAGCTCTTATCAATGGTCATCCCACCCTCTGGCTGCACATCCACCTTGACCATCCACGGCGCCATCCCCTTGGGATAAAACTGGTCGTCCCACGTCGAGTACAATGAGTTCGTGAAGTACACACGGCGTCCGTCACGGCTGACTTCGACCATCTGAGGGCCGCCGTCGAGCGGCTTGTCCGGTCTCGCTGGATGCGGCGCCGGATTGACGACGCCGCCCAACCGCACACTGCCAACCTCCACTGGATGCGCCGGATCGCGAACGTCGAACTGCTTCAGCTCGCCGGTGCACCAGCACGAGACGTACAGGAACCGGTCGTCAACCGACAAATCGATATCCGTGATGATGGGCGGGACGGCGCCGCCGAACGGCTGCAGCAGCGGCGGCAAGACACTCGCATCCTCCACCCGCTGCGCCGGAATCGTGATGACCTTCTCCACCCTCCACTTCCCCCCGTCCGCCTCGTCCAGATACCACCGAAACACAGACCCGGAGAGGTCCGCGGTCGAAACCGCCACGCCGATGAACCCCCACGTCGCCTCCGGATCGTGCGACGGCCGCACCTCCAACACCATCTGCTGCTCCTCGCCCAGATCGATCCTTTGCGCGTGCCGCCCCTCGGCCAGGTCCCAGAAGTGCATCGCGTGCCCGTACCCGTTCGCCAGCAGCACCTCGGGCACCAGCCCGTTCTCGATGGCCGACACGGCGCCCCACTCGCTCGAGATGAGCGTGTTGCGGTTCAGGTGCCACCACGCGTCATAGTGGAAGCGCTGGGGTCCGCGATCCGTCTCCCAGGCGCGCAGCACGGAGAAGGTGTCGTGGTCCAGCAGCGCGATGCCGCCGGGGCCGTCGTCGGAGGCGCCGGGACGCCCGCCGAGGCAGGTGAGGAAGACGCCGGAGGGGCCGCAGTGCACGGTGTGGGGGCGCGAGTAGCCGGCTTTCTCGGCGAGCTCGGTGCCGGCGATGGTTTTGATGAGCTTGGGGTGGCGCGGGTCGGGCTGCGTGTCGAGGATGTGGAGGTTGGAGGAGCGGAGGCCGGGGACGAGGAGGTACCGGCGCTGGAGGTGGGAGACGTCGTGGCCTTCATGCTTGAGGGCGCTGGAGCAGGCGTTCCAGCCGAAGTGATGCAGCTCGTTGCCTGGGGGGACTTTGGTCGCGCCGACGACGCGGCCGAAGGTGTTGGATTGGGGGTTGAGGTCGACGACGAAGACGGCTTCCTCTTTTTTGAGCTCCGGGTCGAAGGCTACGACGTAGGCGAGCTCTTCGGCCGGGGCAGCGATGGCGTCCGCGGCGGTGCGGTAGAATGTTGGATCCATGGTGAGTGCGGGATGTAGTTCTGCAGCCTTCGTCAGTGTAAGTCCGTTCGGGAAGCAGCTTCCAAGAAGGCTCGCCTCTGTTCTTTGTCTTGAAGAGCAAGGAGCAAGTGGTCTAGCTGTCGCTGGGTGGGTGTGGAGCCAGCATAGACATGCAGCAGTCAGCATTGAGTGGGGATGAGTTGTGCATATATAGGTCTGCGGTCATCCGGAGCTAACGTGGAAAGAATAGCTCTGGAAATGAACTTCCGCCGGGCCTTTGATACGATTGGCAATGCCGGTCATTTCGACAGGGCCGATACAAAAGGACGAGCAACGTTGGTGCGCGGCATACGCAATAGCGCCACGATGACCCCACGAGACCCCGCAATGAGCTAAGACGCGGGCTGCAGGGATGAGCGTTCTGGATTGCCAGCCCTATGGCTCTACGCGTGCAAGTCCTTCCTGCTCGCCGACTCCTGCGGCTGTCAATCTCGTCCGACATTTCTCATAACGGGGATCAAATGATTCTACGCTTGTTGAAATGGGCTTCCTTTTCGCTCCAGGGCGTGTTGCTTACCCTACCCCGTCCGCGGGTTCCGCAGCGCGGCTCCGGTATCCCACCAAGACCCCATCTCCCCGCCCGCTATCCCACGATCCCACAACCTGCATCCCACCCCCAAGCCTGAATAATTGGACATCAAAGCCCGGCCTCGCTCGCCCACAGTATCTTAGTCCTTCCGAACGATGCGCAATGGTAGCCGTGCAAGAGCGGAGTGCAGCGAGAGACAGTGAACGGAGGGGTAGCCGGCAGGACACGAACTCGCATTGGACGACCGGAAACCTAGCTTCGCTGTAACCACCTGGTCATTTCACTCCGAACTATCCGGCGCGCCATGTGTGGGATTGCCGGAAGCATGGGAGAGGTGGTTGCGGGTTTGGTAGCGCCTTCACTGCGTCGGACCAGGCGGAACTTTACTCGCCCACCGTCGGGGAAAAGGCAATTGATGCGGGCGAGTATTGAATCTATGGTCCTCTTGTGGAGAGGCGGCTGTACAGTGTCGGTCGCGGGTAGGCTTGAGAGGCCGAATGGTTCAGAACAACCGGATGTGAAGTGCCTCACATCCGCGCTTCTCGGGGCATTGTTAGCTTAATCGAATGAACCGCTAGCTCAGCCTGCAGAAGGACCAATGTCGGCCGAACTGACTTCGCTAGTTATGCTTCTGTGTTGATGGTTGCGACTTCCGCGACAGAGCTGGGTTTGCCGGCGTTGCTCACAGGGGCGCGTGAACGTTAATGATTTCAATGGCTCGAAAAAGCTCATTTCTGGCCGCGTTGAAGCCCACTGCAGGGTTCTGCCTCGAGAAGAACGTGGTCCTTGTCGCATGGCCGAGTTGCGCCGCTGCTGATAAAGAAGCCGGCTGTCGCCATTAAGCTTGCGCGTGCTGAGCTCGAGGATGGTGCAGACGCGGCTCACAACAACCTATCGAAGACCAAAAGCTTGCGGTCGCCGTTTAGCAATGATTCTCGCGTCTAGAACGTTTGGTGCTAATGGCTTCCGTGGAACCGACGCCACTGCGAGATATCCAGCTCGACAGGCTGCCAATCCGATAGCCCTAGGGCATTTGGCCATCCCTAGGATGAGTCAACACGGTAGGCACATGACCGTCCAGCTTCCCCCCTCTTGTGCATGTGACCTCCCTAACCTTCGGAAGTAGATGACTGAGGCGTGCACGTCCCCCCAAGGTAGGTCTATATAAGACTTCCCACTCCCCCACCAACCAACCTTCTTTTCTCTCCAGCTCTCTTCGCCTTTTGGCTTAGATCAAGTGTATCAACTGTTCTTCATAGTTTAATCGCTATAACGTCCCTACGGGGGCAGGCTTGGTGCCTTAAAATGCTGAAATTTTATGGAATCAGGTTGGTGGCCGCTGAGGTCCGCTCATGTCATTGACCACAGTGTCGCCCGTATTGCACTGTCTCGGGCCGATGCGACTAGCTCTTTGTTCTCGGTTATCTTTTCAAGCTCTTGCTTGACTCTTTCGCTTTTTCGTTGAGCAATCTGGCGTGCCTGGATTCTGGAGGAAGAAGACCACATGTATATGTTGCTTTTCGTATGCAGTCGCCCCGTAGATTCCAATCAGTTGCATCTTGCCTTGAGCTCCTGATGTGCATGACGGTGTTGTGTGATTTTTACTTCTGTGTGCGCAGCGCGTTGCTATGGTGTTGAGTTTTTGCGCCAACATCTTTGACCGCCGCCTGCGCTGCAGCCGCGATTTCGGCGCAAAGGAAGGTTCTCAATCGGACTGCTTCGACGATAGCTCATTTCAAAAGTGCTTCTTTGTTCCATCAGACAGTTCTTGCAGCTTGAGCGCCACCAGCGGCATGCTCAAGCGGCTGCGCGAAGTCGCCGCGTCACGGCCTGCGGCTCTCGCAACGCCACAAAGGTGCTCGCAGAAGCTCATGGGCCGTCGCAACTACCAGAACGCGGCTTTAACCATTCGCAAGGAGTGCAGCAAAGCCGCACTGTTTGTCTCATCACTGAATGTCTTGCGACACCCCCGCGAGCTCCAGATTGCCCGCCAGCCGCCAGCTTTCTCCCGACGCCTCTGCAGCGACACTTCGCCGCCCAGCATCGCACCTCGACCACTGGCCATCAGCTGTCCTCGTCGGTGAGCGCATCCCTAAGGAAGCATACTCCGTTGCAAGCCGCCAGCAAATCAGTGAGCTCCTTCCGCCCTGCTCGCAGTACACTATCCTCGCGAGTCGCGACGAAGAAACCCCATGGCAAACCCCCAACGCCACGACAGCCGCAGCACCCACGACAAGCAAAGTGACGCAACTGCTCTACTTGTCTGGACGAGATCATTGGCCACGACCGAATAGGCCAAGCCGGAGGCCCATGGTAGTGGACGACGACGTAAGCGTCGCAGCGAGCTGACGGCCCCGCTCTGCAGCCTCACTTGCCTACTGATAGACGAAAAGGCGCACATGGAGACCACGGTGGAGACGGCGACACGTCAGTACAACATGAGGGAGTGCGGCGACCTTTGGAACGGGCGAAGCGACACCCCGTCGATACTGGCCGACGATGCGTATGCAGGGCGCCGGGCGGCGTGGACGCTCTTGACCAGATGAGCGACGACGGAAACGCTTTTGCCTAGCAGAAATCGGTACCAAACGATTACATTCTGAGCTAGATGAAAAGTTCTGGGCACGATACTGCAATCGTAGGATGATTTACTTGGAGTGTAGGGCTGGCGCCACGGCGTACGCAGTGGCGACTCTCTCTGTCTTGCCGACCGATTCTAGAACTTGCTTCAGTGGACGACGACAGCGGCGCTCATACTACGACGACAAAGAAGATACTGAAGGTTCGCAGAGGCTGTCAGATACAGTCTTACCGCATGGTCGCATCGCCATCTGCACAAAGCCGGGTTGGGACGTCGAACGCGCCATATTGCATCTGCGACGGCAACTGCAGGTCAGGAGACGGATTCATGGCGGTATATCGGGCAACATTTATATCATGGTTGTGTATGGAATACTGCTTGTTTATTTACAGGTGGCTCATGTTGCGAAAAGACAGAGAAACCGTGCTGCCTGCAAACGAGACCGCCTTTCGGGCATCGAAACTTCAACGGAAGGGAGGTTGAATCGGGAACAACGCATTCTGCATTGGAAGAATTCATCAGCATAGAGCCCATTCCGATGAGTAAGACAGCGATAGGCTTTGCGACAGAAATTGTCAAAGACGGCAAAACAACCAGGAGGTTCAGTCCACGTCATCAGAAAGATGGCAAACGCATACAGCCGCCGTGGCGTTGGTCCGACATGCTTTCCACCGCTTACAGATATATTTGGGCCGTTTGGACAGATTTCAATGCTTCGTCAAATATCCGTAGCCAACGGAGTGCAGGGTCAGACTCAAGAGATCCAGAATCGCCAGGTAAGTTTCAGCTGCCTTGTTCTGTACCAGGCTTGAGGTGTTTCCAGGCAGCTTTCCCCGTGTCTCGATGGTTCCATGGAAACACGAAGCTGGGTTTGACGATATATAAAGTAGGTGAGGGCCGACACAAATACTGTGGGGATCTACAAGATTTCTTTGATCTCCGAGTCTGGCCAGATCTGCGAGCTGCACACGAACTCATATACTGGACCAAAGCAACGGCTCATCAAAAAAGACAATAAAATAATATATAACTTACCATTCTCATCAGGTCGGAATCGTATTGAGGACATTAGATAATCCTTCGAGCTCCTCTCCCACCGTATGATAGCTCAGACAAGCGGAGAATCGGGGCTATGTCATCTTCTGCGGATATTTCTGTACAACAAAGCCTCGAATGAAGACACTGTGGGTCGGGCTCCATACCAGGATGAGAAGTGCGATACTCAGGATCAGGCACATTTGCCAGCGGTGGATGCGGTACGTTCAAGAGTATCAAGGTGCAGCTCTGGCGGTCCGGAATGATCCATCTGGGGAGTAAGCAGAAGGTTATCAGGCATACCACTGCATTGGGAACTTCACGGTCAGTATTCAAGCTACAGAATTTGGAACCCACAATTCTGTTTGACAGTCAGTCCGCCAGTTATCGTGCACATGGCCTTTCAAGGTGCAGGTGCATGCCGAGTTGAATCACTCATCCGAATACATCAAGCACACATGCTGAAGGTTTCTCCTCATCTGGAAGGATTTTTCATCCCCGTACACACAAAAAACGCCTTGGGATGCTGTCCAAAGCTCCCTTCGCAAAAGCCTTGGAGACTGTCGGGAAGGATTGTGCAATCAACTGATCCAGCCCGGGGGTAGCTACTCTGCGCGGGCATCAATACCTCACTCCTAAGAGAACCTCATAGTCTAAATTCAACCGGCGCTCAACAGTAGCTTGGGTGTGAATCACGGAGGCCTACCTGCCGAGGCTCAGGGGCATTGCGAGGATGCCATTCGCAAAGAGAAGTATCGGTGAGCACCACATGCTAGGCCACCCGCAAAAGCTACAAGAATCAACAAGTCTAAGCCATGCTTGTTAACACGTCCGCTTATATGCCCGAAGCAGCCAAGCAGTACAAGGGATGCGGGATACAAGGGGAATAAATTGAGGCTTGGGGGTGAGGCATTTGTGCGACAAACAGTGAGGTTGACGAACCCGCCCAAAAGGAAAGATCAAGCAATGCATGCTTCCATGGCCTGGTTCTTTTATGATTAAGAAGTGCAGCTAACTGCTTGCGCAGACAAAATCCGATTCCGTAGTATTCACTCGGCGCGTGGAAGCTTCCAAGTACCTCTCAACAACAAGGATCGGATTCACGCGACTGCAAGTACTAAAAAGCAGGCAGCCATTGTTGAGGATCTTGAACGCGAGGAAACATAGCTTGTGTCTTTGCGCATTTCCACTACTATAGTCCTCCGTGGAATCAAGAGTGTGCTGAGTACGAGATGGAGACCTGTTCTACACGCTGGGAAGAGGAGAGCGAAGAGAATCAATACACTCAACAGATGGAAGTAGCAGTGACAGTGGAACAGACGATTGAGGCTTTCAAGCGCAAAAGCATTGCATAAGGTCCCCACGAAGAAATGGACGAGGAAAGAGACGAGAACCTGCCGGAAGCACCGACGGAGCAATCGAGGCGGATCTCCAACTTCGCGCGCCTGGACCATGCAGGCACGGGAGGCACGTACAAGATTCCAGAACACAGCTTATAGGAGAAAAGCGGAGGAAAGGAGGCGGTGATGCGCTCTCCCGCAATTACCGCAGGGTCAGGCCATCATCTCCACAACGTCGCCCGCACTGGGGTAACAACCTTAAAGACCTGACTAAATAGGCAGACAGGATGGCCAGACTCCGCCAGCTGTTCCTCGCACTCGGGATTGTTGGTTGTACACGGATCGCAAACCGGCTTGGCGGCGGGCTACTTTTGTTTTTCCAACGCGCTTTGATCAAGGCTGAACGGCGAAGCCGATGTACCTCTACTTCAAAGTTGGAAGGCGACATGCCAACAACATGCTATGGCCACGAACTAGCAGCACTATGACAAAGACTTATTGGTGCGAACGGGGAACGAGAACGTAAAACTCCTAAAAAGTGGAGACCCAACAGTGTCTCGCCACACACATCCGCTTTTAACCGGCGCTGCGAGGGAAAGGTAGCAGGTAAATGCCGCCGTTAAAGAAGGTTCTTCAGACACGGGGTAAATGCGAGTTGCATCTGAGGAAAGGATAAGAAAGTGCGAATCCTCAGGAACAAGACGTTTTTCAGAAATCCAATTCCGACACTTCTCAGCCATTACTCACGATGCCTTGGTTCCAGGAGATCAGGACGGAAACACAGGAGACAAATTCGGACGACAAGACGACAACTTCTACGCTGGTGGTAATGCTATGGCGGAGGAGGTATCAAGAGTCAACACAACTCGACAACGCAAGGACCGGCATTGGAGAATGAAATGTAGAGACGGTGAAAGGACCAACGCAGGATGCAATTGGAAGAAAGATATGGGGCAACGTTTTGGAAGAAGATGCCAAAGTCAATGCAGGGGGGAAAGTCAAGAGAAGGACAGTTGGTAAAGAGATGGACTGCGCTCGACGGGAAGCAAGATACGGGAGGGACAAAGAGAGAGGCAGCTTGTATGACATGACGATTGGCCTGGAATGGACGAGCCACGAATGGAAGTACGTACGGGAATTTGCTGCAAGGTCCAACCACTCGATTGTCGAAGGTCCACTCCTACAGTCCGGAGGACAACATGAGGAAGCAGCGGCATCCCCTTCGCCCACTCGGGTCTTATCTTCCAGGATGAAGTCTCTCATGGGGCGGCAAACACCAGGCAAGCGCCCCAATCACACAACACGCCTCACTGTCTCACAATGTCCAACGTTTCGCAAGTCTGGAATTGCTGGACAGGAAGTCAAATAGAGGCGGCAACCAATGGCAAGGCGCGAGAAGAAAGGAAGATAGAGAGGTCGCGACAAGCGGTCTGCAACGTCCAAGTAAGCCGGGCTCCGAAGCTTCGATTCGCCTTCGCTGCAGCCAATTGCGTGCGTGGCTGCAGCCGACTTACGAGGCGTGCAGAGCTGCAGGCACGACATGGACGGGGAGCTGCACAGCTGGTGGTCCAGCGCTGCAGCGAAGGCCAAGTTCTCCAGCATCGAAGCTTGTCCCTGCGTAAGCACGTGTGTCTGCGTGATTATGCAGGCTCGTCCGCGGAAAGCTGCGATCCGGCGAGGAGCTGGGCGCGCTGGCCGACGGCACGCAAGACCGCAGGCTGGCGTCGGTTGGGGCCTAGTGCGCATGAGGGATGCCGCTGTTTCTTGCTTGCTGAGGGGAATGAGGGGCGCGCGGTGGCCCGAGTCGCAGAGGCGCCCCGCCGGGAGATGCACGATTGAGTTTATTGAGCGGTTCGCTTACCATTGCGCCCTACAATCATCCCACACAGTAGTGATGGCGCTTGGGGAGGAGGGGGGCTGGGCGGGCAACAGAACGACGGCGGCAGTGTGACGGGCGCATTGACTCGCGCCCGCGCCGGCGGTATCCACAGCGCTATTCTCAGGGCCCCAGGGCGCCAGCCGGGCCGTTGGTCGCTCTGGCTGCTCTGTGCTTCGTTCGTGTGGAGGCGCTGCTGCTGCGGTGCGGGCGGCCGGCGTCGCTGCATCGTGGGCCTGCCCGCCGCGCCCACCACCTGCGGCCTGCAGCTGCGCGCACCGCAGGCCGTGGCGCCGGCTCGACATTCCACCAGAGCTTCCAGAACTTCTAGAACAGATCGGAGGGGAGGCGAGGGGAGGACAGGCCCTGGGCGCCGCCCTCTCAGCGGCGCTCGGCTGGCGCGCAGGAGCAGGCGGCGGCCGAGTTGCCAGAAGCGGCGGCGCGGGCGTCACAGGCTCTGGCAGCGACGGCAGACGGCGAAACCGGCGAAACGCAGGCGGCGGCTCCCGGGCGATCTGAGCGCGATCCGCAGCGCAGGCGAGCACCGCGTCGGCGCTGCTGCGCGAGCTGCTGCGCGCTGCTGCTGTGCTGGTGGCGCACGGCTGGCGGCTGCGCGCGGGCTTACGGCCGGGTAGACGAGGGCTGACGGCACGGAGGAATAGCACTGCTGGCTGTTTACCCGGCGCGCGCGGGCAGCAGCTCGCGTGGCTGGCGATGGCGCACAGGGCAAACACCACGGCTGATAAGAATACGAATCTGGCTGCTCCGCGCGATCCCCGGCCTGGCCGCCTCTCAGCGAAACGCCCGGCCCGCCCCGAGGCTCTGGGGGGCCCCGGCCGCCTGATTGCAACGTCACAGCCCAGCCAGGAACCATGCACGCAACCACCCACGCCCTTTTTCCGCCGCCCTCGCTGCGGATCGCCGCCGCATGTGAAAGCGCCATCGCCCCCAGCCCTGCCAGGGACCGCGCCGCCGACCAGAAGGCCCGTTGCTTGCCTCTTCATGCGCCGCCCGCCGCCTGGCGCCCCGTGGGCCATCGAAGATCCCTCGTCACACGCAGGCACTGCCGCCCGTTGACCGCCGGTGCTTCCGCCAGCCACCGCGCGTGGGGTTATTGCAGGCCGACGAGCACCGCCGCTGCGCAACAGGCGCGCCTCCAGCTCCAGCTCAGAGAGTCATGAGCGGCTCCGCCGATACGAGCTGCTCGTTACAGCTGGCGAGCTGCACCCGTCCATGGGCCTTTTCTATTTCTCCATTCGCAAATTGCCTGCTATTCCGAGTGCCCGTGAGGAAAGAAGCGCCGCCCGGACGTGACACGACGACACCCAACAGGCACGGCCTCCCTCGCCCGAGCTCCAACAACGCCGACTCCGCGCCACCAGCACGGCACTGGCGACTTCTGCTGCCCCTCCCACATTGGCATCATCCCACGAGACCGGACCACACCCGCCGAGCAATGCCCACCGGGCCCATGCTCTGCGCAGGCGCCGGCCTCGCCGCTTCGTCGGCCTTCTGCCGCCGCTCCATCTCGTCAAACAGGAACGCCTCACTGAAATCCATGTCCTCGGGCCGCACGATCTTGGTCCCGTACCACCACTTGTAGGCAAAGTAGTCGAACACGAACAGCGGCGCCGCGATGTACGTCGCGAAGAAATTCTCCGCCGACGGCTTGGCGTCGAACGGGAAGATGGCCAGGTAGAACTCGGCCGCCATGATCAGGAAGATGACCAGCAGCCCCGCGTACTGGCTCCACGGCGCGAACACGTCGTGGAACGGCAGCGTCTTGTGGTCGATGCCCTGCGCCTCGAGGCCCTTGCGGAACCGGATGTGCATCCAGTAGATGGTCGCCCACTGCAGGAAGCCGCTGATGCCCACCTGCGCACCCACCCGTCAGCTTACCGTCAGGGGCCAAGGCGTCCTACGCGGAGCGCTTACCAGTGACGAGAACCAATTGTACACCTCCTCCGCCGTTGAGTTGCAGTTGAGGTAGCAGAGGCCGCCGCCGAGCACCATGCTGATGGCCATGGCTACGTACGGCCGGCCCTGCTTGTCCTTGCGCCCAAACACTGGGTGCACCCACTTCAAGTCTGACAGCGCACAGAGCGTGCGTGATGCGATGTACGCAGACGTGATGCCGCACGAAATCACTGTGATCAAGATGAAAGCATTGAGCGCATGCGCAAGGCCGAACAGATTGCACGCCCTGATCGCAAGGACGAAGGGCGACGCCAGCGTGCCAGAAGCGTTGACGAGATTGGGCTCGTTGTAGGGGATGCACATGCCAACGAGCCCTTACGCCCGGTCAGCATGCGGTTTCTGAGCGAGCGCGAGAGCAGACTTACAGATGTTCACCACGAAGAAAGCGAACATCCGCCAGAACAGAGGCCGGACGGAGCGCTTGACCGTTTCGCGGGGATCTTTGGCCTCTCCAGCCATAACTGCAATGTGCTCGCCTGCCGCCAGGTAAGCATCGCTCCGAAGCACCAGCAGCACGTCATCCACGTACCACCGCCGAAACTGAATCCAGCCTGGACGAACGCCGCCGCAATTCCTCGGATTCCGTTGACGAAGGCGCCAGGGTCCTTCCAGTATCTGAACTCGATTGGGCCATGCGTGGCTGGGATGCCGCCGCTTGTCATGACGACCATGAAGAAGATGATGGCAACGAGCGCGAGACACTTCAGGAAGGAGAACCAGAACTCAACCTCGCCGTACAGCTTCACCGGCCAGATGTTGACAAAGACGATGATGACCAGGAATATGGTGATCCAAGCAGCCAGCGGTACTTTGTACGAGCTCTCCCAATAGTGCAACACGGAAATGCATGCTGTGATTTCCGCGGGAATGATCCTGCGCGTTAGTCAGTTGCAGGAGTTTGCTTCGCATTTCACGCTCGAGATCTCACATCACCCACTACAAAACGTCAGATTCGGACCGCTGGAGCATGAAGAGGGATGAAGGGCTTACGTTGAACCAAAAGTTAACTCCAATGGCGAACCCGAGAGCAGGGTCGACATATTCACCGGCCTGGCGCGTGAAGCCTCCATGCACCGGTTTGTACGCGGTCATCTCTCCGATGGATGTGTACATGATGTACACAATTGCCCTGTATCCAACCATCAGTATTCGATCAGCCAATCATCTACCAGGCTCGACATACGCCATGATCGTATAGGAAACGGCGATTCCTCCCGGGCCGGCTATTCACCGTGTGGTCAGCAACCTGCATTATTCATGTCCGTCTCAGGTTCTTCATCTCTCACCTTTCGCCAGCGCACTGCCAGTGCCGACCCAGAGACCCGTCCCAATACCGGCACCGAAGGCCATCATCATGATCTGGCGCCGCTTCAACGACCGCTCGTATCCGACCTCGACCAACTCCTCGACAGTGCCGACTCCCCTCTCCGAAGCATCGGGCGAAGTGTCGACAGCAACATCGGCGACGTCTTTCTTCTCGTTTCCGGACGTGTTCTGTGACGTCGAGGATGGCGTCGTGGGGGAGAGCTCGCGCTCGCCGGTGGACGGAGCCATGACTGTCGCAGCAGTGAAACCGGACAACAACCTTCACTAAGCGTGCAACGGCGGCAAGACAAAAGTACTGTCGAACAAAGGGCCTGGAGGGGGGCCGCGCAGCCTCATTTATTCCAGCGCTATCTGGCTATCTGCAGGATCTCCAGACTGGATTAAGCCCAAGTTTGCAACCGCCACGCCCACATACGTAACTAACAGCCAAAGACAAGGACGGATCAATCTGGCCTCCGCCAGAAAAGTACCGACTCACTACCCATGGCGGCAGCAGGCTTGGCCGATCCGTTCGAAGCCTATAGGTCCTGGGGTCCGGGCGGGAAGGTCGACGCGCAAAGCTTTCACCAAGGAGGAGGCGGCCGACTCGGCAGAGCTTGGGGTGCTCCTATCACCGAAGCGTACTAAAGCGAGGTCTTTCGGACGACAGCGCCCCGACGCATGTTTCGTTCGCATTACCCCGAGGCGCGGAGCCGGGTTCGCGTGGCCGAATCTGGGGGAGAAGGCCAAGGGTGGGGTTCGGTGCCTCGAGCAGCTGCGAGCAAGGGCCCTGGCAGATCTTGAGGGGCAAACCAAGGCTTGGGAGATCCGCATGGCGCGAGCGAGGTCGGCGAGGCTGGTGTCTGGTTCTGTTCTTTTCCTTGTCCTTCAAGTCACTGTTGTTTCGGCCTCTATCCTCCCTCATCCGCGGATCCCTCTTCTCCGACCACGTTTTTATCTCCTCGCGCACGATGTCCGCGCCCACGAAGAAGCACGTCGTCTTCGACGTCGTCGGCACCTGCGTCTCGTACCAAGTCTGGTTCGACGCCATCGCCTCGCAGCTGGGCGAGCGCTTCGCCAAGGAGGGCATCAAGCCGCAACTCTTTGCCTTCGCGTGGATGGAGGCCGCCGAGCGCGAATACACGTACCTCTCGCTGTCGGGACGCTACACGACCTTCTCCAAGGTGCAAGCGGCGCTGTTCTACCGGATGCTGTATCAGGCGGGCATCGCGGAGCCGCGCTCATTCGCGACGGACGCCGACCTCAGGGTGCTCACGGAGGCGTACAACAACCTGAAGATGCGCGAGGGCGTGCCGGAGGCGTTCGAGAAGCTGCGCGCCGCGGGCTTCACGTGCTGGTGCCTGACGGCAGGCGACAAGAAGCGCGTCGGTGGCTACTTCGAGAAGGCCGGCGTCGCCATGCCCGACGATAACTTCATGACCTGCGATACCAGCGGCATCGGCAAGCCGGACCCCAAGGCCTACGAGCCGGCGCTCAAGGCGCTCGGCGACGGCGAGAAGTGGTTCGCGGCCGCGCACATGTGGGACGTGTCTGCTGCGAGGACCGTCGGGTAAGTGATCTGTCGCATGCAGCCGCCGCTCCTTTCCTGTCGCTGACCAATGCCTCTCGACGCGAAACAGGTTCAAGGGCGCATACACCAGCGTGTGGGAGAAGGAGCCGTGTACCGAGATCTTTGGCGAGATGGATGTGATGGCGGCGACGCCGCTGGAGATGGCGGAGAAGATCATCGCGGCATCGTCATAGCGTAGCCGAGTCAAAAAGCAAAGCACAGGACGCGGTCGACTTGCACAGTGTTGTTACGGCAGCGCGAATGGAGTCGAGGCATCAGCCTGGATACGGAGAGCGTGTTTC
Organism: Neofusicoccum sp. Z2; assembly: GCA_037356115.1. NCBI lineage: Eukaryota > Fungi > Ascomycota > Dothideomycetes > Botryosphaeriales > Botryosphaeriaceae > Neofusicoccum > Neofusicoccum sp. Z2. Next base: position 1,220,454 of record JBAWJY010000003.1, read on the forward strand.
TGATCATATCTTCACGTGCGAGAGAAAGCGTCGAATGCTCGCGCGCGAGCCCGATGCTCTGCGACGCGATCGACCTCATCAACGACCAGAAGGCCATAGCTCCCGCCCGCTATCGATAGGCAGTTGGCCGCGCTTCTCCGATCCCCAAATGCCGTTCTCCGGCCTGATACGAGGCGGGCCGCAGCGATCTCTCCGTCGACAGATTGATGCCTCGTCCTCGCTCTTCCCCTCGCTCTCCCACCCTCTGCACGGCCCAGCGCGACACCAGACCCTCTGCCGCAGCGTCCTGATCTCCGCAATTGGCGGATTCGCGTGCTTGCCTAGCCCGATGTCGGGGCTGCCTCGCGTGCGGGTCGAATGATCTTTCTGCGCAGCTAATCCTCGCGCCGCGATTGCTCCAGACGTCCTACTTCTTATATACAGCTCTTTTTGTTCTGTTCCCACATTCAGAGCCTCGCGAGAGAGGTTCGCAGCATCGTCACCGCCATCAGCATCCATAGATGCATCAATAGACCCGCAGCTCCCCCCGCCATACACCTACCCGGCACCACCACCACCATGTCGCAAACCAACCGTGCCACAGAACGGCTATCCCAGCTCCAAAGCACGCTCCAGCCGCCGCCGACATCGTCCTTCTACTCGAAAGAGCCGTCGACCGAACATGCGCCCTACCCCTACCCGGTGCCCAACGCGATGACGCCGTTCTGGCGCACGCAGCCGCACGAGCTGGACAGCCACCGCAGCACGCCCGAGCTGCCGCCCGAGATGGACGTCGTCATCATCGGCGCGGGCTTCTCGGGCGCCGCGCTGGCGTACCACATGCTGGACGGCAATCCGAATCCGCCCAAGATGATGATTCTGGAAGCGCGCGAGGCGTGCTCGGGGGCGACGGGGAGGAATGGTGAGTTAGTTGATGGCACGGCATTACACCACGTACGATCATCATGATTTGGTTCACCGAATTACATGATTCGATCTCTGTTCCTTTGCAGACACTGCCATGCAGAAAGAAGATATCTGACCGAAGCCCAAAAAAAAAAAGGCGGCCACCTCAAGCCCGACGTCTACTTCCAAGTGCCCAAGTACACGGCGCTCTTCGGCGCGGCGGCGGCCGACGAGCTGGCGCAATTCGAAGCGTCGCAGGTGCACGCGGTCAAGGAGCTGGTCGAGCGCGAGCAGATCGACTGCGACTTCGTGCTGACGCGGGCGGTCGACGTGTGCCTGGACGCGGGGCACGCGGCCAAGTGCAAGCGCGAGTTCCTGCAGCTGCAGCGCGAGGGCCGCCCGTCGGTGCGCGACGTGTTCTTCGCGGAGGGGGCGGCTGCCGAGGCTGCGTCCGGGGTCAAGGGCGCGAAGTGCGCCTTCACCTTCACGGCCGGCCATGTCTGGTGAGTGACGAGCTCTGTTTCTCTTTTTTTTTTTTTCTCCCCCCCTTCCTTCCTGCTTGCTTGCTCTTCTTCATCTCCGCTGTGCTGCTGTGGTTGGTCGTTTCGCGGGCCGGCGTCGACTTTGCCTGCCCTCCCCACCGCCCTGCCGCCTGCCTGCTATCTCCGGCCCGGCGCCGCCAGTGCGGACGGACTCAGCGCCGGCCAGCGCGGTGCATATGCAAGACAGAAGGGACGAGGCCAAATTGGAGGGGATGCAGGGCGGGAGGCGGGCGCGGGGGAATAAGCTTCGTCGAGGCGACGCCCTTGACCGGTGTCGGGAGTCAGTTCCGGAGCCGCGTTTCAGCGACGCGGCGCTGGCGGTTGGTGGCTTGTTTGCTTCGACGACGGGTTCGGGTAGCGGAGGGACAAGGGACAGCGAAGGAGGAGGGAGGAGGAGGAGCAGAGATCGGCGCGAGGCTAGAGCCGCGGGCGCCGCCCCCAAGGCAGTAAGTATGGGCTTGCTAACGCGACCGCGCCCCTCCAATCTGTATAGGCCGTACAAGCTGGTCATGCACCTGCTGGCGCTGGCCGTCGCGCGCGGCGTCAACCTGCAGACGCACACGCCCGCGACCCGGGTTTCGCACGCGCGCGACACGGCCGGCCGCTGGACCGTCAGCACCCCGCGCGGCGACGTGCGCGCCAAGCACGTCGTCTTCTGCACCAATGCCTACACCGCCGGCGTCGCGCCGCAGTACGCCGACAACATCATCCCCGTCAAGGGCATCTGCAGCAGGATTGCGGTGCCCGAGGGGAGGCCCAAGCCGCATCTGCCAAACACCTACAGTGTACGTAAAAGAATAATGTCGCCATCCGCCCGCCAGCCCCCCTCCTCCATTGGCTGCTGCTGACCGTCCGTGTGTCCCTCCCAGCTGCGCTATGCCCCCGGCCTCTACGACTACCAGATCACCCGCAGCGACGGCAGCATCATCATCGGCGGCGCCAAGCAGTGGTTCTGGCACGACCGCGCCCACTGGTATGGCGTCACCGACGACACCGCCCTCATCGAGCCCGCCAAGCACCACTTCCCGGGCTTCATGCAGCGCAACTACCGGGGCTGGGAGAACAGCGGCGCCGAGGTCGACTCCATCTGGACCGGCATCATGGGCGTACGGGCCTCCTCCTCTCATTTTACCCATCTCGTTGCCGCAGCCATCCGACTGACTGACTGCAATCTCCAGTACACCACCGACATGATGCCGCACATCGGCGAGGTGCCCGCGAAGCCCGGCCAGTTCGTCATGGCCGGCTTCAACGGCCACGGCATGCCCCTGATCTACCTGTCCTCCAAGGGCCTCGCGAAGATGGTCCTCGACGGCGTGCCCTTCGAGCAGACCGGCATCCCGCGCTTGTTCAAGACGACCGCCGAGAGGCTGGCGAGCAAGGAGAACTTGATTCTGAACAGCAGGCCGCAGTAGCGTCAACGAGGAGTAGTGGAAGCGTGTAACGGACCGGTCTGCAGTAGAATGTTCATCCTGTCTGTAGATGGCGTTGGGAAAGCGTTGGATGCTTACCAGATTGCACGACAATGGTTCTCGGATTCTTCTTAGATTGCTAGTTTGCAGGACTCATCTTCTTCCGATCCTCCGACATTAGCATGTGTCAATGTCCGCGAGAAATCATTGAGCGGTTCTCGCTCAGCAACTCAAGCAAATTTCAGGCGTTGAATCAAGCAACAGATAACTCAACACTTTGCGATTGACGATACGATGGGGGGAAGTCCAACCGCCACCGAGGGGCTCCCAGGCCAAGCCTCGGATTCTCGTACGATTACGGCCGTACTCCCGTGGAGACCAGACGTCCTGTCTCAGGCCACCAATGTCCGGCATGTCGCTCATGACCAAGAGATATCTGAGATGTAGCGAACCCTCGAAAGCGGGCTGCCACCATCCCAAACGAGCCCAGAGTCGTATCAACCAGCAGCGCACGCCCGTGTCCGATATTGTTCGACGATTGCTCCCGGCCATCTGCGGAAACTCTCGAATCAGGAAAAAGCTTCGCGAGCATCTCGATAGTCCTCTCGGCCTCGTTTGTTCCCGAGCGGCCCCGCAGGTGGCGAGGCCTCAACAACGGACGCTAGGGCGTGAGAGAAGTTGCCTATCAACACCTAGTGGACTATGCAGACGGGGCTCCGGAGCGGATATGAGGAGAGGTGGAGGTATACTACGATAGTTGAGATATAGCACACATGCAGCGTTAGTAGTGTCAGAAGGCGAAATATTCTCTGGGGATGGAGAGGCGGATTAGACACGGCCTGGTCTCGGAGCAAGACTACAAACGCCTACTTTGGCGAGACGCCCGCGAACGGAAGTAGGAGACTGCACTGACATACAGACGGCCGTTGGAGTGGCTGTTTTGGGCGAGTAAAGAGGGCCTGGCATGTCAATGGATCGCTACAGTCCCGTGGCGGTCACCTACGGAGGCCGGCGTCATGCATCGGAGCAATATATCGTGATAGTGGAACTTGCTTCTCTGCGTCGAAGGTCTATAATTCCCGAGTCATCGTGCTCGTTGGATGCCCTCGGTGCTGGGGTTCGACGAGTTTCAATGCCAGACGGCGTGTGGCAAGGGCCGTGTAGATAGACCTGCTCAGGCCATGAGGAACAGGCATCGGTAGATAGAGGTCGATCAGGGACTGGCAGAGAGGGGACAGCAGAGCTTGTCGGGCAGTTTCTGGTGGAGCATCGGGGGGTCGGAGGTGCGCAGGGCCCGATAGCCGTCCGCGCTGCGCTGCGCTGTGTCGCCATGCGCGACATATGCTCTCGCGTACAGGCCTGGAGAAGCAGCGTCGATCCACAGGGCCAGGCGCCTTCGCTGACTACTTCCCCAGATGATCCGCCGGCCTTGGTCTGATCTTCGTTCCTTGCTTCCAGACAGGCTCCTGCTGCGCGCCTGGCCAGGCCCACCCCTGCTCTTCCACGCGGGAGCCGCACCCCTTTTCGGCAGGTAATCGCCTAGCCTGACGAGGGTTCGGCCCGGATGAGCCCTACCTGCAGGCTGGTCGGACGACGAGCCCAAAGCGGCGGCTGGCGATAGGGCCAGTCGAGGGGGAGTTGGAACGTGCGGGCTCTGCGAGCGCTAATGCGCTGATATGCTGCTGCACAGCCGCTGCAAAGCGAGAGCGCGCGCCAAAGCTGCATCCACACCCACGGCAGCTGTCATGGAACTATTGATCGAGGACGAGGATTAGCGGGCGCATCTATAGGCTTCTCGGGGCATTTTGCGCTCGTGCAGTTGCCATATTAGAAGGTTCCTGCGCCTGGGAGGCCTGCGGCTGGCGATGCTCTGCTGCGGCCCACACAACCATCTCGTCGCGGAAGGGATTGGAGAGTTGCATGTGCTCGGGTTCGCCCTCGCTTGGCGCTGCTGAGCAGAGCCATCTCGAAGAACATCAGTGGAATTCGAGGCGCTGCGTGCCGTGCGCTGGTCGAGAAAGGCTTGCCGGCTGATAGTCGCTTCCAGCATGACACCACGCCAAGACCATTGACCCAAAGAGAAGGAGCACGCCGACGACTGCTGCATACGCTGAGAATCTAGGGACGAGCAGGACGCGTCATCGTCAGGTCTGAAGCGAGAGTGCAGCTGCATCTGCAGATGGTTGCGGAAGTCGAGACTTGGAGGCATGGCAGGATGCGTGGGGCTAGCGGTCGAGGAGGTGAGCACGCTCGATTTTTGCGCTTTGGGGAATAGCCAGGAGGTTCGAAAAACGGCCGGCGTGCAGAAGAATGGTCCGTGGCGCACGAGGACGGTCCGTCTCGACGGCGGCCGTGTCACGGAAACAGAAGACGTCCGTTCCAGGGGCCCGAGGTCCAGCAACCGGGTGAGAGCACATGTGTCTTGCGAGACGGCGCTCGTGGCAGGACGCAGAGCGGGTGTGCCATGTGCCGGCAGGCACCGTTGCCCGCGACGGGGCCGCTGTGGGTCGACACTCAGCCGTGCCAAGCCCCGCTCTCGGGTGGGAAAAGTCCGGTTCAAAGCTCCCTGGGACTCGATGGCTGGCGAGAGAGGGTCTGGTGGTTGAAGCGTGGAGCTGGAGCCGCAGCCTTAGCAGCGGCAATGCCGAGTAGTGGATCTCAGTCCGCGTGCCTGGCAGGTAGGATCAAGCGGTTGGGTCGAAATGCGGCGAGACGGAGCCTCGACTTTCAGTTCCGACTGAGGAAGCTGGTGAGAAGTGCAGCGCGTAGCAGCAGCGGGGTGTCGTGGATTATCAAGGTCAACGCTATCCACGCGGCCTCGTGAAGCAATCGTGGCAATCTCCAGGTCCTCCGCTATCGCCGAAGCTGAGAGATTGCGTGCTCACGCATCCGATCCCGGCTCACAACATGTCTCTTGCTCGAGCTGAGGGCTGCTGACCAAGCAGGCAACCCTATGTTGCACAAGCAAACAGAATGTATTGCTGCGGTGCGCAGCCGGCGTGGGAGCAGGCGCGCTGTGCTGTCTGTGACGAAGCTGCGTGGCTGATGCGCGCTCGTGCTTGGCAGCGGGTCTGTTCGCATGATGAAGGCGGGGTAGAGCGCGAGAATGGTGTCGAGGGTGAAGACGAAGCCCACAGTGCGCTATTAAGCGCGAGGCGAGGCGTTGGACGCCGGGAGATCTCGTTGCGGCGTTGGCTACAGCATGACTTCACCCCACTGCCAGATAAGCCTATGGGGTCAGCGGCTGCTGCGCGCTCCGGTTGGCAAGCTGCAAGTCCAAGCGCAGCTTCCTGGCGCGTCGGGCTGCAAGAAGCTTGTTCCCTGGGGGCTGACCAATTTGATCAAGATTCAAGCGCAAGCCGAGCGTCAAAGACGCGAGATCCGTGCAGAAATGCTCGATGACGATGATATTGTGCTCATTCCGCGCCGATCCCAGAGACACGCGCGGAGAGCGCTAGACGCAAGCAGCACGATCTGCGGCGAGGACTGCAGCCTCCGCCCGTAGCGAGCGCTAGGCCCACGCGGCATCGCGGCAGAGCGGCGCCATTGTCATCCGATAGGTGCTTTCGCGCCTGCACGCGCACAAGTTCAGACTTTTACACGCGCTGGGCGTCATCGTCTGCTGAGGGGGCTCTTGCTGGATTGGTGTGATTGAGCGAGCGATCTAATGCTTGTCGCGACTGAGACATGTAGGTAACGACCGTGCGAGCGCCAACCTCCCCGAATGGCGCAGTGCAGAAGCAATGTCCTCCGCCACAAAGACGTGTAGAGACAGAAGAAAACCAGTCATCCGCCGAAAAAGGTGTGACATATCGTATCCCGGGCCGCGCGCAGCTGAACCAAATGGCGGCTACGTAGGTGCCGCCGGTCATCAGTGAAGGGCCAGTCGTCCTTCCTCAACATCCAATCGTGCAGTGCTGGAATTGAAGCCGGCTACCTCGGACAGTTGAGGCTCTGGCGACTGCCGCGCGGAATCAGGAGCTTGCCTCTCTTCTTGACGGTCTGCCCTCTGACTGCGGACTGTCAGTATGCAGACGACCAATGGAATGCTCATGCATCATACCAGGCATCTCTGGCAAGCATCACCGTTCTGCCAGACCCAATGGTCACAAGGACGCGTATAGCGATAGATGCACGGAAAACGGCTAAAGCCACCACCACCATCCGGGCTGGAGCCTTGACCTGGGCCTCCGCTGGACGGTTGACCTGCGCCTGTACTGGCTCCCTGGGCTGAACCCTTGCCTGCTTCGCCGCCAGAAGCCTTTGCCGGCTCGTTGCTGGACTTGCCGCCTGACGCACTAGCACTTTGGCTCATTGGAAGGGAATAGAAGCTGGAGCTCTGAGAATTGCTATTTTCAGCTTGAGGAGAAAACGAAACAGTCCGTTAGCCTGCCGGCCCTGGAGCAGTGCCATCAGCGTAGATTATATGCTCTCCTGGAGGCCTCAGCAGGGTTCGGGCGTTTTGTGATCCTGATGCGGCGCAAGCAGGACGTCAGTTGCCTCGTTGCCTCTTCGTCCACTGGTAGGGGAGCATCGGAAGCCAGAAATCGACGGTTGCCGTGCCAGCTCACGACGCCGCAGGGCATATGAGGCGGGGCTCTCGGCGCTGAAGTTCAGTTCCATCAACTGCTCGAATCTCATTAGCAGGCCGGACATGATCGGCCACTGCCAGCAGACTTGGCAATGAATCAGCGCCCAAAGGAGGAGCGGAAGCATAGAAGGAGCGTGTGGACGACGCACACTGAGGTGGTGCGGTGGAGAAGGCGGGCGGGCTGGGGCAAGGATGAAGTGATCGAGGAATCGTGGCATGTATAAGGTCAGAAAGATAAGCAGAAGTGGTGAGAGGTCGGAGATCTGGATCTGGAGGGCCAATAACGGCATCGAAAGCATCGCCGCAGCCCGGAACGGCCCTTGAAGAAATGCAGGCGGGAGTCACAGGCGCGTGCATTGGGCGCGGCTGGGACGGGGCCAGGGCGCCCAGCACGGATGTTTTCAGGATTTCTGGTGTTTCGGGCGCCGCAGCCGGTGATGCAGCGCGTCGAAGAGCTGCAAAGGTGCGTGGAGATGCGGCGCGGGCTCTCCATGCGCGGGTTTTTTTCTGGCAGCCGGAACAGAGACCGCCTCCGCCGCCCACATGAATGGCCATCCGGGCTCACGGCAAGCCCAACAAAAGCCGCAATGGCATGTTCATTGGGAGGCGCGGGGCGTAGGGTGCAGACGCTTTTCAGCCGGAGGTGAGGGTGCTGGGGCCGGGAAGAAGCCGTACAGGATGCAGCGGCCAGGGCCGTTCTCGTGCTCGAGCAGCGCAGGTCTTGCTGGCGGAGACACGTCGAAGAGACGCCGGATCTGCGGGGGAGGACACGACGGCGTGCTGGAGCGCAAGCGGGCGCGTGCGCGGGCGGCGACGTGCACGGCGGGCCGGGGACATGGCGGTTGCGGCGTGTCAGCGGAGGGCGGGCGGAGAGGGAGTTGCGGAGGCGGTCGCGAGGCCGCAGCGGCGGCGAGGCTCTGGCGGAGGGCGTTGGAACAAGCAGCGCGCGCTCGGCTGGCCGGGCGGCCTTAAGCTACAGCGTCGTGTCATGTGGCAGCAATGTACGGCCGAAGGCGCGCAGCGGGAGCTGGCAGCGCTGGGCAGCCGAGAAGCGCGTGCAGTGAGGCTCGCGCGCCGGCGGGCCTTACTCGCGCGCAGCAGCAGCAGCACGCGCTTTTGCCTGAAGTGCGGCGCGCAGCGAAAAGGCCGCAGTGGCAGCGCCGCATGACCGGGTCAGCCGCCATTGGCGGGCGCGCACGCGGGAATAAGTGCGGCCGGCTCACGGTGGTGTGCAGCTCACGTGCGGCGCGGCGGCGCAGGTCCTGCGCATGAACGGCGCAAGCGAGCAGCAGTACTTATCTGGCCGCGCGGATCTGCTGCTGGACCTCGGACTGCGACTGTGGCTTGCATGATCGGCCTGGCGCTGGGCCGTGGGGGGTGCGGCGCGGCTGCCCGATGCGGCGGCGCGTTATCGCGCGCGGCCATCGTCGATGGCGTCGCCGGTGCCTCCGTGGCGGCGGCCGCACGCAATCGCGCGGGCTCGCCGAGTGTGGCGGCAGGCGCGCACGCGCATTGGCGGCCCCGGCGGCGCTAGAAGCCGGGGCCGTTCGCTCGCAGCTTCGGTGCGCCCGCCCAACGGCTTCCATGCAGGCGGGTGATTAAAGTTGCGCGCGCGCGGCCGGGTCCGCAGGCGCAGCAGCCGCTGATTCGCGCGCGCGAGATTGGGGCGGCGGACGCGCCCAAACGGGCCTGCGCGCGCCGGCTCAGGGACGGGATTGCATTGGTGGGATCGCGGTGGCGCCAGCGGGCTGCGCGCGCCCATCGCCCGCCTGCAGCTAAGGCGATGTTACCCTACGCATGCCCGCCGTGTGGGGTGGCCGCGGTCGACATGCACCCCTTCTTCACGGGCAGGGAGAGCGGCCAAACACCAACTGCCCTTAGATCCTCCTTCCCTCCGCGCTGCTTGGCCGCCGTCCCTGCCTCCCGGCGGTGATCTTATCTCGCCCTGCCCCCAGCGCGCCTCTAAATAATGCAGAAATAGTCCTCCGTCTCCTCGGCCTGGATCTGCACACTCGCCGATTAGCTTCCCCCAGCCCGCGAAGCTTCGCAGAGTCATGGCCGCCCTCCCCTCCGCCTCGCCGCCCGTCGCGACCTCGACGCCTGCGCCGCCCCGCAAGCGCCGCAGGAGAGCGCCCGCCACCGGTGCCACCGAGGACTGCTTCACCTGCCGCAAGCGCCAGGCAAAGTGCGATCGCCGCCGCCCGTACTGCTCGCAGTGCCTCGAGCTGGGCAAAGAGTGCTCCGGATACCGCACCACGCTCACCTGGGGCGTCGGCGTCGCCAGCAGAGGCAAGCTGCGCGGCATGTCGCTGCCCGTGCCCAAGTCGCCGTCGTCGCCGCCCACCGCCGCCGCCCGCGAGCGCGCCGCCAGCATGTCGCAGCCGAAGACGCGCCCCTCCGTCTCCAGCCCGCCGCCCCAGCCCGCCTTCGACGCCGTCCGCCGCGCGAGCCACGCCGGCGACCTCAAGTCGCCCTCGCCCATCCGCAGCCCGCCCGGCCACGAGTACCCCGCCCTGGATGCCACGAGCCCCATCCAGATCCCCCCGCCGCCGCCCCAGCACCACATGGCCTGGCACCTCCCCGCCTTCGGCGAGCATCTGGACGCCTACGCCGCCCCCCAGCCCCGCAAGCCGCGCCCCCAGCTGCCCGTCAAGCCGCTGCACAAGCTGCACACCTCGCTCGCCGGCTCCTACGACGACACCGGCCTCTCCACCTCCACCGGCCCGCTCAGCTCCTACAGCGACAGCGTCCTGGGCGACTACCCCTCGCCCAGCGAGTTCCCCGGCACCCCCGATGACTTCACCTTCGCCGACCCCATGATCCAGCCCTACAGCGAGCACTACGTGCCCCAGCGCACCCCGATGAGCAGCTCCACCGAGTCGCTCGTCTTCCACGACGCTCCGCGCTCGTACCCCATGATTTGCGAGGACCTGAGCTCGAGCATCAGCTCCGACCAGAGCCTGCAGGATTTTTCGGAGATGAGCTCCATGCCGCCCGCTTCATACAGCCACTCTGGCTTCTCAGATATGTTCTTCCCCGGCGGACTTGCTGCAGCAGCGGGACCTAACTTTGCGCACATTCCAGGCTTCTCCTACAGCCGTGGCAGCAAGCACCCCCCTCCGGACCCTACCCGGGAGAGCCATGGCTCTTCTACTGAGCCCGATGCCCCGCCGCCGCCCCGCCGCCTTTCTCCCCGAATGCAGTTTCTCTTGGATTATTACGACAAGGCAATTTGCCCTGTCCTCGTGGCGTTTGACGGCCCCTCCAATCCCTACCGCATGCACGTCATCCCCCTGGCTTTGGAGAGCGAAGGCCTGCAGAACGCCATTGCCGCCCTGTCCATCAACAACATCCGCATGCGCCAGAGCACCGAGGCCAAATTCCTCGCCCTCAGCAAAGGCCAACGCATCAGCAACTCGGCCCTCCTGCCAGAATGGATCTACTCGCGCCTCACCGCCGAGGAGATCCGCGAGATGCACGGAGAGCCGTCGACCGAAGAAGTCCACTACAAAACAACGTCCATCCACCTCCTCAACAGACAGCTCGCAGATCCTCTTCGCGCCAAAGACGACTCGGTCTTGGCAACGCTCCTCATCCTGTGCCTGTTCCACGTCTGTGACAGCGGCTTCTCCAAGTTCCGTACCCAGCTGGCCGGCGTGCAGAAGCTCCTCAGCATGCGCGACCGCACGGTGCAGTCCGGCTTCATCGGCTGGATCGAGATGTTTTTCACCTGGTTCGACGTCATGACTTCGACCGTAAACGACCGCGAGACGCAGATCAAAGGAGAGACCCTCGACATGCTGGACCTCTCGACCAATCTCGGCGCTCTCGAGCATCTCGCCGGGTGCGAGGGCCGCCTCTTCAAGCTTATCGCGCGCCTTGGACGCCTGAACCTGCTCAGCCAAAACCGACCGGTCAGCTCGCGCTCCGACAACACGCCTCGGCCCTCGCCCTCGTACAACCGCCGCGGCGCCGACTACTACGGCATGCAAGGCTACGACCGTCTCGATGGCAATGGCTGGGGTTCGCCGATGGCGCAGCACCAACAGAACCCTCTCGATCTCGTTGACGCAGACCAGCGGCACGCGTTCTGGTCCGAGTGGCGGGACATCCGGGAACGCCTGCAGCGATGGGAACTCGAGCCGGCGGGCCGCACGGCGGCCATGTGTGACGCGGGGCCGTACGCACTGCCCCCCGGCCAGCGCGACCTGCTCCACATCAGCGAGAGCTTCCGCTATAGCGCCCTGCTGTACACGGAGCGGCTGGCGAACCCGTCGTTGCCGTCGTCGGCTCTCAATTTCCAGAACCTGGTCGCACAGGCCCTGTTTCACATCAGCCAGATCGGCATCACCAGCTGTGTAAACAAATTCCTCCTGTGGCCTCTCTTCATCACCGGCACCGAATGCGTCGATGACAGCCACCGCGCCCTTGTTCGCCAGCGCTGCATCGAGATTCAACGCGAGAGCGGCTTCTTCAATAATCTGAGCGGCCTCGAGGTCCTCGAGCGTACCTGGCGCGAGGACGACGCGGGCAGGAATGCTGATTTCGAAGTGGCGGCCGAGGCGGCAAGGGCGAGTGTGGGCAAGCAGGCATTCAGGTGGCGTAAGGCCATGGATCGGATGGACGGCGAATACATACTGATATGAGGGGGCGGCGGTGGGAGTCGACGAGACACAAAGCTCAAAATCAAAACACAATATTGGAAAAGCAAAAAGACAGGAATGGTAACGTGGACATGATGGCATGAGTGGTTACGGTCAGCGTGCGTCGGCGGCTTGGTTTGTGGTGAATCACCCACTTAAAAGAAAAGCAAAAAGCAACTCCTCACTCTCCCTTGGATGACGACGACCGATGATGATTGCGCAGGGCGTGCAGCGCCGCCAAAAAGAATATCTTTATGGGTAGAGGAGTGGATGGCCAGATGCCTGGAGGGAATCGTCTTTTCTTCTTGTTCATACTTTTTCCCCTATGCCTCTTTTCCCCTTCTTTCTTTTGTCGGATCCGGTATCCCCCTTGAGCGTTCCGTCCTTCGTCTTGTCATGTTGATATTCACGTGCCCCTGTCCATAGGTACAGCGCCTCCCTCCCCTGTCCATTAAATATACCCGAGATACCACGGAATAAGAATTTCGTTGTCCTGATGAGCCTACTTCTTGTCACGAGTCGAGTGCTAGATGTGAACTCCGAGAATAATCAAAAGCACTAAGTAACAGCGAGTCACTTGTCCATATCCCCTATTACTCGCTTCGAAACGACTCCATTGCATTCGAGCTCCCCTCAACCAAGTCTCTTGTCCTCAACTACCCGCCCTTTCTCCCCTTTATCATCCCAATGGCCTCTTCACCACCCAATGTACTCAAGATCCCTTCCCCTCACCGACTTCCCTCCCTCCCCCAAAACGAGCACAAGAAAAATCCCATTCACCACCCCCGCCACAAACGAATAAACCACCACAAACCCCCTCCACGCCCCCCCGCCTCCCCCCCCTCCCAGCGCCTCCTTCACCGCCACCCCCCACCCCACCGACACAGTCACAGCAGCCCACCCAGCAATCCACCCCCCAGCCTCCAGCATCCTCCCCTCCCCATCTCTATACGGCCCATAGCTACACGTACCCGTACCGTTCTTCGCCGGCCTCGCGCCGCCGCCGGTGCTACTTCCGTCGTGCTGCGGTTGCGAGAGGCTGTATAATATCATCGCGAGGGCGGCGGCCGTGGTGTTGAGGACGTAGAGCCCGTAGAGCTGGTCCAGGATGTTGGTCCTCCTCCTCCTCCTCCTGCGTCGGCCGCCGGGGCAGGTGAGCGCGGAGCGTAGGTGTTGGCGGAGGCGTGTGAACCGGGTTGGAGGAGGAGGGCGTGGGGGGAGGGTGGAAGGGAAGTTGGGGGGGAAACGGTTGTCGTTTTCGAGGTCTATGGTGTCGAAGGTTGTGGAGGGGGTTGCGGTTGCGGTTGCGGTTGTGGCGATGGTGGTGCCGCTGTAGGTTGAGGGGGTTTTGGTCGTGGTGGTGCTGTCGAGGCGGGTGAAGGCGGTGGAGGTGGTTGTTTGGTTTTGTGCCATTTTGGGTAGGTTGATGTGGTTTGAGTGGTGGTGGAGTGCGTGTGTGGTGGTCTGGCGTTACGAGGATGAGAGAGAGAGAGTTTTAATGTAAGGAGCTGGTCAAAAGTGCGACATAGAAGGGAACGAAAACCGGTGGTAGCGAGCGCTTGATGATTCATTGTACCGTAGAATATGATTAGAAGAACCACATTCTGTTTCACTCCGCCTTGTATCTTGGGTGGTGTTGAAGATGCGGTAGCGAGCGGGGTCAAAAGACCCTCGTGAATAGATGAAGCCATATCCCCAATGAGCCATATTAACAAGATCGAGGCGAGCTAAGACCAGAAAGACTTTGATATGTTCCGTAGGATCTGAACAACTGCTCAATATCCATCACAACATCTCCCTGCTTAGACGCTTGTTAGCAAGGACCATATATTTATATTCTCATCCTGTTCACCATAAGTGAACTACACTTCAACTGGGTTCGTCATGCATTTGGCGCTTCAACCAGTATTTGCAAGACTTAGTTACCTCTACCTTTCCCCAGTCCTTGTTTTATTTTGATTTGTTTGACGTTCGAATTCTTTCTTTTTAACATATCACTTTGTCTTCATACCACTAGGTGCGGCCTGAACGAACAATATCCAAAGAATTACATTATAGAACCTCTGCAAATTCACCGCAAGGTTTTTCAAATGCTTTACTATTCCATTTCACTTCCACGGTTCAACACGTGAAAATCGGCGCAAATGAACGTGCACAAGATGCCTTGCTTCCAGGGGCAACCCCAGGCCTCGTGCAGAAGCACTGGTATCATGCATTGCCTCAGGATTGCCCATAGCCTGTCGGTGACGTAGACATCCGAGTCGCTTTCTTGTCCGCATAAACAAAACCTTGGACTACCGTGGTTCAAAACCTTGAGCCTAAATCACCTTACCGAACATTTCTCTTGCCAAGCAGTCTTGACCAAGGCAACGCCTAATGCAAAGTCAAGCATTCTCCAAAATAAACGTCGAATTCTCGTTGCCCTTCATGTCTTAAAGATAAGAGGAAAGCATCACGTAAAAATGGTCTCACCTGCGGTAAAAGATGATCCGAAGTCGGCAGAATAGAAGAGAATGATCGACAAGAGGTGAACCATTCAGATGGGAAACGAATGACTAGCCGCGACGATATTTAGCGCTCCGGGCCGTTCCCGGAATAGACCGACGGCAGTGTGCTCAGTGAGCTAGGCATTTGACTTTCGTGCGAAAGAAAGGGTCCGCCGGGGGGTCGCCGATCGTCTTTACCGCATTTCACCGTGTTCCCCGAACTGCCCTTGGCCAAGCCTAAAAAAAAAAGACAGGGTCGCTCTGTACGTGCGTGCTTCTGCATGGAAGAAGAGCAGAATCAGAGGCAACGTCCGTGAGTACGAGGAACTGCTGCTATAAACGCAGAAAATCGATAAAACCCCATTCGCGTTCGGAAATATAATCTTCGGGGCATTAATCTATCTACCCGCTGCCATTGGGTGTCTGTGTATTAGCGCCCGGTCCGCCCAGGCGGGAGGAGTTCGTACGAGCAGCCTTATATTCATTTAATGCCGGGAGTCTAGGTGTTGCCATCCGCTGACCGGAGCGCGGAGTATTGGCTGCAGACGTGACTACTGGGAGTGGGGTAAGAAGAAAAGCCGCGCCGGAACAACTCATTTGGTTGCCCGTCGGTAAGACGGTCGCGGTGATGGTGGCTGAATTTTAGCCTTGAGTGTTGGCGTCACAGAGAAGTTTCAAACGTTTTCGGACATTGGCAGGAACCGCTCATTTCATTTTTCATGCAAAACCCTCTCTCCGTCTATCGAGAGCCCGTGGCAGGTTAGGGGAGTGGCTTAGCATGAGAAGTCTACGCTCTGTCGGATGTCAGCCCTGTTGCGTTCTGTCTATGACGTCGTCTAAGAGGCAGAAACTCCGCTGCCCGCTCCCGCACCGTCAGGAAAGGCTATTCTCAATTGAGACTCCGGAGTTGAGCCACCACTGTTCTCCGGTGGTGGCTGCAGCAGCGTCTCCCTCTCATCCTCTCCCGCCGCCGTGCCGTCTTCCACGCGGATAGCTAGCAGCAGCAGCCCCGCCGCGGCGATGAGCAGGCCGCAAACCATGAACGGCAGCCCGGCCGCCACTCCTCCCCGCTCCAACCCGAAATCGAACAGGCTCGCAAGGGCCGGAGACCCGGCCATCACGCCCGCCACATCCACCAGTGTAAGGATGGTGTAGAGCCGGGCGACGTGATGGGGTTCGACGAAGCCAGTCACTAAGCTGCGTGTCACAAACATGAACCCCCAGCCAGCAACTTCGATGGCGATTGCGGTGATCAGTAAGGGCAATGTTGGCGCGAGCCCGACAGCTATGAAACCCAAAGCCATGATACAAGCTGACCACCGTGCGAGGAGGAGGTCTTTGAGCTGAGGGGAGAGATGGAAGCGCGTGGTGAGGTAGTGCGTAACAGCCGGTAGGATAAAAAGTAGTTGGACAATGACCATGGCAGACTGGAGAGAGACAACGAGGGTTGCACGGGAGATCGAAATGCGGAATCGAGCAGAAACGTACTGGACCAGGAGGTCGTTGGTACTGGAGATGAGCAAGTGAATGCACCAGGTCGGGACAAGAAGGGCGACGCGGCTATCAGACCAAAGGAATGCAGTAGAGGCCCGTAGTCGGACTGGGAGCTCACGGAGGCGTTCCCTCATCGTTGCGGGGCTCTTTGGCGACGGCGAGGGATCATGGGTGGCCGCGGCGCTGCTAGAATAGTCCAACGTCTCGGGAAGGATGCATAAAAGTGCAGTAACCAAGCCGTAGCCAAGCGTGCCAATCGCAGTCGGCAAAAAGAGGCTAAGCTGCATGAGAAACGCGCCCAATGGCGCTGAGACGAAAGTCGCAAAAAGCTGTGTTGCACCGTACCGGAAGAACATGGCAACCCTGATTGGGTCAGCTGGTTCTCAGTGACGCTGTGATGGTGTGGATGGACTTGCCTGTCATCTTGAGGCATAACATCAGCAACAATGGTAAACGCAAGGGCAGAAAACACCGGGCCTCCGCCGGACAGGGAATGCAGCCCAGCCAACCAGATTGCCCTGATGGGGAAGATGTTCCAGAAGTAACCTATCGTGCTCCATCAGAGCTGGTTCCAGAGGAGCATTGCCCATGAAGTACTCACAGACAACCTGTATCCACACAGATCTGGCCAGAAAAGAAAGCGCAATGATGACCAGGACAGGCTTCCTGCCATGCGTGTCGGCAACATAGGCCCAAGGCACGGCGAAAAGAAGGCCTGCAGCTCGGTCAGCCATGCGCATCCTCAACAATTTAACCCCCACTTACTTCCAAAGTTGTCAAAGAACGTCATCCAGGCCTTCAGCATGGCAACCTCGCCCTGCACCTCAGACAGCTTGCAGTATTCCTCGGGCACGCCGTCGCCACCATCGCGTCCTATCATGCTAGGGTCGTGCACTGCGTAGTACTGCCGGCAATATATCGACTCGTACATGCGCGTCAGGGCTGACGAAGAGATGTACTCGGGCGTGATGGCGAACACGATGATGAGCAGGAAGAAGTACGAGATGGCCTGCGGACTCCATCTCCGGTGGCGCCGGTCGGTCGGCGATGTTGTAGTGGGCGGGAGGAGCGGCGCTTGCTCGTCGGGGATGGCGTCGTCGTGCCTCTGGGCAGCGGGGGAAGGTGTGACTGCCATTGTTACTGCTGCCTGGACGTCGTCACTTCGCTCTGGACGACGCGAGCGACTGGAGTTGGAGGTGGAGGGCGGCGCGTCTAGCAAGGCGAGGGCATTGTTATTGTTGCCTGCCTGCATCCTGCAGGCTCGAGGCGCAGAGTCGCGGGAAGCCCGGGGCGGAGTCGAACTCCGATACGGATAAGCTGCAGAGGCACGACGCCATCAGTTCCATGGCGCCTCTCGACGGCCGCGGAACAGGGAGCGCGCTTCGTAGGAATGGCTGTGTCAGCTACCAAGAAGCCAGGCGCTGGCGGAAGAGACCGGCCGGCGACGGCGGTTGGGCGAAGGTGCATAGCACGAGGTGGACGACGTGTACCTTGGAGGAGCAGCGGCGGAGATGCGAGGACACGGCGCAGCGAGTCATGTTGCAACGGCCGGCGACCGCTCCTTTCAGTTACCTAATGGGCGCGCCCGCCAAGGCTGGGGCATTTGCTAATTCGTGACAAACGCGTCCCACCGCAGGCCGATTCCCACGGCGCAAAGGTAAGCAGTATGACCGCGTGCTGGCCGTAGGGGGTGCGTATATAGGTCGGCCTCCGCGGCGCCGCGCGCAAGGCTGCCCGTCGCTCTAAACATGAACTCTCTTTCGCTCTACCGAACAACAGCCCTCCCAAGCCATCCTCGCCGCGACATCCGCCTAGATGATGGTGTCGTACTCCGGGTTCACCCAGCTGGGGTGCCCGGTCTTGGCCCGAATCGAGGGCCCAAAGTAATGCATCAGGCCCAGGGCGGGCACGCAGAAGAAGAAGGTAATAATGCCCTGCGCCGCAAACGTCCATGTGTATCCACTCGCATCCACCCACGGCACGATGAAGAATGGATTGACAAACGCGCTCAGGTTGAGCATCACCGCGTAGAAGGTAATCACGCTCATCGACTGCAGCGGGTAGCAATCCACGACGTATGCCGCGATGATTGTGTTGCCCATCTGGATCCCTGCAGCAACTGCGCCAGCCTGTCAGCAGCCGCCACGGTCAGAGAAAGAGCATGGAACTTACAAAGGAAGAAGGCAATCTGGCCGACGATCCAGTGGTACCCCCTGTCGATGGAGATACCCCAGACGACCAGTCCGATGGCAGTCACCACACTTGCCGGGTACACGAGCCACAGGCGCATCTCGGCCACCTTGACGCCGCCATTCTTCTTGGTCAGTTTGGCTATCAGCCAGTCGCTGAGCCGTCCCGAGCAGAAGACTTCGGCAAAAAGCGTTCCGAGGATCAGGCCGATGAACAGGAGCCCTTGGATCTGCGGCTGGTACTGGACGTATGCCGTGGGAATGTAGGTGATGATGGACAGGATCCACCAGTACCAGCCAAAGGAGTAGATGCAGATGGTGCCCGACACGGCCGCATACTTCCACGTCTGGATGAAGCGCACCAGAGAGTCCCACACCTTCGGGTGCTGCATGCCGGGAACTGGCGAGACGTTCAGGAAGGGCAGCTGCAGAGTACGCTTCAAGTGCACGTTCGAGGCGATGCTGGGCCTGCGCTCCGTCTTCTCCACGTGCACCGCGCCGCCGACGACGCCCTCGATGTAGGGCATCTTGGTAAGCATCTGGTTGCGGGGGTACAGCGTCTCCGGGAGGAACAAGATCTCGGCGATCAGGACGATGCCGAACAGGATTGCGTTCAGCCAGTTGACCCAATACTGGTCGACGATGTTCATGAATCCACCAATGAGCGGACCAAACAGGAGACCCTGGTCAATGGCCAGCACCCACAGGCCCACCTTCTGCCCTCGCTCGTACTCGTAGAACATGTCGTTGATGATGGCCAGGCCGACGGTGGAAGCGGGAGCAACGCCGAGGCCCTGGAAGAAACGCGCGGCCATGTAGCCGCCGTAGTTGGGGGCCTTGGCAGCACCGATGGTCGACGCGAAAGCCATGGTGGTGCCGACTATGAAGACAATGCGGCGGCCGTAGATGTCGGCCAGCGAGGACCAGATGAGCGGGCCAACCGAAAGGCCCAGTGCGGGGATGGCGACGGTCCAGTTGACCTGTGCAAGCGATATTCCATACTGCTCCTGGATCAGGGCGAAGGACGGCACTGCAACACCGTCAGTCTCTTTTCTGTTGCTCTCCCCTTTTTTTTCCTTACCTGTCGTGGTGGTGAGATACGTGAAAAGGAAGTATCTTTGACTCAAGTCAGTCCGCGGTTCCTCAATGGTAGGTCAAAGCCAAGGGGGCAGAGGGGAGCTGGTGTTGAGGCTGGTTGACCGGGGTGGAGGAGACTCACAGGGCCATGACAATGGCAAGAATAGTGTTCTTCTTCACCGGGGTCCAGTTGAGGGGGTCAAGGGGGTCCGAGGTGGGTTGCGGATGCAGCTTCAAGCCGTCCCTGAGCACGACGGCCGGGTCCGCGTCAAGAGCGGCCGCCATCTTCTCGCTCTCGGCGCTCTCCTTGACGTCGGGCTTGGGCTCAGCCGCGACGGCGCCGACGGGATGCATGCTGGCGTGCTGGCGGAAGGCTAGCTGCGATGCGGCTCGAGGAACAGGAGGCGCGGCGGCGGGCCGCAATCGTCGGGCCAGCGGGGTGTATATAGGCGGCGGGCAGCTGGGCCGTGGAGAAAAGGCGCGGGCGGCACAGCGACAGCCGCGCGGGCGCTGGTTGCAGGCACGCCGTGGTCGGAAGCGGCAGGGCGGTCATCGCAGGCAGCGTGAGCGCCGTCTATCGCCCCTGCGCCGGGAGCATGCTTATCTCGTGGAGGAGAGAGCGCCGGGGCGCGCGCAGGATCTGATTCGCAGGCGCCGCCGGGGCCGGGCGGGTAAGTTACGGCTGACTACTGCGGGCCCCGGTACAGTACGCCCAGAGCGGCAGGCGTGGGCCGCCGTTGCTGCTTCCCGCGCGCGCCAGTCCAGCCGCTGCCGCCGCCAGCGCGACGCCCACCGCCCGCCGCCCGCCCGCCGCGGCCTCGCGCATCACCGTCGCGCAACCTGCTCCGCGACGCCGCCCGCTGCAGCCCGCCCCCCGAGCAATGCGGCCCGTGGCGCCACCGCGAGCTGTCTGCGGCACGGCAGGCAGCCCGCTGCCCAGCGGCCTCACGTAACTCTTACCCGACCCCTTTAGTCACCCGCGGTCGAGCGTCCGCACGATAAGACTCTCCGCCACTCATCCTCCGCCCGGCGCTCGATTGCTTCTTTCAGGCCTGCACGTCTTCCACGATCGGCTCCGCTGCATGCCGGCGATAGGTCTCACCATGACTGTCGCCATGACTACCTCGACGCTCGCCGCGCGAATAAACTCTGTCCAATGCTCCTGCCGTGCTCTTCTCTGCTGTCTGCATGCGCCATGGCCGGTCCGATCTCTGCTTGACCGGACGCTCCCCGCCAATCCCCCCTCCGCTGCTCCTCCTGCCTCCTCCAACGCGCTGCCTGTCCCTCCCCCGCTCCGCCGTCGCGTCCGCCATGGAGAGCAGCCAGGACGACGTCGCCAGCGCCAAGGCATGGCTGCCCGCCTTCATCCGCCGGCACCAGAAGCGAGACGACGCCTCGTCGAGCTCCCCGAGCGAGCGCACCTCTCTGCTGCCGCCGCGCGAGCGTGAAGAGGGCGAGGTCTACGACTTGCACGATGGCGAGCGCAGCTCCCCCCAGCTCATCCTGGCCGAGTTCTGCATCCTGCTCAAGGGCTCCGTCCCCGTCATCCTTGCCTACACCCTGCAGAATTCTCTCCAGACCGTCTCAGTCCTGATTGTCGGCCGCCTGTCGCCAGAGGCCCTGGCCACCGCCGCCTTTTCGTACATGTTCGCCATGGCCACCGCCTGGCTGATAGCTCTCGGGGGCACCACCGCAATCGACACCCTCGCCTCCGCCAGCTTCACCGGCAGCAAGAACAAGCACGATCTCGGCGTCATCCTGCAGCGCGCCTTCTTCATCCTGGCCTTGTTCTACATCCCAGTTGCCATTCTCTGGATCTGCGCTGAGCCCGTCTTCAAGCTGCTCGGCCAGGAGCATTACCTCGCGAGAGACTCCGCCCGCTTCCTTACCGTGCTCGTTCCCGGAGGCCTCGGCTACATCTATTTCGAGTGCATGAAGAAGTTCCTCCAGGCACAAGGTGAGTGCTCCCGGTCGAGCAGCGCGACGCCGAGCTAAGCATGCGCAGAGATCATGAGGCCCGGCACCTACGTGCTGCTCATCACCTCGCCTCTGAATGCCGGCCTCAACTACCTGTTCGTGTACACGTTCAAGATTGGTCTGCTCGGGGCCCCTCTCGCCACAGGCATCTCCTACTGGCTGTCCTTCCTGCTTCTTCTTGCGTATGCTCGCTTCGTGTCCGGCTGGGACTGCTGGGGCGGCTGGACGAGGAAGTCATTCACCAACCTGCGTGTCTTTTCACGCCTCGCCTTCCTTGGCGTCGTGCACGTAGGCACCGAGTGGTGGGCGTTCGAGATCGTTGCTCTGGCTGCCGGTCGTCTCGGAACGATTCCTCTCGCAGCGCAGAGTGTTATCATGACGACGGACCAGGTCATGAACACGATCCCCTTCGGCGTCGGCGTCGCAACGAGTGCCCGCGTGGGCAACCTGCTCGGCGCCCGCAACGCCAATGGGGCCGCGAGGGCCGCCAACACGGCCGCGTGGCTGAGCATGTTCCTGGGCGCCGTCGTGCTGGCCGTGCTGATGGGCGTCAAGGACTTCTACGCCCGCCTCTTCAACGACGACGTCGATGTCATCAAGCTCACCGCTCATGTCATGCCGTACGTCGCGCTGTTCCAGATCGCCGACGGGCTGAACGGGAGCTGCGGGGGAGCGCTCAGGGGCATGGGCAGGCAACACATTGGCGCCGCCGTCAACATCGTCAGCTACTACTGCGGAGCACTGCCGCTGGGCATCTACCTCGCCTTCCACGGCTGGGGGCTCGCCGGTCTCTGGGTCGGGCAGTGCATTGCGCTCTACCTGGTCGGCTTCCTGGAGTGGGCCATTGTGGCCTTCAGCAATTGGGACGAGCAGGTGAGAAGGGCGTTTGAGAGGATGGAACACGACGACAGAGCAGAGCTTGGGGAGCACGGCAGCCCAGCATCATAAGAACCGCAGAGACGACCATTTGAGTTGGCTCCTTCGCAGGCAGTTCCTGGAAGACGGTTGGATAGAGATAGCATCTAGAGCTTAATGAGCAGCTAAGCAACAATGCATAACGGTCGAAGGCAAAACGTTCAACAGTGCAGTGCTGGCCGGCAATCAGCGGGGCGTTGGCGGGCCTAGGCCAGGATTGCGGCGGACCGGCAGAGAAGTCAGGCTGGTGTGATGGTTCCTGCAAGTCGGCTGGGCCCTTCACACGTCGGCTATGCAGGCCTGACCGCCGCCGGCCGGCGGGCACGTCATGGATCTGGGCATCGCACCGGCGGCGGACAGGGAACGGCTAGCCCGCACCGTGCCGCGGCAGAGACGTTGGCCAGCTCTCCGGCTGACAGCAGGCCGTTACTCACCTTTGCGTAATGGCGGCAGTCAGGCTCTGGTCAGTGATATGCCGCGGGTCCGATTGGAGGCCGATCCGGATAAGACGAGGCCCTGCGTGGTGAGAAACGTCCTTAGGTAACGCGAGGCAGCGCCTGAAGCTTCACGCCGGCGGTCTGTGCTCAAGCTCTCTCTCGCCGATCCGCTGCCGTGGCGGGGCAAGCTCCAACACCTCCAATCGACACTATCGCTGCGCCCCAGCCCGGCCAATGGTCGCCCGAGCTGCTGCGGTGTAAGGCCATGGAGTAAGAGCAAACTGACTAGCCGTCCGGCGGGGGGCTGGGGAAGCCGCCAGGGACGTGCCATCCGAGCCGGCGTCGTCATATGCAGGCCACCCGTCTCTTACCTAACGCGAAAACACGGTGACGGGCGTGCCGGCGAGCCAGCGCGCATACAAAACACCGCGCCGCTGCCCGCTCTTCCTCTCGCCCCAACTCCTGCACGCCTCCCAGGACCACCATGAAGACCTTCGCAGCTGTCGCCGGCCTCGCTGCCCTCGCCGCCGCCCACGGCGACCACGGCCACGACCAGAAGCCCATCGAGGGCCCCCACAAGGGCCTCTGGTACAACACGCTGCCCGGCGACGGCGGCACCCAGGTGAGCCCCAATGCCGACCTCCAATGGCCCCCTGGCTGACCCGGCCAGGCCGACTCCGTCTTCTCGGGCATCTCCACCTTCGGCCGCATCCAGTACTCGCCGTGCCTGTCCACCGAGGACGTCAAGTACGACATTGCCTTCATTGGTGCGCAGGCCGCCCCTCCACCCCAAGCTCTTGAACTGCAACTGACCCAGCCGTCCGCAGGCGCCCCCTTCGACACGGGCACTTCTTACCGCCCGGGTGCTCGCTTCGGGCCGAGCGGTATCAGGCAAGGTTCTCGCCGCCTTAACCTCTAGTATGTTGAACTTTTGCGCATGCGCGCTGACTCTGCGGTGTTTGGGATGAAGGCTCACGAAGGGTTGGGTTCAGCGGTGGTTACAACGTTCCTCTCGCCGCAAACCCCTTCAACAGCTGGGCCACTGTCATCGACTGCGGTGACATCCCGGTCACGTCGTAAGTAGCTCCGCGTCCGCTCGCGTCGGCCGTGCTGACCATGGCGGGGCAGCTATGACAATGCGTGGGCCATCAAGCAGATCGAGGAGGGCCACAACAGCGTCCTCTCGCGCTCTCCGGCCACCAACTCCCACATGAAGGGTCTGTCGAAGAAGGGCAAGACTCTTCCGCGCGTCATCACCCTCGGCGGTGACCACACCATCACGCTGCCCCTGCTCCGCAGCATCAACCGCGAATACGGCCCCGTCAGCGTGATCCACTTCGACAGCCACTTGTAAGACTCACCGCGCGATATGCTTTTCCAGCCTGCAGGTCATTGAGCCTAATCGACTGACCGGTCTTCCTTGGACAGGGACACCTGGCGCCCCAAGGTCTTCGGCGGTGCTCCCAGCGAGCAGGCGTCGATCAACCACGGCACCTACTTCTACCACGCCGCCCAGGAGGGTCTGCTGGCCAACGACTCCAACATCCACGCCGGCATCCGCACGACGCTGTCTGGACTCTCCGACTACGAGAACGACGGCTACTGCGGCTTCGAGATCGTCGAGGCCCGCGAGATCGACACCATCGGCATCGACGGCATCATCAAGAAGATCCGTGACCGCGTCGGCACCGAGAAGCCCGTCTACCTGAGCATCGACATCGACACCCTTGACCCTGCCTGTGAGTCGACTCCTAGCTCTTTCTCCTTCGGATTGCTGACCGTGCCGACTGCAGTTGCTCCCGCCACCGGCACCCCCGAGACTGGCGGCTGGTCCACTCGCGAGCTCCGCACCATCATCCGCGGCCTTGATGGCATCAACCTGATCGGCGCCGACATCGTCGAGGTTGCTCCTGCGTACGACACCAACGCCGAGCACACCACCATGGCTGCTGCCGACACTCTGTACGAGGTCATGACCATCATGGTCAAGAAGGGCCCGCTCAGCCTCAACACCATCGGCGACAACATGGAGGAACTGTAAGTATTTGTCGATGAAAAGTCAGCGGCTGGGACGAAACGCTTGTATGTAAAATGACTGGCCACGGGAACGCTGCTGTAACGAAGAGATGAAGAATCGCAAGGAATATAGGCACTGTGGGTGCAGACATCAAGGTGCTTAAATTATAAGGACAACATGGTACAAAGTCGTGTTCTTATCAGGACGGACCGGAATAGGAATGAAGATCGAGAGGCTTTGGTCTTGCTTGCTGCTGCGCGTGAATTGCACATGAGCGTGGATGTGACTGTACTTGCCTGGTTCCTGCGCCGGAGCCCCGTCTTGCACACAGGAACCGGACACAATTCCAATCCGAGGTCGGTGCGCAGGGTGCTACAAGTGCAGGCGGAGCTGAAGCATTCGTCCGAACAGATTAACTTCCCCAAGGGTGCGCGCAGCTGCTGTTCAACGGCCCCACCATTCGGCACACGGTCGGAGACAGCGCCGCCGGCGCAGCAGGAATCAGCAGGGTGGAGTCTGAGAGGCGGGCTCAGCTTTCACATGCGAGGTGTCGGCTGCCAGTCACGCAGGACGAACAAGTCTATCCTGGTTTCGGCGTGTGGAGAAGAAGAGGCACGGCGGACACGATGGCAAAACGGAAAATGGACCGTGCCCCATCAGGAAGGGCCTAGCTGAAAGAGGCATCAGAGGCGAGGTGGAGAAGGTTTTGCGCAGAGCACGCGCAACCCCAACCGGCGCTCCACCGTCACACCACAGCCATGCAAGCTCCTCTACCGAGTTTGCCGCCGCAACGATCTTTTCGCATGTACCGCTCTGGAAGACTCGGGCCCCCATCCAAAGTCACTGTGCTGACATGGCATCTGATCTTGTCTCTGTCGACAAACGCCATCGTCTCGTCTAGCAGTATCTTGCGGGCAGCCAAGCTTCCTTTCCATCAGAGCTCCTTGGACACAATGTCGAAAACGTCGGACTGCAATCCCTCAACCGCCAATTACAACACTGCGCAGGTGACGCGGCACCGCAGCAGCTTGAGACTCCACCCGGTAGCCGGTACGCCATCCGTAGAGAACGATCACGCTTGCGAGGCCTCCGCCTCTAGACAGTGCTATTAGCCGTTGTAACTACCGATCGGATTGGGAGTGAACGCCGATGGGATGCTGTGTTGCCTCAATTGGTTACTGCTTGCTGCGGCCGGCGGAGCGGGCGCGCGCGAGCTGGAGAGAGGTCTGATAGATGGCTGTCCGTGAACTCCTTCGAATACTTGATGATCCATATAGCAAAAACGCGATCACCCTTAGAAGACAAGCCGCCTTCATCTTCTCTGGAATGGGCCCTGGTATTTTCTATTATTGAAATCTAATCCATCTTTAGTCGAGAGTACAATTGGTGAAATTGACTGATTATTCTGCGATGCTACAGAAGCCTGTGATTTACATGATGTCGGCGAATTACTCCCCTGGGGGGTACCAGGGCGCCCTAAGGCGATACTCTTCGGTTCCCGAGCCTCAGGCGGCCTGAAAGTCACGGCGTCCAACATCTATAGAATATGTGTTGAGAGTTTGAGCTCTGGATTTTTCTAGAAAAAATTGGCTTTCTACAATCTGGGCAATCCGAATCATACAAAACGTTCTTTTGTAATTCATTCTTCGACATCTGTTACGATGCCACTCCTGCAGGTCATCCCGTGGATTCAGAGCGGTTGCCATCTTTTCAGCTCCCCAAAGCAAAAATTCACCACGCACGAGGAAACTTTTGGGTCACTTTCGTGCGTCTCCAGTAACTTAAGATATTTGCTTTGATAGAATGTCTATAATAAATATCATATTGAATTTGGAAAGCTGATACCAGCTAAACATCAACCTTGACATAGACATTGTCCTATGCTCCATGAGCATCCCCATACCTTCTTGCGTAGTTCTTTACTTACCTCGTCAAAAGGAGGGTCATCATGACTTTCAGCGGGCATTGCAACTGCGGAAACGCCATCATGACGCTGACAGAGCAGTCTTCTGAATTACCGCTGTGTCAAGGGTACAGCTGACTATAAATTGCAAATTAAGCTGTTTATGACTACTCTTAGCCATGATTGCCGAAGAGCCGGAGGGTATACGGATTCTCCACTTCCGTCTACCTATACCGAGCTAGACGCTATAGCTTACTCCGATAATTACTTTCTCGATGAGAGAGATGCCGGCATCATGGATCCAAGCAGTTCTTGAAGCCTACCGCGACTGCAAGACCGACAGTGGTAGTACCATAGCTGTAAGCGGATTGTACATGAGGCGCCGCTATCCCAACACCTTATTGAAATGGTACACTTATCTGGTAGCGGCAGCTCTGCGGCCCTTGCAGCAGGTGAGGATGATGCAATCTTCCTCCGCAGTAGACCCGCATTTCTGACAGTTTTCCCCTTCCTTGACAGTCCTGTCATAACCACGGGCCTCCAGACCCCAGGAAAATTGTTTGTTCAAGCCTCTCTGTCCGACGAGGTTCGGGTTCCGTCTCAGAAACTTCGCGATAATAAGGGAAGACTGGATAAAAGCAATCGAGACCGCAAGGCAAATATGGAAGAGCATGCAACAGCTATTATCACCAATCTTTTTTAATCTTTCCATCATTTGTTTTTCATTCTTTTTGTATTGTTGCTTAACCAAGACCGTTGCGCAGTTAGGTCGCAAAGTAGTGCAGCAGTAGAACTAGACAGGGCATGCGGAGTTAGAGCATTGATCCAGATGTAAAGAGCATAATCCTTTACAACATTGGCACATGTAGAGGAATGCGTTAATTTCCCAACTATGAACCCCTACAGGCCAGCTTAGCTAATGTTTTGCTAACCAATTATGGTACAATCCTCTCAGTGACCCATGCGTAGACGCTACCCTTTTATTTAACGATGACTCATAGGTATGAAAAGGGTTATCCGGAATAAACCGTAAGGATTAACATCAACTTTTGTTAAGACCAGCAATCAATTGCATACAAGACGTACTTGTAAGGTCGCGTTCTCCGGGCCGTTGAGTCTATTCAGTGCTACGTTGCCGGAATCTTCCCGGTGGCGCCAATCTCATATCAAGCTGAAATACGCAATTTTGGGTTTGCATATGGCTAGACCACAGAGCTGGTATTCCAGAGAAGGACTAGACCTCGCAGCAAATGATCCGTGGGCGTGTTGTCGTGGAGCTGGGGGTTTCAAGTCATACAAGTTAACGGGGTAAAGGGCAGCTAGGTTGAGCTTGCGGGAGGGGGCTCTTCTAGAAAAAGTCGAAGAACGGCGAGCCTACCTAGGCTGGCTGCCGGGCGCTACAATGACCATCTAGTACGCCGTCGAGTCACAGATTGGAATCATTGCGAGAAATCTGCCAGCTTCGAGGCCGCTCTTCCGCCGCATCCTCGAGACCACTGGAAGTTGGAGCAGGACTGCGAGAGGCCACAGCAATCATGGTACCCAAAAGTACGGAGATAGTCGCTCCTACGCTGAGTTCAAAAGCTCGCGGTTGGGTTCGCGTGCCGACCATGTGCAAGAGATCGATCTCGGCGCTTTCCCCGGTAAAAGTATTGAGAGTGATACCATTGCAATTGTTCGCAGTTCAGCAGGCTCAGCGATGAGAGTATGGCACGGCTAAATAGAGAAATTGCGAATGCAGGCAGCATCTTGGTTCTCGAAATAGGTATTGCAAGGGGCACAAGCGTCATGGTTGACTATGATGTGTGAAAATCAACAGGATTATAGGAAGGCTGGATATGTCGATATCCGTGTAGTTATTTATCTCGCTCTAAAGAACGCGCAGCCGGTCTTCCACGAAGCCTCACCTGAAGACCGAGTTTCATTGGATTGCGATACAGTCTGATTCCAAGCAACAATTCAAACAGAAACATGTGTCCGTAACCTTAACTTATCTTTAAGCACCCCAGGCCTGCAGATCTTCCGTACAGCGGGGATGGATCTGCATATCTTTTACGCTTCATCTAGGTTGCCATGATAGATTTTACAGACCTGCAGATACGAGTTCCGCGAAGGATCATACGTTTGTTTGCTCCCGTCACCGCGGCCAATGACGGACCATTCCCGACGACGTCACCTGCATTAGTGCCAACGCCAGGCCCTACAGCGAGTCGCCTCGACCCACTCGTGGCTTCCTCTCTAAGCTTCAATCAAAGTCATCATACATTCAATACTCACTCTTACGCATAGTCCTAGTCTCTAAACGCAAGGAACTCGCATACCACCGCTCTACAAAAGGCTAGCGCAGTCGACTTCCCAACCACCCGGCAACAGACCGGTCAACACCCGCTGCGGGTCGTACTTCGCCCTGGTACCCCTCGTGAACGCCAGGTCGATCTTTGGGTACCGCTCAAATACTAACTACCCCTAATAGGCGTCATTGAGATACAGATACGGAGCCCTCGAGCCGTTCGCATCTGGTCTGATGTTTATGTCCTGGTTGACATCCGCGAGGAAAGCACTGATGATCTTATCATCGACAGGGTTAGACCACATCAAGCTCTGCTCAACCCAGATGTACGCCCATTGGGCCGCGACCTCCGGCACTTATGAAGCGCTCGGTGATGGGCATCAGCGGCCAAGCTTGTCAGGAAGTTAATGACATTCGAGAGACGTAACATCGAGGTCTCAAACTAGGTATCGTGTAAAATCTCCACTGCCTCCCTTTCCGCGTACAGTGAGACGGTGTAAAATGCATTTCGCATGCCGTGGACTTCTTTGATGCGATTTGAATCGTCAAGCGTCAACTTGTACATTAGTCGGACTCGGGACTGCCACTGAATTCTGCACTGCTGGCAGCGCCGACGAGGAGAAGTTCTCGAATGCAAGCGGATCTATGTTGTTGTCGTCGTAACACTAGAAGTTGCGGTACACTTGAAGGCCCTGCGTGCTCTGTCCCCAGCTGGCCGTGGGGATTGGAGCTGCCTTTGCGTCATGGGACCCGTCGTAGGCGAAAGTGTAGATGGTATTGAGCTATTTGCCGCGCTCTCCGGAGCCGTAGACGACGATCTCGACACTGGTGACAGGCGCATCGTATGTCTTCAGATCAAAGGAAACAATCATAGCAAAGGAGTTTCCGCTTCCGCGCAAGGCCTAGAAAGGACCTGCGTACATACCTTCCTCCATGGCTTCAACGATGTCTCAGTTGCCCAGAACACACTTGTCAGGACCGGCTTTTGAATGCGGCTTGCACATGGC
Source organism: Neofusicoccum sp. Z2 (assembly GCA_037356115.1). NCBI lineage: Eukaryota > Fungi > Ascomycota > Dothideomycetes > Botryosphaeriales > Botryosphaeriaceae > Neofusicoccum > Neofusicoccum sp. Z2. The sequence continues at coordinate 1,250,319 of JBAWJY010000003.1, forward strand.
TTTTGGCAGATGCTAACAGCGAATTTGGCAACATTGGCGGATGTAAAGTCATATTGGTTACTGAAGAAGAACATGGAATCCAGAAACGCTAATGGGACCAAGACGCCCTCCGTCGACAGTCTTGCCCCATAGCTTAAGGTACTTGTAAACCAACAGTACCAGTCTTGTGGCCTGGTCCGATCTGCAGCTGCTTTAAATTAAGGCTGAAAACAAAATTCCGGAGAAGTTGATGTTGCTAGAAGTACCAATAGGCACGTGGCCGCTGCCACGCACCGCAAATACAACTTGAAGCTCGGTGAGTGTCATAATTCCGAACGTCATCTCCTCTGCATTCGACAGACCGAACGTACAGGCCGATCCAAGCCATGAGGCAGAAGACTAGTAGTCTATCGGATAGTGAGTAAGCGCCAGACTCTTCTTTAGAATAAAAGGATGGAAAAGAAAAGAAAGAAAACATTGAACGATGTAAACGTACCCGTATTATATTCCTTAATCCGTGTTTCATTGGTAGAGAATGCTATGCGTAGGTGATATTTCTTGAGCGAGCTGCAGGCTTGCAATGCAGATGGCGTTGCATCGACAACAACGCTAGCTGCAAGAATGGTGACCGCACGTAATAGGGGAATATCTCGACTGTGGGCCAAGGTTTCTTGACGACTCGCGGTCCTCTGTAACTAGAAGCCAATCGAATCCTCTTACACACCGGAACAAGGTCCTTTTAGCACTTCGATTATCAGTCAACTGGAACGAACCGAGAACGAGCCTGATACTAACAGCGATCTTATTATCAATCAGGAAATCTGCCCCGTTCGAAACATCGTCTTGTTTCAAGATCATAAGTGCTTACCTGGATATCGGATTGACTGGTCGTTCCTGTGCCCGCAGCCGATCTGCTTTAAGGAGGCAAACACCGGGCGGAGCCTCGCAATAATGTGGATGCATGCATGATGAATAACCAGCCGTGCGTATGCCTTAAGGAAGCTGTTATTTAGGCAGCTTTCTCGGATAGTTGTTTACCTCGATGCGAGTGCTCGGGGACATGAACGCAGCCCACGTCACTGGGCAGAAATATTAGAACGAGGCTGGTCCGCATAGCAGGGCCGTAGGGACTCATTTGCGAAGGCTGAAGAAATCATATGGGCGCGAGGAGCACATCTCTCATCATACTCGTACATTCGGATGAAGGCTTCATCCACGTGTGCTGCCGTTCCAATGCTCTGCAAACAAACGTCACGTTCCGAAAGTGCAAAGTACTATTTTGCTGTTCAACATCCTGTTTGGCCTTTAGATCTGTAGCAACGGGTGTTTCTGAGTCAATAAAGAGCCGTGCTCCCACTCACCTCAAAACCCGATATCTCTCCGTCGCGCGATACATGTCGAACCCTTTGCTCCCGGACTCAAGATCAGACAAGATTCGCGTCGGACTTGGCTTTATCGCACCAGTCTCGAACAGTCCGGCTGCCGGCTCGAGGTCGCCGTTTGACGGCTGTTTTGTGTTGGTGGTGATAGATAGAGCCGGGAGAGAGAGAACCTGCCGGCCAATGAATTTCCCGTATCTGCGTTCCTTCAAAAAGCTGCTAACATGTGCGAGGGTTCGGCAGAAGTTGTGGCGGCCTGCTCGAGCCGTCATGATTACGGGAGATGGCGCAGGTAAGGAAAGAAGAAGCGGGCAGCAGGTGCAGGCGAACCGGCATGTTCGGCGATCTGATAAGATGCAGTCCCCCATGCGGCTAGCGCGGAGCCCTGCGGCGCGAATCTCACCACCGAGGCCGCATCACCAGCGGCGCACTCTGCACCCGCACACCACCGCCATGAACCGCTCCTCGTCCCTGCTGCGTGCTTTCACGCAGCGAGCTGCGGCCGCCGAGCCGTGGATCTGCAATTCCTGCGCGCGCGCGACCCGTCGCCCGTCGCTGCCACGAGCCGCGTCCCGCACCGCTGCGCCGCGGCGGAACATCAATAGCACCAGCAAGCCCGCCCAGAGTGCCGCCCAGAATGTCGCCCCGACCTTGGAGCAGCTGCGTGAGCCGTACAAGAACAAGAACCGCTCCACCGCGTACAATGCCCTTCCGCAACCGCTCCTGCCGGCGGCTAACGGCTCGTCTGCCGCAGGTACTACGCTCTCAGCATCATCCTCGGCACTGTCGCCTTGTCGTACGGCTCGGTGCCCATGTACAAGATGGTATGCGGGAATCTCCTTTCTGTGCCTCTCCTGTCGTTGTCTGACCGCGGTGCCTCCAGATCTGCCAAACCACCGGCTGGGGTGGGCAGCCCATCAAGTCGGCCGCTCACGCCTCGCTCGACGGCGACCCATCCGAACGCCTCAAGCCCGTCACCTCGTCGCGCCGGCTGCGCATCACCTTCAATGGCTCCGTGTCGGACGTGCTACCCTGGAAGTTTGTGCCGCAGCAGCGCGAGGTGCGCGTGCTGCCGGGCGAGACGGCGCTGGCCTTCTACACCGCGACGAACACGAGCGACGACGACATCATCGGCGTGGCCACGTACAGCGTAACGCCCGGGCAGGTGGCGCCGTACTTCAGCAAAATCCAGTGCTTTTGCTTCGAGGAGCAGAGACTGAACAAGGGCGAGACGGTCGACATGCCCGTCTTCTTCTACATCGACCCGAGTTTTGTCGATGACATTAACATGAGAGGAATCGATACCATTACGCTGAGCTATACTTTCTTCAGTAAGTGGGCTGGTCGGGGCTGAAGGTGGAGCATTTGCTAACGGGCATTGCAGAAGCAAGATACGATAAGAACGGCCATCTGACGCCCGTGGCGGCATAAGTGGGCCTTTGTAGAAACATCCTTGTACCGTTATTGTTGCCGAGGCAGCTTGTTCTCGCGATCTTGAAGCTCTTTGTGTGTGCCGCCACCAGTTGGCCTAGCTGATTGTTGCCCCGGCAAACGAGTCGAGAAATGTCTGACAGGGGCACCTTGTCCGGTTGAAGGCTGGTGCGCGGTAAGCTCCTGCGCGCGTGCGATTGCGAGGCGTTGCAACCAGCCTTCATCCGTTGGTTCTTTTCGTGTTCGCCAAGTCTTTTATGCTCGCACCGCATCTCCCATTGGCCACTGCCCGCCCTTCAAGCAACTGCGTCCTCTCGTCTTGGCATAGCATCTAGGGAGGCTCGACGGCACCTGACGCTGTAACTACGGATAGATAGCTCGCGGCTACCAGGTGCCAGGCACACAGTGGCCCCGCTCCCCGGCGACGCTATCGACGCCTCATGGCAATGTCCGGGCCAAATTGGCGAGCGACCCGTCGAAGAACTAGTGGGTAAAGCCCCCATGCCATTCCCCTGCTCTGGAAGCTGTGCGAAAATTTGCAGACGTCCGTCGCGAAACAGGCACGCGTCCGCTGGATGGCACGAGGGTCTGCTCAACGCGCCGGATGCCAGCCTTCGCCCAGCCTTCGCCCAGCCTTCGCCCGGCCTCTGCCCAGCCTCTGCGCCACACGTGCAGCGCCCTTGCATGACTGCTGCAATGCCCAGTGCCCAAAACAGCCGTCGGACGTCTCTTAAGATGACGTTGCACATTCGCGGGCGTGCGCACTGGCTGGGGCTCGGCATGCCGGCACCGCAGATGTGGGGAACGTCAGCTGTTGATCTGCACCTCCTCCAATCCTTCGCAGAACGTCGTCCCGTCCAACCTTGTCCACGTCGACCCAGACATCCAGGTTTCTGCGGCGACTTGGGTCCGCCATCATCATGATGCCATGGCTGCAACCGCGTGCGACGCCTGCACGCTGCCCAATCCGGCCTCGAGCATCACCAGCCGCCGAGATCCTCACTCCACTCTTGAATCGCATTGCAGCTTTATACTATTCAGCTGTGTAGGCCATTTGTCGTCGCTCGTCTCGTGCATGCTGTGGGTATCGAGAGCGCCATTAACTACATGAGGGGCATGAAAGAAGGAAAGACGGGAGACCCGAAGAATGTTTCGCGTCTCGCCCTGCGCGTCGCCTGTGTGCCCGCCGAAACCTTCCTCATTAACCCGGCACCTATTCCGCTACGCTTGTGCTGTGCATCTCCCTTCCTTACAGAGCAAACAGGAGCGCCATGCCCGCGGCACCGAGCATCGGGCCCGCAGTCTTCATGGGAGCCGCAGCGGCCGAAGAGGCGGCAGAGGACGCGGCAGAGGCAGCCGAGCGGGTCTGTTGCACGTGTCAGCCTTGTTGAAGAGCTAGGGATAAGGGTCATTGGGGGGAAGCTTACAGCGCTAGAGGCCGCTGCGCTCGCAGAGGACGCGACGGACGAGGCAGCAGACTCGGCAGACGACAGAGCCGAGCTGGCGGCGCTGGCGGCCGACTCGCTCGCCGAAGAGCCGACCGAAGCAGCACTCTCGGTGGCGTTGGCGCCGGCACTGCTGACGGGCGCGTAGAGGGTTGACAGGCCAGTCGTGGTCGCGTACGTGGTGTCCGAGGCCGAGACGGTGGCGACCATGGTCTGGGTGGAAATGGGAGTGCTCGAGACGGCGCCACTGCCAGCAGCAGTAGCATTGCCTGCAGTGGTGGAGGCCGCCGAGGCAAGCGACGAGGCAGCCGACGACAGAACGCTCGCGGCGCTGGCCGAGCCCGTGGCCGAGGAGCCAGCGCTGGAGAGAGCCCCTGTGCGAAGCGTCAGTCATGTCAATTGTGCAAGCGAGGAGGAGGCGACGCACCCTGGCAATAGTTGTTGCCGTAGGTGATGACAGTGGAGGCGTCCTGGGAGCTGGGACAAGACTCGTTGGCACAGTCGCGGACGCCATAGCCAAAGTCGGCGTTGTTGCAGTAGCAGACGACGTCACCCTGGGCGCAGCCAAACTGGGTCTGGGCAATGGAGATCATGTTGTTGATGCACGTTTGCTGCGATTGCGCGTCAGCGGAGAGCCATTGAGCGGGCGGGATGAGCGAGGGGGCTCACGCCGCAGGGAGGCAGGTCGCTGATGCTCTGGGCCATGGCCACGGCGGCGAAGGCGAGGGCAGCAATGGACTTCATCGTGGGTGGTCGAGGTGAGGAAAGCCGGATAGGATGCTTGCTAGGTAATGCTCGCAGGCAGGGTGCGGAAGGCAGCTGGAGATGGAGAGCGACGGAGTGAGTTGTGTAGGCAAGCCGCGGGTGAGGACGAGAGATGGCGGGGATGCAGTGGGCAGGGACTTATATGCTGGCGGGCGTAGCTGCAGGCAGCGCAATGTCACGACGCGCTTTCCTCATCTGCGCCGCTGTCAATCTTGTTTTGCAAGCAACATGCGTGCAGTCAGGCTGCCGCTCGGGCCAGCGCCGCCCCTGCGCCGATCTGGTGCGCCCTCGCCCGCAGCCGCTAGCTGGGCAGCGCCTTCCTCGCCCACGCGCGCGTTGCATCATGGCCGTGCCTGCGCTTGCTCGCGACGACGGCACGCTGGCGCTGGGAAATGAGGTCAACGCGGTGCGACGGCTGCGCGCGCCGGCCCTGTTTCGCCGCCTGTGGCGCCGGCACCAGCCACGCCGTTCCGGTCCAGCCTCCGCCGGCGCGTCTCCCTCAGCTCGACCAGGTCTGCCCACGGCTCTATCGCGGCATATCGACTGCCCCGGCTATAGCGCCAGCACCGCAGCATGCCACACGCGTGCCGCCGAGCAAGCCTGGGGCGTGGCCGGCGCCAGTCGTCCGATGCGCGTGTCCGCTGCGCGCCATACCGCTTCCCCTCTTCCATTGCATCACTTCCCGCGTCCGGCGCGCTGCAGCATGCGCTTGAAGCGTGATTACTCCCGCTGCCCAAGTTCAGTCGCCGGCACTGCGGGACTTCCGCGCTGGATGCTTTGTCTCCGGCCATGTCCAGCCGTCGTGGCACGTTGAATTTCCTTGATTTGACTGCCTCTACGCTACCACCCGACACGTAGCCGGGCATCTGGTCTAGCCTGCCGCCAGGTCAATGTGCGCCCGCGCCCCGTCCAATCGATCGCCCTGCCCCTGCTGCTCTGCAAGGTGCTTTTTCTCCGCCGACGTGATGCATTGCATGTTCGCGCCCAGCTTGTTCATCGTCTCCATCCACTCGTCGTACGGGTCTGAGTCAAACACAATCCCTCCGCCCGCCTGGAGATACGCCACCCCGTCCTTGACCACCATCGTGCGCAGCGCGATGCACTATCGCCAGTCAGCACCTCTGCACAAAGCCGTCGGCATTCCAACTTACCGTGTCCATGGCGCCCTCCTCCTCCTCGCCATTCTGATTCACGCTGCCGTAGCCAAAGTATCCCACTGCGCCAGCGTACACTCCTCTCTTTTCCTTCTCAAGCTCGGCGATCAATTCCATGGCGCGCACCTTGGGCGCTCCGCTGACGGTTCCGGCCGGGAAGATGGACCTGAATGCATCGAACCGCGTCTTGCCGGGCCGCAGCACGCCCGACACCTCGGATACCAGGTGCTGGACGTGCGAGAACTTTTGCACGACCATCAGGCGATCGACCCGCGTGGAAAGCGGGTCGCAGACCCTGTTCACGTCATTGCGCGCAAGGTCCACGAGCATGACATGCTCGGCCCTGTCCTTCAGCGAGCTCCGCAGCTCTTCAGCCAGCCGCTCATCCTCCTCCATCGTCTTGCCGCGCTTGACCGTGCCGGCAATCGGATGCGTGATGATGCGGCCCTGGTCGGCCTTGACAAGCAGTTCGGGACTCGCTCCCACGATCTGGAAGTCTTCGCAGTCGACGAAGAAGAGATACGGCGAGGGGTTCACGGTGCGCAGGTGGCGGTAGATGTTGAAGGGGCGCAACGAGGTGGGTCTGGAGAAGCGCTGCGACGGGACAGCCTGGATGATGTCGCCCTTGGTGATGTGCTCCTTGAGCTTCCTGACATGGCTCTCGTATCCCTCGCGTCCGATGTTGGACGTGTACTCGACGTCCGTCTTGATCGCAGGCTGCTCGGGCAACGGCAAGTCCTCGCTCTTCAGCTTTGCGATCGTCTCCTGGACCACCGCTAGAGCTTCGCCGTATGCCTTGTCCAGCTGGTCCAAAGTGTCGGGGACCTTCATGTACGTGATGACCTTGACGACCTGGAAAAAATGGTCGAAAGCCACAATGGTGTCAAAGAGCATGAAGAAGCTCTCGGGCACCTTGAGGACGTCCTTCATGTCCCTCCTGGTCTTGGGCTCGAAGTATTTCACGCAATCGTAGCCAACGTAGCCGATTGCGCCGCCGGTCAAGGGAGGCAGCTTGAGCGTGGGCACGGCGGCAACGCGGGCCTTTGCCAGCTCCTTCTCGAGGACGGGGAGCGGGTCGCACTCGTCGCCATGGCCGGGGCCGGTCTTGAGAACGTTGCGTGGGTCTGGAAGCGTCGTCAGAGGCTGGGCGACAGCACGGCGCATCCATACGAACCTGCGCCAACGAAACTGTATCTGCCTATGGTCTCGGTGGTGGCAGCACTCTCAAAGAGGAACGACAGCTTGGACCTTGCAGGCTCTTAGCACGGGCGGGGCGGTCGCCGGAGCAACGACTCACTGACTTGGCAGCTATCTTGAGGTAGATGGACGAGGGCGTGAGGAACTCGGCGGAGATGGAGGAGCACACGGGCACGAGGTTCGGCGGGTTCGGCGAGTTGGCATACGACGACAGCACGTCGCGCACCGTGTCGAGGGACGGCTCAATGCCCAGCTGGAGGCGCGGTCAGCATGCGGCGGGCTGGCGGCAGGGAGGCGTGGCGGCGGAGCAGCGCGCGGGCGTGCCTGCAGCACGGGTGCGCCCCGCCGGCGCAGGAGACGGGGAGGGGGGGAGCTCACGCGCGACGCCATGATGGAGGAGGCGGCAGAAGACAGCGAGGGTGGTCTGGCAGCAGCGGCGCGAGGAGGACGAGGGCAATGGCGTCGAGTCACCCGCAGGCAGCACGCCGGCTCGGTCAGCGACGCGACAAATTCGGCGGCGGCGCTCGCTTGCCTGATGTCAGCGCGGCGCTTGGCGGCGGCCGTTGGCGGGGCTGGCGTCAGCATCGCTGGCGGCTGCCCGGCCGCCTCCCGCCTCGCGCCCGCCGCCAGCCTGCCTCTCCACCTCGACGCGCCGGCTGCGCGGCCACACGGGCGATGCGCTGCCGACTGTCGTGTGCCAGCTAGACACGCGCCCGGGCCGCCGTCTCCACCGGCTGCTCTCCAGCCCGCAACACCGCCGCCCCCTCGGCGCCTTGAAAACACCGCCGTCCGTCCTGCCAGCTGCCGCTCCTCGCGCGCCGCCCGCGACACACGGCGCCATGGCGAGCCACGGCCCCCGTCCCTCCACGCCGCCGGCCCGCCAGATCCTGCACGACTCGCCCTTCTCCGACTATTACTCCGACAGCCCGTTCTCCGCCGGCTCTCACCAGGCCTCCAAGACCCAGAGCGCCCTGCTCAACCGCCTCTCGCAGCTGGCCGTCCAGGTCACCCGCGAGGAGCCCGTCGAGCCCGTCGCCCACCATGTCCAGCGCGCCCTCGACAACCTCTACGCCCTCTTCGCCGTGCCCGACACCCAGACCCGCCAGCCCGCCGACCTCGACGACTCTGGTCTCTTCGTCGAGGATGACAGCCCGCCCCCGCCCTGCCATGCCGCCGACGCGAAGCCCGACGACGGCGTCGACGACGAGCTGGACGATGTCTACAACACCATGATCAGGATGTCCATGGAGTTGCGCGAGGGTTTCCTCGAAATGAAGGTAACAACCCCCCGGGCCCTTGGCGAGAGGGACCCTAACTTATGCCAAAGGACCACCAGACGGGCTTCATGGCCGAGGTGACCGCGGCGAAGAACCAGTCCCACGCTCTCATGGCCGAGAACAGATCGCTCCGCTCTCAGAACGACGTCCTCCAGGCCCAAGTCACCGCCCTCCGCGCCAAGATCGATACCCTCCGCTCCCAGAACCAGTCTCTGCGCTCCGATCTGCAGTCCGACTTCACCGAGCTCATGTCGCTCAAGCTTCAGCTCATGGCAATCGAGGTCAAGTCTGCCCTGCACCTTGGCCAGGACAACAGCGAAATCCTCAAGCAGAGCATGGAGCACTGGACCGACGAGTGGCACGAGATGGACGAAAAGTTTCGCGAGCGCAGGGAAAAATTCTCGGGCGCCGTCGACCCCAACCTACTTGGCGAGGCACACCAGCTGGCTGCCGACATCGCCGCCTTCCTGAACTTGGAAGACGGGAACCTCAAGCCGAAAGGCTCACGACATGCCCGCAATGTGCCTGGCGGTCACGCGAGGGGATCGAGTGACCCTCTGCCTGTTGTGGCCTCTGTGGCATCCACAGGCTTTCAGGAGGGATCCGTTGAGAAGTCTGAAGAGCCGGCCGGCGATATGACCGCCGGCCCTCCTCCTCAGACCGTTGTCGTCAGCCCTACTGACGTGACCGCTCCGGATAGCGAGCAGCATCCCCAACAGCCATCCAAGCTGGGCTTCCTCTCAAGCTTTTGGCCGTCTGGACCGAAGCAGTTCACTATTCCCAAGAGTCTCCTGGCTGATCCTCGCAAGAGCATCTGGGACGCTCTGTCTGACGTGACCGGTGTTGGCATGTACGACGATTTCTACGACGACTACCACACCACCGATTGAAGATTAGCCTTGCCATCCTTGCTATTCACGACCTTGACGGCTGTTCCAACGCACGTCCTGTTTTATTATTGCTTTCTGCTCTTGTATTGTTTGCTTCCCTTTCCGTCCACTTGCACACTGACATACAAATTGGCTACTATGGTTTTTCCCTTTGCGGCGTTAGAAAGATGGCTTTGCTTTTACGATGCAATGCTCAAGGAATGCATGAAGACACAAAAGATACCCATCCATATCGAGGCGTTGTTGGTTCTCGGAGGAAATTGGCCGACAACACGATGGGACAGTGGAGATTGGCAAGAATGAATGACTGCGAGTAGTTTAACTGCAAAGCTGTACGCAGAGGCTGGCATAGTTACAGCCTTGCATGTGACACTGCTTCAAATACCGTTTCTTGACGTTGCTTGAAAGGGGTTTAAACGAACATCAGGGCAAGGCTATCCCTCACGGGATCGAAGTAACCATGCAGACGGATGCTGCAGGCCCGTCTAGCCCAACAGTCCTTGTTGCTGCCCGAGTCCCGCAATCCAGGAGCCGTGTCAATGTAGTTGAGGCATTTGGAGTTCGAATTTGCCGTTTGCCGATTTGGAATCATGGCCAGCTCCTCCCATGGGCGCTTCGAAACATTCATCTCCACCGACACGCGATCGGTTTCCGAGCCGAGCCGCAACGCTCGTTCGGGCGGGGAAATATGCGCAGGTCCCAGCCGGCGGTCTTACACAGGTTGCTCAGATTCGGCAGCCCTCCGACATGTCCGTGTCCCACGCGTTACCCGTCGGGCGCCGCCCGCCAAGTGCTTCACTTTGTTCTGAAGGAGACCCAACCGATCCGCATCGGCCGGGGGAAGAGCTTGGTGGCATTTTACCTACGCCATCTGATGAACGTGTGATTTCACAGGAAGACTCTCCAAGCCCGTTCGAAAGCCAAAATTGCGCGCTCGACTTTCTCACGTGGACCTTCGTTCGTCAGCATGGAAACAACTGCTGCCGCGTCACCACGTTGGCGCGATGCCTATGCCACCTGCAATTCCCAACTCTCATGACAGATTCATTGATCAATCTAACATAGAAATAGAGACATTGAAAGAAGTTGATGAAAAGCAACGCAGGGGATATCGCTCTATACAACAACACTACTCCAGCACACATCGCCAGAAAAAGCGAGGATCCTGAGACATCCGCCCCTTTTTTCCCTCCAACAAAAGCGCCCCTGAACGATTGTCAAGCACATGAATCAATCCTGATCCCCACCCACTGCGTACGCCAGGAGCCTACTTCCCTACGTATGATGGATTCACTGCTCATACTGAATGCCAAGAACAAATAAAGGAGCCAAACACTCAAGAATGAAAATTAACCTCAAGGCCACGAGAGTGGAAACGAGCGTACTCCGCAGAGGATTCGCGCCTTGGTGACTGCGTAATGGCATCGTACAGAGCCGCATACCGTCGTGTCGTTGAGAATTTTACATGGACTTCGTCTCCATCGGAGTGGGAGTGTGATTGACACCGTTGGTAACACTCGCGCTGCGAGGGCTGTTTCGCTCCGAGCGAGGTGGCTGCTGCACGCGTTTCTCGTCATCGCCACTGTCGTCATAGTCTTCGTCCACCTCCATCTTGCGAGCAGCCGGCTCGTGCTGTTCCTTACGCTCCTCCTTTGGCTGCTCCGGCGCATGCGGCGTCTGCGGCGGAGGAGGGGGATGAATAGCGGGCAGCGACGGGGGGTGGTGCGCGGCCTCCGAAGGGTGATAGCCATCATTGATATGTCGCTGCTCCTCAGGACGCCGAGCCTCGGCCTGTTCCGGAGGAGTTCGCTGGACCTGCGAGGTCTGGGATGCCATTCTCTCTGGTGGAGAAGGGCGGCGTGGCGGCGTCTCGTCGAGGCGAGGCCTCTTCTCCTCATTCGACGGGGGTTTTTGAGCGGATCCGTTGCTGTTGTCGTCCTCCCACTCCCTGAGGCGCTTAGGAGCGGTCGGAGTCCGCTCATCACGATCACGAGCAGCCGCTTCGGCGGCAAGCGCTGACGCTGGTGGAGGAGCGCCACTAGCAATACCGCTAGGTGCTGCCGGATCGGGGTGGTGCTGGTAGTTCTGGTGCGGGTAGTGGGAGTTGGGAGATGCAGCCTGGCTCTGGATGAGAGGTCGGACCTCTGGAGGGCTCGCCGGACGGCCGAACGGAGGAACCGGGCCCGGTCCAGGGGGCGGCGGTCCATTCAGCGCAGCTGGAGGAGCAGGTCCGTTCGAGGCATGAGCACCATAGTTGGGGTTAGCGATCCTGTTTGGCTGGCCCGGAGGCTGACTCTGCTGAACCTGTGATTGCGGAGGCTGTTGCTGAGGCGGCAGATTTGCCTGACTTTGGTAGAGGTTTGGAGCGGCATTGTGGCTCTTAGGCGAAGGCGAGAGGCCTCTGCGAGCAGGACCCGGCGCATTCAGTCGAGGCGGCTCTTGAAATTGCCTAGGAGGCTCTTGCCTAGGGCTGGCGGGGCGAGCTGATGAGTGAGACGCCCCAGGTCTGAGGGCAGGATCTCGCTGGTCATAAGGTCCGATCTGCTGGGGGGGCATCTGCGGGTCCTGGATACCGGCAAGGCGCCTGTTCCAATCGTTACCGCCGCCCAGAGCAGCCGGAGGCAAAGGCTGCTGGGGTGCAGGCTGCGACGGCTGGGGACCGCCCCACTGGGGCTGTGGTGGGCCATTCATGGCTCCCGGCTGATAGGCCTGGGGGTGCACATCCTGCGGCAACGGTGCACTGTTTTGATTTGGCATGCCATTCGTGGGCTGACCATTTTGCAGGAGCTGCAGACGTGCCTTGATGTGCACGTTTGATGGGTCGAGATCAGCTGCACGCTGGTATGCGTCCAAAGCGTCCGCCGTTTGGTTGTTGCAGGATTCGTACTGGCATTGGTTAGCGCCCGGTCACCTATGCTACTGTGCATGCAGAGAGCAAACTCACTAGAGTTCCGAGGTCGTACCAGACCTCAGAGATATTGGGATTCAACCGAATCGCCCGGGAGTAAGCGTCAAGTGCATCCCGGTATTGGTTGATTTGATAGTAGAGGACACCGATGGAGCACCAGAACGTCGGGTTCCTGCCATCACGATAGACGGCCTGTTGGTAAGCCTCGTACGCCTTCGGGTATTTCTGCTGCGACATGTAGCAGCGACCCAACAGGTACCAACTCTGGGCATCACTCTGATCTGCAACACAGCATTAGAGTCGATCACGTGGACGACATGGACGACAAGGGTCTACTATCTTACCAGACGCGACAGACTTCTCCAGATACTCAATCGCCCGCTCTTGGCTTTCGAAGCTGCTGCTTTGCTGGTGGTGGAGCCAGCCAAGCTGCTGGAGAACTTTCGCGTGGTTCGGGTCACGGTCGAGCACGCGCCTGTACGCATTCTTCGCTGATTCGTACTGGGGAAACGTTAGCTTTTACTTTTTGAAGATGAACCGCGCTTCTTACATCCTTCTGCTGCTCGTACACGTGACCGATCTGGAACCAGATGTCCTCTTCGGTCAGTGGCCTGGGAGGGTCATTGACGATGTATTTGAAGCACTGGGGATCAATTAGTGTCTGGATCTCGACAAATGGATGGTGATTGGTCGGGTAATGGCTTACTTCCAGACTGGAGGAAAACTTCTGCTGCTGCTTGTAGATTATGCCGAGCCGGAAGTAGATCTCATTGGCCTTCTCGAAGTTTGGCTCCATGCGCATAACCTGCGAAAAGGCTTCCTCGGCGTGCTCCAGCGACCCGTAGCGATCGTAGAGGATGCCAATGCCGTACCAGAGCTTTGGCTCCTGTAGCGGACGTCAGTGAGTGAGAGCAGGCAAGCAAGCAAGCAAGCAGCAAAAGACGCACCTTTGGATCCTGCAGGTGGTAGAGGGCCTGCTGGTAAGCGGAGTAGGCCTGCTGGAGGTCATCCATCATGAGGTAGCAGTGGCCTGCAGATGAGCGGTAAGCATGAGGTTGAAGACACGGCGGGGAGGAAGGCATACCGAGACTGCCCCAGACCTCACCGTTGTTCGAGTCGATCTTGAGGATGTTCTTGAGGTATTCGACGGCAGCAGGAAACTGCTCCATGCTGCGGAGGATGCACGAGATGGCCTGCATGGCGGGGACAGACCAATTGTTGTGGCGCAGGGCGTGGTCGTAGCACTGCCGGGCGCCGTCGAGATCGCTCATCATCTCGGACAGGTTGCCTGCAGGTCAGTCAGAGAGGGCGGGTTTCGGGGACGACGGCGGCGGGGCGTACCTAGGGCGAGCCAGGTCTGCTCGTTGGCGGTGGTGAGGACGGACGAGATGCTGCCCTTGGCCTGGGCCTGGAAGGGGGCGTGGCCGTTAGGCTGGGGGTGCCCCGGAGGGCCATGGTGGGTGGGCAGTCCCGCCGTCGGGGACGGCTGTTGGTGGGTAGCCATGTAGCCCGGGCGGTGCCGTGGTGACGAGGGAGTCGCGGGTGCAGACGCTCAGACTCGCAGGGGCGTGCTCACGGAGCGATGCGAGGCGCTGGCGAGCGAGGCGGCGCGGCGGGCGGCTCAGCAGCGCGCGGCGGCAGCGGTGGGAGCGGTGGCCGCAATGCACGGCAGAGGCGGGCAGCAGAGAGGGCTGTCGGCGCGGAGGGCGGTGGGAGCGGGAGGGCTGCGGGGGCGCGATGGGGGAGGGAGGGGATGGGGATGGGAGCGCGGGAGGCAGAGGGCGCGGGAGATGGAGGCGACGGGACTCGAGAGAGGGCCGGGAGAGGAGCTGCCCCATTGCATTACATGAGAGGGCTGGGTTAGGGGAAGATTGCGGAGCGGGCTCGACAGCGAGTCAAACAGTGCGCGCTAGCGCGCTTGGCAGACAGGGAGCTGCGGGCGTGGATGCTCAATCTTGTCCACGGTCGCGCCGCAGGGCCATTCCCGCGCAAGCCCCCCGGCGCCGCGCGGTAGCCAACCCAGACCTCACCCGCGCCGGCGCACCACCTGCCTCTCTGCGCCGGCGACACACCCGCACACCGCAGCTGCGCGCCGCGGCGTCAGCTGCACCCAGCCGGCTGACAGGCGCGCCGCATGAATCTGCGCCGCCCTCGCAGCAGCAGCGAGACCGTTTCGCCGGGCCCGCGGCGCGGTGGAGCGCCGCCGGCGGCCGCCCGCGCGCACGCGAGGCCGCCTGTGTCGCACGCTCGCCGCCAGCGACCCCAGGAACGCCGCCCGACCCTTGTTTGCGGCGCCCTGTGCTTTTTGTGCGAGATCTACGCTCGCGCTTGGCGCCGCACACGAACGGCCGCCTGCTGCGACTGTCGGCTGTAACGCGCGCCCATCGCCGCGGATCGGCGCGCGCCCAGCCAGCCTCTCGCGCGCTGCCTGCTTTCGTCGCCACGAGCGCCCCGCCCAGCCCCCCTGGCGTCCCATTGGCCCAACGGCGCGGCGTGCCACCGCCCTCGTTTCAAGGCGGGATCGCCCACCGCGCTGCCATGACGCGCATCCCCCTGTCATCGCTCCAACGTGCTTTATCGCGGCGCCCGGCAGGCACGCACAAGCTGGCCCATCCTTGTGCGCCCGCCCCGTCATATAACCACGGCGCGCCTCTGACCGCCCCCGCCCGCCCTACGCACATGAAGATTCGCCCGCACGCTACCTCCTTCCGCATGGGCGCAGCTGAGTCGCGCCACGCCCCCGTTCAAGCTTCGCAGTGCCTGGCCGCCGGCTTCTATTTTGAGCGTCGATATTATTGTCGCCGCTCCCCCACGCCGTTTTCCCATCGTGCTGTGCGCCTTCTCGATGCCGCTGCGCTTGTGATTCCCCGATGCGGCAGCCCGTCGTTTCTGCCTGTGATGATGCCAGCAGCCGGCAGATGCAGAGCCGTGTGTATATGTACGGGTTGCGTCTGCATCAGCATCTGCCACCCCCACTGCATCGGCTTCTCTCGACCTGGCGGCGCGCGGCCCGCTCCGGCCTGGGGACCGGTGAGGGAGGCTCAGCGCGTCCGTCAAGACACGAAGCTTGGCTTGGGCTTGTGGGCACGGGGCCGACGATGTATGTGTCTTTTTCTTCGCGCTCGGCGGCTTACCGAAACCCGCACCCTCCCACACCCCCAGATGCCGTACGGCGGCACGATGCAGCCAGTCATGCGGTCATATCTCCGATGCGCGTACGGGCGCTCGCGTCACCATCGCACCGCGGACGACGATAACAACGCTGTGCTAAGCAGGCAGTCGCTCGCCCGCCCGCTCGCTCAGCCACGGCGTGGCAGCAAAGTCATTCGACATTAGCCTTTGGGCCATAAACTCACGGCAAGCCCCACAGCGTCACAACTCGAGGGTCTCAGGCACGGGAGTGGCCCGGGCGGACATCGCGGTCGACGAATCTCGGTGGATACGGAGGCACTCGCCCCATGGAACGGCGCTAGAACGAAAGCGAGGCCCAGGCCGGTCGCCGGTGGGAACCTGCCAGCGGAGACTGTGGAGCGGGGCCCGCGCGCGCAAAGGGGCTGTGAGCTGTCGAAGCGCCCGGGTCACATGAGATGGCGCTTTTTGGGCCGGACCCCACAGCCAGGGCCGGCGCATCAGGCAACTGGCGCGAAAGCTTTTTCGGCGGCGGGCGTTCTGCACAGAGGTGAGTTGTCACACGGCGGGCCGCTGATCACGTGCCGCGGCGGGCTGGAGCATTCCTCGGCGCCTTCGTCAGGCCGTGGACGGCCGCGCTACACGTGGGCGGGCTGATGGATGCGACGGCGGCAGTCCTACTGGCCCAGCTCGGCCCGCGCGAAGCCGGCGCAGCACCATGACGTACCAAGCTTTGCTGCGGCGCGCTCGCAGCGACAAGAATCTTGGGAGGCGCACCGCCAGAGCCTGCGCGGGGAACGTGGGGCAATGTCATCCGCCTCCAGCTACCGCCGCGGCCTGCCTCTTCTCGCGCGACACGCCCAAAGCAGACGCGCGAGCCTCCACACGCTTTCGCCGCCAACGCTCTCGATCCGGCAGGCCCCCTCCAGCTTGAGAGCCGCCCGAAGCGCAGCACACAGGCGCCTGTTCTCGCACTCGTCCGCCATGGCATCTGACGAAGACTACGCCGCCTTCCTGGACAAGGCGAACCAGGACACGGGCGCCACGGCGTCGGCGCAGTCCAAATCGTTCAAGACGAAGGCGGTGGATTGCGAGGTGCCGCGGGTGCTGCAGCAGGTCGAGGAATACTACATTTCCGACGCCGACGAGCCGTTCGAGCCCGTGAGCCTGAAATGGAGCGGCGATGCCATGCCATCGGAAGGTTGGAACACTCACCCCGGGTCCAGCGAGCAGCGCTAATCCCACTGCCGCATTCAGTCGAGTTCACCAAGTTGGTTGGGCACCAGTCCGACGCGTCTGGCATCAGCCAGAAAGACTTCGACCCGAGAGGCCAATACGCAAAGGTGGTGGACGCGGTGAAGCAGGCCGGGAGTCAGGATGTGAGCTTCTTCAGGGTCGAGCACGGGGGCACGAGGGCCGAGTACTACGTGGTCAGCCTGGACAAGAAGGGAGGGAGGATTGTGGGTCTCAAGGCGGTGGCGGTGGAGTCGTAGGCGCAAGGCGTTCTGGAAGGGCGACGCTTCCGGCTGTCTTGTGCGATGACTGAGAGAAGCCTTGCTTCTGGCTCTGCCTTCGCACACGCATGCATGCGCCGCAGCCGGGTCATGTGACAGAGGGAAATGAAACTGCTCGCAGCTATACGCTTGGTGGGTGACACGACGAATGCTTATTGCCACTTAAGGCTGGATATTAAAGGTCATAAACAGGCGGCCATTAATTGGGGCCAAGCATTCGGACAAGCAGTGACGGGCGCATGGGTCAGGCGTCGAGCCGATCAGCGCTGGGCAGACGCAGCATTCCACGGGCTGGTGGCACAGTGCGGAGCCGGCGCGGTCGCAGGCAGAAACAGCGGCTTATTTCGCAAAGGACGGCTGTCTGCGCGGGCTAGGCGATATCGAGCAGCATTCTTGGAGCCAGCAGCGATGCGACGGCTATGCAGCGACATGGGGGGCCCAGGGGCCCGCGGGCGGCGCGGAAAGGCGCAGGCCGCGCAACGACGGGCTTCGTGCTGCGCTGCTGACGCTGCCGCTGATGCTGATGCTGATGCTGCCGCCAGCGAGCCCGGCGGGAGATCGGCGCGATGGAGGCCGGCGGACGCGCACACGCGCCAGCACAAGCGTGAGCGTTGCGCGGCGCGGCGATGATGGCATGGCGTGCGCCGCTCCTCGCATGTCTGATTTGCTGGGCGCCCGCGTTGGGCCAGGGGAATGCCGTCGTCTGTCCGCCGCCGCAGATCTCAGATCACGCCTCAGTTCTATTTGCGTGCAATTTCTATTCGCCGTCCGCTGCCACCCGCCAATCGCGCCCGCAGACCCTGCCCCAGACGCAACAACCCAGGCAGTGCCCCTTTCGCTGCTCCAGCAATTCGTGCGCCGCCCAGCTGCCTGCGCGCCCGCCGCCGCTCCGCGAAACACAAAACGCCTCTGCCTCGCCGCCTCGCCGCCGCGCCGCTCCGCCTGCCGCTCCGGCTGTCTTGCGCGCTTCAGCATGTCCTCGCCAGGCTCGTCCGCGCCGGCGACGGATGCGCAGAGTGCGCCGCCGCACATCCGCCTGAACTCGAGCAGCTCCAGCATCGTCGCCGACGCGCCCGCCGCCCGCCCGGAGCCCGCGAGGCAGGACTCGTCGCGCTCGCTGACCCTCGACACCCGCCCCAATGCCGCCCAGCCCGGCGCCATGTACGCCCAGCCCGGCGCCGTCCACGAGTCTGCCGAGTTCCTCATTCCGCCGCGCATGTCGCGCACGCGGCGCTTCCGCGACGAGGACTCGCCCGGCTACTCGTCGCGCCGGACCAGCTGGAGCTCCGAGTCAGCCACCAGCCGCGAGAGTCGCGGTCCCTTCTACTCGCCCTTTGACGACTCGAGGGCACCGTCGAGGGCCGGCAGCGACGACGATTCCGCCATCAACACCCAGACCGTCTCGGAGAAGTACAACATCACCCCCTCGGCTGGCCTGCTGCTCTTCCCCGAGGACGTCGAGAAGGACGACTGGCTGCACAACCCCGACCCCGCCGATAAAGAGACTCGCGACTGCAACGTCTGGAACAGGCGAGGCGCCATCAACGTCGGTGGCCTGGCTCTGCTTACTCTGGGCCTGCTGATGCTCTTCATCGGCTACCCCATCCTGTAAGCCGCGAGCTGCCCGCCCATTCTACCTCTCACTAACCTCGCGCAGAACCTTCGCCCAAAAGCTCATCGATCCGACGGGGAACGCCTGCGCCAAGGACCCCAATTGCATCGACGTGCACCAAGACCTCCTCAAGAACATCCGCCACGGTCTTGTCGACCCCGACACGCCAGATAGCGTCAAGAGCCGCACATCCTACTACTCCGGGAAGAAGCAAACTCTCGTGGTAAGTACCCGCTGTATTTACCTGGCTCTTCGGCCATTCTGACGGCAGCCTCAGTTCTCCGACGAGTTCAATACCGATGGCCGAACCTTCTACGATGAGGATGATCCCTACTTTCAGGCTGTCGATCTTTGGTATGGAGTGACTATGGACCTTGAGGTATGTTGGAGAGCGCTGCAATTGCTCCGCTGTGGCTGATCAGACCAGTGGTATGACCCCGATGCGGTGACCACAAAAGACGGCGCCCTTAACATACGCTTCGAAGCCTTCGCGAACCATGATTTGGAGTATCGCTCCGGCATGCTTCAGTCGTGGAACAAGCTTTGCTTCAAGGGCGGCCACCTCGAGGCCTCGATTTCCCTTCCTGGCCGTGGAGACACAGTTGGTTTCTGGCCGGGCTTCTGGGCCATGGGCAATCTCGGCAGGCCTGGTTATGCAGCGACAACTGACGGCACCTGGCCGTACAGCTATTCGGACACATGCGATGCCGGCATCACCGCCAACCAGAGCCAGACTGATGGTATCAACTATCTCCCGGGCATGAGGCTGCCGGCTTGCACCTGCGATGGGGAGGATCACCCGAGTCCCGGCAAGTCAAGGTCTGCGCCCGAAATTGACGTCATCGAGGCCAGCAACGCCCCTCTGCAATCCGGTGATTACATCGGCGTTGTTTCGCAGAGCGCTCAGTTGGCACCGTTCGATATTTGGTATCAACCTGACTACGGTAAGATTGCACCCGGCCTCTTGGATGCTGTGCTAACGGCGTGTCAGATTTCTTCGAAGTCTACGACCACTCCGTCACGACCATCAACCCATACGCCGGAGGTCCATATCAGCAAGCCATTTCGGGGCTTTCCAACCTCAACAATGACTGGTATGATGGCAATGCTTACCAAAAGTATGCCTTTGACTACACGCCTGGTGACTCAGGCTTCGTCACTTGGTTTGTTGGGGATGATCCAATGTGGACCCTGGATGCCAGAGCGATTGGCCCCAACGGAAACATAGCGCAGAGGGTCATTCCAGAAGAGCCCATGTCCATTATCGTCAACTTTGGCATGTCGG
This sequence comes from Neofusicoccum sp. Z2, assembly GCA_037356115.1. NCBI lineage: Eukaryota > Fungi > Ascomycota > Dothideomycetes > Botryosphaeriales > Botryosphaeriaceae > Neofusicoccum > Neofusicoccum sp. Z2. The sequence continues at coordinate 1,270,284 of JBAWJY010000003.1, forward strand.
ACAGTTTTTCGGCCATCAACCTCACTGGCATCGCCTCCACTCTTCCAGCAACGATGAGGATCGATTACATTCGCATCTACCAGGACGAGGACGACGAGTTGATGACGTGCGATCCTCCGGGATACCCGACCACTGAATATATTGCCAGCCACCCGGAGCCATACAGCAATTACAATTTGACCAGATGGTACGTCTTGCTTTGTTTGATCCGCTCAGAGCCCAAGCTGACCCATATCGATAAGGCATCAAACCGACTACTCCTGGCCTAAAAACTCTCTTGTCCATGGTTGCAGTTCGAGCTCCCGTTCATGAGCAGTTCCTTCCAACACCCATCAAGAGTGCCACCCGTCTGCATCTCCCTTTCATGCGGCTCAAGTTCAACACGTTCCCCAGCTTGCGGCTACGATAAGCGGTCCGCATCGAGCTTCGTATCGCCGCACCCTAGACCATTTAGACCGGCGTCAGTCCAACTTCTCGCCTTTGGACCAAGCGATCAGCATATGCATATACTCGGAGTTGGCGCAGCGGATCTCTTTTCCCGCTTGGATAGCATCCTATTGCTTCAGCAACCCATTTCTCATCCACGTCAAATATCGTTGGCAAGGAATGCTAATATTTTAGGCTCTCTTCTTTTCTGCGCTCGCCAATTATACATACCCGTTTGAGCATTCGGACTGGAGGATGCACTTTCGTCCTGACTTTTTATTCTTTTTCATTTCAGAATTCCCATGAGACGTTTCTCTTTTCTTTTTTTTTTCCAGCGGAGGAGTCGGTTCCATGACATTGTTTCACTGTACCATGATCAAATGCGAGAGAAGGATGCTGGCTTTGGTGGTTTTTTGCGTTGCTGCGACCCGGCGCAGTTGGCTTTGTTCACCCATCAAGCCGGTCACGTTTTGCGGTTGTAGGTAGGGGTGCCTCAGAAGTCTGATGAGAAAGACGTTAATGATTTGAAGAACACTTCATCTTCCATTATTCCTGTCTGATGTAACCCTACCGTGTATTTGTTCTTTGGAAGATCTACTATAGGCTCTGGACTGTCGATATTCTTAGTTCTTGTGCATATCAGTCGGCCATTTCGAATCCCCGAAGAGTATACTCTCCCCCTTCCTCGATACGATCGTCCTGCTCACAAATCTAGATACAATCCGTCCTCTGTGCGGTTACGAACCTCGTGAAGAGCACGCGAGTGTTCATCACAAGGCGCATCTCCAGAGAGCCGGGTCGTTCCTTTTAGGAGATGCGTCGCAGGTCGATCGCCGTTCCCGTGGCTATCGCTCTATCGTCCTCATCCGCATGGAGATAGTCATCCTCGTCATCCCAACCTTCCCGCTCATCTTTCTTAACTCTTACGAAAAGCAGATCCAAGATTAGTGCCAAAAGTGCGATAGCACAGCCAAACCATAGCGCAGCGCGATACCCGGTCAGGTTCCGATGCATGGCTTTATCCACCTGCATCTCAATTGTCCCAGCAAACCCGAGCCCAATGCTGTTGCCGTATAGCAGCAGCACGCCCACCAGCGACGCCGCGAATCCCTGGTGCGCGCGGCGCACTGCGTTACTTGCAACGATCTGGGCAGCTGTGAAAACCAAATCTGGGCAAAAAGACATGAGAATCGTGGCGGGAAAGACCTGTGCCCAGTAGCTTTGCTGGACAGGCATCGTTGCAATCAAGCCATTGGAGATGGCGACAGAGAGCAGCCCGATCGCAAGAATATACTGAGCCGGCATGCGTGGGATAAGGTATGACGCGAACCAGGCGGCAAAGACGCCGAAAAAGAGGAAGGGCGTCTATCATCGAGGATTAGATCAAAGGCTTGCCAGAGTTTCCGATGGAGTTGCTTTTGTTCTCACCCATGCAGCAGCGAAGTGTAGCACGCTCCATCCGCGAACCAGCTGTACCCATGCGACCATGTACCACAGCATGATCTTTTCGAGATTTATCAGCGGACCTGATTGGTTCGGAAGGGGCCATTTACTCCCCCAAGAGCAAGAAAAGCCAGACTTACGCCAAACGACATGAACGACATCAGCACCGCAAGCATCAACGGAAGAAACGACGGCGCCTTCCATATATCGAGCGGCATGATGGGTGCCTTGGAATAGTGCTCCCACGTGGCAAAAGTCCCTAAGACGAGCACGCTAGCGATGAGGATGGCTATTTGGTAGGGATTGGACCAGCCGACCGCAGGAGCTTGACTGATTCCCCGGTTTGTCAGCCAACACAAAGGAGAAGCCACAAGAATACAGGTGGGATAGCTTACTTCCAGGTGAAGTTGAATAGGATTAGGCCGCTTGTTCCCAACCCAGCCCCAATCCAATCGATTTTCCCCTGGCGGTCAACAGGCGTCTCAGGCGGCAAGATCCACCATAGGACGGCAAATACGCATAGAGCGAGAATACCCCTTATGAAGTGAGTTTTATGATTTCGTGTCAATTCCTAGGGTGGGTGAGGTACTCACTGGAATACGAACAGGTAAATCCACGGCGTGAACTGCGTGAACAGCCCTGCAAGCACCGCGCCTACATATCCGCCGATGGGCGCCGCCGCGCCAAAGATACCCAGACAAAAGTTTCGCATCTTTCCAGGAGGAAAAGTGATACCAATCATGGCAACAGCATTCGGGAGAATGAGCGCACCGCCCATGCCAGTGAAGCCTCTTGCAATGTTGAAGGACAGGAAGGACCGGCATGCGATGTTCAAGAAGGACCAGAGCGCAAACCATATCCCGCCCAGGAGGAGCATGTTCTTGTGGCCGTATACAGAGCCTAACCGACCACTAACAAGCACGAAAGTGCCCTGAGTCAGGCTGATGGTTCCAGCATCAGCAAATTGCTTGGGGCGTGGAAGATAGGTCGTGGATGCCACCGAGGGCGCTCTTACGGATAGCTAGCAGCAACCCAGTTTGACTGTCTCGCATCGACCACTCCGAGATCCTTCCCGATCCTGAATCCTCCAGCAACCGTCGCTCCGTTAGAGATCATCTAGCATTGTGGAAAGACGTGAGCAGTTGGTCAATAACCCCCGGAGAAAGCCCTTGGAGGCTTGAGCTGACCTGGACCATGTTGCCCATGAGCACGAAGAATGCTATGGCAATACGGCGGCCTTGGGATGACCGCCGCGACACGCCCGCTTCCGCGGCTGCTCGTTGCTGAGCAAAATTGGGCACAGGAATAGATTCCATAAGACTAGAAGATATTGAGGTCTCAGTCGTATCAACGGCTACAACGGCCACAATGCTGCTGACTCGAGCAGGGAAACTGCAGCACCCACTTACATCAGAGAGATTTATAAGTCACCCCGCACCGGTTTCGGGAAGATCGGCACCCCATCCGCCCTAGCCGCCCCGCAAACGCATGTAAGCACGGGACATAATGCTGATCGACCGCCGCTCTGAGCAAAGATGGCTTTGAAGTGGAGCGAAGTCGGAATAAGATGTATGACGCTGTCAGACGCCTGCCCTTGGATGTTCCGTATGTAGCTACCCGGCGATCCGCCTGTGAGGAGCCTGCGAACGGCCGGCGATCGCCCTGAGGTCCGTGCCCTTGATTACCCAGGCGCTGACCGTCATTTCTCCACCTCCCGGATTCGTCTAATCTATCGATCAAGCCTCATTGCTGCCCCTGTCTATTAGCCGCGCCTCACAAACACGACCAACACCAAATCATCTGGAGCCCTAGGCTGATAGTCCATAACCTGTCTACACATTTATACAAAGTGATATGGATTTACTCCAACGTCCAAATTCCCCAATTGTCCGCAGACCCGTTCTTCCTTCGTCAGTAGACAAGCTTCGCCTGGAGCCTACTACTGGCTAGTCCAGTAAGTAGGTAGCATGCAGCAGGCCAAGACAGTAGGTGTTTATATAGAACCTTAGTCGTTTACGCAGCCATGTAGATGATCGAATTAATCACTTACTCTCATATTTCTATCTATAGAGGAACTCGCGGCGTACGCGCTAAGCAGTACGCAATGGACCGGAGAGACCGAAGCCAAGAATGCATCTTTCAGGGCTTGCGCAACGTAAGCAGGTATATAAGAGGTCAGTCAGGCTGCAGTGCGACCGTCCAGGCAGCACCTGCTTGCCGCCCCCACCTGTTTAACACAGCTCCTGTTTCAGCTGAGGTCCCAACGCCAATCTCAAGGACAAGACTGGCCGCATGCATAAGTACGCAGCTCAGCGTTAAGCCAGGGCCCTTCCTTTTAGCACCTCTGGATTTGTTCAGCCTCGCCGGTAACCTCAACATGACTATTGAGGATTTCGTTATGTTTGACAAAAAGCCACCAAGCGGAGACTGTAATCCTGATGCCGACGTCGCTGGAATTGGTGTACGTTTTCTCGTGACGCCGGACGAACATTGTTCCCTGCTGATTGCCTTGTCTTCAGGTCGTGGCCTCTTTTACAGCGGCTGCCATCTTCACAACAGCCCTTTCTATTTGCGCCGCCGTTCTTGATGGAGTAAACGATGACCCTCAAGACACACATGCCATTTTCCCCATGAGGATCAACGCCTGGCTCCGTAGAAACGCTGGCGAAAACCTCCGCCTGAGAAGTCTATTCTATCGAGATGTGCTGAACCGCCTAATGCTGGCCATGGCGGACCAGCAGCTGCTCACTGGCTTCGCGATCATCATAAGCGGCTACATCAGAGCCACCGAGCAGAGCAATGCTCCTGATCAGTCAGGATATCACCAGCGGCTTGTCGAGGCGCACTTCCACCTCATCGTCTATCTAAGCTGCTTGTCAAGCAGCTCGCATCTCGCCTGTGTAATCACCCTCAAGAAATACTTCAGTCAGCACAACACATCCGCCTGGGTCCGGCTGGGACTGATCATCGTCTTCGCCTTGTTGCTCACCGCCACCATCTGCCTCGCAGTCCCTTTCGGACCCTCGCTGTACGTCTTATGGAAGATTGAGGAGTATAAGGACGACCCCGTATGTGAAGATCAGACCGCCCCAAAATGCAGCGATACTAAGTACTACTCGGGCCTCATCCTCTTCTACTTCGTCGCCATTGTGGCTGTACTGTATCCATTCTGGGTTGCAATCATCCAGCTGTCAGAGCACACCAAAAGTGCTATGGAAAGGTTCATCCACGGCATTTGGGCCATCAAGACCCCATGGCACCCCATGTACTGGATACATGAATGCAAGCCTGCCGCGAATGGCCGTGGTTCTCGGGCCATCCTTTTTATCGGCAGCAAATGCAAAGCCGCATTCTGGTTGGCTCTCTTCGGCAACATGATGATATCGTTCTGTCAGCAACTTCTCTTCGTAACCATTTCGCTCGCGTTTGTCCTCGCTCAAAAATTTGCTTCGGCACCCGAAACGGGAAAGTGCAGCCTTAACATGGCCTCAGCGAACAAATGGGGGTTTGGTCAGATCTTGCCGATAATACTCCTTGGACAATTTGTTTTATCTGGCTCTGGAGCTTACTACGGTGAGTCCTAGACTTTCATCTCTTTGCGGTGAGATCAGGCTAACGTCAATTCCTACGTAGAAATTCGTGATGAGAAGTATCAACCCCCGAGCAACGGCCAAGTCACCGAGACCCCAGAGCTTTCCAGAGCACCGTCACCCGATACCAGCCAAAGCCGATTTCTGCTCAACAATACTCCGCAACTGTACACAAGTATCCCGTCCTCCCGCATCAGCATGGATGATGATAGTCAAGTCACTGGCGACCTATCACAACAGCCGGTTTTCAATGATGGTCTCCAACACAATCTCGCGACCCAAAGAGGACGCGAACAGGGTTTCGACTTCGAGATGAGCCGCCTCGACTTACCCAGAACACCAGGATAGATATTGAGGCAATCTACGACCAGAGACTATTCTGGATGCCAGACGCAACGTATGTGTCAATGCCATTACCCTATGTGTATCCGCCAGGGATATATCGGAAGCAGTAATGAAGTGGAGAGAAAGAGCATCTCAAGATCTTCGGTCAACAAAGGACACGAGCTGTGACGTCAAAGAATTCTTTACGTATTATATGCATAATGGTAGTAGACATTAAAAATACGTGGCGAGGAGGAACAAGCTCTCGAAAGTAAGTGTGGCTTAAAGGGACGCCTTAGCCGCTAAACCACCGTTAGATTCAACCGTTGTCATCAGAGCTGCGCAGGTGCCGATCTATTCTGGGCCTCTAACCGGGAAGTGAAACTCACTGGGTAGCAGCATCGTCCAAGTGGGAATCACTGGCGACTGTGGATTTGCTAATAATGCCAGGTATGCGAAACCGGTTTGGCCGGGATATCCTACGTGTCGATGAATTTCGCTTCCTGATTAGAGGCTCCAAGCAAGATTAATCTGTAATTCTTTCCGACGGCTCCGGTGCAACATTTGCTCGTGAATTTCTGGCGATCGTTAACATACAAGGCAACGAACGTGAAAAGCCTCGGTATCTATACTTCCTCCGCACGCATAGCATTATTGGAGCGTTCCAAGCTAACTAATAGGAATAAGTTCGCTTTCCGCGACCGTCTACATCCTATATACCCGACCAATCAGCTCATGAAGAGTACGAACACAAACCTCGGGCTTTGAACATGGCACGTAGATCGCCCTGCATTTGCAGACCGTTGTTTCCCCGCGTTTGGGACCTTGCATGTAAACTCGGTATCAGATGTTAGCGCCGGCAATGAAGGAACTGAGACTACAAACATATAAAATTTACAACGTCGTTCACGTCCGCATAAGCTTATGTTGAGCAGAAGTTGTTCATCGAATTACTCAACAGTTTCTAGTCGACTGGATACTTGTAGGATGCTGTCCTCAATCCCTGCCCTACTGCTTACTCTCAGTGCCATTGGGAGCAGTCAAACCCCATTGCCGCCGAGCCAAGATCCCTTCTACCAGCAGCCGGACAACATCTCCAGCTACGAGCCCGGCGCTGTGATTCGTTCACGGCAGATCTCCAACCGGCTCCAGCCCTTTCTCCCTCTGTCGGCCAATGTTTCTGTCCAGGCGGTCCACCAATTTTTCTACAGAACGACTGACAGCCTTGGCGATGCTGTCGCTGCCGCAACTACCTTATTGATTCCTTATAATGCCGACCCGGGCAAGCTTCTATCGTACCAGACTGCATACGACTCGGCCAATCCCGATTGTAGTCCATCTTACACTCTGCAGTACGGCACAGCTCAAGGAGGACTGGCTGGCATCGTCGGACCTAACAGCACGTTGTCGATAGATACTCCTTTCGTAAGTGCACACTACGCTGTTCACCAGGTCTTCATCCATTGAAACCTCAACTACTCGACATCTGTGGTTTTCTGCAATTTCCTACAATTCGTTATATGCTAATCTTCACTACGTATAGCTTGCTGCCGCGCTGAATCAGGGATGGTACGTCGCGACCTCCGACTACGAGGGCCTAAAAGGCCAGTTTGTGGCCGGGTTGATGTCCGGCTATGCAACGCTTGACTCCGTCCGGGTAGCACTTAGCGAAGGTCCCAGCCTTGGGCTGTCGTCGCAAGCAAAATATGTCATGTGGGGTTACTCCGGCGGATCCCTCGCGAGCGAATGGGCAGCTGAACTGCAACCTACCTACGCACCGGAACTCAAATTTGAAGGAGCAGCCCTTGGCGGGCTCATCGCCAATGTCACGGCCGTGGCCACGACCATAAACCGCACCCCCTTTGCAGGACTCGGGTTCTCAGGCATCGCTGGCCTTGGAAAGGCGTATCCTAATGTGTCTCAGTATCTTGATGAGAATCTCATTCCAGCGACGGCGGAAAAGTTCTACGAAATCGCTAGCCACTGCCTTGTGGGTTCCACCATAGAAGGCGCGTTTCAGGATCTATACACGTACTTCAAGAACGGCGACACATCGCTCTCGGACCCGGCGCCCGCAAGCGTGCTGAACATTGCGGGGCAGATGGGAATGCACGGTATTCCCCAGATGCCGCTGTACATCTACCACGCCAACAGCGACGAAGTCAGTCCCTCGAAGGAGACGGACGAGTACGTTACCGAGTCATGCAACAGAGGGGGCGTTACAATCGAATATTACAGGAATTTGTTTGGCGAACACGCTACGGAGGAGATTCTCGGATCAGCTAATGCCTTAGGCTGGGTTGCGGATCGTCTGGCTGGCAAACCTGTCGCCAACGAGGGTTCTTGTACTTCTCAAACCGTCTTCATTTCTCAGTTAGAGCCTTCAACACTAGCACTTTTTGGAGAAGAGCTCTTTTCGTTGCTACAAACACTCTTAGGTAACATGCTTGGTGGAGCGTCTAGCAGCTACCTAGATTAGTAACTAGGACTCTCTAGGCCTGCAGGGTTTAGTGCCATTCGAAGAGCGCCTACTCGAGAATCGGGTATTCTACCGCACGTATTCTAGATCGTCCTTTATCGCCTTGGCGGAAGCGCATGCCGTTAATAAAGACGTATTTGTCTAAGAGGGAGTCACAAATAACTAATTGCCTAATTATGCGCCTAAACTCCTAAGAAGCCTAAGTAGCAATCTCATGCTAGGAGGCCAGAGGATTCCGCCTCTTATAGTCACGAATTTAACGGCGTTTACGGTCTATAACCTTGTGCTAGCGCTGGAGCGGCTCCTTAGCGCTCCCTTCCATATCTAGATACAGCGGTAATAGCCTCTAGGGCTAACGTTAACGTAGTATTGAGATAAACGGTAAGATTGCTTATAAAAAGGGGCCGCCAGGCGAAGTTGAACGTTATAACCGGATTAAAGTTATACCGAGCTAACACACTAACTAGATTTCACTGTACTTACTTTCTACTAAAGTCGGCGCGTATATAGGATGCACCGCGTTCCTAACTAGGGGGGCCGTTGTGCGAATAAGAAAAGGCGTTGTGCGAATACTAACTACCGAAAAAAAGTAGTCTTAGCGTTTTTAGCAAATTAAACACGAAGTAAAGAGACCGATGCCGGCGTATATAGATAAGATAACTATTTAATTAGGAAGTCCAGGTGCGAATAAGATCTACCCCAGGTGCGATTACCACCAGCCTTTGATAGCCAGTAGAGGGTCCCTAGGACCTCTTCCTGGCTGTTAAAGGTCTAGATTTCCTAGCGCTAAAGGGGTTAAAGCCGCTAGTCGAATTTGGCTCGATGAGGACGAGCTGTCGAGATTTGATGGTTTCTTTTGGAGTAGGTTTCGTCGGTTTCGTTAAATTCGTCGTTTTCGTCGAATTCGTTGCGTTTTCGGTTTGCCCACGGTTCTGGGCGGTCGAATTTAGGCTGTTTGGGCCTGGTTGCGTCGAATTTCGCGAAACTTGGGCAATTTGAGCCCAACTTCGCTTTCGCTGGTTCATAGGGATGGTAAGGGCTACGTAATTTACGCGCCCCTTCTCTGCGTATCCACGGAATATCTCTAGGGCTGTTGGTAATCGCACGACGCCCGTCTCTTCTTCGCACGACGCCCCCCATTTTAGGCAGGCGGAGGTCGATTCTGCCGGCATTATCGGCCTTGGCGGAAGGAACACCAAAATCTCACCCAAATTTTAAGGTGTATTTTGCACCAATATCTACTAATAATATAGAGATTTCTAGTAGAACTATACTATTAAAAGCTTTTTATAATATAAGCTTAAAGAATATAGAAGAAATTAGCCTAAGGTAGGCGTTATGCATACCTTAGGAATTCACGAGATTTTGGTGTTCCTCTCGCTAAGGCTTTCGGACCGATTTAAACTCGTTGCCAGCTTTTACCCGCGCTTGCACAAGCGGGGTGGTAAGGAGTTATACTAACCGCCTTCCTAATTTGGGGGCGTCGTGCGAATAAGAGAAGGGCGTCGTGCGATTACCAACAGCCATCTCTAGAAGGTCTAGGACCTGTGTTTCTTCGTCCCTGTTTCGCGCTAGCGCCGCGGCCTGTCGAATAGGCTCGTACTATTCACACATGGTGTAGATTTTAGGCTGGTGGTAATCGCACCTGGGGTCAGTCTTATTCGCACCTGTGGTCTCCGATATTGGCGTCGTCCGTCCTGCTGAGAATCTTGGAGAATCGCAGCTGAACGTCGCATATCTTCTCCCAATATCCCTCCTATGAAAGGCAATTTAGTAGCTAGCCCTAGGCTGCGGTCCTAGGCAGCGGCTCCAGGCTGCCAAGGCTCTTAAGGCTCTACTTACTAGCTGCTATCCGCCTAAGGGGTACCTAGGAGGTCTAGCTACCCTAGATAGACTAGGGGAAAGAGATAATCTTAGTATTCTTAGCGAATTAGATACAAAGTAGAGAGACCGATACTAGCGTATATAGATAAGATTACTACTTAATTAGGAAGCCTAGGTACAAATAAGATTGACCCCAGGTGCGATTACCACCAGCTAGATTTTATTCGCACATGGTGCTGCATTAGGCGAGTGGTCGAGAGCTCGGCCCAATAGGGGTAATTCTCCTTGCTAGCCTGCCGGCGCGAGTTCTAAGAAAAGCTGGCAATATATTCTAGTCGGTCCGATAGTCTTAGTAAGAGGAACACCAACTTCTTGCCTAACTTCTTGCCTAATTCTAGGGTGTTGTTATTTGTACAACGCCTAAATCTTATTCGCACAACGCCCTAGATTAGGAAAGCGGTAAGAGTAAGTCTATGCTAGCCTACCCGTCTAACTTATAAGAAAAAGCTAGCAATGATTTTCTATCGGCCCGATAGGCTTAGCAAGAGGAACACTAAAATCTCGCCCAACTTCTAATATATATATTACCCCTATTTCTACAATAATAGAAATATTTCTAGTAGAATTATATAGTATTAAAGGCACTCTATAATATAAACTTATAAAATAATTAAGGCTGGTAGTAATCGCACCTAGGGCTAATCTTATTTGTACCTAGGCTTTCTAATTAAGTAAGAATCTTATCTATATACGCTAGTATTAGTCTCTCTACTTCGTATCTAATTCACTAAGAATACTAAGAATACCTCTTTTCCCTAGCCTACTTAAGGCGGCTAGGCCTCCTAGATACCCCTTAGGCGGATAGCAGCTAGTAGGCAGAGCCTTAGGAGCCTTGGCAGCCTAGAGCCGCAGCCTTAAGCCGTAGCCTAGAGCCGCATCTAAGGGATGCGCAACCTAGGGTCGGCAGCGCTAGCCTGCTAGATAGCTACTAAATTGCCTTTTTTAAGGAAGGATATTTAGAGAAGGTACGCGATATTTAGCTTCTATTTACTAAGATTTCTAGAAGGACTTAGCTAATATTAGAGACCCTAGGTGCAAATAAGATTGACCCTAGGTGCGATTACCATTAGCCATAATTAAATATAGGCGTAATATATACGTTAGAAGTTGGGTAAGATTAGGCGAGATTTTCGTGTTCCTCTTGCTAAGGCCGATAGTGCTAGCAGAATAAGCTCCCGCCTACCTAGAATAGAAGGCGTTATGCGAATAAGATTTAGGCGTTGTACAAATAACAACACCCTAATTCTAAGTCTATATCTTAACTATATGGGTAATAGTAATCATATATAGGGTAGATCTTATTTACATATAGGGTTGCCTGTTTTAGTAGGCGGTAGCCAGTAGTTGGCTAATTCTTCGGTCTTGGTTAAGGAACACCAAAGCTTCTTGCTATACACGTATCTCTATATAGTAGCTAGCTTTACACACTCTCTCTCTATCTTAGTATTTAAGAGACGCTTATAGGTAGTATAGCGATTTAGTAAGGCTCGTACTATTCACACATGGTGCAGATTTTATTCGCACATGGCTTTTCTAGTCGACGGGGCGGTCGACCTTTGCGCCGGTAGAAACCACTAAAGCACTACTAAACCATCGCTAAATTTCCTTTAAGTCCTATTTATACCGGTTTAATAGAGCAACAAATAACCGGTGTACGTGTACGCATAGAGGAGAGGCTATCCAAGACTCAAAATACCTCCTTTTAAGCTGCCCTAGCTACACGCAAGAAAGGGCAGTCTTATACAGGACACTTTGGAATAATAAGCTTAATATAAGCCTATTACTAAATACGGGTAGAGGGATCCAAGCCGCGCTTAAATTCCTAAAAAACACAAAGATATCGACGCTTAAATGGTATCTTGGAAACCTGGCTAAGGAGCCCAATAATAATACCTAAATTACGTATCCACTCCTTTATTTCCTAGTGTTATTTCTTATACAATACCTGATTTAAAACCTTTTTAACACCGCTTACTTTCTTCTGTATTGCTTTTAAGCTACCTGGGCCTATACGGCGCTAGCCAGCTCTATTACGAATCTTCGACTCCTGTTAGCAAGAGACCTTTCAAGGGCAAAACGAGAAAATTGTCTTAGAATGTACGTAACCAAATAGGTAGCTAGATTTAGCTCCCGTTCTTAATAGCTTAGGACTCTACAAGGACGTTAATAACATATATACATACATACATACATATCGCTAAATTTCAAACCTTAATTTTATTATAATAAGAATAGGGTGTTGTTATTTGCACCACGCCTTCTAACTAGGTAGGCGGTATATCTCGTGACTACGCCGATTTCGGTAAATTATAACATTGCGCGCCTTCAGCGCCTTACAAAACTTCATCATTTTCTTGTCTAAAGAGCTTCTAGCGCTACGATCGTCCCTACTACTGCTCAATTGCCCTTTTTTTTAGCATAGATATATCTTCCTCAAGCACTCGTACTACCCCTACACGCGAAGCTACCGTAGAATTCGACCTGCCAACGCCGCCTCCCCTACCCTAGGTAGGTAGGTAGGTAGGTAGGTAGGCAGGGTAGGTAGGCAGGGTAGGATTAGGTAGGGCGGGATTAAGCAGGGTAGGTAGGGTAGGATTAGGTAGGGCGGGATCAGGTAGGGCAGGCAGGGTAGGCAGGGCAGGCAGCGATATCGGCTCAATAAATACGGCAGAATGAGGAAACCGCCTACCCAATTGGGGGCGTGGTGTAAATAAGGTTTAGGCGTGGTGCGAATAATAACACCCATATAGAATTTAGTCTAAGTCAGGCATAATGCATACCTTAGAATTCGCGAGAGTTCGCGAGATTTTGGTGTTCCTCCTGCCAAGGCTTTCGGACCGATTAAAATTAATTGCTAGATTTTTCTCGTATCCACGCCGATATGATAGCAAGGACTTATACTAACTACCTTCCTAATTTAGGGGCGTCGTGCGAATAAGATTTAGGAGTCGTGCGAATAATAACACCCTCTATATACATACATACATAGGTAGGCGGGAGTTGATTCTGCCGGTACTATTGGTCTTAGTAAGAGGAACACTAAAATCTCGCCCAAATTCTAAGGTATATATTACACCCACTTTTACTAATAATATAGTTTTGATAAGCTTATATTATAGAGTGCCTTTAAACCTATAATACTACGAGAAATCTTTTATTATTAGTAAAAGTGGGCGTAATACATACCTTAGAATTTGGGCGAGATTTGGGCGAGAGTTTGGTGTTCCTCCTACCAAGGCTATTGAGCCGATTAAAAACGTTGCTTCTTCTTAGCTGCGCTTTAGGCCTAAGACCGGTAAGGACAAGAGCCTACCGCTCCCTAATTTGGGGGCGTCGTGCGAATAACAACACCCTTTTGAAAAGTATAATATTTACTAGTATTAGTGAGGTATAATTAAGTAGATGTACATATAATTGGCTAGCATAGTAACTGGACTGATAAATGCTAACGAAGCCGGCTCGGCGTACAGCTACGCTGGTACAGGCAAACGGTAGGCGTACAGAGGCCTTCGTTCAATATCCACCATTTTATGGTTTGCTAATCGTCTGCAAAAGGCGACTGTCTTATGTACGGGTGAGGATGACGAAAAGTCTTGGAAACTTCAACAAAACGCCACCGTCTTGGAGCAACGGATAGGCCTCTTGGATGCGCTTCAGATAGCCCTCTAGAAATGCCACGCGCTGCTCCTCACCATCTAAAAGCTCTAGAAACGGTCTCAACCCACTTTCCTTGAACCAATCGACAATAGCTTGGTGTCCATCCAGGCGATGCTGATAATGCGTGTGCCAAATGTCCACCTTCTGGCAAAACGGCTTCAAGGCATCGTACAGACTCATCGGGGTCGGAAATGGGTCTCTCACTGCGCTTCGAGCTTCAAAAATCCCTTTCCACGGCTGGCCATCTTCGAAGGCGGTCTCCTTCATTGCGACATGTGAAGGCTCGACGACATTGTCTGGCACCTGCATTGCGAAGACACCGCCTGAGGGGAGAAGGCTGATGTATCGTTGAATAGTCGGGATGTAGTCGTCATTAGAGAGCCAATGCATAGCGGCGTTGGAGAAGAATAGGTCAACTGGTTCCTTGTCCTTGGGGGCGTAGGTGAGGAGGTCGCCGAGCTCGAAAGTGGCAGACGGGAGCACTTTTCGGGCTTTCTCGAGCATGTTTGGCGAGGAGTCCATGCCTGTAAGCTGGGCGTCGGGATACTGTGCAGCCAATAACGAGGTCGAGTTAGCTGGGCCGCACCCGAGATCGACGATACGTCTTGGAGACCCCAATGGTACTTGAGCAAGCAAATCCCGGGCTGGCCGCGTGCGCTCGTCGGCGAACTTGAGATATCGAGTTGCATTCCAATCTGGTGAGCTTTGGGTGGCCATGCTTCTTGCGGTGAAGTCAAACACCGACGATGTCCTGGAGTACGCGAGGGCCCGGATGGTCCATGCCACGGAGGGCTTGCTGATAGCTTTAGTAGCCCGCATGAGCAGCTCAAAACAGTGGTTGCGGGAGGGGATGAGCCCGTCCGCAGTCGTGCCAGGAAGGATGAAAGGGTTGTGGAGCAGCCATGGAGATGAGTCAGTCGTCTTGTCTATATGTACCGAGGTCTTCGGTCCGCCGATCGCGGCGTCGGCGGCGCGGCACCCGCCAAAATAATCTGATCCGCGCAAAATTGCCCGACGTTTGCATCCGTTCATTCCAGTGTCTGGGAGAAAGAAGAAGGGAAGAACAGCAGCTACTAAAATGACTAAGAAGCGCGAAGAACCTACGAGCCCTTCAATATTTTGACAAAACTGTGAAAATCTTCGAGCGAGTCTCTCGGCGACATATCCGCCAGAAAGCGATGACCCTGGAGATTTGTTTTGAAGGATTGAAGAAGGCTGGTAGCGAACCACCAGAATTCGGCGGCATGCTTCATGAATCCGACATGATGCAGCTCCTCACCCTGTGTACGATTGATCACAATGTCCCAGAGCTGCTTCCAACGCGAGGCAGCACGCAAGATCTGTTCGGAAGCTTCTTCCATCATGCACGTTGCTCTCAACGAAAAGATGATCGAACTTAATGCTTTCGTGGGACTGGATTAGCTAGCTCTCTGGGAAGTAGGAAGGGCCATACGAACCGAAAATCACCATCACCAAATGCCTCACGGTAACGTTTTCGTATACCGGGTCATCTGTCCCGTCCCACCGTACTTGCATGAGCAGGAAAACGAAGCGAGCAAGAGAAGGTGGCTGAGGACCTGTCTCTGCAGCCAGACGCTCATACTCGCTGGCCGTCTCGGCCTCGAAAAGTTGCTCGCGGCATGGAAGGTGTCCCGTCATTTCAGAAATCGAAATTTGAGGAGCAATGTTGAAGTGTGCAGTCATCTGACAGTCTCCCATGAAGATACAGGCAATAAGTCTGATGCGATGGTTAGTTCTGGTTTGCCAAACGGATGGCTCGACTCCCACCCACCGCACTCGTATTTCCTTAGCAATGAAGTCCTGCCATTTGGAGCTCGGAGAACGAATTGAATCATTCCTGGCCTGCATCAGAGAAAGCGTTCGCGCAGCTGAAACAAGAGAAGGATGGCGTTCGACCCGGATCCGTCGGCGCGTTTGCCGCTCATTCATGCTGTTCTGCACGGTTTCCATGAGCAGCGCAGCTTGGACGAGCTCAACAAAACCTCCGGTCGTTTTCTGCTCTTCGTGGCAGACATCTCCATGTACCAATCTTTTGAAAGACTCATTGCAAAAGATGTACTCTTCAGCGAGGTGAAAAAACTGGCGGACAGAGATCGCGTCGTCTCTGGGAGCGGTAAATAGTGATCCCATGACGAATATAGCGAGTAAAAGTGGTAGGGAAATGGTTTTGAGGTCACACGATGGCCGGTGAATTATCGGAAAGTGACGATGGAGTCTGTAAAAATATGCCCAGACGAAGTCTCGGAGATTATTTCCAGTGAAGACCGATCTGGCTAGGTTTGCGTCGAAGAAAGGAGCAGTCTCCGGGTTTTGCTGTAGGAAAGTTTGATATAGCGAGGAAAGCTGGGAGATCAGCTGTTCCATGCGGTCTTCGAGGACTGGCGCATCTGGAGATCCCGTTAACGGGTGATCTACGACAGTATGTCCTCCGCCTTCGGAATAAAACCCTGGGAAGAGATTTGGAAGCAGATCCGTAGATCTGTAGATGAGGACTCCGTCTGGTTCAGTATCGCAGCTCGCGTATAAATTGTCCAGCAGGCAAGAGTCCGGCATTGCAGATTGATCCGCGTGGCAGTCATCCATTTCCTGAGCGGCGAGGACCTCCGAAGCGGACTCTATTCCTGGATCCGTAAAACTGATTAGGAAAGAAACCGGGATTTTTGCAGCCTCATAGCTATTAGATCCCTTCGTGGCTCCTGTAGGTAGGGTATATAAAGGCGTGGACGTCGAATCTGCATCATGAATCCGCGCGTAAGTGCACGGCAGGCCAGTTTCACGGCAACGAGCGCAACTTGAGCCCCGATCACAGGCGGTTTTCCGCCGGGCACAGTTATCACATGCCCAACGACTCTTGCCTCGCCTGCGCTCGGGAGGAACAGACTGGTTTTCTTTCCGCGCACATGTCTTCGTGTGACGGCGAGTCACGTCGCTGCTGCATGTCAGTCGAGGTCCCAAGCACCGGACTTAGTCGAACGCGCCTTCTTGCAAAGCAACGGTTACAGAAAGGACAGCTGGATGAGAGCTGGCCGGTGTCTATCAAGGGTGAGCCAATGCCGTCAGTCTTGGCAGGCATCACGGGGCTACTTACGCGTTGCTTCGTGCCGTCGCAAATGCGTACTTCTTGCGTAAGCTTTTGGACAATTTAAGCATTTGTACTTTGGGACTGCTACGACTGCTTCAGAAGAAGGCATTGGGTCGAGGCAGGAAGAAGCCGGTGTGGGGTTTTCCCAGGCGTGGGGCTTCGCCGGAGGATGTGGGTTCTGCCGTTCTTAAGTGGGTTTCTCCCGACGCATCCCCGGACCTTTCGATACACTATTCCAGTACGGGAATATTTGAGCGGCTGGGCACGCTCCAAGGCTTCTGGGGCCCGAGCTTCGTTGACTGGGTCTCTTCCTGTGCTGGACACATTCTGAATTCCTCAACTCCTACACCGGTAGACTATTTGCCGAAGCTGGAAAAATGAGGTTCATGTACGCGTGGCAGCTGCAAAAAGGTCGCTATTATGTAAACTCGTCATTACTCTGCTGACGGCAATAGCTTTCCCGCGACTTAACCGCTATGGTTACCAAAGCGTAGTGGGACATCACGACCGACCCTTCAGTCAAAAACACCGCCAACCGCAGGCCAATTCTGCGATTCCTGCCACAGGATCGGATCAACGCGTCGCTCTGTCCACAGAAAGCCGAAAGACCAGCATGGTGGAACACGTGTTGTAAGTTGATGAGACGAACCGGCCAATTGCTGCAGTTCTGACCATCCAACAGGACTACGCTGGACCAGATCACGAATTGGGCCCGCCAAGGATCGTTTTGGCCGATGAGCTTTGGTCTGGCATGCTGCGCCGTTGAGATGATGCACGTGTCAATGCCTCGATACGACCAAGACCGCCTCGGGATTATCTTTCGAGCTTCGCCGCGACAGTCGGATATTATGATAGTAGCGGGCACGGTTACAAACAAGATGGGCCCGGCTCTTCGCCAGGTCTACGATCAGATGCCGGAGCCAAAGTGGGTCATCAGCATGGGAAGTTGCGCGAACGGTGGAGGCTATTACCATTATAGCTACAGCGTCGTAAGAGGGGTGGACAGGATCGTGCCCGTTGACATTTACGTTCCAGGATGTCCGCCAACGCCAGAAGCGCTCATGTACGGCGTCTTCCAGCTACAGAAGAAGATGAGAAGCACTAAAATCACCCGTATGTGGTATAGAAAATAGGGCGACGCTAGAATTCCTCCTAGTACAGTAGTGTCATCAATGCATAAGGCTCAAGATAAGGCTCAAGAAATCGACGACGACGCTTCCCGGCCCATTCAACCGACGGGCTCACTGGCTTTCACATGAGTCGATTTCGATTATTTTGGCTTCTCATCTGGCTCGTTGAGCCGATTCGTTGATTAGATGAGAGCAATACACAATCCAGCACGCCCTGGGAGCGTTTATAGATGGATCCCCAAACTTGACGAATGAGACTTGGATCTGAAACCAAGAAAATTGTATTTTGGAGCTTGATAAAGTTCTGGACCGGGCTAAAGGACGTTCTTCAGGGATGAAAGGGAAAGATCCCGGTACGGAATAGCCGCCGCAGTAATGGTACCAAGCCGAAGCGTGGAAGCATCGGAACGGAGTGGAGCATATATACGCAATTTGGTGGTGAAGAGGAAAGAGTGAAGCTGAAAGGTTCTTTATTGCATCAAAGTTATATCTCCATGACTCTCCAGGATTCAAGTAGACTGAATTCTTACCGCGATACAATGTCAAGAAGCGCTTGAACATTCACTATTGCTTGTCTTCTTCGACTTAGTGTACCTGTACACGGATGGCTCTTACCCCGCACTGCTGACAAACAGTAGAGAGCGATGCATAAGGCTGTTAGGTCAGTTGCAACGGACCAACGGAATCATGTGAAGATAAAATCATTTTATCTACTGGGACGCGTGACTAATACAGTATATAATGAGAGGTACATGTAGCGAAGGGGTGCCTGGAGAATAGTGCCGAAGCGTCCAGTAGATCAATGGGGACAAAAAAGAGTCCGTATTGCCAAGTCAAGCCCTGCGGGGAGATGCAGCTGCGATTAAGGTGAACTCCAAGCCCTAATTTACGAAGGAGCTGTGCAGATCAAGCCAGCGATGCCCTGCCTATGTTTAGTCACGGAAACTCCAGGCGAAGAGGCAAACGTACCAAAGAAAGGGTGCAGCATTCCGCAGTCCTACCGCTATCGGCACAATATTGCTTGAACTCGTCGACAGTCGTCAAAGTTGCGGACGCTGGAGAAGATCAGTATGAGACACCTAGCTCTTATGAAAGGGTTGAAGACGAACGGCTTATGCAGGTGGCATCGGCGACACCGATGACATCAAGCTGGCAACAGAGAGGGGTGCCAGATGCGCAGAGCGGCGATTGGCGCTCCTCAAGGACGGCCCGCTTGATGGTCTTCTCGTTCATCTTCACGGCCGCAGCAGACGCGACGGCAACGAGAGCGGTAATAGCGGCGATGCACTTCATCTTGATGCTGGTAGGATAGTAATGGAGGACTGTATGGCGGAAAGAAAGGATTGAATATCGTTTGGGAGCCTTCTGTAATCTTGGACGATGCTTCGCGCTCCTTTTATAGACTTTCGTCGAACGCCCATCTGCGTTGTGCTCCTATCGCCCATCCACTCTCCCGCGATGACGCGCAAGCCCCCTTTCTCTTCGCGGAGACGGCAGCTTCAACCTGGCATAGCTGTTGAATGTGGCTGAACGTGGCGGCGGAGATGATGGTGTAAGACCCTTGTTGAGTAACTCTTCGCAAAAGAAACTATGGCCGCGGAATTCGCCACGAGAAGGAGCAGAGCAGCAGTTATAGACGCCTGTTAAGATCTACAAGCCGGGAGTGCAACACCGATCTGCGAGATAGACGCGAGATTCGTCGATAGGAGGCGAACGGGCCGCTTTTAATCCTGGTTGTGTTGTGAGATTGGTAGAAGACAGGACGGCTGAACGTGATGTTAGCATGGGCCGACCCAGTTGCAGATGAAACAAGATGCTGACGATTGCGCCTCTCATCGCAAGGGTTGCCGTGTTTCCTGCTTGGACGTGAGATGGTTGGAGGATGCTGGCCGTCATGTGATGTCATAGATCGGGCAGAATACCACATCTATGCGCGTCGCCGCCCGCCACGCCCTCCTGACGATCACACCGTAGCGGCCGTTGAATATGCCGTTCCTGCGGTTCGCTGGGCTTTTCTCATTACGGCATATTGTGGCTATGCAAATCGCGACGATCAGCGACTGTACCAGGTGGGAGACGGCGTTCCCGGGCAAGGATGGTGTGAGATGGATCAACTGCAGCCGAGTCATCTAACCCCCAAATGGAGTTAGTTCTCTACTGTGCCGACCTTCTAAACTTCGCCCTGGGCTAATTAAATCCTTGCTCATACAACAAGAGGCGCAAGCGCCTGCGCTAGTTTCCCGCCTCGCATAATGATCGCTTAGCCGAAGATGACTCCTACTTGGATCAAGGCGATAGGGACGAGCTCCGCCATGGCCAAGCTTTTCTTTTGGCCTCGGCTTCGAGGGGCGTTCCTGGTGCTACCCGCGGGCTGATCTCATGCGCCGGGGTTGTGTGGTCTTGGTGTTTGCATAGTTTTTCGAACGGGATTCCCGGGTCAATTCGCCTTAGTCCAAGGTTACAGAGGCAAGAATTCAGGCATGCAGCCATAACTGGCGTGAGCGTCATGCCGACCGGGAGGAAAGTGCGTGCTGCAATGCTCTCTCCTGCCTGTGCCGTTCCATGTGTCGGCGTTTATCCGGAATATGTTTTGAGAAATCATCAGTGGAGACTAGCAAGCTCAGCGTTACAGAATCCATGTACTTGCATGGCATCCGTAGGAAATTAAGAGCATCCATGCTGGCGCGCAATGGCTTCACATACCGTGGATGTGCGGACCGTACCAAGGCCGAGCTTCCAGGACGATATGATGCCGGCTTTGCCGTAACTCGGTACAAAATGGGGCGCTGGAGTGCATGGCCTGGGAAACAAGGACAGCGGCCAGGGTAGTGGTAACATGACGTAGCACCTACACAGAGTGGTTGGTAGCCGGTGGCCATTTCTGCCGGTGGCATCCAGCGCATCCTATGGCGGTTGTATGTCGCCGGCGGCTCCACCCCCTGCGACCAATCCTGACCGTTATCACAGCATTGAAAGTGGGCGGCGCATTCATTCTGGGTCGGCGAAGAACAGGTGGCTGAATTGAAGCTTGCTACCAGTCAGCGTCGTAGAGATCAAAGAATGTTGCATTCAAAATACTAAGAGGGCCGAGGAACGCCATGCCCGGGCGTGTCTCAGATTGCGTAGGATTTGTTGGGCGACATCAAGCCAAATTCTCCTCTGCCTGCGCGTGATGCCTTTGCTGTAGCCATGCATCTGGGCGATGGCCCCGACCCCGCTTCTGTGCCTGCCGAATGGCCTCCTGGGTGTGCGCAGCCTTCTGGCCATGCACTTGGAAGTGGACGTGCGGGGGCCGTGGGGCTGCGATGAAGGATGGCCGGCGGGCGATGGACGGCGGGCGATGGGCGGCGTGGAAGTGGTGGCCGGCGCGCTGGGCAGGCGAGGCGCCGACGAATAGCCGACCGCCGCCGCCAGACCAAAATCCCCCTCCGTCGCATCTCCGGGTACGACGTCAGCGACCAGAAAATCCGCCATGCCGCCAGCCTGCGATGTCTGCCGCGAGCAGGCGTCCAGGTACACGTGTCCCACGTGCACAATCAAGTAGTAAGTGCCCTGCTGCTGTCTGCCCTTGGTCTCAAGTGACCTCGGCTCTTGCAGTTGCTCTCTCGCCTGCTTCAAGGCCCACAAGCCCTCCCACGACAATCCCGCGCCCGAGTCGACCGATGCTGCGACCGCCAGCCCCGCCGCCCCTGCGCTGAACGCGCCTGACCATGTCTCGGCGCCCGCCCCTCAGCCGTCTTCTGTCGCTTCGCCTCTCCAGCAGCTCTTGACGGACCAGACTCTCCAGAGCCTGCTCCACCAGCATCCCACCTTGCGCTCCCAGCTGCAGACCATCTACAACTCCACGCTGGAGCCTTCTCCTGATGACTGGCAACGCTCTGCTCCCGAGTGGAGGGGCCGTGGACGTGGCGGCGGCTTTCGTGGACGTGGCAGCGGCCGAAGAGGTCGTGGTGATGCTCGCCCCAGAGGACCCTGGAGGCAAGATCTGGCAGACAAGAGCGCCGTGAGCAAGATTCTGCGGGCGCAAGACTACGACGGCGAGAGCGGGGAGGGCATGAGAGAGTTTGTCGCCCTAGTGCTGCAACTGCTTGCCGACAAGGGCGCCGCAGAGTCTTCGGTGGGCTGAGGAGATGCGGCCGCGAAAGAACGAAATTTATCTTCACGTACAGCTGCACATGAGTCAGAAGACGAATCACGCCGCCGCCCAGTCGGCAATTGGCAATGGGCTTCGAAGGCGGGGCTTGGACTATGTCCTCTTCTTGGAAAGCTATGTACACCGGGTTGAGCACAGGAAGATGATCCAACTCCACCGGGCGGTGCGAATGCCAGTCTCAGTCACCGTCAGCGCAGCCGTAGCCAAGTCACAGCTTCAGAAGCAAGCAATTGGGATTAGCAATAGTAAACTCTGAAGCTCTTTCATTGAGTGAGCCTTGTCCTGAATTGATGATGCAGCTTTCCTCGACGTCCGAGCTGTGTCGCTCGCAATGTGCTGCACAGTGTCATGTATGAGCGGCATTTCACAATATTCTGCCCACTCGTACCCTGTCTGGACCCTGAAAAATAATTGGTCCCAGGCCGATCCATTTCAGCCCCGCCGTTGTGCATGATGAGCTTCTTGGCCGCATCCGTCCCTCAAAGTATGGCCTCGCCGCTGTGTTCGCCCTCGAAGCCGTGTGCCTGGAGCTTTGTTTGCCTGCACCTATCTCTCGTCTTGCGCTCCTCCATCTCCTGCTTCTGGAGCGCGAAGACCTTCTCCACCGGCGCCTGTTGGAAGGGTTCGGGAATGTAGTCGTCCTTGTCGAGGTCCTGTTTCAGAAAGCCACGTTCAGCGCCCAGTTCTACTCGGACTTATCTCAGGGGAACACGGGTTGCCGCACAATCTCGCCTAGAAGGAGCACGTTTTCGCCGCGCACGAGGAAGACGCCACGGTTGATGTCGGCGTACAGGTTTTGCACGAAGATGCGTTCGGTGGTGTCCTGGAGGACAAGATTCGCTGCGACATGGTGGTCAGCGCAACGCCACGCGTGGCCAGCAGCCCGTGGGTTCGTACCAAACTGGTCCCAGCTCCGCAGCACACCGATGAGCTTGCGTCCGTCACGGAGCACGACCATGAGCTTCTCTGGAGGCACGCAAGAAGAGCGACGCGTTAGCCATGACCCCACCGTGCGGGGCGGGGGCACACTGACTGTCGGTCAGATCGAGGAGTTGGGCGGCGGTGGTGAACATCTGCGGCGGAAGCTGAGGGACCATGGGCGGCATGGGCTGCTGAGGAGCATCCGGGCCGCCCGCCGGCGCGGGCGGGTCATTGAGGGTGAGGTTCTCCATGGACCGACAGCGCGATAATCGTGGTGCAAGTGTGCGGTCAAGGCCAGTCCATGACCACGCGGCGTTCGTGAAGGCGAGGGGAGCGCGTCGTGATGCGCGACGTGGGTGCTTGACGTTATGTCGAGGCTTGGGCCGGCCAAGGCGCGTCCGTGCGCGGATGCCTCAGGCATCGATGCGCTGCGCGTACTGTTCGTCCGCGTCAAAGTCAAGGTGCGATGCCGACCTGTATTCATCCTAGAACCCAGAGCTGTACGTACAAAACCAAGACGTTCGATGCATCCAGAGCCCGCTGGTGCCCAAGTCATGTCTCGTCCGCCAAGTCCAGTGCCCCAACGCTCTCGCATGCCCTAATGCCAGGATGCCCGAAAGCCTGAAAGTATGCGCCAATCTATGCCAAGTGTCCCGGGGGTATTCAATGTGCCAATTCCTCAAAGCCAACGACAGTAGGGATATCTCTTGCTCAATCCAGCCTTAAAACTCCAAACGTGCTATCGTACGCCAACCAATATGAAACTACTCCCCTCGCTGCTGACCATGCTTGAAGAACACCTTCCTGGTCGAGTTGTTCTGGGTACCCAGCATCTTCGCCTGGTTCATCATTCCCTCAATCCACTCTAGCTTCTCTCCCGAAAGGTCCAACTTCTTCGTCTTCGGACCCGCAAGCCCTACTTCACTGCCTGCCCAGGACCTCAGAGATGCCCCGGAGTCGCCGCCCTCACCTCTGTCCTCTCTGTCCATTGAACTGTAGCTCGACATGGCGCTGCCAGGCCGCGACCGCGTGACAGGTGTGCTGGTGTTAGGCGTGCCCAGGAAGCGGCCCGCTGTCCTGGAACCGCCTGTGTTGCTGTGCGAACTCGTCGGCCGAGCCGACTCTGGCGTCCCTTCAAGGCCGAGAACTTCGAACTTGCTCTCCGAAACCACACGTCTGCTGTGATGTTCTGCGTACTGCCGCAGATATTCGCCCAAATCCGCCCATCCGCCGCCCACGCGCACCATGACTCTTTCGCCGTTTTCGCCGACACGACGCACAAAGAGCTTGATCGGCTTGTCCTTGCCCGGTTGCATGAGGTGGTAAAGCTTGATGTCAGAGTCGCCATGACGCACAGGCTGTCGAGAATTTCTGGAGTGGTCGTGCTCGTATTTGACAGGAGACATCGTGATCGATTGCGCGCTGGACTTTCGCGAAACCCGTAGCGACGATGGTGGCCGAGATCCCGATCCCGAGACAGTGCGCCTGGCGCTGGACTCCACTGGCGATGCGTCCGCGCCTGACGTGAGCCGGATAGGGGCGTGGACCGAGGTAATAATCCGGCGGATCTGCTTCTCCAGATCCTCTGTGGCGCTTGAGGTCCGCCGATGTTGCTTGTTCCTGGACAGATTCAGATACTTGGGACGTGGCTCGGGCGAGTCCCCGTCGAATATCCTGGAGTCATTGTCCGAGTCGGAATCACTTTGGATTATAACCGGAACCTTCATGGATTTGCCTCTCCGCTTGGGCATCGCCGAGTTCAAAGGGGGTCGAGGCTTCTTCGCAGCAGGCCTTCCAGGAGCCGGCCGGAGTGAGGGAGAGTTATCGACGCTGCCGTCTGGGCTGGACCGTAGGGAGGCCATTGGAGACGGGTAGTCTTCATTAACCCGAAGTTCCGGAGTTTCCGTTGCGGCGACATAGCCGTCGCTGCTCTCGGATGAGATGACGTCTTCGTCAGTCTTGTTCAACGGGCCACCGGGGTGCGAGTGTCGTCGACGGGGGCTGCTGCTGTTGGATTTCGGATCTTGGGTGTTGCTTGAGTTGCTGCCTCGCCTGACATCCACGCTCTTGACCTGCGATCGCGTGGAAGACTCGATCGACGTCACAGATGCGCGTCGCACTGCGGGCTCCTGAGCACCACCGGCCGCGGGCTCTTCGGAGTCGTCACTGTCAACCTGTTCTGTGTCTAGGTCGTATGCACGGGAAGAGGCCGCCTTCGTCGGCGTGCCCTCAATCGTGTCCAGCCGCTGGGCGAACTTGAACGGCGACACGTGGATGTCCGGCTCAGACCGCGATCTTGTGCGCTGATGGCCTCGTTCAGCGTCGCGGGAGGACAGGTTCTGGCCAAATGTGGTGTTTGTGCGATTTAATTTAGGTACAGGTCCTGCGAGCTTCTCGCCAGCGCCGCTCTCCTCGGAAAGTAATCTGTGCTCGCCATTGTCTGCAGACAGCAGAGGGTGCCGCGGGGCGTGGTGCACGCCGAAAGCGAAGGGTCGATCTGCACCGCGAGCTGATGTCGGCCGAGTCAGTTTTTCCGGCGGTCTGGACAATAACATGTCGAGCTCAAAAATGCGCTTCTGTGCGTCGGCTGCCCACTTGCTGTAATCCGCCTCAATCGCCTCGAAATCGTCTATCCAGCGGTCGGGGAGGACGTCGTTCATACCCTCGAGTGCGTCCAGCATCCGGTCGAGCTTCCGTCCCAGACTCGTGATTTTGCTCTGCAGAGACTCGCGGGTCGTGGTGATGACCTCCTTCCAGTCGTCGAGCGTCTTCGTGGAATTCTGCGGGTCATCGGGGAGATCTAACGCGTCCCAGCCCAAGCGCATGGCTTTCGTCACGTCGTCAAGGCCGACCAGGAAATGCGGCACCTCGTGCAAAACCACCAGGCGAACCGACCATACACGCGTTAGCTGGTTGAGGTACGACAGGCACGGGAGGGCCTGAAGCATCGTGTGGGTGACGACGTAGGAAAAATCGTCCAAGAGGTGGAGCTCAGCGCGTTTGTTGCCATACGCCGAACCGGGCCGCGGCCGCTCGATGGGGTACATGTCCAGGATGTGTCCTTTGAGTTCGTCCATGTTCAGGTCCTCCAGTTCTTCCTTGATTTCGTCGAGGCGTGCGCCGTACGCCAGCACCTGCGATGCCGGCAGCGAGCCCCAGTACGCCGAGCCGTCGGCGTCATCCTGCTCCGTCGAGTATGTCGAGGCACCATCCCTGCCGTCGCGCTGCGTGTCCTTCTCCTGAGCGCCCGGGTCCGGGTGCTGCGGCGGCTCGAAGGAGTCGCACCATATCCATCGCTCCAGCTCTGCACACCAGGCCTTGATCTTCTTCGTCGCGGAGGCTACGCGCGCGCCGAGATCCTTCTCAGCGGTCGACGCGTTGGAGATGCCGGACAGGAGCTGCTGTTCTTCGGTGGTCGCGGCCGGGTCGATGCCGTCGGTGAAGGCCTGGAGGGTGGCCGAGGGCGAGACGGCCCAGGGGACGGCGTCGTAGGCGGTCATGTTCTTCCGGCGATCGCGCGTGGGCGAGGCCGAGGGGGAGTCTCTCCTGGCGAAGCGCTCGAGGACCGGGGTCGAGAGGGAAAGCGCGCTGGGGGGACGCGCCGCCATGGCTGGGTGCGGAGGGGGTGCGGCGAGGACCAAGTGCACATACAGGAGCAATGGAGGAATGTGTGCGGATGGGATTGGAGAGCGAGGTGGGATGCGAGCGACGCGTCGCGGGAGATGATGACGGTTCCGGAAGGTTATTGGAACAATAATTGCAGGCATCCGATTTGAGACAAGGCTGGAGCTATGGCGATTCCCATTGGCAGCCGGGGAATCCCGGCCTCCCGCCGCCCAGCGCCCTAGACCCCGCGGTCCCTCAGCCACTCGCGCGCCAGGCACCGTCGCGCCAGCGCAGGCGTGCAGGAGGCCTCCAAACACCATGGCGCCCATCGCGAGCTCACCGCCCGGCTGATTGCCGTCCACGGGCCGCCGCCGCCGCCCCTCAGCTCCACGATGCGCCGCCAAAGTCCACCGCGCTAGCCCGGCGCGTTAGCCCTGTGGATCTAGCCCTACGCTGCCGATCCGGAGGCCCCTCGCTGCGCGCGAAGCCTAGTGCTTCTGCTTGTCCTTCTCGCGGCGCGCCTCGCGCACGAGGGCGTCGACCCTAGCCGGCGTTAGTCTGCCGTCCGTCAGGGGCGCGGGCTAATTTTACCTCTGCACCGCCCCGTAGCCTTCCACGAAGCACGACGACACCCATGCCACCCACAGCCCGCTCAAGACGGCCACGTTGTGCTTCTGCAGCCTGCGCGCCATGACCGACGCCTCGACGACGTGGATCGCGACCATCATCGCCAGCACGAAAGGCTGCACCTGCGCCGTGAAGCGCGCGAGGCCGGGCGTGTGCCGCAGCACGTGGTCGTAGATGAACGAGCCAGGCAGTGCATTGGCCCGCCGCGATATAAGCACATACGTGAGCGCACAGACGGTGAAGATGACGGCGTGCAGTCCGCGTGGGCGAGCGTACTGCTTGACCGTAATGTCGCTTCGGCCCAGCGCCGCGAGCGAGTCTTTGTCCATCTGCACGAGGCGCTCGCGCGCCTCACGCCACGATTGCATAGGGGGCTCCAGAGGGATCCCGTACCGCTTGCCGGCGGCATCGATGCTCAGCGAGCCCAGCGTGATGTCTGCCAGACGCGCCTTGCGGGCGGCGAGCGACGAGACCCTGCAGTAGTGCTCGAGGTAGCGGGCAATCTGCGTCATCAGCGCGAGCGGGCGGCAGCGGAGCAGCGTGCAGCGGGGCCTACCGAGTCCTGGTGGTCGGCGTTCATGTGCGAGACGATGCGCTGCTTGGCGGCAGCCTCCTGGGCCTGGGGGTCGGCCATGGTGCGAGCTGGCAGACGGTCGTCAGGGAGGGAGGAGATGTGGCGGCGGTCGGCGAGATCGCAGACGCGCGATACGATCCATCTCCGGAACGGCAGCCAACGGCTTCCGCCAACCCGCCTCCACCCACACGCCGACCGCGCGCCCGCCGCTCCCACGCTCCCACGCTCCCGCGCTCCCACGCTCCCGCGCTCCCCCCGCTGCCGTGCGACTCTGCCCCCGCATCCCGGGCGCTGTGCTGCGTGACCTACGGCGAGCGACTGCGCTGACACGGGGCCCGTCACATTCGCGCCCGCCTGCAGCGCATCGCGATGCGCGCCGCAAGCCACCCAACCTTCTCGGACGGCCGGCCTGTCTCCGAGCAGGGCAACCCAGCTGCGTCTGCCTCTTTGGGCCAACGAGATGCAGCCAGCCGCCGCGTTGAACCGTGACGGCCTGCCGCTGTGACGACGACTGGAGCGCGAAACTTGGCACGCCCGCACGGGCTCCCGCAGGTTTCGCGAGAACCGGGACGCTGCGATCGAGAGCGGCCGCCGCGACTGGCAAGGCTGGCGGGGATCCGTCCAAGGCGAGCGAGGTGTGACCAGGCCTCGCCATCCTTGCGCCCGCAGCCATGTTGCGTCAGAGGCAGCTCCGGGCGACCAGGGTCCGCCAGCTCCATCTCCTGGAAACCTGCTGGTGTACGCTCCTCTTTTCTCCCTCGCTGCGCCCGCCCCGTTCCTCCCGCGCATCTTGTCTTTGTGCACGCCTTCCCCCAGCCTCTCCACAGCTTCCTACGAACACCCCACCATTGTACATACGCCGCGCATTGAGCCTCTAGCGCACAGCTATGGCGGATCGGACTGTCGACGAAACCCAGGCCGCTGCAGGCGCCGACGGCCAGGCCCAAGGCAGTGCTTCCGTGAGCGGAGGCATCGGCGCGCAGGGCTCCAGCAAGAAGACGACAGAGAAGAAGGCACCGAAGAAGCTCGGCAAGAAGCAGCCGGAGCCTCAGCAGCAGCCGACGCCCGAGGAGTCGCCAGAGTCGGACGAAGAAGTTGAGCAGGAGCCAGAGCCCGAGCCGGAACCCGAGCGCAAGCAGTCCAGGCGCCGCCAGTCTCGCGGCCGCGGGCGCAGGAACGTGCCAGACAGCGACACCGAGTCGCTACCTCGCTCTGATGTCTCGGCGACCGGCGGCCGGCGCAACCGCCAGCGGCAGAGGCAGAAGGGAGGCAAGCAACAGGGCGGCGGCCCCCTCGAGGGCATCACCGAGAACGTACCCGGCGGTGACCTGGTCAACGGCGCTGGCGACATGGTCCAGAACACGGCAGGCAAAGCAGTCAACCAGGTTGGCAACACGGCGGGCAAGGCGCTCGGCGGCCTGACCGGCGGCGGCGGCGAAGAAGACGACAGCAAGGGCGAGCAGCTCCGGCTTCGCCTCGAACTGAATCTGGACATCGAGGTCCAACTCAAGGCCAAGATCCACGGCGACCTGACCTTGGGCCTTCTGTAGGTTCACAGCCACATGCAGAGCGGACTGACAGCAGGCTGACGCAAGCACAGGAACTAAACGGGGGTGGTGTTTCACGGATCGGGCAGGGAGTAGTCACGAATTACGTTGGACACGGATGTACGCAGCGGCGCTTGGGACCTTGCTCTTGGTGTAATGAAATTCAGAATTGTGTGTGTGTACTAGAAAAGCAATCTGCAATCGCTTGTCGCAGCCGGAGCGGAGTTCCGCGAGCATGCACGTGAAGTGGTCCAAGACTGGGTCAGCCGTGGTGAGCTCGAATTTAGGTTGGCCCGATAGGCTGTCTCCGGCGCGCACAAGCCAAAGCAGCGTAACGCTGGGCAGCGGGGCGCCGCCGGTCGCCGGGAGGGCCTGTCAACGGCTCTCGATCATCGCGGCGTCGTGTACTTGTCGCGCCCCCGGACCCCGGCCGCCGTTGACGTCAGACGCGCCGCGGCCCCCCTGCCCGCCTCTGCGCAATGCTCTGGGAGGTGGCGCGCCGCCGGCCTCCCGCAATCTTGATTTGAGGTCGCCGTAAGCTGCTGATTCCTGCTCCAGGCCCGGGGTCCTGCCAACGTCTGCTGCTGTCCCTTCTCGCCCTGTGCCACTTCTAGCTCCCTACGACCCCTCCCCGCTCCTACGTGAATACAACCTCTCCAACCTCCGCACACACTACATTCGCCCGACACCCGGATTCCTTCAGCCGCCGCCATGTCCGACTCCGAGGGCGAGCAGCAGACCGCCCTGGCCAAGAAGCAGGAGGTGCCGGCCATGCGCACCGTGCAGCAGCAGCAGAAGATGGAGAACGCGATGAAGCAGGCCAAGCGGGAGGCCGGCTTGCAGTCGAACCGCTCTCGCTCCGCCTCGCGCCGGGCACGCCGGCAGCGCATCCAGAAGGCCATCGACGAGGGCAAGTACATGAAGACCAACAGCCTGGAGGCGCTGGAGGAGGCCGATGCCAACGGCGAGCTGCAGCAGATGCAGATGTTCGAACGCATAGGCCCCGACAGCACCTCCATGGATGGCCCCGTCACGCATGCTCGCGCCATGCGCGGCGAGATCCCCTTGCGCGGCACCAACCCGGACCAGCCCTACCGCTTGCCTCAGCAAGAGAAGAAAAGCTCACTCGACGACACGGATGGCCTGAAGCTGAAGCTCGAGGCGAACCTGGAGGTCGAAATCGAGCTCAAGGCCAGCATCCGAGGCGATCTCACCCTGTCTCTCTTGTGAGTCGTGCCGCTCTCCTTGCCTCCCTCCAGTAACACGCGGCCTTTTTCGGGCTGATAGCATACCATTTGACCGCAGAGAATAACATCCCCCTGTGCTTGTAGTGCGTGATCACGGTTGTAACGTCGGACGATCGCCTCTTCCACGATATTCAACGAACGAAAGTTAATGATTTCATAATCGCGCCGGCATCTCTTGTCTTGCCGTGGGCCGCCCCAAACACTTGCCGGGCATGTATTTGAGCGTTGGGAGTTCACGAGGCTGGTTTCGGAGGAGCTTTTTGGGTAAACTTTAGAAAATTCACATCACCAGTCGTTCACTAGCCCGTCGAAAGCATGCACGCCCTCTTGCTTCTATCTTTTCTGGTGGTTGCCCTCAAGTCCCACGTGATTCGCATCCCATTCCACAGCCATTTTCGTGTCTCTGGCATGCTCGTGGGCCGTCCGAGGAACCCGCATTCCAGGCGGAACCCGGGAGCGTTGAATCTGGACAGCTGACTCTTGAGTAGTCTGCGGCGCAAGCTTCTCTGCGGACTCTTCAACGCATCGCTGGGTGATCGGCGCTTCGGAGTAGGTGGTGTCGGCTGGCGTGCGGACTTTGGCTCCTGGTTGCTGTTCGTGTTCTTCCCGTCGAGCGGCGTCATCCTATCGACAAACGGTGCCTCGCCCAGAGAAAAGCTGTTGCAGTAGAGGCGGGTGGATGTGGAAGCGGCAGTTAAGAAGAGCAAATGGATGGCGACTGGGACAACTCTGGCCAGGGGAGGTGAGTGTTGGAGGAATGGAAATCATAGGCCATCCAGACGCAACACAGCCTCCTCAAAGTCCTCCATATCTATCGTCCGGCTGATGTTTTCCCTCAACCAGGCCTTCGTGTCGGAGTCTGAAACCAGCCCGCGATCCCGAGCAACAGTATAGATGCACGCGGCAGCAACAGTTTTGGCAGTAAAGTGATTCGCAAGCTGGTAGTCCTTGCATCTGCGGGAGGTTAGCCGAGAGTCATCTGTAGAGCGAGCAGACTTACGCATTCATGGCCGTTGCCCTGCAAATCCTTGCAACGCCGGTCTCCATGATGTCAACAACACGAGTGGCTTTCTTGTGCTCGTCGCTTCGGGAGTCAAAGTCGTTCTCATCAGTACCGGCATTGCTCAGGGAGCCGCGTAGAAATCCAGGAAGAAAGTCGAACGGAAGCGATATGCGCAGCTCAAACTTCAGAATACGAAGCAACATGAGTTCGGCCCGGACAAAAGAGGAACGAAGAGAGTCATAAGTTACGGAGGAGACCGCTGGGGGAGCCACCGCGGTCTTTCCCGGGTGCATCAAGCGCCACGCCGGCAAGAGCAATTCCCGAGTGCGACGCGGAGCCTCTGTGGCCTTAGATGCTAGCGATAGACATGCAAGGACGAGCATCTGACGTACGAGTCAGTTCGCCGGAGACCCAACAAGCAAGGAGTTGGGGTAATTCAGACATATTCATCCAAGACTGGTCGGCGGTTCTCGTTGCGACAGAACTTCCGGTATCGGTTCAGGTATATGAACGACATGGCAAGGCATTCTTCGGGGCTGCGGAGAGGTCAGAACAGATGTTATCCGACGTGTCAAGAGCAGAGGTGGCGGCAGAACGGCTCACGACTTACAGTCGGAGTATGTCGGATAGAACTGTCATGAGAGACATCGAGTCCATGGCGTAATGAACACTCTTGCCCTCATCATGCATTTCCCGGTCCTTGGGCATTTTTGCCGTTGAAGCTGTCGAGGCCATTGCTGGGACAATCATCCGATGGCCAGGTGCTGGGGTTGCAGCTGTGAGTCCGCCCACGCTAGAAGTCGACGAAAGTGACCATCGTAAGCGCGGGGGCCAGGATCTCTCAAGGCCGGAGATGCGTTCGTTAGTGCTGGCCGGAAAGCAGGCGGAATGGATGGAGGATCGGAGCTATCGCGGGCGTCACGTGGAACACTCGTCTTAGTCAGCGTGTCTTTGCCAAGTCGACTCGGCGCTGGGCGTGGCGTCCGTGCCTGGAGCTTCTGCCTGCCTCACCTGCGCTTCGTCGTCCGCTCACCTTCGTGCTGCCTCAGCTTCGCCGATATGCTGTGCGCCTGCAAGTCCGCATGTGGTGAAGGACGCGCAACAGAAGAGCGGGAGGGGAGCGCCAGCTGGATCCTGGCCTGCAAGCAGCCGTCGGCCTCGGATATGGAGTCTTACATCTTGACTGAAGAGGCCTCCTCCTCTTCAGCATCCAGGCAGCTGTCATCAGCCTCGTCCCCCGCTACATCCGTCTCGGCGGCACCACCCGCACGGGCTACGACGGTCGGCGGAGAAGAATCAATTCTCGCCGACCTCGGCAATTACATACCCCTTGGATGTCTCCTGACTGGACTGCACGATCCCGCAGGCTTTGGATTACCCGGGCAATGGGCCGAACTCGGTGCCAAGACGCTCTCAACGTGCACCACACTTGAAGGCCGTCTGAAGGAGTCCGTTGCCAAACTTCTCGAGGCGAGATGGATCCGCTCCCAGTGCGCTGTGCCCTTGGGTGGAGAACTCACGGAATCCTCTGCAATCCTGCGCCTGTACATCCTCCCGCATGATATCGGACGTCGCTTCATCGATCGTAAAGTTAGGAAACTTCAGGCGGCGCTTGAGCATGCGGTTCAGGCGGTGAACATTTCCCCGCGCGTCTGGAATGGCGAATATATTCCGGCAAGACATGACGCAATGTTCGATCCTTGGGCTGCAGCTGAGGAATCTTCACTGTTTTACTTATTCAACACACTACCTTCCCCATCTCCTAACCCAGAAAAAATCAAGGATCCCTACGCAAGATCGGCCATGCATAATTTATTAGACATGGATCTTCCAGGCCTGAACGCTCAGCTCTATCCTTTCCAGACAAGGTCTGCCGCGCTAATGCTGCAACGCGAGGCCTCTCAGGAACTGTTTCTCGACCCGCGCCTCGAAATTCGAAAAGCGCCCAATGGGCAGCTGTTCTATTACTGCCCTCGGGAACTCGGGTTCCTTCGGAGTCCTCGCTGGTTTGAGAGCAATCGCTCTGGGATTCTTGCCGAAGGCATGGGGAGAGGCAAGACGAT
Source organism: Neofusicoccum sp. Z2 (assembly GCA_037356115.1). Lineage (NCBI taxonomy): Eukaryota > Fungi > Ascomycota > Dothideomycetes > Botryosphaeriales > Botryosphaeriaceae > Neofusicoccum > Neofusicoccum sp. Z2. The sequence goes on from JBAWJY010000003.1 coordinate 1,304,061, forward strand.
TATCGCAATCAGCTTGATACTGGCTACAAAACACCACCTGCCACGGATACCTCCTGAGTACCAGAACGGGCCCACTGTTCGGTCCAAAGTGGGGCCCCTGGTCCAGATGGCAGCAGCGGCGACGGGCCGACATTCCATTCCATGGAGGGCTGTTGTGGCCCGCCATGAAGTGGAAACTGGCGAAGTGTTGACTGAGTGCATCAAAGAACTTACTTACAATCCGCCGAGCTACGAAATTGCCGTGCAACCAGTGCGCTTCAATCGCAAAACTAGTATTCCACCGCCCCGAACAATGACCATGTGCAGTGGCACCATTGTTGTGGTTCCCCGCAACCTACTTCACCAATGGCGGTCAGAGCTGCAGAAGCATGTGAAGGAGGGGAGCCTGAAGGTCTTGGTCATGGACAGCCCCAGGATGGCTCTTCCGCCAGCACCTGTAAGTATTTACATCGCTTGGCACCGCGCGCTACTAAGAAAATTGCACAGGAACTCGCGACGTACGACCTTGTCCTGTTCAGCCGCTCGAGGTTTGAGCTGGAGATTCGAGACGGCTCGGACGAAAAGGGACGCCGACCAAGTCACAGCATGCCCCTCATCTGCCAATGCCCGTACATCGGTGCGTCGAGGACGAGAAACTGCACTTGTCTGAAGGACGATGACCTCTACGTATCACCACTGAAACACCTGCATTGGTTGAGGATTATGATCGACGAAGGACACAACTTCTCTTCACCGAGCTCAAACGCCGTCCTTGTTGCGCAGAAATTAGTGCAAGCGGAGCGCCGTTGGGTCATCTCCGGCACCCCCGCCAAAGATGACCTTCTCGGGGTGGAGGTTGATCTCGCTTCGAACCAATCGCCAAGCTTGGGCGTGGAAAACGACGCACAAGCATTGCGCGACAAGGTTCTTGAACAGCGAAGGCGTTTCGATGGTGAAGATTTGAGCGGCGCCGGTGCTACGAGGAGCCTGGGGGCACTGGCAACCCACTTCCTTCAAGTGCGGCCCTGGGCGGAAGCAAATCTCGAGGAAAGAGCAGATTGGCTTGATCATGTCTACAGACATGAAGACTGTAAGCGTCGTACGTTCACAGCGTTTTCAAAGTGCATGGCAAAGACTCTCCAGCAACTCATCATCAAAACCCAACCCTTTGACGTAGAGAGGGATCTTGTCTTGCCGCCTCTGACTCATCGGGTTGTCCGGCTGGAACCAAGCTACTACGACAAGATATCTGCGAATCTGTTCGTTCTTGTCCTTACCGCCAACGCCGTCACTTCTGAGAGGACCGATGTCGACTACTTGTTTCACCCCCGAAGTCAACAAGCTCGAAACCAGTTGATCACGAACCTTCGCCAGAGTAACTTCTTCTGGACAGGTTTCAGCGAGACTGACATCGGCAATGCTATTGAGCACGGATGTCGTTATCTTGTCAAGGAAACCGCACAATGCTCCGACGAAGATCGTAAGCTATTGACCGAATGCATTCAGTTTGCAGAGAATTTCGTTCTTTCTTCGAACAATTGGAAAGCAATGAGCGCTACCCATGAAATCGGTCTATTTGTGGAATCCTGGCCTGGCAACTCATCTGGAGACTGGGCCTTGGGGAGAGAACCTCCGGAACTCTACGGTGTAGCACAGCTGCTGCAAGCTCAAGCATACGTGAACGGGAGACTTGCAGAGAATGACCCGCTGGAAGGTTTTTTAGCTGCTGGGGTTGAGGCACTCAGGGAAGCGTACGCAGCAGAAAAGCCCGGCAAATCCGGACTCGCTGAAAAGCAGGAAATGAAGATGGGACTACCATCCTCCAGCGTGAAGGCCGAGGTTACAGTGTCAAAACTTCATGCCACACCATCGAAGAAGCAGCTTTCCACGCCCAAGACAGGTCCAAAGACAAGCCAAGCAAAGAATTCTGGGTCTGCCAGCAAAAACTCAAGGTACGCGCCTGAAGCACCTGCCGAAACCTAGAATATCCATAGAAATGGCCATTTGTGCCCGTATGCCATCTTTCAATCATGGCCAAACTGACTGTTGCAGGCAAGCGAAACGCGAGGAGCACACGCCCATCGAGACCAGCCAACGAAAACGTCCTCGAGACAGCGGAATTGAACTATTTGGGGATTCGCCTCTTCGAAACGCTCGGATCATCGGAACCGTCTCTGCCAAGCTGAGCTACCTTCTTGGGCAAGTAATGGCCTATTACAGGGACGAGAAGATATTAATCTTCTACGATGGAGACAACGCAGCCTACTACATTGCCCAGTGCCTGGACCTGCTTGGAGTGTCTCACGAAATCTATTCGAAGGGTATCTCGAACGAACTACGTTCCCGGTACATTGTTAATTTCGACAAGGATCCCGCTCTCCGAGTCTTGCTAATGGACGTCCGGCTTGGTGCCCTGGGCTTGAACGTTAACCAGGCTTCTCGTGTCTACTTCATCAACCCGGTCTGCCGTCCTAGCATCGAAGCACAGGCTGTGAAGCGTGCTCATCGTATCGGGCAGACGAAGCCTGTGTTTGTCGAAACGATAATATTGCGGGGGACCATCGAAGAGGCCATGTTCGAGCGGTCCAAGGCCATGACACGGACCGAGCACCTGGAAGCAAAGACGCTTGAAGACGACCAGAAGATCACGGATATCATAAAGAACGCGCAGCTCATTCCTGTAGACTCCGAGGAAGCGGTGGGTGAGCGGCAGATGGCGTTGTTGGCGAAGCCAGAGCAGTTGTTTGGGCGGCCCGGCCGTGGAAGCCTGTCGAAGCCAAGGGGAAATTCGCCTTCGTCTCCCAAGAGACAAAAGAAGATGCAGAAGACAGCACAAATGAAGGACGGGAAGGAGCAGCCGTTGCTAGCGATGGACTGTACGAGTGTTGAGCCGGCCCTGCAAGTAGTCGGAAACCAAACTTCCACACCGGTCGAAGTAGCCGCATCTTCCCTATCTTTCAGCATTTTTGGAGACCCGACATAGAAGTGCATCGCCTCAGAATTTCCGGGGGCAGGCGGAGATTGAACTTCCGCGTACTCTTTTTTTCAAGCCTTGGGACTCAGTTCTTGCATAGGATGATCGATAAATATGCAGCAAAGGCGTAAAGAGTTGACCTTGACGTTTTCAGCTCTGGAATGCAGCGCTCTACCAAAGTCATTAGTGGGCAAATGACATTCTGTTACTATGATCTCATTCCGTGCAAAGCTGCCGTCTAGCGGCCAATTCATACAATATTCAAGTTCCTTTCTCGACTTGTAGCATCCAGATGACCGGTCACCGTCGCCGTCGGACTCGCACTAGCGTCGTAATTGACATGCCACTCGTTAGTCTGGCGAATGATCATGGCGACGCTGGCCTCGGAGCTGACGCTGTCGCTATCGGCGCCCCCAAGGGTCGTCTGATAGCCCAAAATGGCCGTGCTCTTGGCGCTCGTGCCCACGAATCCGCCTTGCGCAGGGGGTGTAATGCTATCGACGACAGGGTTCGTAGGGGGTTTGGGGCTGGCGAAGGGGCGCATCCTGAAGGTGGCGTTGGCGCCGGAGACGCTGGCGGTGAAGTACTTGTTCCCGGAGTCGGCGGTGGAGCGCTGGAAGCCGGTGATGTTGCCGATGCGGTTGGCGGACCACTTGATGAAGGGCTTGAGCGCTGGAATGCAGGCAGCGATGAGGGTGATGGTGGAGTGCAGGTCGGTCCACAACCAGTAGCCTGTTTGGTCGTAGGAGGTGTCAAAGGCTTTGCCGGTCGGGCGGGCTTGGGAGGCTATGTAGCGGGTTATGGATGCGGCGATGACACTGTTGGAGGTCGAGATTCAGTATGGTTGATGGCAAAAGAGAAGACGGATGAGGGAGAGCGACGTACACGATGCGGGAGGCGAAAAGGGTTTGGATGAGCCACTTTTTCCGTCGTGGGATCCGGACGTTCCAGATGATCCAGAATGGTAGGGCCATGATGAGGGCTTCGGTCAGGCAGTCGACTATAGTGACGTAAAGCCATATCTTTTCTGGAAGACAGGATCCGGGAGGATAGGCAGTGGGGTCCCATGGATGAGGCATGGGACATTGAAACGCGACGATGAGTTCAGCCGAAATAGCCCAAGCAGCTATGACCGTGGCAAGGATCCAGGTTACTCTATGGTGGATCTACACAGGTCTTTAGTATCTGCCTGAGGGGGCGGCGAATGGTGGACGAACCTGCTTGACAGCCAAGCGGCGGAAGAAGACGGTCATAGAGATTTTAGCAGTTGCAATGACGGCGACATAAAGTATGTGTTGGGCATAGTTGGCCTGCAGGGACGTTAGTGAAGCATCGAGAAGTACTGCAGTAGAGGTCGAACGTACTTCTGTGCGCCTGTCGGTTTGCAGCGGCGTTAGAGTTGCTCTGTGCTTCCCGAGACCTCCGAGGTTTACAGCGAGCGCCAAAGAAACCGTGGCTCCAATGTCCATCAGCTGTGGAGAGGGGTGAGCAGTACTGTCGCAACGGCGGGATTGCAATTTAGCTGACCAGAGCGACACCAATCATGATGTCTTCGATGCCGAGATCGCGGGTGGCGAGATATCGAATTGTCAGCCTCAAGCCGACCAAGATGATGGCTGAGGCCAGTAGGGCCCAGCTGACGGGCTCCAAGTCTTCGACATGCGTTTGGATGCCCATTGGGAGCGGCTGGAGGAGTGCAGGCTGTCGAGAGGCCACATGAACCAGGGATGCTAGGAGATGATATTTGGTGAGTGGAATTGTAGCAGTAAAGGGTACATGCAAAGCAGCGATCCGGAGAAGAGGAGCAAGGTCGATTCCGGGACCGAGGGAGAAAAAGACCGCATGCGGAAGCTTCGCCAGTTCTTATATTAAAAGCCGGCTTGTGAGGGTGGATTATGCAGCTGGCGTGGGGCGAGAACCAATGGGCGGGCCGCTAAAGCGACGATGCAGGCATATCGAGAAGCGGCAACGAGGAGCTTCCGGTACTGAAACATGAGCAGGATCCGACGGGGCCTATAGGGACCGTACGGCCGGGATGGCCGAAAGGGCGCTGGCGGATGGGTGAGCATTTCAAGTACGGCGGAAGGGCCAAGCGCGCGGAGGATGCACGACACGTGCGAGTTCACAAGATGCGGACCAAAGTCTCATCGAGCGACGAAGGCATGAGATAGGCAGCGCGGGGCGGACGCAGTGAAAGAAGGTGCAAAACCGGGATGCTGGCAGGACGAGCATGGGCCGCATGGGGGTGCACGTAAGACGGTGACATTGCAAGGCTCAGCGCAGCTGGAGAGAAGTCGTCGATTGCGGGAGATCGTCCGGGTTGGGTGTATAAGATGGCGGCTAAGAACGACTTGATGGCCGAGGATCTGAGACACGAGCAGCATTGGAGGTGACGCGGTCCCTGGGCGGGGCGAAGCGGAGGGAAGCCAAAACGGGCAGCGAACGGGCGTCGGCGGGAACGTGGCTGTGAACGTAGACCCGCGGATGCTGGGCAGGGCGAACGCTGTAGGCTCGGATTGTGCGCGGCCGGGCGCCAGCATGGTGAGATGGTGAGGTTGCCGACGGCGCAGCGCGAGGGAAGAGCTGAAGAAGAGTGCAGAAGGCGCTTCACGGCCCCTGCAGCGATCGCGGTCGTCGTCAGCAGCCCGACCCAGACAAGCGAGTGTTTCCGTGGTCAAGAGCACGGCAAGGGAAGCAGCGCGGCGCGCGTCACGACTCGCGTCGCCGTTGGCTCCGCCCCGCAGCGATCTCCATCACGACATCGCCCGCGCCGATGAGCTGTCTCTGCCCGCCAGCCCTCTCCACCACGCGCCATGCCCCCTGCTCCGTGGCCTGCGCGCCCAGCGGGGCCCGCCTGCCCGTCGCCAGCTCACCGTCGCGCTGCCCTTCTTCGCCGCGCCCGCCAGCCCGCCGCTCTGCCCGCCCAGCACAACGCGAGCTCTGCCGGTGCCGTGCTGCTGTTCTGCGCGGGCAGCTGCGAGCCCGCCGGGAGCACGCCATCGGCCTGGGCGCTGTCCTCCCCAGCGCTCTTCCCGCTTGCGCCGCCATTCCGTGCGCCATGAGTTCTCGTGCTGGTCCACTTATCGCCAATTCCTCGCGCCATGTGTCGTGCTGCCCGCTCTTAAACCCCTCTGCCCGCTCCGCCGCCGCCGCTTGCCATCGACCCGCCCTCGACAATGCCCTCCTCAATTGCCAGCGGCCCCTTCCTGTCTCTCCGCCACGACCCCTCCTGCGGCAGGCAGGATGGCGCCAATGGCGTCACTGCCCCTCCACACCCCGACTCCCACCCTTCCTCCCTCTCTCCTGCCCCCTTCTCGTCGCTGAGGTCCGCTGGGCCCCCCAGCAGCTCGCACAGCAGCCACACTCTGCACTCGCAGTGGAACACCAATGCTGCCCAATTCGCCTCGGACGACGAGTTCCTGAAGCTGGGCTCCCCGCAGCAAGACGTCCTGCTCCTCCACGGCCCGCGCCAGAAATATTCCCTGCAAAAGGCAAACGACATCCCCTCCCTCAAGAGCGACGATGAGATCCTCGTCCAGGTCCTTGCCATCGGCCTCAACCCCGTCGACTGGAAAGGCCCCGACTTCAACTTCGGCCAGCCCTCGTACCCGTGGGTCAATGGTCGAGACTTTGCCGGCATCGTCGTTCGCGCCCCGCGCAAGCCCAGCCGCGTCCGGAGCGGCGATGTCGTCTTTGGCCCCTCCACCGACTACAGGGACATCCGCAAGGCCGCTTACCAGGAGTACGTCGTGACCACCGACTACAACGTCGCCAGGATCCCCAAGGGCGTCTCCGTCAAGACTGGCGCAGCAATCGGCGTCGCCTTCGTTGCTGCTGCCATTGGCCTTGGCACTTCGCTCGGCCTCGACTTCAGCTCTCTGGCCAGAGACGCCCCGCACGGCCCTGATTTGTGGCAATTGGTGCGCTCCATTGACCGGTCCCTTTTCCCTGACGATGTGCGCGCCGAGGTATTCGACAGCATTCCTCACGCCGAGCGTCCCATACGTGGAGACTGGATTGTGATCTGGGGAGGTTAGCTTCCTATTTCAGCGTGTCTTTTCTGCTGGCTGATACCCGGACAGGATCCTCGACTACCGGCATTTTTGCTCTTCAATTGGCCAAGCTCGCTGGCCTTCGCGTCATTGCTGTTGCAGACGTGGCCAAGAACGGGAAACGCCTCATCGATTTCGGCGCAGACATGCTTGTCGACAGGTTCGACCACCAGCGCGCCATTGAGGTCATTCGCAGCATCACCGGCAACGAACTGCGCTTTGCCATTGATGTGACGGGCAAGGAATCCGCCACTCACCTGCAGGACATCCTCCACACCTCCGCCGCCGAGAAGCGCGCCCACCTGCTCGGATTCACCGGCCTTCCCAAGACCACCGTCATTGATGTGCAGCAGCACGCTGTTCCCATCAAGGTTTTCCACACCGCTCCGGCCGTGGGTGAGTCTCTCATGACGTGGCTCGAGGAGCTCCTGGTTGCCAAGGCTCTGAAATTCCCCGACGTCGAGGTTGCCGATGGAGGACTTGCCGGCATCAATGCTGCTCTCGACAAGATGAGGAGCGGTGCTGTGAGCGGTAGGCGAATCGTCGTGCCCATCGCCGAAGCTGCTTCTCCCAGCCCTACCATCCCCAATGGCGTCAGCACCGCGGCTGCGGATCTTCCTTCGGATGACCTTGCGTACGCCGATCAGCTCAATTCTGACCCTGATCGCATCAAATTTGCTTACTGGGTCCCCAATGTCTCAGGAGTAAGTGTCAGAAATCGTGTTACTGACAGGATACTGATCAACCCTGCAGGGACTTGTCATCTCCAAGATTCCCCAAAGGACAGACTGGGATCTCAAGTCAAACAAGCGCTATGCTCGCACCGCAGAACGTGTGGGCTTCGAATATGCCCTGAGTCAGATCCGCTTCATGGCAGGCTACGGCGCGGACAACCAGCACGAGCCCGTCAGCTTCAGCCAAGCTCTGCTCCACAGCACCGAGCGTCTCAAGCTCATTGCCGCGCTTCTCCCTGGCCCCTGGAACCCTGCCGTCGCGGCCAAGCAGATTGCCAGCATCGACAACTACACCGACGGACGCGTTGCCGTCAACATCGTTTCCGGCTGGTTCAAGGCCGAGTTCCACTCGATCGGACAGTGGTGGCTCGACCACGCCGAGCGCTACCGCCGTAGCCGCGAGTTCATCGAGTGTCTCAAGGGCATCTGGACCCAAGACAGCTTCACCTTCAGAGGCGACTTTTACCGGTTCAACAGCTACCCGCTCAAGCCGAAGCCGCTGTCCTGGCCGGGCCGCCCGCACCCGGAGATCTTTCAGGGCGGCAACTCGCACGACGCACGCGAGAACGCCGCCGCCGTGTCGGACTACTACTTCATGAACGGCAACACGCTGGAGGGCTTCATCACCCAGATCGAAGACGTGCGCGAGCGCGCCCGGCGCCACGGCCGCGACGGCGCCGTCAAGTTCGCCCTGAACGGCTTCGTCATCTGCCGCGACACCGAGGAGGAGGCCGTGCGCGTGCTGCAGGATATCCAGGGCAACGCCGACACCGACGCCGTCGAGGGCTTCCGCCAGCAGGTCCAGAACGCCGGCGCCAGCACCGCCAACAAGACGGGCATGTGGGCCAACTCCAAGTTCGACGACCTCGTCCAGTACAACGACGGCTTCAAGACCAAGCTCATCGGCACCAAGGAGCAGATCGCCGATCGCATCCTGCTGCTCAAGAGCATCGGCGTCGATATCCTGCTCACTGCCTTCCTGCACTACGACGACGAAATCCAGCAGTTTGGCGACCAGGTCATCCCGCTGGTGAGGAGGCTGGAGAAGGAAGGCAGAGGAAAGGACAGGGACTTCGAGATTGCCCTGACCGGTGATGTTTACCGCGAGAGAAAGTATTGAGCAACCGCGGCCCGATGAGCTGGGGAAACAATAAAGGAAAGCGTTGTAGTGTCTTTTGGAAATACCTTGGGAGGCTGTTTACTTCTTGTTCTTCTCGTCGTTTCTAGTTGGACCTCTATTCCAGTTTGATATCAGTAGCCTTTTGGCTTTTCCAACATTAGCTCTTCTCCTTCGTGGCTTTTCCATCTGCCGTCATTACTCCGCCCTGGAAGGGAATGCGCTTCTGATCTACGAGAGGAAGACTTGACGAGACTGAAGGACCGCTTTTGTCAAGATACAGGTGCGTTGAACGAAATTGGCAAATATGATACAGCTTGGCATTCCCCATCAATGTGGACTTCAGAAGTAGATGGCGCCCTAGATATGCGTATCTGGAACTCTAGTCTTCTCTGGCCTGATGGGACATGTTTCGCAATAGGCATGCTGGAGAAGACTCCATACCTAGAGTAGAAGGACATGCTGGCGTTCGATGCGTGCTTTGCTGTAGGAAAACGTGTTCGAACCGAATAAAGCATGGCCAGGGGGGAAAGCGTGGGTAAAGCAGAGAATTCTGAGAGCGTTGAGAGTTTTGACGCGGGGGAGAGCATTGCCATGACGGCAAACATTGACAAACGCAACAGAGCCAGATCATCCAACTCAACAGCATTTTTGCTCAAACGCTAAAGGTGTAAAAATCGCGGAGCGCTAATGTATGCTTGCATTGTATGTTGCAGTTCTGGGTATAGAGGGGGAGAGCTTCGAAAGATGATTTTAGCAACGCCGCCTCGCTTGTGTCTTCCCAAACCCGTCGTCATTAAATTAGAGAGCCGAGAAACCTCATCATGGAGGGAGGAGAGGCGAATAAATCCAATCTCTTTTCCTGGTATCGCCAAGGACAGCATGAGGAGTACGCCGGGGCGTTGGAAGGGTAGAAAAAGAAATGAAAGCCTCTGAGCAGAGCTAAAATCTGACCTGTACAGTTCTCTCGTACAATCGAATTTGTATCCCATTCATTAGGAAGAATGTCTTTATGAATAGCTCGACCCGTCAGCATTCGCATCGGCATTAGCTCGCGGGCGGATTCGCATCATGGACGAGCCCGGAGCCAGGATTGGGGTTGCCATGGCTCGCGCCACCACTGAGCCTGAACACCTTCTTGACGCTCTCTACACCGCGCTGGAGGTGGGGGTGGTGGGCAAGAAACTCGCCGTGATGATGCCCCGCCTTACCATCCCCACCCGCGGCGGTGGCGCCACCCGCACCACCGCCGCCTAAGACGGCGGCAAACGTGCCCACGCGCCCACCTCCTATAGCCACCTTTTTGCGGCCCATCAAAGGGTCGATGGGGCCGGGGCGTGGGGGCCATTCGCCATCGTCCTTCCAACCCTGCACCAGCGCGCGCGTCATGTGGGCCAAGTTGATGGGCACCTTTGGGGTCTGGCCGGCAACCACGATCTTGGAGTAGATGTCCGGATAGGCCTTGGGCCCAATCGACTGGCGAATGGGGTTGTGGGGGAGCAGCGGTGGGGCCAGCGGCACGAGGGGCTCTTCTGACGCGGGGATCTCGATGTTGCGCTGTAGTCTCGCGGGACTCTGATTCTCCTCCTTCTGTCCATGCTCCTGCTCCTGCGCCGCGAAGCCGTTGCCGTTGCCGTTGCTGGCGTCCTCGGCGGCGCTCTCGGTCACGACGGCCGTGTCCTCGAGCATCTGGTCGATCTGGGCCTGGGCTGCCAGCTCCTGGGGCAGCATCTCGCTCTCGGGCCTGCTGCGGCGGCGGGCGTACTTCCTGACGCTCGTGGCGCCGGTCCACTGGTCGCGGCGGCGCACGAAGATTGCCATGCCCTCGTTCCACTGCATCTCCTCCTCCAGCACGCGCCTCCTCTTTCGCTTGCGCCGCTGGGCGCGCTCCTCCAGGCTGCGCACCACCTTGTGGCCGAGGTGTTCGGGCGAGTCGAAGCGGTATGGGCGCTGGGCCTCGTCGCCCGAGTGCGCGGCCGCGTCGTCGGAGCCGGCGTCGTCGTCGTCATCGTCGTCGGCGTCCTGGTCGGAGGTGGTGCCGTAGTAGCGCTCGCGGAACTCGGACACGCCGCGCAGCTCCTCGTCCGAGTGCTCCAGCGGCGGGGGCGGGTCGGGAAAGGCCCAGTCGTTGCGCACGCGCTCGGCCAGAAAGCGGCGGGCGTCGCGTGCGGCCTGCTGGTTGTTGTCCATGGTGGCGGTGGGCGGCGCTTCAGACAGGCGGGCAGCGGCGCGCGGCCACGCGGCGACTTGCGAGAGCGGGCGCGACCGGCGGGCGGGCGAGAGGATAAGTCTGCTGGGCGAGCTGGTGGGCTGACGGTCGTGGGTGCGCTGGCGGGCAGAGCTGGCTGGGTTGGCCTAGCGCGCGCCGGTGGGAATCGTGTCACGCATGGCAGCTTCAGAAAATGACGGCGACCAGGATGCCAGGCGCGCGAATAGCCTCTGCCCCCGCCACGAGCCCGCCCGGCGCCGCCATGCATGTACCGTTGATGTGTCATTGACTCATTGTTCTACCAACAAACGCCGGATATCATCTTGTACGAAAGCCCTTTTCTTCCTCCCGCAACTTCTGCCATGCGTGCATCACCCCCCGGCCTACAGCGCCTCCCCCGCCTGGAGCGCACGCGCCTCACGTGGCCACACGCGCTTGTACAGGCTGACGCCCACCGAGTCCTGCGGGTTGATCCGCCCGTCGAACGTCGCCTTGAAGTAGCCGTGCGTGCCCAGGCTCTCCTTGATGAACCCGCTGCGGCCCCGCTTCGTCCACAGCTGCAGCGCCTTGAACCATTGCACGTCCTCTGCGTTGAAGAACATGTACCGCACTGTCACCACCCGCTTGTGGATCTTGTACGGGTGACCCGTGAGGACGATGCGCTTGGCAATCACCCGTGATGTCGACGGCGGCAGCGACGTGCCCGTGCCGATGAGCTGCACTCCGGCCTCAGGAGCTTTGTCAGCATCCATCGCCGTGTCCTCGCCTTCCGCCCCCGACTCTTCCTCGGGCGCAGCGCGCTTGAAGAAGAGTGCTGGCACCGAACCCCAGGTAATTGGCGCGATGAAGGCTGCAATCGCGCTGCGTCCTGGGTGCAAGAATCTGTCGAACTTGTGCACGTCGTTCGGTGTATTCCCGGATGCAGAGAAGACCGGGTTGATTCTGAATCGCCGCGGGCCGCACTGCACAATCAGCTCCTCCTTGCTCTTGATTGGCTCCTCGTGGTCCGAGCTGAGCGTGATGCTGTAGTTGACAACAGTGCGCTTGTGCTCGTGTCGCAGCAGCGAGAAGAGAGCCAGCGTCTGGGCCGGATCGTACGTGTTTTGGAGAGAAAGAGGCACGTTGCGAACGTGTACGTGGACGCGCGTGCCAGGCTGTACGCCGCCAACAAGAGCTTCTCTCAGGACACGCGCTTTTGCGCCCTTGTAGTCCGAGACCTCCAGCAGGCGCTGCCAGCACTCCGGCTCATACGGTTTGTCCTCAGCCGTCTCCCAATTACTTGTTCTCAAACTCTTCAACCCTCTGTACTTGGCCAGCCGTTCCCGCGCAAGCACGTGCGGGTGCAGCTCAATTTCATCAGGGAACTCAAGGTCCTCCTCTGCTTCCGTCTTGCGCTGAGCCCGGTAAGCCTCGATCTGCTCTGCTTCATCCTCCGGAGACGGATCCATGAACATCTCAGACTGCGGGTACTCGGAGGGAGCGGCCTCCGTTGGCTCTCTGCCATCCATGTCCAAACCCTCCATGCCATCGGCTGGGTTGGCTGGTCCTTCCATGTTGAAGTCTCCGTCCTCGTCTCCCGCCACGCTTTCCAAGTCAGATCCAGAATCCGAGACGTCGCCGATATACCAAGCTGATTGGTACTTGGAAGTTCCTTTGGGTAATCTCTTGGGGCGCGTCTGCTCTTCATCCTCCTCATCAGAGAAGTAGTGGTGGTCGTCCAAGAGCACTCCCTTGCGCTCCGAAGGCGCAACGGACATCGCATAATCGTCGGCATCCTCCATGACGGCCTCCTCGGGAGCGAGTTCGGCCAGATTGTCCTGGTCTTCGGTAGGTTGATCCAGAACAACGTCCTGACCCTCCAAATCAACGGCCATATCTTCTCCCTTTCCTCTCTTGCGGCCCTCTAGAGGGGCCGCGGTGATCTTCTCGACCTGGAAGCAGCCCCAGTCTCCCACCTCCACCAATCTGTCTGCCTTGAGACCCTTGCCCCTTACGACGCCGGTCAGAACGACCTCTCCAGTTGCCTGCTCTTCGGTCATTGCTGCCTTGCCACTTGGCCATCTCACGTCCTCGACCACCATCCAACTGCGCTCCTCCCTCCATCTGACGCCCTTGGGGATTGTTGTGCAGAGTGACCGCGTGAGGTTCAAGCACTCTTGCTTGTTGTCAAGCGAATGAACCTTCTCCTGAGATGGGAAAAAGTGCGTAATGAAAGACTTCAGGGAGTGGAGAATCTGAGGACGGCGCTTGGCGGGTTCGGCCGATTCGAGTCCCTGGAAACGTGAACAGATATCCCGGAGGCTGCGGGGACTTGAAAACATACCTGAACAGCGGCCAAAACATTCGAAACGCCCTGGCTTTCGATGCTCCGAAGCATGAGCTCTCCCAGCTCATCCACCTCCTGCTCCGCGGAAAGCACGAAGATGACAAAGTCCGCGACGCGACACGCGTCCAGAGCCGCGAGGAGATCCCTGCCAACCACAAGGTACTGGATTTTCTGCTTGAACCTCTCAATGTTCACGCGCGCCCAGCCCGCCTCGGGCACTTCCTCCTCGAGATCCAGAGAGCCGTTTATGCTGCGCACGGCCAGCTTGCCCGAGACGTCTTCGGTGAGCGGGACGACGGCGACGATGCGCGGGGCGCCATCGCGGCCGGAGAAAACCTTGGTGGCCTCGATGTGCTCGTGGTGCTTGCCGACGCGCTTCTGCTTGGCCTGGTTGCGGCGGTCGAGCTTCGACACGACCTGCTGGTGCGGGGTCCTGCGCACGCCGCGCTCGCTGCTCTCGATCTTGCCTGGTTGCACGCGTCAGCTCAGACTCGTTTGGCGCGGCGCAGGCGACTGCGCACCCTTGCTCTTCTCCTTCAGCGCGCTCTTGCTGGCGTGGCGAGACTTGAAGGGCTTGTGCGACACCTTGGTGGTGCTGCGGTGGTGGTGTTGGCCGTCCATGGGGGCCATCTTGCTCCCGCTGGCGCCCGCTTTGAATCGAAAGGGTATGCCCGCCAGATTGGGTGGTGCGGGTAGGTCGACTCGATTTTGCCGGTGACGACGTCGCCGCGGAATTTTTGGCGATGTGGGTTGCGCGATAAGCCGCGTTATCGCGCCTGCAGGGATCTCGCCCCCAGGAAAGTCCTGGCCAGCGCACCGCGCGTCACCACAGCGAGACACGCGAAGAGTGATGCTCAGAAGCTCATGCATTCGATATCATTGATCCAAGACAGTTTTTCCCTCTCACAACTCCAGGCGCCAATCTTCCCCGCAGTTCTCGCTAGGTATCTTGCGTAAAGCTGAGTAGCCCGTACTCTTCGTCCCCGAAGCCAGACCTCTACTTCCCGAAGACGACGTTCATAGCCTCCTCCAAGATCTTCATGCCTCTCTCGATCTCCTCCTCAGTGATGATCAACGGAGGAACGAACCTGAGCGTGTTGGTGCCGCAGGTGATAATCAGCAGTCCCCTCTCCCGAGCTGCAGTCAGGATCGGCGTGGGATCCTGGGATAGCTGGAGGCCGAGGATCAGACCCTTGCCCCTGATGTCAGTGACCACCTCGGGAAAGCGCTGCTGCAGCTTCTCAAAGTGCTGGCGGAAGATTTGCTCCTTCTTCAGAACCGACTTGTGCAGCTCGGGATCAGCCAGCCTTCCGACGATGTTGTGAGACAGTCTGCATGCCAGCGGGTTTCCTCCGAACGTAGTGCCGTGATCGCCCGGAACGATCTTAGAGACGACAAAGTTGTTGACCACAGTGGCGCCGATAGGGAAGCCGTTGCCCAGCGCCTTAGCGGTCGTAAAGATGTCCGGATGCGCCTCCTTGGGCAGTGCAGCGTGGGCCCAAATCTGACCGGTGCGGCCGAGGCCACTCTGGATCTCGTCGTAGATGAGGACTGCGCCGACCTCAGTGCAGCGCTTGCGGAGGGCAAGCAAAAACTCGGGCGTTGCGACGTTGACACCACCCTCACCCTGAATCGGCTCGATGATGACGCCGCAGGTGTTCTCCGTAACCAAGGAAGGAATCGCCTCGATGTCATTGTAGGTGCCGTACCTGAACCCGGGCACCATGGGGGCGAAAGGCTTCTGGTACTTGGGGTTCGGCGTCGCGGACAGCGAGCCCATCGTGCGGCCATGGAAGGAGTTGTGGAAGGAGACGAGCTCGTGCTTGGCGCCTGACGGGTCAAGCTCCTTGCCGACCTTGCGAGCGAATTTGATGGCAGCCTCGTTCGCCTCGGAACCGGAGTTGCAAATGAACGTCTTCTCGGCCGTGTGCATGCCGCCGCCAGCCACCGTCTTCTCAACCAGGAGCTTGGACAGAGCACCAGTCCACGGGTTGTAGTAAAGGTTGGAGGTGTGGATGAGGGTTTGCGCTTGCTCGGCCATCAACTTGGCCATCTCCGGGTCACAATGGCCAAGCGCATTCACGGCGATGCCCGCGGTGAAGTCGAGATACTGGCGGTTCTCCACATCGTACAGATAGCAACCTTCTCCCTTATGAAACATAGGCGGCGGGCGAACGTAGGTCGGGACCATGTACGGCACCTGGTCATGGACCAGGCGCGCAGTCTGCGAGTCGGCGGCAGGGTCGGGCGTTGCCAGAGAGGCCTCCTTCTGTGCGCGACGGATCAGCCAAAGCCAGTTGCTTTAGCGGTACTTCACTGCGGATTGTCTTACCTCGATAGCCTCCTTCACGCTGTTGGGCAAGCTCGAGGCGGCCGTTGCGGCGGACGACGCATAGCGCTGGAAAGACACGGGCGCCACAGCGAAAGACTTGGGGGCGCGCAGGGCTGCGCAAACGCGCTTGGAGCCGAGCCTCAACGCCATTGCGACCAGAAGGAAGGAGCGAAAGACAGTGGGAAAGGAAAACGCGAAGGGGGTATCCGTGGGAGCGTGAGGCCAAAGTCAAGATGAGTCGACGATGAGTCTTGAAAAATGCCGCTATCGATAGCTGGCGCCCGCGCCGATTTCGCAATGCGGAGGCCCAGCTTCTGCCATCTCCGCGCCATTTAATCGCCACCGCTTCTGAGCCAACCATGTTGTCTCGTGCCGCTCTACCAGAACCAGCTGGGCTTTTACGTGTCAAATCTCTCGCCGGCTGCTTGGTGCTATTTGGTTGACAGCGTCTTCTTGTCAAGTGGAGCATTGGCCTCATTCTAGGCGCCAACTACGAACCGACGAGGGAGCAGGTAACGAGTTGTAGTAATGAGCATGTCCGGAACACTACAATACTGTTTGCACAACATCTCAGCGACTTCTTAGTCCTCAAACGTTTCCGCTTACATGACGCATCCTCTTAGCAAATATTAGGGCTCGGTTCTCTTTTCAGGCAGTAAGCTTGATTATTAAGATCATGTTGTGCCCAACAGTAGCTGGCTTCCGAACGTCTTCACCGTTCCTCCCACAGCTTTGATCCACCCCTCAGTCACTGGTCATTCTTGCTGGCGTCTACCCAAGTCTCATCTTTGCCATCATTTCTGACCTTGGACCGGAGCTCGGCAACGACCCTCAATTCAAGTTTACGATGGAAAGCATAGATTTGATCGAGGCGTCAAGGATGAATCCAGAATTGAAAGAGGTGAATTGATGGAGCGCAGATCAGTCCGGTGAGGCTAAGAAGTTGGACAGCTCCTCGTGCAAGGTGGGAAGGCGCCCAGTCTTGATGCAAAAGCCGATCTCCCAGCTATGCGAGCCGCGGTCTGTGCTATCGTCCATGCTACCCAGCTATCTCCGAGGAGTGCAGAAAGAACAGATGGAGATTCCCGTGCGTGATGGGAGTACCGTTGTGGTCTTGTTGTACATACAAATGTGATGCAACGTCAAGCAACCCCGCGCCGCTGGCCGTGTTGTACCATGGCGGCGGCCGTATGCTCGGCATTCCAGAGGTGGAAAAGCAGAACTACATTACCGTACACTGGTTCGCAACCATGGCTGTGTTGTCGTCAGCGCTGGCTACAAGCTTGCTCCCGAGCATCCCTTTCCTGTTCCAATTGAGGACTCCTTGGACGCATTGGAATGGGTGAGATATTTTCCGATGAATATGCCGTACAATAGAAACCTGACGGTGGTAGGCGGAGGCGAACGCGTCTCAGCTTGGGGCTGAGACCTCGAAAGGCTTCCTCGTTGACGGGACGTCAGCCGGAACCAATAATGCTGCAGTGGTGTCACGTCTTGCTCGCGACGAGAAACTGAGCGCACCGTTGACGGGGCTTTTTCTTTCCCTTCCTCCCAGATGTCTTACCTCCCGGCGTCGTTCCCAGGGAGTCCAAGGACAAGTACACAAGCAGGGCGCTATGCAAGGACTTCGAGGCTGGAGATTCTGTAGTGATGCTGGAGCTCATGACTACGTCCTACTCCGAGATGATTGGAAGAGGACTGAGCTAACTCTACTCCACGCCTCTACCAAGACGACAGTTCTTCTCCATGGTTTGCCCCGTTCAACTGGCCGACCGGGCACACAGAGCTGCCGCCCACATACATGCAGGTCTGCGGGATGGACCCTTTCCGGAATGAAGGGCTGCTCTCCAAGCAAGTGCTACGAACCAAGCATGGGGTGGAGAGCAAGATTAGCTTCTACCCGGACCTGCACGGGTTCGGGGCGTCGAAGAAGGCCGAGTCGGATGCTTACGAGTAAGCTTGCTTGGCAGGACATTAATATATCTGCTTCGCGATAAGAGTGGCGGGCGGCATAGTTGGGGAACGTCAGCTTCAGCCACGCGGGGCTCAGCGTGGACTGTGCGGCGGAGATCGTTGCGCAGCTCGGAGATGATGGGCGGTGTCGCGTCGTGCTGCGTCGTGTGTCCTCCTGCCGGATCAGGCGGCGGGGCGGCCGGAGGATGCGAGAGCGCGCCTTGGGCTGACAGCGGGCTTGGCAGTCCGCCGTACGTGTTGCCGAAAGTCGTGGCCAGGACGTGAAGCCCCACGGCGACAGCATCGTCGCGTCGCGGTTGCGGGCGCGCCAAGGCAGCCGGGCAGGCGCGGCGGAAAGCACGGCAGGCACGGCCGGCACAGCGATCCTGCAGACGCACACGACCGGCGTCTTTGCACGGGCAGGGCGGCGCGGCCCCCAGCAGCCAAGGGCCGCCTGCCGCCAAGGAGCGGCTAAGCTTTGAGGCTGGCCGCCGCGTCCAACGCCTGCGCGCCTGCCCGGAAAGGCGGCAGCAGCCTTCCTCGCCTGACGCCCGCTCTCACGAGAGCCGTGTCGCGCGGCTACCTGCCTACGCGCCCGCTGGCGGCAGCTCGTGTGCGCGGCGCGCCAGCAGCGGCGGTCGGCGCGGGCCAATGGGCTAGCGCGGCCCCGTGCAGCCCCTGCGTCGATTGCTCCGAGCAGCCTACGCAAGCCTCGTCCCTCGCTGCCCTGCTGTTTGACGCGCGGCGGCCCATCGCGCAGCACGCCATGGTGAGCCGCACCTGCGGCCCGTCTCTGCGCCGCATCCTGTTATTACTCCGTCGCGGTCCTGCTCCCCGAGCCCGTCTGGCCCTCATCCCGCCTTGTCCGCTCGCAGCCCGCGCCGCCTCTGCCGCCGCCTCTGCCGCGTGCCGCCTCCCGCCATGAGGACCGTCACGCGCTTCCACGCCCTCGTCTTCTGCGCCGTCTGCAGCATCGTGTACATCGGCTGGGTCCTGCCCTCGCTGCAGGTCCGCAGCCGCGTGCAGAAGGCCCTGTCCGGCACGCAGCGCCGCATTGTTGTGTTTGGCGATTCCTGGTCCGACACGGGCGACTACCGTGTCGCCATCCCGCCCTCCAACCCCCAGCACAACATCAGTCGCCCTTTGTGGACCGAGGCCCTGTGCAAAGAAGTGCGTCTGCCCGCCGCGTTGCAAACGTCCCCCGCTGACCGACCAGCTCCTGTGCGACGCCCTCGACAACTTTGCCCGCTCTTCGGGTTCTGCCGACTTCAAAGAGCTTCCCGATGCTGTCTTGGACACTGACATTCTCGCCAATGCCACGAACCAGCATCCCGGGAACCCCAAGTTCCTCGCCGACCTGAAGACACAGGTCCAGCAGTGGATCAACGTCGATAAGCAGAGTGGCCTGATCTACCAGCGCTCCAGCAGCAAGGAATGGTCCGTTTTCACCGTCTTCTTTGGCATCAGCGACGTCTGGCAGTACACTGCCGCCCAGGACAAACACGCCCGTGACGCCATCAAGGAGACCATGGCCGCCTTGTTCGCCCAGCTTGACGTAATTGCCGAGCACATGCGTGCTCGTCCGCACATCGTCCTGCTCAAGATCCCAGACATAACCTTCTTGCCTGCGTTTGTTCTCCAGCCTCAAGGCTTCCCGGACCGCCAGCGTCTGGCTGTCTCGCTCACCGAGCAGTGGAACGTCGAGCTCGAGAGGGCCGCGCGCGACTGGACCGGCGGCTATGTCCACCTGCTGTCCACCGATAAGTGGCTGCTGAACCTGATCCGCGAGCAGCAGATGCACAAGATTGGCATCGCCGACGAGCGCGGCGCCGGCAAGAGCAACCCGCGCTTCAGCGAGGTCCGCAGCCCGTGCGTGCCGCTGCCTCAGGCCGGCGCGCAGTATCCGTTTGACATGGGCGACGCCAACAGCAACCGCACCGAGCCCTGCGACGATGCGTCTCACTTCCTGTTCTGGTTAGATCTTTCTCCGCGTCCGTCGTGCTTTTTGGAGGCTTGCTGACACCTGTTTTAGGGACGGCACGCACCTGTCCGGCCGGGCACACAAGCTGCTGGCCGTCGAAGCCGCCGACCTGGTTAACACCAACAACACGTTCAACCTCAACGCCCTGCGCAAGCACGAGATCGAGCAGGACGAAGCGACGCAGAAGGCGGAGCTCGAGAACGAGGCCCACTCAACGGCGTGAAAGTGGCGTCAGAAAGCATGAGGGTGGACGCATTTCTTAGGAGTCTTGGGGCCTTCTTGTTGCGGTTGTCTGAGATACCCATTCACGTTTCAGCATTTTCTGGCGTTGACGCGGGAGCGCACGGCTTGCATTCCAGCGGGCGGGCGGGCGTTTGTATGCATTGTCTCACATCTACTTTCTTTGTGCGCGCTTCCTTGCATTGCTTTCCGCAGAGGAATGTCTCGGGCTGGGGCGGCCGCATCTGGGAATCTCGCTCGCCGGGGGAGAAAGAATTTGACGTCGCGAACAGCGCAGCTCCCGCACCTGTCTAGGACAATTACATGCACCGCCGGCCCAGCTCGCGCTCAAACAAAGAAGCGCCGCCGTCATGACCCGGTGGCATAATAGACACAAAGCAGCATCCCCGGCCATGTCTTTGACTAGCGCCGCCCTATTGACCATTCGGCGTCGCTGAGCCTGCCAAAGCCATTGCGCCGGCTGTCTATCAAAGCCGGCCTCGCCGCCCTGAAAGTCGAGCGCTGCTGTCCCGAGAGCTGTGCCGGTCGACCGCCGCCGCTCAGCCAGCATCTTCGCCCGCAAGGACCATGACGGACGTGGACATGTCGGAGCCCGTCTCAGGGAAGGGGGAGCGGAGCTTGAACGGCTCGCGCAAGGCGTCTACGACAGTCTCTACCCGCTCCTCCCGAAGGACCACCAGTCCCTCCCGCTCCTCGAAACAGGACGACGGCCCGCCCACCCCGGAGTCACCACAATTTCGCCTGACGCGGAAGAGGGCTGCGTCGCTGGCTGATAAAGGAGACAGGGAGGAGCCCGACGTCGTTGAAGACGCCGTCCCCTCCACGCACTCTCGCATGAGCTCCGGCGGCGCTTCCGCAGGTTCTGCAGGCTCGGCGCCAAGTCACGTCTGCTTGTGCCAACCAGACCCCAAGATCCCGCGGCCAAGAAACGGTCAGTTGACACCCTTCTCCTTTGTCCTCTTTATCTCGTTTTAGTCTCGTATATAGCCATTGCGACCATTTTTCTTTCTCCTCGATGACGCCGCGGAGTGACCATTCGCCTTTATCTGTATCTTTGTCGTAACTGGAGGCTGACCGCCTTTGACTGTAGCTTTCATACTATATCGTCAGCACCATCAAGCCGCAATTGTGGCCCAGCACCCTGGATTGGCAAATCCTGAAATTTCCAAGATCATCGGGGAGCAGTGGAGGGAACAGCCCGAATCAGTCAGGAACGAGTGGAAAGCCTTGGCCGAGGAGGAAAAGATACGCCATCAGCAACAGTACCCGGAATATCGATATCAGCCTCGTCGTGGCGGCCGTAGAGGTAGCCTATCAAATATCAACACCACTCCGGATAAGCATCACTGCAACAAGTGCGGCGGCCGCAGCATCACGACCCCCACAACACCCTTCACGTCGACGACATCGTCGGCACCTATGCTTCCCCCTCCAACACCTTCCTCAGCGCTCACCCCAACATCACGCTACCTGCCACCTATGATGAGCAATCTTGCCATCAATACAGCGCAAGCACGACGTACGCGTCCCACGCCAGGCCCCCTAAACAGCATCCACGTAGCTCGCGGTCGTGACGATCTGGACATCCAGATGCTCAGCCCATTATCCCCGGACGCCAAACGGCGCCGGTACAACCAAGCCTACGTCCCGCCAAGCGCCCGCCCAACCCCTGGAACGCCGTACCCCTTCCCGCAAGACCCACGTAGACAATCCCTCCCTCGACCAGACATCCTCCGCGGACCGTCGCCTCGCGGCGCGGGCCAGCCGCCGGCACACCAACACCACCACCACCACGACAGCAGCCTCACGCTCCCTCCGCTGCAGACGGCAACCAGCCCCAGCACGGTGGTGCACGAGTCGCAGCAGAACCGCAGCGTCGAGGCGATGGTGATGAGCATGCCCTTCTGGGGCAAGATCCGCGTGCTGGGCAAGATCGCGCCGCCGCACCGGGTATCAACGCCGGCGACGCTCGTGCGGGGCGCCATCGTCGCGGTCGAGGGCGATGACGTGGGCGCGGTGCAGCAGATGAGCAGGTGGCTGGAGGAGAACCTCAACAAGACGGGCGAGACGCACGCGCGCGTGGCCGAGGCGCCGCGGGGACCGCCGACTGCCGCCTACGTTGCCGCTGGCAATGGGAAGAGCCCTCCTGGTGAGAGAAGGGGCAGTCGCAGTGGCAGCATTAATGGTGGGCTACTGCTCTCGTCGTCGTATGTCAGCCTCGGAGACTACATCGCGGTGATAGCGGAGTGGCACGGCAAGACGGCGGAGATGGTCGACTTCATCACCAAGCCGCCGCGAGACTCGAGCGAGCCGGAGAGTCCGACGCCGACGGGTGAGGGCGAGGGGTCGTCGAACAGCGAGGGCGCACAGCAGAGCAAGAGGACGCCGGTGCTCATCATGCCGACGTACAACCTGCACGCGGCGGACAGCTGGGCGTCGCGGATCCCGATCACGGACAACTACTCGCCGGCGGACCACTGGCAGTGGGTGGCGACGCTGTGGCGCGGCATTGTCGGGCCGGACATCACCGTCTACATCAAGGACGTCGAGGCCAGCGAGCTTGAGCTGACGGGCGGCAAGGCGGTCGAGGTGCGCGAGGATGGGCAGACCAAGTGCCTGATCGTCAAGCGGGTCATCTCGAAGGAGGTTGAGGAGAGCGCGCTGCGGAGGGTGGGGTTTGAGGTCGGGGAGCTGATCAGAGGAGTGAGCGGGATGAATAGGAAGTAGGCAAAAAAGGGCGTATATGCGCGGATTGCTGTTGTTGTGGGAGGGTGCCGGTCTCTACCGTCGTACGATAAGCATGGCGGCATCTACTTTGTGTGTATATGCTAGTCGTGGCAACAATACATGGCCATGCTGCCCGTAGAAGTCTTGACTGGTCCTTGAAGCCTTCGTCCGGACGGATGGCTCACAAGCTTTGCAACAAGTCCGTGACGTGAAGCTCTCCAGTGATGGCCAGCTCTTGAAGCTCCTTTTTGGTGCGGATCTCATGACCGGACAAAGGGCGCCTGTGCCATTAGTAATAGGGGACACGAGAGAGTCGTGTGACGGCTGCCGCAGGATGCTGACCACAATCGCGCCGCGCCGAGTCGCGGAGGGGACAGAGCGATGAAGCGACAGAGGGGAAGGGGGTTTTGGGTTCGGGGCTGGGGGTGGGGAGTCAGGCCGGGGCTCCACACGGGGTGCGTGCCGCGTGCCTGTGCCGCCGCATATGCAGCCCGCCTTGCCTGCTCCCGCAACACCATCACGGGCGCCGCCGCGGCCGTCAGCTGCCATCGGAGCCGGGCGCCCGCCGGACGACGCTGCTACGCGCGGCAGCCGACGACAGCCGGGCAGCGGAAGCCTGGGGCGCGACACCGGCGGCGTTGGCGTAGGCCCGATGCGGCTGGCCCGCTGGCTTTCACATGTCAGCCCCGGCCAGCCTTGCGCTGGCCACGAGCGCGACGCCCACACGAACAATGCGACGCGCGCTTTGATCTCGCACGCCCGCTGCCCTGCTCCGCCGCTCCTTTTGTCGCCCTCACCGCTCCCGCCTCGACGACGCTGCCGGCCTGCTTCCTGCTCCGCATGCGCCGCTGTGAGCCCCAGAGAGAACCATGATAGGTACCGAGCACCCGCTGCGCTCCCCCAAGCCCGCCTCTGATGCCGACGCCTGCAGACCATGTGCTGGGACGCCCGTCCGTCAAGTTTCGGAAGATCCAAGTCCTCGCCGTTGTGTCCTTCTGGTCCGCCTACCTGTACAGGTCCGTCCGAGCCGCCACCCGCCGTCCCGTCCGAAGATACTCCCAGTGCTGACATTTCCTAGGGGCAACCGCCATGGCCCTCCGCTGGCGAGACGTCTCTCCTCGCTCGCCTCCGGCCGCCTCACGGCCTGGCAAACCGTCGTCATCACCCTGCTCTACTTCTACCTCGCCCGCAACTTTGGCAAGCTCGTCGGTCTCGAATGCCCCGAGCCGCTCGCGAACCTGTACACGAGATCCTACTTCCGAGCAACATGGGTGACAACTGCGCTGGATGCCGGCTTCTGGTCCGCCATGTCCATCAGGAAGAAGTGGCTGCGGGACATGTGCTCCGTCGTCTTCACGCTATACTACCTGATATGCGCCGAGCAGGCCGATGAGAAAGTCAGAAAGGTCCGCTCCACGCTGACCGTTGACCATCTGCGCGTCAGCTGGAACAAGGGAACCACGCCCTACCTGAAGTTCGTCACCAGCCTCATGCGTCCGCGTCTGATGCGCTATCCACCTCGCGCCATTCGGATCCCCCGCCCGCCCGAGTCGTCGTACAAGGAACCGGTGCAGGGCTGGCTATACTTCGATGGTCCGATTTCGGCGCTGAAGAAGCACAATAAGCTGATTCTGGACATTCCTGGAGGCGGCTTCGTTGCCATGGACCCGCGCAATCACGACGACAAGCTCATTGGCTGGGCTGGCAAAACCGGCCTCCCGGTCTTGGCTCTCGACTACAAGAAAGCCCCGGAATATCCCTATCCGTATGCTCTGAACGAGTGTTATGACGTCTACCACATGATCATGGCCAGTCGTGGACGCTGCGTTGGTTTTTCGGGCGAGAGCACTCCGCAAATCGTCGTTTCCGGAGACAGCGCCGGTGGCAATCTTGCCGTAGGCATGGTGCTCATGATAATACAGAGCGGGACTACAGATACTCGACGTTGGATGGGTGAACAGACTCTGCCGCCTCCTGAAGGACTCGTCCTCATCTATCCTGCGCTGGACATGAACATCGGAAATTGGATGACGGATGAGCAGATGGCGCTCATCAGGGACCGGAAAACCCGTAAGATCAACGAGGGTATCCTGCGACGGAAGAGTGATGACTACAGGAAGCTCACTCCAAGCACACCCCATCATTCGGACGACGAGGATGATGATGATGAGAGCCCGCCAGCGGGGAAGATCGAGGACGTCGCCGGTCCGAAGGAGAATGGTGCCTCCAATTCCACCATGACCGACAAGCCCTTGACTAGATCAGCATCTACGGCAATCCATCTTTCAGCAGCACACACAGGGGTTGATGCCAAGTCACTGGAGACGAAGCTATCCGAGTCCACGTTGCCCAACTCTGTTCCCAAACCCACGACCATCAAGACTCGCCTCGCCATGTCGTCGATGATTTCCTACTTCAACGACCGCATTCTCACGCCCGAGATGATGCGCGCCATGATCATTCTCTACATCGGACCGCACAATCGTCCCGATTTCTCAACAGACTTCCTTCTTTCTCCGCTCCTCGCCCCCGAATCTCTCCTGGCGCAGATGCCCAAGACTTATTTCCTCACGGGTGAGCGAGACCCGTTGGTTGACGACACTGCCATCTTCGCGGGCCGCATCCGTCAAGCGAAGGCGGCAGCATGGCGGGAACGGCGGGAACTTGGCCTCCTCTCGGCCAGCGAGGCGCGGGCCTTCGTCGACACGGACCACGTCGAGGTGGTCATGATACCGGGAATCAGCCACGGGTTCCTTCAATTCGTATCCGTGTTCCCCGAGGGCTGGAAATACATCTTCAAGTGCGCGCGCTGGATGCGGGACATCTTCGAGCGGGTTGACGCCGAAGACGCGGCGGCGGAGCAAGCGGCACGGAGAGGGTCGCGGCCGCGCCACCGACGGCGCAGCACGTTCGAGAGCTCGGGCGACGAGGACCGCCCGCTGGAGATGTCGGTCGGCGCCAGCCGGGTGTCCAAAGCCAACGGGTACGGCGGCTCGGCGAGGTCGGCTCGAGCGAGGACGTACAACGGCAGGGACTCGGAGACGGAGTACTCGCACAGGGGCAGGGGCCGCTCGGGCACGAAGGCGCGGAGGAAGAGCCTCGTCAGTTTGGCGAGCGAGGACGATCTGCTCGGCAGGCGGATGAGGGGCCTCACTGGGGCGCTCATGAGGGCTCCGGACGAGGACTATGAGCCGTCGAGTCCGTGAGCATTGGGATCAAGTGGCGTTACTGGTGGGATTAGAATGCAGGCATGGGCTTGGATGGATTGTCATGATAGATATCTCGGAGGCGTCTTGTAGCACAGCTTGTATATAAACGATAGAGCACATGAACACAGGAAGCGTGATTCGTTACGAGTTGCGAATGTGATGGGGATGTATGTATTATATATCGGGATTAAGGATGATGGGATCGAAAGGACTGATAAGCCAAAGCAGGACACCGCCGCAATGCAGGTGAGGATCAAAGCCGTTTACGTGTGCTTCTGATAAAGCGTCTTCCCAAACCAAAGCCAAGTCTCCCACACGCCGTCTACTGGTCCAAGCTGCTGACATAGTCCTGGCTCGTCTCATCGCCAATGGTAGTCGTGACGTTGAAGGTGGAGATGGTAGGGCCGGAGCTGGCGCCGTACAGGCTGTACAGGGCGGCGTAGAAGACCTGCTCGCCCTTGGGGACGCCGGCGGGCATGGTGAGGGTCAGGTTGAGGTTCTCGCGCTGGTTGGACAGGGCGGGGCCCAGGTACTGCGAGCCGACGACGGTGCCGATCCAGTCCGGGTGCGAGGGCGGCGGCGACACGCCGAAGGCCACGGCCACGTCGTAGACGGACTGGATGTAGATCTCGTTTGTGAGGGTGGCCTCGAAGGTGCTGCCCGGGGCGATGGTGGCGGGGACGGAGACGCCGACTAGGCGGGCGCTGGCGAGGGAGAGGAGGGTGGAGAGGGTGGAGGCGAGGATGGCGGTGCGCATGTTGGGCGGTTGGGTTTTGGGCGGTGGGCTTTTGGGGAAGAGTTTATTCTAGGCGGTGGACTTTTGAGGAAGAGCGAGAGGCTTTATTTTATGTTGCAATGGAGCGAGTGTGTTACAGAGCGATGGATGCTCGAAGCTGAAGACTGAAGAGAGGACTGGATGGGTGGATGCGGCGGCGATCAAGCAGCGAGACCCGGATACTTTATAGCTGTGGGACCAGGGCTTGCCAGCTCGTCACTCTGGGCCAAAAATTGGTAATGGAGACGTTTGGGGGCTCGCTCGGCGGCGATCGCACTTGTGTGTGCCGCTCTCATACGAGGTCTCCTGCCGCCATGAAGGTGGTCACGTAGCGTTGCAACACGAAAAAGTTTCGCACCAGCCGCACGGCAGAGGCCCGGAGACGGCGACTAGAGCTGAGTTGGGTTGGGCGAAGACAGGGCCAAAGAAGCTTCGCCCATGCTTGCGCTCCACTCGTAGCGCAGAGCCCAATGCGACATGACGTGCGGGAGCTATTTTGGGAAGCGGGCAGCGGTGGGCAGGCGGCGACGTGATAGGCGGGCGGGCCGTGGGGTTGGACGCCAGGACGCGGTGGAAGGATTGCGGATTCGCAGGAGCGAGCGGACTCGCGTGAGTAACGTGCCGCACGTGATGTTGCGTTTCGTACCACTGCGCCGCGCGTTGACAGCACGGTTGTCGGTTCTGCTGTGGTGGCTCAGCAGAATCGCTGCAGCGTGGTATCCGTCTCGGGCGAGGAAGCTACGCTGCTCAGCTCAGGGCGCGCCCGTCTCAGCCGACGCGATCCAGCGCGCCCTCAGCCGCCTCTGCTTCGTCTCTCTGCGCCGCCTGCAATTTCCCTGAGAACGGCCATTGCCCCTTCCATCAGCGTCTGAGATAAGCATGGCGCACTGCCTCCTCATTACCTCGACATCGGCTGATGGGCGCTGAGCACAGGCGCTCCGCGGAAAAGACCTTTCTCAGCCATCTGTTCGTCACTGCCGCGTTTCTGGACAACACGATGGCTGTCTGCTAGGGAGAGGGATGGCCGATAGATGCAGGGAAGAGACGGGGAAGAGACGGGTGACTGCAACACAGTCCCCGCCGCCCTGAAGCGGGAACCGCGGTCCACCGGCACTCCACGCTTGATTCTACCATCTCCTTCATTCACGCTTACGCCAAAGCCACGGAGAGACATGGCCACGACCGATGCGACCACTCTCATTTACACGCATAGAGAGGATAACTAGCTCCGCTCAGCTCCCTGCGCGCTTACGCTTCCGTCTTCTCACATAGCCATCGTGTCTTCCCGGTTCTGCCGCCCGCCTGTAGCTTTGAAAAAGACCCAACCTGGCTCGGCCCGGACGTGGTGGACAAGAACGGCCTGGTCAGAGCTGGAGGTGATGCGAACCACGCCACGATTCGCATAAGAATTGCACGAAATAAACAATTTCTCTCAAAACAAATCTTCCCTCAAATGACTAAAAATCCGCTACTGACGCTTGATCGTACTGGAACAGGTCCGCGCTGAGATCGACAAGCAGTCCAGTGGAGAAATGTCAAACCCAGCTACTTTTGCAGAGACAAAAGATTCAGTACCTGCAGGCTGCACTTCAAGAGGGTCTCAGGATCCATCCTTCGACTTGCCTGCCCATGGAAAGGGTTGTGCCCGAGGGTGGCGCTGATATTGTAGGGAGGTTCTTCCCTGAAGGAGCAAGCATCTCCTCAGCCCACTTCCGTACAGATATGAGTTATATAGTAGGAGAAATGCTGATGGCGATAAAGTCTAGACCAGGGTGGGAGTTAACTCTTGGGTGGCACACGCCAACAAGGACATTTTCGGTGACGACGCAGATAACTTCAACCCGGAGAAGTGGCTCGCCGAAAAGGAGAGAGCACAAATGATGGATAGATACTTCCTGCCTTTGAAACCCCCAATACCTAGAAATCTTCTCCGCTAACGAGCTTCCTTTTCCCATGAAAGTTTGGTCACGGCTCCAGGACCTGCATAGGCAAGAACATCAGCCTGATGGATATCTCAAAGCTCATCCCGCAGCTGGTCCAGAAGTTTGACTTCCATCTTACCGACTCAAATGCCGAGCTGAAATCACAGAGCGTGTGGTTTGTGAAGCAGCAGAATTTCATGGTCGGGATCAGTGAGAGGAAAGCATAGTTTAAGAGCCAGTTGATTGATCACACGGCATAATCAATTCGAGCACTGCATTTCAAGATGCTGCACGTTGACCAAGGGACTTTCCTACTTGATCCGGAAAGTGATCTGAAGAATCAAAACCTGCTTACACGTATTACCTCGACAACATCTTCCCATTGGATCTACACCGAGCGTTTCCTTTAGCCCAGAACACGAAGCATCACGCCAGCCATATACATACACGTTTCCCCCACATTCCACTACGCAGGCCCCTGACTGTCCCCGCACTGCTCCACATTCTTACATACCCCACATGTCCACAATCCGACGAATAACGTACACTCGGGAGACTGGTCTCCACATTGCCACCACAGCCGTCCTGGCGGGCTTGCCCTCACACAGAATGATCTAACAGGTAAAGTTCGAGATCGTTAGGTTTTTGGATCAAAGGCATATATATGTATATGGAGCTGGGGACAAGTGTGCTGCGTTGTGCATTAAATACAGACGCTTTTGTATGTAGCTCTGCAACTATCGACATAATTAGACCGTCAAATATTTTCAACGAAGTCCGCCGCAGGAAGTAGTTCGATTTCGCGTATAGTCTTCAATAGGGTAGCAGGATTAATCTACGCATGAGCAAGCATGATACGTAACGTTCCATCCAGCCGTCATGCATCGTCACAAAAAGCCTGGTCGTGCCATCGTCTATGTACCATACCCTCAGCATAACCCAACTCGAAACATTCCAAACCTCATCCACAAGCCCTCACACTCTCCTCTCACCTAAATACTAACAAAGAAGCTCTTCTCCCCCTCCTCCGGCTCCACCCTCGCCCTCTGCACAATCGGATCCGCGCAACTAACCCTAATCCTCTCGACCGTCGCCGGACTGTGCAAGCTCAACACGCTCTTCTCGCCAAACTCCTTCCTCGCCGCCTTCAACGCATCTCTAATGGCAAAGAAAACCGCCGACCCCATGAACAACGGCGGCTCGCCCACACCCCTGGACCGCTGAATGGTCCGCAAATTCTCCCAGTTGACGTCCTTCAGCAAGCTGACGTTGAACTCCTGCGGGATGTCGCGGAAGCCGGGGATCTTGTAGGCGCCGGGCCCGCGCGTGAAGATCTGGCCCGAAGCGCGATGCCACAGCATCTCCTCGGTGGTGAAGAGGCCCTGGCCCTGGACGAAGGCGCCTTCGATCTGGCCGTAGTCGATGGCCGGGTTGATGGAGCGGCCGACGTCCATTTTGATGTCGGCGCGGCGGCAGGTCCAGTCGCCTGTCAGGGTGTCGATTTCGACCTCGGCGGCCGTGACCCCCTGAGTGAAGTAGAAGTACATCTGGCCCGTGTTGGGGCCCCAGACGTAGCCGATGTCTGGTGTTTTGTAGAAGCCGTTGGCGGAGAGGTTGACGCGGTCGAAGTAGGCGGCGTGGGCGAGCTCTTTCATTGTTGCGCTGGGGCCGAGCTTCTCGCGGTAAGGCTTGAGGCGCTCGTTGAGCTGGTGGCAGGCGTTCCAGATGGCATAGCCGTTGAGATCGGAGGATGCGGATGCTGCGGTCGAAGAGGTGTTGGCGACGGTGTTCGTGGCCGTCTCGGAGATGAAGACGTCGTCTTGAGGGATTCCGAGCGCCTCGGCGGCGATCATGGTCATCTTCGTATGTAGACCTTGACCCATCTCAGTACCGCCATGGGCAAGGAGAACTGATCCGTCGTGGTAGATGTGCACTAGTGCACCGGCCTGGTTGAGGAAGAGAGCGGTAAAGGAGATACCAAACTTCGTGGGGATAATGGAAAGACCGCGCTTGTTCCACTTGTGAGTTTTGTTGAACTCATCCACCTCCTGCCGACGACGCTCATACTCAGACTCCTCCTTGACCTGCTTGTACATCAACGGGACGAAGTAGTCCTTCAGCTCCTGGTTGAAATGAGTTTGGTCGCCAGGCTGGTACATGTTGATCCGGCGGAACTCGTCCACAGGGATTCCAAGATGGTCTGCAACTTCCTCCATGTAGCTTTCGGCGATGAACATTCCTTGAGGTCCACCAAATCCACGGAAAGCAGTGTTCGAGACGGTGTTAGTCTTGCAAACCCGACCGCGAACATATACGTTCGGAATGAGGTAGGTACCATCGACGTGAGAACAAGCTCTGTCGACAACGGCACCGCTGAGGTCCTGACTCCAACCTCCGTTGTTGAAGATATCGACATCGAGCGCCTGGATCTTTCCATCTTTATTGACACCGACCTTCCATCGACCCAGGAACGGATGACGTTGACCAGATGTCAAGATGTCTTCGTCGCGGTTAAGCATGCATCGGACTGGCCGCTTGGACTTTTTCGCTGCCGTCGACACAATGCCTGCAAGCTGGATCGAACGGGTTTCTTTGCCTCCGAAACCACCACCCATGCGCTTGACCTTGGCCACGATCTTGTTCGCGGCGACACCGGTCACTTGAGCGACATAGGATTGCCTGCACAATGTCAGCTTTGTTGAACATGGGAGAATTCAGGGGGAAATTGAGGTTACTCACGTCTCAGACGGGTTCTGCGTGCTGCTCCAGACCTCCATCTCGCCATCCTCCGGCTTCGGAATAGCAACACACGCCTGCGTCTCGAGGTAAAAATGTTCCTGCCCACCCATGCGTGCAATACCGGAGAAGACGTGGTCGCAATTCTTGAACGCCTCCTCAACATCGCCTTTCTTGATGTACCTGTAGTGGTCGAAGAAGCTCTCCTTCTCAATAGCCTCTTCGATGGTGAAGATGGCAGGCAGCTCCTCGTACTCGACCCTCACAGCCTTGGCAGCAATTTCAGCACGCTTTGCCGAGTTGGCGAGGATCATGCCAATTGGCTGACCAGCGGTGAAGACCTCGTCAACTGCGAAGAAGGTCTCATCACAGACGGGTGCACCCCACCAGTTGGCCTGCGGATTGGGCAGATCCGTGTGATCGACCCAGTCAACGACGCCGGGCAGATCAAGCGCTGGTGAAGGGTCCACGCTGAGGAGCTTAGCGCGAGCTTTTGTAGAGAGAACAAGGCATCCGTAGAGCTCGTTCTTCTGCAGAGGGATGTCGTCGGTGTACTGCGCCTGACCGGTGACCTGCTTCATTGCCGCAACGTGCGGTCGCTCCTTGCCAAGGATCTTCTGCTCATAAGCGTCGGCAACAGTGTGATCCTTCTTTCCGGATGAGATTTGACGCTCAATTTCGCCAATTGCTTGTCTGTCAACCTCCGTTTCCTCTGCTTTCAGCTTATCGAGAACCTCGTGATAGAACTTGTAGAAGAAGCCGAGCGCTAGCGATTTGCGGTAGGTGGCCATGCCACCAGGCACTCCGAAGCGGAGGTCGAAATCCTCCTCTAAAGCGCTGAAAGCACCTTCGAGAGTTTGAGGATCTGTCCATTTCTTGCCCAAGAGATATTCATTCGCCTTCTTCGCCGCGATTGTTGTTGGAGCCATACCGCCATAAACAAGGTCGATGGAATCGACGGTATAAGCGTCGCTGAGTGTTACACGCAGGGCAGAGTTGACGATGGCAATATCGTCATCCTTCCTCTTTGCCTGCTTGAAAGCCTGCATGTATTCACCCTTCTCCTTGGCCACCGGGATCCGCAGACTTGCGATCACACCATCCGGAGGGAGTGCCGTAACTCTGTATCCCTTGAAGAATTCGGCCATCGGAATTTCAATCGTCTTGTCCAGGTTCTTCGCCACCAGAGTTGTCCTGGTCGCAACAAAAACGGGGTTGAGGTCGGAAATAGGAGAGGCCGTAGCAAGGTTTCCGGCCGGAGTCCCGACATTCCGAATCTGCCTGCCAGCAAAATACCTGAGCTGCTTGAGGATAGCAGCAAAAGGCTGTCCCTTGACTTCTCCGTAGTGCTTAATGGCTTCCTTGGCAATGTTTTCAAGGTCCGTAAGCACGACGTTTCCGCCAATCTCAAGGTGGTCGTCGTTGAACGAGTATTGCCTCAGCTCCGGGATGTCGCCGACAAATACCGAGGCAGTGTACTGCATGTTCTTGAACTTGATCTCGATCTGCGTTTCGGTGCTTCCACCGATCAGCTTGGCTGACGGGTAGGCGCTCTTAATTTCCAGCAATTGTTGCAGAGTAGTCGGCCTGAACCACCTCTTTCTCTTGTTTCCAAATGCCAAGGGTCTGAATTCGTGCTTTCGCAATGCCGGAGGGAAAATAAGCTCTGTATCGGGCCTATATTCGATAAATCCCGGGGGCGTAAATTGCTTTGCTGGTTGTGCATCATCGCCGTTCACGCCGTCCATCCCACTTTTGCAGCAGCCGTTTGTTCCGTTCGTCTTCTCCATACAGCATCCGCTGCCACCGTTTGCTGTTGCCTTACCACACGGGCTCTTGACACTGAAGCTCTGTGCTGCGTCCAAGATCGGCCTGTACCCAGTACATCTGCAGAGGTTGCCGTCGAAAGCTTCTTCGACGTCATGTTCTGTTGGTTCAGGGTTGTTACGGAGAAGGGCGTAGAGGCTCTGCGGACAGTCTCGTTAGCTTACGCTTTTGGAGAGTCTGCATGAAACATAGTCGACAGCGCTTCGGCGCTAGTACGTCCGCGTATGAAGTATCCAAGCCGGTGGCAAATTTGGTTGGTCTGTCATGGCCGGTATACAAATGCTTCTTATGCATCATGAAGCATTCGCGTCGGCCGATAGCGACGTCGACCGGAGTTCAGTGGTGCCTACCATGACAATTCCAGGTGTGCAGAAGCCACATTGGCTTCCGTTCATCTTGGCAATGCGCTCCTGGGTCGGATGCGGATTGCTCGCATCGCCCAGGGCCTCGACGGTGATGACATGCTTGCCATCGACGCTGACGAGCGGTGCCAGACACGCGTTCACACTAGCATGATATATCTTCTTCGTGGTGGGGTTGTACTGAGAGACGACGACGGTACAGGCGCCGCAGCCGCCCTCAGCGCAGCCGAGTTTCGTGCCCGTCAGCCCGACACCGCGCAGGTATTCGAGGAGGGTGACTTCAGGGTCAGCGTCGTCGAGGACGACCTTGGTGCCGTTCAGGTAGAAGCGGAGCGTGTCATCGTAGTCGGCGGTCACGGAGGCGAGCGAGTGGAAGGAGGGTGCGGAGACGGCGGGCTCGACGATAAGACCGGGTGCCATGGTGAGAGGGGCTGTTTCGGTGGCGGCGTGAGGGGAGGGGCGAATAGTATTGTCTGGACTGGCACCTGGCTAGGGACCGGTGCTAGACAACAAGAGGAAAGGGCGCAGGCGAAGTAAGAGGGAGGGGTATCAACAAGGAACGGCAGAGGCGCGGGCGGGCGAAAATTTGAAGGAAAAGTCGCGGCGAGGAAAGAGAAGAGGGCCAGAAAGAAGCGCCAGCGGGCTAGGTGCTATCGGCAAAGGGTCTTATCTAGAGGCGGCCGGCTGCGAGCCGTGCAGTCGCGGACGCAGTGGCGCAAAGCGCTGGGCGGCGACGTCCGAATGGTGGGGCGGCTGACTACGCAATGTCGGGGTCGCGCACGTGACCTGCCGCCTGCCTGTAAGCAGAGACCATCTGGTGCTGATTGGGCTGCCCTGCGCTTCCCCAGCAGCACATCACTCCGCAGCATTCTTCTTCTGCCGCGTGCACGAGGGGCCAGTGTCGGCATGGCCATCACCAGGACACAGCAGAAGCGCTGAGCGTGTTGTATTCGATAGAGCTGCCGTGTACGAAGAGAAGAAAGACTACCACTACAAAGACGCGCTGACGCCGCACGCACCGCAGAGCGAAGCAGGTACCCGTGCACCGTCGATTACCGTCCCGGTCGCAGCGTGTTCCGCGTGTCAATCCCCAGACGTCCATCGTTTCCAAAACAAGAGTCGATTAAATGCAGGCTTTAAAACTTTTTAATCCGGGAAGGTCCAGCACGCAGAAGGAAGAATTTGGTGGCGGGCGGAGCAAATGCTCCTGCCCGGGTCGATTTTTATTGATTGATTGATTGATTGGAAGAGGGCCACTGATTCGGGGTGAGAGCCACGAGAGATCATGGGTCAAGAGCGCTGCCAAAAGACGCCTGACAAGAGCCATCCAGTGAGTATCGGGGTATATGTGGTCATCGCATAGCCATTGCATGTCTGACGTCCGTCCAGAGTTGGGCAGATCAAGCATGATACGCATACGAAGCTGTGCACGCCCGCTGCATCGGACGTCAGAGAGGCGCTTGCAGGCGTGTGTAAGCAGAGCATCGGCTGTCGGAAAAAGGCGTCCAGGAAGCAAGCCATGAGTAAGCAGTAGAGAGAGCATCAGCCATCGTCAAGCATGCATGCAAGCAGTAGTCGGGTGCCAGGCGCATCGCATCATCGATCTGAGAAGCATCGGTGTCACGGCCTTCACGACGTCACGCTGGTCGTCTATGCTCCAGGAGGCTGTTGGCCCGGCGTTTGTCCTGGTTGGCCCTGCGTCTGCTGTTGTTGAGCCAGCGCCGCATACCACATAGCCATGTAGTTCTGGTACCCGCCATACATGGCGTACGGATCAGCTCCGCCCGCTGCAGCAGCGTCGCCGCCAGGCGCGGCAGACTGCTGCTGTGGCATGCCTGCCGCCGGCTGCTGCGCAAAGGGCTGCTGTTGCTGGGCTTGTGAGTAGCGCTCATTATATGGTTCGTTGTCACGGCCACGGCCACCTCGACTGCCTATCCCACCGTTCTTCTCACGCTGCCACAAGTCAGAGGTTGCAACCACGAGGAGTCGGTCAACATACACTCACCACTGTGTCAACCTTGTCCCAGATGGCCCGCTTGGCGTCTTCAATCGCCTGGCGGGTCCCGACGAGGCCAATTTCACGTTCAATATCAGCGCCGGACGCCTGGGAAACGTTGATCTTGCAGCCCGTCGAGTTCTGCATCTCCTTGATCGTCTCACCACCTACAGCGCTTAGTTCACTGCCGGCAAAGACTTCCAGGTGAAACACTAACCTTTACCAATAATCATGCCGACCGCTTCAGACGGCACGACAATCGAGTCGTTAATCTTACCAGGACCCGACGGGTCAAAGCCGCCACCAC
This sequence comes from Neofusicoccum sp. Z2, assembly GCA_037356115.1. NCBI lineage: Eukaryota > Fungi > Ascomycota > Dothideomycetes > Botryosphaeriales > Botryosphaeriaceae > Neofusicoccum > Neofusicoccum sp. Z2. The sequence continues at coordinate 1,339,819 of JBAWJY010000003.1, forward strand.
GTCCATGTTCCTTGGCGGGAGGTCCCGAGGGACGGGTGTCGCTCTCAACAATTTCCATAATTAGCTCCTTAGCACGAGCAGCAGCTTCCCTGCTGCCGATCAGGTTGACCGGGCGCAGGCCGTTGACGCTCTTGTTCTCGCCAACAATATTCACATGGCATCCACTCCTCTCCTGGAGATCGCGGATTGTTTCGCCCTGTCGGCCGATGATCAAACCCACAGTCCTGTCAGGAACCATGATCTGCACGCTGTTCTCGCCGTCGCGGAGCGTGGGCTGGTTGCCTCTTTGCCTGCCGCCGCCGCCGCCGCCGCCGCCGCCGCCTCCAGCCCTCTGGTTTCCATCTCTCGCGCCTTGACCACCGTTCTCGTCAATGATCCGGTAGATTTCCCTCTTGGCATCCATGCGAGCGCGCATGGGGCCGGTGATTCTGCACTGGCGTTGAGGTCCGCCAGCTTCGGGCCCGGTGACAAATTGGATTCTGGTGCCGGTGTCCTGCTCGATGCGACGGAGGTTCTCGCCTTGGCGGCCGATGACGAGACCGACGAGCGATGACTCGATGGTGATGGTCTCGCCGTCGGGAGGAGACCTGTCACGGCCAGCGTAGGCGCGCTGGGGAGAAAATGTGTCGCGTCCGCGGCTAGGGGGCGAGCGCGACCTATCGCGGCCGTAGCGACGGTCATCGCGGCGCTCGTCGCGGTAGGGGTTGTAGTTGTCGCGGAAGTTGTCGCGGCGCGGCGGAGAGCGTGATCGTGACCGCGAGCGACGGTAGGGGCGTCCAGCTAGTCTGGGATCCTCGCGCGCGGGGCCTAGGATGCGCAAAGACACGTCAGTAAGCGGGGTGGCCGCGCTGAGTTGGCTCAGCTCACCTGCGCTTGACCTACCACCATCATAGGGTTGCAGACCCTTCTCGGCTGCAATGTTGCGCGCTTTGGCGAGCGCGTCGGCGATACTGACGGAGCCGGTGCTCACGGGTTTTATGGCGCTCAGGTCGACGCTGCCCGAGTTCGTAGGCTGAGGAAGGCCGTAGGGAGGCATGCTGGCGGGCGGCGTTGGGGTGACGTAGGAGCCCGGGTAGCCTGGAGGTAGAGTCTGCGGCGCGCCCGGTGCTTGCGGCTGCGGCGGCGGCTGGTGAGGGTTCTGCGACGGGGTGCTGGCCGGGCGCTGGGTAGCAGCTGCGGTTCGCGAGGTTAGCTGGGGGCAAAATTGGGCGGCTGGGGCGGGCGGCGAGCGCATCGTACCTAAGGCGGCCAGAATCTGCGAGATGTCGGGTTGAGCGGCCATTGCGACGAGGGACACGAGCGCGATGGAACGAATAAAGGGCGCGTGTCAGAGTCGGGGCAGGCGCGGGGCGACGAAAGGAAAGAAAGCTCGCGCGAGGACGAGCGACGGAGGGGGGTGGCAGTGGTTGAGCTTGCAGTGGTGTTGCGACAGAAGCAAGATGAAGAAAGCCCAAGTGCGCTAGCCCGACTCGGAACGCGGCGCACGAGGGCCGACGCGGGCCCGTGCGCGGGCGTGTCGTGTGCGCGCGTCGCTGGCCTTCGCGCGCGCGCTGCTCCACATCCCCGACTCCACGCCGCCTGCCTGCGCGCCTGGCCGCTCACCGGCGTGCTGCTTCGCCTCTGCCCCTGATCGTGACGGGTGTGCGCTGTGAACGAGACAACCTCACGCCGGACACCAACCCACGACACCCGTCTCACCTTCCAGCTCGCGCGAGTCTTCTGTTCCATGAAGTCATGTCCATCCGCTCGATCTCCATCGCTTGACTCAGCCTACATGCGCGCCTCGGGACGGGCCGAGAGCTGTCATGGCACGCCCGACACATGATGCTCTGTGAGATCCGCCGCCCCTGTCGGCTGAAGGCGTGAGCGGATCATTCTGTTGCATTATTCCCACATTTCTGTGTCTTTATTCTCTAGCATGGCGACATCCCGGGACGAAGATATCCCCTTACATCACTGTGGAGTTACTCTGGCATCGCCCATGCTCCCTGCTGCAACGACTCTGCGTTCGCGCCCAGGATCTATCTCCGCGGCATTCGCGCACGCAACTGGGCTCAATTGGGTGAAATAGAGCTCCTCGTCACTTGTGAATCCTCAAAGAGATGCTGTCTCCGCGTTTGCATTGTTCGTCAAGTTCGTTCTCTTTCCGAATCACTCGCCCTCTAGATCATGGGTTAGCCTGGCTCTGCACAATGCAACTTCGCTCATTGACTAGGGAATTGTTGACCTTTCCTGCGGTACTTAATATCGCCAGGCCTTCAATTTCCTTCCCAAGCTCGACGACCATCTTCAAACACGCCTACCACCCTGCCGGCCCTCTCAGCGAATTCACTCTACCATCCCCCGAACCCACCTCACATGTACCAGTTCAGTCTCGGCCAGGGCGAGGAAGGTGAGTGCGAAGTCTTCACCCTCCACTTCGACGGCCACCAGTGGACGACGACCGTCGACTTCATAGCCCCCGCCGCTCGCAACGACAAAATTACCTGGTGCTTGCACACACGGGTGCCTCCCGGTGCGGTGCACCTCTACATTCACGAGGTGCTGCCCTCCAACCAGCCGCCGGACGTCCCAACGCTGGGCCCACGCATCTTGTACACCCACGAGGCACACTCCTGGTGTGTGCATGACAGCGAACTGACCCAGACCCCATGGGTTACGCACGCCTTCGTTCCCATGGCCACCGAGGACCGCGTCTACGAGCTCTACCTGTACCACCATGACACACAGCAGCCGTTCGACGACCGCTACTACGTGCTATCTCACGGTGAAGCCACTCCACGAGGCGCTATCGTCCCGCCGTTCGGTAGCGGGTTTGTGGTCGCGCATTTGGACGGCAGCCCCATGAGTCAGATGGAGGTCTTCCAGGGTTACAGTTGGGGTCCGGTGTGGGATTGGATCGAGGACGTCCCGCATGACGCTGCACTGCGAGAGTCGGATGTGTCTACCGGTGAGGTGGAAAGGCTCGACGCGAACTCAGCTAATGTGGATTTGGTGGCGGTTGGTGAGCGGCCTCCTGTGCGCTATTCCCATTCAGACGACGAATGGGATGAACCTTATGAGGTGTAAACGAAGTATTCGGGGGTGCTGCTTCGCGCGGGTCACTGCGTTGGTTCAGCCTGAGCTAAGTGAGTTTTTTTTTTCTTTCTCGGTCCGCTTTCCTTTTCTTTTCAACTCAAAAAAAAAAGCTCTGCAATTACATCAGGATGTCCAACTACCAAAGGCGGACTAGATTTTTGCTGGAGCACACCATAAGCTGGCGTTCTCTCAAATTTGAAAAGTTTATACATCAGTCTACCAAACTGAGCGTGAAAATTTTTTTCCTTCTTCATACTTCCACGACCTCACGTACATTTGTGCCGAAAGCAGAAAGTTAAGAACCACGGTAGAATACTAAAAACGTCATTTTTCTCGTTGTTCCGTCTGTCCTCGGGCGAAGAAGCATTTCGACCATGGTTCAGTATTTTGACCCTGATTTTTCGCGCACCTGGCAAAGTATAAAATCCGCGGGGTTTCCAGTTTTCCTTCCTGATCAAAACCCTCCATCTTAAAGTCTAACGCTCGAACTTACGATTCTCCTTGGACGACATGCCAGACCCTGAATGGGACCCCAAGTGCATAGATTGCCTCGAAAGCCGGCTTCGTCGTTTGAAGGCACTGAAAGAAGAAGAATCCGGACTCGATAATCAAGCGGTTTTGTTTCAACCACACAACTGGAACAACGACTGCTCGGAGTGCCGCGAGAAGCTAGATCGTCTGACGTTGGCCTGGCGAAAATGGCAGGCAAGTCAGACCATTTCAAGCTTCGAGGGCCCGTGGCCAAACTTGGTTGCCATCCCTTCCGCCGCAGCGGCCTCTGGCTTCCACGTCTACCTCTCGCCACTTCTCGGAAATGACTTTTCCCAGTCAGACCTCATCTACTTTGGAACTTTGGTTACTCTCGGAGCGATCATTGCTTGCACCGGGCGGTCTCGCTGGCTCATCGTTCCAAAGCTGGCGCTTTTAGGATGCGTATTGAAGTTCTGGTGCTCGTTCTTGCTCAACGTTGTTGTACCGGATAAAGACCCTTCGTCCGGCTTCGTAATGTGCACGCTTACCGGTGTCCCTCTGGTCGTGATCTGGGCGCTTGGTACTGACATCATACGGTCGCCTGCATACGACCCTGGCTTGGTAAAATCGTCCGCTTCTTTTTTTTACAGTGGCCTTCTTGAGCTGACGGTACGCTGCGTAGGATGAGACACGGCCCAAGTTTGGGTGTTACAAACTCCACTATCTCTACCACATCTTCATGGTCGCCAACATACTCGGCTTTCTATGCTTTCTCGCCCTTTTGCTGGATTACGAACAGCGAGCGTGTCTGACCTTTGAATGGAGTATAGTGTGGCGGAAGTTGATCCTTTGGGAGTCTCTCTGGATCTTTGTTACCACCATGATCTTCTCTTGCTTCAACAGCGAGTTGCTCACTAGAAATGAGTAAGTGAGCCTGTCTGAGGCATAAATTCAAAATTGCTGATGTAGTGCTGACATTCTTGCTAGGTACCGCGAGATCTTGAGAGAAGATTTGGAGAAAGGTCTGGAAAAGTCTATGACGGATTCCAAGACTGACGGTGATTATCTATCTGCTCATTCAAAGACCCGATACTCCTAGTCTGCACTTGTAGCATTCATACCTATGTCCTGATGCGACATCTTTGTACGGGAGCTTGTTGGTATGTATGAATGCTTTATGTCCGAATCTCAGAGGACATGCATATGAATGCTTAAGTCTAGATAGAGCGCAAGTTGTTTTTCTTTCTTTATTTCAAAGATTGTTATACTCTCATGGCCATATGGGAGGGGTGTGAGCAGGCGTTCACGGCTGTGACTGGGGAGTCAAAATTACGATAGAGAGAATACAACGCAATTTGAAATTTTGACGCTATCTAAAACTCCGATGACCGCTGGCCCGATTCCACTAACACGTGGAAAATGCAACGCTCAGATGGATGCAAGCTAAGCTTGCCGAAAAAAAAAAGCAAGATGTATGGAAGTCCTTCGAAAAGCCTATGGGTTTCCGTGATGCGCAGTCCGTATCGTTCTCTGATGGCATCCAGATCCGGGTGTTGGGAGGGTGGGCTGTCGGAACAGCCGAGATGCAGAGAAACAAAAGAAATGTGGCTCAGTTGATGAACCACTCTAATCGGCGGTGGCGATGAATCCGGGCATCCTGAAGGGAAGCCGGGCTGCGCCCACTGTGTCCTGTCCATCATGGTCGTACAAAGGGGAGTCCAAATCGAATTACTGGCAGTGAGCCTCGTTCCTCATCAGCCGTAATCGTTGCATCCTTGTCCGGGGAAATTTGAAACAAGCATGATTCAGCTCGTCGGACCGGGACAGAGGAAAGTTGCGTTCGATTGGGCGGATGAGAAAGCGGCATCTGAGCGTTCAATCAAGCTGCTGCGGGTGGCTGGTTGTAGAAAACGTCAATGTAATCATGGTGAATAAAGAAAAGCCGCGTTGTGTGAGTGCACCCAACCGGAGAGGTTATGCAAGTCTAGATGATTTGGTGAAATTGGAGGGAAGAGAGAAGCGTAATTGCGCTTCCCAGAGAATAGCGACCAGAGTGAAAAAAGAAAGCTGAAAAGTGTACCTGGAGTGCACCAGCACGTTTGACTGTAGCAGTCGTTGAAGTCAATCATGAGTCGTTAGTGAATCGTAGAGTCGTTAGTGAGCAGAAATTGCCGGCGTCCTCCACGGCCTAAGCACGCGAGGAGTCTGTCGGAGGCAACGCTTCCTGAGATGAGCCGGCACACTCGAACGTGAGCTGAGAATCAGTACGCTATTACGAGTCTCGCTGTCTGTATTTCAGTTAGTCTCGAATATCAAGACGGACGGCAGTACGTACCCAGTGCCAAGAAGATCCCTCGGAAGGTCATTTTTTGCCCAAACATCATTCGGGCCGGGATCAATGGCATCCAGAATGTCCTGGTTCAACAGACTGTGCTTATCCTGCTCAGCCTCGGCCGTGATCTGATCCATGGGATACAGGATGTCTTCTTCGGTCGGAACCGTCCAGATCTGGTCGAACGGAGAAGCGGTGATCATGGGAAGGTAGTTCCAAGGAACACTACCATTGCTGGGCTCGCGAGGAAGCGGGAAATACCTTCCTACCTTGGTGCGGGCACGGTCTTCACCCTCCCACTTGAGCTCGGCAATGCTGGGCCACGCAGCAATGCGACGCCACTCGGTCTTATAGTCTTGGCACCAGAGTGTGTGGAAGCATAACACGTTGCCTTGACCAACCGACATCTTGCGGCCATGAAATGCCTTGTGGAGCGGATGGTTCTCAGCCCGAACACGCTTCTGGAGTTCCTTCTCTTGAATTCTGCGCTGTTCGAGCTTGATGCAGACTAATTTCATGTTCGCTGCATGCGCACACCAATTCTCCAGGCTCTTCAAGGCATCAATGAGATCTCGATCATAGCCGCGAAAATGGCGCTCAACGGAGACCTTGGCAAACATGTACAGGTCCTCCTGCATGGCGCGCGGCGATGACCACGTCCAGCTCTGAGTGTGCGAGGCGCCATAGCCCATATCAGCCGGGTCTTCCAACTCCGCTGCTAGAGCGTCGGAGCTGTACTCCATTTCGCGATCAGCGAAGTTTGCGGATGTCATTGGCGGTGTCGAGGGCATAGGTTGGACAAGAGACGTGGGCTTGAGAGGCTTGAGAGCAGACTTCTGACGAGAATCTGAGTCCGTGTCGCTCACTGGTATGATGCTGAGTCTTGGAGATGCGTGGGCGCAATGTTTCGACCGGTTGGAGTGGATGCTATGGATGGCGAAGATTAAGGCTGGGAGTTGAAGGCGGTGGATGTTGAGGTTGAGCTCCCTCTAGGCAGAAGCGGTCGCGTGCCCGGCAGACAATCGTAGATGTCTTGTGATGGCTACTCTACGAAAAGTGGGTGCAGTTAGTATTGTCCACGTTGACAATAGATGATCAATAGCAGTAGAGTGATGAAGCCATCCTCTGCTCAACATGGGCATCCCAACGATAGATAATTGCGTCTGTGCTGCTGCCCTGCATATGCATAGACTCAGGCGCACACGCTTCCGCGGTCGCGAGATTTCTGAGCAAAATGTCTGAAGAAGAGAAAGGGCTCACCTCAAGATTTGAGACCTTTGTTTCTCAAGAGATACCAGACTACTCTGAGTTTGCCAGCTGGGACAATTCAGCCCTGATGCTGGCTGCGGAGGTAGGAAGGTTGTGGATTGGTGGCGTTCGTGTGGGAAAGGTTGATATGAAGTTCGGACCGTGCACTCTTGATATGCAATGAAAAGGCTTCGAAACCGCCTTTGCGCGCGGCAGCTACCTGCTGACCTTGATGACGTGATACTCAACAACTGCGTGCCGGCACTTGAAGCGCGGTGTACCCAATCTGCCCAATGAAGGAATCCACAAAGTCAGTACGCGCAAGGTGCATGTGAGCAGACTGCTTACAGTCCGATATCGCAGTTGATTGTGTTCCGTGTGTGTGGCAGAATACCAAGTCTTCGGTGTTGCTCAACGAAGCGAGTCAATATCAAGCCAACGGCGCCCTACGATGTCCCAACTGAGAGCACTTCGGACTACCTCCAAAGGCTTGGTGTGGCAACACGCCGGTGAGCGCCAAAGGCCTGGAGACCAAATGAATTCCTGTGGCGGCAAAAGCTTGATTGAAGCGGCGAAGTGAAACAACCTGTTGAGTGAGACGAGGCGATGTGCAAGTAGCGGAGGGCTAGGTAGGAGAGGATCAGGCAGCTGAAGAAATCAGCTTGAGCAACGGCGGTGTCGTGAGCGAAGCGAGTGGCGGAGCAGGTGGCGTTGCGAAGGCGATGCTTTTGCTGTGAAGTCAAGAAGAACCTGCGTGAGATATAAGCTCTGCCTCCTGAAGCAGCAAGACCCTGAGGGCGACGTGCGGGACAATGCGATGCAAACGTGGAGTGGTCATTGATGGCTCGGAAACGCGAGGTGTTGTCGGATGTCGGGAGAGAGAAACAGACTCGCGTTTGGGATCTTGATGGCGGCGGGGAGCGACAGAGGGTGGGAGATTTACCGAAAAATAGCCGCGCCATCGCGCCATCACGTGAGGAGTCAAGTATAAGGAAAGAGGCCAGAGAATTGGCGCTTGGCCGGTGAATACCGACCTCTGGCCTTGGGGTTCGAGGAGGCAATATCCTCTGTAGAAATGATGGCAAAGCCGGGTCGCAGAGTCATAATGCCCGCCTCGAATGGGCTCTCACAGACGCTGGGAGCAAGACTTTGGAAGGAAGGCCTAGTCCAGAGACCAGCGCGTGCAGCAAGAGCGCTCGAGAAGGCTGATATCCAGAGAGCATTCCGGCGAAGAAGATGATAGCAGAGGTGGAGAGGAGCATTCGTTCCCGGCTTTTGCTTTTGGAGGAAAGATATCTTCGGAAAAGAGAAAACGGATAAATCTCGTAGGGATTCATTCCTGGTATGAAATAGAGAGGCATTGAGAGCAATCAAAGAGTACCTGCGATAGAGGCCGGCCAGGCACCCAACTCAGCCGCCAGGAATGGTACGAATCACGTTATATAAATCTAGAAGTATCGAGAGGCGCAGAAAAGGTGTGGAAACATTGAAAACAGTCGTCTTATTTTTGGAAAGTGCGGAGGGAGCAGAACAAAGTGGAGACACGACGAAGATGCGATGACAAAGTGGGGCACTTGGACTATCATGGCCCGTGGCATGACCCGCGGTGCGGATGTGCTGCTGGGTAGGCGTGGACGCGCAGACAAAGACGCGGTCAAGGCGGCGACGCGTCACGGAGCGACGACAGGCTGACGAAGAATGGCGCAGATCCGGAGATCTTTGAGAGAGAGGGAGCCAGAGGAGTGTGGAAGGAAGGGAGAGGGCAAGAAGAGGTGGAGGAGATTTGAGAGCAGAGGTCGGCGGAGGCGGTCAGTGGGTGTTTCAGGCGGCCGGGGCGGGCGATCGCGACTGGCGGGGAGCGTTGCACGGGCGCGTAGGGCCCACGCGCGCGGGAAGAAGCGACAGCCAATCGACGCCGGCCCAGCAGCCTCTGTTGCCGCCGCCTTTGCGACCGCGACGCGGCGGAAAACAGCATCCCTTGCGTGCTTTTGCACATCCTCAACACCAGCGCGGCGCGATGCGAGCGCCGCGATAGAGCGCAGCCGCGTGGCTGTTCCGCCGCGCCCGTCCTCAGTGCCTTTTGCGCGCGGAAAGCGCAGAGGGAGCGCGTTCGGCTGTCCGCGCAGACGCAGCCATGACGTCTGCGCGCGGCTGCAAAAACAGGGTTCGACGGCGCCTCAGCCACGAATGAGCGGCAGCCTCGCCGGGCCTGCCACAGTACTTAACTGCGCGCCTGACCGCCGCTGGCAGAGGCGGGCGCCCCGTACGTGACAGTCCTGCCGCTACGGTGTTGTCCCCTTGCGACCGCACGCCAACCACGGCACCTGCGCGCGCCCGCAGCACCGCGACATCGCCGGCCTCAGCTGAGCGCCGGCCGAGCGTCGCGGTGCCGCCAGCCCGCGCAGAGTTTGCTGTCCGTGTCGCAAGCCGGAGCGCCGACGCGAGCGAGCAAACGCTCGGCCAGTGACGCGACGGCGATCCGCCGTCGCGCTGGCATCGTGCTGCAGCGCACTGTCCACGTCCTCCGCCAGACTGGCCGCTTCACCGCGAAATGGTTGGCTGCTGGCCGTCCTGTCGACCTCCGAGGGCGCCTATTTTGGCCGCGCTGCCAAAAGAGCCGCAGCGCCCGGAATAGAGGCGCGATCGACTGGTTGTCTCTGAAACGCCCCGTCCAAGCGATCTGCCTGTTTCACGAACCGGCAGCAAGCCTCTGCCGCCAGGTCGCGGCCATGTGAGCCAAGGTACGCAGCGCTTCCCGTTCTATTGTTGTCTCTTATTGTCTGCAACCCGCCCGTCTTTCACCAACCTTCCACCACCACCTCCCCTCCGCCCTGCCTCTTTGTTTGCCATTGAGAGTCATGTGTCTATTCACGTTTCCATTGTCTTTCCACTAGAATAATACCACGCGGTTTTATTGTTCTCTTTCTTTCTAGACCTCGTCTTCGGTTCTGCTCCTCCATCTTCCACCTTCCCTCTTCCTTTCCCCGACCTCGACGCTTTACGACTCGACTTTCTTGCATTTGCTTTACGACCCTCACGACTGCATCACCTGCATCGTTGCCGCTGGCTGGCATACCCATATACCTAATACCCAAACTCCAGGCGAGCGTTCTCAGACGTATCAACCGTCATCATGTCTTCCGCAGCGAACTATCCCCACACCTTTCCGGACGTACCTCCATCTCACTCCGCTGGCGATCATGAGATGCGAGACTACTACACCGCCCAGGACGCACCGCGACCTATTGCAAACCAAGCACCATACCTCACACCATACCTCGGCCTTCGAGCTAGGCTCTCGCAGGTTTGGATCAACCGCTGGACTATCCTTCTCCTCCTTGTCCTTGTCCGAGTACTCATCGCCACTGCCAACCTCAACGAAAACCTCAGCTCTGCAAGGGCCGAAGCTCTTTCAGCATGCACGAGCGTTGAGACCGTTGGCAGTGCCATGGCATCTATGCCTCACTACATGTCTCGTGGCGTCAACGAGATCGCAGCCTCCGGTGTTGAGAAGACAGTCAACGGATTGATGTCCATGCTCGACCTCGTCGTCACCGGTGTGGAAGAGCTTGTCGTTTTCTACATCAACCTGCTTACCTCTACCTACGTCTGTCTCATCACCCTGGCTGTTCGCGGCAGTCTTCACGTCGTCCTCCAAGCTGTCGAGACCATCTCCGACGGACTTAACAAGACCCTGAACTCCATTGGGGACGACATCTCCAACGTTGCTTCGTCCTTCCAGGACGAGGTGAACAAACTCATTGATGGCATCAACAGCATCCCCCAGATCTTCGGTGGCGATGGCATGGACAAGCTTAACTTGACCTCGCAGGTCGACGAACTCAAGAACCTTCAGATCCCCTCTGGATTTGATGAGGGCTTGGAGAAACTCAACAACTCCATCCCTACCTTCGACCAGGTCAAAAACCTTACCGACACTGCCATTCGCTTTCCGTTCGAGATGGTGAAGCAGCTGATCAGCGAAAAGACGGGCAACTTCACCTTTAACGACTCCGTCTTCCCCGTTCCCGCCAAGGAGCAGCTGACCTTCTGTTCTGACAACAATGGCATCAACGACTTCTTCGACGGCCTCGTCAAGACCGAGATCGTCGCCAAGAAGGCCTTCATCGCTGTCATCGTCGTTCTCGCCGTTCTCGTTTGTGTGCCGATGGCCTGGAGAGAAATCAAACGCTGGCAAAAGATGCAGCAGCGTGCTCAGCTTGTCAGCCAGAACGCCTACGACCCTCTCGATGTCGTGTACATTTCTTCCAGGCCTTACTCGTCATCCATGGGCATTTGGCTCGCCAACCGCTTCAGCTCAAGTCGCCGTCAGACCGCTGTGCGCTGGGCCGTCGCCTACGCCACATCTACGCCGGCGCTGTTCGTTCTTTGCCTGGGACTTGCAGGTCTTTTTGCCTGTCTCTGTCAATACATCCTCCTCAAAACCATTGAGAAGGAAGTCCCGGAGCTGACGCAGCAGGTCGGCGCCTTTGCCGATAAAGTCGTCTTTGCGCTGAACAATGCCTCGGAATCGTGGGCCAACGGTACTAACTCTGCCATCACTTCCGTGAACGACGACCTCAACAACGACCTGTTCAGCTGGGTCAATACCAGCACGACCGCGATCAATGATACCCTCAACACGTTTGTTGATGAGATGAGCGACGCCCTCAATGCAACCTTTGGTGGTACTATCCTCTACGATCCGATCAAGGATGTTCTGAACTGTCTTGTCCTCATGAAAATCGAAGGCATTCAGAAGGGACTCACCTGGGTCCACAACAACTCGCATGTCGACTTCCCGCTGCTGCCCAACAATACCTTTTCCGTTGGCGCAGCAGCTGCAATGACGGATGGCAGTTCAGACGACTCGTTCCTCGCGTCTCCCGGCAGCGAAACTGCCGACAAGGTCTCTGGAGCCATCACCAAACTGGTCAACAAGCTTGCCGAAGGCATCCGCATCGAAGCCATCATCTCCACCTGCATCGTCCTCGTCTGGTTCACCGTCCTCCTGATCGGCATCATTCGGGCGCTCATGGTCTTCTCCGGAAGCGGCAAGACCCGCGCCGAGGGCGGCCAGCGCTACGTGGTCGACCCTGAGACCGATCGCTACCGTGGCCATGACGCACCTGTTGGTGTTGTCTCGCCACCCCGCCCAAGCGATGCCGCCCCACCGTATGAGTACGTCAACAAAGCAGCGCCCTACACCATCGTCCCCCGGCCTTTCCCATCGTTCAACAACCAGCAGCAACCCCATGACAAGTTCCAAGAGGTTCCGCTGGACAACGAGAAGGTCGGCGATGTGGGCGCGTCGCATCCTGTCGGCCTTGCCGTGTCGCGCCCCGAGCAGGAGCGCACGAGCAGGGTTGGCAGCATCGAGGAGACCACCCCAACCGACAACGAAAAGTCCAGCAGTGGCAGAAGCTACAATCCATTCATTTGAGTAGCTGGCGCAGATCTCAACTGACCTTTCCTCCGCTCCGGCGTGACGGACTGTTGTCTACTGAGAACTGCGTACACGCTGTTCATGTATGCGACCGAGTCCGTAAATGCTCAGGTTACGTATCATGGTCCCTGAGGTTATCTCTGCGCACTTTTCAGTCGCGCGAGACCACTGGTTTGTAGGTCCTTCGGGATCTCGCCACTGGAAATTGGTGTTTATTTCTCTTTTTCTTTACATAAAGCATCCTGAAAGCAGGGACTGGATCATTCCCTTGCGCTCGTCAATACATAAACGTTTCCTTTTCTTCCGTTGGATAGCTCGGGAATGTGCCGTCTTTTCTTCTGCTTCAGTTGTTTCAAGTTCCAAAGACGAGGAAGAATTTCTTGGTTTGTTTATTGTGTTGCGTTTGTATGCATCCTGGGCGGCGTCTGTTGAGTTTTCTCCACTTTCCCTCACCCCCCTCTTTCGAGGCTGTGGTGCAGAGTTGAAAGCAGTTGGCCTCGGTACTTTCGCTCTTTTCCTCCCGCTCCTCTCCAGCTCGCCCGACTCCACGCCCGTCTCCCCATCGATTTCGGCCCGCCTTCTCGCACCGACGCCGCCATAGCGTTTGGCTTGCCCCTTTGGCGGCACGTGTGTTTGCAGGAGCCCGGCTGGAATGGATTGTGATGGAGGCGGCGATGGAGGCGGTTGGGCTGTGCACGAGCCGGACACATTGAGCATGATCGCTCACTCGCCTGTCGCCAGGGCCTCCCGCTCCGCGCGCTTCGCCCTTCCTGCGATTGCATCTTTGGACCCGGGACTGTTTGGTGGCGCACTATGCGGGGTGGAGCTGGATCTTTCCGACGGTTTCTGCTGTTGACGCAGGATCCGGAGGCCCCGACTGCTGCTGACCGGTAACGAGCGTCTGTCTTACCTCCTTGCCCTTCTCACCATGTGGCAAGTGCAGCTGAAGACGAGTGGGATGCGCTTGTGTTCGTCTGATGCGGGTGTGGTGGATTTGTTTTTGCGCTTTGCGCCGCTGCGGTTCTTGTTGATTTATTCCGAGAGTTTTCTGGCATTGCGGATTTTCTTTTGACAGTTTTCAAGCTTGCTGCGATGGCTGGCAGCGGCGAGATTCCTCGTCGAGACGACGGGACGACTGGTAGTCACATCATTTTCTTACTCAGGCAACGAGGTGGAGCGGGTCAGCGGGAGGCGCTCGAGGGTTGGAGTAGATAGTTAATCGAGAGCTCTCCCTCATGATGGGTGCAATGCTGCAGGACACGTGGTAGTGCTGACGGGGACAGGCAACAGGCCGACGCTTGTGGCGCGTGTGGCCGGTGGTCATGCGGCAGGGCGGGCACATGGCCGCGGGGCGAGGCTTTATAGAGGGCTGCAGCCGTTAAGCACGTTCTTGAATACGTCCATGTCATTCGTCTACACGCCTCTCCCCCTCGAACGACACTGCCCCCGCCGTCTGAACGCCGAGAATGCTCTCTCGATGCTGTGCAGCATGTCTTGGGCCGTGGAGGGGCGGCGGCCGCTGGGCTGCGCGGCGCCTTTCCCAGAGCAGCAGTGTCTCGGACGAGCAAACAGTGGGCTCCCCCAGACGGCGTGTCGACCCCGATCTCTGACAAGCCGTGCGCAGACGCAGAAGCCCCAGCGCAGACGGAACGCGGGCGGAATGGCGGCGGTGCGGCTCCCGCGTGGCATGACGTCGGGCGCTCGCCAAGGGCTCCTATCGCAGAGCGCGCGCAGCAGGACACCGGGGCATGCATGAGGCCAAGGGCTTCGCGGCGCAGGGTCTCGGGCGGCAGTCGCACACAAAAAGCAGCACGATGGTGTCGAGCAGCGCGGCCGGGCCGCCGCGCTGGGCACAGGCTCGGCGCGCGTCCAATTGTGCGCCGGCCCTTCTTTCCCTACCACGGCGCCCGGGCTGTCGATGACAACACCCCCCGGACCTCCAGCACACCTCGCGCGCCGACTCGCCCACGCATGACGCTCCAGCCCGCTGCACTAGCCGCACCCGCGCCCTGCCTCAACCTGGACTCCCGCGCCCCACTGTCGCCCTACTTGTAGCGGTGCCTGGCCACCCGCTCACCTCGCACATCCCGCCGCTCCGAATCTTGCTGTCCACCGCGATCCTGGACCGCCGTGACAGCTCCCGTCTCCCTCCTCCCCTCCTCCCACCTGACGACGGTGCTTTTGAGCTCCAGGTTCTCCAAGGCTCGTCGTCGCCGCCCCAAGCCCGACGCCCCGACGAGCCCGACGGCCCCCACCAGCCCTACGACGAAGCACACCGCCGGCGCCGCCGCTGGAAGCTCGAGCTCCTGCTCGACGAGGACGACATGAAGTTCTCCCACAGCATCCAGTTCAATGCTGTGCCGGACTGGAGCAGCCACTACATTGCTTACAGCAATCTCAAAAAGCTGTACGTGGCTGATGGCCCGAAGACAACGTGAGGCTAACGCGCGCGCTTTTGCTCCGCAGAATCTACCAGCTCGAGAAGCACATCCACCAACGAGCCGGCCCTGACCATCAAGATGCCGAAGCATCGCCACTCCTCGCCGGCACCGTCGACGACCCCGATAAAACCTTCTCGAGCGCCCTCGATCACGAGCTAGAGAAGATTTGCAATTTCTACAAGGCGAAAGAATACGAGGTATACCAGGAGCTGGGATCGCTGCTGGCGGAGGTCGAAGAATACCTGGAAGAGAATGAAGGTTTGAACGGCGAGGACGACGAGATCCCCCCGCCGTCGCGCGCCACCAATACGAGCAACGGACGCAAGGCTAGCATCTTCGGGAAGTTTAGCCTAGGCAAGCGGCGGCGGAGCAACGTCAGCCGCCGCTCCATTCCAGAGGAGGATGAAAGTGACGACGACGCCGACGAGCACTCGGCTCTGCGGAAAACCTCGTCGAGGAATGGAAGGAGGAGCTCCCGCGACGACCCCATGTCCATGTCCATGTCCGCTTCTGGGCTCTTGAGCAGGCGACGGAGAAGTCTTGCTTTTGACGATGAGAACGACATGTCTTTCGCCGTGCTCTACGACTCCGTCATCTCGTTCAAGAAGCGCACCATCAGCCTCTACGTCAACATCTGCGAGCTGCGCTCGTATATTCAGCTGAACCAGACTGGGTTCCGCAAGGTGCTGAAGAAGTACGACAAGATTCTGGACCGGAGCCTGAAGAACACGTATATCGAGCAGAATGTGGCGCCCACATACCCGTTCCAACAGTCCACCATGGACAAACTTGCAGCCAACCTGTCCAAGGTCGAGGAAGCATACGCCAATCTCTGCACCAACGGCGATGTTCCAACCGCCAAGCGGGAACTCCGCCTGCATCTCCGCGAACACGTTGTGTGGGAGCGCAACACTGTCTGGCGCGAGATGATTGGCATTGAACGGAAGGCCCAGGCTGCAAATCTTGGCATCCGGCAGACGATTCTTGGCCGTGACACGGATCCGGACGCCAGGCTTCAGGGTGACGAAGCGGAAATCAGTATGAAGGAGATTTCGACGCCAGTAGGGCGCTACACATGTCCGAGATGGCTGCTCAGCTCAACGTTCTACACGTTGATCGGCATTCTGGCCGTGTTTTTGGTGTTGCTTCTCTTTCCGATCATGAAAGAGCCGGAGCAGCAAAATTGCTTGGCGTTGGTCGTTTTTGTGAGCTTGTTGTGGGCCACTGAGGTAAGTAAGATCCGTGCACTTGACCGGTCATCACATTGACCACTTCGCAGGCTATTCCGCTTTTCGTCACGTCTCTGCTCGTTCCCTTCCTTGTCGTCGTTCTGCGGGTCGTCCGTACGGATCAGAAGCCTCATGATCGTCTGGAATCGAAGGCTGCCGCCGGCTACATCTTTGCCGCTATGTGGACGCCCGTCATCATGCTTCTTCTCGGCGGCTTTACGATTGCTGCAGCACTCTCAAAGTACAATATTGCCAAGATGATGGCGACTCTCGTTCTCAGCAAGGCAGGGACGCGGCCCAGGACTGTCCTGCTCACTAGCATGTTCGTGGCCATGTTCGCGAGTATGTGGATCAGTAATGTTGCTGCCCCTGTCCTGTGTTTCTCTATCGTTCAGCCGATTCTGAGGAACCTGCCCGCCGACTCCAACATGTCGAAAGCGCTGCTCCTCGGCATTGCTCTCTCTTCCAATATCGGCGGTGCCGCCTCTCCCATCGCCTCTCCGCAAAACTTGATCGCCCTGCAAAACATGGCACCACAGCCAGGCTGGGGCGTCTGGTTCTTCATCGCTCTCCCTGTCTGCATCATCAGCATCCTCCTCATCTGGGTCCTCCTACTACTCACCTTCCAACCCGGCAAAGGCACGACCATCGTGCCGATCCGCCGCATGAAGGATAGCTTCACCGGCATCCAATGGTTCATCAGCATTGTAACCGTCGTAACCATCGCCCTATGGTGCGTCTCCCACCAGCTCGAACCAATCTTCGGCGACATGGGCGTCGTCGCCATCATCCCCCTCATCCTCTTCTTCGGCACCGGCATCCTCACCAAAGAAGACTTCAACAACTTCCTCTGGACCATCATCATCCTTGCCGCCGGCGGCCTCGCCCTCGGCAAGGCCGTCAACAGCTCGGGTCTCCTGCACACCATTGCAAACAGCATCACCCAGAGCGTCGAGGGCATGAGCTTGTACGGCGTGCTCGTCGTTTTCGCGGGGTTGATCCTCATCGTCGCGACGTTTATCAGTCACACCGTTGCCGCGCTGATCGTGCTGCCGCTGGTCAAAGAGGTGGGACAGGGGATGGCGGAGCCGCATCCGAATTTGTTGGTAATGGGGAGCGTTTTGATGTGTAGTGCGGCCATGGGGTTGCCGACCAGCGGGTTCCCGAATATGAGTAAGTTTGCTCCTGCCCTCATGTCTCTTGTCAACGAATGTTCGCTAACAGGCCTTCTTCCTTCCTTACAGCCGCTATCATGATGGAGACGGAGACCGGTCAGCGTTACCTACAGGTCAAGCACTTCATCACGAGAGGTGTTCCGGCATCGGTGATGGCGTTCTTGGTCGTGATAACTGTTGGGTACGGGTTGATGCTTGCGGTGGGCTTTTAGAATGGTTTTTTGTATTTTTTTGAGCATCGCATTATGGGCCGGCGGGCATTGTTACTTCTTCTTTCGAAGGTAAATGGTTGGACTGTTGTTCAGGGACATTTTTTTTTCTGGTTATGTGTACCATAGCACTCACTGGTAAAGAGGTGATGGTTTTCTGGTATGTGCGTGTGTATGTAAGGTGCTCACATACCCTGGTCGGCATGGTGCTGTGGAAAGATTGGGACAGCGAATTGATTATGAGATGGTTTATGAGATATGAGAGATTGCGGTTCTGGATCGGAGGCTGGGGTCGATAGATTATTGTTCGGGTTGGTGTTATCATCATTAACGCATCCCGAATCCTTTCGTTGCTTTCCCCGCAAGCGCTACCTCCTTCCGCTCTCACTCCACCTGCTTGATCATTCCTCTTCATTAATATCGTAAACCCCACCGATCAACCCCCTCACCCACCTCCTCCCCATCGCAACACCACACCCGACCCTCCCTCCCTCCCTCTCAATCAATCAATCAACCAACCCTCCCCAGACCAGCCACCGGAGCGCCAGCAGCAGCAGCAGCAGCACTCCCATTCACACTCACAGCAACACAGCTATAACTCAACACCCGATCATTCCACCCATCCGTCGTCAAATCCGACACCCCCGGCGCCCGCAACTCCAAGCTCTCAGCCTCAGGATCGACAAACGTGCGACAGACGCCATTACTGCACACGCACGCCATGGCCGACGAATTAGCAGAAGTCAGCGGCAGCGGCATTCGGCAGCAGCAGCAGCAGCAGCAGCAGCAGCAGCAGCAGCAGCAGCAGCGGGATTGGTGGTGGTGGGCGAAAGGGATGGAGGCCGCGGTTGTGGGATGGGGGATTGGGGTTGGGGGGTTGCTGGTTTGGTGTATTATTTGGGGTGAGGAGATGGGGACGGGGACGCGGGGGACGTACGAGTAGAAGATGCAGTCGAGACCAGGGTCGGGGGCGATGGAGGAGGCGGTGCCGTCGAGTTGGATGCAGTTGTTGTTGCCGAGGGGGTTGGTGTGGTGTTCGCAGTTGCCGGTGAAGTTTGCGTCGCGGCAGATGAGGACCTGCGAGGGGGAAAGGAGGGGGGGTGGAGGTTAGTTTGTTGTCTTTTTCTTTTTTTTTTTTGGGGGGTGGAAGGGTGGGTGGGTGAGTGGGGTTTTTACTTACGCCGGGTTCGTCTTGGTGGTGTTTTTTTGGGGGCTTGCGGGGGGTTAAGGAGGGGGATTGGTGCGCGGAGGTGACGAGGGGGAGGAGCTGGAGGAGGGTGGCGGCGGGGAGGAGGAGGAAGGGGAGAAGCATGGCGTTGATTCGTGTCTACGGGTCCAATTGGTTATTAGCTTGAAAAGCCTTGGACAATTGGAGACTAAACTGACGCGGGGAATAGTTCAGACTCCATGCTAGGCGTTTATATATAGCCTTACAGGGCCTGGAGAGAGCAATCGGCGTGGCTGGTCAATTCCTTACCCTGAGTTCCCAAGACCCCGTTTCCATAACCCTCAAGAATTTGTGAGAGATCTCCGAAGCACGATCTTAGCGCAATCAGGTCACAGATGGCGTGGCAAGTCCAGGTGCTCAGCGGTATCCCTCACGTCCGGCTCACAGTCGCAGCCGGAAAACCCGCGACCACTTCCGCAAACGGCAACTCGGTGTGCCAAGCTCTTTGTTCGAGAAAAAGCTCCGTTCGCCGACAAACTACTACCTGACTGCTCGCGCATCATATGATAATCAGTGCGCGCAGAGAATGGTTGCGGTGTCTTTTTGATTTGCATTCAGTTCCAAATACCTCGATGCACGCGGGCACTTGCATCTTGCCGGTGCGACATCGTTGCAGAGAGGGGGAAAAGGCGGTGGGTGATGGAGGTGGCAGGTACATAGCAACGCAAAACGTCCACGAAAACGCGAAGTCACGCTTTTGCGGAATGCAAGGGGTCGATCGGCTGGATCTTCTTGCATCCGCAATGACGTCTTCCTAGTCAAAGCCGGACCGAAAAGTCCTTGCTCTTCGCGCAAGGTCTGGACGACTATTTGCGGTAGCCTTGCAGACGTTGTGTACCAGGGATTGATAGTAGGGAAGCGGTGTTGCACGGCATCTTCGTCGCTAGTGCGGAGGTTGTGGCGGTGACGTACGTTGCCATGCGTCGGGGATGTCAAAGCTGTCGTGCGCGCCGCACGCTGCATGGCCAAACCTATAATAGAGAGGATATCATAAAATCTGTTCTTGGAGTCACTGTAGGAAAGTCAAAGATCACATCATGCCAGCAAGTCTTCTTGTCCGCCCCAGTCTCCACGCCCCGGAACACCAAAAACACCGTCCGGCCTTCCCGCCAGCTCCTGCGCCCATCTAATGCCCTTATGCCTATGCACGTCACTTCTCCCTCTCTGGCCACCCACGTATACACTCCCTATCATACGAAATCGTCCTCGCTTCCCTAGCTTGCCTCACCTCCGTCGTCCTCATGATCCCGCCCAGCGCCGATCTACTCGACGCGCCCTCTCCCCTCTCTAGATCCGGCTCAGCAACATCAGCCGCCTCAACCCCAGCAGCACCGTCCCCCGGGCCGGCCTCCTCCTCCCCAGCATCAACCGACTCCCCATCACCAAGCGTAGCATCATCACCCAAATCCCCTACGGCTCCCGAATCCCTCTTCCTCCCACCACTAACAAACGCCGTCAAAATCGCAGGGCTCAGCTGCACCGTCTCGTCCTCGTGCCCTCCAAGCCCCGATTCCCTGCCCCCGCCACCACCAACACTACTCTCCCCCAGCGTACTCTTGTTCCTACCGACAATTGGCTCCTTGGAGCTCGTTGTAGCGAGGGCGTTGATGGCGCTGGCTACGTGCGTACGGCGGTGCACCCAGCGGCGCAGGAAGGTGGAGAGGCGGGTGCCGCCGGAGAGGGTGGAGCAGCGGCATTTGTGGGGAGCGCTGGCGGCTTTGTTGGACGAGTTGGCGGTGGATCCTTTGTGCCTGGAACAGCGGGAGGAGTGGAGGCCGAGGTGGGAGCCGATGCGGCGGAAGAGGGGTTGGAGGGCGGGGAAGCAGGCGACCCAGAGGCCGCAGTTGCCTTCGAGATTGGTCCAGACGGCGGCGTAAGTGACGTTGTAAGTGCTATTTGTGAAAGGATATTGTTAGCATAGTGAACCGAGTTGAAAGAGTTTGCGGAAAAGTTGATGCGCTTCAGGTGTTGGGGTTGGACATGAAGTGCGGGGACTTACGTGTTGACCGCCATGTTTATTGAAGCAATCGCTGCCATTGTCAGCCCTGGTAGGATAAGAAAAAATAGGACACTGCTTACTCGCAAGACGGATTATTCCTGTAACAATTGTGAAAAATCCTGCACGTGTTAATCTCTGCGTCTGTAAGAAGCGGCTTGTTGCTTACCGACAGCAAATACCAGAGCGACCTTGATCGTTCTAACACTAAAAATCATCCTTTTGTGAAGCACCCACATCGGCATGAAGAGGAGGATGAAGTCAAAGAAGATACTCAATCCACCTGTCCTCTCAGTCAATATTATGGTGTCGGAAATGTTGCTGAGGTGCATACCGTGAGAGTACATTAGGGCGGCCTCACTGCTTGGCGGAATACATTTGGCGCCAGGTTGAGTTTTATCCCATAATGCTCTGCCGTTTGTAAGCATTCGACTCTTGAAAGCTCGCGGGTAGCTCGATCGGAGGTGCATTACTTTACGGGTCTACACTCAAAGAGGAGGACGAAAAAAGACACCATTGTGTAGATGATGATGCCAGCTCCGACGATGTACACAACCCTCATGAAGTTTTCTGGAAACGTGTAAGAACTCTGCGGTAGTCTTGAGCTTTGACCAAGTGTGGAGCAGCTGGTGTTGCTCTTTCTTGATCTTGGTGCACGAAAAAGCAAAATCAGACCAGGTTGTATCTTCTACCTACTTTCTCTATTGAGTCGGGGTAGGAAAGCGAGGATTGCCATGCGGACGCAACCGGTTCCGAGAAAGAACAATAGTTGTGCCGTGGGAAGAAGCTTTGGATGGGTTAGGACTCTCGGAGAGCCAAGAGGTGACGGCAATCATACCACAAAGTACGTGTGAAGTTTGCTCGGAGGTACCTGGGATTCGGCCTTGCCAGAGCCATAGTAGGTTGCTGTGCGATCAATTTAGTCCAGAGAGTTGATGTCGACGCCTCGTCCAAAGTCTTACCGGCAAGCTCGATGGAGGCCTGTCCAAGTAGGCAAATCTGCGTGGGGTTAGTTGCAATGCGAGAGCGGCGCAACGAGCACTTGCCCAAGCGAAGATGGCGAAGACGTCGTCCAAGCCTGGAATTCGCTGCATGACGAATCGGACATATAGGCGAGCAATCATAAGGACACTCGAGAGGGTGATCAGGGAGACGGCGAGATCCCACATGATCAGTTGCCGTCCATCCATATGCACCATGTTGGCAGGAGACGGGAGGTAGGGCGGGAGGGGGACCGGAGGATAGGCTGCTCCACGAGGAGCCAACGGGCTAGATATCTTAGGATGGGAGAATGGACCGTCAACGATAAGTGAGAGAGCGCTGGAAAGGCAAACTTAGTACGTGAAATGAGAGGGACAAGGGTCCGGCAATCGCCACTCGCCCAGAGCGAGCCAGAGCGTTTGCAGTTACAAAAAGAAAGGTCAGACGGCCGCCAAGACAGCGAGCGCGACACAGCGCTGGGACGCACTTGAGCAGAAGAAGGGCGAGAGAAAGTCTAGAAGGCTTCCATGCAGGGCGAACCCTTAGTCAAGCCTTGAGAGGCATCCCTGGCCGTTAGATCTGAGGCAAGATGCGCCATCCGGTTGGAAGGGCGGCAGAGGGATCATCGTTGAGAGGCGGCGCGGCGGCGCATGGAACAAAGCGACGGCCGCATCAGAGGCGCTGTCTCAGCGCAGAAGGAAGCTTGGCAAGAGGCGGCAAGAGACAGCCGGATCGCGCAGGATGGGAAACGAGCAGCGGCCGACTCTCTTTGCTGCCAGAGCGGGCATGGCCTCAGCGACGGGGCCCAGAGGACTACCGCAGCGGGCTGACTCGGGAACAGCTCTGCGCGCGGCTTTAGGCGCAGTATCGGGCCGTTGGGCGGTGGTGGTGCGACACGAGCAATGCCGTCACGATGCGCGGGAGCTGGGGAGCAGGCGTCGGCGGCGAGGTGAGAAGCTTGATTTGGGCGGAGCCCGACAGCCAGGGACGGAGCGATGGCCGATGCATCTGGCGTCGAGGCTGCAGCGGCGGGTCGGGGAGCAGCGCCCGGCCGGGATCTGATGGGTCGCGCCTGCCGCAGCGTCGGCGTCTGCACGCGCCGACCACGTCGTCACCGCCCGGACGCTCAAGCTCGCGCTGCTGCTGCGTCAACACTTGACGCGGCCCGCGACCATGCTGACCGCGTTCATTGCTCGACCCGTCGTCGAGTTCCGCCAGCGCGACAAGTCCAAGATCGACTCCATCCTCGCCTACGGTACCGCCTGCGCTGCCGCCGAGCTCTGCGTCCGCCGCCGCTGACCTCCGTCTAGGTGACCGGTTGCTGGTGGGGCTCAACACCGGATGCCTGCGCATCTACAGGGTCAATGAAGTCAGCGACGAGCCCGCGCCCGGCCCCGCCGACGATGGCGAAGACCCGCCCCGCCCCCGGCAGCGCGCCGCCGACCTGCTGCGTGAGGTCGAGAAGTTCTCCCGCCGCCCCATCCAGCAGCTGGCCATCATCAAGGAATCCAACATCCTCGTGTCGCTGAGCGACAACTACGTCTCCATCTATGACCTGCAAACCTACGAGCTGCAGGAGCGCCTCGAGAAGACCAAGGGCGCCGCCACCTTCGCCGTCACCTCCAACATCGTCAAGGACTCGTCCACCGGCATCCCCTCCATCGTTTCGCGCCTGGCCGTCGCCGTCAAGCGCAGGATCATACTGTGGTCATGGCAGGACATGGAGCTGTCCGAAGACACGGCCGAGATCACCCTGATCTCCACCGTCAAGTCGCTGACTTGGGCCACCGGCACCAAGATCGTTGCTGGCATGGATCCCGGCTTCGTCATGGTTGACGTCGAGACCCAGGACGTCGCCGATATCGTGAAGCCCACGTCTTTGAGCGACTCGACCGGCCAGCAGGTCAACCGCTTCGGCGCTGTCAACACTTCCGGCATGGGTTACATGGCAATGGGAAGCTGGGTTCCGAAGCCCATGGCCACCAGGCTTGGCCCAGGAGAGATGCTCCTTGCCAAGGACGTCAACAGCCTGTTCATCGACACCGACGGCAAGGCTCTGGACAAGCGCCAGATCCCGTGGACCAACGCCCCCGAGGCCATCGGATACTCGTACCCGTACATGCTAGCCTTGCAACCTCCTGCCAAGGGCGCTCTTGAAGTGCGCAATCCCGACACTCTGAACCTGTTGCAGACCATCAGCATCCCCAACGCTACATTTCTGCACGTTCCACAACCCAACATCAGCCTGGCGCACGCCGGCAAGGGCTTTCTCGTTGCCAATGATAGGTGCATTTGGCGCATGGGTGCTCTCCACTATGAAGAGCAGATTGACGAGCTCGTCGCCAAAGGTCGCTACGACGAAGCCGTCAGTCTGCTCAACATGCTGGAGGATACCCTGCTCAAAGACAAGGAGGGCCGCATTCGGGAGGTGCGAATCTTGAAGGCGCAGAGTTTGTTTGAACACAGACGCTACCGCGAAGCCATGGATCTTTTCTCCGATGCAGTCGCACCGCCCGAAAAGGTTATCGCTCTATACCCAAGATCCATTGCTGGAGATCTTTCCACGATTGAGGAGCCAAGGGACAGCGATGTTGAGGCCGAGACCGAAGACGAAGGCGGGAAGACCGACGAAGAGAGCGCGCCCGCTGAGAAGCAATCCGGCAATACGCTGACCAGAGCCATGTTTGGAAGGCTCGTGGCCGAGCAAAAGAAGACTGACTCGGACACGGCGTCCGTACGCTCTTTCAAGGCCGATAGTGACACTGCAAGCATCAGAGGCAAGAAATCAGCTGATAATCTGGCTGAGGAGGACAAACTTCTGCGTGAGCTCTCTTGCATTTTCAGATCCGTGATTACACGCTAACAAGCACACAGAGGGCAAAGACTTGATAGTTGCCGTAACTGCTCTGTTTGGTTTCCTGGCCCAGACACGCGCACAGCTCCAGAAATTCATCAACTACGACGGCGTCCTGAAGCAGCCTCTGCCTCCAAAGGAGGAGCAACCTGAGGACTACAAGCCTCCGTTTGCTCAATTCATCCTACTACCCGACGAGCCGGAAGAAATTAACTGGGCCGAGCGCCTTCATAAGGTAGCCCGCATCACCGATACCACACTATTTCGTGCGTACATGCTTGCCCGTCCAGGCATGGCTGGTCCTTTGTTCCGTCTCGACAACTTCTGCGATCCCGAAGTTGTGAGAGAGAAGCTGTATGAGAGCGGCAGATATACTGATCTCATTGACTTCTTGCACGGCAAGAAGATGCATCACGAAGCTCTCGAGCTCCTCGAGAAATTCGGCAAGGACGAGGAAGGAGAAGACGTCAGCCCCGCTCTTCGTGGCCCGCAAAGGACAATCGCCTACCTGCAGCAACTTCCTCCAGAGATGATCGATCTGATCCTCGAATACGCAGAGTGGCCCATCCGGGCTGATCCAGACAAGGGAATGGAGATCTTCCTCGCAGATACCGAGAATGCAGAAACCTTGCCAAGGGACCGTGTGCTGGACTTCTTGCACAACATTGATCCGAAGCTGTCTGTTCGATATCTAGAGCACATCATCAACGAACTGGACGACCAAACACCCGATTTCCACCAAAGATTGGTGGATGAGTATCTGGAGAGGTTGCTCAAAGCGAAGGAGGAGAACATCTTTGAAAGTGAAGAAGAGCACAAGGAATGGCGAGAGAGGCTGGAGGCTTTCTTAAGAAAGAGCCACCAATACAACAAAGCGAGGATATTTCGTGTTCTTCCTCAAGATGGTAAGTAATGCCGTATTGCTGAGAGACGACAGTCAAAGCTAAAACAAGTGCAGAGCCTGATTTCTTTGAGCCGCGGGCGATCGTTCTGAGCAAGATGGGTCAACACAAGCAAGCTTTGCAAATCTACGTTTTCCAATTGGAAGATTACGACAAAGCAGAGGAGTAAGTTACAAAGCAATTCATATCCTGTCGGACTGCCCAAGCTGACAGCAACCTCCAGCTACTGCAACCAAGTCTACCTCACGGCAAGCACCCAACAACCAGTCCCCGCCGCCCCTTCCAGTCGACCAGCCTCCCGCCAACAAGGCGCCCCGCCCCAAGACCCCGAAGACGCCGAGCCGTCCATCTACCACACCCTCCTCTCCCTCTACCTCACCCCACCGGCCCCCCACAAACCCAACTGGGCCCCCGCCCTCTCCCTCCTCTCCAAACACGGCGCCCGCCTGCCCGCCTCCTCCACCCTCGACCTCATCCCCCCCGTCCTCCCCATCAAGGACCTCGAATCCTACTTCCGCGGCCGCATCCGCAGCGCCAACAGCGTCATGAACGAGGACCGCATCGTCGCCCAGCTGCGCGCCGTCGAGAAGCTCGAGGTCGAAACCGCCCTGCTGCTGGGCACCGGCCCCACGGGCACCGTCGGCGGGAAGAACAGGCGCGTCGTCGTGGGCGAGGACAGGCATTGCAGGGTTTGCGGCAAGAGATTCGGGAACAGCGCCATCAGGGTGTATCCCGACGGGACGGTGGTGCATTACGGGTGTTTTAACCGCGCTGGGGCGGTGTTGGGGGCGAAGAAGGGGGGGCTTGTGCAGGACGTGGATGTGGGGAGGTTGGAGATGGGGATTAGGAGGTGGGATACTTTTGGATGAGGTGGGGGGTGTTTTTCAGAGAGGACATGGGGAAATGGGTAGAAGTGCGAGATATGATGATGATGTTTGTTTAGGTATGATATATCCAATAATGAGCGGGTTTGATAAGCGACTGCGAATAGCTCTGCGTGGCAGTTCGACGTGGGGAGTTTAAGCATCCATACGAATGAGTCGAGCATGGTTACGAACGTGCAGAGTTGAAGCATTCATCCAGATGTCTCAAAGTACACGTCAAACTCTACTTTTGCGTTCGAATGAACGATACAACTCCGTACGCGCTACGAACCAGGATTGTCACGATCCAAGCATTTTATCACAGCTGAACTTGACCACGGGTGCCTCAAGTGCAGGCAGGCGTACCTAGCGCGAGATCGAGCCAAACACTCAATTCATCCATTCGTCAACTCCGCCACAGGGCAGTCAGTAGCCATACTGTACAGACACATGCCCCGCACCTACCTACCTACCAGATCAGACGCGTCGCGCCGCCCCCTTAGCCCAGCTATTCGGAACGAAAAGTAAAAGGGAAAAAAAAAACAAGCAACCCGGTTTTTCTTTAGCCCATCCAATCCAAGGTAGTGATATATGCCCAATGCAGAAAGGAGAGAGAGAAGAGAAAAGGCAGGCAGGCCAGTGCAGGCAACAAAAGCGTACAATCATTCCGAAGAAGCGCATGCGCCCAAAAGGAGAAAAAAAACAAAAGCGCGACCAGCCAGTAAGAACAGCAGCAGCAGCAAACAAGCGTCTCAGCGGACGCCATCATCCATGCAACAAACAAGAAACGAAGCTCGAAAAGAAAAAAAAAAGAACAAAGACGCACAAAACAAAGCGCCGGTTGCGGGTATCTCTCTCATCTCTTTCACAGCAGCAGCAGCGAGTTCCCCCCTCCCCCAAACTCTCTCTCCCCATCCACCCACTTCTCCACACCTCTCCCAATCTCCCCAGCCCCTCACCCTCACCCCCTCCTCCTCCTTACTACTCTTACTCCCCCTCCCCCACCCTCACCAACGTCCCCAACCCCACGCCCTTCCTCCCAACAAACCCCCTCCTATTCCTCCCCGTCCTCCCCCTCCCAAACCAATTATACTTCAACTCGGCAGCCAACCTCTCCATCTTCGTCTGCGCCTCGTCCCCACTCCTGATGCTGATCAGAATACTGACGCACTGCAGCATCCGCGCCACCGTCTCCATAACCTTGGCCATATCCATAGGCGAAGACGGGGGCTGCGGTTGCCCTTGCTGTGGCGTCGCTGCCGCCGACACGGCTACGGGCTGGTGGTTGGAGGAGTAGAAGTTTTGGGGGTTGGAGTGGCTGCGGCCGTGGCCGTGGCCGGCGAGGTGGACGTTGGAGGGGAGGCTGTGGAAGGAGCCGGCCGAGGTGTTGGAGGTGGCGCGGCTGCGGGAGTTGGAGGAGGTGAAGGGGTTGGAGAAGGAGGAGGCGGTGCTTTCGAGGATGTTGGACGCCGAGTTGTGGCTGTGCGAGGCGCTGTGGCTGGTGCTGGGCCAGCCGGTGTCGCCGAGGCTGGTCGAGGTGCCGGGCCGCGCGGCCGGGTGCGCGGCGGGAGAGGTGTGGTGGGAGAATTGGCTGGCGGCGTCGGGGGAGGGGTAGGAGTCGACGATGCCGGCGTTGATGTTCTCGAGGGATAAGCGGGAGAAGATAGCCATGAGCGCGTCGTTGCGGGGGAGGATGATGATGTCCCGGAACGTTAGCAGCGTTAGACGCCGCACGTCGAGCTCTTCGCCCAGCGTAGGGAAGTGCTTCGACTTTCCTTCGTCCGAATCAGAGCGACTTCTGTTCGGAAGAGAGGCTCCCCAGAAGCCGGCAGCTTCCTTTGCGTTCATGATGCCCTTTCCCTTGAACTCCATGTCCAATGGCAGGAAGACTGCTTGCACGAAAGGAAGGATTGTGTACAGCACGATCGTCCACATGTCGACTAACTTCGGCACAAGGCGGTCATCCGGAACGTGTCGCAAAGTTTGGTCCAAGGAGAGGAAGCCCGTCTGCAGTAGCTCGGTAAGATCTTCTATGATGACGATCGGTGCCTGCCGTTGTATGCAGCGTCTGATGTGCACCGAGACAAGCGCGTTGAAGTCCTCGATTGGCGGTCGCGGATCTTCGCCCTCGAAGATCAGCAAGACCCGGGCCTTGATCAGCGGCCAGGCATCGTCAGGCGTCATTCCCGGAACTCCGAAAACTGCGCCAAGAGTTGCCACAGACGTTTGCGGGGTTTCCAAGGCCAAAGCTCCGGTAGAAAGCAGCGAGGCCGAAGGTGCAGAAGTGCTCAGAGCACTGGTGCTCGGCCATTCCGATCGATCGAGCTGGAGAGAGCCATCGCGTTCGCGATACGTCGTCTCCATGTTTTCCAGCGATGCTGCTGCCTGCGCATTTGCTGCCTTTTCTTCCTTCTTCTTCTGGCGCAGCGCTCTACCACCATGCCTGAGGTCCAGACCGCTCATCGACTGAGCGAAGGTGCTCGAATGACCGGGCGAGTTTGGAGCGGCAAAATTATATAGGGGCTGTGGCGCATTGGGGTCCGTGGGCTTCGAGTTGCTGGAGGCAGACGATAGCGGCAGATTGTGGTGATCATCCTTCAGCTTGTGTTTCTGGCGCGACAAGAAATGATGCCTGTGCTTCTCCTTTTCCTTTTCCTTCTCGACGGGCATGGCAAGCCTGTCCGAGGGAACAAGGGTGGATGTGGAGGCATTGGCAAGAGTATAAATGGACGGAGCGGGGACCTTGTGGTCGATCAGGCTTGTGGTGGACTGGTTCATCGACAGGGCGCTTGTGCTGTACATTGCGGGCCGGTTGGGCGAAGGAAGTGCGGGCAGCCTCTTATCAGGATCCTTGTCCTTCGATATGCCTATGCTCTTGGGCTTGGAGAAGAGCTTCATCTTGGACTTCTCTTTGACGGGTTTCACCTCTTTCTCGGGCATCACAGCAGGAGACATTGGTCGCGTGTTGTACTCAGGACTGGGCGAGGCAAGCGGGCTTCTGGGAAACACAGTGTTTGCAGCGGCGGTGGCAGCGACCTTCTGGCCGCCGGGGACGCCGTTCTGGTACTGGACTGGCACGCCGAGCGCAGAGGAAGTGTTCAGCGACGGCACGGCGGAGGAGGGAGTGGAGGGCTTGCGACGGCCGGTGGAGGTTGCCTGGCCGGGCTCTGGGAAGGTGGTGGAGCGCTGGCGGTTGTGGTGGTTGTCGTGGGCCTGAGCATGCATGGCAGCCTGGGCCGCGATCTGCGAAGCGGTCAGGTTGGACATGCTCGGGGAGTTCGTGGCGGAGGCGGTGGGCAGCGAGGGCTCGAAGAAGCCCTGCGAGTGCTGGCGGGCACGATGGCCGATGTGCGGCGGGGGAGTCTGGCTGCCGGACGGGCGGTGGTCGCGCGAGAGGTCGGTCAGCGGGCCCGAGACATTGGTCGAGACGTGGGAGACGGTGGGCCGCTGCAGCTGGGGGCTGTAGCTGGGGGTGCTGTGGGTATGCTGGTGGTGGTGGGGGTGGTGGTTGGCGGTGGGCGAGTGCGTCGTCTGCTTGCGGATGGAGAGGGCGGTGATGCGCGAGGAGTCGCTGTCGGTGTCGGAGTCGTCGCGGTGCTCGGCGGAGAGGCCGCGGGGGCGGCGGAGGGCGGGCGACTGGCTGCCGTGCGGGTGGGCGGGCGGCGAGCTCAGCACGGTGCGGGCGGGCGACGAGGTCATGCTGTCGAGCTGTGCTGGGCGTTGTTGTGCGACTCGGGCGCGCTGGGGTATCGATGCAGCGCAGGCGGCCTGCAGGCGGCTCAGGCCATGTCCGGCACAGCCAGAGGGTCGGGGCGGCGCGCGGGCGGATGCAGCAGGTCAGCGGGGCGTCTGGCGGCCGTCGCAGGCCGGCGTAGGCGATGTGGGTGGCGGCGTGGGAGCGGGCAGGTTGCGGCGCGGTACGTAGTCGAGGCTCGTAGGGCTGAGCCGATCCGGGCGCGATCACCGCCTAAGCAGGCAGCCCTCCACCGCGCAATTTCAACCTCGCTCCCACTCACGCCACTCTCTCTCTCCGCTCCTCCGTCCGTCCGCGCGCCCACCACGCCGCCATGTCCACCCTGCGCGCCACCTACGCCGCGCCCGCCGACGCGCCCACCGACTTCGCCCGCGACCTGCCCGCCGTGAGCGCCGCGCCCGCCGCCGACGAGAGGACCGCCTACCTCTCCGCCCTGCGCCAGGCCGTGTCCGAGCTGCAGGCCGACGTCAACGCCTTCGTCACCCAGAAGATGGACGCCGACAAGAACGCGCCCGGCGCCGATGAGAGCAACGACGCTGCGCTGGAGGCCAACTACGGCGAGGAGGTTGTCGACGACGAATAGCCGAACAATACCCTTCCGCCATCCTCGAGGGAAGCACTCATCTGCGAGCGTCGAGTCTGGGCGTGCCGCGGCGGATCAATGGCCGATTCAGATACTCTGGAACAGGCCGCGAACCCTCGCGCGCCAGTGCGTGGCATAAATCTTTCATGACCGCCTCTATATCTTTCTTCAATCATGGTTCTGGTGCCACTCTGGACATCACGTGTTTTGGGTATCTCGCCGACGTGCTGCTTCCGCGAGCGCAATCGGCCTGGAGCATGCAAAGCATACCAAGCATTACGGGCCCCTCTGCTGCATTTTTCTTTCCTATCCAAACCTTTACCTGGCCTTTGCAGTCACCTCAAAAGTCTTCTGTCCTATTGCTTCTGACGCTGTGGGTGAGCCGCGAGGCAGAGAAAGAGCAAGGGATGCGTGCGCTGCCGTTGCGTGGTAGGTTGTGTGGTGAGATTGAGCGCGCGACGTTGCAACACCACGCTGGGGAGCGGGTGATCGGTGCGCAGTATCGTGAGGGGGTGTTAAACTCTGGCGACCAGTGCTGTGCGCGTCGGGCGTGGTAGAATGTGTGCGGGTGATGGAGGTGAACGCGCAGACGCGTTGCGCGCCTGGCAAAACACCACTCCACGCGGCCGACCGCGACCATGCGTGCCACCACGATGCTGCGCCTGGGCAACGAGAGGCTCCGGACGCAAAACACCATCCAGCCAGCGGCAGCGACGATGGATGCGACGATGGACGCGACGATGGACCGCTTGTGCCCAACGTGCTCGCGGCATCGGTGCCGCAGCTGATGGATACGCGGGAGCCTCGCGTGCAAACAACCAAGCACGCTCCAGGAGGCAATGACAGAGGGTCACTATATATTCCAAAACGTACGCATCTCTAGTAATTCCTGGTGTGGTCGGTGGGTTGGTCGATACTGATTCAACATCAGCCCTCCAAGCCACAGGTCGTGCCAGGTGGCCAGCGCTGCCTGCTCGGGACGAGGGCACAGCCAAGGCAACACCATCATCCGCCCCGGGCCCCGAAAGGGGAGTGCCGGCTAGGGAGCTCGCGGTGATGCGTCCGCACGATCAATAGCAGGTCGTCGGCGTCCCCCCCTTTTTTTCCTCTTCTTTTTGCTCTTTTGTTTGCTCTTTTGTTTGCCACTACTCCCCCTGGAAGCTCCCCCTCACTCGCTGTCTGTCCTTGCTGCTTACGTTGTGGTTATCATGTTGTGTTGCTCTCGTTAGACGGTTGTTGGCCGTTTCCGACGTCAACACACGGAGGATAAAGTCGTGGCCGCCAAGACCCTGAGTTCCCCGAGTGCGAGCGTCCAGAGGCTAATGAACATTGACCCTCTGGCCCTCGCCCTCTCGAGGACGTGAGTTCGATTCCGCCAGACCGCAAACAATGAATGCTCTTTCTTTGTTTTTGCCTCCCTCCCGCCTTTGCACGCGTGACGCCATCGTATGTTTTGATTGCTCTCCCGGGCTCCGCTCACGATGAGCGGACGCACCGACATCACGCTCTCACACGACGCGTTGCTGCGCCGCTTCACCTAGCTACAATGATGGCGCTCTCTCGTTTGGTTCAGCATCGCCTCCGCGGCAACGTGTCTGCGCAAGAACCAGCGCGTGATGGGCACCACCGCTCCGCCGCGTCCCCCC